>CM066031.1:1027042643-1029442643 GCA_033557465.1 Ichthyophis bannanicus
GAAAATAGTGAGGTTTCTGGAGTCCAGCAGATTACAGGATCTGAGGCAGCATGGATTCACCAGAGGCAGGTCTTGTGAGACAAATCTGATTGATTTCTTTGACTGGGTGACCAGGGAGTTAGACCGAGGGAGAGCCCTAGATGTGGTGTATTTAGATTTCAGTAAAGCCTTTGACACTGTTCCTCACAGGTGACTTATAAACAAACTGAACACCCTAGGCATGGACCCTAAAGTTACTGCTTGGGTTAGAAATTGGTTGAGTGGGAGGCAACAAAGAGTATTGCTAAATGGAGCTCACTCTGAGGAGAAGAAAGCTACCAGTGGTGTGCCCCAGGGATCTGTCCTTAGTCCGATTCTTTTTAACATCTTTGTTAGTGATATAGTGGAAGGGCTGTTGGGTAAGGTTTGCCTCTTTGCGGATGATGCCAAAATCTGCAATAGAGTAGACACCCAGGAAGATTTAGATAACATGAGGAGGGATCCAGCTAATATTGAAGAATGGTCTAGAATTTGGCAGATGTGATTTAATGTTAAAAAATGTAAGCTCATGAATTTGGGCTGCAACAATCCAAGGGAGCAATATAGTATAGGGGGTGAAGTACTTTTGTCCATTAAAGAAGAGCGGGTCCTAGGCATGGTTGTGTCTGATGATCTCAAAGTAGCTAAACAGGTAGAAAATGCGATGGCAAAAGCTAGAAGGATGCTTGGGTGCATATGGAGAGGAATGGCTAGCAGAAAAAAGGACGTGATAGTGCCTCTGTATAAGTCTTTGGTGCAACCTCATTTGGAGTATTGTGTGCAATTCTGGAGACCGCACCTTCAAAAGGATATAACAGGATGGACTCAGTACAGAGGGTGGCTACTAAAATGGTTAGTGGTCTTCATTATAAAGCATATGAGGACAGACTTAAGGATCTTAATATGTACACCTTAGAGGAAAGGCAGGATAGAGGTGATATGATTGAGATGTTTAAATACCACCCATGGCATAAATACACAGGGGGAGAGCCTCTTTCGATTGAAAGCAAGCTCTGCTATGAGGGGACATGGGATGAGGGTGAAAGGGGATAGATTCAGGAATGATATGTGGAAATATTTCTTTACGGAAAGAGTGGTGGATCTGTTGAATAGTCTCCCAGTGGAGGTGATAGAGATGAGGGCAGTATCTGAATTCAAAAAAGCATGGGACAAACACAGAGGATCTCTAAAGGAAAAAAGGGGACTGTTGTAGTTGTCGATATGGAAGGACAGACTAGATAGGCCATGTGGTCTTTTTCTGTCATCATTTTCTATGTTTCTATCAACCTAGGTATCATAAGGAAAGGAATGGAAAATAAAACAAAAGATATTATAATGCCTCTATATCGTTCCATGGTGAGACCGCACCTTGAATATTGTGTGCAATTCTGGTCGCCGTATCTTAAAAAGGATATAGAGTTATTAGAAAAGGTTCAGAGAAGAGCCACCAAAATGGTAAAGGGGATGGAAGGATACTCCTATGAAGAAAGGCTAAAAAGGTTAGGGCTCTTTAACCTGGAAAAGAGATGGCTGAGGGGAGATATGATAGAAGTCTATAAATTAATGAACGGAGTGGAACGGGTAAACGTAGATCGATTGTTTATGTTATCAGAATATAGAAAGACTAGGGGACATGCAATGAAGCTACAGGGTAAACTATTTAAGACTAATAAAGGAAAATATTTTTTCACTCAACGTGTAATCAAACTTTGGAATTTGTTACCAGAGGATGTAGTAAAGGCTGTTAGTATAGCTGGGTTTAAAAAAGGTTTGGACAAGTTCCTGGAGGAAAGGTCCATAAAGCATTATTAAGAAGGGACCCAGGTTATCAATGCTTGACCCAGTACAAGCATTGCAGAACCTGTGTCTTTTGGGGAAACTGCTAGGTACATATGACCTAGATTGGCCACTGTTGGAAACAGACACTAGGCTTGATGGACCTTGGTCTGACCCAGTATGGCATATCTTATGTTCTTATGGGGAAGAGACGGCTGAAGGGGGATATTATAGAGATCTATAAATTATTGACCAGAGTGGAACAGGTAAACGTAGGTCACTTGTTTATGCCATCAGAATGTGGACAGGCTATGGGACATGCAATGCAGCTACAGTGTAACCCATTTAGGACTACTATGTGAAAATATTAAATCAAACCCTGTAATCTATTACCAGAGGATGTAGCAAAAGCTGTTAGTGTAACTGGATTTTAAAAAGTTTGGACAAGTTCTGGGGAAAGGTCCATTAGCTATTGCTAAAGAGGACCCGGGATATGCACTGTTTTCCCCATTACAAGCATTGTGGATCCTGTTTGTCTTTTAGGGAAACTGCTAAGGTACTTGTGACCTAGATTGGCCACTGTTGGACACAGGGTACTGGGCATGATGGGCCTTGGTCTGACACAGTCTGGCATAATTTCTATACCTAAGTTCTTATGTGCCACCTAGGCAGCTGCCTGGTCCCCCCCCTGTGCACCAGCAGCCCCCCACTGCATGACCCATGTGCCACCTCCTTTGCCCCCATTAGCACTATCAACATACTGCCCTTTCATACTTGGGCACTATGCTGTTGCTGCTAATGGAGCACTGCTAGCACCAACTTGGGCTCCCCTGTCTTTTTGCCACATTGCACACATTAAACAGTCTCATTTGCCTCCGAAAGGCACCTTTTCCTCGAGGTTTTGATATGCATTAGGGTTCGCAACATTAAGGCATCTTTTGACAGGTTGTGCAATTGGTGACAAGGGAGCATGCCTTGTTACCGCCCACTGACCTCCACTCTCCCCCCCTGTGCACACCTTATCTGTGCCCACAGGACGCTTTATGCTACTGGCACCATTAGCATGTGCTAAAGCAGCAATTTGGATGCAGTAAGGATGCAAGTGTGCTGTTAGCATGCGCTAATGGCACACTTGCACCTTTATCGCAGTTTAGTAAATATACCCCTTATTGTGGATCTTTTTCCACCCATAACTACATATGATGGGGGGTGGGGGTGGGGGGGGGGGGATGTGAAGCAGGGATCTTTGGTAACTCCATCTTCTGGTAGTTCAAGTTATGGTTGTATGCTTTAAGCCACTATGAGACAGAGTTCAAGCAGTCGATCGGAGAGGTATATACTAGATTACGGGTGGAGATAGGGATATCTGCATATAGGTGATACAGGATGTTGTAGGAGCAGATGATATTGCAGATGGGTTGAATGAATAGGTTAAACAGAAGTGCAGACAATGCTAATCCTTGTGGTACCCCTTGGATTATGTCAGGAGTAGCAGCTGTCCCATTTATGCGTACTTGTTGTCTTGAAGTTAGATATGAGGAAAATCATCTGAGGGTTGTATTGCATAGGCCTATCACTTGAAGTTGGAGTAGTAATGCTTTATGCAGCACTGAGTCGAAGGCTGATTTTATGTCAAGAAAAATGAGGGCAAATCCTTGATCAGGCTTCCCTGTCCCCAGTATAAGTTTGTCCATGAATATTGTGATAAGCTATTTGATACCCTGGTTGGTTCTAAATGTGTGCTGTTGTTGGTCAAGGGGGGCATGTGTGTCGACGAGATCCTGCAGCTGGAGCTGGACTGCTTTCTCATTTATCTTGGCTAGGAAGGGTAAGCTAGAGTCGGGCCTGTATGAGCTTGGTATGGCCTGATCCATTTTGGGGTTTTTGAGGATTGAGCGTATGGATGCCTGCTTGAGACGCTTTGGTAGGTATCCTTGGGAGAGGGAGCAGTTGATGATGTTTAGAATTATTGGTGCCACCTCTCACAGGTTAATTTGATCCATTTTACTTGGCATGGATCGAGCTGGGAAGTTGTTGTATTGAGACTTGTTATGATGCTTTTGAGCTGGTCTTGTGATATGGGGCTAAAGTCACTCCAGAGGTGAGGGGAAGGACTCTTGCATGTTGTTGGCAGTGTAGTGGGCACTGGGTCTTTAGTTAGTGAGGTAGTGGCCTGGAAGTGGTTTCTGCATGCTTGAGATGTGGAGGAGTCAGGGTTGGTTCCTGTTGCAGGGTTCCTTAGTGTTGTATTTGCTATGCTGAAGAGCTCCCTTGGATGGTTAATTGATTTTAATATTAGCTTTATGTGATATTCCCTTCTGGTCCTGTTGATGGCATCTTGGTATTCTTGCATCATGCACATATATGCTTCACCGTCAGTTGGAGATTTGGAGTTCCTGCATTTTCTTTCAGTCTTCTGAAGCCTCCGCTTTAAGTTTCTTAGATCTCTTGTGTGCAATGCAGCCCGTCAGTGCCATGTAATTGTCCTAAGAGAATGAGGGGCTGAGGCTGCCTGTGATAAGGTGTCATGCTAGTTCTCCACTCATTTGTCCAGATCAATGCAGGTCATGTTTAATTTGGGAAGGATATCGTTAAGGAATGCTTCCTTGTTCTAGCACTTGAATTGCCTCAGTGGGAGTGGTGCGTTGGGTGGTTGTGCTTGGTCTTGGGTTGTAGGTATAGAGAAGTTGAGGATTGTGTGGTCTGACCAGGGGACTCTATGCATGATTGGTGGGGGAGGTTTGTGGGGCCGAGTGTATTGCTTGTTGATGAAGATGAGGTCCAGGGTCCCTCCTTTTTCATGCATGGGTCCCTCAACAATTTGGTGGTAGTCAATAGCATCCATCACCTCTATGAAGGCATCTTCTGTTCCACACTGTGCTGATAGAAAATTGAAATCACTGAGAATAGCATGTTTGTTGAGGATGGATACATCATAGACTGACTGAAGTATGGTGGGGAGTTGATCGCCTGTAGGGTTAGGTGATCTGTATGTTAGGCATATGGTCAGGAGTTTGTTAGAAACAATAAGTAGATCCAAGTCATGTGCTGTGTTTGCAGTATCCTAGCGGAGTTGGTGTTGTTTAGCTAGGATCAAGACTCCCTCTCCTTTGCGGTTAGCTCTACGTGAGTGGAATAAATTGCAGTCTGGTGGTAGTCGGTTTATTAGTAAGGAGTCTGTATTTGATAGCCATGTCTTGGTGATGCACATGAGGTCTAAGTCATTATCATGGAAGTGGTCAGATAAGATTGGGATCTTATTCCTCACAAACGAGAATTGATAAGAGCACACTTCAAGGTGGTAGGTTGTGAGGTAGAGAGGTCTGTTGGTTTGATCCAAATTAGAGATTTTGTGTGCTTAGGCCTTGAGTATTGTGGGGTAATTGTAATTACATTGGAAGTGCTATGTCGAATGATTGTGATAGGAGGTCCATTGTAAGTCAGAGTTACTAAACGATAGACAATTAGTGGCAGAAGAAGGGGAAGGATTATGCTGGGAGGCCACGAACATGATTGGCGGTAGTAGTGGCCCTTTGGCTGTGTTCTTTGATCCTTTCCCTGAAATCCCACTGAGATAGCTTCTCAAGCTATCAGGTACAGGGGGTTATCGGTCTAGGTGGTGGAGAGAAGCAGTTGGCGGCCTTGAGTGGAGAACTGTGGGTATCAGTCTTTGTCTTGACTCTGGGCTAAGGACGCAACAAGGACTGCTATTTAGGTCAAGTATGTGTACCTAAGATGAGAAGTACTTATGACTGAAGCATGGATGAACAAGCCTAGGCAGAACAGAATCAGAATAAATGCATAGGATACATGTGTGCATCATAGCAGGTGTACAGTGGTGACTAAATAATTATAGACTACTGGGACTTATTGTGGGGGGCCTATATTGCCTTTATGGAGTGGAGGAGTAGCCTAGTGGTTGGGTCAAGGTACTTCAGGCCGGAGGTTCAAATCCCACTAGAGGACAGCAACCTTGGGCTGGAAGGACTGGGGTTTCTAGTCCCACAGGTGCTCCTTGTGGTCTTGGGCAAGCCACTTAACCCTCCATAGCCCATGTTCCCTGTAAAATAGTTCTCTGTGTGCTGTGCTTTCCTGTCTAATCAATGTGTTTATACCTCAAAAATTTCCTGTCATGATTTGACAATTTCCAATCTGTAATCAAAAAACGCTGCTGATCGCTGGAAGTAGCGGTATACAAATGTATACTAAATAAATAAAAAATAAATGCTGTATAGCTGATCAAAATATCAGTGAGCCCCTCATCAACTATCTCTACATAGTGAAAACTATTAAACCTATTGCTCTCAGTACAACAGCTTAATCATAAGCAGACAATCGTAATCAATCTTCCATGTTAGGAATGCAATACAAAGATTATCAGAGGCACTTTCAACTGCAGCAGTTTAACTTACAGGATGGCAAGTCAGTTGGTTGGTTTGATTGGTATGGTGCAATTAGCTGTTCCACGCCAAAGGGGTCTCTGGCAAGGCTCTCAGACATGCCTGGAGGCGCTGCTGGATTTGAATGTCCTTGCTCCTGCACCCGATAGGCCTGATTAGCCTTGCGGAGCTGAGTGGGGAGGGACTCAATGCACAAGGGGCTTTGCCTGGTGCTGGGACGGGTCCCCTTTTGATGTCAATGGAGTCAAGGTCTTCTTTGATTCCAGGTGTGGACTGGCTGACAGCCAATGCTCCAGGGCACTACAAACCCTCAGCTCTGAATGAGCCCGGGAACCTCTCGATGTTGATGCACCTTCAGTGGAACCAAGGGGAGCCACTGATACCAATGCCAAAGATGCTGAATCAAACCTCTGGCCAAAGAGAGATGCTCTCTGCTTCTCTCACCCTTCAGGCCTCTCCTTGTCATCTGTAGGCACAAATTACAAGAAGAGGGCTGGTGATCGGGACTCAGACACTGGAGGCACCAGTTGTGCTTCTCGGTGACCGAGATGGTCTGAGCACACTTGGTGCATTTACTGAACCTGCTGGCCAGTTTCTGCGATATGTCTGGGAAGATAACAGTGACAAAATCAAACAGCTCGACTGCGACCAGAACCATAAGAAAAATGATGAGACAATAAAAAGTACTGAAAAAAAAGCACTGGAGCTGAGGCAGAACCACGATAGACGGACCTGCTACTAATGGCAGGCAGGAAAGTTAAATACAAGCATAAAGAAACCCCCAAAGGGGAAAAAAGAAAACATTTACTGGCAGATGATAGAGTCACATCTTTGGGATTCCGTGAAAAACAAAGACTGGAGAAAATGGCACCATGGCAGGCAGGAAGACAGGCATGTAGGCACAGGGAAGCCTCTCAAAAGCTTCCAATAGAAACTGGGAAGCGTTCCCACGTGGGGTTCAGTTGGTGACATCACCCCATATGTGAGGTCTTCATTCCTGCTTGTCCATGGAGAATAAATATCAAACACTGAGAAACTAAGGTTGTAGCCATGTTATTCCACAGAAAAGAAACTAATCTACAGTGCTTTGCAAAAGTATTCATCCCTTTGTTTTTTTTGTCCTGTTTTGTCGCATTACATACAACCTGGAATGAAAATGGAGGTCCATTTGGATGTTAGTTAATGGACCCAACAATATAGTCCAAATTGGTGAAGTGAAATGACAATAAAATACCCTGTATATATAAAAAAACAAGTAAAAACTGAAAAGTTGTGAGTGCATATGTATTCATTCCTTTTGCTATGAAACCCCTAAATAAGATTTGGTCCAACCAATTAACCTTAGAAATCACATAATTAGTTGATTAGGATCCACCTGGGTGCAGTCAGTGTTACGCGATGCCTGTATACATATACCTGATCTGAAAGGCCCCTGACTCTGCAACACTATTTAAGCAAGCAACATGAAAACCAAGGAGCACTCCAAACAGATTGGTGACAAAGTTGTGGAGAAGTATAGAACAGGGTTCCATTATAAAAGAAATATCCCACAGAGCACCATTAAATCCATTATAAAAAAACAGAAAGAATATGGCACACTACAAACCTGACAAGAGAAGGCCGCCCACCAAAACTCAGACTGGGCAAGGAGGGCATTAATCAGAGATGCCACAAAGACACCAAGGATAACACTGAAGGAGCTGCAAAGATCCACAGCAGAGATGGGAGTATCTGTCCGCAGGACTACTTGAAGCCACAGAACAGGGCTTTATGGAAGAGTGGCCAGAAAAAAGCCATTGCTTAAAAAAAGTAATAAGAAAACATGTTTGGAGTTTGCACAACAGCATGTGGCAGACCCCCCAAACACATGGAAGAAGGTTCTCTGGTGAGAGGAGATGAAAATTAAACTTTTTGGCCATCATGGGAAACACCGTGTGTGGCGCAACACAACACTTCCCATCACCATTCCTGTGAAACACAGTAGTGGCAGCATCATGCTGTGGGGAAGTTTTTCTTCAGCAGGGACAGGAAAACTAGTCAGGATTGAAGTAACAATGGATGGCACTTAATACGGGGCAATTCTTGAGGAAAACCTGTTTCAGTCTGCCAGAAATTTGAGACTAGGATGAAGGTTCACCTTCTAAAACAGGACAATGATCCTAAACATACTGCTAAAGTTGGTTTAAAGGGAAACATTTAAATGTCTTGGAACGGCCTAGTCAAAGCCCAGACCTCAATCCAATTGAAAATCTGTGGCATGACTTGAAGATTGCTGTACACCAACGCAACCCATCTAACTTGAAGGAGCTGGAGCAGTTTTGCCTTAAGGAATGGGTGAAAATCCCAGTGGCTAGATGTGCTAAGTTAATAGAGACATACCCCAAGAGGCTTGCAGCTGTAATTGCAGCAAAAGGTGGCTCTACAACGTATTGACTTTGGGGGGATGAATACGTATGCACACGTCTGCTTTCTGGTTTTTTTTTGTCTTAATTATTGTTTGTGTCACAATAAAGGATATTTTGCACCTTCAAAGTCGTAAGCATGTTGTGTAAATCACATGGTGCTAACCCCCAAAACTGCATTTTAATTCCAGGTTGTAAAGCAACAAAACAGGACAAACACCGAGGGGATGAATACTTTTGCAGAGCCCTGTAATTGCATAGCCACCGTGACTGCTGCCTTGTGCTATGTCCCTTAGAGCCCGGCAGCTGACCTTTGCCATATCAGGCACCCTTATTCCATGAGGTTATTTTCCCTGCGGTGATGGTTTTTTCCAATAGAACTTATTTCCTTTCTGCAGGTTAGTGTTTTTTAGAGAGTACTATATTTGGCCCTAATAATAAATATAAAAAAAAGGCGCAACCATCCATCGAAAACGTACAGGTTATCTGACCGACTACCCACCATGTCTGAACAGTGAGCGAGGCAGCCATACTGTTTTTCGATTGGGCAGTTTCCACCTGTTTCCTTATTCTTCCAACTCAAATTGGAAGCAGGACTAGAATTTGGTACCATGCGCCTTCATTTGAAACTACCTGTGGATTGTCTTCCCTATTTAGATATTATATGTACAGCTAGTTGATCTGAACAAAAATACATAATATTAGCTAATGCCCACAATAGCAATTTCTCATACTAGGAAGAATGTCCTGCATTTTCTACTCCTGCTGGAATTCTGCACACAATTCAAAGATTGTGCACTTTTTGTGATTTTTTTTCTGTATTGCATTTTAAATTAATCACTCAGAAACAATAAGCTATCTTATTTGGACAAAGCATACATGAAATCCTGACCTTTTGACAAAGAAGTTTGAATTTTGTTAGAATTCAAATAGGAGTAACTTTCATACCACGGCATTCACCTATCTGGACAATTAACACTTTCACTGCTTTCAAGCGAGACCAGAAGAGGGTCTTCTGTGCCGCCACCCTTATCAAGTTAAAAGCCATTTACATATTTTAGTTGGCATTGACTTCTTTTTTTGTCATTCTGGTCTTGCTTAAAAGCAGTGAAAGTGTTCAGTTGTCCAATTCTTTCACACCAGTCTTCTTTATAGTCAAATTCTGACCTCATAAAAGGTAATCAAGATCAAAGCTAGCACATCAACTTTACAAAAGGAAATTACAGACAAGTCTTTATTAAAGTCATCTGCTAGGATGAAAGATGAAAATAGGACAGCCTCCTACAGCTTGTGAAAGGTGGATACAGGAACTTGTTCTTCAAAACTCGTAAGACCCATGGCAGTGGTCCTTCATAGAGGTTTTTAAAAGTGACTGCAGAAATGGAGCAATTTAATAGGCCACACAAAAATACTGTATTAACATCTCATAAAAATGCACTGGCAGATTTAAAATGACATTGTCCGCTGCCAAATTGTAACTTGGCTCAACAGCAGTCTGTAAATTGTTAAATAAAAATACCATTTTCTTTCAGCTTTATCTACTTCCAAAAAAAATACAGCACTCCAGGATTCTGTAGTTATGTTACAGCCCTCTAGAAAAGGGCTACTATGCACATTTAACAGCCCAGCAAGACTGCAAAAATCATAAATAACGTGCACCGCCTTTGCATAAACACAAATGTAGATGCGCTAACTAATACTGCTGCTGTTAATTCATTGGCCAAAGACCAGCAGTGGTTCTAAGCCTCCTCCTGTGGCTGCACCTTGATCACCCTCCATCCAAAAGCAGCAGCAAGAGCTATTGCCCTTTCCCACAGCCTTAGCCAGAGACAAGTTTTAATGTTTTGGCCACTAAAGTGTTATAGCACTGTGTGTTTGTAGCAGGGATAAAGCGTTACTAGCTTGGCCTTCTATTGCATACTTCACTTTGCCTACTGCTTTGCACAGTTTTGGGGGGGCGAATGAGAATCCTACTCATGTTACTGTAGTTGGGACAATTTTCCAGAAAGGACACAGGACAGGAAATGTCAGCATATTATAAAGGTCATTTTCTAGGATCACGCCTGTACTGGCAGGTGCAGACATTAAACCTGCACATACAAAAGGTTATAAAATACTTTAATTTACGTGCATAATTCAATAGTCTAAACATGTACTTCTCAACTCCACCTGTACTTTGTGAACACCATGGCCCTGGCGCTATCTACAGTAGACATAGACGTGTGCCTGTCATTGGATATACTTCCATGTCTGATACATGGCCACATATGCACAAGAATGATTTCATAAAAATTTCCCTTGATGTGGCTTAAAGAGGACATCAGTGGTGTGGGTGTGTGTGGCCTACTATGCATCACAGGATTCGAAGTTTAACAGACCATTTCCAGCCCTTTCAAACTACATAACCCAGGATGCCTAGCAGAAGGAACAAAATTAGATATGGGGGAACCAAGCGTGCACTGTAGCCCTGCTGGAGGAAGTCTCCAGTACTTGGACCAAAGGACCTTAATCAACAAATCAGGAGAAAGCAAAGGGGCTAGAAACTGGGAGTAGTAAGTGGCGTGTCCCATGCTTAGCTCGCACGAAGGCTTGGACAAGTGCAGCAGCAGCAGTAGTTTATTTATTTTATTTATTTAACAGTATTTCTATACCACCTTATCTTACATAAGCCCCACCCAGTCTCACCACAGATAGGTCAGGCTGGGAGGAGTATCCGTCAATGTGTGTCTCCCTGTAGGAATGCATTCATTAGTGACAGAGGCCATGTATATGCTGGGGGACATGCAAAACATCTCCTGCCAATCACGCAATACTAGTTCAGCGTTTCCAGAACCTGTCCTGGAGCTACACCCAGCCCGTTGGGTTTCTAGAATTACCCCAAAAGGAGAGCAACCTTGTCTCCAACATCATCAAATCTCTCATGCAGTCACTAGGGATATGCTGAAAAACAGACCAGTTAGCTATACCTGTAGGACAGAGTTGAGAAACCCAGTTCCAGTCCACTCCGAGATTGTTCTGTTCAGGTAAAAAGCCTATGGAAATAATAAAATGTCCAACGATCTCATTAAAGAGCAGGGGTATGAGTCAGTGCTCAAGCCTCTCTCCAGCTCCACAGTTATCCCTCACACCACTGAGAAACAGCTCTGTTTGTAAAGGATGTGTGTCACACAAGAGATGGGGGTCTTACAAAAGCTGAATATCTTTAGCTGACAGAGTATCTTACATCACATCTTAACTCATTACGTCACTGTGACATCCAAAGTGTAATTTCAGCTGACGCTGTGGATTCTCAGTGTCTACAGACTTCTAGAAACACTCGGTAGCAAGTCTTTTCTCAGGTATGTTGTAGCTTGTCATGTTTGGCAATATCATGGCTTCCCCTAGTGCCGTGGCCGACTTGCAAACTTTCTAAAGCAGCACAGAGCTCAGGAGCTGATTTACTAAGCTTATTCCCCATATCCACAGAACGGGAGGAAAGCCTTAGCAATCGGGTCCTCTTGTAGCTAACCAACTCACAAGAAGAATCTTCCTTAGCTTCAGCCCAATGGGTTAAAACAGACCAGTACGATCGATTTCAAGGTGTGTACTGATGAACCAGAAACGCCACAGTGCCAGTTTCAAAAAGGACCTGACCCTCTTCAGCCAGGTACCATGAATTTCAGAGACCTACCTTACGCCCTAGTTTACGAACATGCACTATTCCCCTAAACCTGCTACTAGCCAGCACCAAAATGTCATTTTAGGAATTTGCAATCAGTTCTATTTATGTACTATATTTTGGCTCATTCCAATGTTTTTTTCCCCACGTCACCCAGTGTAAAATGTGTGACGTTTAGAGACTGGCCTCCATGTCAAGCCAATAACCCCAAATAGCAAAGCCAGGTTGTCCTTCAGCATCAGTTCAAAAAAAATACTGTCCCCTCTTGATTTAGTGGGTATATAATTCCCCCACCCCCCTCAATAAACTGCTCAGGCTGTACTGCCAGCTGAAGCAAAACAAAATAAGAGTAGAGTAGAGAAATACCATCCTGTGTTACAAAATATATAGTCAGCAAATAATTTGAGATACAAGCATACTGAGTGCAGTCCCAATGATGTGCATGGAAAAGGAACAGGCATAGCAGCAGAATGGCGATCTCTCAGCCAAGAAGGAGAACTGGTAGACTACTGCATTCAGAGTTATAGATCAAGACATACAATAAAAGATTCTTAAACAATCATCGCTCCCACTGGAAGATGGAGAAAGAAGGTATGTTCATGATTTTGGAAGAAAAGAGCAAGTAGGCTAGGCAGGCTGTGGTTTTTTTTACACTTCAACTAAGAGAAAACATGGAATATCACCATTCTCTACTGTAATAACCCTCCATGTTTCACTATGGCTTCACCACCCACTGTGAACCAGAGCTCAGATTCAACCACAAAAGAATTATTCAATCGACCAATCTATTGTCTTCTTTATTCTTCTTATTCTATAAGCACTTCTCCCACTTTTGACCCTAGCATTCCTAAGAAGCCTGTCCAAACTAGGGCCCGAATGGCAATGATTCGAGAACGGGCCAGGCTTGCAAAGGCAAAAATCAGACATCTGAAAGGTGTCATTTCTCAGTGTAACACTTAAGAAGCTATTCTAGAACAAAGACCTAACGACTCCATTAGAGAAACAGAGAGGGAGAGGCAGAGTCAAACAACCAAAGAGTGGAGAGGGGGTGTCAGTCTCTCAAGCCCCTCTGCCTTCAGTTGTTCTTCTTTTCCTCGGCAGGTGCATAAGGTGGTGGCCGATCCTGAAAGAAGAAAAATGGTGTGTAAGAGTCCCACAGTTGAGAGACAGAAGAGAGAATACAAAATGACTTCCATCAACAAGGGCTGCATGTCGTCAGCACAATAGAAACCTTGGTAGCATACATACAGTACACATCATTTGCTATCTCCATTGGCTTCAGTTTTGAGCAAACATGGTAAACGTCAGAAAAGCCACGCTCTTCTCACCTACTGTAGACCAACCAGATAGTGAAAAATAAAATGACCGATATTGGTAGCTGGTAAACATGTATCTTCACTATCTGCAGATTTTAAAACCTTATACAGATAGATGTTCAGCCCAATACTATCCACATAAGGTGTTGTGTTTGGGGTGAAGTAACAGCAGGTCCAAAAATTATTCCGATAGCAGTAATATTCAGCTGCTGTCCAGACAAGCTGTACATTTTGTCCCCCTTATGTCTGCAGAGGGCATGGGAAGAAGTTTGATTCCTTACCATGGGCATGTAGACATTGTGCGGGTTGGCAGGGTTATAGTAAGCGCTGGAGGCTGCCTCTGTTGCTTTGCTGCCCCCTGCAGGAACAAGACAAGAAGCACACCCAGCAATGGTTAGGACTTGGAGCAGACACTTGGCATTTGCCTATTTAAGGACGACATCTGACAACTTATGCAAAAATTTCACATTGAGAAAAAACAAACAGGCTCCTAATCCAGTACAAATTTAGGAGACTACTACCAAACCAATCTGTGAAGCTACTTTAGGACTGAAAAATGACTCACAAGCGAAAGTGTAAAACAATATCTGAAAAAAATTCAGCCCATGCTACATCCATCCAAGGCCTTCCCCTTCCATCCTACCCTACCTTACCACCGTCTCCTCACAGACAAAGCCACTTACACACTGGTGCAAGCTGAAAGCCAAAATCTTCCAGCTCATCCCTTGACTTTCAACCTACAAATAACCTTTAGTTTAATGACTCTTGTTAAAACCTAAGTAAGGGGGGAGCATCATTTTAGTAGGTCAAAATCAAAATCATTAACAGAAAACAAACAGTAACTGTGTCAGATAAACTAGTACTGAAAACCTGCATCTGCAACATTTGTGACCTTGTGTAGAAAAAAAAAAAAAAAAAAAAAAAAGAGAAAAATTTGACTCAACTACTTTGTTCAGGTTTTTTTTTTTTGGGGGGGGGGGGGGCAGGAAGTACAAAAAAACCCAAGAGGATAAATTCATCTCTATATTCTCCAGATCTAAGCATCTCTCTAAATACCTAGGATTCCAAGCATGGGCTGAGATCTGAACCCCACTTTTTCATGCACTAACCCCCAACAAAAACTGATTGCACCATGATGCCTGCCAAACTGTACCTTCACTAACAGGCCTATGTACTGAACATTACTGCCATAGATTGAAAATGGGAAAACCCCTTTAGTATTCTACCCGAGGGCCTGAGATCTGTGCTACAGTATTTATCAAATTTGATATTTCATACACAACCAAAACTCTAAAATGGATTACAATAGAATAATACCCAAATTGACGACAAAGAATGAGAAAAATTGGCAAAACAGAGATTGAAGTTGAAAAGATTTGGAAGAAAAAAAAAATCTACTGAAATACCAGTCGTAGTTAGAGCTCTCGGGGTTATACCTAAGAGACTCTAAATATTTACAAATTTTGAATCTACCAGACTTGACTCCAAAAAGTCCTATAAAAGACTGCCCTACCTGGGAACAGTTTACATCTTGCGCTGCTACCTGCATGATCCCTAGGTTGTTGGTCGGAACCAGAATCACAGGATTAAAACCAATCCTAGAGTGTGTCTTCCAATAAAGAATCCACTATAATTAACTACTAATAAAACAATAATGCAATTAGTATATGACCTATGTGTTCTGATAATAAACATTAAAATACTTGTTAAAAAATGGGCTTTAAAAGACATTACACAACTTTAAATAAGAAGGCTTTAAGAGAATTTCCAAAGGAATGTTATTCTATAAAGCTAGAGTTATTACACTGGAACATGCAGTCTTTGGCAATGGATAATTTTACAGCTAGCAAACCAGGGATTGATAACGTTTGTGGAGATGATCCAACACATGGGAAGGAATATAGCGTAGTTACTCACCTGTAACAGGTGTTCTCCAGGAGCAGCAGGAATCAGTCCTCACTTATGGGTGACGTCGGCGCCGACGGAGCCCTCGCGGAGCAATTTTCCCCAGCTTTCAAAGAAAGCCTTTGGGAATTGCAGCGCGCATGCGCGGTCGTCTTCCCGCCCGAGGGTGCCATCTTAGCCAGTCAGATGACATAGCTAAAAAAGACAGCATAAAAATTTGCAAAAAGAACATAAGCAGACGATTGCAACTCCAAGGGGAGGAGGGAGGGTAGTGAGGACTGATTCCTGCTGCTCCTGGAGAACACCTGTTACAGGTGAGTAACTACGCTTTCTCCAGGACCAAGCAGGAAGTCAGTCCTCACTTATGGGACTCCCAAGCTCAAGGCTACCGGAGACCCTAAGCACAAAAATGAGCTCCCTCTAGCTCAGCAGCACAGAAGGATAGAATCTTCGCTGAATTATCACCCACCGGTAGCCCACATCCGGGATGGAGGGTAGGAGTTGCTCAGACCTCAAAGAGATTACGGAGGACTGCCTGTCCGAAAGCACTGTCCCTACGGGACTCCCTCTCGAGACAGTAATGGACCGCAAAGGTCTGGCTCGAAGACCAAGTAGCGGCCCGGCAGATGTCTGCCAGCGGAACAGAGCGGAGGTAAGCCACTGACGTGGCCTTTGCCCGAACGCAATGAGCCGTGACTCGACTTTCTAAGGAGAGTCCGGCTGCCCCATAAGTCCAAGAGATACAGTCCGCAACCCAGATGGACAGAGTACGCTTGGAGACCGGGAGCCCCAATCTATTGGGGTCAAAAGACACAAAAAGCTGAGCAGCTTTACGGTGCTCCCGCGTACGGTCAAGGTAGAAGTTCAATGCCCTTCTACAGTCCAGGGTATGGAGGACCGTCTCAGCTCGGCTGGAGTGTGGTCTGGGAAAGAAGGTTGGAAGTACCACCTCCTGATTGATGTGAAAAGGGGAGACCACTTTAGGCAGAAATTTCGGGTGAGTCCGTAGGACTACCCTATTCTTGTAGAACCTAGTGTAAGGGGGATCAGACACGAGGGCCTGCAATTCACTTACGCGTCTAGCGGAAGTGAGGGCTATCAAGAACAGTGTTTTCCAAGACAGAAAACGGAGAGAACAGGTAGCCATAGGTTCAAAAGGCGGACAGGTGATCCGCTGCAAAACCACATTCAGGTCCCAGTCAGGCGCTGGTGGGCGCAGAGGTGGTTTAAGTAGAAGGAGACCTCTGAGAAACCTCGCTACGAGAGGGTCGTTGGAGAGAGGTCTGCCGTCCACCGGCACATGATGTGCTGAAAGAGCACTGAGGTGAACCTTGACGGAGTTGGACTTAAGTCCCAGATTAGAGAGGTGCAGCAAGTACTGCAAGATCACCGACACCGGGCAGGAGAAGGGATCCTGAGACTGTTGGGTACACCAGACTGCAAAGCGACGCCATTTAAGGGCGTAGCATTTGCGGGTAGAAGGCCGTCGCGAAGCCAAGACGACCTCCTCCACCTCCGCCGGCAGGAGAAGGGGAGCAAGGACTACCCTCTCAGCAGCCAGGCCATGAGGTTGAGAGACCTGAGGTTGGGGTGCAGTAGGGACCCCTGATCCTGAGTGAGGAGATCCGGTTGTACCCCCAGAGGGATTGGATCCTCCACCGCCAGTTGCAGCAGGAGCGGAAACCACGGCTGCCTGGGCCAGCGAGGGGCCACCAGGATCATGAAGGCTTTGTCTCGGAGAACCTTGAAAAGAGTCCGAGAGACTAGCGGGATGGGAGGGAAAGCGTACAGAAGGCTCCCCGACCATGAGATCAGAAAGGCGTCCGCCGCAACCCGAAGGGGGTGTGGCTGACGAGAGCAGAAGCGAGGAAGCTGCCGGTTGTGAGGACTGGCAAAGAGATCCACCGTGGGGAGGCCCACTTGAGGAAGAGCTTCTGAACTACCAAGGGATCCAGACGCCACTCGTGCGGCTGGAGGACCCTGCTGAGTTTGTCTGCAAGGCAATTTTCTTGGCCCGGGAGATAAACTGCCTTGAGGAGAATGCCGTGACTGACGGCCCAAGAGCAGAGCTTCTGTGCCTCCCGGCAGAGGAGGAAGGAGCCCGTGCCCCCCTGTTTGTTCACGTAGAACATGGCAACTTGATTGTCCGTCTGGACAAGGACGGACTGTTGGGAAGTCAGGTGGGAGAAGGCCTTGAGAGCTAGGCGGATCGCCCTGAGCTCCAGGAAGTTGATCTGCTGAGCAGACTCCCACGTGGTCCAGAGGCCCTGAGTACGTGCCTCTTGGCAATGTGCTCCCCAGCCCAGGAGGGATGCATCGGTGGTCAGCACCCGGGTCGGCTGAGGTGACTGGAAAGGCATTCCGAATATCAGGTTCGGCTGCCGGAGCCACCACCGGAGAGACGAGACCAGCGGCTCGGAGACGCGCACTAGGTCTGCTAGGCCGCCCGTGGCTTGTCGCCACTGCTGGCGGAGACACCATTGAGCAGACCGCATATTCAGGCGGGCATTGGGGGTCACATGGACGGTGGAAGCCATATGGCCGAGCAGTCTCAGGAAGCGCCTGGCGGAGACCAGGGGCTGGCTGCGAAAGCGGTCGGCTAGGTCCATGAGCCGTCGAGCCCTGTCGAGCGGTAGGTACGCTCGCGCCTGAGGAGTGTGCAGCCTTGCGCCGATGAACTCGAGATCCTGTGAGGGGAGCAAAGTGGACTTTGCGAAGTTTATAACAAAGCCCAAGTGCTGCAGCAGAGTCACCGTGCGGCACGTGGCGTTGGTGACCTCCTGAGCGGACGCTGCTCTGATGAGCCAGTCGTCGAGGTACGGAAAGACATAGAGGCCGTGAAGCCGGAGATGGGCCGCCACGACCGCGAGACATTTTGTGAAGACTCGCGGTGCGGAGGACAGGCCAAAGGGCAGTACTCTGTACTGGTAATGATTTCCTGCCACCACAAACCTTAGGTATTGGCGGTGGCTTGGGTGGATGAGGATGTGCGTGTAGGCATCCTTTAGATCCAAGGAGCATAGCCAATCTCCCTGCTGGAGGTAGGGCAGAAGGATTCCAAGGGTAAGCATTTTGAACTTCTCCCGCACAAGGAACTTGTTGAGGTTGTGCAAGTCCAGGATGGGTCTGAGGCCCCCTGTTCTCTTTGGTATCAGAAAATACCTTGAATAGAAGCCTTGACCTCTCAGGTGGTGTGGCACCGGTTCCACCGCCTGTTCCTGCAGAAGACCTGCTAACTCCTGAAGGAGCAACTCCCTGTGCAGAGGGGGCGCGGAGGCTCTCCCGGAAAAAAGGAGGGAGGGACCTGATGGAAGTGGAGAAGGTAGCCTTCTCGCACGACCTGAAGCACCCAGGCATCTGCGGTGATGCTGGACCACCTGTGGGCGAAGTGAACCAGCCGGCCTCCGGTGCTGGGAGGAACCAGCGGGGGGGGAGAGGCTATGCTGAGCGAGTCAAAAGCCCCCACCCTGCTGAGCAGGGGCTGGTGGTGCAGGCTTGGTGGCTTGCTGCCTACGGGACCCGTTACCCCGTCCCTTGGCCTGCTGGCCCTGTTGGGGAGCTGCAGGGGCCTGATAATGGGGGTATTGTTTGTAGGCAGCCGCCTTCCTCGGGTAAAAGGACTTTTTCCCCGAGCCCTTCTTTTTCTGGGAAGGGGCGGAGGTCTTCCTAGAGAGCCTGGTCCTGGTGAGAGTCTCAGTCTCAGTCTCAAATTTGTGCAGCCTTTTCCGCCATGGGCTTGCCAAAGAGGTTTTCGCCTCGGCAGGGGACATCGACCAACTTGTCCTGTACCCAGGGCTCAAGGTCTGACGACTGAAGCCAAGCCTGTCGGCGGGCACCGATGCCGGCTGCGGCCACTCGAGCCGAGGCTTCAAAGCCATCATAGGCTGCTCGGGACATGAACTTTGAGCATTCCCGAATGCCCGTGGACAAGGCTAGGAACCTCCGCAAGGGCTCCTCGGAGAGACCAGCGGAGAATCCGGCTAGCTCTTTAGCCAGATCCCGGAGATACATGCCCATGTATAGCTGGTAAGTCTGGACACGACATGCGAGCATAGAGCCCTGGAAGCACTTCTTGCCAAGGCCATCCAGGTTACGGGCCTCCCTTCCAGGAGGCACCGAGGAGTGCATCTTCTGGCTCTTAAGACGATGCATGGCCGATTCCACTACCATGGAATGGTGTGGCAGCTGTGCCTTTTGAAAGCCAGGGCTCTTGCGGACTCGATAGATAGAATCGACCCGCTTGCTCAGGACCGGCGAGGAGGCCGGACTCTCCCACATGCGGAAGAGTAGTCGTTCCAGCATAGGAGGAACCGGCACAGTAAAGTGTTCCCTCGCGGGAGAGTCATACTGGAGGGCGTCGAGCTCTTCGGCTCGAGGCTCCTCCTCGGGATCCGCAGGGAAGGCCAAAGCCTTGGCCATATCCCTAACGAAGTCCGAGAACCGGGCATCCTCCGGGGGGGACTGCTTCCGAGGCTCGGACTCCGGTGAGTCCGATGGGACACACCGAGTCCGGAAAGAATCAGGTGACTCTTCCTCCTCAGACTCCCAGACCGACTCCGACGAGGACTCGGTGGGGTCGGCCCGGGCAGGGTGCGGCGCCAGCCGCCCCGACGCCGAGGGAGTCGGCGTCGGCGACCTCGGTCCCGAACAGGAGGCCGAGGGTGACCTCGACCGAGGATCGACTCGAGTTCTCATCGACTCGAGGATCGGCTCGGTCTCCGGGGTCGACTTGGACGTCGACGTCCCGGCGGTCGGGGCAGCGGCGCCAGCGAAGCCAGCGAGCAGTGCCCTCTGCTGGTCCATGAAGGCAGACAGTCTGCTCTCCAAGGCCGTCAACCTGAGTCCGAGCTCAGGTGACCCAGCAGCCCCCGACTCGGGCCCCGACGGCGTCGGGCCCGACGTCGGCTGTCGCGGAGGCGAGTCCAGAAGGACCACAGGACTTACCCGGGCAGGCATCTCCGACTCCAGGCGAGGTCGCTTCGGGATGTGTTCCTTCTCCAAGGACCCGGGGCGGCTGTCGGGGCTATGCGACCTGGCCCTCGCGGAACCAGGAGCGTCCACCGACGCCGCCCTCGCGGGTTTTTCCTTCCGACGATGGTCCCCGGAGGGAGAACCCCGGTCGGAGGAGCTCCGGCGACGGTCCGAGCTGGAGCCTTTCGACGCGGAGGCCTCCGACGAGGTCCGGGTACGGCTGGGGTCAGCGAAGATTCTCTCACGCTGATGCCGCCGACTTCTCAACGCCTTTGAGGACAGTTTGCTGCAGGGCCCACAGATCAGTTCCTCATGATCCGGGCCCAGGCAGCGGAGGCAAAAGTCGTGTGTGTCGGTTAGTGACATATTTCGGTCACACCGACCACACCGCTTAAACCCACTGGCAGCCATCGGGGGAAAAAGGGCCCCTGCGAGGTCAAAGGACCGGGCTGCCAGGGAAAACGAAAACGAAAGCTGACTAAGTCAGAAAAACCGAAAAAAGTAAGAGGACTCGAGACCGGCGTCACGAGTCCGGGCGGGAAAACGATCGGCGTCGAACCGAAAGAAAAAAGGATAAAATAAAGAAGAAAATCAACTTTTTCGCGGGGACAAGACGGGGACGTCTGTAGGGCTCCGCGGAAAAAAGAAGACTGGCTAAGATGGCACCCTCGGGCGGGAAGACGACGACCGCGCATGCGCGCTGCAATTCCCAAAGGCTTTCTTTGAAAGCTGGGGAAAATTGCTCCGCGAGGGCTCCGTCGGCGCCGACGTCACCCATAAGTGAGGACTGACTTCCTGCTTGGTCCTGGAGAAAGGGAGGTAACAACTCCCTAAAATAATCTGGAGCATCCTGACGAAGACAGACCAGAATAATAATCTTAAACTGCTCTATGTAATAGTTAAGACTTCAGTCACGTGATTAGGGCAAGCATTTACCTCAAGGTAGCCGCCTACCACGAACACATCTTTGTTGGCTGGTGAGCACTGACACCACTCCAATACACAGCACAGAGATGCCTGCTACACACAGAGGCAATGCTGAGCTTAAGAAGATTTCACAAAATTCTTTATTCCTCTGTTTGGGACATTTCCTACCGATTTCTGCCTTCAAACGCTGGAGACTGAGTGCGATATGAAATTACTCTCTTAAAGGATATGTAACAAGTTGTCTAGGCAGAAGTGCAAGTAGAGGTTTATTTGGGGACTATTTTATAGACACTTAAGTACCTCTGTGTCTTTATAAAATAGCCTGGACAGAAGCTGCAACACTGGAGGGTAAAATGCACTCATGTACATTCACACCTGCTCAGATCAGGATCAGGTGAGGCAGGCACTTACATGCGCCTTTTATAAACGAATCATGGCGGTCAACAGTTTGTTCTTTGTTTTTTTAATGCTGACACCGTGGTTAACAAGAATCCGGATAGTCAGTGCTTTTTTGCTGGCCTGCGCAATGTGGATTGTTATCTGGAGAGCGATAAAGAAAATCGCTGCTAATCGGATAAGAATCAACTCCTCTCCAGCTTTGCCTATGAACCAGAACTCTGGCTCTCTGCGGACAGTGTTGCTGAATACTGCATTTGAAAGCACTTATCTGGTTAGCAGGGGCTACTAACAGGAGAAAGGCCTTAGAATATTTGTTCCTATGCATATAAAATTTGTGATTCTGTCTATGTTCCAGCCAAACTATGACCCCAAACACACGCAGGCCATGTAAAAAAAAAAAAAAAGCACACCCTTTGTCACCCCATATACACTGTGGGATAATTTTATGCAAGCCCTTTATCATGGATAATACATGGCTTACCTGTCAAAAAAGCTTGACTTATTTAGGGAATAAACTTTATAAATTCCCTCATGTCTGCAAAGAAAAACAAACAAACAAACGGAGGCTCATGGACAATAGGGAGCTCCCCTTACCTGGCATCCCGGGTTCTGTCCAGGTGGGTGCTGACGGATCAAAAGGAGGAGGGCCAGGGTAAGGAGGGGGAGGAGCCATATACATGGGATTCATCTCGGGAGGCTGTGGGTACATGCCTGACAATTAAAACAAAAAACACACATATTAGTCAAATATAAAAACACGCTTAAATAAAAAAGATAAGAGAACTATCAATTGTAATCTACTCTTAAAAAAAAAAGGCTTCTGTCCGTGTGCTTACTGCTAACTAGCCCTTACCAGGGATTAATCACAGACTATATAACAGCAACATAGGACACAATGATGAGACCTTTATCACCTCTCCATTCTCCATGCCTACTGTGACACCGTTGACCCTACCCGATTCCACCCTCTCTTCCCCTTAGCTAAGGCCCTTCTGTGTCTATCCCAGGCTCTCTCAAATTCAAATACTGTTTGACGTGCATCATAGAAAAGTGATGGATGAAACAGCCTTTGAAGAAATGAGAAACTAACTGGCCCCGTGAGTGCCTGCCACAATGCATTAAACAGGGCTGAATAGCAAATAGCATAAAATCGACCCAAACAGAAAGGTTAAATTAGACTTACCTGCTAATTGTTGTTCCTGGAGTAGATACAGTCTAGTCCCGGACCTCTGGGTTGTCCACCTTATTCAGCAGCCTGGAGAATGAGGAACCTCCTTTTTGTGATGTCAGCAGTATATCCTGCCAGTAGCCACCTCCATTAGCCAGTTACCTATTGACAAAGCAGACTCACCGGAGCAACAAGTAAGCAAGAATCGCAAAGAAAAACATTGACAACTCACATAACTAGCTAAAACAATGGCGGATTACTTTTCCCTTTTTTTTTTTTTGTTCCCCGAAGGAAAACGTTAACTGCAACCTTTAAACCTCGCCAAGGCCCACCCCCCACCTGTGTGGAGGACCTACCTCTAGGCCTTACCCCTCCCCTGCCCGAGGTCTAGAAAAAAACAATAATCTTCTTACCTGTAAAGGCCTCAAACCTTCCGCTGTCAGACCTTCAGGCTGTAACCTGCATCAAAAACGTACTGGGGAGGGTTACGGGACTAGACTGTATCTACTCCAGGAACAACAATTAGCAGGTAAGTCTAATTTAACCTTCCTGATCGTATCTCCAGTCTAGTCCCGTACCTCTGGGTCTGTACCAGAGCAGTAAACTAATGGGAGGGATCGTCTTTTCCAGCCTGAAGGACTGCCGCTCCAAAACAAGTGACCTGTCTTGCTTGAATATCCAGTCTGTAATGCCTTACAAAGGAATTCAACGTCGACCAGGTGGCTGCCTTACATATATCTCTAGCGGCGGCACCAATTTAGTTTCCGCCCAGGACGCAGCTTGCGCCCTAGTAGAATGAGCCCAAAGCCCCTCCGGCACCGGTCTGCCCTTCAACAAGTACGCGGATGCAATCGTCTCTTTAATCCACCGGGCAATGGAAGCCTTTGAAGCTGACTCACCTCTTCGTGGCCCAGCAAAAAGCAAAAGAAGTCGCTCGGACTTGCGAAACTCTGATGTCCGTTGCAGGTACCTCTTTAAACGCCCTCCTGACATCCAAGAGATTTGCCCTCTTGGCATCCGGCCCCCCAGAGTCACTCCAAAACACTGGTAAAGAAACTTCCTGATTCATGTGAAACGACGACACCACCTTGGGCAAAAATGCCGGCACTGGACGCAACACCACTCTGGAGTCAAAGAACGAAAGATAGGGCTCCTTACAGGACAACGCCTGCAACTCTGAAACCCTTCTCGCTGAACAGATTGCCACCAAAAAGACCACTTTTAATGTAAGATCCTTCAACGTCGCCCGTGACAGGGGCTCAAACGGCTCCCGTTCCAACGCCTCTACAACGAACGGAAGGTGCCACTTAGGCACTACCTGCCTAGCTGGGGGCCGTAAGAGCAACATCGCCCGTAAGAACTGTTTAACATCCAAATGTTCACCGAGCGAGCGACCACCGATTTTACCTCTGTAATACGCCAGAGTCGCGACCTGCACCCAAAGGGATGCGGACGCCAAGCCCTTGACGAATCCATCCTGCAGAAAATCCAATATCTGGGGAATGGTCGCTCTCAGAGGCTCTGACGCCGTGTCGCTGCACCATCCTTCGAACACTCTCCAGACTCGCACATACGCCAAGGACGTAGACCTTCTTCTGGCCTTCAGCAAAGTTGAAATGACCGACGGGGAATAACCTCTAGCCATTAGCCTAGCCCTTTCAATAGCCAGGCCGTAAGCGAGAAGCGATCCACGTGCGGCATGAACAGAGGCCCCTGGGATAACAGATCTGGTCTGGCCGGAAGAAGCCACGGACGCTCCACCAGGAACCTTATCATATCCGCGTAATAAGGCCGGCGCGGCCAATCCGGAGCTATCAAAATCACCTGTCCTTTGTACCTTTCTATCCGCTGGACCACCCTGCCTATCAGGGCCCACGGCGGAAAATTGTAGAGGAGCTGCTCCTCTGGCCAGGCCTGAAGGAGAGCATCCAGACCTTCCGACATTCGTTCCCTTTTTCTGCTGTAAAACCGATTGACCTGTGCCAACTGGAATGTTGCCATGAGGTCCATGACCGGTGTGCCCCACTGACGTACTAGCATGTGGAACACCTCTGGATGAAGGACCCACTCCCCGGGATCCACCCTCACCCGGCTGAGGAAATCGGCTTCCACATAGCCCTGTCGGCGGCACATGTCGCAGGGGTGGACAAACAGATTTTCCTCGGCCCAGTTGCACAAGTCCTCGGCCTCCAGCGCTACACTGCTGGTCCCTCCTTGTCGAATGACATAAGCCACCGCGGTCGCATTGTCGGACAACACCCGAACCGCCTGGCCTCTGAGATGGCCCTGCAGAGCTTTCAGGCCTAACGATACCGCACGCAACTCTAACCTGTTTATGGACAAAGACCTTTCCAGAGCACTCCATTGCCCCTGAGCGAATTTTCCCTGGCAATGCGCTCCCCTGCCCCAGAGACTGGCGTCCGTCGTCACCGGTACCCAAACTGGAGCTTCCAACGGCTTCCCCCTCTGCAGAGACTCGGGAATTAACCACCAGCGCAGCGCCTTCCGTGTCTCCACCAGGCACGGAAGCCTTCTCGACAAACGTGTCTCGTTGGTGCGACCAGCGCCTGAGTAACGCTCTCTGCAACGGTCTCATGTGCGCCCTGGCCCAGGGCACTACCTCTATCGTTGACGCCATCGTTCCCAACAATTGAAGGTACTGCCACGCTGTGGGAGCTGCACTGCTCAAGAATCTGCGGGCAAGCTTCCGCAACCCCTGCGCTCTTAGTTGCGGTAGAAACACCTGCCCTTTCTTCGTGTCGAAACGAGCTCCCAAATACTCCAGGCATTGGGAGGGAGCCAAATGACTCTCTGCCATATTGACCACCCAACCTAGGCTCTCTAAGAAGACGACTACCCTGGCCGTCGCCTCTACGCTTTCCACCCTCGACTTTGCCCGAATCAACCAATCGTCCAGATAGGGTGTACCAGAATCCCTTCCTTCCGCAAAGCCGCCGCAACCACTACCATGATCTTGGTGAACATGCAAGACGCCGTCGCCAGGCCAAACGGTAAAGCTCGGAACTGAAACTGTCCGAAAAGCAGCGCAAACCTGAGGTACCTTTGATGGTCCGGCCGAATGGGAATATGAAGATAAGCTTCTGAGAGATCCAGAGGGGTAAGGAACTCTCCTGCCCAAACCGCCACTATGACCGAGCGCAGAGCCTCCATGTGGAAGTGCGAAACTCGAAGACAACGATTCACTCCCTTGAGATCCAAAATTGGCTGAAATCCTCAGTCCTTTTTTGGGACCACGAAATAAATGGAGAACCGACCGCAGCCACATTGGTCTGAAGGTACTGGAACTATAGCCCCGAGATCCAAAAGCCTTTGTACGGTTCCCTGCACTGCCTTGTACTTGCTCGATGACTTGCAGGGGGACCTCACAAAGGCATCCTGTACCGGACAGCGTAGCTCCAGAGCGTACCCTTCTCGGATGACTTCCAGCACCCACTGGTCTGACGTGACCTGGACCCCAGGCGTCGTAGAAGTTTTGTAAGCGTCCCCCCACGGGAACCAGAGACACCTGGGCCTCCCCTGGTTTCATTGCGACTTCCTAATACCAGATCCCGAGGAGGAGGCTGACACTCCAAAACCTCTTCCTGCTCCCCGAATCCCTCGAAAGCCCTGACTCCTGCTGGGGAACCTGCCTCTCCGGCTGGGATTAAACCTTTGGAAACGAAAGCGACGAAAGTCCCGCTGCTGCCCTTTGCTCACGGGTGCCGTCCTTCCCAGCTTGGGCTTGTCCTCGGGTAACCTACCCCCTTTAAATTCCCCCGAGATCTTTGACCAATTTTTCCAAATCTTTGCCAAACAAGAGCCTCCCCTTAAAGGGAAGCTTACTAAGCCTCACCTTAGAAAAGTTATCTGCCGCCCAATTTCGTAGCCATAAATAACGCCTTGCCACCACCGCGGACGCCATGTTTTTCGACAATGCTCGCATCAGATCATAATGAATATCCGCTAGGTAAGCCGCCCCAGATTCCAGCTTGGCCGCCTCCCCGGTACTGTCGCCCTCCTGACCTCCCGTGACCTTTTGTGCCCATCTCAGGCAGGCCTGGGCCACCCAAGCGCCGCAGATCACTGCCTGGAGCGACACGGCATTCACATCGAAAATTTGCCTCAGGAGGACATCCAACTTTCTGTCCTGGGAATCCTTAAGAGCCGCACTGCCCTCAACTGGGATCGTGGTCTTCTTTGTTACTGCCGCTACCGCTGCATCCACCTTGGGAGCCCTAAAGACCTCCCTATCTTGCTCCACGAGAGGGTAAAGGCGACCCATCACCCTAGACCCTTTAAGGGGCACCTCTGGGATATTCCACTCTTCCTGAATCAACTCCTGGAAAACCCTAAGCACCGGGAACGCCCTTTGGTTTTTCCTGAAAACTTGTAATAATGGATCCTCTAGGGTCTTATCTTCCCCCGACCGCGGGACCGGCATGTTTAGTGCCTTTAGCGTTTCTCCAATGAGGGCGGGCAGCTCCTCTCTGCGAAAGACCCGCACTACTCTCGCCTGGTCCTCCTTATCAGCGAGCTCACCTTCCTCTAATTCCTCTTCCATGTCAAGACTTCGGCCTTCCTCATCTGAAAGTTGCCCCTCCGAAACAACTGAGGGGACCTTAAGGCTCTCATCTAACTTCAGCTTCGTAGATCCGTCCTGCGACTCCTCCAGAACCTGAGAGGTTGCCGGACTCTTCCCTTCGCGTCCCCGGGCTGTGTCCCTAACCTGGCCTTGCAAGACGCTACCAACTGCTTGTTGCAGAAGCACTACAAAATCCCTAGAAAAAATAGACTCCAGCCCCTTGGGCCAGGCCGCTAGGGAGGGCGAGACATCCGGTGCGGAGGAGGGACCCGCCACCGGTTCCCCCAGTGGCAAGTTGCCTGCTTAAGCCCCTGAAGGCCCTGCTTCTCCTTCCAGGCTCTCCTCTGTGCTCTCTGTAACGCTGTCCATGGTAGAGGCCTTCTTCAAACAACTCCTACACACTCCCGAATCTGCTGCCAAGCCCCTCCTAGCCCCACAGACAAAAGCACTGGGGCCTAGCGGGCATCCCCGCAGAGAGAGCGCTGCCTCATGCAACAAGCCCCCCCGGGAGACCCAAACAAAGAAAAATTAGATCCCCCGTACAGAAACTATTGAAAGGAGTAAAAGCCCCACGGGTTCCCAGGGCCGAGCCGCTCCAAAACAATAAAAGGGCGAGTACCGCTCCAACAAGGCTCTCTCCGGTCTCCCTGCACAAGGCCCGACTCTGCCAGCGAGGTTCCCGTGCCGAGACCACGCGGCTGGGTATGCAGGCCTTTTTGCGCTGAAACGCGCTGACAGGAACCTGAATTAATCGGGGCCTCTTACATCCCGCTGATCTCCGGTTCCAAGCTGCGAGGAAAACCTCCACTCCTGCCCCATCTCCGGATCCGCTCTGTTGCCTGGGGCCGCACCTGGGGGGGGGGGGGGGGGGAAGAGAGAGAGAGAGAGAGTGAGAGAGAGAGAGAGAGAGAACGGGAGCACTCAGCTGCGGTGTACTAACAGGCAGGGCTTCTGTGTAACGCCGGCTGGGTCCCTCTGCAGCTGCTCTGCCAAGAGCCTGTCTTTAACGCTCACCGGAGGCTAGCTCTACTCCGTTAAGGGAGGGCCCCAAACACACCGGAGACAGGAGATAAAACCCCTCCAGGAGGGGGGAGAGCCTTCAAACTCGGCTTAAAAGGTACACACCAGTAAAGCATCTTTAACCTTAACATCTCCTGTTTTTCTTTTATTTATTTATTTATTTTTTAACTCTTTTTCAAAATCTTTTTCCCAACTACACCTAAAACTATACTCAATTGTTCCTCCTGTAGCCCAGACCGCCCGGGCTCACCGTCCCTTCAGCTGCTTGGAGACTGAGATAACTGGCTAATGGAGGTGGCTACTGGCAGGATATACTGCTGACATCACAAAAAGATGGAGGTTCCTCAGTCTCCAGGTTGATGAATAAGGTGGACAACCCAGAGGTCCGGGACTAGACTGGAGATACGATCAGGAAGACTGAGGATCGAGTGTTTCTATTCAGGTAGACTGAGCGCTCTCTAACCTGACTGCATCTAGAATTGACAAGCTCGGCGAGTTAAGATCTGGGACCTCCCTCTACTCATCGCTATAGATAATATTGTAGAAAGAGCAATAGTGCTTTCTCTGCAACTGTGTAGTGCACTATATTATTTAGAAAAGGCTCTTTCCTTACAATTTTATCAGGTAAGATGCATCTTTAGAGGCGTGAGGGTTGTGAACCTTTTACCTGCAGGGGGAGCATAGGGGTAACCCATTGGCTGTGGAGCAGGACCATATCCGTTCATTGGTGGTGGTGCATAGGGGTATGGTCCATTTGGTGCATAGCCCCCAGGAGGAGGAGGAGGAAAATAGCCAAAACTTTCCATCTGTGCTGGGGTCCCTCTAGATGCTAGAAAAAAAAAAAAAAAAAGAAGGTCATAACATTAAGTCTTGAGGCTTCATGATCAACCAATGCAAAAAAGAAAAAAAATGGAGAACATGAGGATTGAAGACAACCATATAGATTATCCAGTCTGCCCAGATACCACCTGCTCAATTCTATAACCCCTTCCTTGCACCTTGTCCTGTGCTTTCCTCAATTCAGATTTTGTCCTCATCTTTACCACCTCCACTGTGAGAATGTTCCATGTACCTACTATCCTTTCTGTAAATAAGAGTTTCCTTAAATTATTCCCAAAATCTAACCCCCTTCACCCTCATCCTATAGCCAACTCCTTGTTCCAGAGCCTTCTTTCAACTGAAAGTGGCCAGCTTCCTGTAAATTTATACTATGGATGGAGGTTTTTAAATATTTAGAATCTCCCTTCTCCTGCCTTTCTTCCAAAGCATATATTTTGAGATCTTCAAGTCTTTTGCCACATGTTTTATCAATAAATTGGTCACTTTTAGAGTGAAAAATGCCAAAAAATAATAAAAAAAAAACTCCACTTATACCAAACTTTACTATGATTGATGATTATATAAGATTTATATCTATAACTCAATCTGAATATAAACGAGAGGTCTCAGACATACTGGGCATAGTTTAGGCATTAAAACGCCCACTCAAAATTCCCCCTTTGCATCAGTGACCTCTTTTCTCAGCAGTTCTTCAGGCAAAAAGCAGTTTATGTGCATAAAACTTAGCTTATACAAAGAAACTCTTCAAAGCAACAAAAACTGATGTCTCCCCAAAGCCACATGTTTTATGACAAAGACCACTGCCCATTTCAGTAGCTGCCCTCTGGAATGACTCTGTCTGGTTTATATTGTTCTCAATGTAGTGTCTCCACCGTACACAGTACTTCAAATGAGGTCTTCCTAGAGACTTAAGGGATGCTATTACCTCCCCTTTTCCTGCTGGCTGCTCCTCTCCTTATGCGCCCAAGGATCTTTATGGTTTTTGCCGATTTGGCCAGATCACCAGGTATGACCCGCCTCAATTATCTCTTGGGTTGTTGCAGCCCTAAGGCAGAGCTAGTACCTTGCCCCAACCACTAGGCTACTCCTCCACTCCTAGTAGCCTAGGAGTGGAGGAGTAGCCTAGTGGTTGGGGCAAGGTACTTCGGGCCGGAAGGTCGGGTGTTCAAATCCCACTAGAGGACAGCAACCTTGGGCTGGAAGGACTGGGGTTTCTAGTCCCACAGGTGCTCCTTGTGGTCTTGGGCAAGCCACTTAACCCTCCATAGCCCATGTTCCCTGTAAAATAGTTCTCTGTGTGCTGTGCTTTCCTGTCTAATCAATGTGTTTATACCTCAAAAATTTCCTGTCATGATTTGACAATTTCCAATCTGTAATCAAAAACCGCTGCTGATCGCTGGAAGTAGCGGTATACAAATGTATACTAAATAAATAAAATAAATACTGCAGAACCAGCAACACTGCCCTCCATGCTGGAAAAGGAGGGATCTCCCAGGAGAGCAGCAGGTGGTGGCACCCTCCATGAGGGAAGAGGGTGCATAGTCTGTACAACCCTAAAGCCAACCCCAGTCATTACTGTGCTCTACACGTGACAAGACTGCACAAAAAAAAAAAGGAGGCTGCGCAGGAAGAGATGGAAAATATCCTCTCCTGCCCTCAACACTTAGCTTACTTAATTTATTAAGACTTTACAGATTGTCCTTGAACCTCTTCCTGTAATCATTCCATTGATGTTTAAGTAATACCCTTTCAGTCCGACCTTACTTTTGAGTTTTTGCTCTCACTAGTCCTTGCCACTCCTTGGCGTCTAACCTTTAAGTAATGGGCAAATAGAACTGAAAAAAAAAAAAAAAAAAGAGTCCAGGTTAGCCCGATAGGCAGGCTATAGATACAAACATACTCTGAACTCTCTGCATTTGAATGCTAGAAGTCTAAAAAAAAATAAGATGGGAGAGTTCAAACATAATAGCACTGAATGAAAAGTTAGATATAATTGACATCTCAGATACAGTGGAAGATAACTAATCAATGGGACACTAATACCAGACTAAAGATTATAGTGCAAATTGGAACAGACTGGTGGAGGGGTGGCACCCTCTGTTAAAGAGGGCATAGAGTCCAACTGGACAAGAGCTCCTAGGAAATAAAATGCACTGGGAAATCTTTTTGGATAGAAAATCCATGTGTGAAGAGGAAGAAAATAGCAGTGCGGGTATATCACTATGGACCTGGACAGAATGGACACACAAAGGCTACCAGAAATTACAGGAAGCTAACAAATTTGGCAACGTAGTAACAAGTGGTTTCAATTACCCCAGAACATCAGAACATGCTAGGGAGGTAAAGTTCCTAAATGAAATAGTGATTGCTTCATGGCACAGCTTGGTCCAATAAGCTGGGGGAGGGGGAGCTATTTCAGACCTAGATGTTAGTGGAACACGAGATTTGATGCAAAATTGTTGAGGCCACTTTGTGATAGTGATCATTTATTTATTTATTTATTTAACACTTATTTATATACCGCATCTTCCAGCGATCAGTTGCGGTGTACAATTAACAACAATTAACAATGCAGAGCTTGTTTTACATAGAACAATTATAACTTTTTACATAGAACATCTTAACTTGTACAACAAAGGGTTTAAAAGACTAAGCAGAATAATTCAGTAAATCAACTAACACAGTTTGTGTTACAATTTAAACAGAAGTACTGTCCCTAAAACAGTTGTAACTATATACAAGTGGGGTATCAATGCATAGGAATGGAATGATTATTCATTTAAGTTTGTACATATTGATTGTAGTAGGGAGTATAATCTTGATTTTGGGCAGGTTCATGTTTAGCCTTTATCTAAGTTGAGTGGAGGGTTTTCTATGGTATTATAGTGTTTAGTGAATAGATAGGTTTTCAATTTTTTTCTGAATTCTATTATCTCTGTTAGTGATCGTAAGTCCTCTGGTAAAGAGTTCCAGACTGTTGGGGCTATGTGGGAAAAGGCTCTATTATTTGTTAATTTGTGAGTTCGTATATATTCTTTTGGCATCTTAAGTTTATTTGATTGTCCTTTTCTATGAGTGGGCTTAGGTGGTTCTTTGCTTATTAGGTTACAGAGTGTCTTCGGGGCCATGTCATTTAGGGCTTTGAATGTAGTTATTATTGTTTTGTATGTTATCCTGCTTTGTATTGGTAACCAGTGAAGGGATGCTAGTATCGGTGTAATGTGTTGGAGTGAATTTATCTTTAATATAATTCTAGCTGTGGCATTTTGCGCAAGTTGGATCCTTTTGATGTTTTGTTTTGAAATGCCTATAAGTATTAAGTTGGCGAAGTCGAAGTGTAGAGTTATGGTAGCCTGTATTATATTGATAAAATCTTGTATAAATACAAGGGGGCGTAATTGCTTGAGGATTTTAAGTTTGAAGTAGATTTTCTTTAATGTATTTCTAATGTGCGTTTCCATAGTAAGGTGTGTATCTAAAATGACACCTAGATATCTTATTTCATTTTTTATTTTAATTTCTTGGTTTTGTAGTGTTATGTGGGTTGGAGGAGTGAATGTTTGGTTTTTTGTTACGATTAGGACTTCAGTTTTAGCATGGTTTATATGGAGGTTTTGGGTTTTTAGCCAGTATGTAATTTCATTGTAGCAGTCTGATAGAAGTTGAATCGGTAGGTTAGGAATCGTAAAAGGTATGTACATCATGATATCATCCGCATAAAGGTGATATTGTACTCCAAATTTTTTAAAGATATTGCAGACCGGTTTTATATAGATATTGAAAAGTAGGGCTGACAGTGCTGAACCTTGTGGTAAACCTATTTCTTGTTTGTATGTGTTGGATGTTTGATTACCTGCTCTTACATTTTGTGTTCTGTTATGTAAATATGAAGTGAACCATTTATGTACGGTGGAGTTTATGCCTAACTGTCTTAGGTTGTTGAGCAATATTGAGTGGTGCACGCTATCAAAAGCTGCTGATATGTCAATGAAAAGGAGAATGAACGCCTGTTTGTGATTGTCAATTCCTTTTAGGAGTGTATCTATTAATACTGCTAGAAGCGTTAATGCAATCATAATGCAATCAAATTTGACTTAATAACTAGGAGGTAGAACACCAAGGAAATCTACTGCGCTAGCGTTTCGCTTTCTTAAGGGAGAAAAATCATGAAACGAGGAAAATGGTTTAAAAATTCTTAAAGAAACAGCTACAAAAGGTTATGAGCTTACATCAGACATGGAAGCCCAGACCAGATGTACTCCACATACAAAAAAGGTGGAAGGAAGGCCAAAATGACAGCTGGCATGGTTAAAAAGGAGAGGTGAAAAAGCCAAAAGAATATATATCTTTCAAAATATGGAAACTATATCCAAATGAAGAAAATTTTTAAAAAAAGAAATGCATATGCACTGGTAAGCTAAATGCAAAGCAAAACGAAACTTACCACAGAGGCAAAAAACTCATAAATTTTTTTTCTGGTACATTTGAAGCAAGAAGCCTGTAAAGGAGTCTGTTGGACCATTCAATTATCATGCGGTAAAAGGGGGCAATCAGGGAGAATAAAGGCCATAGCAGAGAGACTAAATTAATTCTTTGTTTCAATCTCTACTGTAGAAGTAGTAAGGGAGATGCCCATGCAAGAAATGGTATTTAATGGCGACTATAGAGAGGATCTGAATCTCAGTGAATCTATAGGATGTAATATGGCAAATTGACAAACTAAAGCGTAACAAATCACCTGGAATGGATGCAGGGCTGGTCCATCCACTAGGCAGTCGCCTAGGGCAGCACCACTAACCCAACCCCCAGGGAAATGGCAGCTGAACTGCTGCTTCAGCGATATGGCGGGTTTTAACACACCTATGCATGTGTGCACAGTTTCGGCCTTCCACTCCTGCCCACCCTCTAAGAAAGTTGCATCGGGGGGGGGGGGGGGGCATGAGCAGCAGGCCACGAGTGTGCATGCACGCAGGCACTTAACACTAGAAGCCCCAAAAGGAATTTTACCTAGAAACTCCAAAGTGCGTCAATTGACGCATTATCACGACGACTGAGTGTAGCATGAAATGCAGATATGAAATAATGTGAAGTTACTTATTTGTTAAATACATGCATTGTGCGATGTCATTACATGACATCATCGTGTGTTTGTTTGTAATGTCGGAGTAAAACTGTAAACAGTGATTGAGATGCGCCACCTAGTGGGAAAATGAATTTATACCTAGAAGCCCCAAAGTACGTCAATTGACGCATCCAAGACAATCGAGTGCGTCAATTGACGTACTTTGGGGCTTCTAGATATAAATTAATTTTCCCGCTAGGTGGTGCATCTGTCATTCATTTTCGATGCACATATTTGAACATCTTGACCTTGCTAACAAAGTCATGGAACATGACTGACGTAGTTCTAGCAGTGGCGCTGGTATACAACTTCAAAGATGCATTTGCGTCAATTGATGCACTTTGGGGCCTCTAGTGTTAAGGCCCGATGCAGCACTGAAGCGGCAGTTCAACTGCTGCCGTTTCAGCACAAGATGGGGGCGGCATGGCCGGAGGTGCAGTCTTTTGGGAGGAGAGGGGTGGTGGCACGGAGGGTCTGCCTAGGACGGCAGAAACCCTCATTCCACCACCAATTGGATAGCATACACTCTACAGCTAACAAACTGAAATGCAAACTTACTTTTAGTAATATGTAACTTATCATTAAAATCCCCAATGGCACTTGCAGATTGGAGGGTGGCTAGCGTAACACCAATGCTTAAAAAGGATTCCAGGGGTGATCTGGGGAACTACAGACTGGGGGAGCCAAAACGTCAGTATCAGGTAAAATGGTAGAAAGTTTATAAAGGACAGAAACTTTGGATGATAATAAATCATAGTTTAAAGGGACAGAGCTAAGGGAAGGCTTGTCTCACCTATCTGCTATATTTGAAGACACGAATAAATATATTCAGATAAAGATGAACTTGATATATCTGGGTTTTCAGAAAACACTTGACAAATTCCCTCATGAGAAATTTCTAAGGAAATTAAAAAGTCAGGGGATGGGAGACAATGGCCTATTGTGGAACGGGGGAACTGTTTAAAAAGGATAGAAAAGCAAACAGCATAGGGCTAAATGGTTAAGTCCTCAGTTGAAGGAAGGTGATAGTGGAGTACCCCAGGGATCTGAACTGTGACCACTGCTTTCTCACACATTTGCAAATAACCTGGTAATAGGAGACGTGTGCGTAGTGGTCAAATCTGCATATGACATAAAATTATTCAAAGTTGTTCAATCGCAAGTAGATTGTGAGGTACTGCAGTAGGATCTAGAGAGACTGGATTTGCAAATGGCAGATTAAAATTTAGGGCTTCCTTTACTAACAAACACTTCGTGCACACTGTCATGGCAACAGATAGTACATTCTAGCACCATTAGCATGCTTTAAGCATTAGTAAAGGAGGTCCCTAATGTGGACAGGTACCAAGGGATTCACATAGGGGAGATGGACCCAAATTACAGCTATGAAGTGCTAGAGTCCACGTTAAAAGGTTGATTCTAGGAAACATCAAGGCAGCACGCTGTGGGTCTTACCACTGGGTTGTGCATGAGCTGAGGAGGTCCCGCGGATAGCAGTGCAGCTGTTTGACAGCTTGGTGGATGACTCCCGCTAGCGTCACCTGTGGCCTTAAGGGGCAGGACACACCCCTTTGGTGCAATGAGGAAGCAATGCGAGGAGGTCTTAGAGACTATTCCCTATTAAGGTACTGTGTTTGTTCTTGGTGGGTTTGGTAGTTCTGATATGGGAAAGCGTAAGGCACGGCTCACTACTAAGCCCTCTTAGTGACCCTTGCTGATAAAGTGGTTGGTCCTCTGGATCACCATCTAGTTGCCGTGAGTCCTATACAGACATCACTAGAAGGTGCATCTCTCAGCCCAGTGGAAAGGAACCACCGCCTAACCCCTTGTTGTCCTCCATGGTGGTGTTAGATGTGTCTGATGTAAGGGTTTCCAGCCCCATTTCGTGTCCTCTACCTAAGCCTGTATCTCTGCTGTTAGAGACACAGAAGATTAGTATCATGAGAAGGATCCTCACTTTAAAAGATTTACGGGCAGTGTTATCTAATATTGATGTGAAGCTGTCATCAACAGTTTCCTCTCTTTGTGATTTCTCTCAGGTCGTAAGTCGTTGCAAGATCTAGATACTAGGAGTATCAGGTTTGGCTGGAATGGTTGTCGAAATAGATGGCCAACCGCAGTCTTTGCAGCAGGCCAATACCTCTATCAAAGAGTCATTATAAAATGAGAAACTTTAGAAAATTTCTCTCAGGTTAATAATTTGAGATTAGTCAATTTTCCTGCGACACACTTACTGCTGCCTGAGATTTTGTTAGAAAAGTATTTTAAAGAAGTTCCCCAGATATCTAATGTGATTTCTATACAGAGATGTTATTACTTATCAACTAAGGTATGGGTTGATCAGGACCTAGTCATGATTTATCAAAGTTTGAGGACTTGTCAGATTTTATATCCAAATGAGCTACTTTGTTGGTTTCTTTCCTTTCTCTGGCGGACAAGAGTAAGGTTTTGAAGCTATATTTTAAGTATAAAGCTATACTATTTTGTGGTATGAAACTCCATGTGTTTCCAGATGTTTCTAGAAACACCCAGTTACATCGAAAACAATTTCTGGCTTTAAAAGCCCAAGGTGTTAGGCAAAGGTGGCTCCTCCTTTTTACGTTTTCACTGCAAGTGCATTGTCACTTGGCAGACAAATATGTTTTCTTTTTTTGATTCTTCACAATTAGAGAGATTTTTGTCCGAAAAGAAGGAGCCGATTTAATGGGGTTTTGTAATAGGATATGTCCAGGAATTAGTTAGGGGTTTCTCCTTGTATTTTCTGTACTAATGTGGGGTTAATTTGTTTTGTTGTTCCCGTAATATGGGCTAATACATGGAATTCTGTTTGGAAATGTTATGATTCTGGTGATCATGTTTTTTCTTTGTATATGGTTGCTTTTGTTAAATTGCAAAATCTAATTTTAAAAAAAAGGTTGATTCTATATAGAGTATGCAGAGTGTTATGTGCTTGAGAAGCATGTTAAGTCATAGGAACATAAGATATGCCATACTGGGTCAGACCAAGGTCCATCAAGCCCAGTATCCTGTTTCCAACAGTGGCCAATCCAGGTCACAAGTACCTGGCAGGTACCCAAAGTCTACAGCTTTCACCATGCTAGTCCTGAGGTAAGCAGTGGATTTCTCGGGTCTTCTTTAATAAACCCAACTACACTAACAGCTTTTACTACATCTTCCAGTAATGAATTCCAGAGTTTGATTACACATTGAGTGAATAAAATAAACAAACACTCTCTCTTATTAATTAGTCTTAAATGGATTACATTGTAGTTTCATTGCGAGTTCTCTAGACTTTCTACTTTTTGATTGCATAACGAATCGATCTACATTAACCCGTTCCACTCCATTCATTAATTTATAGACTTCTATCATATCTCCCCTCAGCCTTCTCTTTTCCAAACTGAAGAGTCCTAACCTTTTAAGCCTTTCCTCATAGGGGTAGCCTTCCATCCCCTTTACCATTTTGGTGGCTTTTCTCTGTACGTTTTCTAATTCCGCTATATCCTTTTTAAGATACGGTGACCAGAATTGCACACAATATTCAAGGTGCAATTGAACCATGGAATGATACAGAGGCATTATAATATCCTTGGTTTTATTCTCCACTCCTTTCCTTATGATTCCTAGCATTCTATTTGACTTCTTGGCTGCCGCTGCACACTGGGCAGATGGTTTCAACATATCATCCATGATGACACCTAAATCTTTTTCCTGGGTGGTGGCTCCTAATGTGGAACCTTGCATCATGTAACCAAAGTTTGGGTTGTTCTTTCCTAGGTGCATAACTTTGCACTTCTCCACATTAAATTTCACCTGCCATTTGGACGCCCAAGTCTTCCAATTTATCAAGGTCCTCTTGCAATTTTTCACAATCCTCTTGGGTTTTAACAACTTTGAATAATTTAGTGTCATCTGCAAATCTGATCACCTCACTCGTCATTCCCATTTCCGGGTCATTTATGGATATGTTAAAAGGCAGTGGGCACAGCAAAGATTCCTCCACTCCACTATTTACTTTTCTCCATTGAGAAAATTGTCCATTTAGCCCTACTCTGACTTAAAGCTTTTAACCAGTTTCTGATCCACAATACTACACTGCCTCCAATCCCATGACTTTTTAATTTCATCAAGAGTCTCTCATGAGGAACCTTGTCAAAAGCTTTCTGAAAAAGCAGATACACTATTTCAAACAGCTCACCTTTGTCTACCTGTTTAGTCACACCTTCAAAAAAAATAACAGATTAGTAAGAGAAGACTTTCCTTGGCTAAATCCATGTTGGCTTTCTTCCATTAAACCATGACTATCTACATGATCAGTAATTGTATTCTTTATAATGGTTTCTACCATTTTGCCCGGTACTGATGTCAAAATCCCAGGTCTGTAGTTTCCCAGATCACCCCTGGAACTCTTAAGTATTGTTGTTACATTGGCCATTCTGTGAACTATCATTAAAATCAACTGCTGTACCTGAAGAGTGGAAATTACTAATAGCAGGTCTGCAATCTCATTTCAGTTCTTTCAATACCCTTGGATGTATACCATCCGGTTCAGATGATTTGATTCTCTTCAGTTTATTAAATAGTTGTAACACATCTTCCCAGTTTATCAATATTTCTTTCAATTCTTCCGATACATCACCTTTATATACCATTTCAGGCACCAGTAAATCCCCTACATCTTCTTCAGTATTAAAGACCAAAGCAAAGAATTCATTTAGTCTCTATGCTATGGCCTTATTCTCACTTAGTGCCCCTTTTACATCCAAAGGTCCAACTGACTGTCTCACAAGCTTTCTGTTACGAATGTACTTGAAATAGTTTTTATTATGCATTTTTGCTTCCATAGCAAGCTTTTTTCCAAATTCTCTTTGCCTGCCTTATCAATGCCTTGCATCTAACTTGGCAGTGCTTATGCTTTCCATTTTCATCATTTGGCTCCTTTTTCCCATTTCCTAAAAGATGCTTTTTTGGCCACAACAGCCTCTCTGAACTCACCTTTAAACCATCCTGGCAGTTTTTTGGGTTTCCTTCCACTTTTCTTAAAGCATGGCATACATCTGTTCTTGGCTTCCAAGATTGTTTCAAAATACTATGCCCACGCTTTATGCAAATTTTAGCCATTGCAGCTGCTCCTTTTAGTCTTTTAACCATTTTCCTCATTGTATCATAGTCTCCCTTTTGAAAGGTAAATGGGAGTACTGTGGATTTCCTTGCTGTCCTTCTTTCATTTATTAAATCAAACACAATCATGCTATGATCACTATTGCCAGGTGGCCCCAACACCCTTATCTCTTGCACCAGATCCTGCATACCACTAAGAACTAGGTCCAAAATAGCTTCCTCTCTTGTTGGTTCATGAACCAGCTGTTCCAGAAGCAGTCATTTATTTCATCCAGAAACTGTATCTCCCTAGCATGTCCTGCTGTGACACTGACCCAGTCAACACCCAGGTAACTGAAATCACCCAATACTATTGTGTTGTAACTTTTGTTAGCTTCCTTGATTTCTCTCAGCATTTCATTATTCATCTGTTCATTCTGGTCGGTAGTACACCCCCACTGCCATTGCCTTCCCTTTTTTACATGGAACTTCTATCCATAGAGATTCCATAGCGTATTTTGTTTCCTGCAAAACGTTAATCCTATGTGACCCAATGCCTTCTCTAATGGAGCGTAACCCCTCCACCAATTTGATGCAAAACTAGAGGTCATAACATGAAGCTACAAGGTGGTAAATTGAGAGGCAATGTCAGGAAATACTTTTTCACTGAAAGGGTGGTGGATGCTTGGAATGCGCTCCCGATGGAAGTGGTGGGGCAAACACTGTGAGGGAGTTCAAAACGGCATGGGACAGATACAGTGGATCCCTTTACAGCAGGGGTCACCAACCTGCGGCCCGCGGGGAGGTCCCTTCGTGCGGCCAGCGAGGCTCTACCCCGGTTAACATTACGTGCGGCCCGCCAAGGATTCCCGCCATTGTATCCACGCGCTCGCAGCTCACCGACGACCACCTGCAAGCATCCCTTCTCCTGTCAGTGTCATCTGTGAAGCCGGACTTTAAGCTTTTGTCTGCTAGCATGAATCAGCCATCTCATTAAATTCAATAAAGGTGATCAGCCATTGTTTTCATAATTTTGCGTTTGTTGTTTTTTTTCGCGGGGGCGGGGAGAAGGGGGTGCGGCCCGCGAGGCTCCCGGTAGTCGGCTGTGCAGCCCGCGGCCCTCTGGAGGTTGGTGACCCCAGCTTTACAGCAACAAGAAAATATCAAAATAATCTGAACCATCTAATTCCTTAACAAATAGGGGTATCCTACATGGAGTGGTGGGATCACCCCTGGACAAAGACATGGGGAGGGAGGGCCTGCACGGAGTGGCAGGTGTACCTACTCTTGGCATCGTACTGGGCAGACTAGATGGACCATACTAGTCTTTATCTGCCGTCATTTACTATGTTACTATTATCTCCTCTATCATTGCAATATAATTTGCACCCAGGTATCATAGTGTCCCATTGGTTTTCCTCCTTTCACCAGGTCTCTGAGATACCAATCATATCTGATCTCTCATTTAGAGCTATATTTCTAACTCTCCCATCTTATTTTATAGACCTCTAGCATTTGCATACAGGCACTTTAGAGGTTTTATTTCAATCATATTAATTTGGTTATCAGTTGATAGGAGTAATTTGAAATCTTGCAGCTCTGTACTTAAGGGCATCTGGGTAACTTATCTTTATTGGAACCTCTCCGTTTGGATGTCCTAATTTCCCTGTTTTGTTAGTATCCTTCAAGGATACATTCTTCTGAACCATGCGCTTTTGCGAGACTTTCCCCTATTATCTAGTTTAAAAGCTGCTCTCTCCCCTTTTTTAAAGGTTAATGCCAGCAGCCTGGCTCCATCCCGATTAAAGTGGAGCCCATCCCTTCGTTAGAGCCCCTTCGTTCTCCAGAAAGTTGCCCAGTTCCTAACAAATCCAAAACCCTCTTCTTTGTACAGTCGTCTAATCCATGCATTGAGACTCTGGAGCTCCGCCTGCCTCTTGGGCCCTGTGCATGGCACGGGAAGCATTTCAGAGAATGCTACGCTGGACGTTCTGGACTTCAACTTCCTACCTACAAGCCTAAATTTAGCCTCCAGAACCTCCCTCCCACATTTTGGTACATGTTGGTACCAATGACAGGAAGACAGCAGCCTCCTCCCCAAAGCTATCTAAAACCTTGTCTATGTGGTGTGTGAGGTCCGCTACCTTTGTACCAGGCGATCCTCACGTCCACCAGCCACCCAGCTATCTACATGCCTAATGAATGAATCACCCACTATAACAGCTAACCTAACCTTTCCCTCATGGGCACATGGCCCTGGAGAAACCTCCTTGGTATAAAAGAGTGTGTTACATCTCCTAGTGGACAGGTCCTAGCTATAGGATCACTTCCTTCCTCTCCAAGGTGATGTTCTTCTTTCACGAGACCTCTTTCTCTTCCATGGCAGCTGAGAGGCTGACAGACTGGAGGTGGGGCTTCAATACTATGCCCCTGTAGGTCTCATCTATGTAACTCTCCGACTTCCTTATGTCCTCCAAGACTTCTACTCTAGCCTCCACAGAACGCACTCATTCCTTGAGGGCAAAGAGCTCCTTGCACCTAGGGTACACATAAAATTTTCTCCCAATTGGTGAGAGGTCTTACATGTGACACTCAGTACAAAAGACTGGATAACTTCCATCTCGCTGCTGGACTGCTGTCTGCATCTTAGTTTAAAGTTTTGCTAGTTATTTAAGTTATTTTTAGTTGCTAGGGATACTTGTACTAATACAACTATACCAAATGAATTTAAGGGACTTTGTTCACCTCAAAATCAAATTACTTTCAGGGCCTTAACTCATCTATTCCTGGTGAGGGTAATCAGCTGAACCTAGAAAGGAATGTGAAAACCACTCCCCCTTTAATAGGTGTAAGACCCTATAAAGCTAGGATTATGCCTGGAGTGGGTGGGAGTCGAGGTGGGAGGGAGGGAACTAACACTTAGTAAATAAAGGCTGGCTTGCTACAGAGGTCCCAGACCTGTGCTTCTAAGATAATCTGTGACCAATTTCTTGGGAGATTCTCACAGCCCTTGCTTTGATAGAAGGAATCTTTCAGAAAGCCCCTTTGATCTGTCACTTGGCTTTAACACCTATTTAAAACAATTTCACAGGTCTCTTGCCTCCTATCAAGAAAGCCTCTTTGTAAAGATCTCTAGAAACAGTTTATTGCTCAAAGAATACTGACCCTGTTTTTCCTTCTATGCTGTTATACTCTGATCTGATTTAAATTAAAGCTCTTTGCTGGTACTAGGCCCTGACCAAGTATAAAATTTAAACTGAAAGCTCTCTACTGGGGTTTAAACTTAAAGCTACCTGCTGAGTTTTTAATTTAAAACTAAAAGCTCTTTGCTGAAACTAGGCCCTGACTGATTTAACAAATACACTGGATTCTAATTTACACAGATTAAATCAGCTTTAATCTAAAGAATCCCATCCCCCCTCCCTCCCCCACCAGACTTCCCAGGAGTAAATACCTACAATTGCAAATCTCTCTCCAGAAGTAACAGTCCCCTTTTGTAGTCCTTCAAGACTACAAGTCCCTATTCTGAAGGGCTTACCCGTGTGAATGGGCACTAATGTATGCACTCTGGGTGGTCACTATTCCACAACTGTGAGTGTATTTTCAGATAAGGCGTGCACGGGAGCATACTCTGGGCCTAAATCTACATGTATAGTTTACAGAATACTATGACTTATGCATGTCACTGCGCTGATCTATGCATGGGCAGTTACACCTGCTCTAGCGCAGGTATAATTGCTGTGACTAGATCTACTTTATAGAACAGATGTTAAATACATGCGCAGCAACACACTTTGCCCGTTAACAAGATTACAGAATTGCCCTCTAAGAGGGTCATTTTATAACAGGGTGCATAGGTTGGAACTGGACAAGGACCTAGGTTTAGTCCATTTTATAAAGAGACACACAGGCACCTCTGTGGCTTTATAACATACTAGCACCAGTAGCCTGCTCGAAAGGAGGTGTTCAGTGTTAGTGTGGAAAATACATACGTAAAGTCATATCACCACACATGTGCTGGGCCAGCGCTACTATTAGGTGAACTAAGCAGTTGCCTAGGGCACCAGTGATAGGAGGGTGCCACTGTCACCATTGCTGTTCCTTTCGAGGACCTGCAGCAGCAGTAACGCGGGCAGGGCGGGTGGGGGGGGAGATGTTAGCAATGAGGTTTGCTTAGAGTCAGACCAACTATTATGCAAACTAGGCAGTTGCCTAGGGCAACAGCTACTTTGTTGGGGGGGGCGTGGAAGACCCTTACAAAGCTAAAACAATAGATTCTGACAGCTCGAGGGGGGGGGGTATAAGGGTTAAGGTTTGCATAAGATGCAAACACCTTCAACCTACTTGGGGCCGACCCTACCTAGGGTACCCCATATCCTTGCACCAGCCCTGGCCACATGATTCCCAAACTCCTCCCCTAAGCATTACTCTACAAATATACATCTACTTGTACCACGGGTACTTTTAGGCATACGTAATCTAATTTTATAGCAGGTTTTTTTTATATGTGTAGGAAAGGTTTCTAGAAATGACCTCCCAAAAATTACCACCCAGGAAAAGGATCTAGGCCTCACTGTAGCTATGTTGAAATCCTCTGTTCCATGTGCAGCAGCAGAAGTGTAAATATAGTGTTACGAATTATTAGGAATGGAGAATGAAATACTATCTTAATGCTTCTGTATTGCCCTAGGGTGTGGCTGCACTTTGTGAGCACAGAGTGAAATTCTGTTTGTTGCAACTAGAAAAGGACACAGAGAAAGATGACCTAAAATGATAAAGGAGGAAAGGTTAAAAGAGATTAAAGTCTTCAATCTGGAGAATTGACAGCGTATGCTAGAGGTTTATAAAATCATGAGTCATGTGGAGCAGATAAAATGCAAATCGGTTGTTACAAAAAGTACAAGGACGGGGGGGGGAGACAAACTATGAACCTACTAAGCAGTACATTTGAAGACAAAAATCAAGTGAAAATTTCTTCACACAAAGCATAATTAAGCTCTGGAAAGTGTTGCAAGAGGATGTGGCAAAATTACTTAGCATAGTCAAGTGTAAGAGGGGTTTGGACGACATCTTGGAGGAAAAGTACATAAACCATTATTAAGGAAGCATTGGGGTAAGCAGCATGGAATCTACGTTTTGGTGTCCTGCCAGGTACATGTCACTGGACTGACCACAAACCAGGATACTAGCTCTGAGAGACCCTGCGCTGGTCTAAGGGTATCTAACACCCTAGACAAACCTTCAGCCATGTCCTCCATCCAAAGCGGCGTCAGCAGAAAATCCAGCGCACTCTAGGCCTGCTGCACCTCGCTGTCGCCGATGCAAGCTTCGTGTCAGGTGGGGTGGGACACAGAAGATCTAGAGTGCGCACAAATTCTCAAAAAAGGTCCATCACCATACTGTGCGCTGTCACGCTGTCCTGCCACTCCCAAATTCTGCCACCCTAGACAGACACCTAGTCTGCCTAGTGGCAGCATTGCTTTTGGATGGATCGCTGATCCAGCCCATTACTGCAGTTCTTCTTCTGTTATCCTTTCCTCCTGAAACAGACAGCAGTGAGCTAGACTTCCTTTAGGATTTTGTGGCCTTTCAAAATTTGTAATGGCTGTCAAGGTCTTCCATAATATGTCGTAAACTCGGGGCAAGCAACTTTACTTAAATGCCAGCAGCATTTAATCTATACATTTGGCACCGCTATGTGTATCATGAGTGACACAGAATATGATGCAGTCAATGCCATTGCCACTGTCCGTTTTGGCCTGTTCAATAAACTAAAAATATAAGTGATCTGTATAGCAGCTGCATATTACGTTCTTGGTGTTGCCCTCGCCCTAGCCCTTAACTATATGGATAGGATAGGCCAGTTAGAAAGATTTTCAGCTCTCTCGTATCTGTACAGTGTGTTTTTCTAAATGTACGGTTAGAGGCAGAATTTCTTCACTCGCTGATGGTTAATGTATAACTTTGTTTGAATATCGAGCTCTCAGACTTTGTTCTAGGGAAATCAAAATCAGATACTTGTAGGAACAGGATAAATCCAATCCTAAGCATTCAAAGTAAATTTGGGCCAATACTAGTTTTGATGCCAGCTGTGTTAGAAGAAAATCACCTTCTTTTCTGGATATACTCAGGTTAATATTCCAGGTCATGGTCGGCATTTTTTTAAAATGTAAATAATTTAAAATGCTGTGACTGGCATCTATTCAGTTCCACTGTCTGGACAGCAAGCAGCACTGAACATCTATAGAGAGCAGGGAGCACTGCCACGCTGTGGATAGCACCAATGTTCAGTCCACTAACCACACAGCTGTATCAGTAGCACCTCGTTTTACAATTTATTCCATAAAATGTGCTGGGCAGCTTGGTCCCTGGGAGTACCATATGGAAATAACAAATAAAACCAAACTTGCAAACTATCAATAGTTAGGCAGGACACCCATTATCCGGATAGTGCTGGAACTGTCTAAGATTAGTCAGTGGATTATCACTGAAAATTAACAGATAGGAGACCTATGCATATCGTTTCAGCTACTCTATATGAGTAAGTCCTTTTGAATGTCAACCTGGATTATTTCTAAGTATTTCCAAACATCAGTCAAAAGGCTTCCACATCTGGGTCAGGGAACCATTTTCAGAAATGGAGGGTTTTTTGAATGGTTCTTTTATTCATGAAATAAAATACTATGTAAACCCCATTTAGCAAATCTGAAAGTGTTTAAAAAGCACATAATTTACAGACAGATATTCAAAATGAATTATGGGAGTTATTTTAGAAGCCCTATTCATGCTTTGGACATCTGAAAACAGGCACAAAGATATCCAAAGCACAAAGACATCCCCAGAGCCATTTTAGAAGCCAGTATGTGGATGTCCCCAATGCGAGGATATCCAAGTCAGAAGGGAGGGGGAGGGCGGATGTAGGCGTGGCCGGGGCATGCCCAGGAACTTGGGACATCCTTGCCCGATTGCAGAAACATCCTGGATGTCTTGAGCCGCAAAAGGTTATACCTGCTCCAGCCACAAATAGGCAGCAACAACCCTGTTGCATCCTGGGACAGCTCACGAGTCCCAGGATGCAATACGGGGGGGGGGGGGGGGGGTGGGAATTTTCACTCTGCCATATAGGACATTTTTTGCCTTATATGGCAGTCTGACCCCTGCCCAGTGCATCCCAGGATGCACCGCACAGAGCCAGGCGCCGCCATTTTTCAAGATGGGGGAGCATGTGGGCCAATACTCCTGTCCCATAATTAAAAAAGGTACTGGGGGGGGGGGGGGGGGGGGGGTTGGAGGGGTTTGAGGGCCACCAGGGATTTTTTTTGCTTGGGTGGGTGGGGGGGGAAAACAAAAACAAAAACAACAAAAAAAAAAATTCAGGGTCAAGGGATTTTGTTTCTGTCGGGGGGGGGGGACAGGCTACTCCCAATAGTTTGCCGATGGCATCAGGGGCTATCAGAGGTGAAGTGTGAAACTTCACCTCAAATACCCTGTTTCTTCAGGACAGCATGCCAAACTTGCCCCGACTTCTGTGCACATGTGATTGGCTTGATCTCCCAGTTTAAAAACGCTGACTTTTTGTGCACTGGGTAATTTGCATATTGCATCCCAGGGCCAAAAGAGTCAGCGTTAAAGTCACGCTATGAAACCCTCAGCTAGAGCTTTAAGCATTGAGCTCTAGCGTAGGGTTTCTGCATCGGCCTGACAGTCATCAAAACACACACCTTCGTGCAATGCATATGGCAAATGTCTTTCCAAGCTGGCCTCACAGTACCCTCTAGTGGTCAATCTGGTTTTCAGGCAGTGCATGCAGATCTCTCGAGCATATTCACTGTGGATATCTTGAAAAACCAGACTGGCTTGGCGGCACTCCAGGATCAGCTTAAGAAACACTGGTATAAAGCATGTACTTTTCAATTTTTTTTTTTTTTTTTTAATAAAAGGCCAAAACAGATCCAAAAAAATTCAGGAGTTCCGAACCATTTTCCTCAGCTTTTACCAAACTGGCTAAATTTGCTTTTGTTGTTTTGGGATATTTTAAATCCCATCTTATACAATCATCTTTTGTAATTCTTTTTACACCTCTTTCAAACGTTTTCCCAAATCCACTGGCAAAAATAAAATTATTCCCTCTAATCTGAAATTCATCTGGTTCAGCTTGTTAACACATCTGTATTTTTAGGGGGGGGCTGTATATCTTTAAGGAAAGGCTCCTCTCAGCACTACAATTATCTGCCCTCTAATGTCTGTGGAATGAGCAAGTTAGTTTGGAGTCTAAACAGCGTTGGCTTTTAGCTACAGATTTTCAGGATAGGCTGATCCAGGCCTGGTTTTACCCCATAACTTTGTAGTTCTGGTGTCCCTAAAAGAGCAAGGCTACAAATCCAGCAAGTAGGGGATAAAACCAGGCCTGGATCAGCCTGTCTTGAAAATTTGGAGCCAGTTGGCAAATCTCAAGTCTGAGCCTGCAGTACTTTCTGCATGCTAAGAGTGCATGGCTTGCATATTCCGTGTAACCCAGACGTGTTGTCCAGTTACTGGAATCATCTGTATATTCTCAGCGTAATGAACCTGGGGCTGTGGTAGCAAGTTGTAAAAAGCAAGGAACCTGAAATTAAAAGGGGGGGGGGCTGGTTTTTACTCACGACACTTGTTTATAATCCAGCTCAAGCCATACAGAAGTGGAAACTAGCCTCCCAGTCTTTCAAACTTTCACTCACAGAAAAATACCGACGACTGAGGCTCTTACCGTTGGTGGCCACCTTAAACATCAGTTGTCCAAACTCGATAGCCCCTCCACTGTTGAAGGTCAGTTTGAAGGGTGCCTGCCCTTCCCAGCCACCTGCACACAAAAACATGAACAAGGCGATAAAAGAATGGAATGGGGGCACAATCTGAGCAGGTCCATGTAAGACTGCATTGAAGGACCTACTCCCGATGCATACCAGAAAACTGGTTAGATAGCACATGGGTTCATTTTCTCATTGCCGGAAGCAAGTTCTGGATTCTAGTCTCAGCTCAGACTCATATTCATTTATTTGATATACCGCCTTTCATTGGTAGGCAAAGCGGTTTACAATAAAATTTACACGCAAAAGGCACAAGGCCAAGAGTCAGAAAGGAAGTTACATAATGGATAGGAAAGAAGAGCAAGAACAGGAACAAGAGGGGTAGAGGAAGAGGCGAGAGGATCAGGGGTCGGGGGGGGGGGGAAGGTCAAAGGCAAGGGAAAAGAAATGAGTTTTAAGGGAACGCTTGAAGGTGGGGTAATGAGGTTCGAGACGGAGAGGTGGGGGAAGGGAGTTCCATAGGGCGGGGCCAATAAGAAGAAAGCTGAGGATCGTGTGGACTGTAAGTGGGCACTTGAGGGGGATGGTAGTACTAGTCGGTTGAGGTGGAAAGAGCGAGGGGTATGACGGGGGGTGTGGAAGCGGAGGAGATCAGACAGGTACTGAGGGGTAGAGGTGTGGAGGGCTTTGTGGACCAGTGTGAGGAGTTTGAACTTGATACGGAAGGAAATAGGGAGCCAGTGAAGGTGAAGAAGGGGAGTGATGTGATCCCGAGGAGAAGAGTGGGTGATAAGATGGGCAGCGGTGTTTTGGATGCGTTGGAGTCGTGAGAGTTGCAGTTTGGAGATACCGGAGAAAATGGAATTTGAGAAATCAATACGGGAGATGACAAGGGTCAGGACCTTGGAGTGCTGCTTAACCAATGCGCACAGCAGAGAAAGGGAAATCCAATCACTATTACTACAGTCAACATCCCACCTGGAATAGTAGCAACTTTCAAAAGCTACTTTGAAGACGTATTGTTTCATAAAGGCCCACTGAAATGGATAGACTAGATCTTTTGGCAGAATGAAGAGGGGGGGGGGTGTGGGGGGGGGGTTCTTTAACCAAAACAAGGGATTATCTCCAAGTGCAAAGGCAGCTGGTCAAACAAAGACAACCAGAAGCAACCCTTGGGTCTGTGCCACAGAATACCAGACCTGTGGGCAGATACTCAAGCAAGTATGGCAGGGTTCTCTAACTGGAGAGAACCTTTGCAAGGGAGGATAAAGATGACATGTTAAAATTTAAGTTTAAAGAAACTGGAGTAACTATTTAGTGACACAGCCACCATTTAAAATCTAACACATAAACAGGCTGTCCAAAGTTGTAAGTATTTTCAGCGGTGGATATATACAGTGGTGTGCAAAAGTCTGGAATCACTTGTGAGTTTTGTGTTCGTACTTTCTAACTTTTTTTTTTTTTTTAAATTTTGCGTTAACCCAGCATATTCATCTTTCTACCATGTTAAAAGGGATACATTTGGCTATTAGAGTTGACTTTTTTGCATTCCTTGCTTCCAATTTAAATACTTTACAGACTGGGAGATAGCTACTGCGATTTTTGTGGATCCTGCATCAAACCTGGATCAGGATTATCCAGTATGCACATGCTATTTCTGACCAATCAGGAGGCTGGTTTCCCTAACCAGTCACAATGCAGATATCTAGCCAACAGTGCAGCTATAAACACGCGCGGAATTTTTGAATTTCATATGCTTTTTGGATCGACCATGAAGATGACTCGGACCCTGACGTTGGAGGAGCGAGGAAGGATTTTCAAGTCGTCAAATAGCCAAGAAAGTTGGCTTCAGTCAGAGCGCTGTTAAGATGGTACAGAAGAAGAAACAAACGGGTTCAGTGGTGGACAAGCCTCGTTCAGGTCATCCACATCGTGCCAGGACCGCGCACTACGACGCATTTCACTGACTAATCGCAAGTTGACTTCTCCTCAGCTACTTCGAGAGTGGTCAGACAAGAGTGCGGTCAGTGTCAGCTCATCAATAGTTCGTCACCGGTGCCTGCAGTTTGGTCTCCGGGGCTGCAAAGCATGGAATAAGCCACTGATGACTGACATACAAAGGCGCAACCGGATCGTGTGGGCGAGAAATCAGTTGACCAGGTTGAGTGCTATGTGGGAAAAGGTGCTATTCAGCGATGAAAGCACCTTCTGCCTGTTTGGTAACCAGGCCCACACCTATGTGAGGAGATTTCCTGGAGAAGAATTCAAGCCCGAGTGTCTCAACCTCACTGTGAAGCATCCTTTGAAGGTCATGGTCTGGGGCTGCATGCCAGCCAGTGGCGTTGGACGTCTTCACATCGTCGATGGAATGGTCAATGGGGCCAAGTACATCACCATACTGCAAAAGTGCATGGTGCCATCAGCACACCAGCTGTTTCCTGGCCAGTTCCTGTTCCAAGATGACAATGCATCCTGCCATCGCTCCAGACAGGTGATCAGCTGGAAGCAGCGGAACATCAAGTCAATGGACTGGCCTGCCCAGTCTCCAGATCTGAATCCAATCAAGAACCTGTGGCACAAGGTGGCCTTGGAAATATCCAAGAGGCATCTGACATCAAAGCGTGAGCCGACTGAGTCACTCGTTACAGCTTGGAACCGCATTGTCACCAACGATCACCTTGTCAGACCGGTTCATTCAATGCCGACAAGGTGCAGTCAGGTGATCAAGAACAAAGGGTGGCCCATCAAATACTGAGCCATCACTGACACATAAAAACAGCCTTTTTCAAGGCCACATACATTAATTTGAAGGAAACCTGGTGTGCGTCCATAATATTTTAAAGCATACTTACAATAATATATCGTTGGCCAACGAGGTACATTACGCGATTTTCACAGAAAATCTAGCAACAGGACAACTATGGGGAACAAACCAAGAAAATAAGGGCCAAACCAATACTAAAAGTTGGCTCTAATAGCCAAATCTATCACTTATCATGAGATACACAGAAAAAGCCACTGGGAGGAAAAAAGAAATTAAGATAAGGTCAAAGTTGAAAAACCATCAAATGTACAAGTGATTCCAGACTTTTGCACACCACTGTATGAAAGTGCTGCTTTGAAAATCTACACATCCTCTAGATGGCCATTTTATATTCAATTTACAGAAGAAATCTCATGAACTTCTTTGGACTCTGTCACCAGATAGTTAGATTTGGGAATAGCACTAGATGAAGTGTATTTAGATTGTAGCAAAGCCTTTGACAAGATTCTGAATAGAGAAACAATAAATAAAATGGAGTACCATTGGAATGGGCCCTAAAGTGACCGACTGGCCTAGAAACTGTTTGAGTGGGAGGTAACAAAGGGTAGTGGCAAATGCAGCTTACTCAGAGGATAAGGGTATTAACAGTGGTGAGCTGCAGGGGTCAGTCCTTAATCTGGTTCTTTCCAATAATCTTTTAAAAGACATGTAAATAAAATAATGAACAAACACTGTGGAGAGGTTGTGGGAAAGATTGTCTTTTTGCAGGTAACAGCAAAACCTGTAACAGGATAGACATCTTGAAAGATATGAAAAACGGGAGGAGAAATCTAGTGAAGTCTGAGGAATAGTCTCTCTATTTTGATGCTTAAGGCTTCATGTTAAAAAATGCAGGGTCCTGCATCTGGGGTGCAAAAGCCAAGGGAGCGGTACAATATGGGGAATGAAATTCTCACACAAAAGAAGAGCGGAATGTGGGGGTTGATATTATCCGTTGATCTTAAGGTGGCTGAAAAGGTAAAGAAGGCAATGACAAAAAGCCAGAAGGCTGTTTGGGTACACAGGGAGAGAGGAATGGCCAGCAGGAAGGAGGTGATACTGCCTCTGTGGAAGTCTCTGGTGAGACCTAATTTGGAGTACCATGTGCAATTCTGGAGACTGCATCTTCAAAATAGATGGAGCCAGTCCAAAGTATGTCTTCTAAAATGGTCAGTGGCCCTCAAAGCATATAGGAATAGACGTAAAGATCTTATTATGTATTTTCTGGAGGAAGGGATGTAGAGGGGAGATATAAAAGAAACATGTAAATACCTTAATAGTGTAAATGCATAGGAGAATATACTGTTGGCGGCAAGGATGGAAACTGCTTCTGCTTGGGAAACACAGAAAAGTCATCAAGAGAAGCCCTTTGATCTAGATGACCGAACGGCCAATGTATGGCTAGGCTAACATGATGCTCTGAAAACATTTAAGTGGGAATGGGAGCCATAGATTACATGGTTAAAGAGGTGAACGAGGGGAGCTGGTGTGTGGACGAAAAATGAGGAAGAGAATCAGATGTCTGTCTGTCTATTTCCTCTGGGGCGGGGGAGAGGGGTTGGAACTGTGGAGATGGCTAGAGTTTGGAGATGTTTTGATTTTGTACTGATGGTTTGTAGAAGCTCAATAATTGGATCTGAATTTATGGATTGTTTTTTTGGATAATTGTACTGTTTATATGCCGAGATCTAATAAATATTAAGTTGAGCAAACAAACAGAAGGCATGCCTTTTTCATTTGAAAGGAAGCTTTTGAATAGGGAGCATAGGATGAAGGTGAGAGTAGTAATCTAAGGAAATATTTATGAAGAGGGTGGTGGATGCGTGAAGAGAAGGATGGTATCCAAATTTAAGAAATCAGGGACAAGCCCACAGGATCTCTAAGGGTTATAGAGTCTAGACTGTGCTGTTGGACTGGCAAACTGGACATGCTACATGATTCCAAGTGACCCAGCTGACTTATGTTGCTGAACTTCTAAAGCTTTCACCAACCTTGCCCTGTCCCCAAATCATGCCCCCTTCCTGGATGGATAAGTTTTGCTGTTTCTAAATGCAAAATAACCAGATTTTCCATATTACTAGCAGAGATTTATTTTCTAACGCACTTATGCTCTCAGCAGCATAAGTGCGTTAGAAAAAAAACTGCAGCAGAAGAGTTGAATAAGGACACAACCTTCTCTTCCTTTGGTGGGCAACACTATTTAAGGACATTCAATATACCGCCCTTAGAGCAAGAAGCGCATCAAAGCAAATCACAAAAAAAAAAAAAAAAAGTTTAAAGAATTTACAACACAACAAAATATTAAAAAAAAAAAAAAAAAAAAATACCCCCACAAGAGTAGCTTCATCTTTTCACTATACTACATGAAAGGAAAGAAAAAAAACACAACACCCCCACAAACACACACGTGTGGCATGTTATTTTCAATTCAGAAAATCCCCCTCCTTGTTAGTTTTCTTGAACAGCCCATTTATCCATTTTTCATTTACTTGAAGCTCGGATCAAGAATCTCAAATGCAATTTAGTGAAGAATCACTAGCTAGCTTGAGCAGTAAATCCTAGTACCTTTTAGCTGCGGGTCTACCTTCTCGCCATGCGACCAGAAGGAGCTACAGACCTACTCTATTCCAGCACAGGTAGGAAGGAGGCAGCTTGGCAGGGAATAGAATATTCTAGTCCAGAGGGAACGTAGTGCATACTGCCAACATCATATTCCTACACGCAACACCCAGACGCACCTCCTGCTTCTGCCTGGATGGTTCCTTTGATATAATTGGCCGAGAAGACTGGCTGTTCGACGGAGCATCCTTTCATTAAGTAAAAGGGCATCATGAAGGACAGCATAGGGTCTTTCCCCTTTGTTACAAAAATTATCTAGAAGGAGACAAAAGGAGACAAGCAGGCACACACACTCATTACTTTGTACACCTTTTTTTCAATACTGTAAAGAAAGTTCACCGAGTACAAGGTAGAGTACACCCAGTGCCATCCCACTCCTCCCCCTCTCCACTGTTCTCCAGTACTCATTCACGCCTTTTATTAACAGGGAGGATTTCTCTTCCAGAAACACTCTGTACACAAACCGAACATTCTCCCAGCCAGACTTAGAGGATGCTATTAGAAGGAAAAGATGGTAATTAAGACTATATCATAATCACAATTAAGGCAATTTACACACAGTACATACTCTTTCCACAGATAAAACAGAGTGCAGACACAGCTCATGCAGGGACAGAGAGCAGACAAGGAGAGGTCATGATTATATAAAAAGAGAAATAGATCAAAAGGAAAAAGTACTGCCAAAGAGGTAAAATTCAGTAGCAAAAACCAAACCAAACCCCAGTCCTTTTGTGGAAGACTTCAGTAGTTCTAGATTTTAGTCTTCGCTTATGCACAATGGGATTGGTCCTGCGTAAGGACATCCATTATAGAAGATGATCTGCATTGATGACTCTTATTAGAAGGTCTTTGTTCCTTCTTTTTCTATTACCAAACAAGTTCAACTCACGAGGAGGCAGCGCAAGCGCCTATGGCTTGATACTGCCGGCAGCTTACCCTGTAGGGGGTGAGGAACAGCAAGCCCTTCTTGGTGCCTTTGAAGACTGCCGGCTTGTTTGCCATGTCAGAAAAGGAGAGCTCCACATCTTTACATTGCTTCAGGACACTGCAGGGCACAGAGAAAGAGACCTTTTTGAAAACGTCAACTCAAATATTGATTTTTTTTTTATCCCAGAGCACCTGCCATGGCCAATATTAGAATGTTCCTATGAGATGGCCTCATTGCTACTAGTTTAATATCTATTTGATAATAAAATAAGCATACACTTATAATTTCCTTTATTAAGGTGTTATTCATCTTTATGGTTTTATGATTTTTGCTGGCTATTTATTTTGTGTTTCTACTATCACAGTGTTAATGAACATACATAATTGTAATGAGTAACTGTACAATCCATGTATGAATATCCTCTAATTAACTGCACCATCTGCATTGCTTAATTTTGTAAAGTTTGCACTTTATAGCTTACAAGGCAAGTAAAATAAAACAGAAGGCGACTTGATGGTTGGCCCTGGCTTGTCAACCGACATCGCAATACACCATGGGATTTTGCTCAGACACAGAGGAAGAGGGTCTGAAGACAGAAGAGTCATGACGTCTACCTCATACCAGGTCACTTGGCTACTCTGCGAGTCTCGTAAATCCTCACATACAGAATTACAGCTTCTGTAATAAGACGTATCGCTTGTAACTAACATTTTAGCCCATTACCTATCCAATGATCTGCCCTACCTAAGGGCAGGAACCCCTGAAAGACAGAAATGAAGACCCATTTCACATAGCATGTTGTGATCAGACCGAGACATCCTCAGTTCCAGCAGTAGTTTACAGAAGGCTCTGTATAAGCGCGTGGATTTGCTGCTACGTACAGAGGAGGGAGTCATTTTGCATATCTACATGTGGGAACCCCGAGTATAACTCATGGCAGCTTCCAAGAGGAAGGGCCAGTATTTCCACATAAAGCCAGGCCATCTTGCAAACCTCTAGTGCCATCAATTACGTTCCGAGGCTTCAATATCTGCTATTTACACTGCAAGAGGAAACAAACAGTGAGAGATTAAGGCGAATAACTTGCCAAAGAGCCTTTTGTATAATATGTATAAGGGCATGCAGGAGCGGCATGACACCTACAGAGGGAGCAGCCATTTTATCAATTTAGGCATGCCCAAATAGAGCAGCAGCGACTTGGCAGCTTCCACAGACAGATGTCAGCACTTACACGCACAGTGCGGCCCCTTCACAAACCCTGACGAATAGGGACCAATGTTCAAAAGCACTTATCTGGTGAGCAGCACCTACTAAACGGATAAGTGTCAGCCCGTACAATACAGTTGTGCTCGACATTACAGGCATCCTTGCAGTTCAACATCTCCTGAAAAAAAAATGGTTTTGGAGTACATATGCACACATATTTGACACACAAAAGCATCAAATAAAATAAGGCCAATTAAAAAAGGAAATACTGTAGTAGGAAATAGTATAAAAACTGGGGACATGGCCAAGACATGATTGACACTCTTATAAAGAATTCAAATCAGTTTGAACAGAAGAACCACATTCCCAATGCAGTAAACTTAGACACACCTGTGATCAATTGCATTATTACCGCTATGTTTTTGTTGCTGTAGTCTCTCTATACTGTTCTGTCTCTTTCTTTTCTTTTTATTATGCCGTTCTTTTCCTTTTCTCAGCAGCCTTATTTTTGATATTGTGAACCACTCTGTGCCTTGTGGTGTGAGTGGTATCTCAAATGTGTTAAGATAAAGATCATGAAAGGCGGTATATAAGAAATGTTAAATAAATAAAAGTTAGTACTCACGTGACTTGAAATCACCAATAAATGATTGCTCTAGTGTTTAAAATGGCCACATTCACTCCGTTTCATTTTCACAATGGCGAAAACAAGAGAGCTGCCTGAGACCATCAGAAAAGCCATTATCACCAAACATCGAACTTCAAAGGCGTCCAAGGCCATCTCCAAAGACCTTGGGATTCCTGTGTCTACAGTTCACAATGTTATTACGAAGTTTTCTGCTTATGGAACTGTCAAGAATCTTCTAGGACATCGTGGGAAGAGGAAAGTTAATCCAAGAAGTCTTTGAAGGTTAGTGCAAACTGCTGGAAAAACACCACGTACAACATCCAAAGAGCTTAAGGCTGACCTAGAGCAATCTGGAGTGGTGGTTTCAACCAGCACCATATGCCGTGCACTAAACAAAGATCTCCATGGGCGAAGGCAAAATGAGGACACCACTACTCAGAGACAGACATAAAAAGGCATGCCTGATCTTTGTCCAAACCCACCTCGAGAACCACAATCCTTCTGGGAAAATGCTCTGTGGACAGATGAAACCAAACTTAAGCTCTCTGGCAATGCAGACCAGCGATACATTTACAGGTGAAGAAATGAAGCTTATAGAAGTTAAATATGGTGGAAGTTCCATAATACTGAGGGGCTGTTTTGCTGCCTCAGGAACTGGAGACCTGGAACGTATTAAAGGAATTATGAAGAGGGCTACCAAGGTATTGTGGAATGAAATGTGCTACCTAGTGTCAGAAAGCTAGATCTGGGTTGAAGATCATGGGTCCTTCGGCAGGACAATGACCCAAAACATAAATCCAAAAGTGCAAAAGAATGGTTAAAAAAGAACAAGTGGACTGTTTTAAACTGGTCAGCAATGAGTCCAGATCTCAATCCAATCAAGAACCTTTGGAAAGAGCTGAAATCTGCCATTGGTATAAGGAATCCTGGAAACATTCATGAGCTGGAACAAATCAGTTAAAGAGTGGGAGAAACTACCAGCAGACTGATGAACAAAACGTATAGATGGCTACAAGAAACGTTTGGAGGCTGGTCATCACTGCCAAGGGTTGTGCAACCAAATATTAGTGAAGAGTGCCATTAATCCTGTCCAGCTTATATTTTGTTTTGTTTTTTCTCAGAAATTACTATATTTAAGTTGCACAGGCATTACTTTTTTAGTTGTATACCTTTGAACATACTATTAAAATATTATGATGACATACAGTTGAAATATTTGCAATTATTTCTCAAGATATTGTACACAACACAACCTAAAATGCAAGGGTGCCAATAATGTTGAGCACAACTGTATTTAGTGGTGCTATCCAAATAGTGCTGCCAATTTTGGCACTATACGGATCGTGCCAGGGTGCTGGATGGGCAGAATTTGAGGTTATTCAGTTCACTAACCTGATAACTAACTGCACAAAGTTAGGATTGACTTTCTGGCCTAAATTTATATAACTTGCTATCCAGATAGAGGGCTGAATATTGTCATTATCCAGATGTCAGCACCAGTCACCACTGAACCAAGATATTCAAAACCAGCCATTCTCCAGATATCAGTGCTAAATATCCAAAATTAAAATTAGCCATGGTGACATTTAAAATAACACCCACCGCCATGGCTGAATATTGATCCCATATGGGCCAGCAATTAACTAGTGAACTCACAATTTTGTTTTTTTAATTTGGCAAGGGGAACATAGTTTAAGGTTACCAGACGTTTTGCTGACAAATCTGGGGCACTTATCTGAAGTGGAGAAGAGGAAGAGCGTAGTGTTTTGTCTGATTATCTTCCTCTGTCCTTCACTATTTTTCTCTCTCCCTTTTCTATCACTTTCCTATTAATTTAATGGCGTTTCTTTTCTCCCTGTATTTTCCTGCAGCCCGTAGTTTTTTGTTGTACACCGCTTTAATGCCCCACGCCTAAGCGGTATATCAAATGTTGTAAATAAAGATAAATAAAGATAAAGACACCCTAGTTCCAGGTTTGAACAACGATGCGTGTTAGAGGGAAGAGGAGTCATTACCCTGCCCCCTATCGATCCCATGACAGTAACAGTATCACTTCCAAGCAGATACATCAAAAGAGAAATAGGAACAGTGATACATTTCTCCCCTATTGTGCAAAATATAAAATGGTAATGGATGTAAATTCTGAAAAATGACATTTGAATCACTAAGTGAAAATAAATATGGTTTTTCTAATCCTTCTGTCCTATAGTTGGAATCGAGGACAGGAGTCTGCCAAACAGGTGGGAGTCAGGGATACAGCTCTTCAATCGGTGACAATCCCTGAAAATCAGGGACATTTGGAAACCTTAACATAGACATATATTTCCAATACAATATGGGGAGTGCACGTGTACGAGCTACACCCAAAACATACACACCATGCAAAGATTTTAAGAGGGTATCTCCACATGTAAACAGATGCTTTCTGAAATCATTTACATGTGTATACATCAGCCACATCTGTAAATGCCATTATTCTACACGTCAAAACAAAAAGCCCCCAGAAAATAACTGAGTGGGTATACCGTTATGTTATGTCGGGGCAGCCAAAAAAGGAGGGGGAGCAGAAAAATGCCCACTCACATAAGGCCTTTCCTTTTAATCATTTTTATTAACAATCTTGAGAGAGCGCTTAACCAGACCTCAGATAGCAAAGGATCCCCATATACGACGTGACACATTTTGGCCCAAACATCCATGGCCCCGCATCAGGTTTTTCCAGAGAATCCACTGGTTCACAACATAGCAAAAGCGCTTAAAACAAATTCATCCATCCACCAGTTTAAAAGAAAGACGGCATCTGACGTCATTACAAAGAGCACTGAATGAACTAATCCTATAAGAGGGCAAAGCCACCAAAAAGGGAATTCCTTCCCTAACTAGCAGAAATCAGAGAAGACTCGACCAATCAATTTCGAGACTCAAGCCCAATAATAAAACCAAACGCAAGTAATAAATCCATTATTGTTCTAACCACTGCAATTTAAACACACGATCGCCACCCCGAGGATTTGGCGACACATGATCTATAATCCGCCAATGAAGATGGCAAAATTGATGTCCACCATTGGAGCTCATACTGTTGCCATCCGCAAATGTGACGCATGTTCACAAAGACGGGTGGTACGGCCAACATAAAACATATCATAGGGCAAACAAATGATGAAACACAAGTAGTATGCCAACAAGAACGCAATGATAGACCACGTTGTTCATGATGCCAAACATCACATCACAAAATTGTCCCATTCCCAATACCATTCAGAATTAATGGCACAGTTGTCAAACCAACAGTATTATAAGATTCTCACTGCAGACCCCACGAATGACTTGCAAGTTTGTCTCCAGGTTAAAGTGTCTGAAGCGTTACAAGAGGGGTGGATTACAGCAAAAGAGAGTGTCTTTCTGTGTAAAGTGGCACTGAAGGTTCCTGTTATTTACATGCTACCAAAAATCCATAAATCTCTGTCAAAACTTCCAGGCCGCCCTATCGTATCATGCTGTGGATCTCTTTGGGAACTGGTTTTGCCACTGGTGGTGTCTCAAGTACGGTCCTACATATGGGATACTTACCCATTTTTTATGCCAGCTGGATTCTTATGCACTGTGTCACATATGTTTTTGGTAGCATTGGATGTGCAGGCTCTCTACACCAACATAGATCAATTTTGAAGCTCTTCAACGTGTTTATACATACTCGGATTTACCTGCACGTTTACCATGGGCCTTTTTGTTGGATTTATTGAGTTTGATTTTAACCAAACAATTATTTTCTTTATGATGGCTGTTTTTATTTACAAACATTCGGCATTGCCATGGGGGCCCCCAGTGGCCCCTTCTATAGCTACCATCTACAGGGTGGCCCAAAAAAAGTGAGAACATCTCGTAAATTAAAAGCTTAAATAGTTTACTTATTTACCTTTTTTAGCTATATAACGTCTTTATTTTGACAATTTCCGGTCGCTTTTTTTTTTTTTTTTAAATTTGTCAATCGTTTACATCTGTCTTTTTGAATTTTTAAATAACTTATATGCTGTTCTCACTTTTTTTGGGCCACCCTGTATATGGCAATGTTCAAGAAGTACTATATTTACAGAGCTGAAGGCTTAAAGCACATTCCGTTTCGGAATAGATTTCGAGACGATATTTTCTTTATATGTACAGGTACTTTACTGGCTTTACAACTTTTTCTGGACAGGTTAAACACTATAAAATCTAATATCAAGTTTACATCACATATTGAAATGGAATCTATTGAATTCTTAGATGTTTTGATATACTCTACTGCTGAAGGTCTACAGACCACTGTATCCCAAATCTGTCCAGAGGAACTCGTTGTTGCAGTACCAAAGTCATCACCCCCTCCCGTTGTGGCGGGCTTGCCATATGGACAGTTTTTGCATTTATGTCATATCTGCTCTACCCTGGCTGAATTCAAAAACCATGCTAAGGAATGCTTGTTAGCTCAGGGTTAAAAGAGTGGTGGTACAGGTATATAGACTGGCTCGTTTTTTCCATAAAGAATGACTCATGACACCTGTGAATGATCAGGTTCGGGCTGATGACCGGATTATGGGGGTTTTGCCCTTTATGCGTGATATACAAGGGGTAACTGAGGTGTTGTGAAAGCATTGGCCGATTCTGGTTTTGCACCCTTGTTTTGGTGGGCAACTTATGGTAAGTTACTCCAGGGGTGTGAATTTACATGATCGGTTGCTCCACTCTGCACAGGGAGTTGATTGTCCCCCGTTGTCCCATGAAAACCCATGGCATTATGCACGTGGCAATTGCCAGGTTTTGTGATTCAACTCTTTCGGATGATGTTTAGCATCATGAACAAAGTGGTCTATCATTACGTTCTCATTGACATATACTTGTGTGTCATCATTTGAAGTATACCTAATTGTTTGCCCCTGCGATATATGTTTTACATTGGCTGTACCACCCACCCCATGAAGATATGTCTTTGTGAACATGCGTCACATTTGCAGATGGCAACAGTATCAGCTCCAATGATGGAATATGACGAAATTGATGTGCATGTTCCAAGCAATCTTCATTGGCAGATTATAGATCATGTGCCGCCAAATCCTCAGGGTGGCAATCGCATGTTTAAATTGCAGTGGCTGGAACAACAATCGATTTATCGCTTATGTGCAGTTTTTTCATCTGGCTTGAATCTCGAAATTGATTGGTTGAGTCTTCTGATTTCTGCCATCTAGGGAGGGAATTCCCTTTTGGTGGGTTTCTCCTCTGATGGAATTGGTTCATTCAGTGCTTTTTGTTGTAATGAAGTGAGACACAGTCTCTCTTTTAAACTGGTGGGTGGATGGATGGATGAATTTATTTTATAAAGTGCTTTTGCTAGGTTGTGGACCAGTAGATTCTCTGGAAAAATCTGATGCAGGGCCGTGGATGTTTGGCCCAAAAGGTGGCATGTCACATATGGGGATTCCTTTGCCATCTGAGGTCCTGTTAGGTCTCTCAAGATAAGCATATATGAGCACTAGTTTGTTAATAAAAAATGATTAAAAAGGGAAGGCCTTATGTGAGTGGGCGTTTTTCTGCTCCCTGTCCTTTTTTGGCTCCCTCAACATAACATAACTATATTGTTTTCTGGGGGGCGGTTGTTTTTGATAGTATATTTGCCTTTTACACATGGACATGCTTTACAAAATGACCTTCAAGAAGCTGATGTGCACGTTAAACATTTAACAATACAATGTGCGAAACCAAGCAATAAAAACAGTCAAAAAATCATGACAACCCCCCTCGAAAACCAACAGAAACAAAACAATTTCCCCATCTCGGTGCACTTCCCTATCTGCTGTCAGGTTTCAAGCTCACGCTCTCTCATTGGCGCATAAAGTGTAGCGTCAGCTCCTTAAAACCCCTCCCCCTCGCCAGTCAGGAGGAGATGACTCACATGACATCACCTTGTCCCACCCAGACCGTACCGACTGATAGCTCCCGCAGCCAATTGACATCCTAGCCCCAGATTCGCTTGCGCCCATGACATAGGTAAACATACAATCCTCTCCGCAGCATTCGGGGAGGGGAATGCAATGAAATACTTTAACGCTATCTTAAATGTTTCCTAAAGTTCCTTCGTGAGGTTGCAAAGCGGGCTGTCAGCTTCTACTTCCTAAAGCAGGACCCGGACGCCCCTCTCCCCAACAAAAACAAAGCAAAACCTATGCATAGAGCGGCACTGAAGGGGAGGAGCAGCCGCAGTCTGGCGCCGTTCCGCACGCACCTCTCTCCGTTGTTGAGAATCACTCCCCCGTTCTGCGAATGGTTCCTGTTCAGCGCCATGGTGCCTTGTGACGTCGCAGATGTCTCTTCCTTTCTGCTGTGACGCAATAAAGCGGAAAGGAACGCGTTTCTTTTCCCGCAGAGACTATCACTCAACTATGCGTATGCTGCGAACACTCCACTCCTTCCCTGGGGCAGAATGTCAGCTCAGCCGCTTTGTTCCGGCGCCTCTCTTCTTCCTGTTACTAAAAGGGGAAACAAGAAGCGATTACTATTAGAACGTAAAGATAGCCCAAAAGCGTTATCGATGGGGGATCGGGATATCTCCGAAGTAGAGAGCAAAATGGCTAAGAAAAAGTGGTCGCCTATGATAGCCAGCTCTCTTCTTTCTTCGAAAGTATTTCAGAATGATTGCTAGGCAATAGCCTTCTTTCTCACAGATCCTTCTCTTAAGTTTTCAGTGCGGGATTGCTCTAGCGAGTTTACCACAAGTCCTACTTAAGAGGTTTAATCTGTTACAATTTGAGGAGTAGCCCGGCAACAGCTGAGTAAGTCTCCTTCTATACCATAAACCAGCTGAAAAGCAACAGCATATTTAGAAAAAGAAACTTTAGCTAGCTAGTTTCTCCAGGAACACAGAAAATGCTGACTCAGACCTACATGCCCTTTAACTTCTTAAATCAGAAAAAAGAAAACAAGGAGAAAAGTTCATTACCTCAATACAGGCAGCCATGTTCTGGCAACTATACTGCCTACAATTCCCAGGATGCGCTCTGCTTCAGTCCTCCCACTTTTATCTGTTGGGAAGGGCAGAGGACGCCCTGTGGCTTAAGGCAAGCTGAGCCATTGCACAATTTCCACTATTGCATATATGCGGACGTATAGTTTCATCTGTACAATAGAAAAAGCCTACACTGACTGGAGTTCTCTTTGGCCACACGGACTCTATTTGGTAATTCACACTTTTTTTTTCCCAAAAATATTACTTTGGTGTACAATTTCAACTTTCCTGCAACAGTAAAGTTATACAGTCAAACCTCGGTTTTCATTTGCCCCGGTTTTCATACGCTTCGGTTTTCAACGTCTTTTCTGACTGAGATTTTGTCCCGGTTTTCATGCATTGCTTCGGTTTTCAACGTCTTTTGACTGAGATTTTGTCCCGGTAGCAGGGAAGAAAAGCTGTCAACGTAAGCAGGAGATGTTGCATGAATGTGGGAGGCAGTTCTTTCTCTTGCAGGGTACGTCTGAAGCTATATCATTAAGATTTTCTGCCATTCTGAAGCATTGAGCAGATAATGTAAAGGTATTTTAATGGACTGAATTCAATGTGATTCCGAAGAGAGCTGGGCACAGCAGCTTGTCAGGGGTGGCTAAGGCCAGATGTTAACATACTGTACTGTACAGTACTGTACTTAGCTTGCTTTCAGTGATGTTAAATGTTCATTTATCCATTTCATTAGTCACTTATATTTATTTCTCATTGTTTTCTGTATGTAAAAATATAGTTATTCTCTATAAAATGTATTTTTTGTGAATATTTTTGGGTGTCTGGAACGGATTAATTGGATTTACATTATTTCTTATGGGAAATATTGCTTCAGTTTTCATACGTTTCGGTTTTAGTCAGACTTTTTCGAACGGATTAATCATGAAAACCGAGGTTTGACTGTACTTCAATTCAGAAAACATGCATGTATGTTAAAAACTGTACTTTCAAACTAACAGCTACCCATTGGATCTAAGTTCCAAGTAAAACTCCAAGCATACCTGAAGAAAATGTTTGAGTTCCACTTGCCCACAGATGAGTATCATTGACTGTGTCCTCTGCAGTTGGGCTTCCATAGTTTGGGTGTGTTTCAGGAAAGAACACCAGTGGCCTGCTGATGCACTTTGAGTGCCACAGTACATAAGAACATAAGATATGCCATACTGGGTTAGACCAAGGTCCATCAAGCCCAGTATCCTGTTCCCAACAGTGGCCAATCTAGGTCATACGTACCTAGCAGTTTCCCCAAAAGACACAGGTTCTACAATGCTTGTACTGGGTCAAGCTTTGATATCCTGGGTCCCTTCTTAATAATGGTTTGACCTTTCCCCCAGGAACTTGTCCAACCCTTTTTTAAACCCAGCTACACTAACAGCCTTTACTACATCCTCCGGTAACAAATTCCAGAGTTTGATTACACGTTGAGTGAAAAAATATTTTCTTTTATTAGTCTTAAATAGTTTACCCTGTAGCTTCATTGCATGTCCCCTAGTCTTTCTATATTCTGATAACGTAAACAATCGATCTATGTTTACCCGTTCCACTCCGTTCATTAATTTATAGACTTCTATCATATCTCCCCTCAGCCGTCTCTTTTCCAGGTTAAAGAGCCCTAACCTTTTTAGCCTTTCTTCAAAGGAGTAGCCTTCCTTCAGGGAGAGCATTTTGGAGGTCGTGTGGAGGTGTGCTGAGCTGCATTCGGGCTCAGACTGAGCTGTGACTGCTTCGGTGAAGCCGACGCTGCCCTGAGACTATCGGGCAGGCACGCCCGGGACACCCTGCTGGTGGGGGGGGCCTCCCTGTTTATATCTCCTTCTTTGTCTCTCTGCGACCGTGGGGCTTTATCTGAAGGGGCGTGTCTAAAGGGGCTGGTTCAGCCCCTTAGACGCCACTGCTACGCTACCGGCTTCTCGGGGAATAGAGACTGCGTGGCTGGACTTCCTCCTAGCCGTCCATTTTGTACATATACTGTAAGTTTGTTGGGGATTTGGTTTTCTTTTTTTTGGTTTACATTGTGCTTAATTTCCTTATCTTACGTGTTACAGCATGGGCAAGCGGAAGGCGAAGGCAGTTGCCAAGTCCCAGGTGGCCGGTACCGGGGTTGGTAAACCGGTCGGTCCTTTGGACAAGCACGTAGTTTCTCTACCTTTGGCACAGTCTTCTCCCAACGGGGTTTCTTTAAGCCCCGCGGGGAGATCTCCTCCTCCCTGTCCTCGTCCTGCTGTTTTTTCAGTGTCTAAGGTTTCTTTTGATGAACTTTGTGAGGGGAGGTCTCCTATAGTTTTGCCTATACCAGTTCCGGGTATAGATTTAAGTGCCCCTTCGGAGACACAAGATCTATCCTCTGAGGTAGACGTGACCCTTAAGGATGTATTGAGGGCGGTTAAGGTTATTGATTTAAAAGTATCCTCTAAATTAAATTCTTTATCTACCTTTACCCAGGAAACTGCAATAGCGTTGCAGCAACTGGATTATAAGGTAATTTCATTGGATACTGCGGTTACTAAATTGGAGTCCCAAGTTCCTGTTTTGCAATCAGTTAATGTTTCTGCCATAAAAGATTCCTTAGTTTTGCATGCTAAGGTGGAAGCCTTGGAGAACTCCATACGTTGTTGTAACTTAAGATTTTTAAATTTTCCACAATCTTCTTTGCTTTCAGCTAGTATTCTTTTAGAAAAATATTTAAAGGAAGTTTTGGCAATATCTGAGTCTATAGAAACTTCTCAAATCTATTATGTGCCCTCTACCTCCAAAAAGGAGAACGCTGCCGATGGTGGACTGGATGAAATAATTCCTACAATTGCAAATCTCACTGCTTTCATTGAAGATTCCTCTGACACTATTACTTTGAGGTCCACTTTGTTAGTCACCTTTCCTTTTATATTAATTAAGCAACGTATTCTTAAGGCTTATTTCAAAGCTAAGGCGGTTAAGTTCTGTGGCCAAGTGGTACTTGTTTTTCCAGATGTGGCACGTGTTACCCAGTTGCGTAGGCGACAGTTCCTTGCATTAAAGCCTCGGGTTTTGGCTCTAGGTGGTACCTTTTTTTTGAGATTCCCATGTAAATGTGCTATCGGATTTGATGGTAACTCTTATAGTTTTACTGATGTCTCACATCTGGAAAAATTCTTGCAGGACAGACAGGGTTTAGTTGGAGACGGCTCTGGTAAATAATAATTCACCTTCTTTACTGTGGACCCAAGAAGGGTCTTGGTTTTCTTTGTCTGTATTTTCTGTTTTTGATTTAGATCTGAATTGCTCTCTCATGATGTGGACTTTATCACTTACTTGTTTCCTTGTTCTGATTGTAAATGGCTTTGCCATAGATATTTTGCTTAGATTGACCTGTTTACTTTTTTGATCATGTAATTTGATTAAAATTAATAAAAAAAAAAAAAAGTGTATCCTTACATCCGCTTTACCATTTTGGTGGCTCTTCTCTGAACCTTTTCTAATATCGCGATATCCTTTTTAAGATACGGCGACCAGAATTGCACACAATATTCAAGGTGCGGTCTCACCATGGAACGATATAGAGGCATTATAATAACTTATTTTATTTTCCATTCCTTTCCTTATGATATCTAGCATTCTATTTGCTCTCTTGGCTGCCCCTGCACACTGGGCCGAGGGTTTTAACATGTTATCCACAATAACGCCTAAATCTTTTTCCTGGGTGGTGGTTCCTAATGTGGAACCTTGCATTGTGTAACCATAGTTTGGGTTGTTCTTCCCTAGGTGCATAAGTTTGCACTTGTCCACATTAAATTTCTTCTGCCATTTTGATGCCCAGTCTTCCAATTTATCAAGATCCTCTTCCAATTTTCCACAATCCTCTTGGGTTTTAACAACTTTAAATAGTTTTGTGTCATCTACAAATTTGATAACCTCACTCGTTATTCCACTTTCCAGGTAATTTATGAATGTCAAAAAAGCAGCGGACCCAGCACAGATCCATGGGGTACACCACTATTCACCTTTCTCCATTGGGAAAATTGGCCAATTAGCCCTACCCTCTGCTTTCTATCTTTTAACCAGTTCCTGATCCACAATAGTACACTGCCTCCTATCCCATGACTCTTTAGTTTTGCCAAAAGTCTCTGATGAGGGACCTTGTCAAAGGCCTTCTGAAAGTCCAGATGCACTATATCAACTGACTCACCTTTGTCCACTTGTTTATTCACTCCTTCAAAAAAACATAACAGATTAGTAAGACAAGATCTTCCTTGTCTAAAGCCATGTTGGCTGTCTCCCATTAGGCCATGACTATCTACATGCTGAGTAATTTTATTCTTTATGATGGTTTCTACCATTTTTCCCGGTACTGACATCAGGTTCACCGGTCTGTAGTTTCCTGGAACACCCCGGAACCCTTTTTAAAAATTGGTGATACATTGGCGATCCTCCAATCTTCAGATATTATATAGCCCAGTAGGCAACAAGAGAGCACAGCTATTGTGCCTGCATTATACTTTGTCTAAGATTTAAGCCATGTGTCCAGATCCTTAGTAATTTGTAGAGTTGGCAAGTTACCTAGTTCCAGGAGTGAGATTTTTTGACAGTTCAGGTTTTAAATTTGCATAGCAGTGCAGTATTGTTTTTGTAGTCTCTGATTTTACCCATTGGCATCAATACTGCAAGTCCCACAATGCATCAAAATAAGATTGTCAGAAATCCAGGACTGGCTTAAAATCTCATGGAACCGGGTAATTTAGCAATTCTTAATTTGCCAATAAAAATACTATTAGGCCTTGAATGACTCAGCTGTTTGAGGAGACTGAAGCAGATGGGTGGGCTGCAGGCACAGACAGCCCCCTCCAATGATGTGATTAGGGTGGACAATTTTAAAAGAGACAGAAAACTTGCCATATGTGTGTTTTTATTTATTAGTATTTAGCTCATAACTTTCCAGTAGTAGTTCAAGGCAAGTTACATTCAGGTATAGTAGGTATTTCCCTGTCCCCAGGAAGCTTACCGTATAAGTTTGTATCTAAGGAAATGGGTTAAATGACTTGCCTAAGGTCATAAGGAGTGTCAGTAGGATTTGAACCCTTGTCTCACCAACTCCCAGGCTGCTGCCGTAACCACTTGGATCCTCCTTTACACTGCCTGTGCTTTTACCACCATCATACACCTATGACTAATTATTTCACACAAATTTACATAAAAAAATAGTAGTAATACGGAATTCAACCTCCAATACTGAACAGATTTTATCTTCATAGATGAAGCACAGTGTGCATAATGTCTAAATTCTGGAGTCACCTCAGTAATAACTCAAACTCCCCACTAGCAAATACTTTGGAAGTACCAAACCCTACAAAAACCCCCAAAAACATTACCAGCCTCTATAGAAACCATTCATACTAAAACCACACTAACATCCAGGCCTCAAATAGCAATAACCCTACCTATATGAGTCATACCAATATGTTTTCTGTTGGAAAAACAGAACAGTCAGACTTCTACAGATCCTTACTCAGATACTAAACACAAGCAGATAACCTCATTTCTGCAACACCTGCAAATACAGACAGAGCCTCAAATACAGAATAATCAAACACAGATTTTAGATATAGGAGCCTCGAGAAGTTATCTGGGTTGCACATTTTAAAAGCTGATATATTGCAGTCGTTTAATTGAAAGTAAAATGTTTTCTACTTTTGTCGTCTGGACATTATATTTTAATAATCAGGTGGGGGTCCATTTTCTCCTTTTCATTCTCTTTGTTTGATCTTCATCTATTGTCTCATTTTCATTTCTTCGTTCTCCTGTCTTCCTTTCCATAAAAACATAAGATATGCCTAGATTGGCCACTGTTGGAAACAGGATACTGGGCTTGATGGACCTTGGTCTGACCCAGTATGGCATATCTTATGTTCTTAAGCCAGACCAAGGTCCATCAAGCCCAGTATCCTGTTTCCAACAGTGGGAAATGCAGGTAACAAGTGCCTGGCAGTTTCCCAAAGGCACACAGGTCCCACAATGCTTGTCCTGGGGTAAGCAGTGGATTTCCCGGGTCCTCTTTAATAATGGTTTATGGACCTTTCCTCCAGGAACTTGTCCAAACCTTTTTTAAACCCAGCTATACTAACAGCTTTTACTACATCTGCCGGTAACGAATTCCAGAGTTTGATTATGCGTTGAGTGAAAAAATATTTTTTCTTATTAGTCTTAAATGGGTTACAATGTATTTGCATTGCGTGTCCACTAGTCTTTCTGATTTTTGATGGCTTAAACAATCGATCTATGTTTACCCGTTCCACTCCATTCATTAATTTATAGACCTCTATAATATCTCCCCTTAACCGTCTCTTTTCCAAGTTGAAGAGTCCTAACCTTTTAAGCCTTTCCTTATAGAGGTATCCTTCCATCCTCTTTACCATTTTGGTGGCTCTTCTCTGTACTTTTTCTAATTCTTCTATATCCTTTTTAAGATATAGCAACCAGAATTGCACACAATATTCAAGGTGCGGTCACACCATAGAACGATACAGAGGTTTTATAATATCCTTGGTTTTATTCTACATTCCTTTCCTTATGATACCTAACATTCTATTTGCTCTCTTGGACGCCACTACACACTGGGTGGAGGGTGTTAACATGTTATCTATGATGACGCCTAAATCTATTTCCTGGGTGGTGGTTCCCAATGTGGAACCTTGCATTGTGTAACCATAGTTTTGGTTGTTCTTTCCTAGGTGCATAACTTTGCACTTGTCCACATTAAATTTCATCTGCCATTTGGATGTCCAGTCTTCCAATTTATTAAGGTCCTCTTGCAATTTTTCACAATCCTCTTGTGTCTTAACAACTTTGAATAATTTTGCATCGTTGGCAGATTTGTTCACCTCACTCATTTCCATTTTCAGGTCATTAATGAATATTAAAAAGCAGCGCACCCAGCACAGATCCCTGGTGTACTCCACTATTCACCTTTCTCCATTGGGAAAATTTAGCCCTAATCGCTGCTTTCTATCTTTTAACAAGTTTCTGATCCACAACAGCACACTGCCATGACTTTTTAATTTCATCAAGTCTCTCATGAGGGACCTTGTCAAAGGCTTTCTGAAAACCGAGATACACTACATCGACCAACCCACCTTTGTCTACCTGTTTATTCATACCTTCAAAAAAAATATAATAGATTAGTAAGACAGAACATTCCTTGGCTAAATCCATGTTAGCTTTCTCCCATTAAACCATGACTATCTACACGTTCAGTAATTTTGTTCTTTATAATGCTTTCTATCATTTTGCCCCGTGCCGATGTCTGGATCACCCTTGGAACTCTGTTTAAGAATTGGCGTTGCATTGGTCATTCCTCTCTACATCTGTCTTTGATGTTTGATTGTCTCTTTCATCCCTTTTCTCCATTTCTCTCTTCTCTGCATTTCCATTCACAGCCAGATATTACCCCTCATTCTCTTCTTCGCTAACCTTCCAGTCCTCAGTGTCCCTCTTTTCACATTTCACCTACCTACAAGTTTTCCATTTTCCACTCTTGCCCCTTCCCCAACCCTCATTCCTTTTTCCTCAAGTCTCATTCACTCACCAACCCCAGCTCCTTACCCATCCTGGGATCCACCCCCTTTCTTCTTTCTCTTACCTGCTCCACCTAATTTCTCCATGTTGGTCTCTCACCTCCATGGATCTGTCCCTTTGCATTGCCTCTCAGCCCTTTTCTAGACCCTCTAGAATAGGGTTGCCAACTGGCTCGGTCCAATCCTGGGTTTACTCCGTTGCATGCAGGAATTTGAAGCCTTGCTTTTCTTGTGGAGTGCAATAGAGAAATCAGAACTATGCCCTCTCATATCTCAGCTTATCCCTTCTTTCTTTCTACCCCCCCCCCCCCGGTAGCCCAGTATCTCCTTTCTCTCTCTTTCTTTTCATCCTTCCTTTTCTCTCCTCTCTCATATCCCAGCATTTCACTATTCTATCTCTTCCCCTTGTAGCCCACAATCTCTTCTTCCCCCCTCATAGATCAGCATTTCCCGTCTATCTTTCTAATCTCATAGTGCAGCATCTCACTTCTCTCTATCCCCCCAATAGCACAGCATCTTCATGCTGTCTCCCTCCCCTGTCCCTGTCTCCCCCTCCTAGCCTAGCCATCCCTCTCTCTCTTCACTTGTGGTCCAGAATCTCCCATTTATCTCCCTCTCACATCCAAGAATTTCTCTTTTCTTTCTCTCTTCCCCCTCGACGTTTAGCTCAGTTTCTGTCTCCCTCCCATAGCACAGCATCTCTCCTCCCCATATAGCCCAATGTTTCCCTTGTAGTCCTGCATCCGCCCTTCTCTTTTTCCCTATTTTCCCACTCTCTCCCCTCCATGTCTTCCTCTCCTAGTCCAGATCTTTCTCTCTCCTTTTCTCTCCCCCTGGTAGTCCACCATCTTTCTTTGCTTGTATCCTATCGTTGCCTGGCATAGGGTATTAAACACACCAGAATGAGCGGAGCTTTCATGCAGTGATTTGAAATGCAGCTTTCTGTTGGCTGTGAAGTTGTTTTCTTTACAGCACGATTGAATTGTAACTCCTTTAGGAGAATTGCCAAGCCCCGGAAGCAGAGCAGGAAACCTGCGGGTAGGTTGGGTGAGTACTGGTGTTTTTGTTGGCCAATTGAAGATTTGCTTTGGCGGCATATTGATAGCACGATAGAGTGGAAGCGTGCACAGAAGGCCATTCAACCAGCTAAGTTAATTCCTTGTGAGGCATGCAAAAAGAAGGCATTTGCGTGTCAGAGAATATGAAAAACGCCAACACTGTAGCTAATGAGTATATTTGGCAATGAAGGATAAACCTGCAATAAGTCCTTTTTGAGCGCAGAGTGATCAAGGCTTTATTTCAATATAAAAATAGGTACATAAACTCTCAAGAAAAAAAGAAAACATTTTTTTTACAATAAGTCCTGTTCTATCTGGGACTGGGGAGAATATTCACGTTCAGCAGCACAATGATCCCAAGTAAGCAAAAAAAAAAAAAATGATGGAGGCTCTCTGCAAGAAGAAAGTGAATGTCCCAAAGCCCAGACCTGAATCCAACAGAAATATCTGGCAAGACTTGAAGACTGCAGTCAGCCTGAAAGAGCTCAAGCTATTCTGTCAGTAAAAAGGGGCAAAAACTGCACCATCCTGATATGCAAAGTCCTAAATGACTCAGGGCTGTTACTGTTGCAAAACGGACTTCTACCAAGTACCAAGGGGTATGAAGACTTATGCAATCAAGACTTTCTGGTTTCTTATTCTTTGTCACTTTTAGATTGTTCTTTCGTGCTGAAAGTGTAAAGTTCACTAAAACAAACTCCTGCTTTAATGCATGTTGGTTTGTATTTTTTTTATCTTTATGAAATTTTACAAGTCAGACCAAGAAAGTTAACAAACATCCTTGTGAAGAAATAGGGTAGAACAATAGAAAAAAAAAAGAAAAGGAAGAAAATCTATTTCTTCACAAGGATGCTTATAGAGAGTCAAGGAAAATTGATAAGACGCAAGTTATTTGCTTGGATACGATTCTCCAGCAGCTCCAATTTTAAATTAATTGAGGAAAAATCTTTTATAAAGGAAACTGATTGATCTTCCAAGGCTACAACTTTAGATTGTAGCTCCTTCACCTCCAGCTGAACAGCAGTAATTCTAGCATCCACCTTCTCAATCGCCACAGAATTAAGTTGTACCTTCCCAGCCAGTGAAGAAACTGGCGGCAACAAAGTTTCCCCCAGTGACACAATTGCTTGCCAAATGGATTCTAAAGTGAAGTTCACAGGGCGCGCCACCCGGAGAGGGCAACGAAGCTTCCATCTCAGCCCGTGCAGAGGCATCTTCCAGTGCTAGAGCCGTCATCACAGCTACAGCTGGCTCTTCTCCTCCAGACACCAAAGGATCAGCGTGTCAAAGATGTTCCAGGTCAGAGGGCAACAGCTCACCCACTTAACCACAAGCCTGGCCCTCGGACCACTGACAAGGCTCCCTCCACAGGCGTAACCTGCAGTGACAGGCTGTCCACAGTAGACTGCTGAAGACACGCTGCCTTTGGGGCCGGCCATAAATCAGGGGAGCAAGATGAAAGGTCCGAAAGAAATGCCGAGTTCTCCAGCCCCGGCACACTTGCAGCCGGGCTGTCCTCCTCCAAGACGGCCGGGCAGCAAGGTTGCTACAACACAAAAGAGTCCAAAGGTCCAAAGACTCCAGATTAAATGGGCATTGAGGTACCAGGGGTTTGGGAGGGCTACAACAACCCCCTACCCTTATGCTTCCGTCCCATAATGTAAATGCGGCTTCCTCACATGATCCTGATAGGCGCCATCTTGCCCCTCCCCCTTGTATTTTTGAGATGGCAAAATGTGAAAGATTTAAAAGAATGTGAAGACTTCTGCAAGGCCCTGTGTGTGTGTCGTACAGAGGGTGCTAGAGGGATACAATATCAATTGTTATGCCCACCCTGCGATAACATATGAGAGCTGATAGGTGCACTGTTAGCATGTAAGTATTCTTACGTTTACAATGTTACGTTTTTATTTCAAAGTTGCCTGTATATATTTTCAGTTGTTCCATGTAAGCGTTCTTTTGTTGTTCTATGTAAACCGTTTTGTCTAGTAGAAAAACAGTATATAAAACCAGTTAAATAAATACTGTTATCCCCAGCAGGATCAAATACAAAATCCTCCTGCCAACCCACAAAGCCATCCATTGCTGTCCCACCGCTCACCTACACGCCCTCCTCCAAACACTTAACCCTAACAGACCCAGAAGGCTATCCACAGCAAACAAACTTACCATACCCCATAGCAAAACAAAGTATAACCAACAAACATGCAGAAGAGCCTTCGAGTTATATGCACCATCCCTCTGGAACACACTCCCAAACTCAATAAGAAATATCACCGACCTCCACTCATTTCGCAAACACCTGAAGACTCTCCTATTTTCTGAATATTTTAGTTCCACTATCTAACCCCTTCACAGCATAGCCTCCGCCCTTTACATTCCCTACAATCCCCATCACCCCGAACTGCTATTAATACTTCTAGTCAAAATCCACTCATACACTTTATCCTTCCCAATGCAATAAGTGTCCTGTCATACATAACTGTTCCTTAATCTGTTATCTGTATGTAGTTAATTGTTATATGTAACAGATATTCTTTGTTCAATGTACACTGCTTTGACCCGGTGAAAAGCGGTATATAAGTCTTGCTGAATAAATAAATCCCCCAACTGAGTACTATAAAGGAGGACAGTTGTAGCTGATGTGGAAGGACAGACTAGATAGGCCATGTGGTCTTTCTGTCATCATTTTATTCTGTTTCTGTATTGGAGATGTCATAATTTTGTGGTGTCAGTAGATGGCGACACCACGAAAATATACAAAGGGTTGTTATATTAAGGAGGGCTTTTTATTCTTTCCAACTCAACAGGATGCTGAAATATCTGTCCATTTGTTTCTCTCTGGGAGCAAAATAGCTCTTTGAAAATTTAACAGAAGAGGTCCAAATTTGGCATGGGGGAAAGACACATCAAGTTTGAAAATGGACCGGATTGGACCAGGGTCTTCAGTCCCCCCACCCCCTCAAAAAATGGCCTAGCGCATTTCTGTGGGAAAGTAAAATCCAGAACCTGTGGCATAGAAACAGTGAAACACAGTAATGAAGGAATTGCTCCTTTGAAATTGCTTCCCTCCTCTTTTCTACTCTTCTGTTCACAGACACACGCAGAACCAATACAGGTTTCTACATGCACACACATGCAACTATATGCAGACACACAAACAGAGATATAACCACTGACATACTGTAAATATTCTTTTACAAATTATCCAGAGCTGTGAGAGCAGAGGGAGGCAGCTGTGGCAGACATTGGCAGCGTCATGTGGTATCGCCGGGGACCTCGGTGGGGGGTTCATGGATCAGGCCAGAGAGTGGCGTTTGGAGGAGGAAGAAGGGAGTGCAATCAGCAGAGGCACTGACAGCGTGCACCCATGAGGAAGTTCAATGCGCGCTGGAGCAAACTCGCACCAGCGGTGCAGTGACTACAGCATTTAATGGTAAGAGAATTGGGCAAACTCTCGCTGCTGGCAAAAAGGGACAGGGAGATAAGGGCTGCCTTGGGAAAACTGGGCTACTGAAAAGAGCAGCGAAAGCCTTGAGCAAGCTCCTGCCACAGTTCTGAACGTATAGGAAGTGGTGATGAATAAGGTCAGACCTGGGGCCTTGGAGAACAGAGAAAGGTGTAATTCTCACAGCACTGAGACAGGTCCATGGAGGTGCAGGGTAAAGTTGGTGCAGGTGCTGAGGAGAGGCTCGCTGCACCTTTGAAAGGGAAGTTTCGTTTGCCACCATTTACATTCTAGGGGAATTTTAAAAGGGGTGGAGGGTAGGAATGAGGTATCTGGTGGTGTGTCCCTGGATTATTTTAGTGCCATTGGGGACTCATGCTCTAATATCACTGGGTGGTCACATGGTGTGGTTGCATTGTTGTTGTTTTTAAGTGCCATCGAGTCAGAGTCGACTCATGGCGACCCTCTGGATAGCTATCCTAAATTGTGTTCGGTCTTCAGTCAGGCGGCTCATTGTTGACAGACTGGTACCCGTAGCTGCTGTTATTGTATCAATCCATCTCATTGCTGGCCTTCCTCTTTTGCATTGACCTTCTATCTTGCCAAGCATGATGTCTTTTTCTAATGATCTCTCTCTTCGCATGATGTGTCCAAAGTATGAAAGTCGAAATCTTGTCATCTGAGCTTCTAAAGAAAGCTTAGGTTTGATCTCCTCTAGTACCGACTGGTTTGTTCTTCGGGCAGTCCATGGTATACACAGTATTCGCCGCCAGGACCATAATTCAAAGGCATCAATTTTCTTCCTGTCTGCCTTTTTCACTGTCCAGCTTTCACATCCATATGATGTTATTGAAAATACCATGGCTTGAACAAGGCGAATCTTTGTATGGAGAGAGACATCTCTCTTCTTGAGAATCTTATCTAGGTCTTTCATAGCCATTCTGCCAAGAGCAATGCGTCGTCTGATTTCTTGACTGCTTGTTGCTTCTTTATTGATAGTTGATCCAAGTAGGTTAAAGTTGTTCACGATTTCAATTTCTTCTCCCTCAACGATGAACCTGTTGATTATGCCATTTGTCATGATCTTTGTCTTCTTTACATTAAGGTGCAGTCCCATTTTGAGACTATGTTCTTTGATTGTGAGAAGCAAATGTTTCAGATCATCTTTATTTATTTATTTATATTCTCTTCTATACCGTGCTATTCTGCATCAGTGCGGTTTACATTGAACAGGGCATTATAACTTGGAGATAACTATTTTACAGGGAACATGGGCTATGGAGGGTTAAGTGGCTTGCCCAAGACCACAAGGAGCACCCGGGGGACTAGAAACCCCAGTCCTTCCGGCCCAAGGTTGCTGTCCTCTAGTGGGATTTTCACTTTCAGCCAGTAATGTGGTATCATCAGTATAGCGAAGGTTGTTGATGAGTCTTCCACCAATCTTCACACCTCTGTTGTCTTCATACAATCCTGATTCTCTGATGATTTGTTCTGCATATAAATTAAACAGGTAGGGGGAAAGTATGCAGCCTTGTCTTACACCTTTGCTTATTTTAAACCATTCTGTTTCTCCTTGTTCCGTTCAAACTGTTGCTTCTTGATCAGTGTACAGATTGTGCAAGAGTACGATCAGGTGTTCTGGTATACCCATGCTTCTTAATGTGGCCCAGAGTTTCTCATGGTTTACACAGTCAAAAGCTTTGCTATAGTCGATAAAGCACAAATAGATATCCTTTTGGTATTCTTTAGTCTTTTCAAGGATCCATCTCACATACGCAGTGATGTCTCTCGTTCCTCGCCCTTTCCTGAACCCTGCTTGCACTTCAGGTAGTTCTTGTTCCAGGTATGGTTGTAGTCTCTTTTGAATAATCTTTAGTAGACTCTTGCTGGCATGTGGGATCAGAGCGATTGTGCGATAATTTTCACAGTCAAGTTGGATCACCTTTCTTTAGTATTGGTATAAACACAGATCTTTTTCAGTCAGTTGGCCATGATGTTGTCTTCCATATTTCTTGGCAGAGCCTTGTAAGTATGGTAACAGCTGCATCAGATTGCTGTAATACTTCTATGGGAATGCCATCAATGCCTGGTGCTTTGTTCTTTGATAAGGCTTTCAATGCTGCTTTAACTTCTTCTTTCATCACCAATGGTTCCCGATCATAAGGTACAGGTTGAAACGGCTGTTGGTCCACTTGATCTTTATCATATAAAAACTCTGTATATTCCTTCCATCTTTTCTTGAACTTCTCAGCATCATTCAACATAGAACCTTGAGCATCTTGTAACATTCCAATTTGAGGCTGGAACATTTTCTTTAACTCTCGTAACTTTAGGAAAGCCGATCTTGTTCTTCCTCTAATAGTTTCTGCTTCTATTTCCTTGCATGCGTCATTGTAGTACTTTTCCTTGTCCTGTCTTGCTGCACGTTGGAAATCTCTATTGAGTTCTGTGATTGTCTTTCTTTCTCCTCTGGCTTTAGCTTCTCTGCGTTTCTGGGCAATTTTCAGAGTTTCTTCCATCATCCATTTTGGCTGTTTTTTCTTTTTCACCTTTTGTAAAGACTTCTCGCTTTCTTCCAACACAACCTTCTTGATGTCATTCCATAACTCTTCTGGAGCTCTGTCATTTGTATCTAAAGCAGCAAATCGATTTTGCAGGCAGTCTTTAAATTCCAGTGGTATATTCTCAAGGTCATATTTTGCTGCATTCATGAGTGGTTTGCTCTTTTTCAACTTTAGCTTAAGTTTGCATACTAGTAGTTGATGATCTGTACCACAGTCAGCTTCAGGTTTTGTCTTTGTTGATGTTATAGAGCTTTTCCATCATTGACTTCCACAGATGTAGTCAATTTGATTTTTATACAATCCATTGGGTGAAGTCCATGTGTACAGTCACCGCTTGTGTTGCTGGAAGAAGGTGTTTGAGATGAACAGATCGTTGGTCTTGCAGAATTCTATCAGTCTTTCTCCAGCTTCATTTCTGTTGCCAAGTCCATATTTTCCAACTACTTTGCCTTCTTCTTTGTTGCCAACTTTTGCGTTCCAGTCACCCATGACTATTAGGATATCTTGTTTGCATGTTCTGTCAATTTCAGTTTGTACTTGTTCATAGAACTCTTCAATTTCATTCTCTTCTGCAGCTGTTGTTGGGGCATATACTTGAATTATAGTTGTATTGATAGGCATTCCTCATAGACGAATAGAGATTAAGCGTTCACTGACTGCATTGTATTTCATTACAGTTCTTGCAAGTTTCTTCTTTATTATAAATGCAACACCATTTCTTCTTTGTCTTTCATTTCCAGCATAGTAGACCATGTGATCATCTGATGCAAAGTGCCCGATGCCAGTCCATTTCAGTTCGCTGACACCCAACAGATCAAGTTGTACATGTTCCATTTCATTCTTGACTACCTCCAACTTCCCTTGGTTCATGCTTCGTACGTTCCATGTTCCAATGTGTAATACATCTTTACAGCTCCTGACTTTCATTTCATGCGCAGCTACATCAGCAGTCAGACGTCCCAAGGGCTTTGATCCAACCACATCATAAATGCTGGCTTTACTCTGAAAAGTCTTCAGCTCTTCCCCAGTAGCTAGTTGAATGCCTTCCAACCTGGGGGTCTCATCTTCCAGCACTACAGCACAATTTGTTTTGTTGTAACTATCCAGTGGGTTTTCATGGCAAGATACAGAAGTAGATTGCCAGGCCTTTCTTCCACGCAGTTTAAGTTTGGTGGTGTTGCCGTTGTCACAGAAATGTGATCCTCCGCAGTCAACACTATCCCATTCTGCTGCTGCCCAGATGGGTGGTTTGTCTTGGTCTGGCACCTCAGCTGAGACCTGTCCCTCTTGGGAGACCCTGCCAGTAGTTAAACTACCAATAGTTTAGCTCTCAGCATCACTGATGCTCACAAGCCCTCACAGCACGACAAGCTGCAAACCAAGTGAGGGTGGTTGCATATCAGCATTCATTCGATGGGAGGAGGCAGTGAATAGAACCATAGGGAGAAAAACTGTTTTGTCGGAGTTCAACAGTGAGTGGGGGTAGATAGCAGATTTGTTTACAGCGCCACTGCAAGGATTTAGGTGCCCTAGGCAAACCCTTAACTTTACACCCCCTCTCACCAAGCGTTTGATAATTTAAACTCAGTGATCATGATCCTTTGACCCCCACCCTTCCAACAACATTTCTGTAAAAATGCATAATTGGATATCATACTCTTAAATATGAAACTTTGCTTTGTATGTCTGTGTGTGCCCGCTCTCTTTGAAGGCAAGAGAATGTGCTGAGAGGTCTGAGTGTATCTGACTGTCGGGATCTATTGTTGTGCTTATCTGCTGCCTCCCAGAAACCTCTTCCCTAGGCAACTGCCTAATCTTGGCTAATGGTTGGGCCAGCCCTACCCTAGGCAAACCTTAATTCTTCTCACCCCCCCCCTCCTCATATTACAAACAGGTGGCTCAAGGCAATCTGCTGCTTGAGACAAGGGATAAGATGGCATCCCCCATTCCCTCCCGTAATGTGTGTGGGGGGGAGGGCGCTTTCTTTTTGAACATATATTTTGCATCCACAAAACCCCCTCCCTCAACAGTGGGTGCAGAGCAGAATTAGGACATTCACCCACAGAACTCAATATCTTTAAAAAAAAATCTGATTCTGGTGATCTCACTAACAAATATTCTCCAGTACCAGGCATATTGGGAACTACAAAAGTCACCAAAGATCTACAAGGCCAAATCTACCATACCATTACCAGCATAAACTTCCAAAACTCATACAAGGTGCCTACCCAGAAAAAAGCAGCACTATAAATTCTGCAGCGGGCCCTAGAACATCTAACACCTATTTGAAAAGCTGAACAAGGCAAATTACAGTACAGATCCCTGCGTACAATTTTCATGTTAACAGAACACATGGCCTTGGTCACACACGCAGAACACAGACTCTCACCAAGTATAGAATAAGTGATCACAACCTAAAGTAAAAATAAAATATTTAGACAAAAATTAAACCGAAACCCCAAGAAGCCAGACTGCATGCAGTGCAACACCAGATAAGAGATGCAGTTCCCCATACTGTCCTCTCCCTTGATCTCTGGAAGGGGCGGTATAGAAGAAATAGATAAATAAATAAATACTGTGTAAAGATAGTGCAAAGTCCAATCACTAAATTGAAAATAAAATTATTTTTTCTACCTTTGTTGTCTGACCATTTTATGCTCTGGTCATGCCGGTCCTGATCACTTCTTTCCATCAGCCTATTTCCAGTGCCAGTAACTCTCCCCATGTGTCAGCTCTCTTCCAGTCCCAGTGCCCTCTCCCTTCCAACCTCCCCATTACCCAGCCACCTACCAGTCCCATCCCCAAGTGTCAGCTCCCTCCATTCCCATCCCCAGGTGTCAGCTCCCTTCCATCCCCCTCTTCCCCCATGTCAGTTCCCTTCCAGCCCCCACCTTCCCCCCATGTCAGTTCCCTTCCAGCCATCACCTTCCCCTCTCTTAGTTCCCTTCCAGCCATTGCCTTCCCCTCTCTTAGTTCCCTTCCAGCATTCTCTTTCTCCCTCTGTCAGCTCTGTTCCACTCCTTCTCCTTCCCCCTGCCCTTTCTTTCCCCTCTGTCAGCTCCCTTCCAGCCCTCTCTTTGCCCCTCAGTCAGTTTCCTTCCAGCCTTCTCTTTCCCCCTCTGTCAGCTCCCTTCCAGTCCTCTCTTTCCCCTCTGTCAGCTCCCTTCCAGCCCTCTCATGCCCCCTCTGTCAGCTCCCTTCCAGCCCTCTCTTTCCCCATGTCAGCTCCCTTCCAGCCCTCTCTTTCCCCTGTGTCAGCTCCCTTCCAGCCCTCTCTCCCTCTGTCAGCTCTTTTCTAGCCCTTTCTGTCAGCTCCCTTCCAGCCCTTTCTGTCAGCTCCCTTCCAGCCCTTTCTGTCAGCTCCCTTCCAGCCCTCTCTTTCCCCCCTCTTTTATCTTTATCTTTATCTTTATTATAAAACTTTTTATACCGCCATGACCAAAAAGGCATACAGCGGTGTACAATAAAAAAACAGGCTACTGAGAGAACAGAAAAGAACGCCAATTATTCATAAAAGAGACAGCAAAGATAGAAAAGGAAGAATAGAGAAACAGAGCAATCAACTGTGGGCAGGGGGGGAAGGAACATCAAAAGCAACACAGAAGAGGTGAGTTTTGAGGGAGGCCTTAAAAGTTTTAAAAGATGACTCCATGCGTAAAGTTGAGGGAAGAGAGTTCCAAAGGCAGGGGCCGAGAAAGAAAAAAGCAGAAGAGCGTGTTGATTCGAGGTGAGCCCGAGAAGGAGGTGGGAGAAAGAGGCGGTTAGCGTGAATCGACCGAAGCGTTCTAGAGGGACAGTGAAAACGCACCAGATCAGAGAGGTAAAGGGGAACACCAGTGTGGAGAGCTTTGTGAACAAAGATCAGAACTTTGTATTGAATACGGAAAGGGATAGGCAGTCCTCTCTTTCCCCCGTGTCAGCTCCCTTCCAGCCCTCTCCCCCGTGTCAGCTCCCTTCCAGCCCTCTCTTTCCCCTGTGTCAGCTGCCTTCTAGCCCTCTCTTTGCCCATCTATCAGTTTCCTTCCAGCCCTCTTCTTTCCCCCTCTGTCAGTTCCCTTCCAGCCCTCTTCTTTCCCCCTCTGTCAGTTCCCTTCCAGCCCTCTTCTTTCCCCCTCTGTCAATTCCCTTCCAGCCCTCTCCCCCGTGTCAGCTCCCTTCCAGCCCTCTCTTTCCCCTGTGTCAGCTGCCTTCTAGCCCTCTCTTTGCCCATCTATCAGTTTCCTTCCAGCCCTCTTCTTTCCCCCTCTGTCAGTTCCCTTCCAGCCCTCTTCTTTCCCCCTCTGTCAGTTCCCTTCCAGCCCTCTCTTTCCCCCTCTATCAGCTCCCTCTTCTTCCCCCATGTAGCTGCATTCCACTCCCTCTCCTGCCACCTGTGTCAGCTCCGTTCCCTCTCCTTCCCCCCCTATGTAGCTTGTTCTGCTCCCTCTCCTGCCACCTGTGTCTCTATTCTGCTCCTTCCCCTTCCTCTGCGGCTGTGATAGCGGTAATTTAAAATGAAAGGAAACTGATGTGGAGCCTCCTGGCCCTATGGAACCTGCAGCTGCATCCCCCCCCCCCAAAAGGAAGTGACAGTAGAGTGGGACACAGCAGCATGGGTTCCATAGGGCCTGGAGGCTCCACACGGGTTTCCTATAATTTTATATTACCGCTATCGCGGCCACAGCAGCTTGTCCACATTTTTTTTTTAAACTGAAGGCGGAGCGAGGCGGCTATTTTGGGGGCATTTTTTCTGCCCCCAAAAGTGTGTCACCTGAGGCCACTGCCTCATTATAGAGCTGCCCCTGATTACACACAATTATACCATTACAGTGAAGTTCGGTGTACATAGTGTACAAATTCTGGAGTCACCTTCTTCTCAGCAACACAAATGTTCCACTACTAAACACTTTGGAAATAACACAAAACCCAGCAAGATTGCATTCCGAACATACCAATACACCTCCTGCTGGGAAAACAGAACAAAGACCCTCCACAAAAATTAAGTTCTAGTAAGATATCTCACTTCTGTCACACAGGTGCAACATAAACAAACCCTCACAAAATAGGATTGCCAGCTGGTTCCAGATTTTCAGAACATGTTAATCCAGTCCTGGTTTCATTCCATGGCAGTTCTGATTTCTCTATTGCACTATTTAAGACAAGACTGCAAGTCACTGCATGCATTGGTGTAAGCCAGTGATGGAATAGCTTATCCTGATTATGTCTCACTATTTCCTCGTCCCCAAGAAGTCAGGAGGCTGGTGACCAATCCTCGACCCCAGGCAACTCAACAAATTGATTGTCAAGGAGAAGTTCCACGTGCACTCCCTTGGAACCATCCTTCTCCTGATTCAGGACAATGACTAGCTTGCATCTCTGGACCTAAAAGATGCATACACTCATATAACCCTCCACCCATCTCAGAAGAAATACCTCTGCTTCTGGGAGGGCAACCAATGCAGCAGCACATCTCCGCAAGGCAGGGATCCACATTTTCCCCTACCTTGCTGATTGCCACGAGGTCACAGAGGGCAATGTGGGAGGCGATCCGAGACATGGTAGACCTCCTATACACCCTGGGCTTCCTATCTACAACAAGAAATCTCATTGGGAACTCATCCAGGTGTTGGAATTCATAGGTGCCTATATCGACACCACACATTCCAAGACCTTCCTCCCAACCCAGAGGGCAGACAAGATCATTGCCCTAGCCAGCCAGATCTCCTCAACAGACATGACATCAGCACAGAGCTTCATATGCCTTTTAGGCCACCTAGCAGCAGCCATGCACGTCATCCTGCATGCCAGACTCCACATGCGCCAGCTCCAGTGGCATCTCAGAAGGTCATGGGACCAGCACAGACAACCCCTGCACCACAAGATCTACATAGACCTCTCCACCTGGAGGACACTCAGCTGGTGGAGATTTTGGGGGAACCTATGCAGCGACAGGCCACTCAGGCCTCCCCAGACTCAGCTCACCATGACCACAGATGCCTCAAAGCATGACTAGGGGATGCACCTGCTCGACTTATGCACCAGGGGAGTCTGGTCCCTCGCAGAGACACGTCTCCACATCATCCTTCTTGAACTCAGAGCCATAGGAAACGCGTTGTGGGCCTTCCAGCCTTGGATCTGAAGGAAAGCCATCCTTGTCCAGATGGACAACCAAGTAGCCATGTTTTACATCAACAAACAGGGGGGGGGGGGGCATGGGCTCCTGCCCCCTCTGCAAATGCCTATCAGATATGGGCGTTTTCTATCGCCCTTGGGTCACATATCCAGGCTAGCTATCTACCTGAGGACGACAGCATGCTAGCAGATGCCTTGAGCCAGCAGCTTGCACCATACAAGTGGTCACTGAAATGCTTCGTCGCCACCCACCTCTTTCACTGGTGGGGGACCACCACAATGGACCTATTTGCCTGCAAGGACAATATGAAATGTCAAACTTTCTGCTCCAGATGATCCTCCATGCGCTGGAGAGCCTTGGATGCATTCTTGATCAATGGGGGCTCGCAGCTATGTTATGCCTACCTGCCAACCCCTTTCATAGCCAGGACACTTCAGAAGATAATACGCAACAAGGCACAGGTCATCTTCATAGCACCCTACTGGTCGAGACAGCCTTGGTTTCCGTACCTCCAGCAGCCATCCAGCCAGCGGCACCTGTCTACCTCCTTGCCCGGACATAGTCACGCAGGTCAAGGGGCGCATGCTCCACCCCAACCTGGGGACCCTAGCACTGAACACATGGATGTTGAGCAGGCAATCTGACATCATTCCACCTCTCGCAGGATGTCATAGAAGTGCTACTTGCAGCTTGGTGCCCAGCGACTCAGTGATTCTACGCCGTCAAGTGGGAAAGGTTCGGTATGTGGTACAATAATGAGCGGCTGATCCCATTTGACTGCCCCATCCCGGCACTATTGCGGTACCTCCTCACCCTGTCACAGGCAGTGCTGAAACCATCATCCATTAGGATGCATCTGAGTGCCATAGCAGCATACCATGACAAGTTAGAGGGAATATCCATCTTAGTACCACCCCTCGTCACACGCATCATGTGAGACCTCAACCACCTGCACCTCCCCCTCCCCATCAAACCACCAGCGCCGGAATGGGACCTCAATGTCACACTACAACAACTGATGTGCCACCCATTTGAATCTTTGGAGCAGGCGACATCAAATTTCTCACATGGAAATCCATTTTTCTCATAGCTAACACGTCAGCACACAGCAACAGTGAGCTCCAGGTCCTGGTAGACTACCCTCCTATACCCAGCTCCACCACGACCAGGCTGTCCTCAGGACACATCTGAAGTTCCTCCCTAAGGTCATCTTTGCTTTCCACATTAACCAGGCAATCATGCTCCCCAGCTTCTACCTACATAACACCAGCACATGCTAGACTGCACCCATGCCCTCAGAACCTACATCGACAGGACAAAGCCCACTAGAAGAGCATCACAGCTATTCCTTGCACATGAACCTGGCTGGCAGAGTGCATTGCATACTGCTACATACAAGCTGACCTTCACCCAGAAGGAAGGGTGCGTGCACGTCAGCTACAGGCGATGGTGACCACTCTGGCCCACCTTCACGTGGTATCCCCAATGGACATCTGCAATGCGGCCATGTGGGCATCCATACCTTCACCAAACACTACTGTCTTGATCACCCCATGGACACCACTGCCCTCTTTGGGCAAGCAGTGCTGCAGATGGCAGATGGGCAAGGCGACCCCAGGTGAGGGTCCACGAACGGCCTGTAAAAAAAAAAAACAAGAACATAAACGTTTTTCTCTCTGTTCACGAAGTGTTGCACTGTAAAACAAAAAATAAAGAGTGAAAACATTTTCCCCTCTCTCTCAGTTACATGTGTGTGTGTTCACTCTTGTTCACATTAAAGGTTCACATCATTTTATTGCAATTCCCACAATCTGAGTCCTTGTCATCATTCTGAACCTCACACAGCCTCATCCTATCTCAGCTTCTCCGAGGATGCGGGATGTAGAGAGGAGCAGAGCAGCTTCTCCGCATCCCAGCTCAGGAGTCACCTAGGTGTGGCTCACTCAGACTGCTTGTCCATGAAGAAAGTGAGGCTACTTACTATAACTGGGCTTCTCTGTGGACAGCAGGATAAGTCGGCCACGCCATCCCACACACCATCTCCTTTGGATGAGCCTGCCAGGCTAGGGAAACCCTGAGGCAGGAAGGGCAGGGCAAGGAACAGGAAGGGGAAGGAGTAGGCTCAGAGAAATTTAAAATAAAAAGGGATTTCTCTGAGCTAAGGGAGAGCCATTCTGGTCTCTGGGGATGGACACACCTAGGCATGGCTGACTCCTCCAGCTGTCCACGAAGAACCCCAGTTACGGTAAGTAACCTCACTAGGATGTACTGTGCAAGAACAAAGATAACAGATATGCACATTCCCAAAGTGACATATTCCAATCAATGCATTTAAAATATATATTTTTTTACATTTGTTGCATGGCCATTTTATATTTCTAATCACATTAGTTTTGGTTTTCTGCTTTCAATACTTTCTCTCTTTATTTTTATGGTTCACCTTTGCAGTTTCTATAGCCTCTTTGTCCTGTTTGCTTCATTTCATCTCCTACATCTCTCTCTTGAGTTTGATCTGTCCAGGGGCGATTATGTTGGTGATGCACCAGAAAATTTGCTGTTAACATGAAGCTGAAAAGCAAAACTTTTGAGATTTCCCCACAGAATTACATTTGATGACCATGCGATGTCATGCTAGCATTTTAAAGAGAAGTCTGATATGAACCAGTGTGTGCCGCAATAAACTGTGTAAGATGATGATTTTTCAACTAAAAATTCAATTTACATTTCTGTACAAACTTGCTCACAATAGTTTCCCCCTGCATTTTAGATTTTGCTCTTGAAAATAAGATTCAAAGTGGAGATGACCTATTCTGAAGCACATGTGTACACAGCACTGTACAAAGTAGGTTGTTGCCCCCAAAGCATTTACAACCTCTCCAGAATTGATCCTTGGTTCCTGCGGGCATTTGCAGTTAGAAGTGGACGACCCTGGTCTTTATCAGCCTTCATCCACCATGTTCCTCTGAGCATTAGGATATATGAGTTGCTAGCTGAAACAGTCAGGCTGCACACACAGCAGTTTTTTATTTGCATGGCACTGATCATCCCTAAGATCAGGAAGGATCAGCAAAATAACCCTCCCCCCCCCCTCCACCCAGCAGAGCCATCCCTTCAGGCTAGGAATGCAAGTATCACCTTTATCTAGGAAGGGGGAAGTCTCCCCCTACAGTTCAACACGTCTGAGCTACATCCCACACTGCAGGTTAGTAGCAGTAGGGGCACAAGATCATCTGTCTTTCCCTGTATAGTCAAAAAAAACCCAAAGCCAGTCCAAACAGAGCTAGCCTCTAAACTAAATCAATAAATTAAACAAAACTTTCTACGGCAGCACTTCTGATAGAGATGAAAGGTGCCAGGTCTCACCAGAAGCAGTGGCAGTAACAGTTTGGCAGTGTAACCCATCCCACTTTAGTAGCATACATCTGGCTCCCATTTACTGAAAGTTTTCTCTCATTTTGTATTTTTGAGAAGAACTCTTAGGGGTATGTCCACTAAGACGGGCTAACGGTTTACCTAGGCTTATCTGCAACTAGGTCCCACTGAATAACAGCCTGACTATTTCCGCATGTCCCCTTAGTGAGCAGGGCCACAGTAGTACCTCAGCCCATTAAAAACAGATGGGTCAATATTCAAAACCCTTAACCCAACGGTCAACGGGAGGACATCTGGATAAGGATGTTGACTATGATATTCGGTGGCCTTATCCGGATAGTGCTGCTGCCGCTGGCTATCTTCACAAGCAGGTACAGTCCATGGGCAGAGTGATGGCCGTGTCGGCCCAACCTGGCTCAGGGTGGACTTTGGCCAGACAGCACGGTTTTCAGCCGGCACTTATCTGGATAACCTATATAGGTCCTATGACAAGCTGTCCTAAGTTGCAATCTAGGTAAGTGCCGGTTGAAAATTGCCACGATCCCGATACAGAAGGCACCTATCTGGACACCAATGCTCAACCTGGATATCAGCAGCAGCTACAATGTGGATATTGCCGCTGAATATCCCTCTGATATTTAAAGTGCTGTCACTGTCTGCTCTGACGTTTGAATATAGGCCTTTTTGAAAATTGGGCCCAAGAGATTTTTAAAGCTAACCCAGAGTATCTGAAGAACAAATTCTTCTATACATTAACCTACAGTCATACTAATGCCAGATAGAGCCACCCACTTGTGGAGCAGCACGGACACCAAATCGTCCATCAGATCTAGCCAACGTGGGGAGTGGTCAGACCAGACTTTCTATGGCTGATCCTGTCACCTTCCTCTGCAGGGTTCGATTTATTGGCAAGGCGTCTATTCAGGTAGAAGTATCAGGCACATTGGAGTAAAGAGTATTGTCGACTACCAGGATGTTGCTCCCTCTAGATATCAAGAAGTTCCTAGTGAGCCTCCAAAGACATCAACTTCCATACCCTGAGGAATTGAGACTAAATTTGCTTAATTGGGTTTTCTATTTAAGGGATTTTTACTAGATGCTGGAAAGTATTGTGCTCCAGGTGCTGTGGCTTTAAATTTGCTAGCAGGCTTTCCCTCTGTTTCTTTAGCTGTCCTTCCCTCTCTCTCCTGTCTTTTTCTCCCGCTTTCTCTCCTTCCTTTGTGAGGATTCAGTTTATCTCTTGCCTCTTATGGAGCGCCCTCACTCGATCCGCAACAGCCCGGATCTGAAAGCTGAAGAGAGGGGAACCCGGAGCTGAGCCTCGCCGGTGCCGCACAGAAGTCTTGCCTGCTGGTGCACCCGGCAGGCTCTCCGCCCTTGCACGTGGCTCGGTCCTACGGGACAGCGTGCAACGTGGCTAGCCTCATTACTTTGCCCGTTTGCTCCGGAGCAGAAGCGGGATGGCGTCAGTCACCTCTGAACTTAGCAGGGGTACTGCTGAGCCGACCGCAAGGTAAGGGAAAGCAAGTTATTGATTTGGGGAGAGCTCTGTTTTTTTGGCGCAGTCAGTCAACATGCCGAGCCGCGTGGCGCCAGAGCAGCCCGCTTGCACAGGGATCCTTGAAAGGCCTCAGGAGAGCTAGAGGCCGGGGTGTGAACCTCTCGGGGGTTGTTCCCGACGGCGGACTTCATCTAATTAGGACTTTATCATCTTTCTGGGTGTTTTTAGTTGAAAAAAAAAAAAGAAAGGGAGCATGCCACACCAGAACATTTAGCAGCTGGTGGCAGCGGTTTTTTCTCTCCTGCCCAGAGATTTCTCCTTGCACAGGGCTGCAGCGTAGCGCGAATTAGACACCACCTTCACTGGCTGGTTCCGAACAGGGCGTAGCTATGCCTTCCAAGCCTCAATGTGTTGTATGTGGGGCAAGAAAGGGCACAGCTTCAGGTGTGTGTGAGGCCTGCTTGAAGGGGGCCTCGAGCAAGGAGTTGCCGGGAGAGGATAAGGAGCAAGGACAGGGGCCCTTGGCAGAGGGTGCTTTCGCTCAGGCATCAGACGTAGGCCGGGTGGAGCCGGTAGCTGGACCATCTTCGTCCTCGGAGGCTCAGTCCGCTCCGGCAAGCTTTCCCAAGGAGCTTTCTTCCATTTTTTCCCGGGAGTTTTTTCTGTTGCTGCAGCAGTCGCTATTGGGTGGTGTTCAGCAGCAGAAAGACCTCTCGGACGTTTCTGGTTCAAGGAGGTCAACGGCGCCTCTGCCCTTCGCAGTGCCCCTGCACGGGGTCAAGTGACCACGCGCAGAGTCGGAGACCGGAGAGCCCTCCGTAGTCTCGGAAGGTCTGCCTTCGGACGACGAGGGATACAGTATAGATGCCGAGGAGTTAGAGGAAGGCGAGCTCTCGGAAAAGGAGGACCAATCTAGAGTGGTGCGGGTCTTCCGAAGGGAGGAGCCCATCGGGGAGGCTCTAAAGGCCTTCAACATGCCGGTTCCAGGAGACTCTACGGATGAGTCGCTGGAGGATCCTCTATTGCAGGTGTTCCGCAAGAGTCAAAGGGCTTTTCCGGTCCACAGAGGTTTTCAGGAAATGATTCAGGAGGAGTAGAATGTCCCGGAAGCTCCTCTGAAGGGATCTCGGATAATGGGCCAGCTGTATCCTTTGTTGGAACAGGATAAAGAAGTCTTTAGGTCTCCAAAGGTAGACGTGGCTGTCTCTCCAGGCGGCTATCTGTGGAGCGTGAGTGGCTAGGGCCTGCCTCCGCTGGTCGCAGTGTATACAAGGGGGTCAAGAAAGTGAAGTGTCCGCAGAGGCGGTCAGATTGGAGTCCGGCACAGCCTACCTGGCGGACATCCACTACGACCTGATGCATGGGCTGTCTAAAAGCATGGCATCGGCGGTTGCGGCACGCCGTTACTTGTGGCTGCGCAATTGGTCCACAGATTCTTCCTCTAAAGCCCGGTTAAGTAAACTGCCCTTCAAAGGGCACTTGTTGTTCGGGGAAGAGTTGGAAAAGTTGGTAAAGGACTTAGGGGAATCCAAAGGAGGCAAACTGCCAGAAGATAAGCCTAGGACTGGCCGAGCTATCCCGGCAGGCAGGGGGCAGCAGCGGGAGTTTCGCAGGTTCAGGTCCCAGAGGTTCTATTCGAGCTAGCGGGGCAGATTCCCTAATAGGGGCCAGGGCTTCTGGGGGTTTCGAGGAGCGGGAAGGGGATTTGGTCCTTCCTCCTCCTCTGCCCTTTCTTCCAGGAAGCTGCAAAGAGATGAGGGGGACCCAGGCGTCCTTACGGCCAGTAGGGGGGCGTTTGCAGGAGTTTTATCCGGCCTGGGTCTATGTCACGTCCGATCAGTGGGTCCTAGAAGTCATTCGGGAGGTCTACGCACTGGAGTTCCTCAGACTGGTACGAGAGGCCTTCGTACCGTCCCCCGGCAGGTCAGTCGCCAAGTGCACGGCCATCCGAGAGACGGTGCAAAGGTTGCTAGCCCTCCAGGCAATAGTTCCAGTACCTCCAGAGCAATGCCGTTCCGGTCGATACTCCATTTATTTTATTGTCCCAAAGAAGGACGGAGGCGTCCGGCCGATCCTAGACCTCAAAGGGGTGAATCAGTGTCTTCGGGTATTACACTTCCATATGGAAAGTTTGCACTCAGTCATCGTGGCAGTACAGAAAGGAGAGTTTCTCACTTCTCTGGATCTGTCGGAGGCGTACCTCCATATTCCGATAAGGCCGGAGAATCACAAATTTCTCAGGTTCGCAGTCCCGTGCAGATATTTTCAGTTCCGAGCATTGCCCTTCGGGTTGGCAACGGTGCCAAGAACGTTCACCAAGATCATGGTGGTGGTGGCAGCGGCACTGCGGAAGGAAGGGATTTTGGCACACCCGTATCTGGACGATTGGTTAATCCGGGCGAAGTCAAGGGTGGAAAGCGAGTCAGCTACGGCCCGGGTGGTCGCGTTCCTGGAAAGCCTGGGGTGGATAGTCAATCTGTCCAAGAGCCAGTTGGTTCTCTCTCAGTCCTTGGCTTACTTAGGAGCTCGGTTTGATACCCAGGTGGGAAAGGTATTCCTGACTACGGAGAGGGCGCAGAGCCTGAGGCGGCTGGTCAGAAGGTTCCTGCAGCTCAGAGCTCCTTCGGCGTGGCATTACCTGCAGTTGTTGGGGACCATGGTGGCATCGATAGAAATGGTTCCGTGGGCCAAGGCGCATTTGAGGCCCTTGCAAAGAGCGCTTCTTCGGCGCTGGTCACATCAGAACGATGCGCTGACCAGAAGGCTGATTTGTCCGGAGGACGTTCGCCAGGCCTTGCAATGATGGTTGATTCCCGCGTCCCTGGAGCGCGGGAGGGAGCTGGAAGCTCCAGCCTGGATACCCCTGATGACCGATGCCAGTCTCTGGGGCTGGGGAGCGCATTGTCAGGGAAGGTTCGCTCAAGGTCGGTGGAGTCCTCAAGAAACAACCTGGTCCATCAACAGTTTGGAGTTAAGAGCGGTGATGCTGGCGCTGCAGGAGTTTCGGTTCCTTATAAGCGGCACGGCGGTCCGAGTGTTGTCAGACAACGCTACCGCGGTGGCCTATGTCAACAGACAAAGGAACCACCAGCGCGCCGCTGGAGACCGAAGCAGGAGCCCTTTTTCGGTGGGCCGAAGCGAATCTTCTGGATTTATTGGCAGCGCACGTAGCAGGGGTGGACAACGTGGAGGTCGATTTTCTCAGTCGAGTGCGGGTGGACCCAGGAGAATGTGTTCTACATCCAGAAGTCTTCAACATGGTGGCGCGCAGATGGGGCACCCTGGTCATGGACCTCATGGCAACCTTCGCCTCAGCAAAAGTCAGTCGTTTCTTCAGCAGACGAAGAGAGAGGATGTCGGAGGGCTTGGACGCGTTGATTCAGGTATGGCCGGCGGGGCAGCTACTGTATGTCTTTCCGCCATGGGTCCTGATAGGCAGAGTGCTGCAGCGGGGCAGCGTTACAGTGGCCAAGTAATCCTGATTGCGCCAGATTGGCCTCGGCGCCCCTGGTACGGGGATCTGGTGAGTTGTTGGTGGCAAAGCCGTGGCGGCTCCTGTCGCGGGCCAATCTGTTGATGCAGGGTCCACTCCCAATGCCTCATGTGGATCGATTCTCGCTTACGGCTTGGCTCTTGAAAGGGCACGGCTAAAGGCTAGAGCTTTTTCGGCGGCGGTCGTTGCTACTATTTTGAAGGCCAGGAAGAGATCCACCTCTTTGGCTTACGTGCGTGTATGGAGGATCTTCGAAGCTTGGTGCGTTGACCGGGGTTGCGATGCCTTAAAGGCTTCTCTTCCTCAGATCTTAGATTTCCTCCAAGATGGTTTTGACAAGGGGCTGGCGGCTGCATCGTTGAGAGTGCAGGTGGCAGCTTTATCCTGCTACAGGGGCAGGATAGGGGGACAGTCGCTGGGCAGTCACAGAGACGTTAAGCATTTCTTGCGAGCAGTGTCGTTAGCGAGGCCTCCGTGTCGTCAGATCTGCCCGACCTGGCACCTGCCGTCGGTGCTAGATGCGCTAGAAGGCGAGCCGTTTGAGCCCCTGGCGAGGGCGTCCCTGAAGGATCTCACCTTAAAAGCGATAATTCTGGTGGCCATTGCTTCGGCCAGGAGAGTGTCGGAGTTGCAGGCCCTCTCCTGCCGGGAGCCTTATCTTTCCTTCTTTGCAGCCAAGGTGGCTCTGAGACCGGTGCCTTCTTTTCTTCCTAAGGTGGTCTTGAACTTTCATATGAATCAGGAGATTGCGTTGCCGGTTTTTGGCACGAAAGCGGGGTCCTCAGGGTCGAAGAGATTACACCTCTTGGATATAAAAAGAGCCTTAAAGAAGTATCTTCGTAGAACGGCTAGTTTTCGCAAGACAGATAGACTTTTTGTTCTGTTTGGGGGTGCACGAAAAGGAGAAGCGGCCTCAAAAGCCTCCATTTCGCGATGGATTCGGGAAACGATCATGTCGGCTTATATTCTGAAGGGTCGGCAGGTGCCCGAAGGTCTTAGGGCCCATTCCACCAGGGCTCAGGCGGCGTCATGGGCGGAGGTTCGCTTGGCATCGCCGCCGGAGATTTGCAAGGCGGTGACCTGGTCCTCCTTGCATTCATTTGTGAAGCATTATCGCCTGGACGTGCAGATGGCGGAAGAGGCTTATTTTGGATCAGCAGTACTTCAAGCTGGTCTTCCAGGTCCCTCCTGTCATTAATACTGTTCACTGCTCTGGTACTAACCCAGAGGTCCAGGACTAGACTGGCACACGATCAGGAAGGTGAAATTAGACTTACCTGCTAATTGTTGTTCCTGGAGTGTAGCCAGTCTAGACCTGTATTCCCTCCCACTTTTTTCTTCGATGACTGCGGGCCTGAAATTGCTACTAAGTCATAGGGAAGAGCCGTTTATTTTTGGGGGCCTGTATTCGCAAAGGGAGGGGCTTGCGTTCTGCAGTGCTCTGACAGGGAGTTTTCGACATTTCCTCTTGAGGGAGTGGCCTGTTCAAGTTTGAATCCACGGTTCACAGGTATTCTATAAGTTGACAGTTAGTATGTTTATTTTTTACTTGTTCCTCCGGTGAGTCTGCTTTGTCAATAGGTTACTGGTGACAGGAGGCGGATCCCGAGAGGATATAGCACTGACATCACAAAAAGGAGGAGTTCTCTCAGTCTCCAAGCTGCTGGATGAGATAGGGAACCCAGAGGTCCGGGACTAGACTGGCTACACTCCAGGAACAACAATTAGCAGGTAAGTCTAATTTCACCATGGTCCTCTCCATATTTAATCTGGTGGGGTAGACTGGAAGCAATTAAAATGGCTGTAACACCTAAACTTATCTAGCAGCACAATATTTAAGAGGACTTATTTGGTTAGCAGCAGCCACTGATTGGATAAATCCCTCTGAGAGCAGGGCCAGTGCTATCATTAGTTGAACTAGGCAGTCGCCTAGAGCACTGGCCCTCCAGGGGCACCTGCTGCTGCCCATTACCATCACTGGTGCCCTTCTCTGGGACCGGCAGCAGCAACAGTTGTCTCTAAAACCACAACACAGCAATTGCCCTCCATCTCCAGGGCTGCATCACAGTTTTATTCTGCTCAATCTGCCGCTTCCGCCCCAGACTTCTAGCTTTGTATAAACCGGAAGTCTGCAGCGGAGGGGGAGCTGAAGTGGCAGATTCAGCAGAATGACATCATGACATAGCCCCAGAGGTAGAGGGCGAGCGCTGCATCATGGTTTCAGGGACAATTGGCACTGCTGTTGGCCCTGGAGAGGAGTGCCAGCAGCGGCAGTGGGCGTGAGAGGCAGCAGGATGGAGAGCCCACCTAGGCTGCCTGCAGACCTTGCACCAGACCTGGCCGACCACCTCAGTGCTGTCCAAACAGCGCTGGGGTGGAATCAGGGCAGAGTGGGAAATGATATGGACATCAGTGATTTTCAGCACTACTATCCAGATAATTATCTGCAGAACTTGGGACTGCAAGAAAGTTGTCCTAAGCTATTTGGCCAGAATGTTTAAGAGTATACTGAAAATCACTGCTATCTGTATAATGAAACATAGAAATATGACAGCAGAAAAAGATCACATGGTGTATCTAGTCTACCCTTCCATATCAACTACAACAGTCCCCTTTTTTCCTTTAGAGATCCTCTGTGTTTGTCCCATGCTTTTCTGAATTCAGATACTGTCCATGTCTCTACTGCCTCTACTGGGAGACTATTCTATGCATCTACCACTTTTTCCATAAAGAAATATTTCCTCATATTACTCCTGAGTCTATCCCTTTTCACCCTCATCCTATGTCCCCTCGTAGCAAAGCTTGCTTTCAATCAAAAGAGCTCCTCTTGTGTATTTATGCCACAGAGGTATTTAAACATCTTTATCATATTTCCTTTATCTTACCTTTCCTCTAATGCAGGGGTCCTCAAACTACGGCCCGCGGGCCACATGCGGCCCGCTGAGGACATTTATCCGGCCCGCCGGGTGTTTTTGCTGCCACTGCCTGTCCTCAGGCAGAGCGTGAGCGGCTGCCAAACAGCAGCTCTAGGATAGCGGAGACGGACGGATTCGGGAGCGGCCCAGGTCCGGGAACCCGCTCCACGGAGTGGAGAGACAAGGAACGAACGAAAGCCGGTGTTCGCCGCTGACACCGTATCGCCTTCCCCCAGCTGGGAGCCGCTTCGCCGTGTCCATGTATGAGTGGAAAAAAACGAAAAACATGTTCCTCACTCGCGCCCTTGGGAAGATTCTGGCTGACAAGGAGGTGAAGAAGGCGCATCACTCCCAACTGCGCAAAGCCTGCGAGGTGGCCTTAGGTAAGGGAGGCTCAGAATGGGGGAGGGGAAATGACAGCCCTTTATATCTATCTTCTCCTACCTGTCATTGCGGCCAAATCTAGGGCGTAAGGAGGGACGGAGCGGGCGCTCCTGGAGCATACCGCAGAATGTATGCTTTCTAGACTTCTGTACTTTATGTATTTTCATTTGTACCTATATTTATTTATACATGCATGTTTTGCCACTCCTGATTTAAGATGATTATTACAGGCAGTGCTGGATATTTTTACCGTCTACTTTGTTGTTAATGGGAGAAAGAAGCGCACTGTCAGAAGAGCCTAAGGCTGCCCTTTGTTATAAAGCAAAACAAAGTTGGGCTGCTTGTTTGTGGCTTGGATATCAGTGAATGCGAGTGGCGGTGCGGGGGAAGCCGGTAAATAGTGAGTGTATTTTGTTGCGAAGTTTGACTTTCTCGTTCGAGTCGTCGAAGAATGGTGGCTTGGCTTAATGTTTGATTTGGAGAGGCAGCTGTAAAGAGGGCAAGATTGTAGTGTGGCCCTGCCGGAAAGCTGATGCCCGGTGTTGGGTTAACTTGGATTGAAGAAATGGGAGACAATTTGCATCAGCATTTGCAAAACTCCAAAAAAACGTTCCTATTTTTCCTTGGCACTCGACGAAAGCAATGATGTTCGTGATTCTGCACAACTTCTAATTTTTATTCGTGGGACGAATGACTATTTCGAAGTCACAAAAGAGCTTGCTTCACTGCAAAGCATCAAAGGAACAGCTACAGGAGAGGATATCTACGAAAAGGTTTGCCAAACTGTGAATGGTTTGGAGCTGGACTGGGCTAAACTAGCCAGTGTGACAACTGATGGTGCTCCTAGCATGCTGGGGTCTAAGAAAGGAGTAATTGCTCGCATTAACCAAGAGATGGACAAACATAACCATTCTCATCCAATAGCCGTACACTGCCTCATCCACCAACAAGCTCTGTGTAGTAAATCACTGAAGTGGGACTCTGTTATGAAAATTGTGGTATCTTGTGTTAACTTCATTAGAGCTAATGCACTAAACCACAGACAATTTCAGGAATTTCTGTGTGAGCTAAATGTTGCCTATGAAGATGTTCTGTACCACACAGAAGTCCGTTGGCTGAGTCGAGGGAGAGTTTTGAAACATTTCTATGACTTACTTCCACAAATTACAGCTTTTCTGCTTTCAAAAAACAAAGAAGTACCAGAGCTCAATGATGCAGAATGGAAATGGCACCTTGCCTTTCTGACAGATGTAACAGAGCTACTCAACAGTTTCAATGTGCATCTTCAAGGAAAGGGGAAGCTCATCTGTGATATGCAATCACATGTTAAAGCATTTGAAGTAAAATTAGGTCTCCTCATCAAACAAGTGAAGGAGGAAAATTTCTGCCATCTCCCCACAACTCAAAATCTGTTAGCGGAAAAAACATTGGTTGCATTCCCAAACAAAACATGTGTGGATTCACTGGAAAAGTTGCAAAAGGAGTTCCAATTTAGATTTAAAGAGCTTCATCTCCATGAACAGGACATACAGCTTTTCCGTAACCCATTTTCTATTGACATTGAAAATGTGGATACAATTTACCAAATGGAACTGGCTGAACTGCAGAATTGTGACTCTCTGAAAGACGCATTCAAGTCAAGCAGCCTTCCTAATTTCTATGCATCTCTCCCCTCTGAGACATATCCTAATCTCAGGAACCATGCACTCAAAATGGCAACCATCTTTGGCAGCACTTATGTCTGTGAACAGACTTTTTCCAGAATGAAACATCTGAAATCTCCAACCAGATCTAGACTAACTGATGCACACTTGCATCACTTGTTACGACTAGCAGTGACAAATATGGAACCGGACATTGACCATCTCATTAGCCAAAAGCAGGCCCATAGTTCCCATTGAAATACTGGTAAGTTTGTTGATTTAACTTTACTTGTTCTTCATTTTAAATATTGTATTTGTTCCCATTTTGTTTTTTTACTTCAAAATAAGATATGTGCAGTGTGCATAGGAATTTGTTCATAGTTTTTTTTTAAACTATAGCCTGGCCCTCCAACGGTCTGAGGGACAGTGAACTGGCCCCCTGTTTAAAAAGTTTGAGGACCCCTGCTCTAATGTATACATATTAAGATCTTTAAGTCTGTCCCAATATGCTTTATAATGAAAACCATTAACCATTTTAGTAGCCACCCTCTGCACCAATTCCATCTTGTTGATATCCTTTTGAAGGTGCGGTCTCCAGAATTGCACACAATACTCCAAATGAGGACTTATACAGAGGCACTATCACCTCCTTTTTTCTGCTGGCCATTCCTCTCTCTATGTACTCAAGCATCCTTCTGGCTTTCATCTTTGCCTTTTCCACCTGTTTAGCCACTTTAAGATCATCAAAAATAATCACGTCCAGGTCCGTTATTCTTTCATGGAGAGAAGTATTTTGCTTCCTACACTGTACCGCTCCCTTGGATTTTTGCAGCCCAAATGCATGATTCAGCATTTTTTAGCATTAAATCTCAGCTGCCAAATTCTTGACCATTCTTCAAACTTAGCTAGATCCCTCCTCATGTTATCTACACCTTCCTGGGTGTCTACTCTATTGCAGATTTTGCTATCATCCGCAAAGAGGCAAACCTTACCCAACAGCCCTTCCACAATATCACTTACAAAGATGTTAACAAGAATCAGACCAAGGACAGATCCCTGGTGACTCAAACCAGGAGCACATATGGAACAAGTTCAACCTCATCAGCCACAAGCTCACTGGCAGTATACTTTTGACAATCAACACTACCACCTCCCCACTCGACCCCTCCCCTTTGTCTTGGATTAATTTGGAGAAGATCCAACTCATACCCTACATATGCAACATGATAAATGACTCATTAACACAATGATCTCTCCCCCTCCCACTCAAGCAATCCTCCATCTGTCTCATCCTAAAGAAACCAAACCTGGACCCTGCCTACCCAGCATCATACAGGCTAATCTCTAGTATCCCATTCATCGCTAAAATTATCAAAGATGTTGTTCAGGAGCAGCTACAAGATCACTTGGATGAACATCATCCTCTAGACATTCACCAGCATGGATTCCGCCCCCAACACAGTGTGGAAACCCTCATGATTTCCCTGTTCAACACTGATTAAAGGCACTGAAATCATAACACAAGGCTTTATACTCATCTTCCTGGACATATCAGCCGTGTTGGCTCTGTCTCACATCAACTCCTACTAAATCAACTCTGCAGTATAGGAATTCAAGGAACTCCCCTGAAATGGTTCCACTCCTACTTATCAGACTGTGTACAACACATCAAAATTGGCACCCTCACATCTGTACAATCCCCCCTCAACCGAGGAGTACCACAAGGGTCTGCACTCTCCTCACTCCTATTTAATATCTACTTACAACCCCTCTGCGAAATAATCATACACCATGATGTCAACAACTAATATATACAGATGATATAATGATCTTCACCTCCTTCTCCACAAAATCACCAAACTATACCAAAATGTTTTCCAGCAATCAACCTCTGGCTTAAAGAATGCAATCTCAAAATTAATCACAGCAAGTTGGAAGCTCACCTCATCACAAGAAACAAGCATTTCAATCCTCCACTCTTAGTCATAATAAACAATACCCTACTCTCAGTCAAAACACAAATTAATTATCTGGGCACCACACTCGATCAAGAACTCAACTTTCAGCCACAAATAAGCCGAATTACCAAATCTGTCTACTTCATACTTCTCACCTTAAGGATCCTACGCAAACTGCTCTCAATGGATTTCCAAGCCGTTTGTCAAGCAGTAATCACCCCAGTTTATGATTATTGCAATTCCATCTACCAGGGCCTTCCCAAAAGCACGCTATACCCCCTACAACTAGCTCAAAACACAGTAGCTAGAGGCATATTGGTGAAATCTCAACAGGTTCACATTACTCCACTCCTCAAACAGCTTCATTGGCTTTCCATTATAAGCAGGATCAAATACAAAATCAGTCTACAAACCCACAAAGTTCTGAACAAACAATCAGCGGATAGCTTTGCTCCCCTAGTAGCGAGCAACAACTCCGAAAGACCCAGGAGAATAGCTACAATCAACAGACTGCAAATAACCACAGACAAGCCCTCATGCAGTCGAAGAACCAACAGAAGGGCATTTTCACTATATGCTCCCACCCTTTGGAACTCACTGCCACCACCATAAAGATCCATCCAGTTAATCAGCCAGTTCTGTAAAAACCTAAAATCTCTGCTGTTCCTAGAGTAGTATAGATCAAATATTGAACAAGGAACACCCGGCTAAGTAATAACCACGCCCCAGCAACACATTGTAAATAGTTATGCCTCAAAAGTTTGATGATTGTTTATCTGTTATAATATATGTTCCCTGTAATGTGCACCTTACTGTTCAAATGTTAACTTTACTGTACTGAAACCGTCTTGACTGGTAGAAAGATGGTATAAAAAATATGTTAAGTAAATAAATAAATAACCCAGAGCAAGAAGATCAGCCAAATTGGCCACAGCCTTATGCCTTTAGTCCCAGGCATGAGTCTTTTCCTTGGACTAAAGGATAACTTAGTGGTGTCAGATGCTTTCAGAGCTTTAGAAGTTGCCTTAGCCTTACAGATTTTACATCCAAAAGGCGTATATAGACTAGAGCCATGGTAAGCCCATGGTCAATTATTACAACAAAACCACACGTTTCCAGACTTGCAGTGGGAATTTGGCCTTCTTGCCAAATTTTAATACTGGTCATTTCAACTGTTTCATTGTCTATGTAATAGTACAAAGGATTTAGCAACCATTTCAGTGGCTGAGAAATAGAATCGGTCTGTAATACTCTCTGACATTTGCAGAAGATGGCTGTAGTCGTGCAGTACTACCACTAGGGGTCGATGTGCCATACAAGGTCCTTTTGCCCTAATATAGCAGGTTGACTCCTAGCAGTAGTACGGCGAGATTACCGCTAGGAGTCACAGGCATCATTTTGAATCCAGTGTCAGCAGGAACAAGAATGGATTGCTTCTATCAGCCTCCCCTAGACCACCAGGGACTCTTCAGGGTAGGCCTGAGTGGCTTCTGGGGGTGGGGGTGTTCAGAGGTTGCGGGATTCTGATTTGGGATCCAGGGAGTTGGGATGTCTTAAGAGGGAGACTTTTGGGGCTGGGATCTTTTTGGGGAGGGCCCTGACTGTTTGCTCTTGGCAGGGGGAGGGAACCATGGATCATGGCTTAAGAAATACCTCAGGTTCCTTTAAGATGGAACCTGGGAGCACCAGACTGCATTTTAGTGGGCCAACACTCCTGGGTGGGAAAAATATTGACAGTTTAGAGCTGGCATTAGTTTTCCCTCAGAATAATGCAGCTTGCTGTGTTCAATGCAAACTGTGCTGTCCTTTTACCACAGGAGTCGCTAACCTGTGATACTGCACATTAATGACGCTCCCATTAAACTAAGCTGGGGTAAAATGGGCAATTTTATCGCAGCTCAGTAGGTAGCCCCCTAAGCTTCAGTGCATACTACTAACCGCCATTGCAATGACACACTCCATTATATGCACAATCTCTTTTTATTTCAAAAAAGATGAATAAAAATAATACAAGGCATTTGAACAGATTTTTTTGAAAGCTCGTAAAACAGAGCACTTCATAAAAAAAGGGAAGAGTTTTTATTTAGCAACCTTCCCGACTTAAATGAATAGCTGTATACAATCCACATTAAAGGAGGTTTTCTTCATTAATATGATCCATGCACATGAGCAAAGTAGTATTAGTTACACTATAAAAACATATATACCAACACAGGGTTGCAGCTTCTTGCTGATTACATGTTCTTTCTCTTTCATGGATAAGATTCCACAATCTACGTATTATAAGCACAAGAAACAGCTAAAATCACCAAATCGGATCGGACATTTCCGGGCCGGCCAAGTCAATCCTCTAAATTGGAATTCCGCTGCCTGTGTCAGCTCTAGAAGGTTATGCTCACTGCTCAAGAGCGATACCTTGTGGACAGATTCAGATTTCATGACTGGATTAGGCCCGTGGGAGAAAGGGGGGAAGGAGTGTTTGTAAAATAGGGGGGAACTCGCTAGGTAGTTTCAAATGAAGGCTCATGGTGTGAGATCCCAGCACAAGTTCCATCTGAGCAGGAAGAAATTACTAGCTCCCCCCCCCCCCCCAAAAAAAAAAAGATGGTATGTTTTTGGTGAATAGTAGCCTTGTGAATAGTATGATAATAGATGTGGTATAAATACACTCACAGATGCCACTTACATGGGAGATAAGTAGATATTCACACACTAATGCAGAGATTTACCTGGTAATTAAAGATGAGCTGAGGGGGAGGGGTTTGTATGTAAAAGATGCTTGAGATTGGAGGGAGCAGGGCTTCAGTGAGCTTTCTTTTCATGATGCAAGGTTTTTTGGACTGAAAATTATGTCCTGACAAAGGCTGAAGTCTCCTTTTGAAGATCTTGTGGCATGGACTTTATTTGTATTGTCATTTGCACATTAAGGGGTTGCATTGGCACAAATGTAAAACTTGGCGAGCAGTAGTGTCAACCGTCAAGGTTATCCATTCTACTATCCATTTGTGCATCTCTTGGAAACAAGCATAATTCAATTATCTTACAAAAATATTTTAAAAAATCTATACCCCCCCCCCCCCAGCTATTTTACTTGCTCATCTTATGCTTAGACTAATGAAAAAGACTGTGGTTGGTAAGGACTGGCCTTTGAAATTTGATCATCTTCCTTCGATATTTAAATTTCCTAGTGCAAATCAGTATTGCCCAGTTCTTCTCATCAACCAAAGCATGAGATGAGTGAATGAAAGATCTACTTTAGATATGTTTATCAGTATTTTTTCAGCTACCTCAGTTCTTCATGCTAATTCAGCTCCTATATGTATACGTACACATTTTTCCATTGTCGCATCATTTTCAGTTTAAATATCGAGGGTATGGTTTACAATTTAAAATATTGGATCCTGAAAGGAAAGCCCATTGAAGCCTTGCCCCTGCATCTATTAAGGATCATGTGCACCCCAAAAACTAGCTCAACTCTACCAGAGTCAACGCACAGTGAGAGTGCACACTGGTAGGCATCTACGTAGAGAAAAAGATGGTCGAATTGGCCTAAGTTTGAAACTTCTAAGCAGTAGTGCCAGTCAACAGAATTATGAAGCATCTCCCTGGGTGGTGAGGTACCTGGTCATAAGAATAGTAGACAGTGTGATCACACAAGTGTATGGAGTCTCATCACAGGACGGGAATGGGATCAGGCTTCTTGCTACAAGGCACGGGTTAATTTTTCTTCTTTATTCTCCGGATGTACACTCTTTTCTTCAAGGTGAAAGGTCGACGGGGATGTTGGGTGACGTTTACCCTTCTCCTTCCTGAGATGACCTTGTCCCTCCCCATTTGTGGTGGTTTCAGTGGGTAGACGCTTGGCCTCTTGCTGCCGACTGCACTGTACCTGATGGGCGTGTAAATCCTGCGTACAATGTCGAGGCGGTCATTCAGCTCCGCAATTCTTTTCTTTAAGGAGTTTATTTCCTTCAGGAGATCATCCAGAGCTTCTGAGAGCGGTCTCATCCTGTAATGAAGCAGAGGAGAGGATAAAACAGGTAAAGTGAATCAATGAGCACCTGCAAAAAATGTTTTCAGAGGTAGAGAGTGAGAACATAACAAAACCAAATTGGGATATACAGAATCAAAGTCAGAAATACTTTCAAATATAATTACTCATTAAAATCCAAGGCGGGAACAAATGTGCTCTTTTTCCCTTCTCCTTCCATACACTCTCGCAGGCTCCCATGAGTGAGTTGTTACAGACACAGCTTACCTGGTACTGCTTGGTCTCAGTGCATTCACACAGACAAGGGATTAATTTCATAAAACAGTTTTCATGTGTCAAGCACGTGGAAAGCACACAGAAAAGGGCTCTTCTAAAACTGCAGAAAGTAGATGTAAGAAAATATTGTGCCTACTTTTATGTGGTCTATGCATAGGTGCTCCTGGTGATGACAGATTTGCTGACATGGACCTTCAGGTCAGATAACTTGGCATCACCCTGGACCAGCAACTGGACTTCAAGGCCCACATCCAGAACATTACCAAGTCTGTTTATTTCAAAATCAGATCCCTACGCAACCTACGCCCCCTCTTGTCCTCAGAACACGTCCACTCGGTATGCCAAGCCTCCATCATTCCCATCTTTGATTACTGCAACATAATATACCAGGGGCTCCCCAAATCCACTATTCTTCCACTCCAACTTGCTCAAAACACTGCCGCATGTACCATCTTTGGAGCCTCCAGACACACCCACATCAGACCCATACTGAAATCCCTTCACTGGCTGCCAATTGCCTCTCGAATCAAACACAAAGCACTCATCCTCATCCACAGAGCTCGCCACCACCTCACTTCCACTCGCCTTTAGACCCTTATCTGCAACCCCACAACCAACCGACCACATAGACAAAGCACCCAGAAGCGACTCAGCCTGCCGCCTCAGATCTGCAAGAGAACCCAGCATGCTCGCCAAAGAGTCTTCATACTATATGCTCCCTTCCTCTGGAACTCACTACCCCCGCTATACGTTCTGTCCAATCACTTTGGCACAAATCAGCTGACAGACCTACAGCAAGACAACCCCCATATAGCACATGTCACCCCCCATCCCCACCACCATAGGCACCCACCCCCTGCTATTTGTTACTACCTGTTTACACCCCCTCACTAAAATGATGATATTGGTTTATTAATATTGTAATGAAACTTGCGTAACCCCCTCCCCCACCCTGTCAACCACACATTTGCACCTAGTTGATTGTACACTGTTTTTTGACTGGTAGAAAAATGGTATAACAAATCCAGTTAAATCAATTAACTAAATAAATAAGCATGGTTAGAGCTGCAATACACATGCATATTTGATAAAATATGTGAGTAAACACCTAGGTGTTGATATAGAAAAGATGGAACTATTTAAATGCCACGGTGGTTAATTGTGCTTAAATAGCGCTAGGATGTTCACTAGCAGTATCCAGATAGCAGTTGCTGCTGAATATCTGGGCTCAGCAGCGTTAAATGGGTAAGTGCTAACACTTACCCGCTTAGTGTGATTTTCTGCAGGCCCTTGTCCAATTTAGGCCAACATTTCATGAGGCTTAAGTTGTCTGGACAGGAGGCACTGAAAATCATGCTAACTGGGTAAATTCAGTTGGTACATCAAGCTTCACCCTTGGCCATTTTGAAATCCAGGCTAAAAACTCACCTCTTAGAGGCTGCTTTTGGATCCTGATCTGCGTACTCTCCTGCTCTCCAACTATGTGTTTTCTTACCACTCCCCTTGATATATGCTAATCTCCAGCTATTCTGTTACATAGAAACATGCAACAGAAAAAGACCACACGGCCTATCTAGTCTGCCCTTCCATTTCAACTACTACAATAGTCCTCTTTTTTCCTTTAGAGATCCTCTGTGTTTGTCCCACGCTTTTTTGAATTCAGATACTGTCCTCATCTCTACCACCTCCACTGGGAGGCTATTCTATGGATCTACCACTCTTTCCGTAAAGAAATATTTCCACATATTACTCCTGAGTCTATCAACTTTCATCCTCATCCTATGTTCCCTCGTAGCAGAGCTTGCTTTCAATCGAAAGAGGCTCTCCTCCTGTGCATTTATGCAATGGAAGTATTTAAACATCTCTATCATATCTCCTCTATCCCGTCTTTCCTCTAAAGTATACATATTAAGATCCTTAAGTCTGTTCTCATATGTTTTATAACAAAGACCACTAACCATTTTAGTAGCCACCCTCTGCATAGACTCCAACCTGTTTATATCCTTTTGAAGGTGTGGTCTCCAGAATTGCACATAATACTCCAAATGAGGTCGCAGCAAAGACTTATACGGAGGCACTATCAACTCCTTTTTCCTGTTGATCATTCCTCTCCCTATGCACCCAAGCAACCTTCTAGCTTTCGCCGTTGCCTTTTCTACCTGTTTAGCTACTTTAAGATCGTCAGACACAATCACGCTCAGGTACTGCTCTTTTGTGGAGAGAAGTACTTCACCCTCTACACTGTACTGCTCCCTTGGATATTTTCAGCCCAAATGCACAATCTTGCATTTTTTAGCATTAAATCTTATCTGCCAAATTCTAGACCGTTTTTCAAGCTTAGCTAGATCCCTCCTCATTTTATCTACTCCTTCCTGGGTGTCTACTCTATTGCAGATTTTGGTATAATCTGCAAAGAGACAAACCTTACCTGACAGCCCTTCCGCAATATCACTAACAAAGATGTTAAAAAGAATTGGACCAAGGACAGGTCCCTGTGGCACACTACTGGTAACCTCCTTCTCCTAGGAATGAGCTCCGTTTACCTGTACCCTTTGTCGCCTCTCACTCAACCAATTTCTAATCCAATCAGTAACTTTAGGGTCCATCCTTAAGGTGCTAAGTTAGTTTATAAGTTGCCTGTGCGGAACGGTGTCAAAGGCTTTTCTGAAATACACCACATCTAGGACTTTTCCTTGGTCTATCTCCCTGGTCACCGAGTCAAAGAAATCAATCAGATTTGTCTGACAAGACCTGCCTCTGGTGAATCCATGCTGCCTCCTATCTTGTAATCCATTGGACTCTGGAAACCTCACTATTTTCTCTTTCAGCAGCGTTTCCAATAATTTACTCACCATAGAGGTTAGACTAACTGGCCTGTAGTTTTCAACCACATCCTTACATCCGCTTTTGTGTAAAGGGTCCACATGTGCCTCTCTCTGGTCCTCTTGCACCATTCCTGACTCCAAAGAGGCATTGAAAAGGTCAGTCAGTGTTGCTGCTAGAACATCTCCAAGTTCCTTCAGTATTCTTGGATGTATCCCATCCGTTCCCATCGCTTTGTTACTTTAAGTTTAGCTAGTTCCTCATGAAAATTGTTCGAGATCCCTGTCATTTCTGTTCCTATTTGTAGGTGTTTTCTTAGGTCCTGCTCCTGGCCCTTCATCTGTGAACATAAAAGAGAAATATTTGTTAAGCAATTCTGCTTTATCTTCATAATCTTCTACATATATCTCCTCTTCACCTTTGAGTCTGACAATACTATTTTTGCCCTTTTCCTCTCACTAACATATATGAAAAATGTCTTATCCCCCATTTAACCGCATTGGCTATTTCTTCTCCTTTTTGTATCTTTGCTTTCCTGACTACTTCGCTAGCTTCTCTAAGTTTTTCCAAATATAGTTGCCTGTCTTCCCCTCTCTGTGATTTCTTGTATTTCATGAAGGCCTCTCCCTTTTTCTTCACCTTTTCAGCTACTTCTTTTGAGAACCATAGCGCCCTCCTTTTCCTTTTACCTTTATTTATCTTTATAACAAAAAGATTGGTTGCCCTTAAAATATCCCCTTTCAGTTTTGCCCATTGCTTTTCTACATCCCCCAGCTGTTCCCATCCCACTAATGACTTCTTGAGGTATTGGCCCATCTTGGCAAAGTTAGTTTTCTTAAAGTCTAAGACCCTTGCTTTTGAATGAATTTTATCAGCACTAGTTCTAATACTGAACCATACCATCTGGTGATCACTGGATGCGAGATGATCTCCCACTATAACATCAGATACACTTTCACCATTGGTAAGCACCAAGTCCAGTATGGCCCCTTCACGTGTGGGTTCTGTTACCAGTTGCCTGAATAGTTATCCCTGTAGAGGATCCAGGATCTCCTTACTTCTAGATGACACTGCAGCAGGGATGTGCCAAGCAACATCTGGCATATTAAAATCACTTATCAGTAGCACTTCCACCTTCCTTGCAATGCTGCATATGTCTTCTATTAAATCTCTGTCCAAATCTTCTCCCTGTGAGGGAGTCTGTATCACATCAATGCAAATGGATTTCCCTTTCCCTCTTTCTAATTTAACCCACAGTGTCTCCTCTCTCCCTTGTAAACCCTTTAATTCTATAGCTTTAATATTTTTTACATATAGTGCCACGCCTCCTTCTCTTCCTCCTATCCTATCCTTCCTGAATAAAGTATAGCCTGGTATAATTACATCTCAGCCATGGTTGTCCGTGAACCATGTCTCTGTAACTGCCACTAAATCCAAGTCAGCCTTTTCCATTAAAGCCTCAACATCTGGGATCTTATTTCCTATGCTATGGGCATTTATACACACCGCTTTCCAGATGTTGTCCCTGTTACCCATTTCTGTAGAGGTATTTAACGTTTCACTTACCTGGGGCCTTCTTCACCCATCCCCAATTAATCTAGTTTAAAGCCCTCTTCAGTAGGTTAGCCAGTCTGCTACTGAAGTCATGTCTACCCGTCTTGGACAGATGGGTGCCATGTCTGCTCTGCAGCCCTTGGAACATCATTCCATGGTCCAGGAAACCAAAACACTCTTGATGACACCATCCCTGCAGCCATGCATTTATCTCCAGGATGCGAGCTTCTCTACCTCTGCCTTTACCCTCAACAGGGAGGAATGAAGAGAACACCACCTGTGTACCTATCTGCTTCACCCTCTGTCCCAGAGCCATGAAGTTATTTTTGATATGCTCAGAGGGATACATAGCAGTATCATTTGTGCCGACATGAATGAGCAACATCGGGTAATACTCAGTAGGCTTGATGAGTTTTAACAAACTCTCGATAACATCTTGGATTTTGGCACCGGGCAGACAGCATACCTCTCTGGATAATAAGTCTGGTCAGCAGATGGACGCCTGAGTACCCCTCAGAAAAGAGTCACCAACCACCACTACGCTTCGCTTCCTTGTGGTGGTGTTCCTTCCTTCCTGCAACTTTGCGGTACTCGAGCTGTGGTTCTTCCCTTTCCTTGGATGATTCCACCTCCTCCACTTCCAGGTCTGCATAACAGTTCTTCAGTTCAATGGCTGGAGGAGTTGGACTGGTGATTTTGCGTCCAACTTTCATCATTCTGTAGGCTCCCATCGTCACCCCTGTTGGAGAGCTTGGGTGTTTTAAGAAGCATCTCACCAATGTACTTTTCACTGTCTTAAATGCTCCTCAGCCTCACCACCTCTTCTCTGAGCTCCTCCAGTTGTTTTCTGAGAGCTTTAGCATGCAGGCATCCTGCACATGGAACCAGTCCTTCAACTGGAATTTGGATCTCTTGTCTGGACAGAGGCAGAAGCTATAACAGGGGCAACAGCTTTGGCAATACGATTTTTCCAAGCCATTGTTCAGTTGGTGGAGCTTTGGTACCTGTTGAAGTAAATGAGAGAGACCTACCAACGTCCCTGTCTGTTCCTCAGCTATCCTTTCAGAGAAAAAAAGTTAACCTCTTTTAAGGGTGTTCTAACAGTGCTGTTCTAAGTCCATGTGTGTAGCTAATTGGGGAGTTGCCCTATAAAGCAAGAATGCTCACATGAGGAGGGAGGGAGTTGGGGTGGGTAGGAAGAGAACTAACACCTAATGAGATCAGTGGCTTCAAAAAACTAGCTGTGAATGGGTAGCTGGAACAAAAAAACTAGATTTGTGAAAATGCAGGTATTGTAGTGAGACAGCATCACAGATGCTGCTAACACCACCCATTAATGGAGCTATGATGTTTGAAAAATGTGCGGCTACAGTGCACTGTCATTATCCACAATAACCTCATGGTACAGGCATGCCCACACTCCACCCACAGTTGCTAATACTGCGTAAAATGCAGCTATTATGAAAAATTGCCTGCAGGAACTAAATTTCTCCTGAGTTAGCAGTCTTTGCTGCACAATTATCCTGCATTAGCACCATGATGGCAGCTAACACACTTTAGTAGACATACGTACCCCAAACATTTGCTATGGGGGCCCAGAATAAAAAGAACTGCATCTCACTAAGATGTAATTATTTTTCTAAAAAGGCCCTCTAAATGTTTCCCCATGACAAATTTTGCTGATTTCTGAATACATGAGCTGCTTTGCATGATTGCTCATCACAGGAGCTCATTGGTTCAGAATTTGAGTAAAATGTAAAATTTTACTATATGCAAGGATCAAAAATTGGCACATTTTTTTCCCTCAAAAAGATCTTAGATTTAAAACTGTGCAAAATCCAGAATTTGTATATTTTATTTATGTATTTAAAACTGTTCATATGCCACCAATCTCATAAAATGCTCAGCTGCTTACAACAGTAGCATATGCACTATTGTTTGCACCTAAGCCCCGTTTTAAATATACACTTTGAAGTTTAATACATAAGTCTTTCAGAGATAGTGCAAGATTTGCAGTATACTGATCTACTGCTGCTGCTATGCCAAAAGGTCACAAAAAGAGGAGCCTTAGGGCAGCATCAAACATGGCTGTTGGCAGTCAGCTGTCGTCTGCATGCTTACGCCTTAGCCCATGACAGTGGCCCATCCACCACTGCTCTGAAGAGACAGAGATGACACCACTGTTTCTACAGCAGATGAGAAATAAAGGCTGCTCTCAGCAGCTGAGAGTTACAAGTTTAAAGCCAGTGTACCAGCAAACTTTCCTTTATTTCTTAACCGGTGCTGGTATCCATATCAGTTTAGTTTATTAACATTCTTGCAATGCTACCCTTCGAAAACAGCAGTTTACAAAAATTATAAAAGCAAACATAGAATACATAAATACTGTGTAAAACAATGGCAAAATAAACACAAAATTATAAAATATGTAAAAAAAAAAGTGAACAAACAAGGCAATAAATAATCAAAAACCGGTGTTGAATATCTTTATAGGGTGGCAAGCAACTACCGCTATCCAGATAGCAGCAATATTCAAAACCGGTGGCGTACCAGGGCAGAGCGGTGGGTACAGCCTGCCCTGAGTGACGGCTGGGAAAGCTTAACTTAACGCCGTGGGTGGTTGGCCGTGCTGTCTCTGTTCCAGGCCTAGTGGCTTTCTCTTCCAGCTGAAGTCTTGCAAATCACAAAATGTTGGGCCTGGAGCAGAGGCAGCATGGCAAGCTATGTGGACTGTATGTGTGTCTTGGATCACCACTGTACAGAACACTATTCCGATAGCTTTAAGGACAGCATTTTTGTTCTCCAGATAACGTCAGGATATACCCGTACTCTGTCCTAGCATTATGTAGGTAGTGCCAGGGTGGTCAGTGATTATTTTCAGCAGCACTGTTGGGATAGTGCCACTAAAAATCACCAGATAGATCCTGCCAGCTGCACCTATTCCAACTGGAAATGCTGCTATCCAATAAGTGCTTTCAAATATCAAGGCGAATGAATTTATTATTACCTTTCTTACATTTCTCCAGTTCGTATTTTTTCTATTTATTACTTCTTTACGTTAACAGACACCTTGGCTTTCATATCTTTTCATATACAGTTAAGTCCTCTGCTATTTTATTTTCATAATATGTATTCCTTCACACTAGGGACTGTTAGAAACGTAAAATGAATTCCAGTTGCCATGGGCAGCCAGTGCAGATAAAACTGGATGTGACCGAGCGCCACCTATCCTGATGTTTCAGCACTGGTGATATAGGATCTCAAGGTTTAAGCCCAAACAGCTTTGCAGCCATATTTTGTACAAGCTATAAGGGATCCAGTTATCCCTCGGACGGTCCCTCCAGTAAAGAACTGCAATAACTTATTTGGCAGTCACTGTGGCACATAGAATGGTACAAAAATGTTTCACTCTAAATATGGCCACAAACTGTGAATTTATATAGATGAAAGAAGGATAACTGAACCATATTTGAAACATCATTCTGCAGGAACAACTCACTGTCAAAAGTCACTCCTAGGATTCTCACTAAGGTGGGGAATATAGTGACCCATGGCGCTTCATTTCTGGACATTAATTTTTTGCCTGTTTTATCCTAGTTACCTATTAACCACATCCAAGCTCTGCTGCAGCTATCATAGCCTGTCCTTTCCATTTTCCCTAAAGAGCAATATATTCAAATATCATCAGTGCACACATGGATGTCATGTCCCGTTGATGAATAAAGGGGATAGATAGCTATTAAATAGGGTCGGTGATAATACCGAGCCCTGGAAAACCCCTTTCTGCAGAACTCAGCAGTGCTCTTTTGACATTGAGGAGCTGCAGACATTCTTTTTTTTAAATTTATTTTATATTTTCCAACAAAATAAAAAACAAAAGAGAAAACTAAATTGCAGTAAATCAAAATACACAATTCTTCTCTTTAACATGAGAAAAGAAAAAGGTTAAACATAGCCCACCCCACCCTGTCCCTCCCATCATCATGCGATCATCAGGGACTATATAAAGAAACACAAAACATCTGCGAGCCAATATAAGGCAATATAAGAGCAACCACTCCACTACAAAGGAAAGATGAGATTTGTTTAATAACCCCTTACGATATCTCATACTGTATTTTAGAGATGTAATTCTGTAGGAGTTTCCGCTTAAGAAAAGAGAAGGATGCAAAGGAACTACCGAACCATGGTATTTGCACATATATGTATCACAGGCACAATTGTTCCACCATTCGCATCAACCAAGCTCTGCCGTATGTTTTCCAGTTTAGAAATACTGAAAAAAGGGCTAGTTCCAAAATGAAGTTAATTAAAACAGACAATCCCGCTGTTACGGCGAGATGCCAATTACTGATTGAAAAACGATCCCAGACCAGGAGAGATTGGCCAAAAATCCCAGTACCTCTTTAATATGGTTCCATATTGAAACCCAATAAGACTGAATGTTAGGGCAGACACACACCATTTGTCTGAAAGTGCCGACATCTCTTCGATGAGACTAACACTCATTCCCAGCAGTCTGATCCCATTTAGCTACCTTTCAACAGGCAATTCTCCCTAGGAGTTGCATTTGCTGATTTTGAAAGGCCTTCTGAGTATCCGATATACCCTATGAGACTTCATCCTCCCAACAGACATCATGCCAGGAAGAAGGTTCTAGAGGAAAGGATTACTTAACCCCTCTTCTAGTTCAAGCCATATTGAGCGCAAAACCTACGGCACCCTCCACCCATCGTGAACCTTGTTTTAGTAAAAAAAAACAGTACTGGGCCTGAAAATCAGAGAAAAGACCCCCCCCCCCCTTCCTCTTAAGATTTAAGTTTCCTGAGAGCAAGTCTGGGCAGTTATTTTCCCATAGAAACTGAACTAAAATCCTTTCAATTTGATGATAGATTCTCCCTATAAGGAGAACTGATAACATTTCAACTATACAATTCACTTTAGGAGTGATAATCACATTTATATCATTAAGACAACCCCACCAATAAAATAGACCGGCGACCACTTTGCTATTATACTGCTGAAAGTTCATTGAGTCAAATAGGGTAAATGACATTGCAGAGTGAACAGAAATGTGAGCCGCATGAATAGTAGACTCACTGGTTCTAGAGCAAAGTCCCTTGGAAACTAGGGAAAACCAATACGTGATATTTGAAAATCCATAAGGGATAGAATTTTCCTCATTAGGATGGCTACCCCATTGTTCTTATGATAGGCAGCTGAGAAGCCCCTAAAGAGCATGCCTTTCTATCTAGTCTCAAGGACTCCTCTCCATTCAAGTGTGTCTCCTACAGCAGTAAGATGTCAGCACTTTCTTTCCTACCATACTGAAGAAAACCTTTCCTCTTAATGGGATTATTAATGCGCTTAACATTCAGTTAAACGATCTTAAAAGAAAGCACACTAAAATAAAGCTCTGATTAACAATCAAATGATGCAGAAACATACCAAATTGTAGCATTTAGTTTTACATTTTAGAACAACTTCTCAAGCGCTCTCAAAGTGTTAGCTATAGAAGAAAAAAGCCCAACAAAATATAGCCCAAAGAAAAAAGCCCTATAGCCCGAAGAAAAAAGCCCAACAACAAAAAAAAAGGGCACATTATAGCCCCAGCCCCGTCATATGATCACTCATAATAAGAACACCTAATTCTGGAAAAACATCTCCCCAAAACCATCCAGAGGGGATATATAATACACAAAAACTTAGCGGGTGAGCCCACCAGGACAAGACAGACATGGAGGACAAAAGACCTAATACTTCCGCTCTTCTATGTCACTCAAAATATCACACTCTGTAAAAGAAAAGAAAGAGAGAAAACAAAGAAACATCTCAGCCAGGATAATACCCTGGAGCTCCTTCACACAATACAAAATGGATGTCCCAGTATATAACAATTTTACATAATGAAATGTCATTCCTGCGTGGATAAGTCACCTTTACACGACCTCAGACCAGTCAAACGTCCATGATAGCAAGCGCCACGAAACTGTAGCAAATAAAAGTTGCAGAATAACTTTCACCGCATTGCCACCGACTCTTTATCTTCCAGAAATGCATATAACTCCCCTGGATCATCAAAAGTCTTGGTCTGGTTATGCAGCATGACTCTCATGCGGGCAGGATATAGCAGTCCAAAATGGGCCTGCAGTTGCACTAAGCGTGGATGCAGCACCAGAAAACCTTTTCTCCGATCCATCGTTGCATTTGCAAAGTCCGGGAAGAACAGGAGTTTATGTCCCTGATATTCCAAAGTTGAAAGTGCTCTGGCTGCTCCCATTATTTGCAATACTTGCTGAAAACGTAAAACTTTCAAGATAATTGGGTGTGGACGCTTGCCAATGACCACGGATTGAGTAGACACTCTATGGGAAAGCTCAATCTCGAACGGCATAGCAAACTGAAACTTTAACACACCTGGAATCATGGCCTGCAAAAAGGACCCTCTGCTCCCTCAGGAACTCCTGGTAATCTTATGTTATTTCTCCGAGAGCGATTATTAGGCAATGCTAAGAGGCGACAAGGCGATAGCAGAGAGACTGAATGAATTCTTTGCTTCGGTCTTTACTGAGGAAGATGTAGGAATGTTACCCATGACTGAAGTTGTATTTAAAGGTGCGGAAGAATTGAAGGAAATATTGATACATCGGGAAGATGTATTACAACTATTAGATAAACTGAAGAGTAGCAAATCACCTGGGCCGGATGATATACTTCCAAGAGTGTTGAAGGAACTGAAATATAAGATTGCAGACCTGCTATTAGTAATCTGTGAACTATCATTAAAATCATCTCTAATACCTGAAGATTGGCGGATCGCCAATGTAACACCAATTTTTAAAAAGGGTTCCAGGGGTGATCCAGGAAACTACAGACCGGTGAGTCTGACGTCAGTACTGGGAAAAATAGTAGAAACCATCATAAGAATAAAATTACTCAGCATGTCATGGCCTAATGGGAGACAGCCAACATGGCTTTAGACAAGGAAGATCTTGTCTTACTAATCTGTTATGTTTTTTTGAAGGTGTGAATAAACAAGTGGACAAAGGTGAGTCGGTTGATATAGTGTATCTGGACTTTCAGAAAGACTTTGACAAGATCCCTCATCAGAGACTTTTGACAAAACTAAAGAGTCATGGGATAGGAGGCAGTGTACTATTGTGGATCAGGAACTGGTTAAAAGATAGAAAGCAGAGGGTAGGGCTAAATGGCCAATTTTCCCAATGGAGAAAGGTGAATAGTGTTGTACCCCAGGGATCTGTGCTGGGTCTGTTGCTTTTTGGCATATTCATAAATGACCTGGAAAGTGGAATAACGAGTGAGGTTATCAAATTTGCAGATGACACAAAACTATTTAAAGTTGTTAAAACCCAAGAGGATTGTGGAAAATTGCAAGAGGATCTTGATAAATTGGAAGACTGGGCATCAAAATGGCAGATGAAATTTAATGTGGACAAGTGCAAAGTTATGCACCTAGGGAAGAACAACCCAAACTATGGTTACACAATGCAAGGTTCCACATTAGGAACCACCACCCAGGAAAAAGATTTAGGCGTCATTGTGGATACCATGTTAAAACCCTTGGCCCAGTGTGCAGCAGCAGCCAAGAGAGCAAATAGAATGCTAGGTATCATAAGGAAAGGAAAATAAAACAAAAGATATTATAATGCCTCTATATCGTTCCATGGTGAGACCGCACCTTGAATATTGTGTGCAATTCTGGTCGCCGTATCTTAAAAAGGATATAGCGATATTAGAAAAGGTTCAGAGAAGAGCCACCAAAATGGTAAAGGGGATGGAAGGATACTCCTATGAAGAAAGGCTAAAAAGGTTAGGGCTCTTTAACCTGGAAAAGAGACGGCTGAGGGGAGATATGATAGAAGTCTATAAATTAATAAACGGATTGGAACGGGTAAACGTAGATCAATTGTTTACGTTATCAGAATATAGAAAGACTAGGGGACATGCAATGAAGCTACTGGGTAAACTGTTCAAGACTAATAAAAGAAAATATCTTTTTCACTCAACGTGTAATCAAACTCTGGAATTTGTTACTGGAGGATGTAGTAAAGGCTGTTAGTGTAGCTGGGTTTAAAAAAGGTTTGGACAAGTTCCTGGAGGAAAGGTCCATAAACCATTATTAAGAAGGGACCCAAGATATCAATGCTTGACCCAATACAAGCATTGTGGAACCTGTGTCTTTTGGGGAAACTGCTAGGTACGTATGACCTAGATTGGCCACTGTTGGAAACAGGATACTGGGCTTGATGGACCTTGGTCTGACCCAGTATGGCATATCTTATGTTCTTATATTATGTTCCACCTCTCTTTGTAATGAACGTATCAACTTGGCCTTCTTCTCAACAGCCTCGAGCCTTTCTCCATGTGAAGCCAGCACATTCTCCACCTTCTCCAAACGAACCTTATTTGACTCCAAAGAGGATCGCAAAGCGTTGATATCCTCCTGTGTTGCACATAGCGATTCTCCATTAGCTTTGACCAATTCTTTGACCGCCCGAATCTCAGCCAGGATCTCCTGCGAGGTCTCAGGACAATCTCGGATGACCACCATCTTGTGAGGTGAGAGAGGTTCCATCTTGGTTCTCTTTGCACTAGCATTTTGGGATACTTGGTAATCCAGCCGCGTCTGTTTGGAGCCAAAAATATTCGGGATCAAATGGTATCAACATAGGTAGGAACTATTTGATTAAAGATTGTCGAAGTCAGGATTCTTGTCTATTGCCCTCCAGAGCACAGCTCTTACACGTCCATCTTGACCAGAAACCAGGCTCCACCCCCCCACCCCCCGGAGCTGCAGACATTCTAATATGATGTCATGGTCCTTGATGTCAAAGGCAGCAAAATGATCACGTAGGATGATAAACATGTCACCTCCTCTGTGCAAACCCCCTCTCAAATCATCCAATAATGTTAGAAGAGCTATCTCAATCCTATGAGTTCTACGGAATCCCATCTGGTCTGAATCTAGAAATGCAACATCTTCCAGAAACTGCATTAACTGTCCAACCTTGGCCTATTCAATTTGCTTACTTATAAAGGGTAAGTGTGAAACTGGGTGATAATCGTGTACCATTTTAGGGTCCAAACTGGACTGTTTTTTTAAAACAAAGGACACTTTCTTGCTCTTCAAGCAGTCTGGAAATACCGTCTAAAAGAGAGCCATCGATAAAGCATTGTACAAATCATATCAAGGGGTTCTTGAAGATGCTTTTGTGATTTTCAGCTGTCACCGATTCAGAACCTTTCTGAATTGTGACAAATTGGCTCTTCACACATTTTTTTGTAGTTCAAGGATAGAGAGGCATTGTGCAAATCTTCAGGTACCAGTCTCCATGTGAATTGTCAATATTCATGGGTTGGCACTGTATCGCTGCTGATCTTGGGCATCGCAGCCAGGAATTGCCAGATGTTTTGAGAAGTCTACTAACGATGTTTTGGTTCACTTGCAGAAGACTGAGTGTGACCAAGACATTTACTCCTAATGATGCATTATCAGCTCAAATAGGAAAAGAAGAAAAGGCACTTTTAGAATGTAATTTTAAAAATGCCCACGTAGTTAACACATGTTTTTTGCACGTCACTGTGCCTATTTTATAAAATCGAGTACACAGATATTTCACTTTATAAAATAGGGGTGTAAATGGCCAAAACCACCTGTAAAATCTAGGTATGAGCACTTTTGCAAGCCCTATGGCTGGTGTAAATGCCTGCGCCTAGAATTTCCAAGAATGCAGGCAAGTTATAGTACTTAATAATTTATGTGCATAAATCTGCGCTCCGCTCATGTGCCTGGCACATGTACATACAGAACAGCACCTGCCTAAAGTACGTGCATATGTGCCCATTGATGCCTTCATGCCACTGAAAATTCATGACTGACCCACATATGTGGCATGTGACTTTCCACCACTCCTTATAAAGTTACCCACTTTGGGCATTTTTTGGTAAAGTGACAGACTTTATATTGAAAAGGCATGTTTTATTTTACAATTCAGTTTCTCTGTATATTTCAGAAAGACTATAATTTCAGGGAGGGGGCAGAATAGGTGCTGCAACAAATACCTGGTCTCCAGATATTTGTCTGTGAGCACGATGTACATATAACAGCCAAAGGAGCAAAGATTCCTACACAGCTCACGTGTACTGCAAGCATCACTGCAGAGAATAAACAGGTAGATAAAGTGTATCTGGATTGTCAGAAAGTCTTGACAAGGTCCCTCATGAGAGACTCTTGGTGTAATTAAAAAGTCATGGGATAGCAGGCAGTGGAATAATGTGGATCGGGAACTGGTTAAAAGATAGAAAGCAGAGAGTATGGCTAAATGGCCAATTTTCTTAATGGGGGTGAATAGTGAAGTACCCCAGGGATCTGGGCCGGGCCTGCTGCTTTTCAACTGTGTTTTTCAGCCTGCACAGTTTCTAAAGCCTGCAAAACGCTAAGTTACAGCTTCTATCTCCTTTTTGCTAATATAGATTTTAACTGTTATACCTTACTTTGGGAATATTCTGACTGTGTAGCCCTTAAATCAGATAGCTGTGTGTGATACAGGAAGGAAAAAAAAAGTTCAGTGTAACTATTTGGCTTTCATTGTTTGAATTTTCTGGTACAAGCCAGCTTCCAGGGGAATGGCTAATTAGATCAGCTTACTGGCTGCCATAGTTCCCGTGTTTTGCAGCCTGCACAGTTTCTAAAGCCTGCAAAACGCTAAGCTACAGCTTCTATCAGAAAGAAAGCAAATAGAATACTAGGAATTATAAGGAAAGGAATGGAGAATAAAACCAAAGATATTACAAGTATAATGCCTCTGTATTGTTCCGTGGTGTGACTGCACCTTGAATATTGTGTGCAATTCTGGCTGCCCTATCTTAAAAAAGATATAGCAGAATTAGAAAAGGTTACAGAGAAGAGCCACCAAAATGGTAAAGAAGATGGAAGGATGCCCCTAAGAGGAAAGGCTAAAAAAGGCTGGCGCTCTTCAACCTGGAAAAGAGATGGCTGAGGGGAGATATGATAAAGATTTATAAATTAATGAATAGAATGGAATGGGTAAACATCGATCGGTTGTTTACTCAATCAAAAAGTAGAACGACTAGGGGACATGCAATAAAGCTACAGTGTAACCCATGTAAGACTAATAAGAGAAAACATTTTTTCACTCAAAGCGTAATCAAACTCTGGAATTTCTTACCGAAGGATGTAGTAAAAACTGTTAATTTAGCTGGATTTAAAAAAGGTTTGGACAAGTTCCTGGAGGAAAGGTCCATAAACCATTATTAAAGAGGACCCAGGTAATCCACTGCTTGCTCCAGTACAAGCACTATGAAACCTGTGTATCTTTTTGGGAAACTGATAAGTACCTGCATTGGCCATTGTTGGAAACAGGATACTGAGCTTAATGGTCCTTGGTATGACCCAGTATGGCATTTCTTATGTTCTTATGAGAATCACGTGCAGCACGCCATCCATCAGTACTATCTTCCAGATGGTATCACGACTGCAGCAGGAAACCCATGTTTCATCCACTGAGGGAGCCAGAAAATGGAGCTGTGGCAGAGCAAAAAACGGTCTTCCTTTGCTCAAAAGAAGGAAAGTCTAATTGTTTAGGTCCTGTGCCTGAGAAGAAACTTTAGACAAGCCTGCAAAATCAAGTCTGGGAGAGAGAGATCTGCTAAGAGGAACAACACTAGGGAAAAGGGCTGTGAAAGGTGGAGACCCTGGTTCAGATTGTACTATATTTAGTGTCTGGGTCACTAAACTGCATGGCTAAAGTCCATTTTTTCACTTTAAATGTTTATTACACGTTTTATACTCATACAGAATAAGTAAACAGAAACTGTATAACCTCATTCACTGATGCCACCTCGCCACCCTCCACCCTCACTCCCCCTACCCTGCCACCCCCACGCTCTGAGGCCTCCCACTGTTTCTTCACAACTTCCACAATGCATACAGATCTATTAGTCTTCTCACAAACTCTATCACCCTGGATAAACAAGGCCTATTGCAGTTTGATGCTATCTCACACTTTGCAGCCATCATACAGTGCTTCAAAATTCCCCTTGCTTGGACGGTCAAGCCCTGCTCCTTTTTATGAACCAAAAAAATTGCAGCGTTTTGCAAAATTCCCCAAATCTCCTTCATGAGTACAATTACCCTTTCCCAGTACCTTTGTACTTCCCAGCATCCCCATTACATGTGCATTAAACTGCCTACTTCCTCACATTGTCTCTAGCATTTACTTGAGTTAACCTTCCCAGCTCTGAAAAGCCTCTCCGGTGTCAAATACCACTGGAAGAATAGCTTGTATCCATTCTCTATTATGTTTGCTGCAGTGAACAACCTTGATATCTCCTATATGATTTTATGCCACTCCTCCTCCCCTTGGATTTCCCCTATATCTCTCTCCCACTTCAGCATATATCCCGTTTCCCTTCTGTATTTAATCCCTTTACAATTTAGACAACGTCCCTTTTTACTCAAACACCTCCAAGCATAAAGTTTCAAACTAGGACTTCTCAGCTCAGGTCCCTTTTTACCTCCTTCTACTATATAAAATGACGCACTTGGAAGTAGCCAAAAAGTCCCTCATGTCCAACCCATACATGTCCTATAACCCCTCATACGATAGCACCACAGTGAACAAGTTGTGAAAGATTCAACAGTCCCTTACTTTCCCATCTATCTAGTACTTGGTTACTTGGTCCAGCTCCCTCCCCAAAGCACAATCTGATTGTATCCAGAGGAGAAGTCTCCTTCCCTGCTATAAGGTCTTTCTTATGCTTAAACCACACATCTAAAGTATGCTGCACATAGGGGCTACTCACCCCCTTAGTTCTCTTTGTCCCTAGCTACCCATCAACAGTAACCCTCAATTGTGGCCATTTCTAAATGTACCCAATGCTTTCCCCCTACCCTAAACCACATAATTGTACCTCCATGTAGTAGTTGCTTAAATCTGCAAGTTCCAAAACACCCTTCCCCCCAGCCCTTCGTAGCATTCTCCTTGATACCCTTGGGGGTCTCATCTCCCATTCCAGATGAAGTGCTCCGTCTTCTTCCTCACACTCTTTAGAACCATTTCCAGAACTTCCACTGGTACTGTTTGGAAGAGATAGAGGAATTTCGGTATAATTATCATCTTAACGCGTGCAATCATCCCTAGCCAGGCCAGGTGCATATGATCCCATAATCCCAGAGCATACCACCCAATTCCCCCTGGAGTTTTGTACTGTTTAAATCAAACAGGTTTCTGTGATCACGGCCTAGCTGGATCCCCAGATACCTAATCCCTATCCCAGCCCACTTAAATGGAGAATTTCTCTTCAGCTTTTCCACCATTTCCATAGGTGTTGTCAGGTTCAGAATTTCAGACTTCCCCCAGTTCAAGCAAAAGCCCAGCAATCGCCCATCCTCCTTTAGTTCCCATATGATCAAGGGCAATGAAATTTATGTTCTGGACAGCATTAAGATGATGTCTTCTGCAAACAAAGAAATGCGGCACTCCCAATCCTTTACCCTAATTCTCCTTATATCCTGGCTCATCCTTAAAAGTTCTATTGAGAGCATGAATAAGATGAGGGATAAGGGACATCCCCTCATTAATCTCTCTGCCCACGTTAAAAAAACATTGAATATCCCCCATTCATTTTAATGCATGCTTTTGGATTTGCATAAGGGGCCCAGATCCCGACCCCTGGTACGCTCTCCAAATCCCATTCACTCCAGGACCCGGAACATGAGCTCCCATTATACATAAGCAAAAGCTTTGTCCTTGTCCAGGGCTAAGAGCAAAACAGCGTCTCTCCTCTGTCTTGCGGCCCATATGATATTAAGAACCTTTCACACATTATTATCAGTAGCTTGCCGATCCAGCATAAAACCCACTTTATCATCATGAATCAAGCTGAGTATTACCATATTCAGGCGTACTGCCAAAATCTTAGCTAATAATTTCACGCCCAGATTCAGGAGAGATATGGGATGATATGACACACAGGCCTGTGGATCTTTCCTCTCCTTTGGAATCAAGGAAATTTCCACCCACCCCATAGTTTCCATCAGCACACCCCCTCCCTAGGCTGATTGAAGAGCTGGGATAGGGGCCCTGCTAAAGATTTCCCAAACTTCCTATAAAAATGAGCTATAAACCTATCTAGGTCCGACACCTTATCCAGTTTAAGGGACCTAATAGCCATATTGACCTCTTTGTCAAAAATGTCCCTATCCAGCCCCTCTACAGCCTCGCTTTCCAATTTCCACAATGGTATTGAATCAAGAAAGCTTTCATTCTCCCTTAGTGGGGGGGGGGGGGCTAGGTTGGGCCATATACAGTTTCTCATAAAAGGTAACAAAGGCCTCTCTAATATCATTTCCTGTTGTATCTGGCTGTCCCTGTGGTCCTCTAATGGATAAGATCTGAAACCTTAGTTTCTGCTGTCTCAACTGTTAGGCTAATAGTTTCCACGCTTTTTTATCCCCCTCAAAATGTTCTTGCCAGACTAACCTCATTCTATATTGAATTTCTTCCATATCCAAAGCGTTAAGTTTGGATTACATCTCTGCCAGGGACTCTTGCAATCACTTCTTCCAACTCTTGCAGTTGCTTCCTCAGCTTAAGCCACTCAGCCTCTTTTTCCTGGCTCCCCATTTAATCAAAATTCCCCTAATGGTGGCCTTGAACCCATACCAACCTCCCCCCCCCCCCCCAGCTCATTTCTCCATTTAAATTCATATAGAAATAATCCCTTATTGCTCATTGATCACTCTCTCAGCCTGCAAAAAAGTATCATTCAAATGCCAAAATTTTCCTTCCCCCCCCCCCAGGTCCCTCTCAATTAAGAATCTGATCTCTACTAGCGTATGATCCAACCACGAGATCATGTCTAGAGACATTTCCTTTCCCTATCCATATCATATCAGTCCAGGAATAAGACCCATGAATGCTTGAATAGAGAGAGAACTGCCTTTTGCCTGAGTTTATAACCTCCAAGCATCTTCCACACCCTGCTTCTGCATAAAACTCACCTACCTACCCTCCAGCCCCAGAGTCAGCCCAAGGGTTTCTGCTGCCCAGGTAGAAGCCCCGGCCATGCTGCCACCCCTTTTGAGCTATGCCTCTGCCCCCTCACCCCCCCCCTGCTGGAACCGCTTCTGTTGGCGGTGTCGGTGGAGAGGGGAAGGCTTGGTTTGACATGGCAGCAGCAGTGGCTCGCGCAGGCCATGCACTTTGGTACACAAGACCTGCCAGTTCTGACCCCCCTCCAACAGGAAGTGGTGTTGGGGGGTGGGGGGGGGGTCAGAAGCAGCAGGCCATGTGTGCCAAAGCATATGGCCTGCCACGGGTGCCATGCCGTGCCATGCCACACCACCCATAGACGTCTGCCACCCTAGGCGACTGTCTAGCCCACTTAGTGGACGAGCCAGCCCTGTCTGGCCCGTGTCATCCTTCCTGGGATCCAAGTCATATTGAAATCCTCTCCAATTATCGTGACCTTCCACACTTCTAATTTAAGTTTATCTGAAAATAAAATTGCCGCCCTCCCTTCTTCTTCTTTATTAAATTAGAAGCAAACAATCTTGTGTTAAATTTCCCTGAGCACACACGTTTCTTGTGGGCCCTGATCAAGTGTGTTTCTTGTATTAAATACACTGAAGCCTAGTTGTATATCTCTTATTTGTTGATTCTGGTTGCTGTTGACCAGTTCTGTATCACTTGCTTGTTTTTTTTTTATACAAATACCAATAAACTTTAAATGGAAAAAAAATACACTGAAGCCTGCCGTCTAGCCATTTCCTTATAGAGCTTCTCACTTGTTGAGAAATGAGGCCTTGAACATTCAGAATGATCACTTTCAGCTCACTCCCCATTTTCCTTCATCTCCTTTCCCATCCACTCTCTCAGCAAAACCCATCCACACATCCAGACATTCCATACTCTTGTCCCCTTTGCCTACACCAAGGGTATGAACCCCTGCCCCCACCCTTCCATTCCCTCCCCTCTGCCAACCTCTTCTGCAAGGTAATATCCAGAGATTGTGGTCACCTCCACAGCAGACCTGGCCCATGACCTCTCACAAGTGTCCTTTCTACCCCTTCAATCCCTTCCCATAGCACAACATACATTTCTTACTTCACCTTATCAAACGTCATACCCCTCTTAACCTTACGCTCCCCACTCCTCCCACAGCAAAATCAGGCTTCTCGACCTGCTGTTCATCCTACAGCACTCTAGGCCAAGCTAACTTGCTCAACTCAGGATCTCAAATGCAAACCAAGCCACCCTCCTCCCAACTTCCACCAAGAAGAGCACCTTCCCTCTAATAGAAGGCAGGAAAGTGAAATGAAGAAGAACAGATTAAAAGATATAGATTGAAAATACAAACAAACATCAAAATAAGATAAAGCAATGTAGAATAAAGATCAAAATCAAATAAAAAAACAAAGTTGGAGAGAATGCAGGTACTTGTAGCAAATTGTAGGGGAAAGTGAGCCAAGATAAGGTAAGTTAAGTAAGGACAACCATTTCAATGTTGCACAAATAATCTCAGGTACGGTAATAAACAAGGGCCCATTTAGAGCATAAATTGAAGTACCCTATACCCCAGTAACTTTCCCCCAATGTCTCAATCACTCCAGATTGAAGAAACTTGATATTTAAAAAAAAGTAAATGAAAAGAAAGAAACAGAAAAAGCCAGTTTTGCTCTCACAGTGGATGTGTGAGCTATGTTGCAGTGGCGTCACGGAACAAAACTAAACCGAACTAGATATTGGGTGCATGTCCAGCATGTTAGTCTACGATTGTAGAAGGACAGCATACACCTTTATATGGCATGACTCCTAGTTAAAGGTGCCTGTTACACAGAACTTGGCTGCCACTTTCTCTTTGACTCCATGATCCTGGAAAGACGCAATAATGTTCCACGATTTATTGAGCCCCACGAGGCCCACTAACCGATGGACCTGATCAATCTGAAAGACTCGTCCTTCCATTTGCACACTAGATTTACTCAATATTGCTTTTGAGATTTTTTGCACAACTATGGAACAGTCCATAAGATCTGCTTCCTCTGGTATCCCACAGAACCATAGATTGTTCCTCCTGGACCTGTTCGAGGTCTTCAACTTTCTCCACCAGCTCATCTCTTAACCTCTCCAACATCACTAATTTCTGTTCCAGGGTCCCAGTCACCTCTGCCTGTTCTTCCACCCTCTCTTCCATCATCTTCACTCACCTCCCCAGCTTGCTCATATCCTGGCGCAGACCCACTATGCTGCCCATTACCTCCTCCTTGACAAGGGATAAATCAACCTTGAGATCCTTAAACCAAGCCTTCCCTTCTGCTTGGAAGAAAACTTCTCCATTAATTTGGTCTGTGATCCCATCACATACTGCAGTGGAGTTCCCTAGTATGTCTCCAACCTCTATCTCTCTATGTTCACTCCCTGGTCTGCGCATCGATGTGGGCACCATCCTATAAGGGGCTCAGTGTAGCATCACGCTCCCACATAGGAGACCTGGAAACAGTGACTCACCTCATAACTGGTAGTGAAGTTCTAATGGCAGCAAATTTCTATATAGAAAGACATAATAAAGTAGCGCACCTCAACCATTGGAAACTCTGTAAGCACTACGACATCACTGTGCCTGAAAAGCACTGGGATCATGATCCTAAGAGAATTACAGAGAATGAGGAGGTTATGATCACCTGGGATACTTCCATTCTGACCGATAAAAAGCTGGAAGCGAGGAAGCCAGATATGGTGGTTACAGAGAAAAACACCAGAAAGGCATTGATAAAAGAGGTGTCATTTCCAAGTGACTATTCTGTTAATCATGTGGAGAGGCAGAAGATCCTAAAATACCAAAAAATGCAGTCAGAGACCAATGTGGCAGAAAGATACAGAAATATTTCCCATCGTGTTGACAGACTACCCATACGTTACATCTTATGAACTTCAGCAGGAGGGTCTTTTTGGCACAATGCAAGTACTATGCTGAATATTAGCAGTAAGTTTGAGAGACTGAGATCCTACTCCACATACTCTGGCTTAGAAGTGAGGTTCATGACTGTCATGGTATGCGCATAATTGAACAAAAACAACAGCCAAAAGCAGGAGAAAAGTAATCCAACTATAACAAAAAACCTGCCGAAAACCTTACGAGGTACAAAATTCACAGCACACAAATACCAAATAAACTTATAATATTTATTACCAGGCAAAAAATGACCTCAGATGTCACAACTCCACATTTAGTGATAAATCACTATATGGTGTTGGTAGTTGTCTGATTGGTTGGCTGTGAGATTAAGTACGTCACACGCCGAAGTGGATCAGTTGAAGCCGGTGAGAAGCCATTGTTGAAGAGAGGTTTGCTGTTTGACGTTGCTCCTGAAGAAGCTGGGTTATGGCGAAACAAAAGCTTTTGTAGAGCTCTGGTCAACTTTTGAGTTTTAAGCTGTGTATTCCTCTCTCCGGTTCTTCTGTTGGTGTTGGATTTGGTTAACAGCGCATGTTGAAGAGCTAGAACTTTGCTGGATGAAAATTCGTCATTATAAGCTAAGTTATCTGCATTTAATGCTCGCAATAATGCTTTCAGATTCTGCAGTAATTTTCATTTTGCTTTTAGGTATCGCTCTTGGATTGTATTAGGCTATATTTAGCCTTGCAAGTGTATAATACATGACGCTGTTTCCAGTGTGAAAGTGGTTGTATGTATGGGGTATTGAATGGTATTGAATGGTAATTAAGTGTGAATGTATAAGTTTGTTTTTAGGAAATTTTCTAGTTTGGTTGATATTTCTTGAGATGTTTTCCCAGTGGTAATTATGGTGTACTATATTTCTTGTGAATTGAATTAAAAAAATTTTAGGATGGTAGGGAGGCTTTGACCGGTGATGTGAGCGTCTACCAACACCATATAGTGATTTATCACTAAATGTGGAGTTGTGACATCTGAGGTCATTTTTTGCCTGGTAATAAATATTATAAGTTTATTTGGTATTTGTGTGCTGTGAATTTTGTACCTCGTAAGGTTTTCGGCAGGTTTTTTGTTATAGTTGGATGCGCATAATTGATCCATTTGGAGAAACTGCCCCAAGAACTCTTTTAGATCGATTTGATTTTTTTTCATCGCCATACAGGAAGCCCTTCAATATTCTTCCTAACATTCCAATGCCCAATCTTGGTGTTTAGCCGGGGTATGGACGCAATCTATTTCTTGGACCAGCTGGAGCTCGGGCTTAGGTGGCCATGCTGGATCGTGATGTTACCAGTCTCCCTAAAGACATTTTAGAATGTGCACAAAAAGCACATTTAACGTCCAGTTCATGTGAAGGCACATAAGTTTACAAATGACATCCAAGTGCAATATGGGACATCCAAGCTAGAATGCCTGAAAAAAAGCAGGCGTATGCAAGTTCTGGCACAATTTCACAAATGTATATGTGTCCGATGTGGACGTCTGCAGGGCAGCTATGTAGACATCCCTGGAATAGTATTCAAGACCGAGGATCCCTAGAAATAAACCTAATCATTATAGTAGTGGCTAGGACCAGGGAAGCTAGGGTTCAGATACCACTGCTGCTAACACTGTGATTGTGCAAAGTACGGGGAGTGATGAAGTGCCGTCTTCTCTACACCCTCTGGATGTTTTATGGCCAAAACAAGCATTTTCCCATTGCCTATTTGTGCTTGCAGCAGAGCTAAAATTGGATGGGGTCACAGATGTCCCTAAGTGCGTTGCACCACCTAAGACATTCCTCTGCCATGCCCCCTGCCTACGTGGCTGTCCCCACATTGGAGACATCTTTAAAAGGCATTTGTAAGATGGCTCCGGAGACATGTCCATGATTTGGACTGCCGCATGTGACTAACGCTTTTCAAATGACCCCTTTAGTAATAATGATATGCAGAACCAATGATCACTAAAATACAGCTTCACAAAATATTACGCTGCACACAGGGAGGGTAATTTTATGACGGGGGAAGACATCTAAGTGCATATATTGCACCTGTTTTATAAAGGCAACACATGTACCTATGTGCCTCTATAAAATCACCTTCCCAAACACAGCCACAGTTACATCTGCTCTGAGGCAAAAGTAACTTTGCTGGCTAAAAATAGGCACATATGTGTTTATGGTTTATGGTTTACTAAAATTCTGATATACTGGTTTTTAACATACAAAGTGGTTTACAAAACAATTTAAAGTTTAAAAGGCCAGATTATAAAAACGAAACAAATCAAAAAGAATCTGCAAGATAAAAACAAGAGGGAACTCCAATCACGGACTGTATGAGAGAGTAGGTGTACATGATTAGGGTTCTGTTCTCTGCCACATATGCTAGTATAGAAAGACCAGAAGGCACCTACTCATGGCACTCTGTTACAGAGGGTAATTTTGTAAATCATTTTTGTGCCTAAACTGCTGTTTTATGTGGCAAGTGGACTCCTAGAAAATTTGGTTAGGTTGTAAAAATACATGCAAGCTGGCATGTACTTTTATAGTAGGTATGCATGGGGGTGGAGATTGGGTAGAGCATGGGCAGAAAGCAGGTGCATATTTTAAAATATGCCCATAAAGTATGTGCTGCTATTTGCACCTGCTCTCAAGCAGATAGAAAGCCCGCACCTGCAATCTAGGCTGATTGGTGCTGGGATTTGCACTATTTTATAAAGTGGGCGCTTATTTGTCTTGATAAAATAGGCTTAACATAGGTGCCGTCTCCATCGCCTAACCTGGACATCCTGTTATAAAATTTCTCCCATGGTGGAGATATTCAGCTGGCATCTGGATAGGGACGCAGTTTAAGTTAGACCTGAGAAAATGTAGTCCTAACTTAAACTGCTTAGCTCTACATATAGTTGCTGAATGTCACTGCTATAGTACAGCTAGCAGCTGTGAGCACTTTTTATGAAATTCAGTGCTACCACCTACAGTATTCAGACAGTCACAATAAAGAAGAAAAAACCCTTTTTAGTATCCAAAGCAAATCTATCTCCAACACCGCTGAAAAAAAATTTTTAGGGAACAAGGAGACCATCGACAGAGATCTGAATCATATATATGAGTTTAAAGATCACATACTACTCCCTCCATTTCATCATCAGTCTCCACATCCCAATTCTTTAGTGCTTTGCAATAAAACTCCTATGATATTCAAAGTACTTATCTTGGTTCAAAATCTGCTCTGACATGAATCCATGTTTTGAGTGACCAAAAACATAATCCACTCTGCTTCAGGGAGTCTCATGACCTGCTACTTCTTATTCAGGCAGTCTTATTCAGCTGGGTAACTCTTACGCAGCAGGAATGGTCAATGGTGTTGGAGATAGATTTGCCTTGGATACTCGAAAGGCTTTTTTTAATTGTAATTGGTTATTTTAGAGTCAGGAACCTTTATATTGTTGATTACCTATCAAGATAGTGGCACCTAACAGATGTATTTTTAAATGCGGTGGCTGATATTTAAAAACAAATGTTTGTCACCGAGTATGAATATTGCCCCAATAATGCTTATTATATTTCTAGCCCAGTTTGCCAGGTAAAGTACCCTTTCATTCAATCACTGAAGCATGCTGAATCGTCACCTAGGACTGGGCCAACTGATGCGCCTCTGTAACTAGGGTTGATGTGTTTTTCAAAAAAAAAAAAGTTTAAAGATAGGGCTTTAGGTAGGCACTTAATAAATAGAACCAAATAAATAAAGATGGTCTGTTCCCAGGTGCTAAAATGCTGAGTTTACAGCACTGACTAGAAGCAGAGGTCTTTCAGTAGAAAGGAACTTCTAGAATGGTATGTGGGGAGGAGGGCTGGAATCTGAAGTGTTCCGGATTGCTCAGGAATAATCACAGATTTTGGATTGGGAGGAAAGTTGGCAAAAGAATCAGGGCTGCCAGGAATGATGATTGTTCAAGGAGGAGAGAGGGGATTTAGCAGCATCAGGCACAGGACTTTGAGAGGGAGTGAAGGTGGTGATGACAGTGGTTGGGGCTTTGTGTTCATCGTCAGGTTTCACGAGTTGAGCCAGGGGTTCGTCACTAGTCCTGGGGCACATGAACAACTTGCTAGTTTGAGGAGAATATGCTAGAAGGCTTGCATGTGGTAATCAGGGTTTGTTTCTGTTTACTTAAATTTTATATACTGCCTTTCGCTAATGAAGCAGCAAGGCAGTTTGTAATTATTAAGCTACAAACCAGAAAGAAAGAAACTCCAAATTATTTTAAAGAAAAGGACAGGAGAACAAATTAGAGGAGGAAGCAAAAGTATTCATCGCCCCTGACCACAGTCTGATCAGGCCAATCAGACCCAACCCGCAAGAACAGTCTTAAAGAAATACGTTTTCAAGGCTACCTTGAATTTTTTTATAAGAAGACGCAGTAAGACTTGTGATTGACATCGCATTCCATAGGGAGGGTGCAAGGAAGAAAAAGCGGCACATCTGGTAGATTCCGACAGAGATTTAGATACCGGTGGGACCGTTAAGAGATTTCTACTTTGTGATCTGAGAGTCCGAGTTGGGCAATACGGTGTAAGTAATGAAGACAGGTAAATGAAAGGCCTGTATAGAAGACTTTATGAGCCAATATGTGAATCTTGACTTGGATCCAGTAGGAAATAGGCAACCAATGATTATGATAGAACAAAGGTGTAATGTGTTTGAATTCTGAGGCATTGCTAAGCATTCTGATGGCAGCATTTTGTAGGGTTTGCTATCGCTTTAGGGTACAGGCTTCTACTCCACAGTAGACTATGATACAGTCTACTGAATGTGATGCAACTAAAGCGAGGACCAGACTATGGAAGACTCGAGTAGACAGAAATGATTTAGCCAACAAATTTGATGGAGTGCAAAGAAAGCAGTATGAACTGTGGCAGAAGTTTGCTTTTCAAAGTATAGATCAGATTCCAGGAAGGTCTACAAGAGTGATTGGAGACACTGAAATAAGTGAAGAGACTGAAAGATAGCATGATCTTCCTATGACCCAAAAAACTTGAGATATGTATGAATTCAGCTTTAATTAGTAGAAAGCCAGGAGGAGACTACATCTAGACATGCATTTACTGGGGCAAGATCAGGTACTGTAGGAGATGTGTAAGCAACCATCAAAATGTGGTCTGCATAATGAAAACTACTAAAATCGTGGTCCTAAATAATGATGGCAAATGGGGCCACAAGATATTAAAATGCAGAGATCAGGGCTGCTTTTACTTATGGGCAAAAGGGGCAGCTGCCCTGGGGCCCTGCACATTGGGGGCCCAGCTGTGCAGTTGCCCATAGGTAACAGCAGCCCTGCTCCTGCCCCACACCCATATCTGCCATTGCCTCCTCTCTCCAGGATGCACAGTATCGGCAATACACCAAAAAAGCACTGTGACACCAGCTTACCTTCTCTTCTGGCGCCATTCACACTTCTATCGCCCCCTTTTTAATGTGATGGCGGGAAGAGTAGGCCTATGGGAATGGGAGCAGGCCCACACAAGCGGGGGGGAGGGGCCTCACTGGAAACGTTTGTCCAGGGTCCTATAAGGGGTTGAAAGAGTCCTGGCAAAGGTGACAATATAGAACCTTGCGGGATACTGTATGGCAAAGAACTATAAAAGTATGATTTCACAAAAATGAAGCAAACAAGTCACTTCACCCCATTGCCAACAAACGGTCTAGGAGCATGGTATGATCGATAACATGAAAGACTGCAGACAGATCCCATGATATTACAAGAGCAGCATGTCCAGCATCCGAAAAGCTGTGGACTTTGCCCATCAGGTCAGCGACTGCAGTTTCTGTATGGTGACCAGTTTGGAAGTCAACCTGCTGAGGTTGTAAAATAATGGCCTTTTCAATCAGTTTTGATAGAGAGGCCAAATATATTTATTGATTTGTTTATTTTTCAATACTTCTGTACAGCAGATCCTCCACGGTTTACAATAAAATATAAGAAATAATAAAACAGCAGACAAACAAAAGAAAATCATATAATTGAAGCAGGTCTGTCATTTGCAAGCAAACATTCAAGTTTCCCTTCTTCAGAATTGGTTTAACCATTGCTTGTTTGAGAGAGGAATTTTGAAAAGCTAGTAGACACACTAGGCCCAATTCCAAGCGATTAACGCAGTTAGTGCCGCTGAATATCCATGACTACCAGCTCTACACGCCCCGATGCTAACCACTTAGCACTGGGGTGTTCTGGGGCAGAGAGGAGGCGGCACCAATCGGTAACTGGGCAGCAGAGAAAGCCAGGTGCAGGTAACCCTGGCCTAACTTTCGCTGCATATTGCTAACCAGGCAGCGGCTCAATATTGTCACTTCCTGGTTACCGATTGGCCTATGCAGCTACCCTGGATATGACCCCATCATAAAGAACACAATTACTCAGCATGTAGATAGTCATGGCCTAATGGGAGACAGCCAACATGGCTTTAGACAAGGAAGATCTTGTCTTACTAATCTGTTATGTTTTTTGAAGGTGTGAATAAACAGGTGGACAAAGGTGAGTCGGTTGATATAGTGTATCTGGACTTTCAGAAAGCCTTTGACAAGGTCCCTCATCAGAGACTTTTGGCAAAACTAGAGTCATGGGATAGGAGGCAGTATACTACTGTGGATCAGGAAATGGTTAAAAGATAGAAAGCAGAGGGTAGGGCTAAATGGCCAATTTTCCCAATGGAGAAAGGTGAATAGTGGTGTACCCCAGGGATCTGTGCTGGGTCCGCTGCTTTTTGACATATTCATAAATGACCTGGAAAGTGGAATAACGAGTGAGGTTATCAGATTTGCAGATGACACAAAACTATTTAAAGTTGTTAAAACCCAAGAGGATTGTGGAAAATTACAAGAGGATCTTGATAAATTGGAAGACTGGGCATCCAAATGGCAGATGAAATTTAAAGTGGACAAGTGCAAAGTTATGCACCTAGGAAAGAACAACCCAAACTATGGTTACACGATGCAAGGTTCCACATTAGGAACCACCACCCAAGAAAAAGATTTAGGCGTCATCGTGGATAACATGTTAAAACCCTCGGCTCAGTGTGCAGCAGCAGCTAAGAGAGCAAATAAAATGCTAGGTATCATAAGGAAAGGAATGGAAAATAAAACAAATGATATTATAATGCCTCTGTATCGTTCCATAGTGCAACCGCACCTTGAATATTCTGTGCAATTCTGGTCGCTGTATCTTAAAAAGGATATAGCAGAATTAGAAAAGGTACAGAGAAGAGCCACCAAATGGTAAAGGGGATGGAAGGATACTCCTATGAAGAGAGGCTAAAAAGGTTAGGCCTCTTCAACCTGGAAAAGAGAGGGCTGAGAGGAAGTATAATAGAGGTTTATAAATTAATGGATGGAGTTGAACAGGTAAACGTAGATCGATTGTATACATCATTAGAATATAGAAAGATTAGGGGACATGCAATGAAGCTACAGGGTAAACTATTTAAGACTAATAAGAGAAAATATTTTTTCGCTCAACGTGTAATCAAACTCTGGAATTTGTTACTGGAGGATGTAGTAAATAGAAATTACACTTACCTGGTAATTGTAGTTCCTGGAGGGTCCAGTTTAGTCCTCCACATGAGGGTAGTGCACCTCCTCCTGCAGCAAGGAGACTGGACCAATCAAATCTTTCCCCTATCAGGATGTATACTGCTGGAGCTCCCATCAGCCCCCCAGTGAACTGTAACAAAGCAAACTCAAAAGAGAAATAGGTATGTACTACAGAAAAAGGACCCCTCCCCCAAAGAACTCGACTCTTTCCCCAAACGAGGGAGCCGTAACTGTGCACATCGCGTCCACCTGAACAACTGAGCCTAAATAAAGAGAGCGGAGACCCCCAAACTCGAGGACCACAGAAAAATCGCTCAACCAGCTCTCTCTCACACCGCATTAGCGCGCCGAATGGAAAAGAATCTCTCGGGAGGGAATGAGGACTAAACTGGATCCTCCAGGAACTACAATTACCAGGTAAGTGTAATTTTTATTTCCTGAGCGGTCCTCCAGTTTAGTCCTCCACATCAGGGATGTAACAGAGCAGTAATCAACGGAACGGACCAACCCAACCCGCGCGCAAAACAGCCGAACCGAAGCAAGAATCCCTGGAGGCCAGGACATCCAGCCGATAATGCTTACTAAAGGCATGCAGCGATGACCAAGTAGCCGCCCTGCAAATGTCTACAGGCGGAACCAAACTGTGCTCCGCCCACGACGCCGCCTGTGCCCGAGTGGAATGTGCCCGCAATCCTGATGGAACCGCACGGCCCTGCAGAATATACGCCGACGCAATGGCCTCCTTAATCCAACGAGCAATGGATGACTTCGCCGCCGCCTCTCCTTTCCGCTTACCACCAAACAGGACGAACAGGCGGTCCGTCTTACGAAAAGACTCGGTAGCTCTCAGGTATCGGCGGAGTACCCGCCGAACGTCTAATCGATATAACCCATCAGCAGACGCACCCGTCCCCGAGGAGTTAAAGACTGGAAGAAACACGGCTTGATTCAAATGAAAAGGAGAGACCAGATGGCCACCAAGAAAACAGTCTTCAACGTGAGATCCTTCACGGATGCCAGGCGAAGAGGTTCAAAAGGCTTCTGGACCAAGGCTTGTAACACCAGATTCAAGTCCCACGGAGGAATCGTTACCCGGCGTAAAGGTCGCAGACGGAATACGGCCCTCAGAAAACGTTGTACATCCGCGTGAGCCCCCAGGGGAACCCCCAACACCTTACCCCTGTAACACGCTAGGGCCGCCAATTGAACTTTCAGAGAACTGGCAGCAAGACCCTTGTCAAAACCGTCTTGCAAAAAGCTGAGAATGGCTGGTACTGACGCCGTCGCGGCCCGGATATCGTGTCGCGAACACCAATCTTCAAAAATTTGCCATACGCGCACATACGTGAGCGAAGTAGATGCTTTTCTCGCCCGAAGAAGAGTGGCAATGACCGCTGAAGAATAACCTTTGCGCCTCAACCGAGCCCTTTCAATGGCCATACCGTAAGCGAGAACCGATCAACCTGCGGCATCCGCAGCGGACCCTGAAGCAAAAGATCCCTCAAGGTCGGCAGCCGCCACGGTTCGCCGTCGAGAAGCCGAATCAGATCCGCATACCACGGACGTCTGGGCCAATCCGGTGCCACCATAAGAACCTTCCCCCGATGCGCCTCTATGCGTTGAACCACCCGACCGATCAACGCCCACGGAGGAAAGACGTACAGGAGCTCGCAGCTCGGCCACGGGCGAATGAGAGCGTCTATGCCCTCTGACATGTGTTCCCTTCACCTGCTGAAGAACCGAGCGGTTTTGGCCGACTGAAAGGTTGCCATGAGATCCATGACTGGAGGCCCCCATCTGCGGACTATTTGAGCGTATACTTGCGGGTGGAGTTCCCATTCCCCGGCATCCACCTGCACTCTGCTGAGGAAATCCGCCATCACATTCTCCTTCCCGGCGATATGCCCCGCGGAAATGGCTAGCAGCCGAGGTTCCACCCACTGGAACAACATATCGGACTCTTCTTCCATTGCTCTGCTTCCCGTGCCGCCCTGACGGTTGAGATATGCAACGGTCGCCGAGTTGTCCGAGAGGATCCTCACAGCCCGGCCTGTCACCAAAGGTTCGAACGCCTGTAGTGTCCGCATCACCGCTCGCAGCTCGAGGCGGTTGATCGACCAAGAGGCTTCCAGAGCTGACCACGCTCCCTGCGTGAAACGACTGTCGCAATGAGCCCCCCAGCCCGTCATACCCGTGTCCGTCATCACCGGCATCCATACCGGCTGCTCTAGAGGAACTCCCGCTTGCAACGCCTTCGAGCTCAGCCACCAGCGTAACGACTGCCGTACTCGCCGCGGACAAGGCAACCGCTTGTTCATGGAATCCGTTTGATTCGACCAACGCCGTAAAAGGGCTCGTTGCAGCGGACGCATGTGAAACCTGGCCCAGGGGACTACATCGAGAGTCGCCGCCATCGTTCCCAAAACACGAAGGTACCACCAAGCCAACGGAGCCTGGAATGCCAAAAACTTGCGAATCAGAAGGCGCAAAGCTTGTGCTCGGCGATCTGGCAGAAACACCAACCCTTTCGCCGTATTGAAGCGAACTCCGAGATACTCGAGGGACTGAGTTGGCACTAGATGGCTCTTCTTCTGGTTTACCACCCAACCGAGACTTTGTAGTAGAGCTATCACCCTGCCCGTGGCTTGCAAGCTCTCTCTCTCGGTGTTTGCTCGAATTAACCAATTGTCGAGATAAGGGTGAACCAAAACACCTTCCTTCTGCAATGCCACCGCGACCACCACCATGACCTTGGTGAAAACACGGGGCGCCGTGTCCAGGCCGAATGGCAGCGCCTGAAACTGGTAATGACCCCAAGGCAGGGCGAAACGTAGGAACTTTTGATGAGCCGCCCTGATCGGAATGTGTAAGTAGGCCTCCGAAAGATCGAGAGACGTTAGGAACTCTCCCTGACGAACCGCAACTAAGACGGATCGCAGAGTTTCCATGTGAAAATGAGGCACCCGAAGGCAACGATTCACGCCTTTGATATCCAGGATAGGACAGAGGGACCCGTCCTTCTTTGGCACCACGAAATAAATAGAGTACCGACCCGCACTGAGATCGGAATCGGGAACAGGCACCACCGCCCCCAAGGCCAGCAGGCGGTCCAATGTCACGCGAACGGCTAACACTTTTTGAGGACCTTTGCAGGGCGACAGAACGAAGACATCCCAGAGGGGACAAGCCAGTTCCAGAGCGTACCCCTCCCGAATGATCTCGAGGACCCACTGGTCCGAAGTTATCTGGACCCAGGAAGAAAGAAAATGACGAAGCCGACCTCCAATCACCTGACTTCCTCCCGGGGTCCGCCTCGCTTCATTGCGGCTTGCGACCAAAGGAAGAGGAGGACGAAGGGGAGGCAGCCGAGAACCCTCTACCCGCTCCTCGAAACCCTCGAAACCCCGAGGATCTAGTTGCCAGTCTTCCGCGCTGGAAACCCCCAAGCCGGGAGGACCGGAACCTGCGAAAGTCCTGAAAGGGCGCTGTAGCCGAAGAGACACCTCTATTCTGTCGAGGCTTATCCTCCGGGAGCCTTCCGCCTTTGGACTCTCCGAGGTCCTTGACCAACTTATCCAGGTCGTCACCGAATAACAGCCTGCCTTTAAAGGGAAGCTTGCTGAGACGCGCTTTGGAAGAACCATCAGCAGCCCAATTACGAAGCCAAACAGTTAGCCAACGTCCTGATCAAATCATAGTGAACATCCGCCAAATACGCCGACCCCGATTCCAAGCGGGTCACCTCCAACAAACCCGGTTGGTCCAGGCGGGAGTCCTGCCGCAAATGCTGCGCCCATTGCAAACAGGCCCGAGAGACCCAGGCTCCACAAATTGAGGTCTGTAAGGCTAAGGCATTAGTCTCAAAGGCCTGCTTTAACAATCCATCCACCTTCCTATCTTGAGTGTCCTTCAAGGCCGCACTGCCTTCAACTGGAATCGTCGTTTTCTTAGTCACTGCCGAGACCGCCGCGTCGACCCGTGGCAAACGAAACTTCTCTTTGTTCTTGTCCTCCAGAGGATAGAGGCGGTTCATCGTCCTGATACCTTTCAAGCCGGACTCAGGTTGATCCCACTCAGCCTGAATCATCTGATCGACCACTCTATGGATCGGGAACACTGTCTGAGAATCCCGCACCGCTTGAATGAGAGGATCTTCCAAAGCCTCCTCTTCCACGGGTCGCCCGACAGCCAAGTTCAGGGCTTGCAGAGATTCAGTGATCAAGGGAAGCAATTCGTCTCTGCGAAATACTCAGATGATACGAGCCTGATCCTCAGGTTCCGGAATCTCTCCTTCCTCCAATTCATCGAGCCTGTCCTCGGGCTCTCCATCAGACCATACCTGCTCCTGCCACTCCATATCAGGGTGTTCCATTTCTGAAACCCGGGACCGCTTGGCTGCCAGCAGAGTCCCCTCTCGCCGCCCCGCCCTTGAGGGACGGTGGAGCCTGCGTAACCGCGGTCAGCTCAGAAACCTGTCCGAGGCGGCCCTTCTGGAAAGCTTGATGCATAAGGAGGACAAAATCAGGGGAGAAAGCCCCCCAACACGCCTCGCCGGACCCTACTGCCTGTGAGCCCCCAGGCGCAGACGTAGAAGGAGAAGAGGACAGAAGGAGAATCCCTGGAGCTAGCTCTTCCGCACTGGAAACCGGTGGATCCACGGGCTCCAAAGGCACACCGGGCTCCATTTGCTGTGGAAGATCTGGCTGACTGCAAGCGCAGCCCTTACAGACACCAGCGTCAGAAACGGAGCCTTTGCGGGACCCACAGATCACGCACTGCGCCCGCCGGGACATGGAAGATCAACCCAAAAGGGCAGCACAGCTGAAGAAGAAAGCAGGCCAGATCACAAGCAGGACTGCAACAATCAACAGCCCCGCGGCTGACCCTGTCTTTTCTGAGCTTTTGGTCTCCTTTTTCTTTTTTTTTTCTTTTTTTTAAAGTAACTTGGAGCACTGCAGTGCAAGAACAAAAACAAGTTTGGCTAGGTGGTACAGCCCCGGACCCCCGCAGCACGGCCCGACGAAAAAAGCGGGAACTGAAAACAGAAAATGGCCGCCGGCACCACGGCAAGGAAAAAAGGCGCGAAAAATAAAACTAAGGTAAAATCAAAGAAAGGAAAACAAATCACACTGATTTCGCCGCCCTGAGATATCCGGGAACCCCAAAATCGACAAGAAGGGCACTTACCCCATAGACGCTGCGAGACAACGGAGCTGACATGAAAAAAAGGGCAACGCGCCAGAGCCCCACGGAGAGAGCACTCACCGGTCGGAGAGAGGAGCGTTCTGGGGTCCCCCGAGCAGCGGGATCGCCGCTCAGAGAAAGTCACCAAATAAAGAAGGTGGTGAATATCGCCCGATTCCTTCTCCATGCTTTCTAGGAGGGGATATCAAAGGCTACAGACTGCACCCGACGTGCCGTTAGGCAGTAGCAGGCAGACGGGCAGTGCAAGCTCAACTCCCTCATTCAGAGGATTTAAAGAGACAGACCTAATCTGAAGGAAAGAAAGGAAATCAAAGGGAAATCAAACAAAAAACCCAAAAACTAGAGATCTAAGCCCCAAAGTGAGCCCCGACCAGGCTCACACCGCCTCCTGCTGCAAGGAGACTGGACACACTGGGGGGCTGATGGGAGCTCCAGCAGTATACATCCTGATAGGGGAAAGATTTGATTGGTCCAGTCTCCTTGCTGCAGGAGGAGGTGCACTACCCTGATGTGGAGGACTAAACTGGAGGACTGCTCAGGAAAAGCTGTTAGTGTAGTTGGGTTTTAAAAAAGATTTGGACAAGTTCCTGGAGGAAAGGTCCATAAACCATTATTAAAAGGGACCTGGGATATCACTGCTTGACCCAATACAAGCATTATGGAACCTGTGTCTTTTGGGGAAACTGCTAGGTACTTGTGACCTAGATTGGCCATTGTTGGAAACAGGATACTGGGCTTGATGGACCTTGGTCTGACCCCGTATGGCATATCTTATGTTCTTATGAAGATAGTGAGGATAATAATGAGCTGATGAAAGATTAGATAAAAGCAGAAAGAGAGCTTTGAGGGCGCCTCAGTTATTGAGCTGTGTCAGACGGCTGCCTGGGTGAGAATGTTCACAGTCTTGGCAAGTGCATATATCAATATGATTGGCAAGGGATTGTGGGCAATGCAGTCCATTCACACCAGACACAGCTGCTCACAATAAATAGTTGTGCTTGAGGGTAAAGCCAATAAGATATTTATTTATGGGGTTATTTCTCCCAACACAGATATGCTTGGTAGCACATAAATCAGGTTACTTGCTTTCAGTGTTAAACTTGGAAAAACAAAATCAGGAAAACAACATTTGAACTTGTCAGGCAATCAAAGCAAAAGAAATAAGACCTGGTTGGTAACAAACTGGTCTTTTCTGTAGGCTTTAGCTAATATTTTCTTAGCAGTGTATCAGACAACAAACAATATCCACAAAGAAGAGAAAAACTGTTCTTTTCAGGTTAACTTCTTATATCTTCCCACATAGATTCAGAAGTGATTCCCTCAGAGCTCACAAGCAATTAGGTAAGGCTCAATTGCTAGCAGTTACCCAGCTGAAACCCCTTAGCTGGCTTGCTTTCTACTGCGTGGCTAAAAATCCTACTCAGGAGCTTTTCTGAGTAGATTAAAGAACAAGTTTATATTTCTTTGTGATGGTTGCTGTACTTTGTAACAGAAAATTACCAAAGGAGTTTAGACAGAGAACAATCCATGTAAACACATCCTTCATCTGCAATCACTCCCCCTTCTTCAACAATCATGGGTTCAATATCCTGGATTGGCACAGATGAATTTCTCAATGGAGCACTTTCAGGAGAATACTTGTTTCCCTGCTGTCTTTCAAGGTTATAGCTAGGGCATAGATCAGTGTTCATACCTGAACTCCCATTGCTGTTAGAGTTCCTCTCTATATAGCCTGGCCAGTATGTAGTCCAGTTCTTATGTCCAGCCTTCCAATCCAGATCCCTGGACACTGGATCTCTCTTCACATAGCTTCTGGCACGGGTCTTAGGGTCCCTTCCACGTGCAGCCGTCTCCCTCACAGGTAGCGTCTGGAGATTCCTAGCTCTGCAGCACCATTCCTCTGGCTTTCCCCAGTCCAATGGTGTATGCTGGCCCTTGGAATGCCTCCCAGTATACGTACTGCTCCGGACTCTTCTAGACCTCTCAAAGGCTTTTCTCTTCTTTCTTCCAAAGGGTTTCTTGCCCTCTCTGTCCGTCCGGTTTGGCTTCTGCTTCTGATGATCCTCCAGATGAAACTGAGGATGAGGATATCCAAGTTGATCATGAAGATGATGATGATTCTGAGGATAATTCTCTGTAGAATAAACTCTACCTTTATTCTGCTTTGATGAGTGCTCCACCTTAACACAGCGCAGCTGTGCTGAATCAGGCCCTGCCCTTTGAGATGAGTGCTTAGGGATTACCTCATAGCCCTCCTGATTGAACACACGTTTCCCCACTTCAGTTCCTCTAATGGCTGTTGGAAACCTGGTGCATTCTGGGACTGGTAGTCTTTTATGGGAAAATTCTGTTTTCTTATTTCTACCAGAACTGACAGGTTGCTTGTTCAGAGTCACTTCACCTTTTCTATAGCTCCTTCTTGAGCTATGATAAGCTTCCTTATCACAGCTGGAAGAAACCTATTTGTCTTTATAAAATCCTAGTATAAATCCTGCAGAGATTATGCCTACATGGCAGATATACTCATCATATTTAATGTTTGTGTCTAACATTGTGCATGCATTCTGGTACACTGCACAGAATATTGGCTGTGTGGTGAAGACATTTTAAACATGAAACATTACACCTGATTGAGACCAAGCATATATGCCTGTGCATTATTGACGTACGCGCCTAAATTAACATATTTCATGACCTACGTAAGTGCTTTGCGAGTCCACATTCCACCCAGACTGTGCCCTGGCAATGCCTACAGTGAAAGTTATTTTACAAGAGCCATTTTATGTGCATATAAAGTCACATACACACAAAGATGATTTTATAAAATACCCCCAATAAACCTAAGTAGAGATTTTACACATGTCTGTCCGCAGCATGAGCAGTTTTCACAGGGACATGTTGTGGGCATAGTATCTGCCTGTAAAGCATGAGTGTATTTCCTAGTTTGCAAGGGAATTGCAAACCTTCTTCATAAAATCTTTACATAAGCATGTACCCCTGCTCCAAGGCAGGTGTGTTGGCTACATATTTGTGTGGACCTGGAGTTTGGAGGAGTGATGGGGGGGGGGGGGTGGAATTCTACTAACCTCTCTGGCATTAACAGTCACCTCAAAAATCCTAAAATTTGTACTTTATGGCTTGACTTCTTAATTGGTTTTCTTTGCACATCCACTTTTTAAAATCCGGCATTTAACGTGTCTAAGTGGCAACCCTTCGATATGTAAGTTGCAGAGCTGTGACCTATGGGCTTCTAATCCTGTGCTTCATGCATTTAAGTTAATGGGAAACAGTTAAAGCTCAGTTTAGGCTAGGTTGTCCAGGTAGAAAAAGGTCAGGATGTTAAAAAGTAGCAAGGTATTTTACAAAAGACTCATGGATAAATATATACATATATTTTTTTTATTTAAAATATTTATCGTCCACACCCATTCTCAGTTTTGGATGGGTTATATAAAACATGCATAAAAATGAATATAAAACAGGTTATACTTCACAACCTAAACTAACAACAAAAGTAGTGAACCTACATAAAATCAACTTAAAAACAAGTTCATATCACAACATAAACTCACAACTGAGCATCCAGCTTCAAAACCAAAGCAATCAGCTTACATAAAATTACACAAAACGTGAGGTCACATGATGACGGCTGCCTGGGCAGACGCCATCGGGCTGAGCTCTGCTCCCTTCTCTACCTTTTTGTTGGAATTCTGCAACATTAACGAGCCCAGTGGGGTTCTGGTCTTGCCTTTGCCCCCCATGACACACTGCAACCACTGAGAAGGTGGCTATAACTGTGAGCCCTGAGTAATGCTGCTGAAAGCAGCTCAGGCCTGCAAAGACAAAGATGGAGATGGCAAAATGGTAGCAGAACAAAGAGCGACGGTGTTTGCAATGTCCGAAGAAGCGATAAGGGAACTTACCAAGAATATCCTAGCTCTCCTAGACAATAAACTATCACACTTTCAGGCCTCTACAAATGATCTAAGAGGAGCTCTGGAAGTCCAGCTGAACCACCTGGCCACTGCAGAGGGGTGGATTGAGCAGCAGGAGGCCTGAACCACGAGCCTAGAGGCTGAGTAACAGCGCTGGAACTGAGCAGGCAGGCTCTATTGGACAGAATTGATGACCAGGAAAATCAGGGCCGCAGAAATAACATCCGCATGGTGGGGTTCCCGGAGGCAATAAAGGAAAGTTGTGGGAGTTAGTGGAACAGTGGCTGCTGAAGCACTTGGGGCTACCACTGGTGGGAAACCGTATGAACATCAAACGAGTGCACAGATTGGGTCCGAGGTGTGAGGAGTCCAGGCACCCATAGCCTGTCATTGCCTGAGTGCTCAGCTTCGTGGAAAAGCACAAATTGATGGGCCTCTACCACTCCCAGCGTAATATGGAATATAAGGGCAGCAAATTTCTTATATTCAACGACTATTCAGTCCAGGTGGCGGAGAACCGCAGGGCCATTTCTCCCTATTGCTCTGAGTTGGTCAGGCGGGGGATATGATTTGCAATGTAATTCCCAGCATGGGTACGATTGACCTATGAGAATCGGACCCTCCAAACAGACACTGTGGAGGAACTCAAAGCTTTCATGGAACAATTGCCCTGGACCTAAGTGCTGTGAAGCTGTGTGCTAATTTTTGATGTTGACATTCTGTCGGCAGCTTTGTTTCTCCCAGACTGCTTGTTGCAGCCTGGAGTTGTCTACAGAAGGCACACCAGACCTTCTGTGTAGCTGAAGAGCCCCAGGGGAAATAGTGAGGTGCCCTGGAGCCGGAGAGGCTAACCACACCTCATATGCTGGACTTTGAGACTGCATGTTGGAGTAAACTGGTGTGAATGGGGTGAACCCCTCCCCCATAGCACAACTGTAGGCAAGAGACTGTGCTTATCTACTTGGGACTTTGTGGAGGGCAATTGTATGACTGGGGGCTGAGTGGTTATGTTAGCAACTGAGTGCATGTCTGGTCGGTGGTGTCGGGTGCGGGGGGGGGGGTTTGGCCTGCACCTGGGAGTTGTGTGGAAGCTGGGGAGCTCCAACAGAGGAGAGGAGCGAGAGGGGAGGGCTGGGGGAGGTGGGTAAGGGTAGATAGAGGGAGGAAAGGGGACAGGGGAAGAGGGGGGAGGGGGAAGCTCCATCCAGCACTTCTGAGGAGGAATAGGGTCTGGGGGAAGAAGGAGGGGGAAGTGCACGGCTGGGACACACGTCACCTGCCATGTAGGCAGTGGTACACTTTGCGGGTTGTAGCACGACCCGAACATCGTATTGGATAGATTGAAGGTCCTCACTTTGAATGTAGATGACATCTACTCCCCAGGTAAGTGAACCAAGCTTTTGTCCATTTTCCAGAAGGAAGGGGCAGATGTGGTACTCATGCAGGAGACACTCTTGAGCGCGCTTGAACATCGCAAGTTGCTCAGGGGTTGGGTGAGGGAGATGGGGCGGCTTCCCATAATGGACAGCAGCAGGGGGTAGCTACTCTGATTCACTGCCGGGTTCTCTTTGTGCTTCATAAGAGTGTAGCAGACCTGGAGGGACAATACCACCTCATGGGAGAGGAGATCCAAGGTCAGCGGATGGCTTTCTGAAATGTGTATACCCCAAATATCTACAACCATGGTTTCTTCACTCCCCCTTCTGGCCAAGATACTGGGGTTCAGGGATTATCAATGGGTGGTAGCAGGCAATTTCATCTTGTCTAAAGATCCGATGATTGATTACAAGCCTCCCTGGGTTATTCAGAAGCACACTGTTGGGTCAATTATCTGCTGGGGGAGTTGGGGCTAATGGACCCTTGAGGAACGCTGCACCCGACAGAGAGTGATTTTATGTTCTATTCAAACCCACAGGTGTCGGAGGGTTTGTTCCCCAGCTTGGAAAAGGCTGTGATAGGGGATGTGGGCCGGTTTGGCTAGATCTGCGCTTCAGGAGGAATAGGTTGGTCAGGCGGAGGGAGGGTGGTGCATGAACCCTACTTTGTACACAGACAAGGCATTTCACCAGCACCTGTAGCAGGAATGAAAGGTTTATTGGAAGGCAAAGACAGATGCAGAGATAGACCCTAGGACACTATGGGCAGCGGCAAAGGCTACTATGCAGGGGGGGGGGGTGATCATTGAATATACCTTTCCACTTTGGAGGATGGTAGATGAGCAAATACTTGCTCTATTGGGGCAGCTTCAGGCGTGTAGGAGACAACACGTGTACACAAGGGAAGAAGATAGGGAGCACTACATAACAGTGAAGTGTGAATTGAATAAACTCAAACCAGCGGGCAGAGAGGGATATCAAGCTCTACAAGTACCAGCTGCATCGCTGGGGGAATAAAAGCAGGAAGCTGTTAGCCCACCTGGTTAGCCCAAAGAAGAAAAAGAGTGCTATCAGCAATATTCAGGAGCTGGGGGACTGTATGCTCAGTGATGAGCAGGAGATTTGCCACCAATTTCATAGGTTTTATAGTGACTTATACTCTGTTGGCCCCAGGTATGATGCCCCAATTGGGGGAGGAGGAGTGTGTGACTTTGAACGCTCCCTTCACCACAGGGGAGGTATCCCTGGCAGTTAAGATGCTCAACTGGCTAAGGTGCTGGGCCTGGACGGGCTGGGTGCAGAATTTGATAAGATCTTGGGTGATAGCCTGACTGCGCCTTTTCTGGTGCAATGTGGGGCGGTGCTCCGAGGGAGAGTCCTAGGGATAAACCAGAACCACACCACTGTGGTGGTTCTCCCAAAGCTGGGCTGGGAGGGCTGGGACCCCACGCAGGTGGGCTCCAATAGGCCCATATCTCTTTTGAATCAGGATGTGAAGTTGATTGTGGGGATTTTGTCTTGGCGATTGGGCAAGGTGACTGCAGGCCTGGTGCATCCAGGGCGATTTGCCTCAGCCAATCTTTTAAAGATCATGGTAGTACTTTATAAGATTCAGAAGAGGGAGGGGGATGCGATCATTGTGAGCCTGGGTGCCGAAAAGGCATTTGACAATGTGTCCTGGGAGTGCATGTTTTGGGTGGTGGAGGCCTATGGAATACAGGGGTCCTTTCCGGACTGGGTCTGAGCACTGTATCATGAGCATTCTGTGAGGATTTTGGTCAATGGTGGCCTGTCTGAGGCTTTCCAGCTTTACTGAGGCACATAGCAGGGATGCCCCCTGTCCCCATGTTATTTCGGCTCACCTTGGAGCTTCTGGCAATTAAGACCCAGAGAATGGGAGGGTATCAGAGTGGGGCAGGACATGTATAAGATCAGCCTGTTCGCCAATGATATGCTTCTTTTTATTAGCCAGGTGAACAACCGTATAGGGAGGGTAACAGAGACTGTAGCCAGTTTTGGGGCTTTCTCCTGCCTCAAGATCAATTGGAGGAAGTTTGAGGCCATGCTGGCATCGAGGGAATACAAGTGCAGGGATCAGCTCGGATTTCCATTTACATGGGCAAGGGAGTTCCTCAAGTACTTGGGTATTTATCTGAGTGCGGACCCCCAGAAGGTGTATGACAAGAATATCCGGGATTCACTGGGGTGACTGAAACTGCTGTGTGAGAGATGGCGGGACCTTCCCCTCTCCCTGATGGTAAGAGTGGTGATGGCTAAGATGGTCCTGTTACCTCGTATCTTGTACCTGCTCCAAATGGTGTCCTTTTGAGTCAAGGGTCACAGGGACTGATTTTACAGGGGGATTCTGGGGTCTTTCCTTTGGAAGGGGAAGGGGGCCTGCATTAGGTATGTGAAGCTCACAGCAGATAAGGATAGGGGGAAATGGGGCTTCCTGACCTCTGGTTATACAGCATGGCGGCCATCATACGGTGGGTGCATGAACTGCACACGGGGAGATCGCTATTCCCAGCAGGATTCTTCGATGGCGGGTGCCAGCCTTATAGGTTTTTCAGTTTATTGCAGGTAACCCAGGAGGGGCAGGGATGACTGCTTGAGTTCCTGGAGAAGGCGTGAGTGTCGTGGAAGCTCAAACTGGGAGGCAGGAAGGGGAGACCACCCTTTGGGCAGCTGGTGGGCAACCCATAATTTATCTCTGGCTTGGGGGGCTTTGTTTTTGATGTGTGGGAGGCAAGGGGGTGCAAATATGTGGGGCAACTGTTGGAGCTGGGGAGACTCTGGATTTCCCACATTTGACCAGCTGAAAGCCAAATGGGAGCCCCCCAACAAACATTTCATGGCTTATTTGCAGAGCAGTCATGATGTTAGAAGCAAGTTCCTGTGGAATAGTGGGAAGGGGGTTTTCACCTCCCTTGACTGGGTGTTCATGTGGACAACGCCAAAACTGAATAAAATTTCCTATTAATAGGACAAGATCAGTGTCTGTTGGCGAAAGAGCTGGGGGAACCTATTGAGGGGGAAGGCTTGCGGTGTTTTTTTAGTGCCATTAATGCCTCCACGTCTGATGTGGTCTTGCAGGAAACACAATATAAAATACTTCACTGGGCCCCTACTGGAGGGAGGTACTGGAACAGGTGCAGAGGGTGCTTGGTACGCAGGTGGAATGGACGTACTCTGCCCTACTGTTGGGAAACTATGAGCCCCTGTGAGAAAGGGAGATAGGCAGCATGGAGAGGAAATTCATGAGGGTGGCCTTTATGGTCGCAAGCAAAGTAATACTAACCTACTGGACTGCGACACAGGCCCCCTCGGATTCCCACTAGGTCAATAGTATGTGTGAGATGGCAGAGTGGATGCGCAAAGACAGACTTCTAGTGTGCTCTGTGGCCCAGCAAAAGTACTGAGAGATGTGGGATCTGTTCGTTGATGGCCTGAAAGACGACTGAGCGTGTGACAGCAGGTTGGTTCAGGCTTGGGGGGCGGAGGGAAAGGGAGGATACAGGGGAGGGGCGAGGGGCAGAAAGGCAGAAAATGGGGCCCGCAGGGCACTGTTTGCTAGTACTCTTAGTACTGCGGCAATTTGTTGAAGTTGCAGTTGGATATTGTATACATGGGTTGATCACCATACACAGCGTAGTTTGTACCTGTTTTGACATGATCGTGGCTGTTTATAACTTGCGGTCTTCAATAAAGAAATGTAAAAAAAAAATTATATAAAATGACATAAAAACAAGTTCATATCACAATCTAAGTAACAATACAGGATTAATCTAAAACTTTCATTGGCTGAACATTTGTTTAAAAAAATAGGCCTTCAAATGTTTTCTAAAATTATCCGTGTTAGCCATTGATCTAATTTCTACTTGTAATTTATTCCATTCAGCAGGAGCTATCAAAGAAAGTCTGTGCCCATCTCGCTGCCAGATGAAACCACCTGACCAAGGGTATCTGCGAAGTCCGTGTGTCCATTATCTTAGGGTGCGAGAAGGCCTATAAATCTTAAGCACTGTACTAATATACAGTGGGACATCACCATTCAAAGCCTGTGCAAGTGATGGCAAGCAGTGATTTCGCATATGCAAGTGCTAGATTCTACAAAGCCAAAAAGAACCAATTAAGGAGTCAAGCTACAAAGCACAAATGTTATGATTTTGAGGTGGCTGTTAATGCCAGACGGTTTAGCACAGTTGATCCCCCCATCACTCCTCCAAACTCTGGGTTTACCCAAGTATGTGGTTGGCACACCTGCCTCAGATCAGGTATAAATATCAGTGTCTATAGTTTATGAGGTAGACGTGTATTTCTTTGCCATATAGGAAATGCACAGGTAATTCTCCAGCCTGCCCAAACCACACCCAGATACGCCCTTCTGCTGCAGACATACACATATAAGAAGTGACTTTTCTAAAATCGCTACTTAGATGCACATGCATAAATCCCTATCTGCACATGCAAATACTGCACAAGCCTTCTACTACGGCCTCCTTAACAGATAAGCACTGAAAAACACCACTAGTGGGATCATTTTTCTCTCCATCCTGACCAAGCTCTGGAAATGTCCATAATTTGACTGGCTATAAAGCACAGTTACTTACCTGTAACAGGTGATCTCTGGGAACAGCAGGAATAAGTCTTCACATATGGGTACGTCGGTACCAATGGAGTCTGCGCGGGAATGCTCCCCAGCGTTCAATCATAATGCTTTTGAAAGCATCCCAACACGCCTGCGTGCTGCCTTCCCGCCTTTCCCAACTGCCTCTCCTCAGTTAAGTTTTAAAGCTGAGGCAAAGAGAGAGAGAGAGCAAGGAAGGGAAAGATAGAGATAGAGAAATGCAACTCCTAGGGGAGGTGGGTGGGTTGTGAAGACTTATTCCTGCTGTTCCCAGAGATCACCTGTTACAGGTAAGTAACTGTGCTATCTCCAGGAACAAGCAGGAATGAGTCTTCACATATGGGGACTCCCAATCTCAGATGCCCAGAGGGAGTCCTAGCATGTTGCGAATCTAGAAAGAGCCATGCTACTCCTCAGAACCTCAGGCATCCTGGGGATGGAGGGTAGGAGTTGAATTACAGAAAAGGTGCTGTGGAACAGCTGGACTAGAACAGGACTTCTATAGAGGAAGACCCTGTATAGAGGGCATTTAGTAGTAAAATATTGAGTGCAATATTCTAATATGGGCCTCCCTTGGTGGCATTGTAAAAAGTCTATTGAGGTTCATATGTCTCCAGGTATGTGGATGGAGAGATGCCTATATAACTAGATCCCCCTAGGAATATGGGGAGAGAGAAAGATTCATCTAATAGCAAGAAACATAGAAACATGATGACAGAAAAAGACCACAAGGCCCATCTAGTCTGTCCTTTCACATCAACAACTACAACAGTCCCCTTTTTACCTTTAGAGATCCTCTGTGTTGGTCCCATGCTTTTTTGAATTCAGTTACTGTCCTCATCTCTACCACCTCCACTGGGAGACTATTCCATGGATCCACTACTCTTTCCGTAAAGAAATATTTCCTCATATCACTCCTGAATCTATCTCCCTTCACCCTCATCCCATGTCCCCTCGTAGCAGAACTTGCTTTCAATTGAAAGAGGCTCTCTCCCTGAACATTTATGCCACGGAGTTATTTAAACATCTCAATCATATCACCTCTATCCCGCCTTTCCTCTAAGGTGTACATATTAAGATCCTTAAGTCTGTCCTCATATGCTTTATAATGAAGCCCACTAATCATTTTAGTAGCCACCCTCTGCTTGAATAGATGCATAGAGACTCTTCTTTCCCTGGTTATGACTGACAGAGTCAGAGGAATGGTCTCCCTGACAAGAAGGAGTCTAGATTCCTTTCAGAATTCGAGCTCTTGAATAACCAGGATGGCTTAAGTGAAAAATGCAGAGGATAACTTCAGTCTGCAGGCAGCAAGTCCAGATCTCTCCAGAACTGCAGTATGGTGAATGGATAGAGGGCGCCAGTGGAATAAGATACCATAGTGACCCGCCTATAAGGGCAAGATGGGTATCAGGCGTCCTTGAGCTGCCACTGAAAGAAAACTATCTCTAGCGAGAAGTCCAAAGGAGATATGCCATCCTACAAGGTTTACCTAAAAAAACCCTAAACATATTACAAATGGCACAAAATGTAGCTGCCAGGGTCATAATGAAGAAAAATCTAAGTGACCACATCACACCAGTGCTAATTCAATTACACTGGCTACCCATAACAGCTCGCACAAAATACAAAATACTAACAACCACCTTCAAACTCATCCACAACTTAGCACCTTCCTTCCTCAACAACCTAGTAAGATTGCAACCTCCTACCCGAAACAGAAGAACCCACAATTCCAACATCCTTCACACTCCAACAGATATAAGATCTGCCAAAACTAACACCAGCCACAGGGCTTTCTCATATGTGGCGCCAACACTGTGGAACCAACTCCCACCAGAACTACGAGCTAGCAATGACCTTCTAGACTTCAGAAAGAAACTCAAAACGCACATTTTCCAATCACATTTCAACCTGAACTAAACCCACAGATGGAGCAGCCCCTGACCACTGTGTCCAAGAAGATTATCCTGTATATATGTATTTATGTATATCTGTAAATGAACTCCCCCATAGCTAAGAAGTGTTAACTCTGTATGATGTGCTTTTCTGACAATCTGTATGTAAGCAAAATTTGTACCTGCCTTGATTCGACAGTCCAAGAAGATTATCCTGTATATATGTATTTATGTATATATGTAAATGAACTCCCCCATAGCTAAGAAGTGTTAACTCTGTATGATGTGCTTTTCTGACAATCTGTATGTAAACAAAATTTGTACCTGCCTTGATTCGGCAGTTTCACAATAGTAATCCTACCCGCTTCTGATCGCTGGAAGGAGCGGGCTACAAATGCTTGCTAAATAAATAAATAAATAAATATGGGCCAAGCTAGGGAGTTGGCCATTCTTTAGGTTTTCACGTGATGAAAGGCCTGTGTCTTATGTCTCAAAAGAGATTTTAGATGAGATGGTAAGGGAGGGAATACCTACCAGTCACAAAGACATGACTGGGGGAACCCCTCCTAACCATCTGGGGTTACATGCTAGGCAAGATACTAATGCTCTCTAGCAAGGGCCCATAGTGCAAAGCTACTCTGTAGAGTTGCAGAGAGCATGCTGCAGGTTGGTTAGAAGAAAAATCTGGCTGTTTAAAGCCAGTGGGTAACTTAAACTATTCTGCCAAGGACAAGGGGGCGAAGAATAGAAGTTAACCAACCAGTCTGTGATAATAGGGTTTCAAAACAAGGTTGATAACCTGTTTGGGGTTTAGCACTGAGGCTAGAAGGATTGCTAGTGGAGGAGAAACCCTGGTTGTGTGGTGAACAGAACCAGTGGCTTAACCACTAGGAATTGCTGCATCTGCAGCAACTACCAGGGCAGCGGAAAAAAATTTCTTTTCCCCCTTTTTTTTTTTTTTTAGATTGGGAAAAAGAAACAACAGACATAGTAGGAGTGGTAAGACTTCCTATTGTCTGATGAGCTGCCCTAAGGTAATAAAAGGGGGAGACAACTCTGGAAGGGAGAATCCCCCTGTGGAACAGGTAGAGGACGATAGGGGCTTACCAGTGTAATAGAGCCACTCTTACCAACCGAATGTTGTAGTAAGAGGGAGGTAAGACAGAGCTAAAGGAGACTGACTATGCAGTAAGTCTCTGAAAGGTAAGATGATACATGCTAGTACAGGGAAAAACTGTCTTATTGATAGTTGTCACTTCTGTTTTCCCAGAAGAGGAAGAGAAACCTGTTAACTATGGGCATGATCATCATAAAGACTCTTAGAGTAAAAGAAAAGATGTCTCGTGAAGAGAGATCCAGGAAAAGTTAGGAAGAAATTAGTGCAGATGCTTCAAGTGAAAAGAAGCAGACTGCAACTCTAACCACCAACCAGGAGAGGTAATGATGATCTATCTGAAACCCTGCAATTGCTGGGTTTGCTGAACCTGTTGAGGTTGTGGTTTCTTTAGACCAGGGCGATGTTTCCCCTGTTTGGGAACATCTGTATGATGGGCAGAAGATGGATAAAACTTTTTCCCCCTAGGGGAAGAAAGTTTGGTAGGACATTTCCTACCAACTGGGAAAGAGGAAGGCGTAGAACAGCGTCTGGAAACAGGAATGTCAGTGGTTAACTGAGCAACTTGGAGTAAGGACTCCTTGTAAAAGAGATTTTCTCCAGTGCAAGGAGTATTTCCCAGTCTTTCTTGTGCCCATTTGTCCAAGTCTGAAACTTGGAGCCAGGCTTTACGTCGTGCCCCTATAGCTATAGCAGAAGTTCTACTAACAGACTCAAAGGAGTCTAGGGAAGCACGAGTAAGGAACTGGAGATATTTTGAGCATGACTAACTAGTAAGGAATAGTCTGTTCTTTAGGGCTCTTGAAGAAAAGGAGTCAAAAACAGTAATTTCTTTGTGACCTCTTCAAGAGATAATCCCATATAGAAAATATATGAGAGAATTCTTGCTGAAAGCATGGATGCCTGGAAGGTTTGGCATCCAAAGGCATCTAAAGTCTTAGGGGCATGTTTACTAAAAACCGCAAAAGTGCACGCCGCACAATAGCGCATGGAAACGCGGCACCTAAATGCTCTTAAACGCTCCTAAACGCCCCGCACACGTGCGATGAACCCCCGCGCATGTGCGTGACACACTAACGAGCCCCGCACAAGTACGGGCCCGCAAATGTCCGATAGAGGCGTGGAAAGGCCTACGGAGGGTGGAGGAAGACCCCGGAGGGGCGGAGAGAAGGGGTTAATGGGCGGGGAAGGGGAGGGGAGAGGCCCCTCGCACAGTTGCGGGGCCGAATTTCCATTGAAAAACTAGCGCGAGTGAAACACTCGCGGTAGAGGGCATTTAAAGGGAAGAGAAACCATTTCCGTCAGCAATGTACAGCAAAACCGGGGAAACCTGCAAAACGTGAGCAGTGTGATACATGTGCACAGCACAAAAGTGCAATTAAAAATAGAAAATGACCACCACAAAAATATTAAAAATAGTAATTCAGTTGGGGAACAGTTATAGTGATGGGCAAAACTAGAAAACACACCCAGGAAAGCTCCAAAAAAAAGAAATGATTTTTGGAAAGGTGTACGGAGCGGAGACTCGTCCAAAAAACATTTCCCTTTTTCTGGAGCTGTCCTGGGAGTGTTTTCCATGTTTGCCCATTAATATCACTGTAGCCCAGCTTGGTTATATTTTATCCCCCTTTTCCCGTGGTCATCTGTGGGCTTTACGTGCACATTTGTCCCCAGACAGGGTGAAGGAGCCCACAGTAGAAATGCACACAGCAGGCTTTGCGAGTCCATCCTGCCATGTTACTATCTCCAGGGACTGCACTGTCCCTGTGGCCACAGTGTGGTGCAGCGGACAGAGCCAGTACCTCTAGGGTCAGAGGTTCAAATCCCAGCTGGGGCACTTTCCAGCCCTGGCCATACATTTTACCCACCACTGAACAACAATAGCACACACACCCCTGTCTTGCAGGGAACATAGGCATGGGGAGATCACCCATATTTTACCCAACACCACACACACACCACAACAATGGGCAATACCTACAGCCAAGTCGCCCAAATGCAGTCCCGTACTGACACATTGCAATCAGGTCATCTGCTTTCTCTGAGAGAAGCTCATGCCAGCATGTTGGCGGACGAGTACATGTGGTGCAGGGGGGAGTGGCCGCTAGCCACGGAAGACAGAGGCCTAGCCATGTGCAGGCTGGCACAGTCCACAGCAACAGACAGGCCCTGCCGGATCCACAGTCATGGACTATCCAGGGAATTCAGCCAATCTGTGGCTACACAGTGGTGCAGTGCACACAGACAGTGCATGCAAGAACAGAAGGTCACAGGTTCAAAGACCAGCTGGGGCTACCGGCAATCCTGCCCACATATTTTCCCCACAAATAAACAGTGACAGTAAGGACACACCTTTCGTGACGAGGACATATGCAATGGTAATACGTCTATCTTTTACCCCACTGAGCACAGACACCATGAACAGGGGCAGAACCTACAGCAGAATCCCCCAAATGCAGTCCTGGTGGGCCACAGACCAGTCAGGTTCCATGCTGCCACTCATACAAATGCCTGTGCTGTATATCTATGCACCACCCCCACGGCATGTAGATGTAGCTCATGCATATTCATGAGGGACAGCAGGAAGACCCGAACAGTGTGATGCAAAACTGGACTGGAGTTGGGAAGCGCTGCCGTAAAGCAGCAGCCAACAGGGGCAGACACACCCACACCCACAGGCCCCACTGGCCAATGTCTCCTGTAGAGGCAGAACATTGGACCCTGCGTGCATCTCCCAACACTAGCACCTGCATACCTTAGCAATGTCACCCTACACCTGAGGTACACAGCTCTGAAACGTTTGCTAAGAGTACAGGCTGATAGATATCCCTACGTTACGCACATACTGCTAGTTGACCCCATCCGAACAATCTGTTTGGTGTCTGCGGTGCGTGCTCCAGGCCTGGCCTCTGACGGTGTTCACCACCCTGGGGAGTGACCCCCAGCAGTACTGCGTACCATATCCATGCCTGTGCCGTGCCCAGGACCGGTGTGGTGGGCAAGGCTAATCACCCCCTCAATAGTAGCACAATGCTGGCATAGGTGTGGGAGTGTGTGTCTGTCTATACAGTGTGTGTTGGCTGCAAACACCTTCTCCAACCCACACTGCCAGCACTACTGCCAGTATTGGCCTGCCAATGTGCATAATGAGCAGCAAGGTACCATGGGTATAGGGCAGACATGGTGGGCTGGCCAGGATGCATCTGCACAGGGCATAGGGCACTGGCTGTGACATTGTAGTGCCCGGCCACCACCTACACAGACAGGGTGACCTCTGTATGTGCTGCTGGGGGAGCACTCTCACCCTGAGTGTGCAGTGATGACAGCATGGCTAGGCACCCCCATAGTGCTGTATTGTGTTTCTCTCTTGTGATATATATGGGTTTCCTGTTGGGGCCTCCTCACAGAACTCTCTGCTTGTGTGTGCTGCCACCCCAGTTTTGGGTGCATGCATTTCCATCAGGGCTAACCAGCAGACTGTTCACAGCTGGTATGTGTCTTGATGGAGTGCCTTGCAGGGTGCAGCGGCTGATGGCTTGCTGCAGGAGAATATCAGATAGTGCTGGGGTGCATCTTTGGATATCCAGGCCTAAAGTCTGTCTGATATTGTGTTATGGATGTGTGTGGAGCTGCTTGGACTGCCCTGTTGGGTGTCTGTTCCCCAGCAGGACTGGGGTTTGATGGTCCACTCTACTGCCATTGGTGCAGAGGAGGGGGGGGGGGTAGGATGGGGATCTGTTGGTGGGGGGCCCTGTTTGCCACCCTCAGAGGGGGGGGGGGGGTGTACTTTGACCACCTAGGAGTCCATGGGGGTTTCCACTAACTGAGACAGACAGAGATATCCAAGATGTTTCTGCAGCACCTTCCTATCTCACAGGTTATTACTGTTTTGGAGCTCTGTCATGGCCTCATTCAACCATGGCTGGTGTTGTGGACCTGGTCCTGGGCGCCACATCACACCCTCAGGGTGAGCACAGTACCCGCACAATGTGACGGTGTGTAGCTACTCTTTGCTGGTAGTCCACCCGCTCAGGACCCCCTACCAGGCCGAGGTGCTGTGTGGGTGCACACGGACTATTCCCCCTACCAGGCTGGGTAGCTGTTGGGGTGCATTCCCCATCTTGTGTGCATCTGTGGACAGCTGATTTGCATGTGCAGTGCATCATGGGTACGGGTGGCCTAACCTTTATCCTGTTTACAACAGCAGACTGTCTGTGAGGTGATGTGCAAGCTCTCTGCAGCCAGCCAGGGGCTTGCTGACAGCTATAGTGCTGTAGCCCAATGGTTACGTCACTACCTTTGCAGCCAGAGGTCATGGGTTCAAGCCCACTGTGGGGTTCTGTGATAGGGTTGTCCAGAGCATTATCTTTTTTTACTGTACATATTTTTATGACAGCAAACACACCCTTGGCATACTGTACCCATAAGGTGCCTCTGAGGGTGCTCTATAGGGCGCCCTATAGGCCACCTTATGGGTGCCATCCATATTGGGTGCACTATACATTATCCTGTGTCGCAACATACATGGTGCCCTATAGGGGACATTCTAGGGTGCCTTGGCGGACAGTGCACTGTAACATGTGCCTTACGGGCATCCGTATGTTAACACACTGTGAGAGCGGGTTTACTAGTAGTGGGAAATAAAATAAACCTTGAAGGCCTCCTACAGCACTCCTCACCATAATACATACTGCCCCAGCCAGCTTTGTTCACTGGGCACTGTGAGGGGTTGAAACCCTGACACCTGCACCATTGGTCAGTGTCTTCACCATTGTGCTGTGGCTCTGTTCCTGTGTTTGAGCAGCAGCAGCGCACAGCCTTGTAGCCATCGGCGCACCGTCTTGTGGCGCACAAAATTAACAGCGCGCTGCCTTCTGCCGCCCAACATGGGCATGCCTCCTAAAATAATGCCTCAGCCAGCTGTCTTCAATGGGCACTGTGGGGAATTGAACCCATGATGTCTGCACGAGTGGTCAGTGTCTTAACCATTGTGCTATGGCTCCATTCCTGTTATTTGCACATCAGCGCGCCACTTATCCCTCCCACTATTGGGCTGCCCCCTCACACATCAGCGTGCCGCCTTCTGTTGCCCAATTTTATCAGCGCGCCGCCCTCTGCCGCCCAACCTTAACAGCGCGCCGCCATCTGCCGCCTACAATGAACAGTGCGCCGCCTCATGCCGTATAAAAAAAGAGTGCGCCGCCTTCTGCCGCCCATAATCAGTATGCCTCCTACACCACTTTTGCCCATAAAAGTTGATGCCTCAGCTGGTCTTTTTTGTTGAGTGTAATAGGGGTTTGAACCCCTGACCCCTGCACCATAGGTCAGTGTCTTCACTGTTGTACTACGGCTCTATTGTTTGGTTATGCAGCAGCGCCCCACTTAGCCTTCCCATGCGCTAATGTGGGCCCCGCACATTAGCACGACGCACACACGTACGGTCCGGTTTTTTTCTTTTTTCTGCCTGGCCCGCCCACTCCTTATATGGCACCAGCACACTAACGGGAACCCGCACAGCAACGGTGTTTAGTAAACATGCCCCTTAGACTCACGACCTGGCGGATAAGAAGAGTGCTTTTTAGTACTCTTAATATGCCTCATTGCTGATTCTACAACAATGGAATGATGAGGAAGTTGAGTCCTTTGAAAACCTGGAGAGGGGGGCACCTGATATAGAAGATCAGTTGCCCTAGCTTCCCACATTCGTAAGAGGAGATCCTGCAAGGACTGATGCAAAGGAAGCATGATGTTCTCCTTTGCACTCCCAGGAATATACAGGGATTCTGTATTCCCTTGTGTAGGATCCTGTCCAGGTATAGAAATGGCAAGTGATTTTGCCATATCCATCAGAAAAGCTTGAAAAGAAAAATCCCCAGAGGGAAATCCTCTTGGAAGAGGAGGACAGGCTAGATCTGTTGAAGAACTAGCATTGGCACCCAGGGATCTATCCAATTTTAGAGGAGTAGAAGATCCTAAAGGGTGGAGTATGGGATCCTTAGAGGATGGTTGCTGGTACCGTAGGAGGTCGGGACCAGCAACAGTCGGTAGCGCATCGTCCATGCCAGGGATCGATTCCAGACTCGGTACCGAGGGAAGTGAGCCTGATGAAAGAAGCATGGAAGGTACCGACAGTGATGGTAAAATGGATACCGGTACCGACTCCAATACCGGTGGAAGAAGGCCAGCCGGTGACGGCTCTAACGGTATCGAAAGAACCGAGAGTGCCGAACATGGATGATCATCGGAACCGTGCCTTCGGTACCGTCCGGTGTCGGTACCAAGGCGAGTCGGTACCCAGTCCTCCAGACTGGAGATCGATTCCAGACTCGGCATCGAAGGAAGCGAGTCTATCGATGCACATCTGGAGGGTACCAACGTCGGTACCAGTACCGGTACCGGGATCGATACCGATACTGGAAGATCGGTCTGCAGCGTATCCAACGGCCCAGTAGGTACCGAGGACGCCACACTACGATCCTTGGTGAGGAATGTTTCATCCAACACCATTGCCAATGCCGAGGTATCGGTACCGCTCAAAGCGGATGCCACCACCGAGCATGGCTCAGGTATGTTCGGAGAGGGGTGAACCTCAGGAACAACCTGAAACCCCACACAGGATTTGGAGGCCGAAGACTCCCACCGGGGTCTTAAAGCCAGTGTGTTCTCGAGGGCAAGGCTAGAGGCATCTCTATGCTGTGCATGAGATCTACCACTCGAGGACTGGCTAGTCTTAACAGACTGTTTTTGGGTTACCTGATCCTGTGAAGAAGAAGGGTTGGTCGGTGCCCTGAAGTTGAATGGGGACCGCGTATCGAGGGGAACTCGATGCTGAAGACTTCTTCCCACTATACTGTTACAGGAGGGACACTCCAGAGGAAAATGGTCAGGACCCAAGCAGGGTAGACACCAATTATGAGTGTCTAAAATAAATTTTGTACCGCCACAGTTTGAACATTTCTTAGGAATAGTGGCTGGCGCTTCCATGAGGAAAAAAGGGGGAGGCCTAGCAGGCCGGGAAAAAACCCCGTCAGGCACTAAGAGGGAAAAATATTCCCTAACAGGAATAAGTTGAAGAAAAAAGAAAAGAAACACCGGTGATACCGGTGGCGTCGAGGAAGGCAGCCGCGACCACAAGAAAACTAAAAAATAAAAGAAGAATTTTCTGCGGTGACAGAAGGACGTCCTGTCGGCTCCGTGGAAAAACGAAAACTGAGGAGAGGCAGTTGGGAAAGGCGGGAAGGCAGCACGCAGGCGTGTTGGGATGCTTCCAAAAGCGTTATGATTGGACGCTGGGGAGCGTTCCCACGCAGACTTCGTCGGTACCGACGTACCCATATGTGAAGACTCATTCCTGCTTGTTCCTGGAGATTATAGCCACCTAGTGAAACTAAGCAGATATATATACCAACTCGGTGAGAGGACATTTTCCACAGGAGAGGTTTAGTCAGTTAAATCCTTATGTTTGATGGCCAAACCTCACCGATGATTTTCTCCAGGTCACCGGAATGTTTTTGAATTTGCTTACTTTTCCCCATTGCAGCTGAAGTGGAAGGTGGAAGCCATCAATGACCTCAACCTGGTACTTTGGGGGTAATTTTCAGCGGTTATCATTTTAATTTAAATCCCAGCTGCAGCATTTAAATTAATGTATATATTCGGCCCTGCTATACATATAGTCAGCAACACTGAACATATGTATAGAGCAGCGACCGTGTCCGCTGCTATACAGCAGGCCTAAACGTTTATCTGTATAGTGGCTGAATATCACTGCTATATGGATAATTCATTGCTATCCTTGCTCCGCCCCTTCACTATACAGATAGTACTGGGCTGTTTAGACATAATTGCAACTTGATACTACCTGTATAGGAGCTGAAAACACACAGATAGGGAAGTTATAAATTTACCAACTGCCGGCAAATATATAACTTCCTTTGAAAATTGACCCCTTTATTTTATAGAAAATTACCACTGGCTGAACTGTTTGAAAGTTGATCACCAGGCACGAAAGAGCAGCACTGCAATTTTCTTTTCTTAGGTACCATTCCCAGGTCTGGAATCACCTGAAGGACGAGAAGCGAGAGCCTGGAAGCAGGCCCCTGTCTCCCACCTGGTGATGGGGAGCACTAACCATTCTCCTTTAATGCTCTTTATGTAGCCCTGCATTGCTTCCTCACCTGGAGAAATCCGGCAAGATGCTCTGAGGTTGATTCATCAGAATATTTTTCCCTTCAGAGAATATGCTGCGTCCCCATTTTTCCAATGTGCGAGTAATACTGTTTACGCCTTGAATATTCACTTTATCAGCTGGAAAAATATAAGAACAGAAAGGATAAGTGTCTCTGTGGTGGATATAGAGGAAGAACACTGGCTTTGGGGGAGGATGGCTGAGGACAGGAAACTAGTGTGTGTGTGGGGGGGGGGGGGGATATTTCAGAATTGAGCACCAAAGGAGGGAGAATAACTGTATCTATATTTTATGGTTCCATAATTTTAATAAAACTGAGCACCTAAATTTAGTATCCTAAGTTAGGTCCTAAATTTGCGCCTTATTTTTGGCTAAATTTAGGTGTCTAGGTTTTCAGCTGAAAATTTATCCTAATTTATGAGCTTTAAAGTTATGCTTATAAATTTAGGCCTGCTATTAATTTGTTTAGATTTATGAGCCTAATACTGAAAATCAGTGCTAAATTCCTAACGTTTTTTCCTCATCCTAAATTTGCCCCTGTTGTCACCCATTTTATATGCCTCCTAAATTTAGGACCTCAGCCCTAGTAAATTTTAAGAGGCCAATTTAGGGGTATAACTCTCAAAGGGGCATGTTTACTAAAATGCATGATGGTTAGCATGCCCTCAACCCCAAAGATTAGTGCAGAAACCGGCGCTAACCTTTGGGGTGGTGTCTGCATGTGCCTCTGATGTTAGCACATTACAGCCATGCTTAACAACTCACAAGTGCCCTTACTATCACCCCTTAAAGAGGTGGTGAGTTTGCCCATGATAACTGCAATGTGCCATCATCATCCCTGCCCCATTCCGTGCTGCCTCGCACTGTCAGCCTGCTGCAATTTGCACACGGTAAACCCTGTACAAGCCATTGGTGTGGTCTTGTAAGCATGCCCCAAAGTTAGGAGCACAAATCCTTTGAATATTTGGCCATCATCTAGCTAAATATAGGAGCCTAATGCTGAAAATCGATGCTTTTTTCCCTGCCCTAAATCTGCCCCTGCTGCCGCTCACTTTTTAGAATCCAAAATTTAGGGGTTCAGTGAAATTTTCAAAGAGGCCAATATAGGAGCATAATTCTCAAAGTTAGAAGCAAATGGGCCTCAATGTGGCTGATATTCAAAAAGTCTGTTATGTAAAGGGTTTACTGCTGGGCACAGAACTTTAAAACAATTCAGATTCTCAGCACTAGTATCTGGGTAGTGGCTGGTGCTGAATATCCGGATACAGCGGTCAGTGCCGGCGACTATCTGGATAGCTGGAGAGTGTATTGGGATAGCGCTTAAAACAGCTTTCCTGCTGTCCTACGTTATGTGGCTAGATGATCAGCATAAGGGCGCCGTTTATCCAGATAGTCTCTGGCACAGCCCTTGCTTGGCCCACAGATCACCATCATTCACAGCAAGGTCAGTATTAAGTGGTAAGATACTTGGTTGAAGTTAACAGGATAACTTATCCGATTACCTTCAACAGAGATTCCGATGACTTATCTGGTTAAGTCAAATCACTGAATAACTATACTCTAATAGTCTTGGGTTGAATGTGCCCAATTTGATTTGCTTTGTATGGGTGCGTTGGATTGGTCAAAGGTGTTCATAAGCGACACATTAGCGGAAAGGTTATATCCCCTAAGAATTCCATGGGAAATCTGGGAGTCCTTCTAGAAGAAGATATCTCCTTCTAGCCTCAAAAAGCTAAAGTGGTAGAATCAAAGCTTTACAAACGACAGTTGATAAAATAACTTAAACCATATTTGGACTGGGAGGGGAGGAGGGGGCATTGCATACAGTCACTCAAGCCTTAGTGATGAGTATTCTTGATTATTGTAACAGCTTATACTGTAGGTGGGTGTGCCAGTAAAGGCTATATACAAATTACAGATGATCCAGAACACTGCTGCAAGACGGTTCACAGTGTTTAGGAGAAATGAAAGTGCTACTCCAACTTTGGCTAGGCCTGATTGACTTCTAAAAAAAGAAAGCCCAATTTAAACTTTTACCTTAACTTTCAAGATATTTCATAATCAAAAACCACCTACATCGTTGCAGTCTTCTCAGGGTGGTATGTTGGATGTTCTGTTGGTCAAGGTCATGCAGAAGGTCATACAGAATAGGTAGCTAGACAGATTCTCGATTATGGTTCCAACATTATGGAATTCATTGTGATTGGTGTCAAATCTATTCATATTTTGTAATAAATTAAAAGCATTTCTTTTCCCTGTATGATGGTCAGTTGGAGAGGCAAAGTGTTAGGAATTTCTAACTTATAGTCCAAAATTCAGCTTAAGCTCCTTTATTACTGTTTGTCTTGTGGAGTGTTTTCATGTTTTATATATATGTGTATTTCATTGTTTTTTATGTTTATGTGTCTTAATTTTGTAAACTGCTTTGAATGTTTTTTCTTATAAAGGAAGCATATAAAATGTTATGAATAAATTAATAAATCCGTTCAACAGACTACAAAGAAAGGATTTATCCAGTTAAAACCTAGGGGCTGATATTCAAAACCTTCATTCAGACAGCCGACAGGAGGCCGTCCGGATAAGGTTGCTGACTGAGATATTCAGTAGCATTATCTGGAGAGTGCCGCTGAATATCTCTAAAGACTGCCTCAGCACTATATGGTTAATGCAAGGGCGGTCGTTGGCTGCAGCGAAAGTAACACCAGCGCTCGCCAGATAATTAAATAAATAAATAAGTGCCGGCATTGTTAGAGAATTTTCTGCCGGCACTTATCCAAACAACTAGGGTCCATGAAAAGCAGGCCTAAGTTGCTATCTGGATAAGTGACAACTGGAAACTGCATTAACTGGATAAGTGCCGGCACTTATTCAGACAGTGCCACGCAACTTAGATATTCAGTGGCAGCCCCTATCTGGATGCTGCCATTAAATTTCTCACCGATATTTAAGCGCTGTGCTGTAAGGAGTGAGCATATTCGAAAGTGTGCTGTGCAGTACAAAGAGTCCTGGGCAGCACTGATCTGTGACATTGCAAAAGGAAGGAAATTGGGGAGTCTAGATGTGTCTTCCAGTTCTTATCTGCTGTTGTACACCTTGATTCTATGTTTATGAAGAATCTTTTGCCCATCATATATTAGGTAACAGAAAGCTAACATAAAGCCATAAATTTGATTGTCTAAAGCAAGTGGGTAAGTTCTGAAAGACAAGATTACTAGATGTAGGAAGACATCAAACCGTTTCCTCTTTAATCATATAGGGAAATATTCTAGAGCCCCTGCTCTTGAACCGGCCCTGTCATATGGTGAGGAAATAGAGGATGGGCCTGGCTGTTTATCTCTGGGCAGTGTGCTTTGGGGGAAAATATAAAAGGCTCAGTTTCTGGGTTTGGGGAGTGGTGTGTGGGAGTCCATTGCCAGAGCAGGGTAAGGGCTATCTATGAGCCCCATGGTTGCAGGGAGCAGTTGCCTCTAATGGCTGGCTAGCCAAAAACAGAAGGCGAGAACCTTTCCACTAGGCCAGATAGTCTTAAGAGGAAGAATGGACGAGGCTGGTAGACCCAAGGAGGGTCTGCAGGAAAAGCCAGCTGGGAGAGTCATGGAGGCAGCAGAGCCTAAGGGACTCAACCTTTGTCCCAAAGAAGTCCAGCTTCAGGAGAGATCTTTGAGTATTCCTCGGGGAATGAGAAGGACCTGTTAGGTGCATCTCATCTCGACCTCTGAGAAGTCCAGTTTTGTATGTGCATCCAGCGTACTCAGACAGGTAAGATTTTTTTTTGTGAGTGTTTTAAGGAATTCCTAACTTTTCTATTGGGAGGAGAGTCATTTTTCCTGTTTTTTTTATCTCCTAAAAAGGAGGTATTTCTCAGGAAATATTTTTGGATTTTCTAAAGAGAGTCCAGGGCACTGATACTTTCAATGCTTATCTAAATTGCTGACAAATGAGCTTGAATGTATGAATGACTGTTTTCATATGAGCGTGTTTTTAGGATCCCCTTGAGGAGTCAGGGGTACCCAGCTTGGGATGCTGAAGAGGATTATACAGGAGCCCCTCAATATTTAAAAAGCACCTAGATGTTTGACACCACACCAAATATCTGTGCTTTTTCCTTTCAATTTTTGGTAGCATTATGCATCGAGCAGGATTTAAGAATCCCACTGTATGCACAATCCTATGCGTTCCACGGAGAGGGCAGGTCTGGGGGCAGGGCTGCCAATATGCATACGATATTTAAAGCGATTAGCACAGTTCATGGTTAATTGCGGAGAATGGGATATTCAGCGGCTGAATATCCATGGCTCCTGCTCTTGTACGCCCCACTGCTAATCGATTGGCATCGGGATGTTAGAAGGGTGGCACCTGTGAATTCCTGGGCAGCGGCTGAAGATTGCTGCTGCCTGGTTAACTTCTGCATTCTGCGGTCGACCCAGATATTCAGCACCGGTGGCTGGATATGGCCGTGGCAATGAATATCCGTGTCTAAGGTTCAGCATTGGCAGCTAGCTGCTGGAGTGCTAGCTGCCGGCACTGACTATCGCTTCCATAGTTTATGGGGGGGGGGGGGATATTCAAAGGCATTTACACATTTTGCAGACTTATAAACTGTGTAAATGCCGCTCCTTGGGATATTCGCGGGTGCTGGCGCTACACACCCCGATGCTAACCCGTTAGCTTCGGGGCATGCTGGGAGCATTCCAGGGTGGCACCTATTGCTTGCTGGGCAGTTAGCGATATGTGATGAAAGTCAGGCGTAGGATACCATGGCCTAACTTTCGTCACAGAAGCTAATCAGGCAGCAGCTGAATATTGCCACTGAATATCAAGCCCTATATGTCTAGGCACTGATTTTAGACACTTCGATGTCTAGACTATGCGTGTGGCTCAGATGCTGAAAAATCAGGTACTATCTGGAGCATCTGACCAATGCATAATCTATAAGTGCCTATTTTCAGCACCTAGATGTATAAACTATGAGCATATATCTGCATATACCCAGGTGCCCAAATTCATCCCTGCTGAGCAAGCACACAGCACCACTGAATATCGGCATCAATTGAAACCAGATAATATCCAACTCTGCTCTAGCTGCACCTACGGACCACATCAGCACTCTCTGGGTAGTGCCAAGGTTGTCAGAGGGAAGATTCAGTAGCACTATCTAAATAGTGCTATTGAATATTACCTACTAGCATGTATTCAAAGGCACTTATCTTATTAGCAGCAATTAGCTCCTTAATTTTGGGGGATAAACCAAATAAAGATATTTTTACTCAAAGATACCCCAGGTGTGGACTTGTACTTCTTTGTAGTTTTTGGAATGTTTTGGTACCTTTAGTCACACAGCGAAAGCCTTGGGGCCATTTGTCCCTCCTGTCCACCAAGTCTTTTCTTTTACGTACGCCATGTGAGGTTAGCCTCATCTCCATAGGGAGAGGTGCATTACATAAATTCATCAAGAAAGATGGACAACTGAGCAAAAAACAGCAAAGACCGAAGGATATGGAGAAGGAAGAGAGCGAATAACAGTGCTCTGGCAATAAAGCCTTAGGGAACATCACGGCAAAGGAATCTATCCATGGAAGAAAAGTCGTCAGAGAAAGCGCAAGAAAGCAATCTATGAGCTTCCCCTGCACTCAATTGCCCAGGATAACTTGATGTAGCACTTTTGGTCAATGGGCTCAAAATGGATATTCATTCTGAAAGAACTGCCTCAGCGTTCTCTCCTTGTAAGTCAGAGAGGTAGATCCTTTATAATGAAGGAGGGAAAAAGGATCTACCCTTCTATCTCATGAGGAGAGAACCTTCTGCCAAGCCACCTGTCTAGCCCAACCATTGCAATGACAGTTCTTGGCTAGGGATTGTAGACTGCGGCTCCTTGAGGAAGCCAGCAATGGCCGAGACTCCGTCCCATCATGGGCTGTAGACACTGCCTGTGCACTGCCATCTGTTTTGGACAACCAGAAGAGCAGAAACAGTTCTCAGATATCCCTCATGGCTCCACCCAAATATTTTGTTTGGCCCTGTGGCCTGATTAGCAGTAGCATGAAATACGTTTGGCTCTTCTGGGGTATTGCAATACACTGTGGTAATAACTACTCAAAATCTTTTGAATTGTAGTGTTGGTTCATTGTTGCCATTTCAATCCAGTGCCTGGGTACTAGAGACAGACACCCATGAATCAGGCTCTCCAGTCAGGAAGCAGACAGCCTGCATCATAAAGGTGTTCTGTATATGGTGCCATTCCCTGCCGGGATTTATAAAATGGGCATAAAAGCATTGGCATGAAGTGGTACTATCTGATGGACAATGGACATCGAACTCTTGTGAGCTCCTCTTTAGTGGTTGGATCTAACAGATGGGCAACAGTACCACAGCTTTAAAGACTAGGAACATCTTTAGTATGTCTAGTAGCCATCCCCTTGCAGCATGAGTTTAAAGGTTTATGATTGATGACTGTTTGATGATTGTTTGATGACCAGAACTGAGTGATGTTTTGTGTGACCCTGGTAAGATGCTAGTCTCACAGTGGATGCTGACTAAGCATTTTGGAACATTAAAGTCAATATAGCTTTCGCCATGGAGAAGAGCATGAAGATTGATGCAATGTGGTGAATTGTTAGTGCTTTTCTAGACACCCTAGCTTCCCACATTAGCTCCCTTGTCTTTTCTGATATCTGCATCTGTCTCAATACCTTTTAACCTCTTCAGTTAAATGCTTCTTTAGTTACACTTTGAATTACAAATAGAAGATGTGTTGGTTCTCTTCAATCAGTTAATGCTGATTATAGCCAGGGAAAGGACAGTTCTTCTTTACACCATAAATGGTTCCAAATGAAGGAAATAGCAGTTCTTTTTTAGCACTGCATATTACTAGAGAAATGCATGCAATATTGTGCTATGGACACCCATTTTAGTCCGAGGAAAGGGCAGCCCTTGTATAACACCTGACAAAGTGGCCGTTCTCCTTAAATGCCATGAACATGTATGACTGCGTTAAGAAGAAAAGGTTGTTTGCAAGCCTGTCAGTAAAAACTTATTATAATGTTTCATCACCTCCATCTCTGTAGTTCCACTTCTGAAACTGATTGCCAAAGTCCTTTTCTCCGCTGGGAGCTGGCAGGGCGAGTAGGAGCGCTAGACCACAGAAGGCAATTGAAGACTTAGCTTTCATCTTGAGAGCTCCTGTGGAGAGAGAGGGAGAAGGTGACGGATTAAAAGACATGGAAAGGCAGGAATAAGAGCAGGGAGAACATTCCGAGGAAGGCATTCAAATTTTGTGACTCCTAAAATGGTGCTTTATGATGAAATACTTTCCAAAACTAGTAGAATCTGGATCTTTCTGATCCATGAATGAATTGGATATAAAGTCTGAGATACATTAATTTATACTAATATAACGTTAAAAAGACAAAGATATGGACAAAAAATTGAAATAGTTGACAACTTTAGCCTACTTCGATCAACAATCAATAAAGAAAGGACAAGCAGTCATGAAATCTGATGACACATTTATCTTTATCTTTATTTCAGAACTTTATATACTGCCCTTCATTACACCAGGGCGGTTTACTATTCAAAAAATTGGCATAGTAGAATACGGCGGAGTCAAGAAATTGAAAAGAACTACAATGCTGACAGTATAGCAATACAATCATACAACAGTGAAGGAGCAGGAGACTTAAGAAGAGGAGAGGCATAGGCAGAGGATTTAAGGATAGGGGGAGGGCAGGTCATAGTCAACCTGAAAAAGGTGGGTCTTGAAAAGGGACTTGAATTTTTGGAATGAGGGTTCTAGTCAGATATCCATGGGCAGGGAGTTCCAGAATGATGGGCCCAGATAAAAGGAGTTGTGAGTAGAGTCCAAGTGTACCTGAGAAACTGAGGGGAGATGAAGTTAGTTAAGGTGAATGGACCTTAAACTGTGGGAAGGAGTGCTGAACCGAAGGGAGTCAGCCAAATATTGGGAAGTATGATTGTAAAGAGATCTATGATTCTGAATGAGTACCTTGTTTTGAATGCAGAAGTTGACTGGAAGTCAGTGTAAATGGAGAAGCAGTGGAGTGATGTGGTTATGAAAGACCTAGACAAGATTCTCAAGAGCAGAGATGTCTCTCTCCATACAAAGATTTGACTTGTCCAAGTCATGGTATTTTCAATATAAACTATATAGAAAACAAGCTCTGCATTCATTCTGGAAAGTGTGCTGTATTTCTTTTCAGACTTGTATTATCTCCAAACTATAACTTAACTAGTCAGCTGGTAGATTCAGTGACTAAAAAGGTCTCAGAATTATGGGCCGCCACTGACTTTCAATATCACGTCAAATGGCTTCACTGCTCCCATATACATCAATGACCTTAACAAAAAAGCCACTCTTCAGAACATTTTTGAAACAATTAAACGTATAGAAACTTAATAAGCAATGTCAACGCTTGAGTGCTTACGATAGCGTCGGGAGTGAGGAAATCACCGGTTGAAATTCCAGAAGTTAAGTACTGTTCACAATTGAATTATGGAAATCCACGGTTGAATTCCTGAAACGTAAGCACTCAAGCGTTGACATTGCTTATTAAGTTTCTATATGTTTAATTGTTTCAAAAATGTTCTGAAGAGTGGCTTTTTTGTTAAGGTCATTGATGTATATGGGGGCAGTGAAGCCATTTGACATGATATTGAAAGTCAGTGGCGGCCCATAATTCTGAGATCTTTTTAGCCACTGAATCTACCAGCTGACTAGTTCAGTTATAGTTTGGAGATAATACAAGTCTGAAAAGAAATACAGCACACTTTCCAGAGTAACCCTGGTAGATCGGACCCGGAGCCCACCCTGCCAACCCTCAACCACCCCTTTTACCCAACAAAATTACACCAGAAAACTTCTTAATGGGAAAATCAACTGGTCGCAGCTTTATTATAATTGTAACAATTGAACATTACAAACCAGAACAATCCTCTTAACAATCTTCAAACAGCGGAGCCATGCCGCACTCGCCATATAATTAGCAAAGTGCCTTGCATCCGCACCGGCCATGTCCTGCCCCCGGCCAACTTTCTACCGCCCTTTCCCCAACCTCGCCATGTGAATAGCAAAGGCCAGCCAGGGCTTAACCGGGTCGGAGTCACCCTGTCCCCGCCCACATATGTCATAAAGGCTCCGGACCCCGGAGACCTCCGGGATCCTGCCAACACCCCCACCAAGCTGCAACACCCCTGCCAAAAACCCCCAAGGCTCCCGCTTTTAACCTGGGGAGGGAGGGAGGGTAGCCAGTCCGCCGATTGCCTGCCGCCCGGAAAGGAGGAACCGCCAGCCAACCTCCCTTTTTAAACCCTCCGACCACGGATTAATTTCATTGGCTCTGCTCCTCTCGGACCGCGGAGCCAATGAGTTCAAATGACGCCAGCGTCATCACCATGCGCCAAAAGCATGCTCACCTCTCGCCCCCCCAGCAGTCTCCACAGCGGCAGGGTCCCGTCACCGGGCCGATCACCCGGTTACTATCGTCCTCCGGGACCCTGCCCGCATCCTCTCTGTGAATGCAGAGCTTGTTTTCTATATAGTTTATACTATTGCTCTGACGATAAGAGACCACCATCTATATGGTATTTTCAATAACATCATATGGATGTGAAGGTTGGACAGTGAAAAGGATAGACAGGAAGAAAACTGATGCCTTTGAATTATGGTGCTGGTGATGAATACTGTGTATATCATGGACTGTCTGAAGAACAAACCAGTCAGTACTAGAGGAGATCAAACCTAAGCTTTCCTTAGAAGCTCGGATGACAAGACTTCAACTTTCATACTTTGGACACATGATGCGAAGAGAGAGAGCATTAGAGAAAGACATAATGCTTGACAAGGTAGAAGGTCAATGCAAAAGAAGAAGGCCGGCAATGAGATGGATCAATACAATACCAGCAGCTATGGATGCCACTCTATCAACAATGAGCTGCCTGACTGAAGACCAAACATAGTTTAGGTCAACTATCCAGAGGGTCACCATGAGTCGACACCAACTTGACAGCACTTAACAACAACATCTGTATAGCTATCCAGATAAATTTATGACAGCCTTTTTGCTAGCCTAAATTTATCCACATAGCTGTATGAATAGTGGAATGAATATTGCTGCTATCCATATAGTTAGGCAGAATGCTTATACTCCATCCTCACTCTATCCCGACACTATCTGCCACTGAAAATTGATGGATAGGCACTTATCCAGATAAGAGCTGCTACTATCCAGATAAGTGCTTTTGAATATTGATCCGCTGTTTTATTTATTTATCTAGATTTAGTTCTTCCTATTTCATTGGTAGCTCAAGCAAATTACATTTAAGTACAATAGGTATTTCTCTAAGGATTTATCTTAAAGTTCTACACATGGTTGTTTCTATGGTATGATAGAACTAAAGTACTTTACCCATTCAAACCCATCTTAACCACAAGATTTATACATAGAGAGAATGTAATGAGAAATACAACAGTTCTGAAATTTGCTTTAATTCATTTTGTGAAAGCTTAATTAAAGTATGTATCTTTCTTAGCTATAAATTATAAGACAAATAGTGAGAAAAAGGGTCTGAAAAAGCATGTTTGTTCTTTTTAAAGAATTTATACATTCAATGGAAAGCAATGCGGTTGACTGGTTAGGTCAACTCAGATGACTAAAAAATGGTCAAATAAGTTGTAAGTAATACATTTTAATGGATTTAAAAAATATTTTTGACTTGTCTTTCTAAAGCTAAAGGCAGCTCTGCTACTTTATTCAAGCTGGAAGCGACTGCATAAGGCAAACTCACCAAAACCAGAGGAAAACATCATAGCACTCAAAAACTAGTCAAAATATATATGTAGTCCAGTAAAAAAGGCATAAACAATAGCTTGTTTGTTGATCATTTGTTTCTCTGGTTTGTGGAAAATTCCTGGGGTTGGTCAGTCTAAGAAATAATTGCATTGTAAAAGTGCCAAAAGTAGCAATGTGTTTGGCTGATGGGCCATGCTTATGAGATCATACAGTATGTATAGTGCAACGCCCCAACAGAAGCACAGCAAGGGGCTTCTATTACACACATCTTCCACAGCCTGCTAGGATTGGACAAAGAAGACTTTTGATTAACTCTACTCTAGCGTCTACAATTTTAGTTGGGTGAAGTACTGCTTTTCTAAGGTCCTTCTTTGATATATTTACACAACAAATAATTTAAAATAAATATTACAGTTCATTATAAGCCTAATTCAAACCAGGGTAGACAGTGTCTGTCTCTTAGTAAGGAGATGGGCGTGGCTTGTAACTGTCCAGCTTCTACACCACACAAACATTCAGTCTTCATGTTGAGGTCCTCCAAAGGGGAACAGATTCTTCTATAAGGACTTCCAGTGGCTTACTAACCTCCAGACAATAGTTCTCTGGTTTCCAATCCTCAGATAATTTTACTGCTAATAACTTAAGCAGAAATAATCAATAAGGTTCTAAAGAAAAGAAAAGTCCTTAGCCTCATCAAAATCAATCAGTCTTAACGTCCGCTCTGAGGACGAGAACATGACAGGCTGTCAGGGGCTTGTTAGGCAGTAATTGTTTGCTTGAGTCCTTTACTAGTTTATCCCTTTTTTTTTAGAAGTTCCATCACAATTTTCCTTAGTGGTCCCGACTGCTGCTGCCTCTCTCTCTTGCTCCTAGGCTCTGTGTTCCTGTCCTCTCCTCACAACCTCTTGACTCCTTGGACATGAGCAGGTCAGAAGAGGACAACTGTTCAATCTCAGCTGTTCACATTTTTCTTTCGAGAAGGGGAAAGGGAAGAATGTTCCCTCTCTTGTATCCTCTCTATTCTTTTTGCAAAATGACTCCTCAGACTTCTTTTTTTATATTGTACCCTGCCGTCAGCTGGAAGAACTAAGTGATAACTTCCTTTCATTAATACTTCATTGACCTTAGTATCCCTAAGGCAGGGACCATATTCCTTGTGACCCTTAAGCATATCCTACATCTGTTTACACAGACTTTGGTGAAGCCAGCATATGACATTGCAAGATACTGCATTGTCTTCGATATTGTACAACACCTTGACTTCCCACGTGGTCTCTCATTCAGCGTAACTAGTCCTGCCCTTGCTTAGCTTCTAGAGTTGACAGGCTAAGGGTCAGGCTTACTCAGGGTAGTGGAGATAAGGGAACTAGTTGTATGTGGCCAGGGCCGGCGCAAGAAAATGAGGTGCCCTGAGCCAACTTCATCCCTTTCGGCACCTATTGCCACTGCTGCCAGCCTTCACCAGGACATGTAATGGTAGCAATGGCCACAAACAGCTCCACGGCACTTTTATTTGAAATTTCATTGCCATGATGTGTTTGAACAGCTTGTATAACTGAAAGTGGAAAAAGCCATGGGACCGAATGGGATACATCCCAGGATACTGAAAGAGCTCAGAGAGGTTCTTGCAGGGTCTTTAAAAGATGTTTTTTAATAGATCCTTGGAGATAGGAAAAGTTCTGCAGGACTGGAAAAGGGCCAATGTGGTACCTCTTCACAAAAGTGCTAATAGAGAAGAAGTGGCAAACTACAGGCCAGTAAGCTTTACCTCGGTGGTTGGAAAAGTAATGGAGGCACTCCTGAAAGAGAGAATAGTGGACTTTCTTGAAACTAATAAGTTGCATGATCTGAGGCAACATGGTTTTACCAAAGGATGATTATGCCAAACAAATCTGATTGAGTTCTTTGACTGGGTGACCAGAGAACTAGATTAAGGGCATGCGATGGATGTGATCTACCTGGATTTCAGCAAAGCTTTTCATACTGTTCCTCACAGGAGGTTTATCAATAAACTGACTAGACTGGGGATGGGTCCTAAAGTGGTGAAATGGATCAGAAATTGGTTGACTGACAGATGACAGAGGTGATGGTAAATGGAACTCACTCAGATGAAAGGAAGATAATTAGTGACTTGTCACAGGTCAAAAATTCTGACTTTGAATGTACAGTGACAAGGTGATATATTAGAGAAATTTGATTGTCAATGGGCCCCAAATGTTTGGAAGCATATCTAGGATCTTTTCATAATGATATAATTATAACTATTTCTGCTAATTCAGAAAGAATGCATAAGATGCTAAAAAATGCCTTGTTAAAGTGGCCTTCTCATTTCTTACGTAGTGGGGTAGACTGGAACAATAAAAATGGTTATAGCTTCTCCAATTAATTATATCTTGAGCATGACATCCTTTTCTTCCCTCAGGAATTCTGTGCTATAGATTTAATTTTTGTGGGCAAAAACACTCTGTAAATTAGAAGCATCTACAGACAAGTGGAAAAGTGCATGCCAAAAACATTCACTGATGGAGTGCATAGTTCCCATATGTGAGAGAGCAGATGGAGCTCTTACATCACGTAAGAGGATTAATGAACTTACAGTGTGACAAAACGGCATGTTTTCCCCTCCTCCCTTTGCAAACTCATACATGCGTTGGTGGGGGAGGGGTGAAAAGCTATGATAAAACGTGTCTCCTTAGGGTAGCAGAAACTCTGGGGTGGAATGAGGCATCTTTATGACTGCTGTTGAGATAGTGTGTGGGTGTGTGTGGTACATGGTGGTCTGGATGTTTGTGTTGGTGTGCACGTGGTGTGGGGGTGGAGAGGCTGTGTGATGGTGTGTGTATATACCTGTGGGGGGGGGGGGGTGCAGGGGTGGGGTGTGTATGTGTGTGTGTGTGTATGGCTGAGATGCAGGGGTTGTTTGCAGGGCCGGCCCTTCCATTGAGCAAGAATGTTTTTTGCACAGAGCCCCACATTTCTGGGGGCCCCGCGCCAAGAACATCCCGCATTGAACACAGGCAGACAGGGTGCCTTTAGAGGGAGCCGGAGAGGCCCCAGCTCACTTCTAACAGCTGCCAAAGTGAAGCGCATCTTTTTCTTTCACTTCGGCAATTGTACTGAAGTTTAGAATGCTGGCACGCTGAGCGCAGGGAAACAGGAAGTCCCCTTTGACCTCAGTGCGGCAGCGTTCTAAACTTCAGTACAGTTGCCGAAGTGAAGGAAAAAGACACGCTTCACTTCGGCAGCTGGTGGAGGTGAGCCGGGAACTCTCCGGCTCCCTCTAAAGCATTTTAGATAGCCGCGGGGCTCTTCGGGAGGGGAGGAGGGGCTTGGACTGGAAATGGGCTGTGGGGGAGGGGGGAACTAGGACTGGAAATGGGCTGAGTGGAGGGGGGCTTGAACTGGAAATAGCTGATGGGGAGGGGGTCTTGAACTGGAAATGGGCTTAGTGGGGGGGCTTGGACTGGAAATTGTGGGGGAGGGGAGCTAGGACTGGAAATGGGCGGTGGAGGGGGGCTTGAACTGGAAATAGCTGAGTAGGAGGAGGGCTTGGAATGGAAATGGGCTGTGGGGGGGAGCTAGGACTGTAAATGGGCTGTGGAGGGGGGCTTGGACTGGAAATAACTGATGGTAAGGGGGCTTGGACTGAAAATGGGCTGTGCGGAGGAGCTAGGACTGGAAATGGGCTGAGTGGAGGGCTTGAACTGGAAATGGGCTGAGTGGGGGGGGCATGGACTGGAAATAGTGTGTGGGGGGAGCTAGGACTGGAAATAGGCTGAGTGGAGGGGGAGGCTTGGACTGGAAATAGCTGATGGGGAGGGGTCTTGGACTGGAAATAGGCTGAGTGGGGGGGGAGCTAGGCCTGGAAATGGGCTGATGCGGGGACTAGAAGGGAGCAGATGCTGGGTGGGGCTGAAACTAGAAGGGAACTGATGTTGGGGAGGACTAGAATGGGATGGGGCTGGGAGAGTGAAATGGAGAGGGGGAAAATATTTTGTGTGGGAGGGAAGAAAAATCTACAATTGGCCGGGTATTGGGAGAATAAGTGGGGATTGAGGATGGAGGGGTAAAATTTGAGTGGATGAAAAAGGAATAAAGAAAGAGATGGAGGAGAGAGCAAAAGGGGAAAGATCAGTATGCCTGGGAGATCCCCAAGGGTATGAGACCCTGAAAGGTTCCTCGTCTTCCTATGGATCTCAGGCATCCATTGAGGGAAGGAGGGCAGGAGTTGTTTAAGAATGGAACAGGTGTCTGAGGATAGCCTGACCAAACAAGGCATCCCGGCGGGAGTCCTTGTCCAAACAGTAATGGGCTGTAAAGGTATGAACCGAGGCCCAGGTGGCTGCTCGACAGATCTGATCGATGGACACAGAATGAAGATGAGCCATAGAGTTGGCCATGGCCCTCACATTGTGAGATGTGACATGGCCTTCCAGAGAAAGGTTCTTACTCTGGTAAGCAAAAGAGATACACTGAGCAATCCAATTGGACAGTGTTCTTTTAGAGACTGGAAGTCCTAGATGAGAAGGATCAAAAGCAACAAAAAGCTGGGAAGACTTTCTATGTTGCTGTGTCCTGTGTAAGTAAAAAGCAAGAGCTCTCTTACAATCTAGAGTATGAAGGTTCCTCTCTGCAGTGGATGCATGAGGAGCTGGAAAAAAGACAGGTAAATATACCTCTTGATTAAGATGAAAAGGTGAGACCACTTTAGGCATAAAGTGAGGATTTGTCCTAAGGACTACCTTATCATGATGGAACCTTGTATAAGGTGGATTAGCCACTAAGGCCTGCAGCTCACTAATGCGGCGAGCAGAAGTGATTGCAATAAGGAAAATAACCTTCCAGGAAAGAAATTTCAAGGAGGTAGTTGCTAAAGGTTCAAAAGGTGGCTTCATAAGCTGACCAAGAACCAAGTTCAAGTCCCATGCCACCGGAGGAGGTCGAATGGGAGGTTTAGTTAAGGTTAGGCCTCTCATGAATCTTGCAATAAGAGGATGAGAGGAAACAGGTTGTCCATTGATAGGCTTAAGGGATGCTGCAATAGCACTTAAATGGACCCTTACGGAATTCTTCTTAAGGCCTGCATTGGAGAGATGCAGGAGATATTCTAAGAGAGAATTCAGAGGAAGTGCTAGAGGGTCAAGACCCTTTTGAGCACAGCAAATGGAAAATCTCTTCCATTTAAAAGCATAGGAACGCCTAGTGGAAGGTTTCCTGGAAGCATGAAGGATATCCTGCACTTGTTGCGAAAGATTGAAGTTTTGAAGGTCTAGGCCTTCAGTAACCAAGCTCTGAGGTGAAGGGACTTGGGGTTTGGATGCCACAAAGTCCCCTCCTCCTGAGACAGAAGGTCTGGAGCAGCTCCCAAGTCCAGGGAGGGGGCTTGGGAGAGATGCAGAAGTAGAGGGTACCACACTTGGCGTGGCCAGCGTGGAGCTATGAGGATCATAGATCCTTGATCCCTCTGAAGTTTGAACAGCGTCTTGGGAATCAAAGGAATGGGTGGAAAGGCATACAGGAAGTCCTGACCCCAGTGAAGGAGGAAGGCATCCTTGGCCTGAACTCCCTGACACGGAATTCTGGAACAGAACCGGGGAAGTTTGGCATTCCACGGACTTGCAAATAGGTCTATGTCCGGGGTACCCCATTCCTGAAAGATTCTGAGTACCTGATCCATGTGCAGGGACCATTCGTGTGGAAGCAGAACTCGACTGAGTCTGTCCGCCCAAGAGTTTTGAATTCCTGGGAGGTATACTGCCAGGAGATGGATTTGATGCTCTCTGGCGAAGGGCCATAATCTGAGAGCTTCGTTGCAAAGCGACAGAGAGCCGGTTCCTCCTTGTTTGTTTATGTAAAACATGGCTACCTGATTGTCCGTTTGAATGAGGACTGTCTGGTAGCTGAGGAGGGTATGAAAGACCTTGAGAGCTAAGAACACTGCTCGAAGCTCCAAGTGATTGATATGAAGAGAGGTCTCCTGTGGAGACCAAGTACCTTGGGTGGAGAAGTCCTGCAGATGAGCTCCCCAACCTGTTTGGGAGGCATCTGTTGTGAGGATTGCTTGGGGCAACAAAGGTTGGAAGGGGGACCCCAGCAACAGATTTTGAGTGGACATCCACCATTGGAGAGACCAAAGGAGACGTTTGGAGTTTGCTATTTGGTCTGAGAGAGCTCCTGAGGCTTGAGTCCACTGGGTGGACAAAGTCCATTGAGCTGCTCTCATGTGTAGGTGAGCATAGGGGACCACATGTACTGTGGAAGCCATGTGGCCTAGCAGTTGTAGCATCTCCCTGGCAGTTAAGTGCTTTGACTGAATCTGGGAGGCTAGCTGCACTAGACGTTGGCAACGGGCCTGAGGAAGGTAGGCCCTTGCAGTGGTGGTATCCAACCAGGCCCCTATGAATTCCAGGGACTGAGTAGGAATGAGCTGGGACTTTGGGAGGTTTACCACCAGTCCCAGATATTGCAGAATGCGCCTTGTGCGGTCCAGGTAAATCTGGGCTTCTGACTGAGATGGAGCTCTGATGAGCCAGTCGTCCAGATATGGGAAGACAAAGACTCCCAGAGTGCGCAGAAATGCAGCAACTATTGCCATGCATTTGGTGAACAACCTTGAGCAGAGGCCAGACCGAAAGGAAGGACTCTGTATTGGTAATGTTTTCCCTGGAACAGAAAATGTAGGAATTTTCTGTGGGATGGGTGGATGAGTATATGGGTGTATGCATCCTTGAGATCTAGAGAACAAAGCCAATCCTGACTCTGTAGGTATGGAAGGAGAGTGCCTAAAGAGAGCATCTTGAACTTCTCCTTGTACAGAAATGTGTTCAATTCTCGAAGATCTAGAATAGGTCTGTATCCCCCTGTTTTCTTTGGGATGAGAAAGTAGGGGGAGTAAAAACCTGACCCCTGTTGAAGAAGAGGAACTTCTTCTATGGCCCTCTGGGCCAGAAGGGAGGTTACCTCCTGATCCAGAAGGTCGAGGAGAGATGTGGGAGAATTGAAATGTCTCACCATGGTGTAGGGAGGAAGGTCTGAGAAATGAAGTTTGTAGCCCTCTCTGATGATGGAGAGGGTCCACTGCTCTGATGTGATTTGCTCCCATCTGGGAGCAAAATGAGCCAACCTTCCTGGAATGGTGAGAGGTTCTGGCTGTTGTAGAGCCAGAAAGGTTAAGTTCTCTAGCAGTAAGTCAAAACCCCTGAGGGGCTTGGGACTGCTGGGTTGCAGCAGCCCCTGCAGGTTTAGGCCTAGCCTGTTTGGGTTGCTGACGCTTAGTAGCAAAGCGACCTGCAGAAGACTGTTGACCAGAAGTGGAAGGAAATCTGCCCTTCTTGTAAAAAGACTTTTTAAAAGACCTTTTCTTGGCTGGAGTGGAGGTAGACTTAGAAAGTCTATCAAGAGCAGCATTTTATGCATCCATTTGAGTGGCTTTAATCTGCCACTCCTTGCCAAATAGGTTTTCACCTGTACAGGGTAGATTTCCTAAACCATCTTGAACCCAGGGTTCTAGATCAGAAGCCTGGAGCCAAGTAATTCTACGAGCAGCTATAGCAATGCCTGAGGCTCTGCTGGCAACCTCAAAGGAATCAAAGGCTGCTCTGTTGGAAAACTTTGAGATGTCTTGCGTATGCTTAAGCCAAAGAAGGAATTCCTCTCTTTTATCCTCTGGAATAAAAGGGAGAAAGTTGTGCAGCTTTTCTGCAACCTCCTTCAGAAACATACCCATATAAAGGCTGTATGAATTGATTCTGGCAGTAAGCATGCTAGCTTGGAGGATCTTTCTACCAAAAGCATCCAAGGTCCTGCATTCTCTTCCTGGAGGAGTAGAAGAGTGTCTTTTGGTACTCTTTATTCTCTTCATAGCTGACTGCACCACAATAGAATGGTGAGGAAGCTGAGTTTTTTGAAAACCAGGAGAAGGAGGGACACGGTACATAGTGTCCAATTTACGAGAATGAGGAGAAAGGGTGAGAGGAGTCTCCCACAATTCAAGCAAATGTTCTTGGAGAATTTCATGAATTGGCAAGGTGACTGCCTCTCTGGGAACCTTAGAGTATCCCAAAATGTCTAATTTTTTTGCTCTAGGTTCTTTTTCAGAGGTTACTGAAATAGAGAGTCCTTTAGCTACTTCCATGATGAAGTCTTGAAAGGACAAATCCTCTGGAGGAGACATTTTCCTCTTTGGAGAAGAGGGCTCCTCAGGAAGAGCAAGAGATACTTCGGGAGAGTCATCCGATGAATCAGAATCATCAGAAGACTGGAAGTATCGTCTGTTGGCTTCCAGGGATCGATACGCGTATCGACCGGTATCGACATCGGGCGTACCCGGAACCGGATCAGTATCGGGAAAAGCCCCGGAACCGGGAACCGGAACCGGTATCCTGGTCGACGTGGATGCCCTGGGTACCGGTATCGATTGTGGTACCGGAACCGAGGTCGGTACCGCTTGCTGTGGTACCGTGGGCGTCGCAGCCTTAATGAAAGCCATTATGGCCTGCTGCATGGATTGAACTGTATGATCCATGGACGCCACGACTGCCTGGATGTCGGTACCGGAAGAGTGTGCCGGTACCCCAGAGCAGTCTAACAAGTGATCGGTCGAGGCCGTGCCATCGATGTCAACCTGTAACCCCATAGGAGGAGCTTTGGAAGCCGGAGCTTCCCGCCGGGGTTGTTTGGCTGGGGCAGGGTCCTCAGGGTCAAGCCCGGAGGCATCTCGATACTTAGAGGGAGATTTACCCTTTGAGGACCTGCCAGAGGAATGTTTGGTTACCTGAGATCCATCAGGAGAGGAAGACCTGGAAGATGTCGATGCTGGAGTATCTGTGGAAAACAGCATATGAAACTTGGCTGCTCGGTTCTGTAAGCCACGTTTAGACATCAGGGAACAGGACTGGCAATCCGGAATGGAGTGGTCAGGCCCCAAACATTTGAGACACCATTCATGTGTGTCGGTAACTGAGATGGTACCGCTACACTTGGTGCATTTTTTAAAACCAGAAGCTGGTTTTTCCATGAGGGAAAATTGTTCTCTAGGCCTGGGGCCTAAAGAGAGAAAATTTCACCAAGTAGTGAAAAGAAAATAATTTTTTTTTTTTTGAAAAGTAAAAAGAAAAAGACCGGCGGTACCGGTCCGGTAGCGGGGAAGGCAGACACGCGGCCAAAGAAACAAATTAAAATAAGAACTTCTTCAGCGGTGACAGGAACACGACCTGCTGGCTCCGCGGAAAAGAAGAACTGAGGAGAGTTGGTCAGAAAGGCGGGAAGGCAGCGCGCATGCGCTGTGGGAGGCTCCCAAAAGCTTTCTTCTGGGAAGCTGGGGAGCTTTCCCGCGCAGGCTCCGTCGGTACCGACGTACCCATATGTGAGGACTTATTCCTGCTTGTTCCTGGAGATATAACCTTCCAAGAAAGAAATTTCAAGGAGGTGGTGGCTAAAGGTTCAAAGGGTGGCTTCATGAGCTGGCCAAGAACCAGGTTTAAGTCCCATGCCACTGGAGGTGGTCTAATGGGAGATTTAGTTAAAAGAAGGCCTCTCATGAATCTTGCTATAAGAGGATGAGAGGAAATAGGTTGTCCATTGAGAGGCTTGAGGGACGCTGCAATAGCACTCAAATGGACTCTTACTGAATTAGTTTTCAGACCTGCATGGGATAGATGCAGGAGATACTCTAGTAGAGAATTCAGAGGTATTGCAAGAGGGTTTAGACCCTTCTCTGAACACCAAATGGTAAATCTTTTCCATTTGAAAGTATAGGAACGTCTAGTAGAAGGCTTTCTAGAGGCATGAATAACATCTCTGACTTGCTGAGAGAGATGAAAATCTTGAAGGTCTAAGCCCTCAGCAACCAAGCCCTGAGATGGAGCGACTGGGGGTTTGGGTGCCATAATGTTCCCTCTTCCTGGGACAGAAGGTCTGGTGCAGAGCCCAAGTCCAGGGAGGGAGCTTGAGAGAGATGCAGAAGTAGAGGGTTCCACACTTGGCGTGGCCAATGTGGTGCTATGAGGATCATGGTCCCTCGATCTCTCTGAAGCTTGAATAGTGTTTTGGGAATTAGGGGAATTGGTGGAAAGGCATAAAGGAAGTCTTGACCCCAGTGAAGGAGGAAGGCATCCTTGGCCTGAACTCCCTGACACGGAATTCTGGAACAGAACCGGAGAAGTTTGGCATTCCACAGACTTGCAAAGAGGTCTATGTCCGGGGTTCCCCAAATTCGAAAAGTCCTGGCTACTTGGTCCATGTGGAGGGACCATTCGTGTGGAAGCAGAACTCGACTGAGTCTGTCCGCCCAAGAGTTTTGAACGCCTGGAAGATATACTGCCAGAAGATGGATGTGATGCTCTCTGGCGAAGGCCCACAGTCGCAAAGCTTCGTTGCAAAGCAACAGAGAGACAGTCCCGCCCTGCTTGTTCACATAGAACATGGCTACTTGGTTGTCCGTATGGATGAGGACTGTCCTGTAGCTGAGCAGGGTATGGAACACTCTGAGAGCTAAGAATATTGCTCTGAGTTCCAATAGATTGATATGCAGAGAAGTCTCCTGTGGAGACCAGATGCCTTGGGTGGAGAGATCTTGTAGATGAGCTCCCCAACCCTTTGGAGAAGCATCTGTTGTGAGAGTTGCTTGGGGTAGAGGTTGCTGAAAAGGGGACCCCAGCAACAGGTTTTGAGAGGACTTCCAGCACTGGAGAGACCAAAAAAGGTGACTGGAGTTTGCTATTTTGTCTGACAGGCAACCTGATGCCTGAGTCCATTGGGTGGACAAAGTCCATTGAGCTGCCCTCATGTGAAGGCGAGCATATGGAACCACATGCACGGTGGATGCCATGTGGCCTAATAGTTGTAGCATCTCTGGAGCAGTTAAGTGGGACTTTAACTGAATCTGGGAGGCTAACTGCACTAAACGTAGGCAACGGGCCTGAAGAAGATAGGCCCTTGCAGTTGTGGTATCCAGCAAGGCCCCTATGAACTCCAGAGACTGAGTAGGGGTGAGATTGGATTTTGGGATGTTTATTACTAGTCCCAAATACTGAAGGATACGCATTGTGAAGGTTAGGCAAGTCTGGGCCTCTGACTGGGATGGGGCTTGAATGAGCCAGTTGTCCAGATATGGGAATACGAATATTCCTAGAGTGCGGAGAAATGCAGCTACTACTGCCATGCATTTCGTGAACACCCTTGGTGCAGAGGCCAGACCGAAAGGAAGCACCTTGTATTGGTAGTGCTTTCCTTGAAAAAGGAACTGAAGGAACCTTCTGTGTGTTGGATGGATGAGGACATGGGTGTACGCATCCTTGAGATCTAGAGAACAAAGCCAGTCCTGACTCTGAAGGTATGGAAGCAGAGCCCCTAGAGAAATCATTTTGAATTTCTCCTTGAATAGAAACTTGTACAATTCTCTGAGATCTAATATGGGTCTGTAGCCCCCTGTTTTCTTTGGGATAAGAAAATAAGTGGAGTAGAACCCTGAGCCCTGTTGAAGAAGAGGTACTTCTTCTATTGCCCCTTGGGCAAGAAGGGTAGTAATCTCCTGACCTAGAAGGTTCAGGAGAGATGTTGGAGAATTGAACTGTTTCACCATGGTGTGAGGAGGAAGGCTTAAGAAATGAAGCTTGTACCCTTCCTTTATGATGGAGAGGGTCCATTGCTCTGCTGTGATTTGCTCCCATCTGGGAGCAAAGTAAGTCAACCTTCCTGGAATGGTGAGGGGCTTTGGTTTTTCCAGAGCTAGAAAGGCTAAGTTCTCTAGTTGCAAGTCAAAGGCCCTGAGGAGGTTGAGGCTGCTGGGCTGTGGTAGGCCTGGCAGCCTTTGACTTGGCCTGTTTAGGTGGTTGCTGACGCTTTGCAGAAAAACGACCTGCAAAAGATGTCTGCCCATGAGCAGGATAATATCTTCCCTCTTTAGAAAAAGATGTCTTTTTGAACAATCTTTTCTTAACAGGGATGGAGGTAAACTTTGAAAGTCGATCCAAAGCAGAGTTCTCAGCATCCATCTGAGTGGCCTTTGCTTGCCAATCCCTGCCAAACAGGTTTTCACCTGTACAAGGAAGGTTTTCCAACTCATCTTGGACCCAGAGTTCCAAATCAGAGGCTTGTAACCAAGCAATTCTGCGTGCACCTATGGCAATAACCGTGACTCTGCTTACACACTCAAAAGAGTCAAAGGCTGTACGGTTGGAGAATTTGGAAACATCCTGGGCATGTTTGAGCCAAGTGAGAAATTCCTGCCTTTTATCTTCTGAAATAAAAGGAGCTAAAGTCTGCAGATGATCTGTGACTTCTTTTAGAAACATCCCCATATAGAGACTATAGGAGTTGATTCTGGCAGCAAGCATATTGGCCTGGAAAATCCTTCGGCCAAAAGCATCTAGAGTCCTACATTCACATCCTGGAGGGTTAGATGAGTGTCTCTTTGCACTCTTTATTTTCTTCATAGCAGACTCAACCACAATAGAGTGGTGAGGAAGCTGAGTCTTATGAAAACCAGGACAGGGAGGGACACGGTACATGGTGTCTAACCTACGAGAATGAGGAGAGGTGGTGAGAGGAGTCTCCCACATGCCCAACATGAGATCATAAAGAATCTCATGAATAGGTAAGGTAGCTGCTTCCTTAGGAGCCTTAGGATATTGCAAAATATCTAATTGCTTGGCTCTAGGCTCCGACTCAGAAGCCACTGTGATGGTGAGGCCTCTGGAGGAGACATTCTTCGTTTTGGAGAAGCAGACTCCTGAGGAAGAAGTACCGGTGCATCGACAGAAGCCTCCGACTCATCAGAGTCTTCGGAGGAATCGAAGTATCGCCTGTCTGGATGCTCCTGTAAAGCCCGATACGCGTACCGAGTTGGATCGACATCGGGAGTAAGCTGTACCGGTTCGGTACCGATGAGCATCATAGGACAGGGTACCGTTGCAGTCGACACCGAAGCCGATGTCGATGCAATCGGTACCAGCACCGGGAACGGTGCCGGTGCTGGGGTCGGTACTGGCAACGGAGATTGTTGAGGTACCGGAGGCGTCGAAGCCTGCATAAACGCCGTGAGGGTGCGCTGCATGGACAGAATTTTCTGATCCATCGACGCCACCAAAGTCTGGATGTCGGTACCAGTGGAGGCCACCGGTACCCCAGAACACAGCAACAGGTGATCGGTCGAGGCCGAGCCATCGACGTCAACCTGTGACCCCATAGAGAATGCTTTGGAAGCTGGAACTTCCCGCCGGGGTAATTTTGCCGGAGTGGAATCCTCGAGGACAAGCCCGGAGGCATCTCGATGCTTAGATGGAGATTTGCCCTTTGAGGACCGGCTAGATTTATGTTTGGTTACCTGAGATCCATGGGAGGAAGAAGAAGCCCTGGAAGACGTCGATGCCACCGAGGCTGCATCAGAGGGAAACAGGGTACTGAGCTTGGCTGCTCGGTTCTGCCGACCTCTTTTAGACATCATGGTGCAGGACACACAATCCGTGATGGAATGGTCAGGACCCAAACATTTCAGACACCAATCATGGGTGTCGGTGACAGAAATAGTACCGCCACATTTTGTGCACTTTTTGAACCCGGAAGCGGGCTTCTCCATGAGGAGAAAATATTTAGGCCTAAGGCCCAAAATGAAAATGCACAGCTAAATAAAGAAAAGGTTTTTTGTTTTTTTTGTTTTTGAAGAAGAAGAAAGAAAAGAAAAGACCAGCGGTACCGGTCTGACGTCGAAGGCAGACGCGACACAGAAAAATAAAGAAAAAATATAAAGAACTTCTTCTGCCGTGACAGGAACACAACCTGCTGGCTCCGCGGAAAAGAAGAACTGGAGAGAGGCGGTTGGGAAAGGCGGGAAGGCAGCACGCAGGTGCTGTGGGATGCTCCCAAAAGCTTTCTTACTGGATGCTGGGGAGCGTTCCCGCGCAGGCTCCGTCGGTACCGACGATACCCATATGTGAAGACTCATTCCTGCTTGTTCCTGGAGATAATGATTTAACTGTACGTAACACCTCGAGCAGACAGCAGTGCACATTGCACAGTAGATTTCAATCCATGGTAATGAAGCAATCAACTTATTCAGCACAGATGCTGAGAAGCGCGCAGAAGGCTGAGCTTGACGCTGGGATTTTAATGCAAGGTCTGAGGAGGCAGAAGGGATTAGCTCCCTGTTCCGCGATCAGCCCTAGTGGGGAATTTAGGCTTGTTTGTTTTACCTCGCGCAGACCTGTGTGTACATGCATCTAGCATCTTCTCCTTCTTTAGCATACATTTTTTGCTCACAACTTATTTGCATGCTATTTGCTTACAGTATTGGGGAGCAAAATTTTGTGCGCTGAGTCTTTGCGCACGGCTCTAATGCAAAGTTTCTGCATCGTTAAGGTTACCAGATTTTTTTGCAGGCAAATCTGGGACACTTGTTATCCGAAAAGGGGAAAGGGGGAGAGAGGAAGGGACACCTTAAAGTTTGTGCAATGAGGTGTTGAAAAGGAAAGGAGTCATTACCTTGCCCTGGGTTGGATGGGGGGGGGGGGGGGGCAAGGTAATGACTCCTTTCCTTTTCAACACCTCATTGCACAAACTTTAAGGTGTCCCTTCCTCTCTCCCCCTTTCCCCTTTTCGGATAACAAGTGTCCCAGATTTGCCTGCAAAAAAATCTGGTAACCTTAACGATGCAGAAACTTTGCATTAGAGCTGTGCGCAAAGACTCAGCGCACAAAATTTTGCTCCCCAATACTGTAAGCAAATAGCATGCAAATAAGTTGTGAGCAAAAAATGTATGCTAAAGAAGGAGAAGATGCTAGATGCATGTACACACAGGTCTGCGCGAGGTAAAACAAACAAGCCTAAATTCCCCACTAGGGCTGATCGCGGAACAGGGAGCTAATCCCTTCTGCCTCCTCAGACCTTGCATTAAAATCCCAGCGTCAAGCTCAGCCTTCTGGCCTTCTGCGCGCTTCTCAGCATCTGTGCTGAATAAGTTGATTGCTTCATTACCATGGATTGAAATCTACTGTGCAATGTGCACTGCTGTCTGCTCAAGGTGTTACGTACAGTTAAATCATTATCTCCAGGAACAAGCAGGAATGAGTCTTCACATATGCTGCAACCATATTACTTCCAAGCAGGCAAATCGCCAGAGAAATAGAAACATTGATGCATTTCTCCCCATTCTGTGCAAAATATAATGGATGTAAATTCTAAAAACAGACATATTCCAGTCACTAAATTAAAAATACATTTTTTTCTACTCCCTCTGTCCCACTGCTGGAATTAGGGACGGGAGGCTGCTAAACTGGTGGGAGTCGGGGCAGAGCTCTAAGACAATCCCTGAAATCGGAGACAACTGGTGTAGCCTTAGCATCAGCCTATCAGTGCATGTCTTTCAAAAAAATGCATCTCAGCACAGCAACCTCCTTCCCATCCCTCAGGAGCTGAGTAAGCCAATCGGCTACCAGAAGCAGGAAGGTCTACATTCAGCTTTCTTCCTGTTGGTGGGGCCACCTGGCTTTTCTCATCTTAGGCTTGCTTGACTCTCACTAAAGGAGCGATCAGCGTGGGAGAGCGAGTGAGCCTTCAGTGACACTTTCCTAATGAATGAAACTTGGCATCTGTGCATTACAAATCCTTCACTTAATGACTGCTTCATGTCCCTAGATGGTCTGACCCTAAACAAAAAAAACATGTTAATTGGCCGCTTTGGGAATTATTGTTCCTTGATGTAATTCTAAAATGGAATCTTCCATCGTCCTGGTTTTTCAAACGGGCTCCATTCCAGCACTGTTTACATTCCATCAGTGCTTGCGCGTAAGATCAGTCAGAGTGTTGCCATGTAATCTAAGTCTGAACTATTGCAGAGCTCACAGGCCAGGCTGCTTCTTAGCTTTATAAGAATATGCTGCTAATATAGGCCAGGAGAAATCTCGAAAACAAGATCTTGAATGAGACGGATGAGGTTTCATGGGCAAAGTAAAGGAAGATCAAAATAAAGGATCCACTGTGCAAGTATAACTCTGTGGGTTTCTTTCGCCAATATGCTTTTTCCCCCCTGGAGCTATGCTAAGTCTTTTTGGGGGGAATGCATGCAATATAATTCTGAAATGTTGCCTATTAAAAGCCCCATTTTGCATAATTTTCCGAGGGGTTAGCCTGGAGTAGCAAATATGACAGAGGCAGCTGACACCTTATAAGCTGACCAATTTATTGAGGCAAGAGCTTTTGAGGACAAGAATCCACTTCATCAGATGCATGAAGTGCGGTATAGGAGGTGGCTAAATATACATGAAGATGGACTGAGGGGAGGGGGAAGAGGATTCAGAGCGTAGAGAAGGGACAGGGTGTAGAGAGTAATAACAGCAGTATAGTGGATTCTTGTTCTTGAATGCTCATGCCCCACTCTTTCATTTATATTCACATATGGTCTAATTTTAGTATCTACATATCAGTGTACTGAAAGACTGTCTTATTGTGCATGTTAAGGGCTTATTGCATAGCATGTGATACTGTGCACTGGGTGCTGCAAGCTTTATTGACCGTGCCCTAAAGTCCCGATTCTCTACCCTGTCCTGCTATATACCCCCTAGCCAGTCTGGTTTTCAGGATATCTATAATGAATATGTATGAGATAGATTTACATATAATGGAGGCAGTGCATGAAATCTGCCTCATGCATATTCATTGTGGATTGCTGGAAACCAGACTGGCTAGAGGGTACATCAGGACAGGGTAGAGCACCCCTGCCCTAAAGCATGGTAACCTCTACTGCTGTTAACACAGGTTACTGTCTGCATTAATTGCCACTGAGCCGGGTATTTTCAGTAGGGCTGATTCACTCAAAAATGTGCCATAAACCATAATGAAGGTAATGTGGCTTACTGTCTTTTAGAGAATCGGACCCTCAACCTTGTGCATAGCCTTACAGGCCCACAAAGTTCCCCTTTCAACAGGGCTATCATTAGGCGACCTAGGCAACCGCCTAGAGCAGTAACAGTCCAAGGGGGGGGATCATTGTCAATGCTGCAACTCCTCTCTGAGACCTACAGTGGCAGCGGCAATGACTTTAAACAGGAATGTTAAATGTTTTTCCTGCTTCTGCACTCCCCCCCCCCCTCTGACACAGACTTCCCGCTTCCCTTTCTCGCGTGGAGCCCTTATGCAAAATGGCAGAGGCAGGCGGCACCATGTAGACTAACCAGTTTATTGAGCCATGAGTTTTCAAGGGCATTTTGCACCCAGGCCAGTGATGGGGCAAGGGTGTCCATGGATTGCTCCTGTCCTCTAACCCACCAGGGTCACCCTGGTAAGTGCCAGGGAGGGATCAGGGCAGTGTGAGGTGGGGTCTGAAGCCTCCTTGGGAGAGGGGTTTGGGGGGGGGGGCTGGGAGCCACATTGGAGGGGGGATGGTGGAGATGCAGATCGGGGTGATCGGGGTTTTATTTTAAATGCAGCAGACCAGACCACACTAACTACTTGCCCTTAGTGCGGGTGCATTACATGTTCCTGCGCTATGAACAGCCATGACAGACCATGCATTAACTCAATGTGCAGTCCATGCCCATTTTCCACCCATAATCTGCCCAGTTTCTGCCTCATAACATTGCATGCAGTTAGCACACTCTACCTTGTCTTGCCTGCAAGGTAACAGTTACCATGCTCATGGACTAACAGTGTATGCTAACTTGAGTGTTAAGAGTTTAGCACAATTTAGCAAACAGGTCCCTAAATGCCCTAAGTCTTACTGTATAATAGCCTCAGACATTAATCTATTGTCTGATGGCAATTTGTTTGCTGCTCTTATCTTTGGTAGCCTTATGATGTGTTAGCTGGACTATGTGCAAGGGGAGATGCCATTGGTGGGGGTGTTTATGCAGATAGATTCCCAGATCCAGCGCGACTCACTCAGCATCCTTGAGAGGGCAGCACAGTCAGCACAATGAGCTGACCAAGCCCCGGATAGGCCAGCAGTAAAGATTAGTATGGAGCTTTGAAGTCTATGCAGCGTGTGCAAGAACTTCAAACCGCTGCTCTTCACCGCGATTGGCTCTGTGTAAGTAGCTTGAGCCATGCGGTGGAGGAAGTTGTAGTGATCTTGCCAGACTTGAAGTAGCAAGCTCAGCATAACTTCCGTCACTGCGTGGCTCGAGCTGTTTGCACAGAGCCAGTCACAGTAGAGGGGAGAGCGGTGAGATGTCGATTGTCAACCGCATGGGGGCAGGAATGGGGGGGATGGAAATGCGAAAGAGATATGTTGGAGGCTAACTGTGAGGGGGTGGAAATGAGAGAGAGACACGCAGGGGGTTGAGATACACACAGGGCCGGATTTACCTTGAGTGAGGCCCTACGCCAACAAAAATTGTGGGCCCCCAGCAGGGGCGGCCCAAGGGGGGTGCGGGGCCTCATTTGCATAAGGGGCCTCATTTGCATAAATATTTGCATAATGTTACCATATACTAACTTTTAGTAAACGTGCCTCTTAATGAGTGTATGGATAAAGAAAGACTAAAAGATTTCTACATTACTATAATCCAGTGCCAACCGCCAGACACATTAGGAACTACTACAAACACTGCCCATTTAGAACCCATAGCAAATCCGCCGTATCCTGACAGCACTACCAGGACTCACAAAGCACCATACCCTACCTATCAAAAGGCAACACTGCAAATATTAAACCAATACATTTCAGAGAATACTGGGGAAAGAGAACAAGTGGCAATGTCAAATAGGAATTACATAAACAGAACACCTCAGCTCAGTTACACATGCAGAACATAGACCATCACTAAACAAGTAATCACAATTTAGAAACAGGAAGACAATAATTAAACTGGGAATCCCAAAAGCCAAACTTGGAATGTACAACACTGTAGAAATAAAACTATACATTAATTTGCTCTTGTACTAAACAAAGCGCAGACGTTAATGATGCACATTTACCAGAGCTGACATATTCCAATTAATAAATTCAAAATAAAGAGATATTTTTCTACCTTTTGTGCATTTTTTTCAGCTGCAATTGCTCCAGCCACTTTCTTCTGGTTTCGACTGGTTTCTTCGTGTCTTCTGCTAACTCTCCATCGTCTGCTGTCCATTTGTCCTTTCTTCTCTCTTCTAGTTTTTTTCCATTCTCTCTCTACATCTGCTTTAACATGCTAATCTTTCTCCTTTTGCTCTTTCCTCATTCCTATTTCATCCACTCAAATTTTACCCCTCCATCCTCAATCCCCTTACTCTCCCAATACCCGGCCAATTGTAGATTTTTCATCCCTCCCACACAAAATATTTTTCCCTTCTCCATTTTACTCTTCCAGCCCCATCCCATTCTAATCCTCCCCCAACATCAGCTCCCTTCTAGTTCCAGCCTCACCCAGCATCCATTCCCTTCTAGTCCCTGCATCAGCCCATTTCCAGTCCTAGCCACCCATCAGCCCATTTCCAGTCCTAGCTCCCCCATCCATTTTCAGTCTGAGTCCCTTCATCAGCTCATTTCCAATCCTAGCCCCCATCAGCCCATTTCTAGTCATTTCCTAGCCCCACCATCAGCCCATGTTAAATTCTAGCTCCCCTCCACTCAGCCCAATTCCAGTCCAAGCCCCCCATGAGCCTACTTCCAGTTCTAGCCCCTCCATGAGTACATTTCAATTCAAGCCCCCACCACAGCCCATTTCCAATCTTAGCTCCCCCAACAGCCCATTTCCAGTCCTATCCTAGCTGCTCCATCAGCCCATTTTCAGTCCTAGCTCCCTTCCCTCACAGCCCATTTCCATTCCAAGCTCCCTTCCCATCAGCTATTTGCAGTTCAAGCCTCCCCTTCCACTCAGCCCATTTCCAGTCATAGCAACCCCCCAACCAATTACCAGTCCTAGCCCCCCATCAACCCACTTCCAGTCCTAACCCCCCATCAGCCCACTTCCAGTCTTAACCCCATCAGCCCATTTCCAGTCAGCCCCCCATAGCTCATTGCCAGTCCTAACCCCCCTCCATCAGCCCACAGCCCAATACCAGTCCTAACCACATCAGCCCTCCTCAAGTCCTAACCCCTCCCCATCAGCCCATTTCCTGTCCTAACCCCCCCCATAGCCCATTACCAGTCCTAACCCCCCCATAGCCCATTACCAGTCCTAACCCCCATCACCCCATTTCCAGACAGCCCCCATCAGCCCACAGCCCATTACCAGTCTTAACACCCCCCCTTATAGCCCATTACCAGTCCTAACCCCCCCAACAGCCCACTACCAGTCCTAACCCCCCCAACAGCCCACAGCCCACAGCCCATTACCAGTCCTAACCCCTCCCCATCAGCCCATTTCCTGTCCTAGCCCCCCCCATAGCCCATTATCAGTCCTAACCCCCCCATAGCCCATTACCAGTCCTAACCCCCCATCGGCCCATTTCCAGACAGCCCCCATCAGCCCACAGCCCATTGCCAGTCTTAATTCCCCCCCCCCCCCATCGGCTTATGGCAAAATTTAAAAAAAAAAAAAGCTGGCTCTGGCTGCTGCTGCTGCCGCCGTTGCGGCAGCGGCAGAATGAAGTGTCCCACGCAGAGGCATAGCGTGGGGGGTGCAGGGGGGGCCGGCCGCACCGGGGGCAACATGGGGGGGGGGCGCTCGCACTCGCAGCTCTCTGTTGCCGATGAGGGGGAAAGGCAGGTCCCTATGATACATGTTGGCACGTACGCCATCTGGTGGTGGCACTGCAAAGAGGTTTGCGCTATAGCCCTCGAGCCCGCAGTCCTGGGAGTCGCATTGTTCTTGGCAAACCCTCGGCAACAAAGCGCAGGCGATGTGATTGATCCCCTCTAGGTAGCTATTTCACACAAGCTGCCGGGGCGGGGTGGGAGGGGGACTGTTTATCGCGTCGTCGCCCCTCGATCTCAATGTAAAGCTGGGGTTGGGGTCGGATCGCCCTGTGCGCTCGAGAAGGCGGAGCTGCAGGGCGGCATCGCGATTTTCTGGTTCCGGATCTCCTCCTCTTCCCTGCTGTTGGGCGTTTAACCATGCTTGTCGGGCTCTTGCTGCTGTGCTGTTCGTTTCCCTGGACTCTGGCTCAGCGAGGTCAGTGCTGACGATCGCTCCCTCCCTCCCGGGGTAGGATCACGGTCGGCTCCCCCGCGCAAAGAAGCTCCCCGGCGGCTAAAATCCACGGGTTAGGGGGCGCAAATTACTTGCCTTGCCCCGGGTGCTGACAACTCACGCTACGCCACTGGTCCCGCGGGGCCTCCTCTGCTCGCTGAGCCCCTCTGCAAGGGCTTTCAGATTCGCGAAGGGAGAGTGTCTCCCTCGCGTCTCTGTTAAGCCCGCAGGGGCTAATGGGAAATTTCCCATCTGCCCCTTTAGACGCGAGGGGCTGATGGGAAATTTCCCATTAGCCCCTGCGGGCTTAACAGAGACGCGAGGGAGACACTCTCCCTTCGCGAATCTGAAAGCCCTTGCAGAGGGGCTCAGCGAGCAGAGGAGGCCCCGCGGGACACTTCATTCTGCCGCTGCTGCGGCGGCGGCGGCAGCGGCAGCAGCCAGAGCCAGCTTTTTTTTTAAATGTAATTTTAAAAAAAGCAGAATGTTCTTTGCGCGGGGCCCCCTGAAACGCGGGGCCCTGTGCAAAAAACATTGTTGCTCAATGGACGGGCCGGCCCTGTCAGAGACAGAGAAGGAATAGAAGAAGACAGAAGGAGCAAGGAGAAATGGCAAATGGACAGCAGATGCTGGAAAGGGGGTTGAGAGAGTACAGAGGGCATCAGAAGAGAGACACAGGTCATTGTGACTGAAAATATAAAATGCGCACACAACAAAAGTAGGAAAAAAGTATTTTATTTTGAATGTATTAACTGGAATGTGAAATGTACATTGCTGAAATCTTATGTTTTGTTCAGTACAAGAGGAAATGCATTTCTATTTTTATTTCCCCAGTGTTGCCATCAATGCCGAGTTTGACTTCTTGGGGTTCCCTGTTCAATTATTGTCTCTCTATTTCTAATTTGTGATCTTTTGTTTCAGTTTCATATTTGGTGAGGGCCTGTCTGTGTTTTGTGTGTGTGATATTCTGTTTTTTTGGCATTCTCTATTCTGACTTCCAAGGATTGTCCCCGATTTTAAAGCTGTGTCTCTGACTCCGATCTGTTCAGCAGCCTGCTGACCCCGATTCCAGCAATGGGGATGGAAAGGACAGAAAAAAGTGTATTTTCAATTTAGTAATTGGAATATGTCAGCTTTTAGAATACATATACATTATCTTTATATTGTATACAATATGGGGCAATGCATCACTGTTGCTATTTCTGTCAATTTATCTGCTTGGAAGTGATATTGTTGCTGTCATGGGATGGATGGGGGAGGGGGGCGGCAGATTAATGACTCCTCTTTCATCCTCCATGCCTTGTTGTTCATACCTGGAGCTAAGATGTCTGTTCCTCTCTCCCACCCCTCTGCTTCGGATAACCAGTGTCTCAGATTTGCCTACAAAAAATCTGGTAACCTTAGCATTGGGGCTTAAGCGGGCAAATGCCTGCATCCTAAGAGGCTGGGCCCAAGCACTAAAAAAAAGTCCAAGAACAAAGAAATAAAGTCTGTCACTGAACGTGGATCTCCAGTGTTGGAGCTCACTGAATGGTGTCCCCTGCCTGTCCCCCTGGCCCCGAGGCAGAGGCAATCCTTGGATCTGGGGAGCTCTTGTGATCTTCCCTGGTCTGGTGGCCTGTTGCTTCCATGGCAGCTGGGGTGCTTAGCCTGAGGGCTGTGTGGGAGTCACCACCTCCATGTGCTGTACTCCTAGTACCCCTCCCAGCAGGAAAGGCATGGGCCCCTCTCTGGGTGGATGGCCGTGCCCCCCTTTAGTTGCTGTTAGACTAAAGGGGTGAGTGTTCTATATGGTGGGCCTGTTTGACTCTATGGCCCCCTTGCATAGGCTGCCCTGAGCTGATGTACTGACTGTGCTTGGTCTCCAGACATGGGGAATACACTCTACAATGGCTAAGACGCTGCTCATGCCATGATCAGAGGAGGGAATGATCAGTGGAGCCTTCTGTAAAATACTTAGAAGGAGATTCAGGACAGCACGTGTATCTGCTGACATGACGAGCCATTGTACAAAGCTACATGTGGGAAACTTCAGCAGAGGCAACTCGGCAACTCACACATAGAAGTTGCTATTTTGCAATCCTGTATGTTTAAATGCTGCCAATTAACTACAGAGACCACTATCTTGAATTCATTTCAGTTTTGAAGAGGAAATAGCAGGGGATTAAGGAGGATATCCTCCTTAATCCTTCCTGTAAAGAGCTGACCAAAACAAACGCTTTTTCAAAACCGATACATGCCAGAGAGCAGCTGTAAATCCCGATGTGGACAATTTTGGTCCGTTGTTTTAGATTCCCTGAAAAAACCCCGTAACAGGAGTGAAACCATGGTTGGATGGATGGATTAATTCAAACCTAGAATTCTGATGGGTGTAACAAGCATTGGAGCTGTGGATGATCATTAACGAAGATAAGTTGACAAATTGTTTTCTGCAACCATATAGAGGCTGTTTTTAATGCACACAGACTAATATAAAAAACGGGCTGGGAAGCAATGACGAAACAGCTGTTTTGATCCCATATAGGGGGTGAACGAGAGATGCCAGTGCTTGTTTTCCTTTCCAAATTTATTTTTTTTTCTTGTGCTTGAATATTCTACAGTCATTGGTAGTGTGGACTGATCACTGTTTACTAGCTCCATTGTTATTGGGTGAAGAACTTAAAGAGAATATGAAGAAAGAGTGTATCAGAGTATTAAGAAAAGTGAGAAGGTGGAATGTCTATTTTTAACTTTTGTGGAAATCATTGGAATAGAGAATCAAGTATAAAACATTGGTAAACGCAACAATGTGGGACTGAGCGACAATTCTGCTCATACTGTACAGGCGCATTCCCTGAGCGTTTTTGACCTACCCAGGCTACACCCTAGCCATGCCCCTGTACACCACCTTGCAATTTCTACATATTATAGGCATCCGCATCTAAATTTAGCCCTTTATAAAACTGCCATTTACATGTGGATGTATTTCCACATGTAAATGCTAGATTTTCTACACGGAAATTTCAGATAAGCCTTCTAAAATATCCCAAAGAATATGGAGTATTATGAACATAAGAACATAAGATATGCCATAATGGGACAGATCAAGGTCCAACAAGCCCAGTATCCTGTTTCCAACAGTGGCCAATCCAGCTCACAAGTCCCTAGCAGTTTCCCAAAAAGATACACAGATTGTATAATGCTTGTATTGGGGCAAGCAGTGGATTTCCTGGGTTCCCTTTAATAATGGGTTATGGACCTTTCCTCCAGGAACTTGTCCAAACCTTTTTTAAACCCAGCTACACGAACAGCTTTTACTACATCCTCCGGTAACAAATTCCAGAGTTTGATTACACGTTGAGTGAAAAAATATTTTCTCTTATTAGTCTTAAATAGTTTACCGTGTAGCTTCATTGCATGTCCCCTATGGGAGTGGAATGAGAAAAGTGAATGATCCCCTTTTGTATATGGCCTTCCAACTAATGCTAGTCCTATTCCAAAAGCCTTTTCTCGAACACTGCAGCCTCCGAAGGTGAGCTCTTTATCCTGTATCTGGGGCATGTCCCCAGTTGAAAAAAAAGGGGTTACAATCAGGGCTTAATTTGTGCCGGAAAGGGGTGGAATGATATTCTGGCACTGCTTGAGCAGGAGGAAGCGATTCAGATCCCATTGACTACCACCTCCTCTCCCTGCTGTGCCATCTCAGCCATATTAATGCTGAACACAGCTGCGGGAGCATTTTCCTTTACTCCAGAAGTTGTACTGAGCTGAAGTAGCCCAGCCATGACATTTTAATAAAGCGAAATAAGCACTTCCTGCTTTACTAAAAATACTATGGCTGGAGTGCTTCAGTATAGATCAGCTGCGGGAGCAAAGGAAAATGCTCTTGCAGCTATATTGTGTTAATTCGGCTGTGGCGGTATGGAACAGGGAGAGGAAGAGAGGAGGTAGCTGCGGCCGTATAAACACAACACAGTTACAGGAGCATTTTCATTTGCTTCTGCGGCTGTGCTGCATTCAATCAGCCCAGCCTACATTATTTTTAATAAAGCAGGAAGTATTTATTTTGCTTTTCTAAAAATGCATTGGACTGGGCTGCTTCAGTACAGCTCAGTCGCGGGAGCAAATGAAAATGCTTCTGTTGCTGTGTTAAGCATGGAACAGGCAGAGAGATGTAGAGAGGAGGTAGGTTGCTGGACTGATGAGGGGAAGGAGGTGGCTTTTGGACAGATCTGATGGGGATGGGAGGCTGGGACTAAGGGGTTGATGTAGGATGTGGAAGGGAGTGAATGGAAAGGGGCTGGGGCACTGGAAATGGGCTGATGGTGGTGGAGAAGACTGGTACTAGAAGAGATCCAATAGGGGAGGGGGTTGTGACTGGAAATAGTCTGATACTGGGGTTGGGGGAGGACTGGAACTGGAAATAGGCTGATATGAGGACTGGGGGGATTGAGGATGAGACTGGGGCTTTGGGGAACTAGGACTGGAAATGGGCTGATACTGGGGCTGGGGGGCTAGAACTGGAAATGGGTTGACACTGGGGCTGTGAATGGAAATGGGCTTATGCTGGAGGGGGACTGGGACTGGAAGAGGACTGGTGCTGGGAGGCTGTGACTGGGACTGGAAGGGGGCTAATTTTAGGACTAGGAGGCTTGGTACTGAAGAGGGGCTTGTGCTGGAAAATGCTGGGGTTAGGGTGGGAAAAAAGGAGATGCTGGAGTGAGAAGAGAGACTGACAGATATTGTAGGGGCTGGGGAAGAAGCAAAGTCATAACTGGGGAAGGTTGAGAGGGAGGGGTATAAGATCCTGGGGAAGGAAGTAGATGGGTGGGTGGGCGGGCTCTGGGGATATGGGGAGAGCAGGGACTTGGGCTTAGGTGGAGAATCTAAGATTGGATGAGAAAACAGAAGAAAGACTAACATAGGCTGGGTATTGGGCATGTAAGTGAGGACTCAGGGCTTGTGTGGGATTGTGAGTGAGGACTCAGGGACTAGGTAGGGTGGAAAAATGGGGATTTGAGGTTGCCTTGGGGGATAGTGGGGATTAAGAAATTTAACAGAGATCAGGAGGACAGGGTTATTGGGTGAAGGGTATGAGTAGGACTATGAGACCAAGTGCAGAAATCCGGGAAGAGCAGAAGGTTTGAAGGGCCTTGAAGGGTTTGGGGAGGGATTGGGGGTGATTAAAAAGGACAGAGGGCTATGAAGTGGGTGGGAGACATAGGAAGGGACAGGTCTTCCTTGAAGGAGGTGATGGAGGAGGTAAAAGTGGAAATGGAAACCTGGCTAGGAGTAAGACATAAGAAAGGGCCTGGAGGTGGAGAGAGGATGAGTACTAGGGAATCAGCTGGCACTGATTAGGGGATGAGAGGCAGAAGGTGGTAACTGAGGCTGGGGAGGGGATGAGTACAAATGGGAACTCTAGAAAGTGGGTGAAAAATGGAGACATAAGAGTAGGGCCGGCCCATCCACTAGGTAAGCTAGGCAGCCACCTAGGGCAGCTGTCCCAGGTGGGTGGCTTTATGCCGCTGTTTTGTTGCTTGCGGCAGGACATGTGCTTCGGCACACATGACCTGCCACTTCTGATCCTCCTCCAATGCAACTTACTGTCAGAGGTAGGGCAGAAGTGGCAGGCCTGGTGTGCTGAAGCACATGGCCTGCCAGGGCAACAAAGTGGGGGCACAAAGCCTCCGCTTTTAAAAGACTTCCACCGCCGCCTAGGGTGGCAGAAACCCTTGAGCCAGGAATGAGATAGGCGGGGAATGAAAGGACCAGGGAAGTAAGGATAGGAAATGGAAAGGTGAAAAGAGGAAGCTTGAAGACTGGAGAGAGGGGAAGGAATTGAATGAATCTATAGTTAGGAAAAAGGCAGACGAGAGAAAGAGAGAAAAAGGAAGAAGGATCAGTGTCAGAGAGAGATTATGGAAGGAAAAGACGAAGATAGTGAGCGTGAAGAAACAGAAAATGGAAATAAGATCCTGGAAAAGGACTTAGAAGAAAACTAACAAGAGGAAGTGGAAAAGAGAGACCAGGACCAACTAGAAAAATCAAATGATCAGACAAAGAGTTGCAGTTTTTAGAGAATGAAATATGTCCGTTTTGAAAATCTGCATTTCTTAGAGTTCAGTGGAGGAGGACATGCAGTTCTGCTTCTCCAGTGTTCTGCAGCTCAGTGTCTGTTTTGTGTGTGGGGCGGAGGTGGGGTCGGGGCGTTTCGATGATCATTATTTTTTCGAACTTGTAGTTTCTAGGTGATGGTCTCTTTTTTACATATATACAGTACCTGATTGTAAACCACCTAGATTGCATTATCACAGATGGGCGGTATATAAATGCCTTAAACAAATGTGCAGCTAAGGTGAAGGATTCTGTTAACATTTTTGTTCTGTGTAGGAATCTGTAATACAGTAGTTCAGCTTGTTTTCTTTTTCCATCTGCAGGTTACTGGTGTTCTAGAATATTTGCAGTGCTGATTTTTCATAAGTAGGGTTGGTGCAATTTAAGTTCTTCGATTTGGTGCTGGTCTTGAGTATCCATTTGCAGGGTTTTGTGTTATGACGCACAATATTGGGCAGTGGAGGGAGTTGGTGAAGGAATCCTTTTTATATGTTCAGTTGTAAAGTGAAAAACCCTACTTCTGCTCTGCATCTGTTGTTGGGAGAGTTTTATTGGTGAATCTATAAGTGTTCCATCTGAATGAATAATTATACCCTATCAGACGAATGAATAATTATGCCCCATTCCAAGGCAATGGTGCATTCACTGGCAAGTGAATAATTAGCCTATGTATTTTCAAGAAATATAAAGATAATATTGGGCTGTTTAAATTGCTAAATGGCTAGATATTATCTGTATATTTGTGGGCCATGCTAGGTGAGAAGCAAAGGTAGGCCAGAAAATTATCCAGAAAGTGACAATGTTGTTGTTGTTGTTAACTCACCAAACAGAAAACTACTACTTCTTGGAGATTCCATCATCAGAGACACCAACTTGGGAATACAGTTCAAAGGAGAGAAGATAGTCAAATGCCTCTCAGGCTCCTCAGCCAGCAGGAATACAAACCAAATTATTGATGTACTTAGTGCGGAAAGCAAACACTCCAAACTTGATGTTGTAATTCACTTGGGTACAAATGACCTGGCTAGAAATAGTGCCTCTACAGTCCAAAAGGACTTCCAATCTCTGGGAGAAAAACTCAAGCCCATTGTTAACACTGTAGCATTCTCAGAAGTTCTACCTGTTCTAGGCAAGGGGGCAAAAAGGCTAAATCGCATTAACAGCTTTAATACATGGTTCCAGACCTGGTGCAAACGAGAAGGATTCAGATTTATTGGCGACTGGGAAAACACATGGACCAACAAGAAACTATACTGTGCTGATGGACAACACCTCTCTGTCGCAGGGAAAAGAATCCTACATGAAAAATTCAGGCAGTATGTCGATTTGCATTTAAACTAGAAGAAGGGGGCGATGGACGGGGAAGGTCAAGTTCTGGACGTCACCCCCTGCAAAAGCAGAATAACAGAAACAACCACACTTTTAAACAACACATCAAAAGCAACTGGGAAGAAGTGGGTAGAATAAAATCAATGCAAAATACACACAAGCCAGTTAAATGCTGGAAAGCAATGAGCACAAATGCTCGTAGCTTAGCCAACAAACTTCCAGACCTGGAAGCCCTAATGGTGGAAAAGGACTTGGACATTGTGGCCATTACAGAAACATGGTTTAATGAATCACATGATTGGGATATAGCCATACCTGGCTATAATCTATTCAGAAGAGACAGAGAAAATGGAAAAGGGGGAGGAGTAGCCTTGTATGTCAAATCCAGTATTAAAGCTACTGAAATGTAGGGTGCATGGGGAAAAGAAGAAGCGCTCTGGATAGTGTTGGAAAGAGGAGATGGCACTGTCATCCATACTGCTGTAATCTATAGACCTCCAACTCAAATTGAAGAGAGAGGTAACGAATTGATTATAGATATTGCCAAGATAGCCACAAAGGGGGAAGCGATCATATTGGGTGACTTTAATCTACCCGATGTGGATTGGATTACTCCTTCTGCAAATCTGGAAAGAAGCAAAAAAATTGTGGATGCTATCCAAGATGCGTTACTTAGACAAATGGTGATGGAAGCAACCAGGGAAAGCTGAACGCTGGATTTGGTGCTCACCAACAGTGATAGTATGTCAAATGTCTGGGTGAGTGGGTGGGTGGGTGATTTAAGACTAATAAAAGAAAATATTTTTTCACTCAACGTGTAATCAAACTCTGGAATTTGTTACCGGAGGATGTAGTAAAGGCTGTTAGTGTAGCTGGGTTTAAAAAAGGTTTGGACAAGTTCCTGGAGGAAAGGTCCATAAACCATTATTAAGAAGTGACCGAAGATATCAATGCTTGACCCAGTACAAGCATTGTGGAACTTGTGTCTCTTGGGGAAACTGCTAGGTACATATGACCTAGATTGGCCACTGTTGGAAACAGAATACTGGGCTTGATGGACCTTGGTCTGACCCAGTATGGCATATCTTATGTTCTTATGTTCTTATGAGTGCCCCTGTGAGCAACAGTGATCATCACACGGTGTGGTTTGAGATAAATGCCAAGGTGCAGTCCAATCATAGCAAGCTCAAAGTCCTAAACTTCAAAAACACTGACTTCAACAAAATGGCCAAGTACCTAAAGGAGGAGCTGACATGGTGGAAGGGGATAAGGGAAGTGGAATTGCAATGGGCTAAACTAAAAGAGGCAATAATAGGGGCAACAGATAAATATGTAAGAAAAGTAAATTAAAACAAGAGGAGAAGGAAACCTATTTGGTTTTCCAAAGAAGTGGCTGCTCAGATAAGGGCAAAAAACACAGCTTTTGCAAAATTCAAAAGCTTGCAAACAGAAGAACACAGAAATGATTACAGGACCAAACTCAAGGAGACAAAAAGAGAAATAAGGATAGCAAAATCAAAGGCAGAGGAAAAGATGACTAAAGATGTTAAGTGCGATGACAAAACTTTCTTCAGGTATATTCGGGAAAGGAAGAAGATCAGAGGTGGAATTGCAGGGCTCAGAAGTGCTGGGAACGGACTCATGGAAAATGACATTGATAAAGCGAAATTGCTAAACAAATACTTCTGCTCTGTTTTTACTAAAGAAAATCCTGGAGAAGGACCACCTCTAACTCCCAAATATAAAAATGGGAATGAGATAGATACCACACCATTCGAAGAGGATGAGGTGTTAGAACAACTTGCAAAACTGAAAGTGGACAAGGCCATGGGACCGGATGGGATACATCCCAGGATACTGAAAGAGCTCAGAGAGGTTCTTGCAGGGCCATTAAAGGATGTTTTCAACAGATCCTTGGAAACAGGAGAGGTTCCTCAGTACTGGAGAATGGCTGACGTCGTACCTCTACACAAAAGTGGTGACAGGGAAGAAGTGTCAAACTACAGGTCCGTGAGCCTTACCTCGGTGGCGGGAAAGGTAATGGAGACGCTCCTGAAAGAGTGAATAGTGAACTGTCTCAAAACCAGAGGGTTACAGGATCCGAGGCAACATGGTTTTACCGAGGGGCGATCTTGCCAGACAAATCTGATTGAGTTCTTTGACTGGGTGACCAGAGAACTGGATCAAGGACACGCGATGGATGTCATCTACCTGGATTTCATAGGAGGCTTATCAATAAACTCATAGGAGACTTATCTATAAACTCAGTAGTTTGGGGATGGGTTCCAAGGTGGTAAACTGGATCAGAAATTGGTTGACTGACAGACGACAGGTGATGGTAAATGGAGCTCACTCGGATGAAAGGAAGGTGATTAGCGGGGTGCCGCAGGGTTCGGTCCTGAGCCCGGCACTGTTCAATGTATTTGTGAGTGATATTGCTGAAGGACTGAATGGAAAAATCTGTCCTTTTGCAGATGACACGAAAATTTGCAACAGAGTGGACTCCCCCGAGGGAGTGCTGAACATGAGGAGGGATCTGCAAAAGCTGGAGGAATGGTCTGATGCTTGGCAATTGAGATTTAATGCAAAGAAGTGCAGTGTCATGCACTTGGGTAGCAGAAATCCAAAGGAAATGTACACGATAGGGGGCGAGAGGTTGGTGTGCATGGAGCAGGAGCAAGACCTCGGTGTGATTATTTCTGTAGATCTCAAGGTGGCAAAACAGTGTGACAAGGCGGTGGCAAAAGCCAGGAGGATGTTGGGCTGCATTTGAGAAGGAATTACCAGCAGAAAGGAAGGGGTACTAGTGCCACTGTATAAGTTGCTGGTGAGGCCTCACTTGGAATACGGTGTTCAGTTTTGGAGACCGTATATTGCAAAGGATGTAAAAAGAATGGAAGCTGTTCAGAGGAAGGAGACTAAAATGATTTGGAGCCTGTGTCAGAAGCCTTCTGAGGAGAGACTTGAAGACCTAAATATGTACACTTTGGAGGAGAGGAGGGATAGGGGAGATGTGATTCAGACCTTTAAATACTTAAAGAGAAATAATGAACAAACAAACCTCTTCCAGAGACGGGGAAGCTGTAAAACTAGAGGGCATAACATGAAGCTGCAAAGTGGTAAATTGAAAGGCAATGTCAGGAAATACTTTTTTACTGAAAGGGTGGTGGATGCTTGGAATGCCGTCCCGATGGAGGTGGTGGGGGCAAATACAGTGACGGAATTCAAAGTGGCCTGGGACAGACACAGTGGATCACTTTACAGCAACAAGATTAAATCAAAATAAACTGAACCATCTAATTTCTCAACAAATAGGGGTATCCTACATGGAGCAATGGGGGGAGGAGCGGTGGGTTCACCCCATAACAAACAAAGAAACAAAGATATGGGGAGGGGTGAAGACATGGGGAGGGGTGCACCTGCTCCTGACATATTGCTGGGCAGACTAGATATACCATGCTGGTCTTTATCTGCCGTCATTTACTATGTTACTGTGTTACTATGTAAGTGCCATCGAGTCAGTGTCAACTCCTGGCGACCCTCTGGAGAGTTGACCTAAACCTTATTCGGTCTTCAGCCAAGCGGCTCATTGTTGATAGAGTGGCACCCATAGGTGCTGTTGTATATGTCCATCTCATTGCTGGCCTTTCTCTTTTGCGTTAACCTTCTATCTTGCCAAGCATGATGTCTTTCTCTAATGATCTCTCTCTTCACATGATGTGACCAAGGTATGAAAGTCGAAGTCTTGTCATCTGAGCTTCTAAAGAAAGCTTAGGTTTGATCTCATCTAGTACTGACTGGTTTGTTCTTCGGGCAGTCCATAATATACAAAGTATTCATCGCCAGCACCATAATTTAAAGGCATCCATTTTCTTCCTGTCTATCTTTTTCACTGTCCAACTTTTGCATCCATATGACGTTATTGAATATTCAGCCGCTATTCCGGTAAGTTGCACATTTAGTTTAGGCCTGCCAATGCTATAAACAAAAGTATGCAAACACGTCTGGCCCTGGCCCCGCTCACAAGTCCACTCCTTTTTTGTCTACAAATTAAATGCTGGTTGCAATTATATTATGCTTTGTACTCGTATACTGCCTTCTTTCATACATATGAACCCAAAGCGGTTTACAATCACAATAAGTCATTCCCTAATATACAGAATAACCTTGTGCCCTGCTCTTATTAGGGGACAGACCAACCTGTATTTACAAAAAATAAACAATAAGAAATCACAATCTCAAAGGCAAAAAAACCCCAACACTAAAAATACACTAAGCTATCACAATAGCCCCAGTAAACATTCGGAGTAATAGTCAGCCTGTTACAGTCAGTGTTATGTTCGAACACCGCTGCATATTCAGCACCAGTATGCGGATAGGGGCTGGCACTGAATATCTAAACGTAGCAGTCAACAGCGGCACTATCTGTTTAGTGGCAATATTCAGCTGACATCCAGACTGGCAATCCACATAGCACTTAGGGCAGCTGTTTCCATACCATTTCCATAGCGCTACGAGGCGTTCACAACGCTGTACATATATACACGTAACAGACGGTTCCTTCCCCACAGAGAGTACAATCTATTCCAGACAGGCAAACAAGGGAACAGAGATTGTTATCCAAATAGTGGTGCTGAAGACTGTCGCTATCTGGATAAGAGCTGGCTCCGCCCACAGATAGTGCTGACGTGCTCAGAGGAAATATTCAGGAGTGCTATCCAGATAGTTCTGATCAATATACTTCTTAAGTTCTTTCGAATACTGCCCTCATTATTCACGCGCCTCACTTCACCAGGTCTGCAGCTTCCCATTAGTCAAACGAGGGAGTTGCCTAGAGCACCGACATTTCAAGGCGGCCCGCTGCTACCCCTCTCTGGGACCTACAACGGTGGCAGTGATGTTAAAACATCAATGCAGAGCTTCCCCAAAACCTCAGCCCCCATGTGAAAAGGAAGTCTGCATCAGAGGGTGTGGAAGCGACTGTCAAAGCGAGCGCCAACAGTATGCAGCGCCGGAGGTTTTCAAATCCCACTGGCTCCCCTTGTGACCTTGAGCAAGTCACTTAACCCTCCACTGCTTTGAATGTAAACTTAGATTGTAAGCTCTCTGGGAGCAGGGAAACGCCTACTGTACCTGAATGTAACTCGCCTGGAACTGCTACTGGAAAGGCTAATATACAAGAAGTAAATAACGAAATAAATACATAAATTCTGCCACTGCAGGTCCTGGAGAGAGGTGGCAGGGGCGGGAAGAATGAGGGTTTGCTTAAGGTGCCTCCTGTCTTTGCACCAGCCCTGCATGTCACACAAATACAGTAAGAGGTTACTGCATGCATCAGATTCATCAAAGCTGTGCTCTCTCACTTTTCTTCTCTCAGTCTCTCCCTTATGCCTTCCTTATTCTTTTCCTTTCAAGGTCCCAGAGAGTAGCATATGTGCAAAATCTGATGCTCTCTCACACTCGGCCCCCTACGCTAGACGCTCTCCCAGCAGGCAAAACGCACCTTCATTTTCCTGCTGAATGTATTCTTTTGCTGCCTCCTCCTGTCTATTACAGTCTCTCTCTTGTTTAAGATCAACTCGGAACTTTCCTGACATAGCAGTTTATAAAAACCTGCTATAGCTAAGACATGAAAGACTCAAAGTCATGAAATAGTATTCATAATGATACGAGCCTGGTTTGACATACTGTTTTTCTACTCTTTCTCTCTATCTGCTAAATCTCATTCCTTACTCGTTATTCCGCTCCTTTCTCTGTCTTGCTGTCTCTCCCAAGGACTATTTCTTTCTCTCGGCTTGTCTTGCCTCACTCCTACTTTTTTATCTCTCAGTTTTTCTGCATTTCAGACAACCTCTCTGCTTCATCTGTGCACACAGGCTACCTCTTATGCCCATAAGCACTGGCAGAAGTTCAGATTATGAGCCTGCGAGCAACAATTTCAAAAGGGCTCCGAGAGTGGGGGGAAGTTCACTTCCAAAAATATAGAAGCAGCTGCAAGTGGGCCCCCTTCTTCCTTGGGTCGCTTGGGAAGAAATTTATGCCACTGCTCATAAGACCAGGTAAGAGAAGGCACCTGATTGATTGTTCCCTCTGTTCTGATATACTGAGTCGCAGAAGTTCTAGTGTAGTCATCTCTTACTTTCCATCAGGATTCAAACATTTAGTAAGCTAGGCTTTTTATAAGAGAGGTGGTTCCCAACTTACCTTGCACAGCTCTTCTGATAATTCACCCAGAACATTGACATAAGGTTACCTGCCCAGTGTGAGGTTTCAGCTAAGGTTACCTTTGGGTCAAAGAATAATCCGTCTTTCCAAGGCCTCCACGTTCTCTCAAGTATCTTGGTGACTTGCAGTGTGTCCCTCGGCATATCTGTCTCTCCCTCTCTCTTTCTCTGCCCACATGTTTCCAAACTCTTCCATCAGAATCTCTTCCAGCTGCTCCCCACCTCCTTCCTTCCAAAGCTGAGATCACCGCATTACATAAACACATGGAAGCCGTATGCAAGGATCTCTGAGACCTCGCATGGGTCAGAAGTGAGGGCTTTTCTTCATACTGATACCACTGCTAATGGAGCACGCTTTCTAAAGGAGGTCTGCCATTTCCTCAAACTGCAATCGATGGGCAGTGTTTGCTTTCTTCCTATCATTTGTCTCATGATGAATTCATTTCTTTGGCCAGCCGAGGTCCGTGGGATGTGCCAATACTATTCCTGTTTCAGGAAACAAGACAGTAAAAAACAATAAAACACTTTTCTGGAACAGGAAAGGGATCATAAGTTCTTTCCCAACAGCTATCTACATGTTTTGCAGATATTAGCTCAGGCAATGTTTCACTCTCTGGAGATGTCAGACATCAGCAAGCATCAAATCCAGACCTGTGTATAAATTACACAGACATCAAAATTCAGTGACATGGTAAGAGAGAGAGAACTTATCCAGTTATCTTTAACTTGTTATTCAAAGAAATATTCCGTTAAGTTGAGACTGCACAGATTAAAGTTAACCACCTGGCAGAGCCAGGGCGACAACTGTGCAGGGTGGCAGTTTGGAGGGGTGGCAAAAGCAGGAGAAGGAGTGATAGTGCAAGAAGAACAGGAGCACAAATCCGGCATTTTCTTCCCCTGACTGAACCCAACAATTCTTCCTACTTTACTTTACCTTATTCCGTTCCTTGATTAACCGCCCAGGCAAAAGCATATGGGCGGTGTAGAATAAACCAAAGAGGCTGCAATAGATAAGAAAGGAATGCCAATTGTAAATAAGAAATCAGAGAAGGCAAGGCACCAAGAAATCGTCTAGAAGAGATGACAGAAGCAAGCATAAGGGAAACTAATTATGGTGGAGGAGTGGGTTGATCCAGAGAGGAGGGGAGGTCGAAGGCAACGCCAAAGAGGTAAGTTTTCAACATAGCCTTAAACGTTGAGAAAGACTGTTCAGTGTGGAGGATGGGAGGGAGGGAATTCCACAGGGTCTGGACCAAGGAGAAAAAACGCAGAATGACGCGTGAGTTCCAGGCATGAGCGAACTGGGGATGGGAGGGACAAGCGGTCATTGTGGATTGGGGGTAATACCCAGGGGTGGGGACTGTGCATTTGAAGAAGGTTGGCAAGATAATGGGGTATACCTGTGTGGATCACCCTGTGCACAACAGTATTTTGAATTGGAAGCAGAATCTAAAAGGGAGCCAATGTAGGTGGATAAGGAGGATAACATGATGAAAATGAGAGGAGTGAGCGAGGAGACGTGCAGCAGTGTTCTGGAGTAGTTGCAGGTGGGCGAGCTGTTATTGGGGCAGCCCAGCTAGTACAACATTGCAATAGTCAAGACGAGATAAGAACATGGATGCCACGAGGGTTGTCAGGGAGGGGAGAGGGAGGATAGAACGCATGGACCGTAGCTGTTGGAGGGTGAATGTTGCACAAGTGAGAAGATGTGAGAATGAAAAGAGGGGTAAGAATCAAAAATAACGGGGGAGAAGCTGAGCATGGCGGAACCATGTAGGAGACGTCATGGGAGACTTAGGAGGAGATGCATGAGAGGAGGGACAAGAGCAAATGATTAACAGGAGAGGAGCTGGTGTGGGGTGGGAACAGAAAAAAGTAGATGAGGGTTGGGAAGCACAGAGGGTGGAAGTGGAAGGGAGGAAAGGGAAGTGATAAGATAGAAAAGAATAAGAAACTGGGAAGGAGTGAGTGCCAGAAGATGAATGGGAGGGCTAGGGAGAGGGGAAGATGGGTTGCGAAAGAGAAGGAGATGGAAAGGTGAAAAGTAAAAAAGAAACATTGAGGCCTGGAGGGTGAGAAAGTGTGTGCAATTTCACTGGATAGGTAGAAAGGAAAGAAATGGAGAAAAGGGCTGAAAGGAAAGAAATCAGTGCTAAAGAAAGATGTAAGGGAGGAATGGATAACGACAAAAGGAGAGAGAAAAAATGGCAAGTGCTGGGAACAGACTCGTGGAAAGTGACAATGAAAAAGCGAAATTGCTAAACAAATACTTCTGCTCTGTTTTTACTAAAGAAAATCCTGGAGAAGAACCATCTGTGACTCCCAAATATAAAAATGGGAATGAAGTAGATACCACACCATTCACAGAAGATGAGGTGTTGGAACAACTTGCAAAACTGAAAGTGAACAAGGCCATGGGATCAGATGGGATACATCCCAGGATACTGAAAGAGCTCAGAGAGGTTCTTGCAGGGCCGTTAAAGGATCTTTTCAACAGATCCTTGGAAACAGGTGACGTTTCTCATGACTGGAGAATGGCTGATGTGGTACCTCTTCACAAAAGTGGTGACAGGGAAGAAGTGACAAACTACAGGCCCGTGAGCCTTACCTCGGTGGCGGGAAAAGTAATGGAGGCGCTCCTGAAAGAGTGAATAGTGGACTTTCTCAAAACCAACAGGTTGCATGATCTGAGGCAACATGGTTTTACCAAAGGATGATCTTGCCAAACAAATCAGATTGAGTTCTTTGACTCGGTGACCAGAGAACTAGATCAGGGGCATGCGATGGATGTCATCTACCTGGATTTCAGCAAAGCCTTTGATACTCTTCCTCATAGGAGGCTTATCAATAAACTCGGTAGTTTGGGGATGGGTCCCAAGGTGGTGAACTGGATCAGAAATTGGTTGACTGACAGACGACTGAAGGTGATGGCAAATGGAGCTCGCTCAGATGAAAGGAGGGTGATTAGCGGGGTGCCACAGGGTTCGGTCCTGGGCCCAGTACTGTTCAATATATTTGTGAGTGATATTGCTAAAGGACTGCATGGAAGTCTGTCTTTTTGCAGATGACACGAAAATTTGCAACAGAGTGGACTCCCCTGATGGAGTGGATAACATGAGGAAAGAACTACAAAAGCTGGAAGAATGGTCTAATGCTTGGCAGTTAAGATTTAATGCGAAGAAGTGCAGTGTCATGCACTTGGGAAGCAGAAAGCCAAGGGAAATGTACGCGATAGGGGGCGAGAGGTTGGTGTGCACGGACCAGGAGAAGGACCTTGGTGTGATTATTTCTGCGGATCTCAAGGTGGCAAAACAGTGCGACAAGGCAGTGGCAAAAGCCAGGAGGATGTTGGGTTACATACAAAGAGGAATTACCAGCAGAAAGGAAGAGATACTAATTGCCATTGTATAAGTCACTGGTAAGGCCTCACTTGGAATACTGTGTTCAGTTTTGGAGACCATATCTTGCAAAGGATATAAAAAGTCTGGAAACTGTTCAGAGGAAGGCAACCAAAATGATTTGAAGCCCGCGTCAGAAGCCTTATGAGAAGAGACTTGAAGACCTAAATATGTACACTCTGGTGGAGAGGAGGGACAGGAGAGATATGATTCAGACCTTTAAATACTTAAAGAGAAATAATGAACAAACAAACCTCTTCCAAAGACGGGGAAGCTGTAAAACTAGAGGGCATAACATGAAGCTGCAAGGGGGTAAATTGAAAGGCAATGTCAGGAAATACTTTTTCACTGAAAGGGTGGTGTATGCTTGGAATGCCCTCCCGATGGAAGTGTTGGGGGCAAATACAGTGACAGAATTCAAAATGGCATGAGACAGACACAGTGGATCCCTTTATAGCAACAGGATAAAATCAAAATAAACTTAACTAATTAATTTCTCAACATACAGGGATGTCCTACGCGGAGCGGTGGGTTCAGCCCTAAAACAAAGACATGGGGAGGGGTGGCCTGTACAGAGCGGCAAGAGCACCTACTCTTTCCATCTTACTGGGCAGACTAGATGGACCATACTGGTCTTTATCGACCGTCATTTACTATGTTACTATGAACAGCAGATCCTGGAAAGTTAGGAAAAAAACAGACAAATAAAAGCAGAAGACAGATTTGAATCAGCACAACTGAAAAAAATAAAACGCCCAGACAAAAAGATAGAAAAAGAAGTTTATTATGACTTTATTAATCGGAATTTGTCAGCACTCTGATGTCTTTACATTTTGCACAGTTCAGGAGAAAATGCATTTGTTCTATTCCTCCAGTGTTGCACAGCAAGCAGAAACCAACTTCTTAAGGTTTTCAGCAAAACGTTTGTCTGCCTGTTTCTGTTTCTAATGTGTGCTTCCTTGCTTTGTATTTGCTTATGTGTCTGAGGGGTGGTATTCTGGTAGCTTGTAGTTTCCTTGTAGAGATCTGTAGTAGTCCAGTTGTTTGTTTTCTGAGAAGTAGATGCACTGCTGCTTTAGGGCCCATATTATGTTTGTCTTTCTGTTGTGTGAATACTGGCAGTGCTGTTAGCGAGGTTACTTACCTGTAACAGGGGTTCTCCGTGGACAGCAGGATAAGTCAGCCACACCTGGTGACGTCCTCTGGGCGGCGCCATACGGAAGTGCTCTCTAGAGCTCAGGACTCTCTGGCCATGCCCCAGGTAGCCCACCTCCCTGACCTGCCCCTTGACCGGTTAGTATGTTCCTAGCTAGGTTTCCCCGGCAAGGGACGAGTCACTGCAGCAGACCTCCTCCAGGGAGGTGGGTGGGATTGTGTGCTGACTTATCCTGCTGTCCACGGAGAACCCCTGTTACAAGTAAGTAACCTCGCTTTCTCCATGGACTAGCAGGATTGCGTCAGCCACACCTGGTGCCTCCCTAGCAGCGCGGTGCGCCAGTGGTGGAGGAGTGCGAAAACAAGGACAGGTTAGGCACTGAAGGGCATAAATTTTAATGGTAACCACAGAAAGCATAACAATGTGCAGAATTGATGCAGCAGCACTGCGGTACTGTGAGTAACAATCAAGCAGGTAAAAACAGTGCAACACAACAACAGTGCAGGTAAACACAATAATGCAATACAGTGCAGTAAGGTGCGGAAACAGTGCAGAACCGTGCAAGTTGCAGTAACAGTGCAACAGGTGCAGTAACAGTGCAGTAAGGTGCAAGAACGGTGCACTGTTGAACATAAAATGATAGTCAGTGTGGGAACACCTGTGAGAAGTCTGCGCGAGTCACAGGCACAGCGACTTAACAGGTAGTCTCTGGAGTTCTACCGGACACTTCCCCGATGGCAGAGACTAGAACTGCTGCGCCCAACGCACAATCCTCTTTGGAATGTAGGTCTAGGCAGTAGTGTCTTTGGAAAGTATGCGGTGTAGACCATGTGGCTGCCTTGCAGATGTCCGGGAGTGGAACGGAGCGCAAGTTGGCTAGGGAGGTGGCCAATGCCCGGAGCTTGTGTGGACCGACCGTCGGTGCCGACGGGTTGGCCGAGGAGTTAAGGCAGAAGGACACGCAGGAAGACACCCAGTTAGAAAGAGTCCTCTTGGAGACGGGCAGGCCCGGTCTGTTGGGGTCGAAAGAAACAAAGAGTTGGTCACTCTTTCGGATCAGGAGTGTCCTCTGCAGGTAGATCCTGAGGGCCTGTAGGCAATCCAAGGTATGCAGGCGTTGCTTTTCCATGGATGAATGGGGCTCCGGGAAGAAACAGGGCAGCTCGATGGACTGATTGACGTGGAACACCGATGCGATCTTGGGTACGAACTTTGGGTTGGTTTGTAGGGACGCACGGTCTTGAAGTAGAAGTGTGTAAGGAGGATGAGCCATCAGAGCCTGTAGTTCACTGATCCTCCTTGCGGAGGTTATGGCCACAAGGAATAGAGTTTTCCAGGAGATGAACTTCATTTCTGCTGATTGGAGCAGTTCGAAGGGTGCCTGCGTTAGCCGCAGCCAGGGCCGGATTTACCTATACGCCATGTACGCCATGGCATAGGGCCCACAGCCGGCAGGGGCCCACAAAAAAAGAACCAGTTAATTTTTTTTAAACACAATTTAAAAAAAAAACCTGGTGGCTGCCGCCGCGGGGCCCCCTCTGCTGCCGCGGGGGCCCCGTCTACAAGCTGAAGCCGTCGGGTCGGGTCGGGTCGGGTCGGGTCTCTTCCTCCCTCCCTCGCTGCAGGCTGCGAGAGACGCGAAGATAGAGCGTCTCCTCGCGTCTGTGTTAAGCCCGCAGGGGCTGATGGGATTTCCCATCAGCCCCTGCGGGCTTAACACAGACGCGAGGAGACGCTCTCCCTTCGCGTCTCTCGCAGCCTGCAGCCTGCAGCGAGGGAGGGAGGGAGAGAGACCTGACCCGACCCGACCCGACGGCTTCAGCTTGTAGACGGGGCCCCCGCGGCAGCAGAGGGGGCCCCGCGGCGGCAGCCACCAGGTTTTTTTTTTAAATTAAATTTTACTTTAGGCCGGGGGGGGTAGGACTGGTAATGGGCTATGGGGGGGGGGGTAGGACTGGTAATGGGCTATTGGGGGGGCTGGGGCTGGAAATGGACTGGGGGGGTAGGGCTGGTAATGGGCTATTGGGGGGCTGGGCTGGGCTGGGCTGGGCTGGGGAGGGGTTAAGGCTAGAGGTGGGCTGATGGGGTTAGGACTGGTAATGGACGGGGGGGCTTAGAACTGGCAATGGGCTTTGGGGGGGGGTTAAAACTGGTAAAGGGCTGTGGGCTGATGGGTGCTGTCTGGTAATGGGCTATGGGGGGGCTAGGACTGGAAATGGGCTGGGGGGTTAAGACTGGAGGTGGGCTGATGGGGTTAGGACTGGTAATGGGCTGTTGGGGGGGGGGTTAGAACTGGTAATGGGCTTTGGGGGGGTTAAGACTGGTAATGGGCTGTGGGCTGATGGGGGTTGTCTGGTAATGGGCTATGGGGGGCTAGGACTGGAAATGGGCTGGGGGGTTAAAACTGGAGGTGGGATGATGGGGTTAGGACTGGTAATGGGCTGTGGGCTGATGGGGGGGTAGGACTGGCAATGGGCTATGGGGGGCTGACTGGAAATGGGTTGATGGGGTTAGGACTGGAAGTGGGCTGATGGGGGGTTAGGACTGGTAATGGGTTATAGGGGGGCTTAAACTGAAAATGGGGTGATGGGGGTTAAGGACTGAAAATGGGGTGATGGGGGGTTAAGGACTGTAAGTGGGGTGATGGGGGGCTAGGACTGGTATTGGGTTGGGGGGTTGCTAGGACTGGAAATGGGCTGATGGATGGCTAGGACTGGAAATGGGCTGATGCAGGGACTAGAAGGGAATGGATGCTGGGTGAGACTGGAACTAGAAGGGAGCTGATGTTGGGGGAGGATTAGAATGGGATGGGGCTGGAAGAGTAAAATGGAGAAGGGAAAAATATTTTGTGTGGGAGGGATAAAAAATCTACAATTGGCCGGGTATTGGGAGAGTAAGTGGGGATTGAGGATGGAGGGGTAAAATTTGAGTGGATGAAATAGGAATGAGGAAAGAGCAAAAGGAGAAAGATTAGTATGTTAAAGCAGATGTAGAGAGAGAATGGAAAAAAATCTAGAAGAGAGAAGAAAGGACAAATGGACAGCAGACGATGGAGAGTTAGCAGAAGACACGAAGAAACCAGAAGAAAGTGGCTGGAGCAATTGCAGCTGAAAAAAATGCACAAAAGGTAGAAAAATATCTCTTTATTTTGAATTTATTAATTGGAATATGTCAGCTCTGGTAAATGTGCATCATTAACATCTGCGCTTTGTTTAGTACAAGAGCAAATTAATGTATAGTTTTATTTCTACAGTGTTGTACATTCCAAGTTTGGCTTTTGGGATTCCCAGTTTAATTATTGTCTTCCTATTTCTAAATTGTGATTACTTGTTTGGTGATGGTCTATGTTCTGCATGTGTAACTGAGCTGAGGTGTTCTGTTTATATAATTCCTATTTGACATTGCCACTTGTTCTCTTTCCCCAGTAGGTCATGTATTGTTGTTCTCTGAAATGTATTGGTTTAATATTTGCAGTGTTACCTTTTGATTGGTAGAGTATGGTGCTTTGTGAGTCCTGGTAGTGCTGTTAGGATACGGCGGGTTTACTATGGGCAGTGTTTGTAGTAGTTCCTAATGTGTCTGGCAGTTGGCACTGGATTATAGTAATGTAGAAATCTTTTAGTCTTTCTTTATCCATACACTCATTAAGAGGCACGTTTACTAAAAGTTAGTATATGGTAACATTATGCAAATATTTATGCAAATGAGGCCCCTTATGCAAATGAGGTCCGCACCCCCCTTGGGCCGCCCCTGCTGGGGGCCCACAATTTTTGTTGGCGTAGGGCCTCACTCAAGGTAAATCCGGCCCTGGCCGCAGCAGGACAGAGTTGAGATCCCAGGGCGGTGCTGGGGCCCTGACCGGGGGCTTGAGGTTGGTGAGCCCTTTCATGAAACAGGTGGTTATAGGCAGTGCTGAAATGGAGTTGGTTCCATCTACCGGTACATGAAGGACCGCTATGGCTGAGAAGTGTACCCGGATGGACTGGGTCATGAGGCCACTGTCGGACAGAGCTTTTAGATATTGGAGGATCTGTGCGACAGGACAAGTAGTGGGTTCGAGGCCTTGCTTTGCGCACCAGATACTGAATCTTTTCCATTTGAGGCCATAGGACTTCCTAGTGGATGGCCTCCGAGCTGCCAGGACCACTTCCTGCACTTCCACTGGGAGATGGAGTCCGGAGAGGCTCACCCGCTCAATCTCCAGGCAGTGAGAACGAGGGCTTTGAGGTTGGGGTGTCGAGTGGTGCCTCCGTTCTGTGTCAGGAGGTCCACCTCGGGGGGAAGGTGTACGAGATCCTCGCGGGCGAGACGTTGCAGAAGTGTGAACCACATCTGGCGTGGCCAGTGGGGGACCACTAGAATGGCATGTGCTTTGTCCTGGACGATCTGCTGTAAGGTTGCTGGAATGAGGGGGGGTAGGTGGGAAGGCATACACTAGAGACCACTCCCCCCAGCACACGTCGAATGCATCCGCTGCCAGTCTGTTGGGTGAAGGGTGCCTGGAGCAGAACAGGGGGCATTTCGCATTCAACTCTGTCGCGAATAGGTCTATCGAAGGTGTTCCCCACAGGTGGAAGAGGACATTGGTCGCCTTCTGGGAGAGCGACCACTCGTGAGGCCTCAGTTGCCTGCTGAGTTTGTCGGCAAGGGTGTTCATATCTCCTGGCAGGTTGGAGGCCCGGAGTTTGCAGTTGTTCTCCAAGGCTAGGGCCCACAGCGCCCTCGCCTCGTTGCAGAGGGAGCGGGAGCCGGTCCCCCCTTGTTTGTTCACATAGAACATTGCTACTTGGTTGTCCATCTGAATGAGGACAGACTTGTCCCGCAGGTGCTGAATGAAGGCTAGGAGAGCGTATTTTATGGCTCTGAGCTCGAGGAGATTGATGTGCAGCCTTTGTTCCCTCAGCGACCATGCACCTTGGGTGCTGAGGTGATGGAGGTGCGCGCCCCAACCGGTGTTGGATGCATCCATGGTGAGAGTCACTTGGTGTGGCTGTTGATGAACGTCCTTGCCCCCGGACAAGTTGGACTTGTTCGACCACCAGCGTAGGTGATCTCTGACGTCTCGGGGCATTGGGACCTGGGTGGACAAAGGTTGGGAATATTGATTCCAGCAAGAACGCAGGTGCCATTGGAGCGGTCGCATCATCAGCTTCGCCGCAGGAAGTACTGAGGTCGTTGCTGCCATATGGCCCAGGAGGTGTAGAAGGGCCCGAGCCAAGGAGATTTTCACTTCTGTGGCTGCGGTCACAAGGGAGACGATAGTGAGCTGTTGTCATTCTGGCAGATAGGCTCGTGAGGTCCGTGTGTCGATCACCGCTCCAATGAACTCGAGTCGTTGAGAGGGGTGTAGCTGTGACTTGTCGTAGTTGATGACAAACCCCAGAGAGGTGATCATGGTCATTGCCTTCTGTAGGGACACCTGTAGATCTTGGGCTGAGGGCGCTGTGAAGAGCCAGTCGTCCAGGTAGGGGAAGACGGATATCCCTAGCCTGCGGAGGTGCGCTGCGGCAACGGCTACATACTTCGTGAAGACTCGGGGCGCAGGAGACAGGCCGAAGGGGAGGACTCTGTATTGGTAGTGGCGTCCCAGCACTTGGAAGCGAAGGTATTTCCTGTGCGCCTTGTGGATGAGGATGTGGGTGTAGGCCTCCTGTAGGTCCAGCGATGCCATGAAATCGCCGGCTTGGATCAGGGGCAGGATGGCATTGAGGGAGTACATCCTGAACTTCTCCTTGACGATGAACCTGTTCAGCCTGCGCAGATCTAGGATAGGGCGCATGCCGCCTGTTCTTTTTGGAATGAGGAAGTATCTGGAGTAGAACCCAGAGTTGATCTCGTGGGAAGGTACCTCCTTCTATGGCCCGGGAGGCGAGGAGATGTATCAATTCCATCGCCATGGGAAGTTGCAGGTGAGGTGGGGTTCTGCTGTACGGTTTGTTGTGCTGGAATGGTGGTGTGCGAAACCGCAAGCGGAATCCCTTGTGGATGACACGGAGGACCCAGGAGTCAGAAAATATCCTCTCCCACTCCCTGAGGAAGTTCGACAGGCGACCCCCTATCCGGGTAGGCGCCCGTGAGGTTGCATCAAAAGGAAGAGGCTCCCTTGATGGCGGGTGCGGAGGTGCCCTTCCTCTGCTTGTGGTCCCTTTGGGGTTGTCGCTGGTTGGAGGGTCCGTGGTAAGAGTTATTCTTGTACCTCGGAGCTTGCCACTTGCGGTTGGAGGGGTACCTCTTGCTGGAACTGTAGTTGCTGGAGGCGTAGTAGTTTTTCCGCTGGTTGCCGCCTTTCTGAGGGGCGCTGTGGTGCTCAAACCCCTCCTCCGCAAGGGTTTGGAGGGTGGTGCAATGCTCTTTCATGATGTTCACAGCGTCCTTGACTTTCTCCCCAAAGAGAGATTCGCCTGAGCAAGGGGCATCCGCGATCTTGTCGTGTGTGTCATCACTGAGGCCAGAAGCTCTGAGCCACGCCCATCGCCTGGCAGATATAGCCATGCCCGCTGTTCGCACTGACGTGTCAAAGGCATCGAAGGCTGTGCTAGCCAGATGTTTGCTGCATTCTGAGATGTCCGCAAGGGAGCCAGCAATCAATGCCTATGTCTCCTTAGGGAGGGTTGTGACTGCGTTTTTTATGTTGGCCACGCAGGTGTCCTGGAATAGGATATGTTGGAACTGATGCGTGGTGATCTTGGCATTAAGCATGGCTCCCTGGAAGACCTTTTTGCCGATATCATCAAGGAGTTTCGGATCCCGTCCAGGCAGGTGGTTAGCATGAGAACGTGAGGATCTGACCCTTTTCAGAGCTGAGGAGACTACGATGGATTGATGTGGGAGCTGTGGTAGCATGAATCCTGGTGCGGGTTGGATTTGGTATTTGGAGTCCAACCTCCTGGGGAAGGGGCGCCCTGAGGCGGGGTTCTGCCAAACCTTGAGGTAGTCGTCCCGCAGCTTACGGTGCATGGGTAGGACGAAGGATGGCTTGGGAGCTGAGAGATAGCTCAGGACCTCCGGGTCCTGCTCCTCGGTCTGCTCAGGTGACGCCAATGCCAGGGCGGAAGCTACCTTCTGCAAGAATTTGGTGTAAGAACGGTCCTACAGGGGCGGGGAGGTCCTTCAGGTTCAGGAGAGTGTCTGGTGTCTGGTACGCTCTTGTCGTTGGAGGCGGAGCCCATGACAGCCTCTATATCCCGCTCCTCTGCCGTGCTGTCCGGAGAGGGGTTGGCAGGGGAGCGTAGAGGAGATACAGCTGTTTGAACACGGTCTGGGGACGCTCTAGAAGGGGATCTGGAGCGAGACCGGGCAGCGGAGATTGTAGAAGGCTCAGGCTTGGAAGATGTATTCATAGTGTGGACTATCTGAGTCAATAGTTGCAGAATGGCAGAGTTATTGGCTGCATCAGAAATATGGATGCAAGATCTAGCCTGACGGTTCCTGCGAGAGCTGGCTGAGCTGTCTCTTCTTTTGGCTCCGTGGCGATGCTCCTTGTGGCGCCTCTTGCGCGCTGGTACAGAGCTTTCTGAAGATGATGTGGAGCTGGTGCATCGCTTCCTGCGATGTCTGCCTTCCTCGTGGTGTCATCGGCACTCGGGGCTCCGCCGGTGCTGCTGTCTGCGTTCCAGATGCAAGGAGACATTGTTGGGAATCGCCGATGAATTGGTGACGGGCCCCGAGGCGGAAGCACTGAGTCCCGATGCAAGGGCCGAATAGAGGGTGGAGTTCACCAGCGCGCAGGCTCCTGGAAGACCACGATGGGAGGAGCTGGAGGACTCCTGGGCGCAATTGGAGGACTCCCGGCAGGCGCCATTGCAGAGCTCTACATGGCCTCGAGGGGAAGAGGTGGAGGGCCCAGTAAACTGCAGATCAGGCCTCGCTATGGATGTGGCTGCGTTAGGAGGGGCCAGGCTTACCTCAGCGCTGCCGCGGGCGACAGAGCTGATCACCGGAGTAGCTGGAAGAACTGCCTGATGCACAAGGCTGAGGACGGAGGCCCAATCGGGCGCGTCCCACGCCGGGGCCTGGGCGGAAGCGTCCTCAGTGTTAACGGTGGCACGGCTGGGGATGGAGGCCCGTCCAGGCACATCCCGAGCCGGCAGAGGGTCAGCGATGCTCAGAGGACCCAGATCGGAGCACGGACTTGTTCCATGATGCCCTTTCTTCCTTCTGGCATCGGCCCCACAAAGCTTGCAGCCTTTTGAGGAGGAGAAAGATCTGTTGCCACATAGTGGGCACTTTTTCAAATTGGATTTGGGCATGGCTTAAAAAATAAAACAAAGAACAAAACAAAGCCTCTAAGGAACATCATTGAAGCCACCGATTTTAGGACAGTAGCCCAAGCCCTCATCATACCCCATTTTGATTACAGTAATGCAATTTTACAGGGCCTTCCAAAGAAAACCCTAAGCATCCTCCAGATGGCACAGAACGTCGCGGCCAGAATCATCATGAAAACAGGCGTTGCTGAACACATCACTCCAGTTCTAGTCGAACTACACTGGCTCCCCATCGTAGCCCGCATAAAATACAAAACCCTAGTAACCACATTTAAACACATCCACAACCTGGCACCAACCTTCCTCGCTAACCTAATCAACTTGCAACCCGCTAACAGAAACAGGCGAACCACCAACATAAACAACCTACATGTACCAATAAGTATAAGATCAGTTAAAACAGCCACAAGCAACAGGGCATTCTCCTATACTGCCCCCACACTCTGGAACCAACTCCCTCCTGAGCTGCGCTCAATCGATGACCTGATGGTCTTCAGAAAAAAACTAAAGACGTACTTATTTCAACAGGCCTACAACATCTCCTGAACAGTAAGGCATCTCAACCAATACCTACAAAACCAAAATGTAGTCAAGTGTAAAGTATACTTAGGTACCAAAATGTAATCAAGTGTAAATTGTATATATGTAAATCTCCCTCTCCCCCCTCCCAACTGTGTGTTGTGCATATCCCATGAATCTTGTTGCACATATTGTGAAAATGCTTTTCTTTGTTCTGTCAACCTTAGTTTATAATCTTGTAAATCACGCTGTAATACTTGAAATTTTGTCATTGATCCGACATTTCCCCGTTTCGCATAATCAAACCGCTCCTGATCGCTGGAAGTAGCGGTATACAAATATATGCTAAATAATAATAAAAATAAAACAAAGCGTGAGAGCAGAGCAGGGTCCGTCTTGCTGGCAAGGTGGAAGGATGAAGACTAACCGGTCTAGGGGCGGGTCAGGGAGGTGGGCTATCTGGGGCATGGCCAGAGAGTCCTGAGCTCTAGAGAGCACTTCCGTATGGCGCCGCCCAGAGGACGTCACCAGGTGTGGCTGACGCAATCCTGCTAGTCCATGGAGAAAGGATATAACAGGTTTGCCATAGGCTGCGAGCTTATTGCAGGATTTTGGAGTACTAGATAATATACCCAGCAGTTAGGGAAAGTTGTATAGAAATCTGATACCCTTTAAATAACTGCAATGCATGTGTAAATGGTATTCAGAAACTGACGTTATTGTTGGGACAAAAGCGAAACCTGTGAAGAATTCATCGGAGGGAGGGGTGGAGGGGGGGGGGAAGCATAGTAATTATTTGCACAGGGCCTGCCACCAGGTATTTCATGCAGTTAACTTAGACGAGCTATTTGGGTGGCCCAACTTGACTAGGGGACATGTAATAAAGCTACAGTATAACCCATTTAAGACTAATAAGAGAAAATATTTTTTCACTCAACACGCAATCAAACTCTGGAATTTGTTACCGGAGAATTTATTAAAAGCTGTTAGTGTAGCTGGGTTTAAAAATGGTTTGGACAAGTTCCTGGAAGAAAAGTCCATAAACCATTATTAAAGAGGACCTAGAAATCCACTGCTTGCCCCAGTACAAGCATTATAGAACCTGTGTGTCTTTTTGGGAAACTGCTAGGTACTTGTGACCTGGATTGGCCACTGTTGAAAACAGGATACTGGGCTTGATGGACCTTGGTCTGACTCAGTATGGTAATATCTTATGTCCTTATGGTTATCTTTAACTGGATAGTTCTGAATATCAGTGCTACTGGCATGCCTCTCACCCTTCCTAAACATATCTAGTGAACTTTGAGTGAGGCCTGATGTGCAAAGCAAGTTATGCATTTATCAGCAGGTATCAAATTTTATTTATTGACATGGCAGGCTTTGGGGAGGTGACTAACGTTAGCGTGTGTTAAGCTTAACGATAATGTGCGCAGAGCGCGTTATTGCGCGATAATCCCGGTTTGCTACATTTAGACCGGAATGCCCACTCCTTTTATGGCATCCTGCGCATTAAAAATAGACAATGCTTCAGACAGCCCTATCAAATAACCCCACTGTGGGATCAAACCCATGACCTCTGGCTCCACAGGCAGTGCAGTAACCAGTGGGCTACAGCTCTATAGCTACTAACAAACCCCTGGCTGGCTACAGAAGGACTGCACGTCACCACACAAACATTCTGCTGTGGTTACCAGGATAGGGTCAACCCACCCATACCCATGATGCACAGCACATGCAAAGCAGCAGTCTACAGATGATCACAAGATGGGGTATGCACCCCACAGCACCTCAGCCTAGTAGGGGGTGCCGACGTGCATAGCTCAATCCATCGCATGATAATGTGCGCAGCACGCGTTATCGCGCGATAATCCCGGTTTGCTATGTTTAGACCGCAATGCCCACTCCTTTTATGGCATCCTGCACACTATCGCCGGGCGCACGTTAAGACTGCTTAGTAAACATACCCCATAGCTTATTTGTTTAGCAGCTGAACATTGCTGCAAATCGTATAATTGTTAGCTCCGCCTTTGCACCTCCCCAAAGCCTGCCACATCAATAAATAAAATTATCAGCGCTGACATACAAACAGAGCAGCAGAGGCGTAGCACATTGGTTAATACACTGACTGATGGTACAGGGGTCATAGGTTTGATCTCCCAGTGTACCTAATGAATAAGGCTGGCTGAGGCATTGCCCTTTATGTTTAAGCAGTGCTTTGTGAGGCATTTTATTTTTATTTTAATTAGTGCTGCCAGAAAACACACCCTCACAGTGCCGTAACCTAAGGTGCCGCATAAGGAACCGTATAAGGCACTCCAGAGGGCACATTATAAAGTACACTGTCCGCCAAGGCACCCTATAATGTCCCCATAGGACGTCTTATAAGGCGCTTTATAGGGCGCCCTATAAAGCACTTTATAGGGCGCCTTATAAGGCACTTTATGGGGCGCCTTATGAGGCACCTTAAGGTTACAGCACTGTGAGGGTGTTTTTGCTGGCAGCACTAATTTACATTAAAAATAGACAATGCCTCCGACAGCCCTATCAAATAACCCCACTGTGGGATCAAACCCATGGCCTCTGGCTCCACAGGCAGTGCAATAACCAGTGGGCTACAGCTCTATAGCTGCTAACAAACCCCTGGCTGGCTACAGAAGGACTGCACGTCACCACACAAACATTCTGCTGTGGTTACCAGGATAGGGTCAACCCACCCATACCCATGATGCACAGCACATGCAAAGCAGCAGTCTACAGATGATCACAAGATGGGGTATGCACCCAACAGCACCTCAGCCTAGTAGGGGGTGCCGACGGTGTGTGTTAGTGGCACAGAATAGCTACAGACCGTCACACTGTATGGGTATTGTGCTCACCCTGAGGGTGCAGTGGTGCGGCCAGCACCAGGTCCGCAGCAACTTTCATGGCAGGAATAAGCCATGTTGCAGGTACCCATCAGTGTGTGTGTGTGTGTGTGTGTGTGTGTGTGTGATAGGTAGGTAGGTAGGTAGGTAGTTCCTGCAGACACACCTAGGATACATTAGTGTCCAGCTGTAGTTGTCCATCAGGTCTAGCATTTGGGGGACTCTGCTCTGGGTAATGCGCATGTTTATGGTGCCTGTGCTCTGTAGGGTAAAATGTAGGCATTTTGGGCATGTTTACATTATCTGCAATAAAGGTTCTATCTATATTACCACATTTTAATAGTGGGTAAAATATGGGGACTGGGTTGGCAGAAACTTGAACCTGTGACCTTCTGCTCCTGAACACACTGGCTGTGTGTACTGCACCACTGTGTTGCCACAGAGACAATGCATTCCCTGGGGATACCATGACTGTTCGTCAGACAGGGCCTGTCTGTTGCAGTGCATGGCACCCACCTACACAGGGCTAGGCCACGGTCTGCTCTGGGCAGCTGCCACTGCCCCCTCCACCACCAGTACCCCTCTGCCACCATGCTGACATGCCCTTCTGCTGGTGGTGCTGGTGGTGCGCAGTCTCAGGCCATCCAGTGTGCGGCTAGGCAGCTGCCTATGGTGCGGGTTCTGGGGTAGGGGTGTCTGCATAGCTGTCCACGCTTCCCCCCAGCACCGCCTCCCAATGTTCTGTGCCCTTGGGGGTACCTGCTGGGTACCATCCCCTGTGACACTGTGGGAAACACACTCGTGCCCATGTTGGGCCCTCATCAGTTGCTGTCTGGCTGCTCTACTGTTTCAACATTCTTATGGGCCACCTAGGCATCACCCTAGTCCGCACTGTGGCCCAGCTGCACCACAGCATGTGCCGCCTGCAGCCCTCTGTGTCCCCTTTGCCAGCATCTGTCCAGTTGCCCATTCCGACATGCCCGCCCTGCTGTTGCGTAACATGTGCATGCCATAGGAAACCTGTCCAATGGAAAGGGAAAACCCTGATCAGCGCTATTTCACTGTGGGATCATTCACCTTGTATGGGGACAGAGCATAGACCCTTCCAAAATTAATATCTCTTTTTTGGAGCATTTTCGGTAGTGTTTTTTTATATTTCCCATTAATATCACTATTTCCCAGCTTGGTTATGTTTTGTTTAACATTTTCTTCTGGTCATTTTCAATGTTTATTTGCCCTTTTGTTCCGTGCACACGTATCACACTTATCACTTTTTGTAAGTTTCCCTGGTTTTGCTGTACATTGCTGACGTAAATGGTTTCTTTTCCCTTTAAATCTGCTCTAATGCCAGGGTTTCACTGGCGTTAGTTTTCAGCCCCAGATTCCACAGCATTAGTGTGCAGGTAGTCTCTCCCCTCACACTCTCCACCCATTGACCCTCTCTCTCCGTCCCTGGGGAGCCTTCCTCCGCCCTCCGGGAGCCTTTCTCCACCCTCAGTGCTCATTTGTGCCGCTGTGCGCGTTATCACGCGCTAAGGTACCTTTGCGCCCGATAAAGCGCCATTATTGCGCGATAAGGTACCTTATCGCGTGATAACGTCGCTGGGTGCACATTAAGACGGTTTAGTAAACATACCCCTATGTGTTTAAAATTAGACCAAAAAATTGTCATGCTTGAATCATAAAGGTATAATTGTTCTTTCTTATACTTTATGTACATATAACAAAAAGGATGTATCTGACTTACTCGGCACTTAACTCAGGCAAAACAACATGCCTAGATACTGGTGCCATGTTGCATCATTGACCATCCTTTATATCACGAACAGCTTATTGAATACAACAAACTCAAACCGAGAAGGCCTATCAGTCTGTTCTTTATGATTCAAGCATAACAATTTTTTGATATATATGGAGTGTGTTTCTATTTTTCTGACATAGTTTTTCCACTCTAAGAAAAGACAAAATTGGATTGTTTAAAATTAGACCTGCTAAATAGCAGGCCTGAGTTAAAATGGTGGTGTGGTTACTAGTCAGATGTATCTTCGATGGTGTTAGACGAATGGATAACACCGTGGAATACCATATTTGCTCTAGTCTAATGCGCCATCGAATGTAACGCGCACCCGTATTGTGAACGGCTTGAAAGTTAAAAAAGTGTTTGCTGGTGATTGTAGTGCGCACCCCCACTTAGTGCTGCTGCGCCCCCCACACCTTCCCCCTTAGTGCTGTTTTGCGTGGCAAAGGCGGTTTCGGGAATGGCAAGGGTGGCTACGGCAGCAGCAACGGCGGCAGCAAACTGCTGTACACCAGCCCGGTGCCGGTGGCAACGGTGGCTACAAAAACGGCTTCAGTAACAGCAGGAAGGGTGCTGGCAGCCTTGGTAATGGCGGCAACGGCAAGGGCGCCGATCGCTGCTGCTGCTGAGACTTTTCTCACCTCTGTGGCGCTGAAGATGAGCAGGAGACACAAGTGACAGGAGACTTCCGCAGCGCCAGTTAAAAGGAAAATCCAAACGAAACCTGTGAGAGGCTGGGAACTCCGCCCCCGCCCCCTCTGACATCACTTCCTCGGGCGCTGCTGCAGAAGGAGTTCCCAGCCTCTCACAGGTTTTGTTTGGCTTTTCCTTTTAACCGGCGTTGCGGAAGTCTCCTGTTCTCCCTCACTCGTGTCTCCTGCTCATCTTCAGCACCACCGATGTGAGAGAAGTCTCAGCAGCAGCAGCGATCGGCGCCCTTGCTGTTGCCACCGTTACCGAGGCTGCCAGCACCCTTCCCGCCGTTACTGAAGCTGTTTTTGTAGCCACCGTTGCTGAAGCTGCCGGCGCTGGGCCAGTGTATAGCAGTTTGCCCCCCAATCTAAGACGCCCTCGAATGTAATGCGCACCCTGAATTTAGAGCCTCTTTTTGGCCAGAAAAGGTGCGCATTACATTCGAGTAAATACGGTATATAATGAAATGAAGCACCAGTGCCAGGCTTAACTTAACTTTCTGGGGTCAATTTCCTAAGGAACCACCTAGAGTTATGCAGTAGGAACACGTGCAAATAGGGAAATTTTAAGCAAGCGGCCACTAATGCATGTAAATGAGCACACTCGTGCTGCAGCAATGCACATCCCTGCGATGGCGCTCACTTTCACTGTGGGCATACATGGGCAGAGTTTGGGTGAAGGATGGGCAGGGCGCAACGTTATACACATACATTTTTAAATACTATAATTTACATGCCTTCCTTCGAAACATAGGTACAGACATGTAGACCAGCTCTAGGACTGCCGCCTGAAATAAACACATGCTTTTGACCCATTACTCTAGTATTTTATAAAGAAACGTGGCCGACTCCTTATACAGTTCCCCACCACATGCTGATCGGGCCACCTGAATTATCAGACCCCATAGAAACCAGGGCTCAGAGCCCACTGACACTCTCTTTTGACCCTGCACAAGTCACTTAACCCTCCATTGTCTCAGATACAAAAACTGAAGATTGTAAGCCCTCGGGGGACAGAGAAATACCTCTTTTGCCTGAACGTAACTTGCCTTGAGCTACTACTGAGAAGGCTTGAGCTGACTACAAATACAAAATACCTCTTGCTATTAGTCTTAACTCCCAAAGTTAACCAGATACATTGCTTTGACTGTGGACCCCAAATTATCTTGAATGTAAGGTTAACAGATTTTTGCCAGGCAGATCTGAGGAAGGAGGTCCCCCTTAGTTCCAGGATTCGGCAACAGAGGATGTAGAGGGAAGAAGAGTCTTCTCTCCCCATCCTTCCTGTGTCAGCAACATTATCACTTACAAGCAGACTACAAGAAATAGAAACAGTGATGCACCCGCCCCTCATACTGTGCAAAATTTAAAACCAGCAGATGTAAATTCCAAAAACTGACGTATTTGAATCACTAAATTGAAAATAAAATTACTTTTTCTGCCTTTGCTGTCTGGTCATATTTTCCTAATCATCTTGCTTCCAGTCTCTGGTTTCTGCTTTCATTTGCCTGTCTTTCCCAGGATCTCCTGCCCATTTATCATTTCTTTTCTCTCCTGTCTTTGCTTCCTCCCCAACATCCATCTTTGATACTTTCTGCTTTCTTCCATTTTGTTTCGCCTCTCTTCATCATTACATCCTTAATTTCCCCCGTTGTTTTACTGCATCTGCCTACAGCCTTCCATCTTCCTCATCCAGCCCTCCCATTCCCCATCTCTGCCTCTCACTAACCTCTCCATCTTTCCATCTCCCTCCACGTGCCTATGTCCAGTACCTCTCGTTCTTTTCCTGACCCCTTGCCCGGTATCCAGCCTTTCCCCTTATCTTTCCCACCTCCCCTGTAGTCCAGCATCATCCTTTTCTTCCCTGTTCCCTGTATCCGGCATCTCTCCCCTTCTCTGCCTTTTCCTACCTTCCCATAGCCCAGCACCTTCCCTTCCCCATCCTCCCTTAGTCCAGCATCTCCCCTTTACCCCTCTCTGTAGTCTAGAATCTCTCCTTCCCTACTCCCCCGGTGCAAGACTGTACCAAGTTGGCAAACCTCCTGTGCGACAAATGACTTTGGTGCCCTCCCCCACCCACCCAGCCAATTGCCTGCAGGAACTCATATTCGTTAGGCTTTCTGGAAGCCCAGTGATGACATCAGTGCCCCTTCCATACTTGCGTCCTGTGTGGCCGCACTGCTCGCACAACTCTGCCCAGATGTCCAGCATCTTTCCTTCCTTTGCCCCCCCCCCCCCCACCAGGTATCCAGCATCTCTTCTTCCTTTAAGTCCCTTCCTTCCCTTCCTCCATGAACCGTGTCAAGCATTTCTTCCCGTCCTCTTGCTGGGCCTGCTCCCTTCCCTTATCCACTGTCAGTGCCTCCACTCTCTCAAAACAAGTTCGTCCAGCTGAAATTCACCGGCAGCTTGTTGAAGTGTATGGGGAAGGTGTAATGATTGATGTTTAAGGAAGGAAGGACAAATGTTCATGATAAAGAACGATCTGGACGGCGTACTGTCATGAATGAAGACCTGACACAAGAAGTTGATGAGGAAATTCGCCAAAACAGGTGCTTCACTATAGATGAGCTGCATCAGACATTTCCACAAGTTTCAAGATCAGTAGTTTATCACATTGTTACTGACAAACTGCACTACAAAAAAATGTGTGCGAGATGGGTGCCGAAAATGCTGGACGAACTTGTTTTGCATTAAAACCGGATAACCGAGCGCACTTCACAATCGGAGGGATTACTGATTGACATGGCGACAAACGAAGCAGTATAACCATACAACCAACACTGGCAGAGATGTGAAACGTAATGGCGGCGTAGTGAGAGATTGGCCAAGAGTGGCTGACCTTGAACGGACGTCACTTGACAGATCACGCGGACACGATGCACAATCGGTTCTTACTTTAAAAATGACCCTCGTAAAATAAATGTATAGGAATTTAATGTTGACCAATCTTATTAAACCACTAGTACATATTTGATAAATATCTATGGCTGTCTCCCCAAGTAAAAATCAGACAAAAGCAATCTGACTCATACCACAGCAGAGTATAATTTCAAAAGTCCATTACTCCATACCACATATTATAATTGCTACTCACCACTCTGTGAAGAAGGATCAGTGAAAAGAATTCGATTGATGTTTTACAAAGCATTTTTTAAAACTCTCAAAATAATAAATATCTTACCAAAGCCAGCAAAACTGTAAGTGGATAAAGCAATGGGCCCAGACGGGATTACTCTGAGGGTATTCAAAGAACTTAGGTAAATACTGGCAGCTGCACTGTCTGACCTTTTCAATGTTTCTTTAGACTTGGGAGTGATCCCGGAGCACTGGAGATGTGTGAATGTAGTTCCTGTCCAGAAAAGCAGAAGTAAGGAAGAGGTTGGTAACCATAGACAAGTTAGTCTGACCTCTGTGGTGAGTAAGTTAATAAAAACACTAGGATGGTTTGATTTCTGGAATCCAAAGGATTACAGGATCCCAGACAGCATGGCTTTACTAAAGGTAGCACTTGTCAGAAGAATCTGATTGATTTCTTTGACTGGGTGACCAGAATATTAGATCAGGGGAGAGCACTAGAGATTGTTTACTTAGGCTTTCAGCAAGGCCTTTGACACTGTTCTGCATCAATGCAATGTGTGCCTTCAAGTCAGTCCTGACTCCTGGTGACCCAGAAGCTCCTGGGTTTTCTTGGCAGTGTCACCAGAAGTAGATTGCCAGGCCTTTCTTCCGAGGCAATGGAGGGTTAAGTGACTTGCCCAAGGCCACAAGGAGTGCTAGTGGGAATCGAACCCTGGTTGCTTGGTTACCAAGCCAGTGTTCTAACCACTAGGCTACTCCTCCACTCCTGTTCTGCATCAGCGATTTATAAATAAACAGACTGTCCTTATCATGGACCCTAAAGTAAGTGACTGGGTAAGATGCTAGTTGAGTGAGAAGTACTGGAGGGTAGTGGTAAATGGACTTCACTCTGAAGATAGTGGCAATACCAGTGGCGTGCCAGAGGGATTTATTTATTTATTTTAAAAAAATTTATGTTCCGCTAAATAACCTGTCATTGGTCCTGTTTTTTAACCATTTTGTAAGTGATATTGTGGAAGGTCTGTCTCTTTGTGAATAATACCAAAATCTGCAACAAGGTAGACACCTGGAAGGGGTGGATTTATTTATTTAGCTCCTGCCTTTCCAGTAGTTTGAGTTACATTCAGGACATTTTGTGCACATTCCCTGTTCCCAAAGGACTTACATATTTAAGTTTGTACCTGAGGCAGTGGAGGGTTAAGTGACTTGCCCAACAAGGCCACAAGGAGTTCTAGTGGGATTTGAATCCTGGTCTTTCTGGTCCCAAGCTGTTGCCCTAACCACTAGGCTACTTCTTCCGCATGAGGATAGCATGAGAATGGTCACAAATTTGGCAGCTAAGATTCAAGGCTAAAAAGGTCATGCATTTGGGGTCCAAATGCCCAAGAGAGCAGACTTCAGTACTCAAAAGAAGAGTGGGACCTGGGGGGTGATTGTATTGGGCCAAAAAGATAGAAAAGAAGATAGCAAAAACCAGAAGGATGCTTGGGTGTATAGATAGAGGGGGAAAAAGGAGGTGATAGTGCCTTGGTATAAGTCTCTAGTGAGATCTCATTTGGAGTACTGTATACAATTCTGGAGAACGCACCTTCAAAAGGATATAAATAGGAGGGAGTCAATCCAGAGGATGCCTACTAAAATGGTTATAAGAACATAAGATATGCCATACTGGGTCAGACCAAGAGTCCATCAAGACCAGTATCCTGTTTCCAACAATAGCAATCCAGGTCACAAGTACTTATCAGGTTCCCAAAAGGTATCCAGATTCCATGCTGCTTGTCCAATGTGTAAGCAGTAGATTTCCCAGGTCCTTTTTAATAGTAGTTTATGGACTTTTCCTCCAGGAACTTGTCCAAACGACTTTTAAATCCAGCTTTTCCCACATCCTCTGGTAATGAATTCCAGAGTTTGACATGTTGAGGGAAAAAATATTTTCTCCGATCAGTCTTAAATGTGCTACATTGTAGCTTCATTGCATGTTTCCTGGTCTTTCTACTTTTTGAAGGAGTCGGTGGCCTTTGCCATAAGGTGTATGGGGATAGACTTAAAGATCTTATTATGGGTGCTCTGGAGAAAAGGTGGGAGGGGGAGAAATGAGAGAGGAAAGGTGGGAGGTGGGAGGGGGAGATATGAGAGAGACATTTAAATACCTCCATGGTACTGCATACCTCCCCCCCCCTTCCCAAGTATCCCCCCCCCACCCATCCTTCCTCTGCCACCCTCTCCTCCTTCCCTCTGATCTCTGAAGAAGAAACCACACTCCTTCTTACTTCCTCCAAACCCACCACATGTTCTTCTGACCCAATCCCCACCTATCTCCTACACCCCATCTCCTCTACTATTGTACCCACCATCTCTCACATCCTTAACCTTTCACTCTCTACTGCAACTGTCCCTGTTGACTTCAAGCATGCTGTTGTCACACCTCTCCTTAAGAAACCCTCACTCGATCCCACATGCCCTTCTAACTATCGACCCATCTCCCTCCTTCCCTTCATTTCCAAACTACTAGAACGCGCAGTCCACCGCTGCTGCCTCGACTTCCTCACCTCCCAGGCCCTCCTGGACCCACTACAATCTGGCTTCCGTCCCTTACATTCCACTGAAACGGCCTTCACAAGAGTCTCCACTGACCTATTCCTGGCTAAATCTAAGGGCCTCTACTCTATCCTCATTCTTCTTGACCTCTCTGCTGCCTTTGACACCGTTGACCACAATCTTCTCCTCACCACCCTCTCCTCCCTTGGCTTGAAGGACCTGGTACTGACCTGATTCTCCTCCTACCTCTCCCATCGCTCATTCAGTGTACGCTCTGGTGGCTCCTCCTTCTCCCCTACCCCCCTCCACGTAGGTGTACCCCAGGGACCTGTCTTGGCCCCCTCCTTTTCTCCCTCTATACCCAAGCCCTTGGCGCGCTTATCTCCTCCCACAGCTTTCAGTACCATCTCTATGCCAATGACTCCCAAATCTACCTCTCTACACCTACTATTTCTCCAGCAATCCAGTCCAAGATCTCTGCCTGCCTCTCCAACATCGCCGCCTGGATGTCTCTTCACTGATTGAAACTGAACATGGCTAAGAATAAACTCCTTGTCTTTCCCCCCAATTCCTCCCCTCCTCTTCCCCCTTTCTCAGTCTCTGTGGACGGAGCTATTATCCTTCCTGTTCCCTCGGCCCACAACCTAGGGGTTATCTTCTCTCTCTCCTTCTCCGCACATATCCAGCATGTAGCCAAGACCTGCCGTTTCTTCCTCTACAACACTGGCAAAATCCGCCCCTTCCTCTCTGAACACGCCACCAAAATGCTTATCCACTCCTTAATCTCTTCTCGCCTCGATTATTGCAAACTACTCCTTGTGGTCTCCCCATCAGCCTCCTCCTTCCCCTTCAATCTATACAAAATCACGCTGCTCGAATAATCTTACGCTAGTCTCGCCACACCCACATTACTCCTCTTCTCAAGTCGCTTCACTGGCTCCCTGTCCAGTTCCGCATCCAATTCAAACTTCTCCTACTGACCTATAAATGCATTCACTCAGCAGCCCCTCGGTACCTCTCATCTCTTATCTCTCCCTACATCCCCTCTCGGAACCTGCTCCGCTAGCAAATCACTTTTATCAATGCCGTTCACCCGCACCGCTAACTCCCGACTTCGCTCCTTTCACCTTGCTGCACCTCCCCTCTAGACCCATGTCCAGCGGCCTGGATTAAAGCTACGAAAAGTGAAATTGCCCAACCTATCACCCACATTGTAAACCAATCACTCCAGCAAGGTTCCATGCCAACGCAACTCAAAAGATCACTAATACGGCCCATCTTAAAAAACAAAACGCTCAATAAGAGTGATCCAACATCATATCGACCCATCTCGAGCATATCATTTTTAGCCAAGATCATTGAAAAGGCAGTCCAGCAACAACTCCAGGACCACATAGATGACAGGAAAGCCCTGGACATGCATCAATATGATTTCCGTCAGCATCATGGAGTGGAAACCCTACTTATAGCACTCCTTGACAACCTCCTTAAGGGCCTCGAAATCAGAAGCAAGATGTTCATTCTCATCTTTATCGACATATCTGCTGCTTTTGATACAGTGCACCACAAAACTCTCATCAACCGACTCGCCTCCATAGGTATAACGGGGACCCCGCTAAAATGGTTCTCATCATATATATCAAATAGAATGCAACAGGTTCAGTTCAACGATGAAAAAGCTGACACATTCCCCCAAACCCAAGGCATTCCACAGGGATCAGCTCTGTCCTTCCTCCTATTCAACTTATACATTAAACCGATATGTGAAATCATACAGAAGCATAAGATCAGCTATCATATATACGCAGACGATCTAATGTTGTATATTCAGCTGGACATAAACCAACCAAGCTACACCCAACTCAAGGAATGCCTTAGCATGCTCCAGACCTGGTTACAACTGAACAACATGTCAATAAACCACAAAAAAACGGAGGTGATGTTCATCTCCAAGAAAAAGGACTTCTTCCCGCCCACCACCGTCACCCTCAACAACAACGTCTACCACACCAAGCCCGAAATAAAGTATCTAGGGGTACTACTTGATAGCAACCTGAGGATGGAAAAACACCTACGGGCAACAAACTGGGCCATATTTCATAAATTAAAAGTTCTTCAACCACTCCGCAACATCATCGACCACTCCGACTTCAGAACAGTGGCACAAGCTCTTATCATTCCACACCTGGACTACTGCAACGCTATTCTTCAAGGCCTTCCAAAGGGCACCCTAAACATACTGCAGATGGCCCAAAACGTCGCTGCCAGGATCATTATGAAAAAAGGCGTCTCTGATCACATCACTCCAGTACTCATTGAACTCCATTGGCTCCCCATTACTGCCCGCATCTTCTACAAAATACTAGTAACCACTTTCAAGCTCATTCACAACATAGCCCCATCATACCTCAACAATCTAATCGCCATCCAGTCATCCAATAGATGCAGAAGAACCATAACTCAAAACACCCTCAGCGTCTCAAACAGCATAAGAACGGTCAAAGCAGAAACAAGCCGCAGAGCTTTCTCTTACGTTGCACCGCTGCTTTGGAATCAGCTGTCGCACGACATACGACTAATAAGTGACTTGAAAGAATTTAGAAAAAACCTCAAAACACACCTTTTTCAGTCCCATTATAGGCTGACCTAACCAGTAACCTCTGCTCCAAAATGGTCCCAACATTTTGACAAGGGCATCACCAATTGATCTGTCATATTGTATATATGTATATACGTAGCACACCCCCACCCACGCATCCTAATGTATATGTATATAGGTAAGCAAACCCGCACACAATTAATCAAATGTAAATCAAATGACCCTGCGTTGTGTTGTTTCAAATCAAATCTTTAACCAATCAAAATGTAAATCATACAAATTACTGTACTGTACAGTGCAACCTGATCTGTAAAGTTAACCAATGCTGATCGTAGGAAGTAGCGGTATACAAGTGTCTACTAAATAAATGAATAAAATAAATAAATAAACTAAAAACGGGCCCCGTTTGAATCAAATTCCGCATCCAAGGGTCGAGATGTGCCATGGGTCTGAATTCGGGCAGGCAGACGTGTTTGGCGCAGCACGGGCAAAGCGCTATTCAGCCAGCTTGTGCCTCATCCTACGCGCGGGTGCAGGCACAGGTCATGAGACAAAATGGAGAAATCTTTCCCCCCCCCCATCAATATTATCGGAGACGGGTAAACGTTTTGGACGTTCCCGCAGCCACTGTACTCTGAAAAGCTACACATTTTGGATCCTACCCATCTCCATGATGTACCCACGGACACCACGCCCCCCTCAGGGAAAAATGTACATCTCCTAAGCTGCTCTTCACACTAACAGTAGTGGGCTGATGCAAACTAAACATAAATACCAATGAGAAATGACTGCTGCTGCAACCTGGACCACATACCAGTCCTCTACAGGCCCTGAAAAGTGCTAGGTAATCCCAGTGCGCCCTAATATGGTATAAGAGAATGTAAATATGAACTAGTATGTCAGGACAGGCCTTGCATCAAATGGTACTTGGCATTATGAACCGGCACTAATGATTCCTGTCTTGGTCATCTCTACAAACATGCTTTAAACTGCTAAGAATGGACCCTTACCAAGTGCACCACACCCAAAACTAACACTGCAGTTCACCTAAGGATGCTTAATATTGCTGAGCAACAAATGTATGCCCTTTTCATGCCTATGGCCTATAAGTGCACTCATTCTGCTGCTCCGTACAACCTTTCCCTTCTTATCTCTCCCTACAACCTTCCTCGGGAACTCTGCTTTTCTGTCATATTGCTTCTATCTGTGTCCCTCTCTTCTACTGCCAACTCCAGACTTCGCTCCTTTCATCTTGCTGTTCCCTCTGCCTAGAACAAACTACCTGTGTCTGTACATCGGGCTTCTTTTCTGGCCCTTCCCAAATTGAGGCTGAACGTTCACCTCTTCACTGCTGCTTTTGATCCGCTAAGCTCCCTTCTGTTTGCTTGCCATTCCCCCTAAATATATCCTGTCCACAGTTGCTGTGTTGTCTGTCTTGACTAGATTGTAAGCTCTGCTGAGCAGGGACCATCTTTTATGTGTGTCTGTGCAGCGCTGTGTACACCTTGTAGCGCTATACAAATTATTAGTCATAGTAATAATGGTAGTAGTATGGACTTCTGGCTATGGCATCTGATTCCCACATATCCAAATGATGGCATGTCTCACAGCAGCTACACCTGTCCTATCGTGGTGTATGTTAGTCTGTATAGATCCTCTATCTCTGAGGCAACCCTGTCTGCCTTCCCACAGTCTGCTTTGAGGTACTGCTCCCCTGGTCAGGCATGTGTGGATATGGGAGGGGGATCCCTGTGCCATCATACTCAGGTAGCCAGCCTCCAGATATATCACCACTCTTGCAGCTTGCATAGATCCTGGACTGGGGAAGGATAGGCCTCCTGGCACACTCTGGGGGATATTGACACATCAGTCATGTCTCCCAGTGCCTGGCACAGCTGATGTATGGCTGCCCTATAACACTGGCAGCTGGTGACACTGTGGTCATCCATATAGTCCAGGTACCAGCCAGACATTCATGGCCTCCCTGAATTTCAGATCAGCACACCAGATCCTCCGGTGCTGCTCCCACACCACATACTCTAACTCACTTGCAGTCACAAAAGACATAATTTTGCCAAACCAAACCTATGACTAACAGCTGCTATGCCATAATGGCATGACGTCCCAGGTCTACAAATACGATCTCCCTTTCTCACTGCAACATGATTTGTTTCCAGACTCACTCACATACTATTCTTACATCAGCAGTTTCAGTTTTCAGAACACAGGATTTGTTGGGGTCCCCTGGATCAGCTGTTTTAGCACAAACAACATATTTCAGCATAGCCTGAATAAACACTATTGCTCTTCTTACATTTCTGTAAGGGTGTTTATAAATGTTTCTTTACCTTACAATATTCCCTCATCTCTGTTTTCTGTTCTTTGTAACTATATCTTGTATTTTTCCAGACTGCAGTCATACATGCAGTCAAATGTTAAATAAAATATAATAAAAAATACCAGTTCCTCACATACTTGTCATGACATTCTTCAATACGGGACGAATTGTAGAGCACAGCAGAATATTTTCTAAGCCTTGGCCTTATTCCACGTTTCAGCAGAAATAATGTGGATGTTTCCAGGAAACACTTAATGCGTATATGGGTCTTTCCTGAAATACACTTTATACATCTCCGTGGCTGCCCACGCCCCCATTCCACTCCTTTTGGGCGCACTCTGAGATTAGGGTTGCCAACTTTTTCACCGAGAAAAACCCGACACCTGTGGCTCGCCATGTTCCACCCATTCTCCGCCCCTAGTCCCGCCCCCCAGCCCCACCCACAAAAATTACCGAGGCTACATGTAGGCTAACTTCCTTGGTCAGATAATAATTAAACTAGGAACCCCAAAATCCAAACATGAAATGTACAACACTGGAGAAATAAAACTATAAAGTAATTTCCTCTTGCACTAAACAAAAATGCAAAGATGTTAGCAATACACACTTCCCAGACCAGACATATTCCAGTTAATAAATTCAAAATAAAAAGTATTTTTCTACCTTCTGTTTGGGCGTTTTATTTTTCAGTTGCAATTGCTCCAGTCACTTTCTTCTGGTTTCTTCGTGTCTTCTGCGAGCTATCCATTTGTCCTTTCTTCTCTTTTAGATGTTTTCCATTCTCTCTCTATTTCTGCTTTAACATACTGATTGTTTCCCTTTTGCTCTTTCCCCCAATTCTTTCCTTATTCCTTTATCATCCGTTTAAATTTCACCCTTCCATTCTCAAGCCCCTCTTACTCTCCCAATACCCGGCCCATCATAGACTTTTCTTCCACACAAAATATTTTTACCCTCTCTATTCTCATTCCCCATCCATTCTAGTCCTCCCCCAAAATCAGTTCCCTTATAGTTCTAGACCCACCCAGCATCCACTCCCTTCTAGTCCCATTCTCCCATGCCCCCACATCAGACCATTTCCAGTCCTATTCCAGCTCTTCATCAGCCCATTTCCAGTGCTAGCCCTCACATCACAGGCCATTTCCAATCCTAGCCCCCACCAATCACAGCCCATGTCGTCCAAGTCCCCTATCACAGCCTATTTCCAGTCCTAGGCCCCCCCACCATCACATCCCATTTGCAGTCCTAGCCCCCCCCCCCCACCATCACAGCCCATTTGCAGTCCTAGCCCCCCTAATCACAGCCTATTTCCAGTCCAAGTTCCCCCTCCCTCCACCATAGCCCATTTCCAGTCCAAGTCCCCCCCCCCCATAGCCCTTTTCCAGTCCAGGTCCCCTCCACCCCCATCAAAACCAATTTCACGTCCCTTTCCCCCCCCCCCCCATAGCCCTTTTACAGTCCAGGTCCCCCCCCCCATAGCCCTTTTACAGTCCAGGTCCCCCCCATCACAGCCCATTTCCAGTCCAAGTCCCCCCCCCTAGCCCTTTTCCGGTCCAGGCCCCCCCCCCATCACAGCCCATTTCCAGTCCAAGTCCCCCATCACAACCTATTTCCAGCCCTAGGCCCCCCCCCATCACAGCCCATTTGTAGTCCGAGTCCCCGCCCACCATCACAGCCCATGTGCAGTCCTACCCCCCCCCACCACAACCGCCCATTTGCCGTCCTTGCCCCCCTAATCTTCGCCTATTTCCATTCCATTGCCCCCCCCCCCATAGTCCTTTTCTGGTCCAGGTCCCCCCCCATCACAACCCATTTCCAGTCCAAGTCCCCCCCCATAGCCCTTTTACATTCCAGGTCCCCCCCCCCCCATCACAACCCATTTCCAGTGCAAGTCCCCCCCCTAGCCCTTTTCCAGTCTAGGTCCCCCCCCCCCAATCACAGCCCATTTGTAGTCCTAGCCCCCCCCCCATCACAGCCCATGCAGTCCTTGGCCTCTCCCCCCCCACCCCCGACCAGCACCGCGGCTGTCTGAGGGACTTTAGAGGGAGCCGGCCGCGCGAGGCCCCGGCTCCCTCTGTACAGCCGCCAGCGTGAAGATCCTTTTCCTTCACGCTGGTGGCTGTTTCTGCGAAGCCGCGAATGCTGGGAAAGGTTAAAGGGCATTGCCTTTAACCTTTCCCACCAATCGCGGCTTCACAGAAACAGCCACCAGCGTGAAGGAAAAGGCTCTTCACGCTGGCGGCTGTACAGAGGGAGCTGGGGCCTCGCGCGGGCTTCCCCAGCTCCCTCTGAAGCCCTCCGGTGTGTGGGCCGGCCCTAGGTGTTTTTTTTTTTTAACTGCGGGTCGGAAGAAAAGCCGGTCTTTTGCTCTGGCCGCTCCCGATCTTGCGGCCAGAGCAAAAAAACGGCTTTTCAAGGGCCGGTTTAACATCTGCGCCGGCAGCCGGCCTGGCCATGGAAAAACCGGCCAGGCCGGCTGAAAACCGGCCAGTTGGCAACCCTATCTGAGATCCCCATGCTAGCGTTGTGTACATGCATGAGAGCAATGTTTCAGAATACAGTTGGGGATGTTTTCAGCACATAAACGTCCCCGCCACATGTACAAACCCCTTATTCATGTTCTGGAATGACCCCCATAACTTATCCAGACAGCAGTTCAACATCACCTCTATTCACATAACATTTGGCCCTGTCCTCTGAATGTTCCTGACCCCTCTTGCACTTGCATGGATAAATTTTGGCTATTGCAACTTCTATGGACAAAATGTATTCATTCACCACTGGGTATTTTTTTTAAAGTACTTATGCAGCTAGCATCTGACGCTGACTGCCAAAGTGCTTTTGAATATCAACTGGTTTGTTTCTGAGCCTTGTGATTAAGCTGCTCGCAGCTAGCTGTCCTTTTCCTCTCTGTAGATGCCTAGTTAGGAGCATAAATCCTTTGAATATTGAGTCCCTAACATTTAAAGAGCTTTATGAGGGCTGTGAACAGTCTCAAAGCTGTTTGAGAGTACAGGACGTGCCAGCTTGTATCTCATTCATGCTATTAAAGCACTTTTCAATATCACTTTTAATCTCCTTTAATCTTCTTTACTAGTCGTTTCTCTCAGTAATTGTGGCTCCTTCCTCTGCCCCTAGGTATTCATATACACCTTCCTGTCAGGGGCAGCCCAAGGGGGGTGCGGGGCCATGTGCGGAGACTCGGTGCGGGCCCTCATTTGCATAAGGGGCCTCATTTGCATAAATATTTGCATAATGTTACCATATACTAACTTTTAGTAAACGTGCCTCTTAATGAGTGTATGGATAAAGAAAGACTAAAACATTTCTACATTACTATAATCCAGTGCCAACTGCCAGACACATTAGGAACTACTACAAACACTGCCCATTTAGAACCCATAGCAAACCCGCCGTATCCTAACAGCACTACCAGGACTCACAAAGCAACAGACCCTACCTATCAAAAGGCAACACTGCAAATATTAAACCAATACATTTCAGAGAATAATAATACATGACCTACTGGGGAAAGAGAACAAGTGGCAATGTCAAATAGGAATTACATAAACAGAATACCTCAGCTCAGTTACACATGCAGAGCACAGACCATCACCAAACAAGGAATCACAATTTAGAAACAGGAAGACAATAATTAAACTGGGAATCCCAAAAGCCAAACTTGGAATGTACAACACTGTAGAAATAAAACTATACATTAATTTGCTCTTGTACTAAACAAAGCGCAGACGTTAATGATGCACATTTACCAGAGCTGACATATTCCAATTAATAAATTCAAAATAAAGAGATATTTTTCTACCTTTTGTGCATTTTTTTTCAGCTGCAATTGCTCCAGCCACTTTCTTCTGGTTTCTTCGTGTCTTCTGCTAACTCTCCATCGTCTGCTGTCCATTTGTCCTTTCTTCTCTCTTCTAGTTTTTTCCATTCTCTCTCTACATCTGCTTTAACATACTAATCTTTCTCCTTTTGCTCTTTCCTCATTCCTATTTCATCCACTCAAATTTTACCCCTCCATCCTCAATCCCCACTTACTCTCCCAATACCCGGCCAAAAACTGAGGCAATGTTTGTATCAAGAGCACCTATGGCTGAAGATACCTACCCAACAACTATCTCCATCAATAACACAATGATACCTGTTAAAACAGAGGTAAAATACCTAGGCGTTATAATCGATCACACACTCACCATGCTACCACACATAAAGCAGACGGTAAAAACTATATTCTACAAACTTAAAACTATTCAACACTTAAGGCTCCTTCTTGACACGCATGACTTTAGATCAGTCGTAAGTGCACTCATAACCCCTCACTTTGACTATTGTAATAGTCTCTTAACCGGCCTCCCACAAAAGAATATCTACCTATTACAAAGAGCACAAAACATTTGTGCAAAAGTAGTCACTAAAGCCCACCTAGCAGACCATGTAACCCCTATACTGCTAGAACTACACTGGCTCCCCATAAATAACCGAATCAAATACAAAATACTACTAACAACCTTCAAACTACTAAACGATATTGCCCCCTCCCATCTATCCACACTCCTCCACGCCCCAAATGATTCAAGAGCCCGCAGACTAAATGCAACCCTCTCACTAGAGCTGCCAAAAACATTCACGAGGACTAAAAACTCCACCAGTGCCAGAGCCTTCACATTCACCGCTCCCACACTCTGGAATGACCTCCCAATAGACATCCGAATCATAAAGGACCTCTCCCAATTCAGGAAAGAACTCAAGACATACCTATTCTCTGAGCATTTCGGAATCCCCTACCCTCCAAGTCCAGCCACACAGCGTCCACAGGCACACAAACAAAAAAACCTGCAGACACCAACTTACCTGAACACACACAACTCCTTCTTCAAACAGCCCGCCACAAGACACCCCAAACAACCCACGAAAAAATGGAAATAAATTCCATCACACACACACTCACACACACACACCACACACACATACACACACACACACCCGCACACACACACTTGAATAGTGAATTTTATCCACCATAAATCATGTATCCTAACCTTTTGTAAATCATGTATCCTAACCTTTTTGTAAATAACATCTATAAATAGCAATGTCAGCTCGCTGACATTCCCCTGTAAATCCAGTAGTATACAAAAGTATACACCCTGTAAATAGTTTTAACAACTTACTGTTCTGTTTTATGTAAAAAGTTAAAAAGTTATATGTAAAAAGTTAAAAAGTTCTTGTTCTATGTAATGTTATACGAATGTATACAATTGTTCCATGTAAACCGCCCCTGATCTCTGGAAGGGGCGGTATAGAAGAAATAGATAAATAAATAAATAAATAAATAAATTGTAGATTTTTTATCCCTCCCACACAAAATATTTTTCCCTTCTCCATTTTACTCTCCCAGCCCCATCCCATTCTAATCCTCCCCCAACATCAGCTCCCTTCTAGTTCCAGCCTCACCCAGCATCCATTCCCTTCTAGTCCCTGCATCAGCCCATTTCCAGTCCTAGCCACACATCAGCCCATTTCCAGTCCTAGCAACCCCCCAAACCAATACCAATCTTAGCCCCCCCCATCAACCCACTTCCAGTCCTAACCCCCTATCACCCCATTTTCAGTTTATGCCCTATAACCCATTACCAGTCCTAACCCCCCATCAGCCCACTTCCAGTCCTAACCCCATCAACCCATTTCCAGTCAGCCCCCCATAGCCCATTGCCAGTCCTAACCCCCCCCCCATCAGCCCACAGCCTATTACCAGTCCTAACCCCATCAGCCCACCTCAAGTCCTAACCCCTCCCCATCAGCCCATTTCCTGTCCGAGCAACCCCCCCATAGCCCATTATCAGTCCTAACCCCCCCATAGCCCATTACCAGACAGCCCCCATCAGCCCACAGCCCATTACCAGTCTTAACCCCCCCATAGCCCATTACCAGTTCTAACCCCCCCCAAACAGCCCACAGCCCATTACCAGTCCTAACCCCATCAGCCCACCTCCAGTCTTAACCCACCCAGCCCATTACCAGTCCTAACCCCCCCCCCCCATCGGCTTAAGTAAAATTAAATTTAAAAAAAAAACGCTGGCTGCTACCGCTGCCGCTGCTGCCCCGGCAGCAGCAGAATGGACTGTCCCGCGGGGTCCCCTCTGCCTGGCTGAATCCCTCCCTCCCTCCACGACGGCTGCCCCTCCGTGCCGGCTTTGAGAGTTGCGAAGGGAGAGTGTCTCCCTCGCGTCTCTGTTAAGCCCGCAGGGGCAGATGGGAAAGTTCCCATCTGCCCCTGCGGGCTTAACAGAGACGCGAGGGAGACACTCTCCCTTCGCGACTCTCAAAGCTGGCACGGAGGGGCTCAGCCGTCACGGAGAGAGGGAGGGAGGGATTCAGCCGAGCAGAGGGGGCCTCGCGGGACAGTTCATTCTACTGCGGTGGCAGCGGCCAGCATGTTTTTTTTTTTTAAATTTAATTTTGAAAAAAGCAGAATGTTCTTTGCGCGGGGCCCCCTGAAACGCAGGGCCCTGTGCAAAAAACATTCTTGCTCAATGGACGGGCCGGCCCTGCTTCCTGTTCAAAGCCAAAAGCAAAGCAATTAAGTCTTCAAAACAAAAATCAAACAGTACCTCCTCTTCAATGAGGACCATAACATTTATTAAAGGTGCACTGGGGGGGGGGGGGGGGGGGGCACAACCTACAGCTGGTGTTTGATTGATTTATGAGGACCAGTATATTAAAACTTCTTTTAGCACGTTTTTTTTTCATGGACATGTAATAATGCCTGTGCTTGAAGTGTTTTACTGTTGAACATCATTTTTTTGGCGCTTGCTTTATTTTCAGGGGTCTTCTAACTATTTTGAAAGCGTTTTTGAGTATCCATGGGCTCGCATCCCTGTGTGCATGGCTAGACCCTCCATGATTCTTTCTTTTAAATGCATACTTCAAAATATAAATATAAAAGAGTAATAAATAAGAACCAAAAAAGAAAATATTTTTTATTAGTCTTCATGTTCTCCTTCCAATGGAAACATGCAGTACATTCAGACTGTGACCAGCTGTTGTCAGCTCTGCCAAATTGTTTCGCCAATTTGTTTTGTCAAGATAAAGAGAATTTCCGGCATGATGTTTTATTTGAGAAATGTGTTTATAGCTCCATTTGGGACGGATTATTACTTTAGCCTCACACGTCAGGCACAGTGCTCCTTCCAGTCCTCATAAATCAGGCTCTTGGTGATCAGGAAAAGAATAGACAGAACTAGTTCAAAGCAGATAATTACCTTATCCGTTGTAGGGCCGGCTCAACCATTAGGCAGGACTAAGTGGTTGCCTAGAGAGGCAGCTTCTGAGGGGCGGCAGCAGTCAGAGCAAAGCAATAGATCCTGACAGCCTCAGAAATTCAAAGCACCAGCAGCACATTCTTTTACCTGCAGTGAGAGGGCACAAAGCAAAGTTCAATATTTAAGAGTTTGATGTCCAGTTATGCATTTTTGCCGGATGTTATGGGAGGGAGGGTGTTGGGATGATCAGAATTGTTGAGTTTAATTAGCAAAATCTTGGATGAGGAGGCATAAGGTTGAAGTTTGCCCAGAACACCCAATACCCTCATGCCGGCCCTGGAAAGTAGTTTGCCTGCTTTGTTTTTGGGAGGGGGCTCAGAGTAGAGTTATCTGGCATGGATTTGTTTTCTCTGCCGCTACTGACACTTTCTCTCTTCCACACATGTACACTCACACACCGCACTCGCTTTATCACTCTCTCTCAACCTCCTTAGCCTGACCCCATTAGCCTCAACCCACCATTTCAATTGCTGTTGCACTAGGGTGATTCAATAAAATGTGAAACCTTTGTATATCTTAATCTTCTATCTTCCTTTATGCCTCTTTCTTGATCCTTCTTCAGTATCTCTTGTTTTCTTTATTCTTTTCTTTATTTTCATTTCTCTCGTCTTTATTAATTCATTTTTCCTTTCCCGCATCTCCTTTCCCCTCTGAGTGCTAAGTTTCCTGCTTCTCTTACCAGGGCGCTCTTACCAATGGGCAAAAAGGGCGATTGCCCTAGGTCCAGCATGGCAGGGGGACGCTGAATGAACACACAGTGTTCTAGCCTGATAATTCTATTGGCCAGCGTCTGATTCTTAGAACAGACACAAAACTACCTTCATTATCAAATATTCTGTGAAGGAAAACAAAGCCCTGCACACAAGGGTGGAAAGGACAATAGGAGGGAAGGGGGCAGGCTCCCATAGAGAGTGATTTAGTTCACCTTTGATCTGCTCTGTGCTTTGCTCACTCTAGCCTCTGTCCTGTTCCCTGGGCCTGAGAGAGGAAGACTGGAGCAGAAGCAAAGGGCTATTTTCTATGGTAAGTAGTAAAGGAAGACATCCTAGTTCAGGTCAGCTAAGCTTGTCAGGTGTTACTTTCCATCAACGCAGTATGGATTTCTTTCAATTTATAAATTTATGTATTGAATTTGTTTTTTGCAATTTACCCTGAAAAATCTCAGCTGGGACATTCAGACACTGTGATATGATTTCTGAAATATATGTATATTATATAGGGTTTAACATTTAAATGTCTGGGGGTAGGTCTTCAACCACCCTATGAATTTAAAATGGGTATTTAATTTTTGTCTACATATTTTTATTTTAGGTTGTAGTCACTTATTCTGTACTTGGGTGAGGGTCTGTGTTCTGAGTGTGTGACTGAGGCCAGGTATTCTGTTAAAATGGAGTTTGTACATAGGGATCTATGTACTGTAGTAATTTGGCTTGTTCAGCTTTTCAAACAGGTCTATGGATGTTCTAGAGCCCGCTGCAATATTTATGGTGTTGCCCTTTTCTGGGTACACTCCATGTTGTGTGAGTTTTGGAAGTTAGTGCTGTTATGGAATAATAGATTTACTCTATGGATCCTGTACTCTGGGTTCTTGGTGAGGTCAACTGTAGGGTGTTGGTTGGGGGAGGTACTGGAATATGTAATGCTTTTGAGATTTTCAGTTTTGCATTCTTTATGCTGCCAGACTGAAATTTAAAATATTTTGTCAGTTCAGATTCAAGGAAATTTCAAATTTTCAGGGAACGCCTCAGTTTAATTTTGTTTAGTAGCCTGATAGCTTCACTGCTGCTGAGTTTCGGACTTTTCCAGCTCTAACACAATCCAATCCAGTGTTTGAATATATGGCTACCAGGATTAGTTTCTCATTTTATATCTCCCCTTCTCATCGATAATCTGGTCATAGCAAAATAAATCTGATGTGCAGATACTTATAATGGTTTGATTGGGGGGGGGGGGCTGTGTAAGTGACTTTTCATTAATCAAATTTCATGTTTTATTATTATGTTTGTTTTATTGTAACATTGTCATACTAAATTGCATGTGCATGTTTAGAAGCCACCTAGGAGTTTAGATGGATGGCATATACATTTTAAAATAAAGTATACTAAATTTATGCAAATGATGCCGCAGTAAGTCTCTGCACATGGCCCTGCATCACCCTTCTGCCGTCTCTGGGGGAAAGTAGACAGGAGGGGAGACAGAGGAAAGCAGAAACCTCAGATTGGGACCTACATGATGAGAGAATAGAATGGTCAGACAACAAAATTAGAAGAGAATTTTATTTTAAATTTAATGACCAGATGGTGCTATCTTTATATTTTGTACAGCACATGGAAATGCATCTTGTTCTATTTCTCTGGTAATTGCATTGTATGCAGACTCTGGTTTCTTGAGGTTGCAGTTTAATTTTTATCTACATATGTTTATTTTTAGGTGTGGTCACTTATTCTGCACTTGGTGAGGGTCTGTGTTCTGAGTGTGTGACCAAGACCAGGTGTTCTGTTAACATGGAGTTTGTACGTAGGGATCTGTACTGTAGTAATCTGAATTGTTCAGCTGTCCAAATAGGTGTATGGATGTTCCAGGGCCCACTGTAGTATTTACAGTGATGGTTTTTTTCGATGGGCTCCTTATGTGAGTTTTGGAAGTTGGTGCTAGTATGGCATGGTATGGTAGATTTGCTCTATAGATACTCGGTGACTTTGTTGTAGGGTTTTGTATTACAACAATATGCCTAGTACTGGATAATGTTTGTTTTTTTAAGATATTGAGTTCTGTGGATGAATGTCTAGTTCTTCTCTGCACCCATTGTTGAGGAAGGGGGTTCTGTGGATGCAAAATATATGTTCAAAAAGAAAAACCAAGAACCATAATGCAGTTTATAACAAAAAATAAAAATGAGCTATAATTTAATTTTATAAACTATGCTGTGGTTCTCACTCTTTCTTTTAGTTCCTTGGTGTGCAAACTCTTGCATTTCCTTCATATAATCTAATCGGCTTTTTGGTTTGGTTCAGTACCTGACTGGAGTTTTGAGAAAGCCTCTCCCAACCCACTACGGGGGGAGGGGGTGCCATCTCATCCCTTGCCTCAGACAGCAGGTTGCCTTGAGCCACCCCTGGCCCCGACTCACCTCTGACAGGTGCCAAAGTGAAGAGCACCTTTTTTCTTCACTTCGGCAGCTGTTATAGTACAGGCTGCTGGCGCGCCTGAGGTCAAAGGGAATTTCCGGCAGTCAGTGCACCAGCAGCTTATACTACAACACAGCTGCCAAAGTAAAGAAAAAAAGCGCTCTTCATTTCAGCGGCTATCAGAGGTGAGCCGGGACCAGGGGCAGCTCCCTCTAAAAGTCAGTCGGACAGCCACGGGGCTCTTCGGGGGGGACGGGGGGGGGGGGACTAGGACTGGAAATAGCTGATGGGGGGCTAGGGCTGGAAATGGGCTGATGGGGGGGGGCTAAAACAGGACTGGAAAGGGTGATGGGGAGCTAGGACTGGAAAAGTGCTGATGGGGAGCTAGGATAGGACTGGAAATGGCTGATGGGAGGGCTAGGATAGGACTGGAAAAGGCTGATGGGGGGCTAGGATTGGAAAAGGGTAGATGGGGAGGCTAGGGCTGGAAGTGGGCTGAGTGGGGGGGGCTTGGACTGGAAATGGGCTGATACGAGGGAATGGGAGAATGGGACTATAAGGGAGCAGATGCTGGGTGGAGCTGGAACTAGAAGGGAGCAGATGTTGGGGGAGGATTAGAAGGGGATGGAGCTGGGGGAGTGAGGATGGAGGGGGAAAAGATATTTTGTTGGGAGGGAAAAAGAATCTACGATTGGCTGGGTATTGGGAGAGTAAGTGGGGACTGAGGATGTAGGGGTGAAATTTGAGTGGACGAAAAAGGAACGAAAAAGGAAATGGAGGAAAGAGCAAAAGGGGAAAGATCAGTATGTTAAAGCAGTGTAGAGAGAGAATGGAAGAAACTAGGAGAGAAGAAAGAATAAATGGACAGCAGACAATGGAGAGTTAGCCGAAGACACAAAGAAACCAGAAGAAAGTGAATGGAGCAATTGCAACTGAAAAATAAAATGCCCATACAAGAAAAGGTAGAAAAATACTGTTTTATTTTGAATTTATTAACTGGAATATATCAGTTCTGGGTTCAGTATCGTTAACGTCTTTGTGTTTTCTTGTAAGAAAACACAAAGACATTAACGATACTGAACCCAGAACTGATATATTCCAGTTAATAAATTCAAAATAAAACAGTATTTTTCTACTTTTTCTTGTACTAATTAATTTATAGTTTTATTTCTCCAGTGTTGTTGTACATTCCAAGTTTGGCTTTTGGGGTTCCCAGTTTAATTATTGTCTTCCTATTTCTAAATTGTGATTTCTTGTTCTTTGTGTGGTGATGGTCTATGTTCTGCATGTGTAATGGAGCTGAGGTATTCTGTTCATGTAGTTTCTATTTGACAGTGCCACTTGTTCTCTTTCCCCAGTAGGAGATGTATTGGTATTCTCTGAGACATATTGGTTTAATATTTGCAATGTTGCCTTTTGATAGGTAGGGTTTGATGCTTTGTGAGTCCTGGTAGTACTGTTATGATACGGCGGGTTTGCCATGGGTTCTAAATGGGCATTGTTTGTAGTACTTCTAAATGTGCCTGGCACTGGAGTATAGTAATGTAGAAATCTGGTAGTGTTTCTTTATCCATACGCTCATTAAGAGGCATGTTTACTAAAATTTAGTGCACATTAACATTATGCAAATGTTTATGCAAATGAGGCCTCTTATACAAATGAGGCTCCACAATGAGTCTCTGCACATGGCCCCGCACCCCCTAGGGCTGCCCCTGGCTGTGGGAAAAGAAGGTTGTGGTCGGTGGCTGGGGATCGCGGCTCCTGAATGGAGCCAGGAAGCCATGGCAACAGGACACCATGGCACCGCGGCTCCATTCAGGAGCCTAACTGCTTTAGCCAGGCAGGGGTCTATACATGCAGGCCGATCTGAATCGGGTCCCGACCTACACATACAGACCCTAGACCCAATGCTGATCCTGCGGGGCACATCTAGCCCCATGGGATCAGAATCAAGTCTGCCTCTGTGCGTCCCAATTCTGATCGGACGCACAGGGGCCTGGTCGCACACATTAGAATGTGCCTCCATTTGCCAATAGTGAGCACTATTGACGATAGCCCGAAAGTAACAACATTTCATCATTTCCTCCATTTTTGTCCGGCCAACTTCCAGCTTTTCATTGGAAATAGTGGCCGACTGGCAACCTTACATGTTTTGTATCTTAACGGTATTCTTCCATTCTCTTCTCCTCTCCTCCTGCTCTCATATTCACCCCTTGCTTCACTTCTCCTCACACATATCCCTCTTCTTCACATGCTTACCCTTCCCCACCTATCACATACTGTTCTGCTCCCTACTTCCTCTTGACCTAGTCTTCTCTTTCCATCCACATTTCAGCAAGGTCCCCCTGACTTCTCCCTATCTAGCTTTCCCCTTCTGCAGGCTTGCCTCACCCAGCCCTGATCTCTTGCTCCCTGCCCCTCACTTCCATGCATACAGTTCTTCCAGAAGAAGAGACTTCTTTTGAGTGGCAGGTTTAAGAGACCTCATTTCTCTGATATGAGCCTAAGCACATCCATTTTTTCTGAGATTAGTGATCACTCCCCTCCATCCCATGCAGCATGTCTTCCAGTACCCATAGATTCCAGGCTAGTGGCAGACCTATGTCTGCAGAGTCCTCATGAGATTCTCTGCTACCTGCCCTGTGCCCTGGAAGCTCAATGCGGAGAACTCTAGTGGCCCTACCAGTTAAAAGAAGCGCTCTTGTCTATACATAGGAACTTTCCAGGTCTTGAAGGGTTCTCAGGAGTGAAGTAAGAGTAGGAGGCATCTCTGCCAAAAAGGGAGGGAATTATGATCTTTTAAATAGTGAAGCCCAGAATATAATCTTTTTGGCTGATTAAGGAGGTAGTTAAAAAAATTAAACTCAACAATCATGATCATTGAAATACCACCACAACATCCTGTAAAAATGCATAATTGCATAGCATATATCTAAATATTAAACCTTGCTCTGTGTGTATGTGTGTGCCTGTTCGCCTTAATGGTAAAAAAATGTGTTGCTGGTTCTTTGAGTTTATATCGATGTCAAGATCTATTGCTTTGCTTTGACTTCTGCTGCTCTTTGTTGCCCCTCAGAATCTGCTTCCCTAGGAGATCGCCTAGTCATGCCTAATGGTTGACCTGGCCCTGCCATTTAGCAGAGATGAAGAATATTTAACCTTGCAGTTTGGCCAGAACAAGATATTTCACCTCTGGACTATGGAATTACTATTCTCAAAGATGTACAAGGTAGAAGAGGTTTAGGAGCAAATCTGAGTGGAGTATCAGTCAGAGAAGACTCAGATGTCTTGATAAGTAAAAGCCATTTTAAATACACTATAAATCTTTAAATTCCTGTTGTGATAGGCGATGGCCTAGTATGTAGCAGAGCTAGGCCTGAAGCCCTTTTTCCCCTGCTTTAGAGTACTAATTCTGACTTTGGAAACTTACAGAATGCTGTTAGCTGTTAGAAAGAAATACCGCTCTATTCTGGCTTGATAACATGTTCTGCTCTTCTGTAGATAAGAGAATAAAACGTTTCTACTGTTATTGTTTATGTAAGCCAGATGTCTGCTTCAGTAGAATGCTGCTCCACTGTATCTCTGCTAGATTTTATTTATTATTTTATTTATTTATTACAGGCTCTTATATACCGCTCTATTCAGCATCAGCGCGGTTCACAATATAACAACAGACCAGAACAACAAACTGTTTGGTTTTACAGAGAACAAGGTCAGAGAACTTGGATAAAACATGGGACGTCATTACTGCAACTATTTACATGAGTATTTACAAGTATACACAACAGGATTTGTTATTAGTTATAGGGTAAGGATCGAGATTGGTTAGCTGGTCAAGTAATATTGGGGGAAAAGGTGGGATTTGAGAGCCTTTCTAAAAAGGGATAGATCAGTGATAGCACGAATCTCTGGAGCACTGTTCCCTCTAAGCTGTGCGCGTGTGCGCGCGCACACACCTCACCGAGCGAGCGCACATACTTTACAACAGAGCGCACAAAAATTACAGTTCTGATTCTGATAGAAAACAACACAGACATCTTAAAATTTAAAAGTTGTTGTGTATTTACGGTTTTCACAAGTTCTACAATATTTTCTAGTGCAATCAATGTGGTGTACATACTGTATTCTGACGTGTAGTCAAATTTTAAAGTATATAACTCTGAGTGTCGTTATGTGGCGCACAAAAATTTAACCTTCCTTCAAAAGCTGCACAGCTGATATTTTATGCGCACACAGCCTACAGAAAATTAGAGGGAACATTGCTCTGGAGGTAGGGCGTTCCAGCACTTAGGGGCATAGAATCTGAAGGCCCTGTTAGATGTCGTTGATAGGCATTTTGTCGCTGCTTTAGGGATAACTAGTGTATTTGTTGATATCGTTCTCCTGGATCTATTGGGTAGAACAGTCTGAACGAGGTCTACTAGAGAGGAAGAGGTGATGATTTTAGTGGCCTGGAAGGTTAGTAGTAATGTTTTGAACAATATTCTGCCATGTATGGGGAGCCAGTGGAGTTGCTCTAGGATGGGTGTTATATGGTCCCTTCTTGATGCTCCGTAGAGGACTCTAGCAGCGGTATTCATGGCGAGTTGCAATGGGTTTAATGTGGAGTGTGGGAGGCCTTGGAGAATGGCATTAGCATAGTCAAGGTGTGGTAGGGTTAAGGATTGAAATATCGTCCGGAAGTCATCAGGATCAAGCAGGGGGCGAAGATGGCGGAGTGTCCGGATCTTGAGGTAGATGGCTCTGACTACGTTGGTTATATGTAGTTTCAAATCCATGCGCTGGTCCAAAGTGACTCCAAGGTAACGAATGGAAGGTTTGGATTGGAGCTCAGCTTCTTTGACCTTTATATGGGATGGGGGGGTGAAAAGTGGGTCTCTGGTGATGAAAAGAACCTCGGTCTTTTTGTGTTGAATTCGGAGGTTCTGGGATTGAAGCCATTCAGATACTGCATCAAAACATTTTGCTAGCGGGGAAAGGTCCATATGGACTGTGGAGAAAGGCATGTATAGAAGGATGTCGTCAGCGTATATCAAGCATTCAACATTGAAGGACCTAATGATATTGCAAACAGGCTGTATGTATATATTGAAGAAGAGTGAAGATAGGGATGATCCTTGTGGTACGCCTTGTTTTTGGTGGTAAGGTGCGGATGTTGCGGTTCCTGAGGTAACGTACTGCCATCTCTGATCAAGGTATGATTTACACCACTCCAGGGCAGTGTTATTGATGCCTTTTTCTTTTAGTCGCCCTATTAAAAGATCATGATGAACAGAGTCAAAAGCCGCGGCAATGTCTAAGAAGATAAGAGCAAAGCCTTGGCGGATGTTATCAATGCCTGTGATGATGTTGTTGCATAGAGTGGTTAGGAGGGTTTCAACACCATGGAACTCTCTGAAGCCATGTTGGCATTGGTCAAGAGGGGAGGCAGTGTCGATGTGGTCCTGTATTTGTCTTTGAGCTTCCTTTTCAATTATTTTAGCTAGCAGGGGAATGCTAGCTATGGGTCTATAAGATTCAACCTTTTGTGGGTCGAGTTTGTGGTTTTTCAAGAGGGGTCTGATGGATGTTCTCTTGAGGACTGATGGGAAGGAACCAGTTGTAAAGGATAAATTCATCATTTTAGTGATGATGGGGCTGAGATCTTGGCGTAGTTCCTTTATCCAGTGGGCTGGGCAAGGGTCAGTTTGTGCGGTGGTAGTGTTAAGAGCAGCGATGGTGACTTCAACATGTTTTCTGGATGGTGTGGAGAACATGGATAAGTTTGATATACATACGGTGACTTGAGAAGGGATTGTTGCAATGTTGTTGGTTTGAAGCAGCTTGGATTGCAGGTAATCGGCGAACGCTTGAGGTTGAATGGGTTCCGGATGTTCTGGTGAAGGTTCTTTAGATAAGATTTTGACTAGATTGAAAAGATCACGTGGTTTATTTATTGATCTTTTCAGCGTATCAGTATGGAATTGTCTCATCTTGGCCATGACTGACTCTCTGTGCAAAGATAGGTGTACTCTATAGGCTGCTTGGTCTTCAGAAGAGTGTGAGCGACGCCATCGTTTCTCCAATTTTCTTAGGTGTGTGAGGGAGGCTCGTAGGTCAGGGGAGAACCAAGGAGAGGATTTTCTTTTCTTTAGGTTGTTGTCCTTGACTGGTTGTAGTGCAATGGTACTGATAGTGTTGTTCCAGGATGCGATCAGATTTTCGAGATTGAGAGAGGTGTCATGTAGGAGAGGGAGGGTTTCTGTAATTATATGCTCTTTGTTGAAGGTTTTGAATTTCCGAGATGTTACTTTTGTTGAGTCAATGGAGTTTTTGTTGATGTATGATGACTGTTTGCCATTGATGAGGATGGGGAAGGTGATTAAGTTGTGGTCTGACCAAGGTACTGGGGTTACAGAAGTGTCGAGTCTATTGTTGGAATCAAGGGAATCAATCCCCTTCCCTGGGGATTGAGCCGCCAGCGGCAGGAGGGGCCAGCGAGCACTGGAGCCCAATCCGGGCGAAGCAGACGCTTTTAAATCTTCGCGCCATCAGGCGCGCCCGCGACTGGCGGGCCCACGCCTGAGGGCCTCGCCAGAGGGCCCTTTGGCATGGCCCTTAGGCGGAGCACGATAGGCGGCACAACAGAGCCCTCATCTACTACCCAACTGCCCGAGGCCTGTATATCGATCCAGCGACTACCAACGTCTGAACCTTTCGGTATCGGCATACTATAAGGCGCGGCGTGAAGGGCCACTATCCAGGGCGTTCTCTCGACCAGTCCGCTGTGCCCTGCTACCTGCACAAACTCTACATAACTCTCTGCTTAAGGTACCCTCAGTAACTCTGTGTTTTGCACTGTCTGTCTTGTATATTTAACTGCTACATGAGGTTATAGAATAATCTGTTCCATACGCTACATTGTTACCCCTCCTTATGTTAAACCCCACAAGTGTGTAATTAGCTGATCTTGCTTCTTGTTATCCTAAGCTCTTCCTAAACAACATTGTCATATGATAATTACCACTGTATGATACTATGTAATCATCTCCTTGTACTGCAGAGCTTTTCCTACAAACTGTCGGTAAGGTCCCATTGTACCTCTCTCAACACTGTCTCAACTGTAACTTATCCCAAGCAACAGCCACCATGGCCATCCCACTATTTACCCTCTCTACCATATTCCTCCTAGCAAACACCTTTCAACACTCAATAGCCCTCTCGGCTGGGCAATATCACATCTCTGCCATACCCTACTTGGGCAAGAGGAATCATTCTAACCCCTTCCACCCTGATACCAGCCCCTCACATCACTCTAGACACTCTCATCTACTGTACGTAGCCCTCAGTCATCCTGACAATCCCAAACAGAAACCAGAGTCACAACACTTTCTGAAATGTGCCCTTGTAAACTCACGCTCAGTACGCAAAAAATGGCCAGTCATCACTGACTTGATACCTGTCCATGGCCTGGATCTCCTCATGGTGACAGAATCGTGGCTTAAAGACACCGATACAGCCCTCATAAACCAACTAATCCCTCCCAACTTCTCCATTCATACCTGCCACAGGGTCAACCGGAAAGGTGGCGGAGTCTTTATACTTGCAAAAACTGAACTCGGATTTCAACTACTCACAGCCAAGAGCACCATAGACACGGACATAATCACCATTGCCAACAAAGAAATTACCATAAACCTAATTTACAGATCCCCCTCCTCTCCACCGGAGGTCATCTCTACCTTTATTGACCTTGCCTGCAACCCAACTAACCCTCGCAACCCCAACTGGCTACTTGGAGACTTTAACCTGCCCTCCCTGCAATCCATCCAAGCAGATGCCTTCCTAGAAGCTATGCAAACACTTGGGTTCGAGCAAATAGTGAACACCTCCACTCATCTTAAAGGAAATCCACTGGATCTAATTTTTGCTCCCCAATCCGCTATCAACCAGAAGGCCAACCTAAACATGGAGATCACCCCCATTCCTTGGTCAGACCACAAGCTAATCACGTTCCAGATACCCACCCATCTTACTCATTTCTCATCCAAAGACTCCAGTACAGAATCCAGACCTACTTCTCACTTCAGAACACTTGATAAAGATGAGTTCGTTAAACTTGCCTTACCTAAGCTTAATCCAATGCCTCTGAACCTTGAAGAAGCAATCACCAATTGGAACATCACGCTGAAAACATTTGCTCAACTACCAGCCATAGACAAATCATTAGCTCCTAAGAGACCTAAAGGAAGGAGACATCCAGCCCCGTGGTTTACAACAGATCTTCGGTCATCCCTCCTCTCCCTTAGGAAGCTTGAAAGAAAATGGAGAAGATCCCGATCCGAAATCGACAAAGAAACATACCTATCCAGCCTTAAACTCCACCGTGAAACCATATACCTCAGAATGAGTGAATACCATGCCAAACTCCTTCTCCGCTCTCTAAACAAACCTAGAGACCTCTTCAGCCTGGTAAAATCCCTAACCAAGGAACCTTCACCTACCCAACTTGACTCTATCTCCCCCCAATCATATGCGGACTACCTCCAATCTAAAACTTCCATAACCAACACAGTTTCAGCAACCACTCCTAGCTATGCACCCACCTCAATTCCACCTATCACAATGTTCACAACTCCAACAGAGAAAAACATCCAAGACCTCATCGCCATCATCAACGCATCTACAGCTCCAAGTGATCCCTGTCCAGCATACTGGATCAGAGCTCTGCGAGTTGAACTTAGCCCAACTCTAATCAACATCATTAAACTCTCATTTAAAACAGGCTGTTTCCCCACATTCCTCAAACAAACATCAATAAGACCACTTCTGAAGAATAACAGACTTGACCCACTAAAAACTGACTCCTACCGACCAATCTCCAGTATACCTATAATGTCCAAGATAATAGAGAAGGTTGTTCAGCGGCAGATTCAACACCACATTGATGAGGTGGCACCTCTCGACCCCTGTCAACACGGATTCAGGGAGTCTCACGGTGTAGAAACTCTCCTCACCACCCTAACCAACGCTTTGAACAGAGGATTGGACAAGGTTGAAAACGGCTTCGCTCTCATTTTCCTAGACATCTCTGCCGCATTTGACTCCGTTAATCACATTCAACTTCTCACTCGTCTCCAGGAGAAGGGCATCTGTGGCCTCGCCTGGGAATGGTGTAGGTCTTATCTATCAGATCGTTGGCAGCATGTCAGAGTTGGTTCCACCACATCCACGCCTTTCCGCCAACACCAAGGTGTTCCGCAGGGCTCCTCATTGTCTGCGCTGCTGTTCAATGTATACATGCAGCCGATATGCGACATCATTCGCTCCTTCAATATCTCCACTCTAATCTATGCAGACGACGTCCTGCTGTTTACACCATTCAAAATCAAACAACCAGACTTCTCCACCCTTATCAATTGTTTCAACGCCATCACTGACTGGTTACTATCTCAAAATCTCCGCATAAACTTCAAGAAGACGGAAGTTCTCTTCATTTCAAGGAACAAAGATTTCTCACCTCCATCCTCCCTAAAAGTAAGAGATGCGGAACTCCCTAGCAAACCTTCCATTCGCTACTTAGGGATTACTCTTGACCAGCATTTCAACTTTAAGGAGCACATACGAAACACCACCAGAGCTGTTTACAATAAAATTAGAACGCTAAGACACCTCAGGCCCATGTTACCTCATAATGACTTCAGGACCATCTTCCAGGCCCTCATTCTCCCACATTTTGATTACGCAAATGTGGCTCTTTATGGACTCCCCAAGAACACCTTTAATCCGCTACAACTCGCCATGAATGCGGCCGCGCGTGTTCTCTGTGGTTTAACAAGATCAGACCATATTACCCCGATACTCAAGGAACTCCACTGGCTTCCTATTCACTGCAGGTTAACATACAAGATCCTTCTCATCATCTTCAAGATCATCAACAACCTAGCCCCCACAACACTCAGTGACCTTATCACCCTCACCCCGAAAAACAGACTCAGAAGATCAGTAACTGACAATACCTTGATCATCCCCAAAGAATCCATCAAGTGCACACAGACGACCAAGAAAAGAACATTCGCCTTCTATGCCCCAAAATGTTGGAACGAACTTCCACCTGAAATTAGATCCATCAAAGGCCTTATGCAGTTCCGTAAGGCAATTAAACACCACATTTTCCTACTTCACTTTGCTCAAGCATCCACCCCACCTCTACTCGCCCACCTGCCAATGTCTACAAACCGCACCCTGTCACAAGTATCTTGAACCCGCCTTAGACCTCCTGTATATACAATCCAAATGTAATTATATTTTGTACATATGTTTTTAGTTCCCCTGTTGCTCCAAGTTTATGCTCCTGTTACAATGTATGTTCCAAGTTTAAACTCCTGTTACAATGTAAGCACAGAACAGACTTCTGACTGTGCACCCTTGTTGTATGTAAACCGCACTGATAACAAATAGCGCGGTATATAAAAGTTATAAAATAAATAAATAAATAAATAAATAAATAAATAAGGGCTGTCAGAGGAGCAAAAATCATGTCAAGGATGTTTCCTCTCTTGTGCGTGGGGGCTTCAACAATGTGCTCTGACCTTGCAATTAGGATGAAAAACAGCAGAAAAAGCAGAAAAGTGTAGAATATTTTGTCTAGCATTTTGAGCCAGGGCTAGAGAACTGTGCACAGAGGGAGGGCAAGGGGGTATGCCCGGTCAAAGATGGCTATTGGATGAAGGTATGTGGGCTACCAGAACCAATGAGGAGTTTGGCCTGTATTAGCTTGAAGAAGAAATGTATAAATGCTGTCGTTTGACTGAGCTCAGGGCTCAGACATTTTGTATGCTATTGCTGAGACTTGTGATAAGGAAGCTTATCATAGCTCAGGTAGGAGCTATAGAAAAGATGATGTGACTCTGAACAAGCAACCTGTCAGTTCTGGTAGAAGTAAGAAAACAGAGTTTTCATATAAAAGACTACCAGTCCCAGAATGCACCAGGTTTCCAGCAGCCATGAGAGGGGCTGAAGTGAGAAAACGTGTGTGCAATCAAGAGAGCTATGAGGTAATCCCTAAGCACTCATCTCAAAGGGCAGGGCCTGATTCAACACAGCTGCGCTGTGTTAGGGAGGAGCACACATTAGGACAGAATAAGAATAGAGCTTATTCTTCAGATAACAGCTACAGAAAGAGCTTCAGGGGGAGCGACAGCAACGGCTACAAGCTCCAGCCCAGCTACAGGTTCAAACATCATCTCGAGAAGCAGAAGCCAAGCCAAGCGGATAGAGAAAGAAGGAAATTCTCTGGAAGGAAGAGAAGACAGGCCATTGGAAGGTCTGGGAGAGTCCAAGGCAGTACCCATACTGGGAGGTATTCCAAATGCCAGCAGAGTCCATTGGACTGGAGTCAGCCAGAGGAATGGAATGGCAGAGATAGGAATCACCAGTGGCTACCTGGAAGAGAGAAGACTGCACGTGGAAAGGACTTTCAGACCTATGCCAGAAGGTATGTGAGGAAAGATCCAGTGTCCAGGGATCAAGATTGGAAGGCTGGACATCAGAACTGGATTACATACTGGCCAGGCTATACAGAGAGGAATTATGATAGCAGGAGAGGCTCAGGTATGAACACTGATCCAGACCCTATCCATAATAGTGAATGGCAGCAAGGGAATAAGCATTCTCATGATAGTGCCTTAATGAAAGACTCGTCTGTGCCAATGTATGATAGTGACCCTATGCTGATTGATGAAGGGGGAGATACAGCAGATGAAACTATTCATTACATGGACTGTTCTCTATCTAAATGCTATTGCTAGCTTTCTGTGAGCAAACACCTCAGCCATCACAAAGAAACCTAACTTTGTTCTTTATTTCCACTGCAAACAGCTCTTAAAGCAGGATTTGGGTTCACACAGTAGCAGCCAGCCAGCTAAAGGGTTTCAGCTGGTCAATTGATAGTAATTAAAGCTGCACCTGATTGTGTGTGTGAGCAAGGGAGAATCACTGCTGGGATCTGCGTGGAAAATAAGCAGAAGTTAACCTAACAAGCAAAGTTTATTCATTTCTTTGTGCCTTTTTATTTGGTAATTATTTGCTAAGAAAACATTAGCTAATTGCCTGACAAGCTGAAGGTTGTTTTCTGGTTTGCTTTGTGACTTTATGTTATCCATTTAAACACTGCAAGCAAGTATCCTCATTTATATTGCTACCAAGCATATTTGTGCTGGGTGAATTAAACCCCATCAATAAAAGAAGAATTTTATTGGCTTTACCACTTGGTTTCACAACTCAATTATTGTCTTCAGCTGTGTTTGGGAGTGAATGAACTACATTACCCACAATACCTTGCAAGAATCATATGAATATATGCATCATCAAGATTGTGTAAGTTCTCACCCTAGGCAGCCGTCTGACAAATGGCGTAGTTTTTCGGATTGCTTTTGCACCAAGAGGATTTATTTGCTGTGGATTACAAATAAAATTCAAGTTTGAAGTTGAAAGAAAATTTTTTTCCCTCATCTGCACTTTGGAGGAGAAGTGGTTGTTCCAGAAAGCTGTCCCAGATGAAAAGACCCTGTGCAAAGCTGGATTCATCACTGAGACAAGGTAATATGTACCTGGGCATGTCTAGTGGTGGATGTGTGTAAGCACAGGGGGTAATTGAAAAAAAAAAAAAAGTTGAAAAAAACACACCTGGTTGGAAGGTGCTGCACTTTGGGGTTTTTTTTCTTTTCTTGCAGGGGTCAAGATGGATCCGAGGGAGATGGCTCAGTGGATGGCAGCCCAATTTAGCAAGCAGCAGAAGTTATCACAGCAGGCCCAGGACACTGCTATGAAGGCCTTAATGGAACAGCAGAAACCAGTGCTTGATCTGGTGCAAGCTCTAGTTCAGCTGCAGAGCCAAAGTGGAACAGATGCAAGACCAGCAGTTAGTACTGGTATACCACATGTGGACAGTGTGGGACTCAATCAAGGGATTGGGGCATTTAATTTTGGGAAATTAACTCCAGATGATAATGTTGATGATTTTCTAGAGTCTTTTGAAAGAGTGGCACAGGCTTTAGCATGGCCAGAGACCCAGTGGGCAGTAAGGCTGGCAGCCTCATTAACTGGTGAGGCACTAGCAGCTTACAGAGCAATGCCAGCAGCCCAGGCTTTGAATTATAAGGATGTAAAGGCAGCTATTAGAGATCGCCTAGGGTTGTCTATTTCAGAGTATAGGCGAATGTTTAGAGCTGTTACATTGAAAGTGGGTGAGACACCCAGGGCTCTGAGTCAGAGAATCAGAAGTTTAGCTGTAAAATGGTTGGAGCCTGAGCAAAAGACAGTAGAAATGTTATTAGATATTATAATGCTGGAACAATTTATGCTTGGGGTACCTAAAGATTTGAATGTTTTTCTTATACAGCAAAATTGCCAAAATCTTGGAGAGGCAACCATGCTAGCAGAGAGATTCTTGGAAGCCACGCAGGCTTGCCATAGAATGGGTGGCCCTCTAAAGATGGATGCTGAGGCTAGATGTGCTGTATCAGAAAAGAGAATAATTAAGAATGTTTCTGAAAATGAATGTACTGTATCAAACCAGATGACACAGTGGAATAGAAAGAAATGTTTCAAGTGTGGAAAATTGGGACATTTAGAGAAGAGATGCCAGACACACACTAGTTTAATGGGTCTGGATTTAAAACAGCCCAAGGAAGGATTTCTTTTGATGGTTGATGTGCAGGTCATTACCACAAATGCATTATTAGACTCTGAGGCAGACCAGAGTATGATGTCAAAAAGGCTTTGGAAGAGGATAGAGGCCCAAGAAAGATTTGTGCCTAAAACCCCTGAAAGCCAAGTTCACATCAGATGCATTCATGGTGCTGCATCATCATATCCCACCTATAGGCTAAAGGTTAAGTGCCTAGGGAAACAAGAGGAAGTCCTGTTAGCAGTGGTGCCTAGGCTACCCTTTGATTTGGTTCTAGGAAGAGACTGGCCAAGATTTAAGCAGGGTCTAGTGGAAGGACTAGGAAAGAAGGAGGGAGAAGGTTTAATGGTAATAGCTCCCGGGCCTTTATTTGGAAGTCCTCAGACCCCAGCTAAAAAGATGGTTAAGCGTCCAGAAGACCAAGCTACCCCAAAGCAGATATTCGTCCTAAAGTACCATAAGGTCTCTGAGAAGGCCCAAGCTCCTAAGCGGGCAACCCCTCAATCTGCTGGGTTTGACCTGTGCAGCAAAGAAAAATCAGAGCCCCAAATAGGGGAGGACCTGACAATGGTACAACAGGAAGAAATTAGGAAGTTGCTTAAGGAATTCCCAGATGTGTTGACACCCATACCTGGGGAGACCCATTTGGTGGCCCATGAAATAATAACTCCACCTGGGAAATTGGTTCGTCAAAGGCCATACCGCTTGCCTGAAGCCAAAAGACAGGAGGTAGTGGCACAAGTCCAGGAGATGTTGGACATGGGGGTAATAGAGGAGTCAAAGAGTCCCTGGAATAGCCCCATAGTCCTGGTGCCGAAGCCTGATGGATCCTTAAGATTTTGTATTGACTTCCGGCAGGTAAACGCCATATCAGTTTTTGATGCATATCCAATGCCAAGAATTGAGGAGCTGTTAGACCAGCTAGGACAGGCTCAATACTTAACCACCCTTGATATGACAAAAGGATATTGGCAAATTCCTCTCACCAGGGAGTCGAAGCCGAAGACTGCGTTCAGCACCCCCGTTGGCCTTTTCCAGTTCAAGAGGATGCCTTTCGGACTGCATGGAGCAGCGGCTACCTGCCAAAGGTTAGTGGATCAGGTACTTCGACCCCACCAAAATTATGCTTTTGCATACATGGATGATGTCATAATCCATAGTAACACCTGGGCGGAGCATTTGAAGAGGATCAGGGCAGTCTTGTGCTCTATGAAGCAAGCGTGAATCACTTTAAACCCGAAGAAGTGTGCCTTTGCGAATAGGGAGGTAAAATACCTAGGCCACCTAGTGGGAAGAGGAAAAATTAAACCTCTATTAAGCAAAATAGATAGCATCAGGAATTTTCCTCCTCCAACAACAAAGAAACAACTAAGAAGTTTCTTAGGACTTATTGGATACTACTACCGCCGGTTTATACCGCAATTCGCAGAGAAAAGTGCCATTTTCACGGATATGCTGCGAAAGAATTGTCCAAACCAGATAAAGTGGACACCAGAAGCTGAAAAAGCGTTTTCAGTCTTAAAAGAAAAATTGTGTACAGGACCGGTATTGAAAGGAGTAGACTTCAAGAAACCCTTTCTGGTTCAAACCGATGCATCGGATGTAGGGCTAGGAGCAGTCCTATCCCAGTGCCATGATGGGGAGGAGCATCCTGTGATGTACCTGAGCAGAAAGTTGTCACCGGCTGAACAAAAGTATTCCACGATAGAAAAAGAGTGTTTGGCTATCAAGTGGTCAGTGGAGGCGTTAAGGTTTTACCTTACAGGGAGAAAGTTCCAGTTGGTCACGGACCATGCCCCACTTAAGTGGTTGCAGCAAATGAAGAACCACAATGCCAGGTTGACACGCTGGTACATGGCCTTACAGGCGTTTGATTTCCAAGTTGAACATCGTGCCGGGAAGTTACACAAGAATGCGGATGCACTTTCCCGTATTACGGACTGTAGAGAAGAAGTTTCACCAGTAAAACCAGTCCGTAATAACTTAAGCAGGGGGGTATGTGATAAGGAAGCTTATCATAGCTCAGGTAGGAGCTATAGAAAAGATGATGTGACTCTGAACAAGCAACCTGTCAGTTCTGGTAGAAATAAGAAAACAGAGTTTTCATATAAAAGACTACCAGTCCCAGAATGCACCAGGTTTCCAGCAGCCATGAGAGGGGCTGAAGGGAGAAAACGTGTGTGCAATCAAGAGAGCTATGAGGTAATCCCTAAGCACTCATCTCAAAGGGCAGGGCCTGATTCAACACAGCTGCGCTGTGTTAGGGAGGAGCACACATTAGGACAGAATAAGAATAGAGCTTATTCTTCAGATAACAGCTACAGAAAGAGCTTCAGGGGGAGCGACAGCAACGGCTACAAGCTCCAGCCCAGCTACAGGTTCAAACATCATCTCGAGAAGCAGAAGCCAAGCCAAGCGGATAGAGAAAGAAGGAAATTCTCTGGAAGGAAGAGAAGACAGGCCATTGGAAGGTCTGGGAGAATCCAAGGCAGTACCCATACTGGGAGGTATTCCAAATGCCAGCAGAGTCCATTGGACTGGAGTCAGCCAGAGGAATGGAATGGCAGAGATAGGAATCACCAGTGGCTACCTGGAAGAGAGAAGACTGCACGTGGAAAGGACTTTCAGACCTATGCCAGAAGGTATGTGAGGAAAGATCCAGTGTCCAGGGATCAAGATTGGAAGGCTGGACATCAGAACTGGATTACATACTGGCCAGGCTATACAGAGAGGAATTATGATAGCAGGAGAGGCTCAGGTATGAACACTGATCCAGACCCTATCCATAATAGTGAATGGCAGCAAGGGAATAAGCATTCTCATGATAGTGCCTTAATGAAAGACTCGTCTGTGCCAATGTATGATAGTGACCCTATGCTGATTGATGAAGGGGGAGATACAGCAGATGAAACTATTCATTACATGGACTGTTCTCTATCTAAATGCTATTGCTAGCTTTCTGTGAGCAAACACCTCAGCCATCACAAAGAAACCTAACTTTGTTCTTTATTTCCACTGCAAACAGCTCTTAAAGCAGGATTTGGGTTCACACAGTAGCAGCCAGCCAGCTAAAGGGTTTCAGCTGGTCAATTGATAGTAATTAAAGCTGCACCTGATTGTGTGTGTGAGCAAGGGAGAATCACTGCTGGGATCTGCGTGGAAAATAAGCAGAAGTTAACCTAACAAGCAAAGTTTATTCATTTCTTTGTGCCTTTTTATTTGGTAATTATTTGCTAAGAAAACATTAGCTAATTGCCTGACAAGCTGAAGGTTGTTTTCTGGTTTGCTTTGTGACTTTATGTTATCCATTTAAACACTGCAAGCAAGTATCCTCATTTATATTGCTACCAAGCATATTTGTGCTGGGTGAATTAAACCCCATCAATAAAAGAAGAATTTTATTGGCTTTACCACTTGGTTTCACAACTCAATTATTGTCTTCAGCTGTGTTTGGGAGTGAATGAACTACATTACCCACAATACCTTGCAAGAATCATATGAATATTGTCAGACGGCTGCCTAGGGTGAGAACTTACACAATCTTGACGATGCATATATTCATATGATTCTTGCAAGGTATTGTGGGTATTGTAGTTCATTCACTCCCAAACACAGCTGATGACAATAATTTGAGTTGTGAAACCAAGTGGTAAGATCAATAAAATACTTCTTTTATTGATGGGGTTTAATTCACCCGGCACATGTATGCTTGATAGCACTATAAATGAGGTTACTTGCTTGCAGTGTTTAAAATGGATAACAAAAAGTCACAAAGTAAACCAGAAAACAACCTTCAGCTTGTCAGGTAATTAGCTAATGTTTTCTTAGCAAATAATTACCAAATACAAAGGCACAAAGAAAAGAATAAACTTTGCTGGTTAGGTTAACTTCGGCTTATTTTCCACGCAGATCTCAGCAGTGATTCTCCCTTGCTCACACCCACATTCAGGTGCAGCCCTAATTACTATCAATGGACCATCTGAAAGCCTTTAGCTGGCTGGCTGCTACTGTGTGAGCCCAAATCCTGCTTTAAGAGCTGTTTGCAGTGGAAATAAAGAACAAAGTTAGGTTTCTTTGTGATGGCTGATGTGTTTGCTCAGAGAAAGCTAGCAATAGCATTTAGATAGAGAACAGTCCATATAAACTGTACTTTCATCTGCTGTATCAATCAGCATAGGGTCATTATCATACATTGGCACAGACGAGTCTTTCATTAAGGCACTATCATGAGAATGCTTATTCCCTTGCTGCCATTCTCTATTATAGATAGGGTCTGGATCAGTGTTCATACCTGAGCCTCTCCTGCTATCATTATTCCTCTCTGTATAGCCTGGCCAATATGTAACCAATTCTGATGTCCAGCCTTCCAATCTTGATCCCTGGACACTGGATCTCCTCTCACATACCTTCTGGCCTTGGTCTGAAAGTCCCTTCCACATGCAGTCTTCTCTCTTCCAGGTAGCCACTGGTGATTCCTATCTCTGCCACTCCCTTCCTCTGGCTGAATCCAGTCCAATGGACTCTGCTGGCTTTTGGAATACCTCCCAGTATGGGTACTGCCTTGGAATCTCCCAGACCTTCCAATGGCCTTTCTTCTCTTCCTTCCAGAGAGTTTCCTTCTCTCTCTATCTGCTTGGCTTGGCTTCTGTTTCTCCAGGTGATACTGGTGCTTGAGCTTGTAGCCGTTGCTGTCTCTGTCTCTGTATCTCTTCCTCCCTCTGTAGCAGTTGCTGAAACTGTTCTTGAAACTCTCCCTGCAGCTGGGCTGGAGCTTGTAGTAACTGTTATCTGAAGAATAAGCTCTATTCTTATCCTGTTCTAATGTGTGCTGCTCCCTAACACAGCGCAGCTGTCTTGAATCAGGCCCTGCCCTTTGAGATGAGTGCTTAGGGATTACCTCATAGCTCTCTTGATTGCACACACATTTTCTCCCTTCAGCCCCTCTCATGGCTGCTGGAAACCTGGTGCATTCTGGGACTGGTAGTCTTTTATGTGAAAACTCTGTTTTCTCACTTTTACCAGAACTGACAGGTTGCTTGTTCAGAGTCACATCATCTTTTCTATAGCTCCTACCTGAGCTATGATAAGCTTCCTTATCACATACCCCCCTGCTTAAGTTATTACGGACTGGTTTTACTGGTGAAACTTCTTCTCTACAGTCCGTAATACGGGAAAGTGCATCCGCATTCTTGTGTAACTTCCCGGCACGATGTTCAACCTGAAAATCAAACGCCTGTAAGGCCATGTACCAGCGTGTCAACCTGGCATTGTGGTTCTTCATTTGCTGCAACCACTTAAGTGGGGCATGGTCCGTGACCAACTGGAACTTTCTCCCTGTAAGGTAAAACCTTAACGCCTCCACTGACCACTTGATAGCCAAACACTCTTTTTCTATCGTGGAATACTTTTGTTCAGCCAGTGACAACTTCCTGCTCAGGTACATCACAGGATGCTCCTCTCCATCATGGCACTGGGATAGGACTGCTCCTAGCCCTACATCCGATGCATCGGTTTGAACCAGAAAGGGTTTCTTGAAGTCTACTCCTTTCAGTACCGGTCCTGTACACAATTTTTCTTTTAATACTGAAAACGCTTTTTCAGCTTCTGGTGTCCACTTTATCTGGTTTGGACAATTCTTTCGCAGCATATCCGTGAAAATGGCACTTTTCTCTGCGAATTGCGGTATAAACCGGCGGTAGTATCCAATAAGTCCTAAGAAACTTCTTAGTTGTTTCTTTGTTGTTGGAGGAGGAAAATTCCTGATGCTATCTATTTTGCTTAATAGAGGTTTAATTTTTCCTCTTCCCACTAGGTGGCCTAGGTATTTTACCTCCCTATTTGCAAAGGCACACTTCTTCGGGTTTAAAGTGATTCCCGCTTGCTTCATAGAGCACAAGACTGCCCTGATCCTCTTCAAATGCTCCGCCCAGGTGTTACTATGGATTATGACATCATCCATGTATGCAAAAGCATAACTTTGGTGGGGTCGAAGTACCTGATCCACTAACCTTTGGCAGGTAGCCGCTGCTCCATGCAGTCCGAAAGGCATCCTCTTGAACTGGAAAAGGCCAACGGGGGTGCTGAACGCAGTTTTCGACTTCGACTCCCTGGTGAGCGGGATTTGCCAATATCCTTTTGTCATATCAAGGGTGGTTAAGTATTGAGCCTGTCCCAGCTGGTCTAGCAGCTCCTCAATTCTTGGCATTGGATATGCATCAAAAACTGATATGGCGTTTACCTGCCGTAAGTCAATACAAAATCTTAAGGATCCATCAGGCTTCGGCACCAGGACTATGGGGCTATTCCAGGGACTCTTTGACTCCTCTATTACCCCCATGTCCAACATCTCCTGGACTTGTGCCACTACCTCCTGTCTTTTGGCTTCAGGCAAGCGGTATGGCCTTTGACGAACCAATTTCCCAGGTGGAGTTATTATTTCATGGGCCACCAAATGGGTCTCCCCAGGTATGGGTGTCAACACATCTGGGAATTCCTTAAGCAACTTCCTAATTTCTTCCTGTTGTACCATTGTCAGGTCCTCACCTATTTGGGGCTCTGATTTTTCTTTACAATCAGATACCTGGGGTCCCAAATCTTCCTCTTCACTCACTTCCCTCTCTCGGGGACAGGTGGCAGCTAAGCTTTTAACCCCTTTGACATCAGTAGAACCAAAGCCTTTGGCTCCACGTTCAGAATTCTCTAGGGATGTGACCTCCTCCACAGTTGGAAAACCCAGCCTCTCACAAATCAATTGGGCAATTTTGTCTCCTGTCTTCACATGATACTCATTCTGTCCAAAGTTAAACAACAGAACTTTAATATTGCCCCTGTAATCGGGATCAATTACTCCCGCACCCACATCGATGAAATATTTAAGGGCTAATCCGGACCTTGGGGCTACTCTCCCATAACATCCAATTGGTATTTCCACTTGGAGACCGGTGTCAACCAGGGCTCTCCCTTGGCTAGGTACAATCACATTTTTTATGCTGCACAGGTCAAACCCAGCAGACTGAGGGGTTGCCCGCCTAGGAGCTTGGGCCTTCTCAGAGACCTTATGGTACTTTAGGATGAATATCTGCTTTGGGGTAGCTTGGTCTTCTGGACGCTTAACCATCTTTTTAGCTGGGGTCTGAGGACTTCCAAATAAAGGCCCGGGAGCTACTACCATTAAACCTTCTCCCTCCTTTTTTCCTAGTCCTTCCACTAGACCCTGCTTAAATCTTGGCCAGTCTCTTCCTAGAACCAAATCAAAGGGTAGCCTAGGCACCACTGCTAATAGGACTTCCTCTTGTTTCCCTAGGCACTTAACCTTTAGCCTATAGGTGGGATATGATGATGCAGCACCATGAATGCATCTGATGTGAACTTGGCTTTCAGGGGTTCTAGGCACAAATCTTTCTTGGCCCTCTATCCTCTTCCAAAGCCTTTTTGACATCATACTCTGGTCTGCCCCAGAGTCTAATAATGCATTTGTGGTAATTCCTTGCACATCAACCATCAAAAGAAATCCTTCCTTGGGCTGTTTTAAATCCAGACCCATTAAACTAGTGTGTGTCTGGCATCTCTTCTCTAAGTGTCCCACTTTTCCACACTTGAAACATTTCTTTCTATTCCACTGTGTCATCTGGTTTGATACAGTACATTCATTTTCAGAAACATTCTTAATTATTCCTTTTTCTGATACAGCACATCTAGCCTCAGCATCCATCTTTAGAGGGCCACCCATTCTATGGCAAGCCTGCGTGGCTTCCAAGAATCTCTCTGCTAGCATGGTTGCCTCTCCAAGATTTTGGCAATTTTGCTGTATAAGAAAAACATTCAAATCTTTAGGTACCCCAAGCATAAATTGTTCCAGCATTATAATATCTAATAACATTTCTACTGTCTTTTGCTCAGGCTCCAACCATTTTACAGCTAGACTTCTAATTCTCTGACTCAGAGCCCTGGGTGTCTCACCCACTTTCAATGTAACAGCTCTAAACATTCGCCTATACTCTGAAATAGACAACCCTAGGCGATCTCTAATAGCTGCCTTTACATCCTTATAAATCAAAGCCTGGGCTGCTGGCATTGCTCTGTAAGCTGCTAGTGCCTCACCAGTTAATGAGGCTGCCAGCCTTACTGCCCACTGGGTCTCTGGCCATGCTAAAGCCTGTGCCACTCTTTCAAAAGACTCTAGAAAATCATCAACATTATCTTCTGGAGTTAATTTCCCAAAATTAAATGCTCCAATCCCTTGATTGAGTCCCACAGTGTCCACATGTGGTGCACCAGTACTAACTGCTGGTCTTGCATCTGTTCCACTTTGGCTCTGCAGCTGAACTAGAGCTTGCACCAGATCAAGCACTGGTTTCTGCTGTTCCATTAAGGCCTTCATAGCAGTGTCCTGGGCCTGCTGTGATAGCTCCTGCTGCTTGCTAAATTGGGCTGCCATCCACTGAGCCATCTCCCTCGGATCCATCTTGACCCCTGCAAGAAAAGAGAGAAAAAAAAACCCCAAAGAGCAGCACCTTCCAACAAGGTGTGTTTTTTTTTTTTTTCAACTTTTTTTTTTTTTCCCCCAATTACCCCCTGTGCTTACACACATCTACCACTAGACATGCCCAGGTACATATTACCTTGTCTCAGTGATGAATCCAGCTTTTCACAGGGTCTTTTCCTCTGGGACAGCTTCCTGGAACAACCACTTTTCCTCCAAAGTGCAGACGAGGGAAAAAATCTTCTTACAGCTTTAAACTTGACTTTTATTTGTAATCCACAACAAGTAAATCCTCTTGGTGCAAGAGCAATCCGAAAAACTACGCCATTTGTCAGACGGCTGCCTAGGGTGAGAACTTACACAATCTTGACGATGCATATATTCATATGATTCTTGCAAGGTATTGTGGGTATTGTAGTTCATTCACTCCCAAACACAGCTGATGACAATAATTTGAGTTGTGAAACCAAGTGGTAAGATCAATAAAATACTTCTTTTATTGATGGGGTTTAATTCACCCAGCACATGTATGCTTGATAGCACTATAAATGAGGTTACTTGCTTGCAGTGTTTAAATGGATAACAAAAAGTCACAAAGTAAACCAGAAAACAACCTTCAGCTTGTCAGGTAATTAGCTAATGTTTTCTTAGCAAATAATTACCAAATACAAAGGCACAAAGAAAAGAATAAACTTTGCTGGTTAGGTTAACTTCGGCTTATTTTCCACGCAGATCTCAGCAGTGATTCTCCCTTGCTCACACGCACATTCAGGTGCAGCCCTAATTACTATCAATGGACCAGCTGAAAGCCTTTAGCTGGCTGGCTGCTACTGTGTGAGCCCAAATCCTGCTTTAAGAGCTGTTTGCAGTGGAAATAAAGAACAAAGTTAGGTTTCTTTGTGATGGCTGATGTGTTTGCTCAGAGAAAGCTAGCAATAGCATTTAGATAGAGAACAGTCCATATAAACTGTACTTTCATCTGCTGTATCAATCAGCATAGGGTCATTATCATACATTGGCACAGACGAGTCTTTCATTAAGGCACTATCATGAGAATGCTTATTCCCTTGCTGCCATTCTCTATTATAGATAGGGTCTGGATCAGTGTTCATACCTGAGCCTCTCCTGCTATCATTATTCCTCTCTGTATAGCCTGGCCAATATGTAACCCAATTCTGATGTCCAGCCTTCCAATCTTGATCCCTGGACACTGGATCTCCTCTCACATACCTTCTGGCCTTGGTCTGAAAGTCCCTTCCACATGCAGTCTTCTCTCTTCCAGGTAGCCACTGGTGATTCCTATCTCTGCCACTCCCTTCCTCTGGCTGAATCCAGTCCAATGGACTCTGCTGGCTTTTGGAATACCTCCCAGTATGGGTACTGCCTTGGAATCTCCCAGACCTTCCAATGGCCTTTCTTCTCTTCCTTCCAGAGAGTTTCCTTCTCTCTCTATCTGCTTGGCTTGGCTTCTGTTTCTCCAGGTGATACTGGTGCTTGAGCTTGTAGCCGTTGCTGTCTCTGTCTCTGTATCTCTTCCTCCCTCTGTAGCAGTTGCTGAAACTGTTCTTGAAACTCTCCCTGCAGCTGGGCTGGAGCTTGTAGTAACTGTTATCTGAAGAATAAGCTCTATTCTTATCCTGTTCTAATGTGTGCTGCTCCCTAACACAGCGCAGCTGTCTTGAATCAGGCCCTGCCCTTTGAGATGAGTGCTTAGGGATTACCTCATAGCTCTCTTGATTGCACACACATTTTCTCCCTTCAGCCCCTCTCATGGCTGCTGGAAACCTGGTGCATTCTGGGACTGGTAGTCTTTTATGTGAAAACTCTGTTTTCTCACTTTTACCAGAACTGACAGGTTGCTTGTTCAGAGTCACATCATCTTTTCTATAGCTCCTACCTGAGCTATGATAAGCTTCCTTATCACAATATATGCATCATCAAGATTGTGTAAGTTCTCACCCTAGGCAGCCATCTGACAGACTGTATATACAATAAAAGGGAGTTGAATCCTCGTCAATAGACTCCGGGTATTATTGGGTTGCGGGCGCTTCGCTATTACACTGTTACTACTAAGCCTTCAGGCATTGCCACAACTCTGATGTTTCACCTTGATCTTGTTTCCCAGATCTTCTGTTTTAGAGATATGTACAGCCTGCACTTGGGGCTGGCAAATGTATTTGTGCCTCCCTGATCCCAACACCTTCACTCCCTCCTTTCTGACCTCGAGTCCTCTTTCCCATGCTTATCTCTCTCCCCTAAGCTGGACAGTAAAGAACGCTCTTCGTGGCTTTGCATCCTCCGCTGGCGCATGAGTGCATGTCGGTATTTCTTTTTACCGAAGGCACTTGGCTCCTTGGGCGGCTACCCTTCTAGCTCTGGATTAGTGTCTCTGGTTGCTTTATTAACTTTTGATCTCTCTGCTTCAGGTTTTTAACCTTTCTTCTAAACCCCAGACGAGTTCGCAACCAGACGAGTGCCTCAAAAAAACCCTCATGTTCTAGGGAAGAAAGTTTAGTTGACCTCCCATCCCATGATGATTTAGTAAATACTCCTTCAGAGAGGGATAGAAAGACTAAAGCTGAAAAGCGCAAAGAGAGAAAGGGACGTTCTCAAGGCAGAGCAGACTTGGAAGCAGGTGAGGAGCTACCCTGGATTCCAGCAAAGCTCGTAGAGAAGTTCCCTTCATTTGCCGCAGAGCAACGAGATGACCCTGCGCTGGCACGCACATTTGAACATGCTCAAACGAAGAGAAATGTTTTCCCAAGATTTATAAAGGAAGAAGGGCTCCTATACAGGGAAAGTATAGACCCATGGACTAAAGATGTCCGCAAACAGCTGGTAGTCCCAAATACGTTTAAGTCTGCAGTGCTAAGGTTAGCCCATGATCGCCCAGTGAGCAGTCACAAAGGGGTACAGGGGACCCTTGATCAGATACTGGCCAGATTCTATTGGCCAGGAGTTTTTAAGGAGGTCTCACATTTTTGTGAGTCCTGCGCCTCCTGCCAAAGGGTGACCTCCATAAGACCAGCAGGGATGCCACAGTTTTTGAGAAGTTTAAGAAGCCGATTAAGACGGACTTCACGTTTTGCTGAAGAAAAGCTGAAGGACAGTCAGCAAAAGCAAAAACAGTACTATGACAGAGATACCAAGCCCCGACATCTAACCACCGGTGAGAAGGTAATAGTCTTGATATCAGGCCCCACTCCAAAGTTTGAAGCCCGATGGAAAGGACCTTACATAGTGGTCAAACCACTTGGTCCAGCATCCTATCTAATACGGGACACAAAGAGACATGAACAAGTGTACCACATAAATGTTCTTTGACTCTGGAACGAGAGGTTAGCCTTGTTTACGTCAGCACAGAAGATGTCTAGGATTACGTGCTGTAATAAGGGTGAACATTCAGCCCATAATATTTTAAGAGGGGGGATGTGTCATGAAGTGGGTATCAATAAAGATGCAAACCTGAAAAGAAACCCTGTTTCTCAGAGAAATCTAGATGTGCAGTTACCTCAAGGCACAGCTAGAGGGGGCAGGAGTGATCATACAGGAGCTAATGAGCCCAAGAGAGCTAATGATTTGCACCTGGGAATGAGCCCGGGAGTTTCAAAGGAAAGATTCCTTTATAAGCAGAAGCTGAATGCTAGCAAGAGGACAACACCTCTATTGAGAGGAACAGCTCCAGAGGAAGGGCAGAACTGGAACCGGATCCAGAAAGGAGGAACATCTCTACTGAGAGGAACACCTCAAAGGAGAGGACAGAGAGAAGGAACAGCTCTGAGGGAAGGATCAGCTCTAAGAGAAGGAGAAGGACTTGGAGAAAGAATCCTACCTGAGCAAGCCCAAAGGAACAGAGTTCACAAAGGTGGAGTTCAGAAGGGCCAGGCTAAGTGAGCAGCTGTTCAGAGGGAGTCTGCTGAAGAAAGCACTAAGGCTAGTGGGTGTGCCACTCCCTGTTCCCACAACGTTCCTGATTCAAAAGCAGAGAGACGTATCCAGAGAACCAGAGAGATAGGTTTGGAGGAAAGCCTGCAGTCTCTGGGAAATACTAGCCAAGTTTTACCAGGCACCAAAGGAAAAGCAGTTTCTGACAAAGCTAAGTTCTTACCGAAGCATAAATTTGAATCCACACCAGGTTTTACCAAGCTGCCAGAAAGCACAGCCCTGCCTAAAGCTTATCGGCAGAGAACCTGTTGCAGGAGAAACGTTTCTGGGAGAGATAGCTCCACGGATTCAAACCACAGAGGCTCCAGGTATGAAAGCTTTATTCATGATACTGAATGCTTAACTCCTAGAGGCACTGCTAAAACAAATACTCAGTTTGTAAGGAAGAAGAAACCAGGGTCGTTTCAGAAAATTCCCAGAGAACTTAAAACACAGTCTTATTGGAGGCAAGAGCCTAGAGACACTTCACATAGACCTGTAGCAGACAGGGACAGTGACTACTCTGATGATGAATGTAGTGGAGCAGAATCCATGGAAATTGAATATATAAATGCTGTTCCTATTCCTCCACCAGAAGAAATGGATTGTGGTTTGTGCATGGCCACGAGCCTAGAATCTGTAGCCACTGTATAACTGAGAAGAAGTTTGTTTAATTCTTATTGTGTTGGAATGAAGTGAATTCCTCTGATTAACCCTTACACTAATTGTGGAGTTTAACAATTAGTCAGCTTGTTAATACTGGTACCTTTTGAAACAAAGGACATTCTTTTGATTTCTCAATGTCTTATTTGAACCCTTGCACAGACGGGGAATAAAGCCTTGTTTTCCCTACACTTGGTTTGATTATTGAGCTCTCATAGGAAGCTGGAAATAAGTAAGACCATTTTGCCATTTGTGGACCTTACATTTCATCACGCTCCCTAAATAATTTCTATTGTGAAGCATGCCCATACTTCTAATGGCCACCAGGGGATGCCCTCACGACAGTACGCATGTAGATTTAGGTATTTTATACTCTACACACATATGTCAAGACTGTCCACGTTCTGCCCTGGCTACACATAAAGGCAAAGTCTGCGCCTTCATGCCAAAGTCTGAACTTTTATGTCATTGGAGGTAATTTATGTGCAGATGTACCCGCATATGCACAGGAATGACTATAAAATTACCTCCAATGTGTCTACTTGCAAATTTTATAGAACTTATGTGTATATCCCACCTTGCTGCACCGTAACTACGTGTCTGGGAATGCCTACATGCTGAACTTGTATTATTGTGCTACATCTTGTCAGTGCGTGTACTTATATACACATGCACCACCACAAATTTTATAAAAAATCTTTTCCACATGCAAAACAGGCTTTGCATTTTATTTATTTATTTAAGTATATTTCTTCCCCCATCTATTGCAACATTTCTAAGCAGTTTACAGCAATACACACACAGGGCCGGCCCGTCCATTGAGCGAGAATGTTTTTTGCACAGGGCCCCGCCTTTCAGGGGGCCCCGTGCAAAAAACATTCTGATCCAAAAGTAAAATGAAAAAAAAAAATTAAAAAAAGCTGTCTGCTGCCGCTTCCGGGGCCGCCGCAGCAGAATCGAGTGTGCCGCGGGGCCCCCCCTGTGCCCGGCAGAGCCTGCCCTCCCCTGTATCAGCTCTCTCTTTCCAGCGGCAGTCACACGCGCCGGCTTTCAGAGCACGAGGGGAGAGTTTCTCCCTCGCTGCTCTGTTAAGCCCGCGGGGGCTGATGGGAACTCCCATCAGCCCCCGCGGGCTTAACAGTGCCGCGAAAGGGAAACTAGTCCCTTCGCGCTCTGAAAGCCGGTGCGTGTGACTGCCGCTGGAAAGAGAGAGCTGATACAGGGGAGGGCAGGCTCTGCCTGGCACAGGGGGGGCCCCGCGGCACACTCGATTCTGCCGCGGCGGCCCCGGAAGCGGCAGCAGACAGCTTTTTTTTATTTTAAATTTTCCCTGGGCTGGGCTGGGCTTGGGGGGGGGGTTAGGAGTGGTGATGGGTGATGGGCGCTGGGGGGGGGGGTTAGGAGTGGTGATGGGCTATGGGGGGGCTTAAACTAAAAATTGGGTGATGGGGAATAAGGACTGGAAATGGGCTGGTGGGATTAGGACTGGAAGTGGGTTGATGGGGGGTTAGGACTGGTAATGGGCTATGGGGGGCTTAAACTAAAAATTGGGTGATGGGGGATTAGGACTGGAAATGGGCTGGTGGGATTAGGACTGGGAGTGGGCTGATGGGGAGGTTAGGACTGGTAATGGGCTATGTGGGGGCTTAAACTGAAAATTGGGTGATGGGGATTAGGACTGGAAATGGGCTGGTGGGATTAGGACTGGGAGTGGGCTATGGGGGGCTAGGACTGGTAATGGGTTGGGGGGGTTGCTAGGACTGGAAATGGGCTGAGTGGAAGGGGGCTTGAACTGCAAATAGCTGATGGGGATGGGGCTTGGAATGGAAATGGGCTGAGGGGAAGTGGGGGGCTTGAACTGCAAATAGCTGATGGGGAGGGGGACTTGGAATGGAAATGGGCTGAGTGGAAGGGGGCTTCAACTGCAAATAGCTGATGGAAAGGGGGGCTTGGAATGGGCTGTTAGGGGAGGGAGCTAGGACAGGAAATGGGTTGATGGAGGGGCTAGGATAGGACTGGGAATTGGGTGTTGGGGGAGCTAAGATTGGAAATGGGCTGTGGTGGGGGCTTGGATTGAAATGGACTCATGGAGGGGCTAGAACTGGAAGTAGGCTCATGGGGGGCTTGGATTAGAAATGGGCTGAGTGGAGGGGAGCTAGGATTTAACATGGGCTGATGGTGGGGCTAGGAAAGGACTAGAAATGGGCTGATAGGAGGCTGGTATTGGAAATGAGCTGATGAAGGGACTCGGATAGGACTGGAAATGGATGGGGGAGCTAGGACTGGAAATGGACTGATGGGGGGCCAGGACTGGAAATGGGCTGATGTGGGGACTAGAAGGGAGCGGATACTGGGTGGGGCTGGAACTAAAAGGGAGCTGATGTTGGGGGAGATTAGAAGGGGATGGGGCTGGGAGAGTGAAATGGAGAGGGGAAAAATATTTTGTGTGGGAGGGAAGAAAAATGTACAATTGGCCGGGTATTGGGAGACTAAGTGGGGATTGAGGATGGAGGGGTAAAATTTGAGTGGATGAAATAGGAATGAGGAAAGATCAAAAGGAGAAAGATTATTATGTTAAAGCAGATGTAGAGAGAGAATGGAAAAAAAACTAGAAGAGAAGAAAGGACAAATGGACAGCAGACGATGGAGAGATAGCAGAAGACACAAATAAACCAGAAGAAAGTGGCTGGAACAATTGCAACTGAAAAAAAAATGCACAAAAGGTACAAAGATATCTCTTTATTTTGAATTTATTAACTGGAATATGTCAGCTCTGGGAAATGTGCATCATTAATGTCTGTGCTTTGTTTAGTACAAGAGGAAATTAATTTATAGTTTTATTTCTACATTGTTGTTGTACATTCCAAGTTTGGCTTTTAGGGTTCCCAGTTTAATTATTGTCTTCCTGTTTTTAAATTGTGATTCCTTGTTTGGTGATGGTCTATGTTCTGCATGTGTAACTGAGCTGAGGTATTCTGTTTATGTAATTCCTATTTGACATTGTCACTTGTTCTCTTTCCCCAGTAGGTCATGTATTGTTATTCTCTGAAATGTATTGGTTTAATATTTGCAGTGTTGCCTTTTGATAGGTAGGGTATGGTGCTTTATGAGTCCTGGTAGTGCTGTTAGGATACGGTGGGTTTGCTATGGGTTCTAAATGGGCAGTGTTTGTAGTAGTTCCTAATGTGCCTGGCGGTTGGCACTGGATTATAGTAATGTAGAAATCTTTGTCTTTCTTTATCCATACACTCATGAAGAGGCATGTTTACTAAAGGTTAGTGTATGGTAACATTATGCAAATATTTATGCAAATGAGGCCCCTTATGCAAATGAGGCCCCGCACCGAGTCTCCGCACATGGCCCCGCACCCCCCTTGGGCCGCCCCTGTACACACATAACAGAGCAAACAAGACAGACAATTCACAAAACTACAAATTATGTAAAGGTGATCTGAAGATGATGTGCAACATTTTCTGAAAATCCAAATAGTCTCAGATAGCACAAACGACAGGTGGCAGGACATTTCCAAAGTTTGGGCTCTACATCTGAAAAAGCCCTAGCACGAATGGCCTCATGTTGAACCTCAGATGCAGAAGGGATGTTTGAAGGATCCTGAGAGCCTGATTTACTGTGGAAATTTACCCCCTTCCCCAAGTCTACATTTGGCAGAAAATTCTGCAGCCTACCTTACTATGGAGAGTAACACCATTGCTAACTGCTTACCAGCAGCATATAGGATCTGATTTAAGATCTGTAACGAGTAACCATCCGGTTTATCTTACCAAGAGCCGCCTGGACCATACACCAAGATCTTCGCAGGGAGCACTACTGGATGAGCCCAACACAAAGGAAGTTGGTTTGATTGGCTGATTTCAGATTATCTTTCCTTTAGGAAGATGTTAAAAACATTATTTCAGGAAGCCTTTAACTTATCTGTTTAGACCACCAGTCTTGTCTGATGAAATTGGCCTTGCAACAACAGCCATGGTAGAAGTATTGGGCAGAGTTGAAGGGGTTTAAACTCTGATTGATATATGGGCATCGGATTCTCATGTATGATTTATTGGGCTGGACTGTGGGTGGCAGCGTTTGGCCACTACTAAATGGCTGACATGTTGGCAAATGCAGGGTGTTATGAGTCATGTTCTTCCAAGTGTTAGTTTGCTGTTCCTGTTCTATGCCTCAGCTGACATAATTATGGTGTTTTAGTGCTGTTGTTAGCTTGCCATGACTAGTCAGTCATTCTTATATTTACAAGTAATATCATTGGGAAGCTTAATTTGTTTTTATATTGGGCTTAATGTTTCTGGTTTCCTTGGCATTGGTGGCATAGCTTTTATTTTATATCTTTATAAAGCTTAGTTACTCACCTTTAACAGGTATTCTCCAGGAATCAATCCTCACATATGGGTAATGTTGGCGCCAATGGAGCCCACGCAGAGCATTTCCCCAGCTTTCAAATAAAGTCTTTGGGACTTGCTACCATGCATGTGTGGTCCCCTTCCCACCCAAGGGTGCCATCTTGCTCAGTCAGATGACATAGATAGGACGACAGTAAAAACTAAAACATGGTAGGGAGGCAATTCCCAGAGGAGGAGGGAGGGTTGTGAGGACTGATTCCTGCTGTCTCTGGAGAACACCTGTTACAGGTGAGTAACTACGCTTTCTCCAGGAACAAGCAGGAAGTCAGTCCTCACATATGGGACTCCCTAGTTCCAGGCTGCGGAGGACCAAACCACAACAGCACCATCGGCAACCAATCGGGTAGCCATGAGTTGCAGAAGGTGAGTTCCCACTGAGAGACTCTGCAAGACCCTAGCATCCAGCAACACTATCACTCCTGTAGTCTGAACACAGAAGGGTCGGAGGGTAGGAGTTGCCTACACTCTGAGAATATTACGGAGTATTGCTTGGCCAAAGGCACTGTCCCTATGGGACTTGCTCTCCAGGCAGTAGTGAGCTGTGAATGTATGAACTGAAGACCATGTGGTGGCCTTGCAGATTTCTGTCACCAGCAACGGCACCGGTGATGTGGCCATTGCCCTCACGTGATGCACTGTGATTCGGTGCTTGAGAGAGAGGCCAGCTCGATCATAGGCGAAGGCAATACAATCCACCACCCAAGCGGACAGAGTTTGCTTAGTCATGTGGAACCCCAGTCTGCTGGGGTCATAAGACATAAAGAGCTGAGGAGCTTTTCGATAGGCCTGAGTCCACTGTAAGTAGAAGGACAGAGCCCGCTTGCAATCTAGTGTATGAGGTACTAGTTCCTCCTTGCCAGCATGAGGCCACGGGAAGAAAGTGGGGAGGACCACCTCTTGGTTGAGGTGGAAAGGAGACACTACTTTCGGGAGGAATTTGGGGTGTGTGCAGAGCACTACACTGTTCCTGTAGAACCTTGTATATGGTAGATCTGCCACCAGGGCCTGGAGTTCACTCACGCTTCAAGCAGACATGAGGGCCACCAGAAAGGCCACTTCCCAAGACAGGTACCACAGGTGGCAAGAGACCAGGGGCTCGAATGGTGGTTTGATGAGCTGGCAGAGCACCACGTTGAGATCCCACTGGAGGGCGGAGAGGGGGCGTGGTTTGGTGAGCTGGCAGAGCACCACGTTGAGATCCCACTGGAGGGCGGAGAGGGGGCGTGGATAACAGGAGGCCCTGGAGGAACCTGGAGGCCAGGGGCTTGTTTTAGAGGGGTTTTCCCTGGACAGGGTGGTGGTGAGTGGCTATGGCGCTCAGATGTACCCTCACTGAGTTAGATTTCATCCCAGTGTGTGACAGGCATAGTAGGTACTGAAGTACAAATTGCACATGGCAGGAGAAGGGATTCTCCTCCCTTTCTGCACACCAGGCAGAGAACCTTCTCCACTTAAAGGCATAGCCCATCTGAGGGAGGCTTTTTGGGAGGCCAGTAGGTTCTCCTCGACTTCTGGAAGATTGAAAGGGGTCAATGCTAGCCTTTCAGCAGCAACCCCAAATTGGGGTGCAGGAGGGAGCCCTCCTCCTGGGACAGGAGGTCCAGGACTCTGCTCAGAGGGAATGGACGTGCCACCGACAGGGAAAGTAGCAGAGGGAACCAAGGTTGCCTAGACCACTTGGGGGCAATCAGTATAACTGTTGCCCTTTCACTCTGGACCTTGAAGAGGGTCCTGGTGACCATGGGGGTCGGTGGGAACACATAGAGTAGGCCTTCGGACCACAAGATCAGGAAGGCATCTGCTGCCACTCTCTCCAGGTGCGGCTGATGGGAACAGAAGTGGGGTAGCCGCGTGTTGTCTGGAGAGGCGAATAGGTCCATCATGGGCCTGCCCCAGAAGTGGAAGAGCTGCTTCATTACTCTGGGGTTTAAGCATCACTCATGTGGACGAAGGGCTCTGCTCAGCCTGTCTGCTAGGCAGTTGTCCTGGCCCAGGAGGTACACCACTCGCAGAAGCATGCTGTTGCATGCTGTGAAGGAGAGGACCACTGCCTCCGGCCAGAGGGAGTATGAACCCGTGCCCCTCTGCTTGTTGATATAAAACATAGTGACCTGGTTGTCCATCTGGATCAGTGCAGGTCAGTGTTGCAGGCAGTGTGGAATGCTCGTAGGGCCAAGAAGATTGCCCTGGGCTCCAGTAGATTCATCTGTAGGAGTGACTCCTCTTGAGACCAGTTGCCCTGTGCGTGGCGGTCTCCGCAATATGCCTCCCAATCCAGGAGGGAGGCGTCTGTGGTCATGGTCCTCTGCGACGCGGGTGCCTGGAAAGGCATTCCCGCCTGGAGGTGGTGCAATTTTTGCCAGCAGTTGAGGGACTCCACCAGCTGGCAGGTAACCCTGACCCTATCCCATAGCTTGCCCGTGGCCTGAGTCCATTGCGAGTGTAAACACCATTGGGCTGTCCGCATGTGTAAGTGGGCTGAGGGCATGACATGGACCGTCGAGGCTATATGGCCCAGTAGGCAGAGGAGGAGACGAGCTGGCAGTGACCGGTGGCATTGTACCTCTCCTGCCAGTTGCCTGAGGAATTCTGCCCTTTCTCTTGGGAGGATGGCCTTGATCTGTAACATGTCCAAATGAACACCTATGAACTCTAGGCTTTGGGCTGGAGAGAGATGGGATTTGAGGTAGTTGATGATGAACCTCAGATACTGCAGAAAGAGGGTTGCATGCTCTGCAGCCTGACTGACCTCTGAGGCCATACTGCCCCTGATGAGCCAATTGTCCAGGTAGGGGAAGACGAAAGCCCCTTGTAGGTGCAGGTTGGCGACTACCACCGCCAGGCATTTGGTAAAGACCCTTGGTGAGGAGGCCAGGCCAAAGGGTAGCACCCTGTACTGGTAGTGTCCTCCTCCCACCACAAACCATAAGTACTGCCTGAGGAAGGGGTGGATCAGGATGTGAGTATACAGTAAGCATGGGTCCAAGGAGCACAGCTAATCTCTCTGGAGGAGGTATGGCAGCAGTGTTCCAAGGGAGAGTATCTTGAACTTCTCCCTCCCCAGAAAATTGTTTAAGTTTCTCAGGGCTAGTATGGGCCTGAGGCCTCCAGTTCTCTTTGGGACAAGGAAATATATGGAGCAGAAGCCTTTTCCCCATAGATGTTTGGGTATAGGCTCAACTGCGAACTCTGAGAGCAGAAGAGTCTGGTGAACGAGAGGTCACACTGGCTCTCCTGGAAAGAGCCTGGGTGGTACCTACTGTAGGTTGAGGAGGTATCCTTCCCTTACCATCTGCAGTACACACTGGTCTGAGGTGACACTGGCCCACCTGTGGGTGAAGAGTGCCAGGCAGCCCCCTGTGGGCTGGTGAAGGTCTCCTTGGGGAGGAGGGGCCCTGCCCCAGGAGTCAAAAGCTCCCCCCGGGCTGGGGGGAGCTGGAGCCTCTGTGCCTTCGGCTTCTGAGCTCCAAGGCTTTGTCTTTTAGGGTGAGAACCCTGCTTCTGGCCCAAGAAGGACTGGTAGTTGTGACTCTGCTGAAAGGGCCCTTTTTTCCTCGGAACAGGGGTCTTTTCCCTGATGGAAAGGATGAGGTGTTTTTGGAGAGCCTCTCTTGAGTTACCATGTTGGCCTTTATCTCAGCTACCTTTTTGTCTATAGGCTTGCCAAACAGGTTGCAGGGTACATCGAGCAGCTAGTCTTGGACCCATTGCTCGAGGTCAGAAGACTGCAGCCAGGCTGTGCTTTGGGCGCTGAAGCCAGCCACTGCTACCCGAGCCACTGACTCAAAGCCTTCATAGGCCCCCAGGAAAGGAACTCAGAGCAGTCCTTGATCCCAAAGGTCAGGGATTGGAACCACTGGAGAAATTCCCCGGTAAGCCCCGCTGAAATCCTGGACTACTTCTGAGATAGGGCCTTTAGGTACATGCCTATGTACAGTTCATTGGCTTGAATCCAGCAACCCAGTATGGAGCCCTGGTAACATTTTGCGTCCAAGGGCATCAAGGGCTCTAGCGTCCCTTCCAGGAGGGACCAAAGAGTGGGTCTTCTGGCTCTTAAGTTTCTGCATGGTCAACTTCACGACCATGGAGCTTTGTGAGAGTTGGGGGCTTGTGGAATCTAGGGCTCTTCCAGACATGGTAGATGGCGTCAAGGTGCCGGCTCACGACTGGCAACAAGGCCAGTGTCTCCTACATTCTAAGTAGCAGCCGCTCGAGGATAGGCTGCACAGGTACTATGAGTCTCCTCGGGTGAAGACTCATAGTAACATAGTAAATGACGGCAGATAAAGACCAGCATGGTCCATCTAGTCTGCCCAGCAAGATGGCAAGAGTAGGTGCACCTGTCGCTCTGTGCAGGCCACTCCTTCCCATGTCTTTGTTTAGGGGTAAACCCACCACTCCATGTAGGACACCCCTATTTGTTGAGACGTTATATGGTTCAGAAGTTAGATGGTACCGTTTATCTTGTTTTTATCCTATTGCTGTAAAGGGATCCACTGTGTTTGTCCCATGATTTTTTGAATTCCGTCACCGTGTTTGCCCCCACCACTTCCATCAGGAGGGCATTCCAAGCATCCACCACCCTTTCAGTGAAAAAATATTTCCTGACATTGCCTTTCAATTTACCACCTTGCAGCTTCATGTTATGCCCTCTAGTTTTACAGCTTCCCCGTCTTTGAAAGAGGTTTGTTTGTTCATCATTTCTCTTTAAGTATTTAAAGGTCTGAATCATATCTCCCCTGTCCCTCCTCTCCTCCAAAGTGTACATATTTAGGTCTTCAAGTCTCTTCTCATAAGGCTTCTGACGCAGGCTCCAAATCATTTTGGTCGCTTTCCTTTGAACAATTTCCAGTCTTTTTACATCTTTTGCAAGATACGGTCTCCAAAACTGAACACAGTATTCCAAGTGAGGCCTCACCAGTGACTTATACAGTGGCATGAGTACCTCTTCCTTTCTGCTGGTAATCCCTCTTTGTATGCAGCCCAACATCCTCCTGGCTTTTGCCACCGCCTTGTCGCACTGTTTTGCCACCTTGAGATCATCAGAGATAATCACACCAAGGTCTTTCTCCTGAACCGTGCATACCAACCTCTCGCCCCCTATCGCGTACATTTCCCTTGGATTTCTGCTACCCAAGTGCATGACACTGCACTTTTTTGCATTAAATCGTAGTTGCCAAGCATTAGACCAGTCTTCCAGCTTTTGTAGATCTTTCCTCATGTTAACCACTCCCTCGGGGGAGTCCACTCTGTTGCAAATTTTTGTGTCGTCTGCAAAAAGACAGACTTTTCCATTCAGTCCTTCAGCAATATCACTCACAAATACATTGAACAGTGCCGGGCCCAGGACCGAACCCTGGGGCACCCCGCTAATCACCTTCCTCTCATCCGAGTGAGCTCCATGTACAATCACCTTCTGTCATCTGTCAGTCAACCAATTTCTAATCCAGTTTACCATCTTGGGACCCATCCCCAAGCTACTGAGTTTGTTGACAAGCCTCCTATGAGGAACAGTATCAAAGGCTTTGCTGAAATCCAGGTAGATGACATCCATCGCATGCCCCTGATCTAGTTCCTTGGTCACCGAGTCAAAGAACTCAATCAGATTTGTTTGGCAAGACCGTCCTTCGGTAAAACCATGTTGCCTCGGATCTTGCATCCTGTTGGTTTTGAGAAAGTTCACTATTTGCTCTTTCAGGAGCGCCTCCATTACATTTCCCGCCACCGAGGTAAGGCTCACGGGCCTGTAGTTTGACACTTCTTCCCTGTCACCACTTTTGTGTAGAGGTACGACATCAGCCGTTCTCCAGTCCTGAGGAACCTCTCCTGTTTCCAAGGATCTGTTGAAGACATCCTTTAACGGTCCTGCAAGAACCTCTCTGAGCTCTTTCAGTATCCTGGGAAGTATCCCATCCGGTCCCATGGCTTTCTCCACTTTCAGTTTAGCAAGTTGTTCTAACACCTCGTCTTCTGTGAATGGTGTGGTATCTACTTCATTCCCATTTTTATATTTGGGAGTCACAGCTGGTCCATCTCCAGGATCTTCTTTAGTAAAAACAGAGAATCTCCAGTTCCTCGGTGCGCGGATCTTCCTCCACCTCAGTTTGCACTGAGGGGGCTCTGGCCATATCCTTGACAAAGTCATGGAAGGCCACATCTTCTGGAGGAGAATGGCACAGGGGCACTGGGGGCGACGGGTTTGAGGGAATATCTTGGTGCTGCTTGGTTTCCGGGGACACCTTGTCGTCAGTCTCCCACTCGGAATCAAGCAGAAACGACGAGTCTGAGGCCCTGCGACTCATAACATCGAGGCTGAGGCCAAGTGGCCAGTGGCCTCTGGAGGACCTGGGGTCCGAGTCGCAGAAACTGGCTGGGGAGGATTGGATGCCCAAGGAACCTCGACCAGCACCGAGGGCTTACCCGAGGCTGGTGGCACTCAGAACTCAGTTCAATGAATGGAGACTCCCCCGCAGTAGGGGGTCTGGGGACAGATAATGCAGACGAATCAGCCATCACTGCCTGCTGCAGGGCCAGGATAGCAGTGATGTGCTGCTCCAAGGCCACCATTCTGATTTCCAAGCCAGAAGGCCCCGCAGCTTTTGGTGCGGGCACCAAGGACCTTGGGTCCGGTGCCGGTACTCTCACAAGTGCATCCTCGACAAGGACTATGGTCTTGAGGAACCTTGCATGGTCTCCGCCAGCTGAGGAATCCTTCTTGAGAACCTTGGTAGGGTGCTTCTGGGAGCCGCCCGAGTCCTTCCGAACGGTTTTACCAGGTTTTTCTGGTGCAACCTCAGCGGACTTCAGGATTTTTTTCTTCTTTCTCTCGGGATCCAAGGTCTTCTCAGATGAGCTGCCGCCACAGGACTCCGAGGACACTCAGGCCTCATGGGAAGTGCTGGGCTTGGAGCTCAGCATCGGGGAGACCGGTGCCAAGTTGGACCTGGGGAATAATTTTTCCTGCAAGTCTGACCTCTTTTTATTGGTTTTAGAAATCATGGCCTGGCACAGGTCACAGAAGGTGCTGTCATGGTCCAGGCCCAGGCAGCACAGGCAGAAGTCATGAGTGTCAGTGACTGCCATGGTTTGACTGCAGCGGTCGCATTTTTTGAACCCACCGGGGGACATAGTGGGGAACACCTGGATGGGGTCAATGACCACAAGACGAAAATGGGCACGTATGCCAGTCGAGGTGAGCCTTGATCAAAAAAGACGAAAGAAGCCAAAAACAACGCTGGTGTGGGCACCGGCTCGAGGTGGGAAGAGGAACTGGTACACAAACCGTGAACCCTACTATTTTAAGGATAATTAGCAAGGATTTTTCCAGAGAACAGGACAGATGTTCATTGGGCTCTGCGGAAAAATGGAGACTGAGCAAGATGGCACCCTTGGGCGGGAGGAGGACCACGCATGCATGGTAGCAGGTCCCAAAGGCTTTCTTTCAAAGCTGGGGAAATGCTCCGTGCGGGCTCTGTTGGCGCCAACGTCATCCATATATGAGGACTGACTTCCTGCTTGTTCCTGGAGAACTATTATTATTTTATATTAATGTATTGTTGTTCCCTGCTTAGAGCACCTTTTTGAACACACAACTTATAAGCATAATAATGTGATTTAGAAAGATATTTCTAACCCTCTTTTATTAGTATGAAATCTGGCTTCCAGGTGCATTCAACAGAATACAAATAAACAAATACATTTCCTATTTTACCTTTCATTACAGTAATTCTTGATTTTATATTGAAAAACATGAACATGGAATAAAAAACACACTAAAACTAACCTCTCTATCCCTATCAATCATCCTTCTGGACTCAGTCCCTTCACGTAAATCACAATCAACCCTTCTCCCCTTCCAAAAAACGATTACGATTCAATAAAACAGGCTGATGGGAAGAGGAAGTGGTGGGGTTCGGGCTGAGACTGTTGGGAGGGGAGGTGAGACATGTGCTAGAAGCAGAGGGAATATGAGTGTTACTCCTGGTGATTCTGGGGGGAAGGGAGACGTGAGTAATATTGTTATGGCAACACATTTATGTTATGGAAATACAGTGGTTTTGTTTGTTTTTTAAAGCAAAAAAGGTGCAGGGTGCCGGTACTCCATACCACCCACTACTTCCTCAAAAAAAGCTCTGGAAATACATTTTTGATTCAGTTGGAAAAGGTGCCAGCAATAGTACCTGTGCTCGAAAACACTTATAACACTCATTTTTCGTGCCCTTGAAGAACCTCTAATTAGCTAGAAAATAACTTTAAAATCTTTAAACATCTAAAAAATAGAAGCCCTAATTATGGATGTAGTAGAATATACAGACAGATGGGGTGTATCATACAGGCAATGCCTTTGGGTCCTGGAAGAAAGATGATTATCACTGCAGGGACAAGCCCCGAAGAGTTCAGTCTCAGAGGAGGCTTTCCTTCCAACACTCTGCCGGCAAGCAAATCTTATTCACCAAGCAATTATCCTGGGGATGGCAGTAGGGAGAACACAGAAGGGAAGGGAGGGGGGCCTGTAAAACAAAGAATAAACAAAGAAAGCAAAAGAGAAAAATGAAGAGCTGATGCCTCAGTGATGGGAGAAAAGGCATGACGAGTATCTTACCCACATCCATTAACAGTGACAGCAGCAAATGGAAAGCAAGGACGGAACTAAGACCAGAACCTTGATGCGAAATTACTCATTACATGGTTCAGTTTGATGTCAAAGCAATCAGTTATCGCTGTTACTGATAAACGCAGTAAGGCACAACCAGAGAACTTAACAACCAACAGGCATGGCTACAGAAATAATGCAGCATTTCCAAAAAAGCCTGCATATGTATCAACAACCGCAATCAGTTCCTGCCAGCATAATCACTTAAACGTAGCTACCCTCCTACCGCACAGCTACAGATAACCCCGGAGGGGACACACACAAAATAGGAATAATTAAAGAGTTCTGATGGACAATGGAAGCAAAATGCTCCAAGGCCTTTACTGGAATGACACAGAAGAAAAACAAAAACGCTCAAAAACCCTGAAAGTTCACACCTGGATTATCTTTAGATAAAAGCGAAAGGGCAAAAGCACAAAATCAATGGATAAAGTCCCAAAGAATTAAATTTAAGGCCTTGGATCTGGAGCAGGCTCCCTTTCCTCCTCCTTTTGAATCCTTTTCTGGGGCCTTGGATGGACTCCCCCTCCTCTCCTCAGGGTCCCAGGCTAGGTACTCGAGATTCCTCATGCCAAATCCTGCCAAACATTATCATAGGAACAGCTCTCTAAAAACATCCAAGTGTCAGTGCGTTGGTCTCCCCCCCCCCCCCCCCCCCCAGAAGGAAAAAAGAGAAAAACACTACTTCACAAAATGAGTCCTATCTGAGTGCTTGGGATACCCTGGGGAGACTGGCCCTTCATAAAAATGAACTATATCTTCCAGGGTTTGAGACGGGATGCACACACTAGTCCCGCTCATTACTGAGGGATGTCCAAAAATCTCTCCTACAGCTGGACTCTTTCAGGACACTTAGGCTGAGACTCTGCTACCTGCACAACTCTTCCAGCTGCTATCTTATCCCAAATCCACCTTGGTCTGCCAGCCTCTTCCATTCTCCTTCTTCCTTGATTAGGCCTAGTTGGCACAGGGGGACAGCTCTCTCATTTTGATTGAGCTAGCCAGTCATGAGAAAGGAAACTCCCCTGGCTGCTCTCTGCAGCCAGCTCTGCTCTAGGAATAGAGTCCTATACACCACTCTCCAGACCCAGAAACAGGGCTTTTTATATCTCCCTCCAAAAACCTAGGATACACTCACTGCCCAGCGATACATAGGCCCATCCTCCGTTATATCACCAACAGGTCACACTTAGGAGCACAGAGTCCAGACATTTCCTCTGTTAGGTATACAGGAATGTAGGCGTAGCCTAGTGATTAGAGCAACTGCCTAGTATCCAGACAATCAAGGGTTTCATTCTCACTGGCGCTTTACCTTCTGTTGCTTGTAGGCCTGACAATCTACTTCCAGTGAGACATTGCCAAGAAAACCCAGAGGCAGCTGGATTGCCAGGAGTCAGCAATACCTCCATAGCACTAAAAAAATAACTATACAGGAAACATTTTGGTGTCCTGTGACATAAATATTACAGAAGAGAAGGGAGCCTAAGAGTGACATGGAGACATCCTTCCTTCTGGTGATATGTATGCAAATATTTTGACTCTAATTAATGATACTTACTGAATTTTATCCCTTTTGGAGAAGTGTTGATTTTTTTTAGGGCACAATTTACCAAGCTTATTCTGGGGAACTCACAGACCGTCAAGATATCAGAATATCCACAATGACTATGCATGAGATATAGCTGCAGATACATGAAGGTAGATTTCAGATAGTACACGGAGGCTGGAAATGCGACATGAAGGTCGGGATGTATTTTAGAAAAGGCTCTGTCAAACATGGAGTCTTCTCTAAAAGAACGCAGGAGTGCGCATGTATTTGCCGATGCCTGGAGCCGCAGAAGCCATTTTAAACATTTAGATGCGGGCAAAATGTAGTAATGTACACATGTAAATTGTCTAAGCGCTGGCACATAGGCTGTATGTGGGCCATTTTGCAAATCTATGCATACAAATGCTGCCAATTACAGAGGCTGCTTTCTTTATTTAAGTTCAATTTGTAAGGAAATAAGGAATGGGGGATTAGGGAAGATAAATCCCTTAATCTCGCCTGCAAAGGATCGGCTGAAACAGGAACTTTTTAAAAACCTATACATGCCAGAGAGCAGCTGTAAATGCTATGGACAATTTTGGACAGAGAAGTAGACTCCCTATATTAGGGTTACCAGATGTCCCCGATTTTCAGGGATTGTCCCCTATTTTGCGGCTCTGTCCCCGACTCCTACCTCTTTGGCAGCCTCCTGTCCCCAATATCAGTAGTGGGGACAGAGGTGTCATGCCAGGTCTGCAGCAGCAGCTTCCTCCTCCCATCACCAGCACAATCTGCATAGTGCACACCCCCACAGCTATCATCCGATGCTTTGGTCTCTCTCCTTGACCCCCCTCCCCCCACCATCACCCGATCTCTCTCTCCTTGTCCCCTCTGCGCAGCCATCACTGATCAGTTCTTTCCAGAGGTGTAGCGGACAGGAAGTTTAAACAACGTGGGGCTTTGGGGCTCATGCAGATACTGCACGTCAGACATACAGTGCACGCATGGGCTTCAAAGCTCCATGTTGTTTTAATTTCCTGTCTGCCGGGCCACTGGGAAAGAACCAATTGCTGATGGCTGTGAGGGGGCAAGGAGAAAAAGATCGGGGGGGGGGGGGAGATCGGGTGATGGCTCTGGAGGGCTAAGAAAAGAGAGAGATCGGGTGATGGCTTTGGGGTGGAGACAAGGAGAGAAAGAGAGAGAGAGAGACGTCAGGTGGTAGCTGCGGTGGGGAAGAGAGAGAGTGAGATTGGGTGATGGCTGCTGCAGACATTGAGAGAGGCAGTGGCAGTGGGAGAGGTAGGCCAGGGGGAAGTGGCATATGTTGCTTACTGGGCAGTGGCTGCCATTGCTGTCTAATTAGGGATGGGCACTACCCCGGAATGGCCCAGACACCCCCCAATGCTAACTGGTTAGCACTGGGACATGTAGTGATGGCACCTGCAGAATATCATGCTTAGTGGCATTTACATGGTTTGCAGGTCTGCAAACTATATAAAGATCTTTGAATATTTGGCCCACCATTTACACGTGGATGCTGTTTGCACAAGTAAGTGCCAGATTTTCCATATGTAAATTGCACACGAGGCTTCTAAAATAGCCCCTTAGCATCCAGTGTATGCAAATATAGCTCATGTATATTTATTATGGATATTCAGAAAACTAAGCAGGTTGTGGGGGCTGTCAAACCAGATTTAGAAAGGCCCACAGTCAGGGCTGGCGTGGCCATTAGGTGAACTAGGCAGATGCCTAGAGCACCAGTAGTCCAGGGGTGGCCTGCTGTCACCCCTCTCCAGGACCTGCAGCAGTTGCAATGGTTTCAAAGAGCCCTGCAGTGCTTACCTAAACCTCTGGTGCTGTGGGGCTGTTTGCGATTCTGCCCCCTCTGATACCAACTTCCTGTGCATGGAGGCAGAAGCGGCTAATCAGTGGCAGCTCTTTGGGCCATGGAGGGGGTGGGAGCGGAAGCAGGGGAGTGCAAGGGATGAGCTTTGCCTGGGGCACCTCATATCCCCTTGCACCGGCCCTGCACACAGTAAGGATTGATGTACACTGCGCCATCTAAAGCTTCTTAATGTTCATGTTTTTGCTGTCAGCTGTGTCGTTGATATTGTCTTTGTTCAGCTGCCTTGATTTTATAGGATTATTTCCACCATAAAAGAGGAAGGCTGGCAATGATGGATCGATACAATAACAGCAACTATGGATACCACTCTATCAACAATGAGCCACTTGGCTGAAGACCAAACAAAGTTTAGGTCAACTATCCAGAAAGTTGCCAGGAATCGACACCAACTCTGTGACACTTAACAACATTTCCATTTTATTCTGACAACACTACCACACAGCATAGCTAGCAGATGCGCATCACGGAGTTTGCAGAGCTACTGGGAGGGAACAAGCATTTTTCCAAATAAGAGTTTACAATCACACTAATGGGGCACAGGATCTGCTGCTCATCTAGTTGGAAGGAGCTTCTTTCAAGTTCTAGAATGATCTCAAATTTTACAGACCACCATAGGGTACATGTACTGAAAGAATCTAATTGTTTATTGCTTGCTAACAGGGCTTAGTGCACAATGAACACAGAGGTCAGTATTTAGATTTTCAGGGGCAAAATCGTCTTTTATATGCATAAAGCTTAGCAGGTCAATATTAAAAGCCAATTATATGTTCACCAGCAGTTGGTAAACATAAAACTGGCTTACATGTGGTTCTTGGCCCTTATACAGATAGTATAAGGCCGAAAATGTGACTGAATGGCCCGATACAATTTGTATAAAAAAGGGGTGGGAGGGAACAGCATTTATCTGGATACTGGTGATGTTCAGCTACTACCTGGATAATAATTTATGCATTTGCAGGTCAATATTTAAACTAAGCAGTCAATGGATTTTTTAATGCTGGCTGCAGCATTTAAATATATATATAAGTGTCAGTATTGAGTATACATATTTGGTGGTGACCACCACTGCTCTATGGACAGAGGCAATATTTTGCCCCATCCATCTAGCTAAGCTGTTTAATTTAGGACAACGATTTTTGACAGGGGGCCAACAGAAGCTACAATACAAAATTCAGCAGCATCTCCAAAGGGGAGAGAATAAGCCACTCTCCCCAAGTGTAGTTCAAAACCTTCATATGTTGACTGTGTTCTACAGTATTAATCTATATCTATATTAATCTATATCAAATCTCAGCACTACAATTGAAGTACAATGGGAAAGAAAAAAAAGACTACATTTCATTTTATTTCATGTGTTTCCCCCAGCGAACAGGCTAGCTGTCAAGCGCAGTTTACAACAGATACAATAAAAATACCATAGAAATGGATAGCATAAAACTCCATATAAAGTCCCACCATTTTTCTACCTCTTTCTATGTGCAAACCCAACAAGGGGAATCACTTTATATCCACATTCTTATCCAGATTTCAAAATTTTTTTGAAACTTATCTTGTGGATCTGAAACGTTTCCACTTTCTCCAATCATGCCTAGAGGGCTATCTAAAGCAATATGCCACAGTCCAAACAGCCAGCAATCCCAATGCTAGCATTTTGGCATTAAAGTGACTTTGTCGAGGGGTGATCTCTGTGAGAAGAGAATTTATGTGAATTTTGCATCGGTGTTCGATGAGTGATTAAAGCTCTGAGCAGTGGATGTTCAGCCACACTGAATACTTGAAAATTGGCTCATAATGATACGATACCTCTTTAATGATAGGTCTGGCTGCTTTTTCAATATCCATCTTGTATATTTTTGTTGGTGGAAATGGAAACATGCCATTTTGTCACACTATAAGTGAGCACTTTGCAACTTATTGGGATCTGCTGGGTACATGTGTCACGGAGTGGCCACTGTTGGAGACCGGACGCTGGGCTCGATGGACCTTGGTCTGACCCAAAATAGCTTTTCATATATTCATAAAATATGGAATACATGTATACGTTGAAGGGCAATCCAAACCATGCCAAGAACACCCCCCTTTTTTTAACTTTTTATATGCTATCGCTTCCACAGATAAGTAACACTTTGCCTAGAATTGCCATTGATATGTATATGCTGATTTCCATGTATAAATGGCACCTCTAAATTCACCCCCTAAAGCTGACAGAGGAGGCAGATGCGTGTAGGAAAGGACTGAGGGGAGGATTGTGCTGGGATGGGCTGGGGTGGAGGGGAAGTCTAGGGGGATGTGAAATGTGGATCCAGCTGTGTAGGGGCTACAGCATTCCCTGCTGTTAACTCCTGTAGATGAGTTATGGGCTGGATGCTGCTTCTAGGTTGATCATCTGTTCTCCAACGAGCTGCAAAATGCCACTGTTTTCAATCCATCTGATCCACACTATTGCAAAGAAAACAAAATTCTGGAATCATGATTGGGAAATTAAAATTTTAATTCTCCTACATTTTGTTAAGACTTGTGTTCTGTTCATGCTTTTGTAAAATGGATATTATTTGTTTATTATGGTTTATTAAAATCATATTCTATATTATTTTAATTTTCTTATTTGGTCTGTGGCAAAATATCCGCTGTGGCTTCCTGAGCTTCAGAAAGTTCAGGGGCAGTGTGCAGCTAAGAGATCCATGAAGAACTCATCTCTTTTCCTTGTCATAATAGTTGCATGTGATGTAACAAGGGGGAGAACATCAACAACAAGAATAGAACCATAAAGATCTTCACGCAAATCAGCTCTCCCAAGTTGTTCCTTTAGCTCAGCAGTTCTGGTTAGAGCTAAAATGTTGCAATCACCGTTCTGAAGATCCCATTTTGGAAGAAGTAGACTGTAGTACTAGGCAGTAACCCAGGGAGAGTGGAATTCTCATGTAAACAAAGCAAGAGTCAGTGATGAGCCAGACTAGGAGATAACTAATGCCAGAACCTAGGGCACAGTCCCACTGGGCTGCTCAAAGCCTTTGATCTCTGTCCCTTTCTTTTTTTGCCTTTTAACTACAGCACACCCCCCTGCATGTCAGCAGTTGAAAGCTCTTAAAAAATACGGCAACATCATCTTTGGTTTGGCTTCTAGATTTACTATCCCTGCCAGCAAGCTAAAGCCTGCAGTAAGATTTCAGTTTTGACTATAAACCAGGTTTGCAGCCTGGTGTGTAGCCAAATAAGTCTCCTGATCACTGTTTGTGCAGTTTGGATAAATCTATGCTACCATGCTGGCTTGGGTTCCTTCTGAAGATGAAGTGCTGCTCCTTAACCCCAGAGCTTGTGCATATATTTCTGCAAACATTAATGAAAAATCGAGAGTACATTTAAAAAAAATTACCTCATCCTTTTAAGCAGCACACATTACAGAGGTCCTGGATCTCATTTCTGCAAATAAAATAATCCTATTAATACGTAGAGAGATGTTTAGTGAAAGAGGGTGTCATCTTCATGTCTCATTGACATGCACTGAGGTTAGGAATTTTTTAAGGAAAGATGCAGTAAAAAAATGTTTTCATGGAAAATGTTACTCGTAAAGTAGGGGGAATTAGTAAAGGTCATACATACTGACCTTTATAGGTTGCCTGATAGAACTGTGGCCAATGAAAAAAATGTGACAACCTGGGACATTATCACACTGATTTATAAAAAGCAGGACACAGTGGTAAGGGAGAACACCACAAGAATGCCATAGATAATAGAAACGCTTCTGCCAAACGACTGTACTGTACAGCTTACAGAGAGAGAGAGAGAGAAGATCCTCAAATACCACAAGGCACAGAAAATAAATAAATGCGGGAGAAAGCTAGAAAAATATTCAGAAATATTCAGCTTGATTTTAAAAAAAAAATCCTCCAAATGCACATTGGGGGTCATTCCATAACACGTGCGGCGGGGACGTTTATGTGCCAAAAATGTCCCCGATCGTATTCTGAAACACTGCCGTCATGCACGTACAAGCCGCTAGCATGGGGATCTCAGACAATGCCCAGAAGGGGCAGAACAGAGGCATGGTCAACCATGGAAATATATGAAGCGTATTCAGGAAAGGCCCATATACATATTAAGTATTTCCTGGAAATGTCCATGTTATTCCTGCTGTAATGTAGAATAAGGCCAAGACTTAGAAAATATTCTGCCGTGCTCTGCAATTCGTCCCATATAGAAGAACGGTTGTGACAAGTATGTGCTGAACTGGTGTGCCTGCAATCTGGAATAACACAAGATACAGTTACAAAGAACAGAAAGCAGAGGTGAGTGAATGTTGTAAGGTAAAGAAACATTAATAAACATCCTTAAATAAATTTTAAGAAGAGCAATAATGTTTATTCAGGCTATGCTGAAATGTGTTTGTGCTGAAACAGCTGATCCAGGGGACCCCAACAAATCCTGTGTTCTGAAAACTGGAATTGTTGATGTAAGAAGAGTATGTGAGTGAGTCTGGAAACAAATCATGTTGCAGTGAGAAAGGGAGATCATATGTGTAGTCCTGCGATGTCAAGCCAATATGGTCATAGGTTCGGTTTGGCGGAATGATGTCTTTGGTAAATGCAAGTGAGAATGTGTGGTCTGGGGGTAGCATGTGCTGATCTGCAATTCAGGGAGGCCATGAATGGCTGGCCGGTACCTGGACCATATGGATAGCTGCAGTGTCACCATGTGCCAGTGTGATAGGGCAGCCATACATCAGCTGTGCCAGGCACTGGAAGACATGACTGATGTTGTGCCAACATCCCCCGGATTGTGCCCTGAGGCCTGCATCCTTCCCCAGTCCAGGATCTATGCAAGCTGTGAGAGAGGTAATATATCTGGAGGTTGGCTACCTGAGTATGATGGCACAGGGATCCCCCCTCCCATGCCCACACAGGGCTGCTCCACAGACAGCAGATGTATACAGATCGGCATATGCCACGATGGGACATGTGTAGCTGATGTGAGAAATGCCAGCACCCAGATATATGGGAATCAGATGCCATAGCCAGATGGCCATACTACTACCACTACTACTAAGACTGATAATTTGTATAACTCTACGAGGCATATGCAGCACTGCACAGACACATCTAAAGATGGTTCCTGCTCAACAGAGCTTACAATCTAGTCAAGACAGACAACACAGCAGCTTGAACAGGATTATTGTAGGGGGAATGGTAAGGAAACACAAGGGAACTTAGACGGATCAGATCCGAAAGCAACAACAAAGAGGTGAGCGCTCAGCCAGGATTTGGGAAGAGTCAAAGAAGAAGCCTGATGTACAGACTCGGGTAGTTTGTTCCAGGCATAAGGAGCAGTCAAGTGAAAGGAGAGAAGTCTGAAGTTAGCAGTAAAAGAGAGGGACACAGATAGAAGCAATCTGACAGAAGATTGGAGTTCCCGAGAAGGGGTATAGGCAGAGATAAGAGGGGAAAGGTAGTGTGGAGGAGCAGAATGAGTGCCCTTATAGGCCAGAAAAGGGCATACATTTGTTGCTCAGCAATGTTATGCATCCTTAGGGGAACTGCAATGTTAGTTTTGGGTTTGGTGCACTTGGTAATGGTCCATCCTTAGCAGATTAAAGCATGTTTGTAGAGATGACCAATGCAGGAATCACTGGTGCTAGATCCTAATACCAAGTACCATTTGATGCAAGGTCTGTCCTGACATACATGTTAAGAACATAAGATATGCCATACTGGGTCAGACCAAGGTCCATCAAGCCCAGTATTCTGTTTCCAACAGTGGCCAATCTAGGTCATATGTACCTAGCAGTTTCCCCAAGGGACACAGGTTCCACAATGCTTGTATTAGTTCTAGCATTGATATCCTGGGTCCCTTCTTAATAATAGTTTATGGACCTTTCCTCCAGGAACTTGTCCAAACCTTTTCTAAACCCAGCTACACTAACAGCCTTTACTACATCCTCCGGTAACAAATTCCAGAGTTTGATTACACGTTGAGTAAAAAAATATTTTCTTTTATTAGTCTTAAATAGTTTACCCTGTAGCTTCATTGCATGTCCCCTAGTCTTTCTATATTCTGATAAGGTAAACAATCGATCTACGTTTACCCGTTCCACTCCGTTCATTAATTTATAGACTTCTATCATATCTCCCCTCAGCCGTCTCTTTTCCAGGTTAAAGAGCCCTAACCTTTTTAGCCTTTCTTCATAGGAGTATCCTTCCATCCCCTTTACCATTTTGGTGGCTCTTCTCTGAACCTTTTCTAAAATCGCTATATCATTTTTAAGATACGGCAACCAGAATTGCACACAATATTCAAGGTGCAGTCTCACCATGGAACAATATAGAGGCATTATAATATCTTTTGTTTTATTTTCCATTCCTTTCCTTATCATACCTAGCATTCTATTTGCTCTCTTGGCCGCCGCTGCACACTGGGCCAAGGGTTTTAACATGGTATCCACAATGACGCCTAAATCTTTTTCCTGGGTGGTGGTTCCTAATGTGGAACCTTGCATCGTGTAACCATAGTTTGGGTTGTTCTTCCCTAGATGCATAACCTTGCACTTGTCCACATTAAATTTCATCTGCCATTTTGATGCCCAGTTTTCCAATTTATCAAGATCCTCTTGCAATTTTCCACAATCCTCTTGGGTTTTAACATCTTTAAATAGTTTTGTGTCATCTGCAAATTTGATAACCTCACTCGTTATTCCACTTTCCAGGTCATTTATGAAAAAAAAAGCAGCGGACCCAGCACAGATCCCTGGGGTACACCACTATTCACCTTTCTCCATTGGGAAAATTGGCCATTTAGCCCTACCTTCTGCTTTCTATCTTTTAACCAGTTCCTGATCCACAATAGTACACTGCCTCCTATCCCATGATTCTTCAGTTTTGCCAAAAGTCTCTGATGAGGGACCTTGTCAAAGGCTTTCTGAAAGTCCAGATACACAATATCAACCGACTCATCTTTGTCCAGCTGATTATTCACTCCTTCAAAAAAACATAACAGATTAGTAAGACAAGATCTTCCTTGTCTAAAGCCATGTTGGCTGTCTCCCATTAGGTCATGACTATCTACATGCTGAGTAATTTTATTCTTTATGATGGTTTCTACCATTTTTCCCGGTACTGATGTCAGGCTCACCGGTCTGTAGTTTCCTGGATCACCCCTGGAACCCTTTTTAAAAATTGGTGTTACATTGGCGATCCTCCAATCTTCAGGTATTAGAGATGAATTTAATGATAGTTCACAGATTATTAATAGCAGGTCTGCAATCTTATATTTCAGTTCTTTCAACACCCTTGGATGTATACCATCCGGCCCAGGTGATTTGCTACTCTTCAGTTTATCTAATAGTTGTAAGACATCTTCCCGATGTATCGATATTTCCTTCAATTCTTCCGCACCTTTAAATACCACTTCAGTCATGGGTAACATCCCTACATCTTCCTCAGTAAAGACTGAAGCAAGAATTAATTCAGTCTCTCCGCTATCGCCTTGTCGCCTCTTAGTGCTCCTTTAACCCCTTTATCATCTAATGGACCAACTGACTCTCTCACAGGTTTTTTGCTACGAATGTACTTGAAAAGGTCTTTACTTCGCGTTTTTGCTTCCGCAGCAAGCTTCTTCTCAAATTCTCCCTTTGCCTGCCTTATCAATGCCTTGCATTTGACTTGCTAGTGCTTGTGCTGTTTCCAGGTTTCGTTGTTTGGCTCTTTTTTCCATTTCCTGAAAGATGCTTTTTTGGCAACAACAGCCTCTCTGACCTCACCTTTAAACCATGCTGGCAGTTTTTTGGACTTCCTTCCACTTTTCTTAAAGCATGGAATACAGCTGGTCTGGGCTTCCAAGATAGTATTTTTCAACAACAGCCAAGTCTGATGTACGTCTTTAACCTTTGCAACTGCTCCTTTTAGTTTTTTCTTAACTGTTTTCCTCATTTTATCATAGTCTCCCTTTCGAAAGTTAAAAGGTAGTACTGTGGATTTCCTTACTATCCCTCCTCCACTAATTAAATCAAAGGCGATCATGCTATGATCACTATTGCCAAGTGGCCCCAACACCCTTATCTCTTGCACTAGATCTGGTGTTCCAGTAAGGACTAGGTCTAATATGGCTTCCCCTCTGGTCGGTTCATGAACCAGCTGCTCCAAGAAGCAGTCATTTATTTCATCTAGGAACTTTATCTCCCTAGCATGTCCTGACGTGACCCTGACCCAGTCGATACCGGGGTAGTTGAAATCACCCATTATTATTACTGCGCTGTAACTTTTGTTAGCTTCCTTGATTTCTTTGAGCATTTCATCATCCATTTGGTCATTCTGGCCAGGCGCGCGATAGTACACCCCCACTGCCATTACCTTCCCCCTTTTACATGGAATTTCAATCCATATAGATTCTACAGCAGATTTTGCTTCCTGCAAAATTTTAATCCTTTCTGACTCAATGCCCTCTCTAACATAGAGAGCAACCCCTCCACCAATTTGATCAGCTCTATCATTTCGATATAGTTGTACCCAGGTATCACAGTGTCCCACTGGTTGTCCTCCTTCCATCATGTCTCTGATATTCCAATCATATCTAACCTTTCATTTAGTGCTATATATTCTAACTCTCCCATCTTATTTTTTAGACTTCTAGCATTTGCATACAAGCATTTTAGAGAATGTATTTTATTCATATTAATTTGGCTATTGTTAGACATGGGTAATTTGGGATCTTTAAGCTCTGTCTGCTCCATACTTGAGGGCATTTGGGCTACTTTACTCTTTTGTGGAACCTCTCTGCTTTTGGTAGTATCCTTCAAAGATACATTCTTCCGAACCATCCGCTCTTGGGCAACTGTCGGCTTTCCCCTAATATCTAGTTTAAAAGCTGCTCTATCTCCTTTTTAAAGGTTAATGCCAGCAGCCTGGTTCCATCCCGGTTAAGGTGAAGCCCATCCCTTTGGAAGAGCCCCTCCTTTCCCCAGAATGTTCCCCAGTTCCTAACAAATCCAAAACCCTCATCTCTGCACCATTGTCTCATCCACGCATTGAGACCCCGGAGCCCTGCCTGCCTTTTGGATCCTGCGCGTGGAACAGGAAGCATTTCAGAGAATGCTACCCTGGAAGTTCTGGATTTCAACTTCCTACCTAAAAGTCTAAATTTAGCCTCCAGAACCTCCCTACCACATTATCCTATTTCATTGGTACTGACATGTACCAAGACAGCAGACTCCTCCCCAGCACTAAGACCTTATCTAGGTGGCCCATGAGGTCTGCTACCTTTGCAGGTGGCACGTGAGGTTCAAATTTACATATACCATATATTTTTTTTTAGTGCCATCAAGTCAGTGTTGACTCATAGCAACCCAGCTACCTCTGGGTTTTCTTGGCAATGTAGCACTGGAGGTAGAATGCCAGCCTTTTCTTCTGAGGCAATGGAGGGCAAAGTGACTTGCCCAAGGTCACAAGGTGTGTCAGTGGGAATTGAACCCTTGATCTTCTGGGTACTAGGCAGTTGCTCTAACCACTAGGCTACTCCTCCATACCATATTAGAGTACACTGTTTATGTTTATTGGTTTTTGATTAACCGCTCTTCATGGGAGCAATAGAACAAGTGTACAAACACTAAAACAAAATAAAAATAGGAATGAAAAAAATGCCATTAAAACCAGGAAAGAAATATTTAAAAACATTCATACTTCAGGGGCAGGGGAAGGAAGAAAGGACAGTAAGGTGGACAGAAGGGAAGAGTGGCAAGCAGGGGAAGGCAAAGACAGGGATTAGGAGGAAGGTGAATTGTAAACTATATCGAAGAGGTGGGTTTTCAGGAGGGATTTGATTTTGGGATATGAACATTCCAGTCTACTAGACACAGAACTTTGCGCATAACATTTTGCAGTTTTCCAGGATATGCACAGTTGTCATACGTTGCCAACTTATCAGTGACAGTAACTGAATAAGAGACAGTGCTGCATGGTGTCTTTGCAGCTAAGGTGCATAACATTATTTAGTCCCCCTGAAGAAGGCGTTCGCCGAAACGCGTTGGGGTTTTAATAAAGCACCTGTGTTCATCATTCACTCTTGCCTCTTGCCTCTTGTGTTCACCATTCCAGTCAAAGGGCAGGAGGAAGAGAGCTCCAGGAGGCAGGTGCAAGAAAGTAAAAAGCTGAGGAGTGGGTAGTTTTGAGGTGAGCCTGAATTGCTGCAGGGAGGTGGAGACGATTAGCATGAATGCTACGGAGGCTGTGGTATGGATAATGAAGAAGGAGAAGATCAGAGAGGTAGCGGGGAGAGTCTGTATGGAGTGCATGATGAATCAGGGTGAAAAGTTTATATTTCAAATGATGTTTTATGGGAAGCCAGTGATACCGTATTAAGAGCGGAGAAACATGATCATATCTAGACGGTGTGAGCGGGAATGTGGACAGTGGTATTTTGTATGAGTTGTAGTTGTCATAGTTGATACCACACAGGCAATTTACAATAAAATCATGACGTTAAGACACCTGAGACCTCTGCTAGCTCAAGACAATTTTGGAACAATATTCCAGTCGCTTGTAACACCACATTTTGATTACGCAAACATTATCCTGCACGGTCTCCCCAAGAGCACCCTCAATCCATTACAAATGGCGATGAATGCAGCAGCCCGCATTCTCTGCGGCCTATCTAGAAGAGATCACATCACGCCCATACTTATGGAGTTACACTGGCTACCGTTAAACAGCAGACTCACCTACAAGGCATTACTATTAACTTTCAAAGCAATCAACTCATAGCCCCCTCATCCTTAACTGCTCTCCTCACTGCCACCCCCAACAACAGGCTGAGAAGATCAGTAGCTGCAAATACGCTAATTATACCTTTGGAAGAGACAAAATACACACAAACAACCAGAAATAGATCCTTTGCCTTCTGTGCCCCGAGATGCTGGAACAACCTCCCACCACACATCAGAGCAATTAGGGACCTTGCTCAGTTCAGGAAAGCGCTTAAGCATCACTTGTTCCTCCTACACGTTGCCCACCCTACCCAACACAACCACTCCCCACACCACAACTCACTCATGAAGCCCCTAACACACCCATAACCTAACCTAGACAAAGCATAAACCACATCCTTCCACCATGTATTATAAATTGTAAATAGCCTTCCAACCACTACTGCGTGTATGTGTATTTAGTTTGTATACTGCAATTGTACATAGTTTCCCCAGTTACATCTCCAAGTTATCCATCCTGTTACAATGTAAGCCTAAGGCTGTTTGTCTGTGGCAATATTTTGTTACTTGTAAACCGCACTGATACTAAAAAGCGCGGTATAGAAGAACTGTAAATAAATAAATATCAGGGAAGACTAAGAAAAACAGTGTTACAGTAGTCTAACCTGGAAATGATGAGGGAGAGGAGAAGAGTGGTAAGAGAAGCGGAAGAAAGAAAAGGAAGGATAGCCCAAATTTGCCGTAATATGAGAAAGGAATGATGAACTAGGGAGGAAAGGTAAGCATGGAGTGATAGAGAGGAATCTAAAGTGACACCTAGCTAAAGGATTGTGTCAACCAAAGGGATAACAGTGCTGGGAAGAGAAGGGGCCAGGGCCGGAGGGGAATGACCATAGAGAACCAGATTGCTGCAACTTATTTGGTTTAAGTGGAGGAAGATATATGAGAACCAGGTGGAAATGGCTAAAAGGCAGCTGTCTAAAGAAGAGAGGTCAGGACTCAGGAGATACTGGACTGGTGTGAAGGAGAAGAAGTATGTTGTCAGCATAATAATGAGCAGTGATACCGTACTGTTGAACCAGAAGGGTTAGTGGAGTTAGAAAACTGTTAAATAAAAGAGGAGCTAAAACAGAACCTTGGGGGACACTACAAAGAAACGATTGAAAGGAGAAGGAGCAAGCACCAACAGAGACAGAGAAGGAGTGTTGAGATAGAAAAGAACAAAACCAGCTGAGCACAGTGCCCCAAAGACCAAGATTGTGAAGTTGAGAGAAGAGAGTGACATGATCAACAAGGTCAAAAGCTGAGGAAAGATCAAGAGAAATTGCCACCGAAATGTCACCATGGTCATGTGCTCAGTGTAAGTCATTTAGAAGAGAAAGAAGAACAGTTTCAGTGATGTGCCCAGAATGGAAAACATACTGACATGGGTGAAGAGCATTGATAGAGTCTAGAAAAGCAGAGAGCTGGGAAAAAATGAATTTTTCTAATAACTTTGATAGAAATGGAAGAGTAGAGATGGGACAGTAGTTGCCAGACACAGAGGGTCCAAAGAGGGGTTCTTTAGTAATGGGCGAATGATGGCATGCTTCCAGCCAGGGAGGGAAGTACCAGAAGAGAGACTGTTAGTGAACATGGACAGGACTAATGGTAGAAGAGCGATGAGCCAGGATGACAGGATAGGGCCCAGAGGACAAGTTATTTTGCGGAATGTTGTAGTGACCTTCAGAAACTCAGCAGAAGAGATAGCAGAAAATGAGGACCAGTGGGGGTAAGGGAAGGGTTTGGGTATGGTTGGTTATTTGAGAAAGGGGCCAGGGTGGAAGGAGAACCTGAGGCAGAACGATCAGTTGAAAGAGGAGGGGGATCTAGGATAGGGGAATCAGGGGAGAGAGGAGGGGAGCAGTTCGGGAAAGTGGAGTGGAGATCACCAACTTTGTTAGAAAAATAGTCAGCCAAAAGGTGCAGTGATGGGGATTATTAGTGGCAGGAGGGTTGATTGCGGAGGATGGTGTTGAAAGTGTAGCTAAAATCGAGTAGAGTTGCCAGGAGGAGTTAGTGAAAATGGAAATGAGATTAGAGTAATAGTTTCTCTTAGCAGAATAGATCATGGAGCGATAATGAGAGTGAAGATATTTGAACAATTGGCATAAAGCTGGTGAAGAACGCTTCTGCCACAAGCATTCCTCTTGGCAGAGATGACGGCATTGAAGGTGGAGGCCATGGTGAAACCAGGGATGGGAGCGAATGGGGTGGCGAAAGCGAGGTCAGAGAGGGGCAATAGTACAAGGGCAGAGGAAGGGTCGAGAACCATGATTGGGCCTGTGAGTCAATAGACAGTGAGTTGAAGTCTGATGGAAAGATGGAAGAAGCAGAAGGGAATTGCTCCAGAATTTGACTAGAAAGGTCATGGCTAAGAGTTGAGAGAGTAGAACTAGAGAACTGGTTAGAGGTAGAAGAGCTTGTAACCAAGGGGAAACAGCAGGTAAAAAGAATACAAAAATGGTCAGACCATGGGAGAGATAGGGAGGCAAAAGTGGAAAGGGCTGGGTGAAGTGGTAGGGAAGCAGGAACAAGAACAAGAGTCTGGCCAGTGACATGAGTCGGCAAAGAGACTAACTGAAGGAATGAGAGATTGGAGAAAGGTTGTAAAAGGATTCTGTCATGAAGTCTTGAGGGGAGAAGAGATGGACATTAAAATTACTGAAGGTCAGCAGATTAGGGAAAAGACGTGAAGCCTCTGAAAGTGTGTGTAACAAGGTGTCCCATAGATGGGGGTCGAAGAGATAGGGGAGTGTAAATCAGGAGGAAGTGGAGAAGTGAAGTACTGCCGAGGCAGATGACAAGGGACTCAGGATAGGAAAGCGATGGGGCAGGGGGAGCCGAAACAGGGAGGGAGTAGTGAAAGATGACAGCCCCCCACCCCTCCTCCCCCACTGGACCAGGCAAGCCTAGGAGTGGAAAAGGCTGACTAACCTGGCGGAAGACAACGGTGGAGGAGGAACTCACCTCCCTCCCTCAACCAGGTCTTAGTAAGAAAAAGGAGATCAAGGGAATGTAAGATCAAGAGATCTTGCACAAGCAGAGTCTTGGCCTAGAGAGACCGACAATTTAGGAGAACAATACACAGCTGGACAGTGGAGGAGAGTGTATATGAGGAAAGGGAAGATCTGACTGGGCAGACACAGAGGTTTTCCATAACACAAGTAGAGCCAGGCTGAATAGACTGCTGAACGGCAGATGGGCGCCAGCTCCAGTGGACCGGGATGGACAGCATAAGAGAAAATAAAAGGTATTTTTATTTATTTAACATTTCTTATATACTGCCTTTCATGATATCAAGGTGGTTTACATTGAACAAACTGAAATTACATTGAACAGGGCATTATAACTTGGAGATAACTATTGTACAGGGAACATGGGCTATGGAGGGTTAAGTGGCTTGCCCAAGACCACAAGGAGCACCTGTGGGACTAGAAACCCCAGTCCTTCCGGCCCAAGGTTGCTGTCCTCTAGTGGGATTTGAACCCCCAACCCTCTGGCCTGAAGTACCTTGCCACAACCACTAGGCCACTCCTCCACTCTGTTAGTAATGGACAGAAAGGCTCAGGATAGGAGAGTACTTACAGGCAATGCAGCTGTGACGGAAGTATGAAAACAGTGGACTTCTACTTGGCGGGATCGCTGTTCGTCGCCCTCGTGGCCATCGTTTTGGCTTCACTCTACCTGAAGCTGAAGCCCGGGGAGGGGCGAGACCAGGCTGCAGGAACAGAGCAGGAGCAGGACCAGGGAGTCGATGGAGGGGAGGGAGAGCAGCATGAAGAGGAGAAGGAAGAGGTGAAAGCCTGGCCAGAAATGGAGGGGAAGGAAGAGATGGGTCTTTGAGAAGGGGAAGGGGAAAAGGAAAGCCCGAAGAAGACCGAGAGGATCCTGGTGGAGGAGATCGGGTTCGGGGTGGCAGAGAAGAGGAAGCGAGAAGGAGAGGAAGAAGAGGCAATATGGACAGTACCAGCAGAAACGCGAGCCCTCCCCAGAGGGTAGCTGTCTCCAGCAAGACAGAGGAGGAGGAGGAAGATGAGGAAAGTAAGGATCAATAAAAATATGTTATACTCCATGATCTTTTGAGATTTTCACAGATCTCTTTAAGTACGAGTTGAGATCAAAAGGTATCGAGATCTGTTGTATAGCTATATAACAAAACGTCATACCACAACTGCACAACGAAACGATAGACCCATACTAAATTTCCCACACCAGCAACCAACACTATTGACTCAAATAGCGCACAAGGTCTCACAAGCGGTGAGTAGCTCAATCAACATGGCAGATACCAATATGTAACATCAACTCCATCATACTCTTCCTGCATACAAGACCTACAAACTTCAAGGCAAACAACAAATGTACAGACATTCCTCCAACAGATATATGCTATTTTACTAATTCTTATCCTATGCGCTCACCCTACAAATTCTTATTACTACACTACCTACTTTACAGCCATTCAAGCCTCCCTTATATATGTATCATATCTCCCTACCATCTACCAACCTATCTACATATCTGCTCCCTACAAACATCCAAGAAACCCTCCAGATACATACAAACAGAACCACCCTCAAATATATCTACATATCAAACACACCCATCATATACCACCCTTATAACCATAGGCCTGATCAACGCGAGATCAATATGCAACAAAACAAAGATTATTATTGATCACATCCATGAAAACAACGTTGATATCCTATGTATTACTGAATCGTGGCTCAAGAACTCAGACCAGGTGATACTGAATCAAATAACACCGCCAATATTCACAGCATACAACTATCCCAGAACCCACAAATGAGGAGGAGGTGTTTTAATTCTCACCAGATCAGACTTAAGACTCAAAATGTCTACCTCAAAAATCTATCCATCTGCCTTATCTACCGACCCACCAAGACCTCAACTGATGACACATCCAATATCCTAGATATGATATACGCAGTGAACCCCCAACACAAGACTCTCATTGTCCTAGGAGACCTGAATTTCCCATCTTCATTTACAACACTCAAAACGGCTTTTCACAAAGCAATGGAATCCATTCACCTAAAGCAAATCCTCTCTGGTCCCTCACATCGCTCTGGCTCTACACCAGATTGCATTTTCGTGCCAAAGAACACCCTGGATCATGGTCTCATAAAACCACCTAAAACCACACCAATACCATGGTCAGATCACCATGCTATACTATTCGAGCTCCACCAAAATACCCATCATTCATCTCGGAGAACTGAACAGCCAACCAGACGCTTCAAAGCTTTTAACAAAGAACAATTCCTCAAAGACACCATTCAGTCCCTTCCTCAAGACTTCACTGACTTAGACGAAGCTATCAATGCATGGAATAACACTATCCTGGCAGCATCTCAACTCCCACCTCAAAAGAGCTCACACCACAATAAAAACAGACCTAGATCTACACCATGGTATTCGAACACCATAAGAGAATCCAAAAGGAAATTACAACAACTGGAACGCCGCTGAAGATGTAACAAATCAGAAACTACATTGAGACAATATCAGGAGATGCAAAAAGAATAGAATAATTAACAAACAAACAAGAATAGCACACAAACCTTGTTCTAAAAGCCTGTAACAAACCCAAGGAGCTCTTCAACATTGTACGCAACCTTACAAATGACCCAACCATGAAGGATAAAAGCAAGATCCATCCTCAAACCTTTGCTGATTTTCTAATATCTAAGAATAGTCCCAATCACAACACACCACTTACGAGCATCCCTCTTATGGACACATCAACTACTGATGCTGACTGTACAACCACCAATCAATGGAAGAACTTCAGAATTCCATCAATGAAACTAATTGTCCTCAGTGGTGGGTTTCCTTACCTACTCCATTGCTGTTAAAGTTTTAAGGTTTTAAAGTTTCTCTTAACCTACCTGCAGGGTCTACCCCTCCCCCCCTCCTGCTGAGTTACTGTTGTGAACCTCCATTTTTCTGAGCTGCACGTGGGTTTGCTTACATTGCCTTCTGTTCCTTAAAGAGGAGGAGTGCTTTTTTAGAGCTCTCCCAAAAGGTGATTTTTGCTGTGTTTGCTGTATAACTGAGTCTTTGTCTCCGAATAACTGTGAGTCTGTCTCCACATATTTGTCTTTCTTTCTAATTGTCCTCAGTGGTGGGTTCCCTTACCTACTCCATTGTGTGTGCCAATAGTTCAGGAACAGCCTACTAGCCAGTGACACTTAGGTTCCCGCCCACCCTACCCCTCGCCCCACCCACCCCAGGGGCTACATTGCCTATATAGTGGTCACAGACGTGCCATCTATCATTCCAAACTTGGGTTAAAAGCCACATCGTATTCATCTTTTCTTCTTCTTCTTCGTCTTCTGGGACTGCATAAACATGTCGTGTATTCAGTGCAATAACTGCGGTACTTTCATTCAAAGACGAATCATTTGGAGACTAAGAGCTTGTCCTATATGTCTAAAGTCAGCTGCCATGCATGAAGAACTGACTCTACTAAGGAAATACCTAGCTGCCATGCATATAGAAGTATCTCTACTGAGGGAGGAACTGGCTGCGATGAAGCACACCTCTTCTAGGATACAAACTGAACAAACTCCACCACCGCTCCCACAAAGAATCAAACGCCCCAGGAACAAATGGATCACAGTGGGTTCTGGTAGATTGCGACCTGTAACACAAAGACATCCTGTACATCAAGAGATATCCCTGCACAATGCCTTCTCTGCCTTGGCTAATGAGGATGCCCAATTCAAAGAAACTGAAGGGCCTTCAAATGAGTCAGACAATGCCCAATCCCCTGCTAAAGCACTAAATATGAAGAAAACCTCACCAAACAGAAAACTACTACTACTTGGAGATTCCATCATCAGAGGCACCAACTTGGGAACACAGTTCAAAGGAGAGAAGATAGTCATGTGCCTACCAGGCTCTTCAGCCAGCAGGAATACAAACCAAGTTGTTGAATTACTTAGTGCAAAAAATGAACATTCCAAACTTGATGTTATTATCCACCTAGGCACAAACGACCTGGCTAGGAACAGTGCCTCTACAGCCCAAAAGGACTTCCAATCTCTGGGGGAGAAACTCAAGCACGTTGTTAACACTGTTGCATTCTCAGAGGTTCTACCTGTTCTTGGTAAGGGGACAAAAAGACTGCATCGCATTAACAGCTTTAATACATGGCTCCAGACCTGGTGCAGAAAAGAAGGATTCGGATTTATTGGCAACTGGGAGAACAGATGGACCAATAAGAGACTATACTGTGCTGATGGACTACATCTCTCTTCCGCAGGGAAAAGAATCCTAAGTTAAAAATTCAGGCAGTATGTGGACATGCATTTAAACTAGGAAAAGGGGGTGACGGATGTGGAAGGTCAACATCTGCATGCCACCCCCAACAAAAGCAGAACAACATCAGAAACAGCCACACTTTTAAACCACACATCAAAAACATGTGGGAGGAAGTGGGCAGAACAAAATCAATGCAAAATACACACAAGCCAGGAAAGTGCTGGAAAGCAATGAGCACAAATGCTCGAAGCTTAGCCAACAAAATTCCAGACCTGGAAGCCCTAATGGTGGAAACGGACTTGGACATTGTGGCCATTACAGAAACATGGTTTAATGAATCACATGATTGGGATATAGCCATAGCTGGCTATAATCTATTCAGAAGGGACCGAGAAAATGGAAAAGGAGGAGGAGTAGCCTTGTATGTCAAAAGCAATATTAAAGCTACTGAAATGCAGGGGACATGGGGAAAAGAAGAAGCACTCTGGATTGCACTGGAGAGAGGAGATGGCACTGTCATCCATATTGCTGTAGTCTATAGACCTCCGACTCAAATTGAAGAGAGAGACAATGAATTGATTATAGATATTGCCAAGATAGCATCAAAGGGGGAAGCAATCATAATGGGTGACTTTAATCTACCTGATGTGGATTGGATTACTCCTTCTGCACATCTGGAAAGAAGCAAAAAAATTGTGGATGCTCTCCAAGATGCATTATTTAGACAAATGGTGATGGAACCAACCAGGGAAAGATCAACGCTGGATGTAGTGCTCACCAACGGTGAAAGTGTGTCAAATGTCTGCGTGAGTGCCCCTGTGAGCAACAGCGACCATCACACGGTGTGGTTTGAAATAAAAGCCATGGTACAGGCCAATCATAGCAAGCTCAGAGTCCTAAACTTCAAATACACTGACTTCAATAAAATGGCAGAGTACGTAAAGGAGGAGATGACGGGGTGGGAAGAGATTAAGGAAGTGGAATTGCAATGGGCTAAACTAAAGGAGGCAATAAAAGGAGCAACAGATAAATATGTAAGAAAAGTAAATAAAAGCAAGAGGAGAAGGAAACCTATTTGGTTTTCCAAAGAGGTGGCTGCTCATATAAAGGCAAAAAACACAACTTTTGCAAAATTCAAAAGCTTGCAGACAGAAGAACACAGAAATGAATACAGGATCCAACTCAAAGAGTCTAAAAGAGTAATAAGGATAGCAAAATCAAAGGTAGAGGAAAAGATGGCTAAAGATGTTAAGGGTGGCAACAAAAGTTTCTTCAGGTATATTTAGGAAAGGAAAAAGATCAGAGTTGGAATTGCAGGACTCAGAAGTGCTGGGAAAGGACTCGTGGAAAGTGACACTGGAAAAGCAAAATTGCTAAACAATTACTTCTGCTCTGTGTTTACTAAAGAAGATCCTGGGGATGGACCAGCTGTGACTCCCAAATATAAAAATGGGAATGAAGTAGATACCACACCATTCACAGAAGAAGAGGTGTTAGAACAACTTGCTAAACTGAAAGTGGACAAGGCCATGGGACCGGATGGGATACATCCCAGGATACTGAAAGAGCTCAGAGAGGTTCTTGCAGGACCGTTAAAGGATGTCTTCAACAGATCCTTGGAAACAGGAGAGGTTCCTCAGGACTGGAGAATGGCTGATGTCGTACCTCTACACAAAAGTGGTGACAGGGAAGAAGTGTCAAACTACAGGCCCGTGAGCCTTACCTCGGTGGCGAGAAAAGTAATGGAGGCACTCCTGAAAGAGCGAATAGTGAACTTTCTGAAAACCAACAGGTTGCAAGACCCGAGGCAACATGGTTTTACCGAAGGACGATCTTGCCAAACAAATCTGATCGAGTTCTTTGACTGCGTGACCAGGGAACTAGATCAGGGGCATGCAATGGATGTCATCTACCTGGATTTCAGCAAAGCCTTTGATACTGTTCCTCATAGGAGGCTTGTCAACAAACTCAGTAGCTTGGGGATGGGTCCCAAGATGGTAAACTGGATTAGAAATTGGTTGACTGACAGACGACAGAAGGTGATTGTACATGGAGCTCACTCGGATGAGAGGAAGGTGATTAGCGGGGTGCCCCAGGGTTCGGTCCTGGGCCCGGCACTGTTCAATGTATTTGTGAGTGATATTGCTGAAGGACTGAATGGAAAGGTCTGTCTTTTTGCAGACGACACAAAAATTTGCAACAGAGTGGACTCCCCCGAGAGAGTGGTTAACATGAAGAAAGATCTACAAAAGCTGGAAGACTGGTCTAAAGCTTGGCAACTACGATTTAATGCAAAAAAGTGCAATGTCATGCACTTGGGTAGCAGAAATCCAAGAGAAATGTACGCGATAGGGGGAGAAAGGTTGGTATGCACAGTTCAGGAAAAAGACCTTGGTGTGATTATCTGCTGATCTCAAGGTGGCAAAACAGTGCGACAAGGCGGTGGCAAAAGCCAGGAGGATGTTGGGCTGCATACAAAGAGGGATTACCAGCAGAAAAGAAGAGGTACTTATGCCACTGTATAGGTCACTGGTGAGGCCTCACTTGGAATACTGTGTTCAGTTTTGGAGACCATATCTTGCAAAGGATGTAAAAAGACTGGAGACTGTTCAGAGGAAGGCGACCAAAATGATTTGGAGCCTGCATCAGAAGCCTTATGAGAAGAGACTTGAAGACCTAAATATGTATACTTTGGAGGAAAGGAGGGACAGGGGAGATATGATTCAGACCTTTAAATACTTAAAGAGAAATGATGAACAAACAAACCTCTTCCAAAGACGGGGAACCTGTAAAACTAGAGGGCATAACATGAAACTGCAAGGGGGTAAATTGAAAGGCAATGTCAGGAAATATTTTTTCACTGAAAGGGTGGTGGATGCTTGGAATGCCCTCCCGATGGAAGTGGTAGGGGCGAACACGGTGTCGGAATTCAAAAAGGCATGGGACAAACACAGAGGATCCCTTTACAGAAATAGGAAAAAAACAAAATATACGGTACCATCTAACTTCTGAACCATATAACGTCTCAACAAATAGGGATGTCCTACATGGAGTGGTGGGTTTACCCCTGAACAAGGATATGGGGAGGGGTGGCCTGCGCGGAGCGACAGGTGCACCTACTCTTGCCATCTTGCTGGGCAGACTGGATGGACCATGCTGGTCTTTATCTGCCGTCAACTACTATGTTACTATGTTACTATGAAACAAATAACTCAAACCATCACCTCTCTAAACACCACCACTTCTCCATTGGACCCTTGCCCGGTGACATGGATTAAATCCACTAAAGAAGATCTAAGCACATACATTCAAAAGATAGTAAGCACCTCTCTCAACCAGGGCTACATGCTCAAAGCACTCAAACAATCTACTATACGCCCTATTCGTAAAACCATGTCAACTATTAATACTAACCCATCAAACTACCACCCAATATCAAGCCTTCCATCCTCAGCAAAAATAACCAAAAAAATCATTCAGAGACAGCTTCAAGAACATATTGATCAATATGCCCCACTGGACCCTCACCAGCACGGATTCCATCCAAACCACGGTGTTGAGACACTTCTCATTCATCTATTTGATAACACACTAAAAGGAATAGACAAGATAAAGAAAGGCTTCCTACTAATCTTTATCGACATATCATCCACCTTTGATACAACTTCTCATCACATCCTACTGAAGCGCCTAATGGAAATTGACCTCCAAGACACCACCATAAAATGGTTTCAATCATACCTTGAAGACAGACAACAAAAAGTAACATCTGATAACCTCACCTCAGCACCCTTCCATACAACACAAGGAGTTCCCCAAGGCTCCTCATTATCTGCACTCCTCTTCAACATCTATATCCAACCTATTTGCAAAATATTTAATAAATAGAAGATTCAATATGCCATATGTGCCGACGATATCATGGCATATACTCCAATCCACCTGGATGCCCCAGACTATACCAATATATCAACCTGCATTCATGAAATAACAACATGGCTTACTAACAACAATTTAAAAATCAACATTAAAAAATCTGAAGCAATCATTATCACAAGGGAATCCACATTCACTCCTCTTACTACCATTAACATTTCAAATACACCAATCACTATAAAAGATGAAGTTCGGTATCTTGGAGTGATACTAGACAAACAACTTACTCTTCAGGCACACATTAACAGAACGTCCAAAACAGCCTTCTTCAAACTAGCAATGCTCCGAAGACTAAAACCTCTTCTCAATAAAGAACACCTCCGTACAGTATGCCAGGCAATCATCACACCTGTGCTGGACTATTGTAATCTCCTCTTCCAGGGCCTACCCAAACAATCCACTCGACCCCTTCAAATAGTCCAAAACACTGCTGCCCGTATTATTGCTGGCGCTTCACTACAAGACCATATAACTCCCATACTACATGATTTGAATTGGCTACCAATCTCTTCACGAGCAAAATATAAATCAGCGCTCACTATCTTCAAGATCAAAAACAAAATGTCAGCAGGAATACTACAAGGGCTCATCGAAACCAAAGCAAAAAAAAAGACCGGACAGAAACAGCACCAAAAACACAATACCAACTCCTAGTTTATTCACAAGAACCAATAAATCCACATCCATGCAGGCTTTCTCTCTTGCTGCCCCTGCTATTTGGAATGCACTACCGGAAAAGCTAAGATCCACAACTGATATAAAAGACTTCCGCAAGTTATTCAAGACCACCTTATTCATTGAACATTATAATGAAGACCACCAATCTCAGTAATCTCTACACAGAACCATCTCCATTCCACCTCACAAACTGACTTACACACGTCAATATATCTGCACCACTCCCAACTATATACTTTGATATATATAGTTTTGTTTCAAAACTCCCACCTAACCATCCCTTTCTCCAGTGAGATTAAATCTTGATGTAGGAAGTTACAAGACTGTTTAAGTTTTTAAATGTGATGTTACTGTTTACAATTGAAAGTTCTTTGTAAAAGTTATTGTTTAAAATTGATGTTCTTTGTAAAAGTTGAAATTAATTTAAACCGCCTAGATTAAATGAAAAGGCGGAATAGAAATACTGATAAATAAATAAAATAAATAAATAGTGGCGGATAATGGGCGCACTCCTTTAGTGTGCATGCAGTTGTTGCGCAAAACGCCACACAGCTCTTCTTAAAATAGTGGTCCAGCATTACCTTAGATTTGGCGCGGCCGCATCACTTCTGATCTGGGAGGGTGCAGTAGAGGGCAACAACAGAGAGGCTTAAAGTGAAGCAGAACAGGTGAGCAACACCAGCAAATGAGATCAAAATGCCGCAGAAATCTTCTTAAAATAGTGATCCAGCATTACCTCAGATTTTGCACGGTCGCATGACTTCCGATCTGGGAGGGTGCAGTAGAGGACAACAACAGAGAGGCTGAATGTGAAGCAGTCACTGGGATTACCTAGCACTTTTCAGGGCCTGTGGAGGACTAATATGTGGTCTAGGTTGCAGCAGCAGTCATTTCTCACTGATATGTATGTCTAGTTTGCATCAGCAGATTACTGTCTGTGAAGAGAAGTTTAGGAGACGCACGTTATTCCCAAGGGGCGTGGCACCCATGGTTATATTGCGGAGATGGGCAGGATTCAAAACATGTAACTTTTCAGAATACGGTGGGCGCATGAACATCCAAGACATTTACCCGTGTCTGATAATATTGATGGGGGGCATGTTTCTCCATTATATCACATGGCCGTGCCTACGCCTGCGTGCGGGCCACATGCCAGATGCATGCACAGGCCGGCTGAATAGCGCTTTGCCCGTGCCATGTCAAACAAGTTTACCTCCCCGATTCCGGACCTGCAGGCATGTCTAGATCCACGGATGCAGAATTAGGTTCAAACAGGGCCCGTTTTTAATTTAGATGTGTCCACGGGCCAGATGTGCATGTTATGGAATTGGGCTCATTGTGTATTTGTTTTATGAAAACTTGATTACCTGCCTTTCCCTAAAAAATATCAAAGCAGGAGGCTGAAAGCCAGGCAAGTCAGGGTTCAAATCCTGCTTCACTTACTGATGCTCCTTATTACCTTGGGCAAGTCACTTCAACCTCCATTGACTCAATGACAGATATAGGGTCTGATTTACTATTGGCCTGTTAACCCATTAGTGCATGTTAATGTGATTTAATGTGTGTTATTAGTAAAATAGGCCCCACTGACAATAATACAGTTGTGGTCAACATTAATGGCACCTTTGCAGTTCAACTTCTTACTGTCCAATATCTGCTAAAAAAGTGGCTAGTGAAATGGCTTTGGATTGTATATGCACACATATTTGACACACAAAAGAATAAAATAAAACAAGACCAATTAAAAAAAGGAAATAGTAGGGCATGATTATTGGCATTCTTATAAACAATTCAAATCAGTTTGAACAAAAGAACCACATTCCAATTGCAGTAAAATTAGACGCACCTCTGATCAACTGTCATTATTCACACGACTTGAATCAACTAATGAATGATGCCTCTGTTGTTTAAAATGACCACATTCACTCTCTCTGCCAATTTTACAATGGTGAAGACAAGATTGCTGCCTGAAACTGTCAGAAAAGTCATTATCACCAAACATCAAAGGGGTACAAGGCCATCTCCATAAACCTTGGGATTCCTATGTCTACAGCTCGCAATGTTAGTAAGACATTTTCTGCTCAGGAAACTGACAAGAACCTCCCAGGATGTGGTGGGAAGAGGAAACTTAATCCACAGTCTTTGAAGGCTAGTGTGAACTGTTGGAAAAACACCACATACAATATCCAAAGAGCTTAAGGCTGACCTGGAGCAATCTAGAGTGCTGGGGTCAACCTGCACCATACACCGCACACTAAACAAAGAAGGACTTCATCAGTGATGGCCAAGGAGGACCCCACTATTCAAAGACAGACATAAAAAGGCATGCCTGATCTTTTCACAAACCCACCTTGAGAAACCACAATCTTTCTGGGAAAATGTTCTGTGGACAGATGGAACCAAACTTGAGCTCTTTGGCAATGCAGACCAGCAATACATTTGCAGGCAAAGAAATGAAGCTTATAAGGAAAAAAAACATCCTTTCTTCTGTTAAATATGGTGGAGATTCCATAATGCTGTGGGACTGTTTTGCTGTTTGAGGAACTGGAGGTCTGGAACGTAGGGGACATGCAATGAAGCTACAGGGTAAACTATTTAAGACTAAAAAAAGAAAATATTTTTTCACTCAACGTGTAATCAAACTCTGGAATTTGTTACCGGAGGATGTAGTAAAGGCTGGGTTTAAAAAAGGTTTGGACAAGTTCCTGGAGGAAAGGTCCATAAACCATTATTAAGAAGTGACCGAAGATATCAATGCTTGACCCAGTACAAGCATTGTGGAACTTGTGTCTCTTGGGGATACTGCTAGGTACATATGACCTAGATTGGCCACTTTTGGAAACAGAATACTGGGCTTGATGGACCCTGGTCTGACCCAGTATGGCATATCTTATGTTCTTATGTATTAAAGGAATCAAGAAGTCAGAAGACTACCAAGGTATTTTGGAGTGAAATGTGCTACCTAGTGTCAGAAAGCTAGGTCTGGGTCAAAGGTCATGGGTCCCCCAGCAGGACAATGACCCAAAACATAAATCTGAAAGTACAAAAGAATGGTTAAAAAGAAAAAAATGGACTGTTTTAAACTCAATCCAATCGAGTACCTTCAGGAAGAGCTGAAATCTGCCATTGGTAAAAAGAATCCTGGAAACATTCATGAGCTGAAACAAATTGCAGTTGAAAAGTAGGAGAAACTACCAGCAGACAGATATACGAAACTTATAGATGGCTACAAGAAGCATTTGGAGACTGTCATCACTGCCAAGGGTTGTGCAACCAAATATTAGTGAAGAGTATCATTAATCCTGTCCAGGTCATATTTTGTTTTTTTCTCAGAAATTACTATGTCTAGGTTGCACAGACATCTTTTTGTTTTGTTGTTGTATATCTTTGAACATACTCTTAAAATATTATGATGACATACAGTTGGAACAGTTGGAATATTTCCAATTATTTCTCAAGATATTTTATACAACATATCTAAAATGCAAGCGTGCCAATAATGTTGACCAAAACTATAAGACATGGTTTAGCACATGTGAAATCATACATTTGTTAAAGAGCATAAGGACATAAGATTTGCCATACTGGGTCATATCAATGATCCGTCAAGCCCAGTATCATGTTTCCAGCAGTGGCCAATCCAGGTGACAAATACCTAGCAGAATCCCAAAATGTATACAGATTCCATTCCCCTTATCCCAGGGATAAGCAGTGGATTTCTTAGAGGCCACTTTAATAATAGTTTATGGACATTTTTCCAGGAAGTTGTCCAAACAGTTTTTAAACCCAGCTACACTAATAGCTTTTACTTCATCCAGAGTTTGATTACACGTTGAGTGAAAAAATATTTTCACCGATTAGTCTTTAATGTACTACTTTGTAGCTTCATTGCATGTCCCCTAGTCTTTCTACTTTTTGAAATAAAACTGATTCATATTTACTTGTTTCACCCTGCTTGTTATTTTATAGACTTCTATCATATCTACCCTCAGCCATCTCTTTTCCAAGATGAAGAGCCCTAACCTTTTAAACCTTTCCTCATAGGGGTATTCTTCCATCCCCTTTATGATTTTGGTTGTCCTTCTATATATCTTTTTTTAGATGATGGAGTCCAGAATTGTGCACAATATTCAAGGTGCAATACAGATATATTATAATATCCTTTGTTTTATTCTCCATTCCTTTCCTTATGATACCTAGCATTCTATTTGCTTTTTTGGCCATCGCTGCACACTGAGCAAAGGGTTTCAATGTATTATCCATGATGACACCCAGATCTTTTATTTTGTTAATGTGCAATAATACACATTAGCATGTTCTAGTAAATCTAGCCCTTAGATTGCAAGTCTTCAGGAAGAAATCCACTGTTACTGTATCTGAGTGTAAATTGCCGTGAGCTACCAATCCAAAGGTATGATCTAGATCTAGCTTTAAAAAAATAATTGATATTTTGCCTGTGCTCTAAACTCCATAAGGATGCTCTTTTACACAAGGAAAACATAAGAAGAACGCTAGCTGTAAATTTATGAGACGGAGATCATAACCATCACACTCTAGTTTAGAAGTGAGGTTCATTGCTGTCATAGTATGCACAAAACTATTCCAGAGACATTGCTCCCTGAGAAGGAAGAAAAGAGACTGACCTAAAATAAAAAAAACCATTGAGTGCATATGAGTAACCCCTAAATACCACTCATACCATCTCTGTCTTCAAGTATTTCCTACTACAACATATGAGTTCATTTGTCTTCTCTGGTGAAAATCCATCACCTAAAGTACCTGGGTAAAAATGGCTTCAGGCAATTAGAGGCAAGCAAGCAGAGGAGCTTGGCTGTAGCCTTTGAGTGTAACCCTTAAGGTCTGTGGTACCCAGGGGCGGCCCAAGGGGGATGCGGGGCCATGTGCGAAGACTCGGTGCAGGGCCTCATTTGCATAAGGGACCTCATTTGCATAAATATTTGCATAATGTTACCATACACTAACTTTTAGTAAACATGCCTCTTAATGAGTGTATGGATAAAGAAAGACTAAAAGATTTCTACATTACTATAATCCAGTGCCAACTGCCAGGCACATTAGGAACTACTACAAGCACTGCCCATTTAGAACCCATAGCAAACCTGCCGTATCATAACAGCACTACCAGGACTCACAAAGCATCATACCGTAACTATCAAAAGGCAACACTGCAAATATTAAACCAATACATTTCAGAGAATAACAATGCATGACCTACTGGGGAAAGAGAACAAGTGGCAATGTCAAATAGGAATTACATAAACAGAATACCTCAGCTCAGTTACACATACAGAACATAGACCATCACCAAACAAGGAATCACAATTTAGAAATAGGAAGACAATAATTAAACTGGGAACCCCAAAAGCCAAATTTGGAATGTACAACAACACTGTAGAAATAAAACTATAAATTAATTTCCTCTTGTATCAAACAAAGCGCAGACGTTAATGATGCACATTTCCCAGAGCTGACATATTCCAATTAATAAATTCAAAATAAAGAGATATTTTTCTACCTTTTGTGCATTTTTTTTCAGTTGCAATTGCTCCAGCCACTTTCTTCTGGTTTCTTCATGTCTTCTTCTAACTCTCCATCGTCTGCTGTCCAGTTGTCCTTTCTTCTCTCTTCTAGTTTTTTTCCATTCTCTCTCTACATTTGCTTTAACATACCAATCTTTCTCCTTTTGATCTTTCTGCATTCCTATTTCATCCACTCAAATTTTACCCCTCCATCCTCAATCCCCACTTACTCTCCCAATATCCAGCCAATTGTAGATTTGTCTTCCCTCCCACACAAAATATTTGTCCCCTCTCCAAGCTCCATCCCATTCTAATCCTCCCCCAACATCAGCTCCCTTCTAGTTCCAGCCCCACCCAGCATCCGCTCCCTTCTAGTCCCCGCATCAGCCCATTTCCAGTCCTAGCCCCCCATAAGCCCATTTCCAGTCCTATCCTAGCCCCACCATCAGCCCATTTCCAGTCCTAGCTCCCCCATCCATTTCCAGTCCTATCTGAGTCCCTCCATCAGCTCATTTCCAATCCCAGCCCCCCAGCAGCCCATTTATAGTCCTTTCCTAGCCCCACCATCAGCCCATGTCAAATCCTAGCTCCCCTCCACTCAGCCCATTTCCAATCGAAGCCCCCCATGAGCCTACTTCCAGTTCTAGCCCCTCCATGAGTCCATTTCAATCCAAGCCCCCACCACAGCCTATTTCCAATCTTAGCACCCCCAAAAGCCCATTTCCAGTCCTATCCTAGCCCCTACATCAGCCCATTTCCTGTCCTACCCCCCCACTCAGGACCGGCCCGTCCATTGAGCAAGAATGGTTTTTGCACAGGGCCCCGCGTTTCAGGGGGCCCTGCGCAAAGAACATTCTGCTTTTTTAAAAATTAATAAAAAAAAAAAAGCTGGCTGCTGCTGCTGCCGCCGCAGCAGCAGCAGAAAGGAGTATCCCGCGGGGCTCCCTCTGCCTGGCTGAGCCCCTCTGAACGGCTTTCAGATACGCGAAGGGAGAGTGTCTCCCTTGCGTCTCTGTTAAGCCCGCAGGGGCAGATGGGAAAATTTCCCATCAGCCCCTGCGGGATTAACATACACACGAGGGAACCCCTCCCCCTTCGCGTATCACAACGCAAGCGCAGAGGGGCACAGCTGGGCAGAGAGGCCCCCGCGGGACACTCCATTCTGCTGCTGCTGCAGTGGCAGCGGCAGCAGCCAGCTTTTTTTTTTTTAATTTTCCATGAGCCAATGGGGGGGGGGGGGGTTAGGACTGGTAATGGGCTATGGAGGGGGTGAGGACTTGACTTGAGGTGGGCTGTGGGCTGTTGGGGGGGTTAGGACTGGTAATGGGCTATGGGGGGGGTTAATAATGGTAATGGGCAGTGGGCTGATTGGGGCTTTCTGGAAATGGGGTGATGGGGGTTAGGACTGGTAATGGGCTATGGTGGGGTTAGGACTGATAATGGGCTATGGGGGGGCTAGGACAGGAAATGGGCTGATGGGGAGGGGTTAGGACTTGAGGTTGGCTGATGGGGTTAGGACTGGTAATGGGCTGTGGGCTGTTGGGGGGGTTAGGACTGGCAATGGGCTATGGGGGTTCGGACGGGTAATGGGCTATGGTGGGGTTAGGACTGATAATGGGCTATGGGGCGGCTAGGACAGGAAATGGGCTGATGGGGAGGGGTTAGGACTTGAGGTTGGCTGATGTGGTTAGGACTGGTAATGGGCTGTGGGCTGATGGGGGTGGGGGGGGGTAGGACTGGCAATGGGCTATTGGGGGCTGACTGGAAATGGGCTGATGGGGTTAGGACTGGAAGTGGGCTGATGGGGGGTTAGGACTGGTAATGGGTTATAGGGGGGCTTAAACTGAAAATGGGGTGATGGGGGTTTAGGACTGGAAGTGGGTTGATGGGGGGCTAGGACTGGTAATGGGTTGAGGGGTTGCTAGGACTGGAAATGGGCTGAGTGGAAGGGGAGGCTTGAACTGCAAATAGCTGATGGGGAGGGGGCTTGGAATGGAAATGGGCTGTGAGGGAAGGGAGCTAGGACTGAAAATGGGCTGATGGAGCAGCTAGGATAGGACTGGAAATGGGCTGTGGTGGGGGCTTGAATTGAAATGGACTCATGGAGGGGCTAGAACTGGAAACAGGCTCATGGGGGGGCTTGGACTGGAATTGGGCTGAGTGGAGGGGAGCTAGGATTTGACATGGGCTGATGGTGGGGCTAGGAAATGACTAGAAATGGGCTGATGGGGGGCTAGGATTGGAAATGAGCTGATGAAGGGACTTGGACTGGAAATGGATGGGGGAGCTAGGACTGGAAATGGGCTGATGGGGGGCTAGGACTGGAAATGGGCTGATGCAGGGACTAGAAGGGAATGGTGCTGGGTGAGACTGGAACTAGAAGGGAGCTGATGTTGGGGGAGGATTAGAATGGGATGGGGCTGGGAGAGTACAATGGAGAGGGGAAAATGTATTGTGTGGGAGGGATGAAAAATGTACAATTGGCCGGGTATTGGGAGAGTAAGTGGGGATTGAGGATGGAGGGGTAAAATTTGTGTGGATGAAATAGGAATGAGGAAAGAGCAAAATGAGAAAGATTAGTATGTTAAAGCAGATGTAGAGAGAGAGAATGGAAAAAAAACTAGAAGAGAGAAGTAAGGACAAATGGACAGCAGACGATGGAGAGTTAGCAGAAAACATGAAGAAACCAGAAGAAAGTGGCTGGAACAATTGCAACTGAAAAAAAATGCACAAAAGGTAGAAAGATATCTCTTTATTTTGAATTTATTAACTGGAATATGAAAGCTCTGGGAAATGTGCATCATTAACGTCTGCGCTTTGTTTGGTACAAGAGGAAATTAATTTATAGTTTTATTTCTACAGTGTTGTTGTACATTCCAAGTTTGGCTTTTGGGGTTCCCGGTTTAATTATTGCCTTCCTGTTTCTAAATTGTGATTCCTTGTTTGGTGATGGTCTATGTTCTGCATGTGTAACTGAGCTGAGGTATTCTGTTTGTGTAATTCCTATTTGACATTGCCACTTGTTCTCTTTCCCCAGTATTCTCTGAAATGTATTGGTTTAATATTTGCAGTGTTGCCTTTTGATAGGTAGGGTATGGTGCTTTGTGAGTCCTGGTAATGCTGTCAGGATACGGCGGGTTTGCTATGGGTTCTAAATGGGCAGCGTTTGTAGTAGTTCCTAATGTGCCTGGCGGTTGGCACTGGATTATAGTAATGTAGAAATCTTTTAGTCTTTCTTTATCCATACACTCATTAAGAGACATGTTTACTAAAAGTTAGTGTATGATAACATTATGCAAATATTTATGCAAATAAGGCCACTTATGCAAATGAGGCCCCGCACCGAGTCTCCGCACATGGCCCTGCACCCCCCTTGGGCCGCCCCTGCCCCCACTCAGCCCTTTTCCAGTCCTAGCTCCCTCCCCTCACAGCCCATTTCCATTCCAAGCCCCCCTCCCCATCAGCTATTTGCAGTTCAAGCCCCCTTCCACTCAGCCCATTTCCATTCCAAGCCTCCATCCCCATCAGCTATTTGCAGTTCAAGCCCTCCTTCCACTCAGCCCATTTCCAGTCCTAGCAACCCCACCAGCCTATTACCAGTCCTAGCCCCCCATAGCCCTTACCAGTCCTAAGCCCCACATCAGCCCATTACCAGTCCTAAGACCCCCATCAGCCCATTTGCAGTCCTAGCCCCCCCATAGCCCATTACTAGTCCTAACCCCCCCATCAACCCACTTCCAGTCCTAACCCCCCATCAGCCCATTTTTAGTCTTAGCCTCCCCATAGCCCATCACCAGTCCTAATCCCCCCATCAGCCCATATCCAGTCCTAACCCCCCCCCCATCAGCGCATTTTTAGTCTTAGCCTCCCCATAGCCCAGTTCCATTCCTACCCCCCCATCAGCCCATTTCCAGTCCGAGCCCCCCCATAGCCCATTACTAGTCCTACCCACCCCATCGCCCATTACTAGTCCTAACCCACAATCAGCCCGTTTCCAGTCCTAACCCCATCAGCCCATTTTTAGTCTTAGCCCCCCCATAGCCCATTACCAGTCCTAACCCCCCCTCAGCCCATTTCCAGTCTTAGCCCCCCTATCAGCCTACAGTTCTAACCCCCCCATCAGCCCATTTCCAGTCTTAGCCCCCCCATCAGCCCATTTCCAGTCCTACCCCCCATCAGCCCAATTCCAGTCTTAGCCACCCCATCAGCCTCCAGTTCTGACCCCCTCATCAGCCCATTTCCAGTCTTAGCCCCCATCAGCCCATTACCAGTCCTACCGCTCCCCCTTTCAAGTCCTAGCCCCCCATAACCCATTACTAGTCCTAACCCCCCCATCAGCCCACTTCCAGTCTTAGCTCCCCCCCCCATAGCCCATTACCAGTTCTAACCCCCCTCCCCCCATCAGGCCAAATAGATTTTAAAAAAGCAAACCGGCTGCTGCTGCCGCTGCCGCCATGGCGGTGGCAGAATTAAGCATCCCACCGCGGCCCCCCTACCCGGCAAAGCCTCCCAGAAACATCAGCTTTGGACAGAGTCCCAAAACGCGGGCTTTCAGAGTCGCAAGAGTTTCCCTTTCTCGCGCGGCTCTGTTAAGCCCGCCAGGACTGATGGGATTTCCCATCAGCCCTGGCGGGCTTAACAGAGCCGCGAGAGGTCAGGGAAGCTCTCGCGGCTCTGAAAGCCCGCGCTTTGGGACTCTGTCTGAAGCTGATGTTTCTGGGAGGCTTTGCCGGGTAGGGGGGGGCCCCGCAGCGGGACGCTTGATTCTGCCGCTGCCACAGCGGCAGCGGCAGGAGCAGCCGGTTTGCTTTTTTTTAATCTATTTGGCCTGATGTAGAATGTTTTTTGCGCGGGGCCCCCTGAAACGCGGGGCCCTGTGCAAAAAACATTCTTGCTCAATCGACGGGCCGGCCCTGGTGGTACCTCACTGGATTGGGATTCTCTGTGGGCAGAACTGAGATTTATATATATATGTCTTGTGTAGGACTACCACCCACGAGATTCAGAATTCTTGTGGTCGGGACCTACCAAGCTGGAAAGCCATTGTCCCCTGGGATAACACACTCCTCTTCCTCTCTACTCTCAAAAAGTGTAGTCCACTTCAGGTTTTGTTCTGAACCAATAAGGTTTACTCAGAGCCTTTCAATAGTGGAATAGGTGGACTATCAAAACAACTGATGCAGAAATTACAAAAAGTTAAGAATATGAGAGCCATCTGCTCTTTAGACAGCTTAGAAGATCCCTAGTTGGTCCTTATTGCATTCCTTGCCATGGTTGTCTATTTGAGTAGAAACTCTTACCCTCACTTATAGAGTGCTATATGGGGGCTATCCTTGATTATATGGGGACACACTTGAGGTAATATGTACCAACTAGAGGTCTGTGATCACATCAACCTTCTTTTAAGGCAAGGAAGTCCTTTATTAAGCAAGGATCTTCTAGGCAACGGACCACAAGAGAGGAGACAAATTATCAGCACTTAAGAAAGAAGGTAAAATCTTGTTGTTCTGGTGAGAGATTCATTGTTTTTATTAGGTGGATGTAAATTAAGGGGAAGTATACAAAAGCATTTATCCAGGTAGCAGCTGAAATATAGCGTAGAACTCACCTGTAACAGGTGATCTCCGGGAACAGCAGGAATGTAGTCTTCACATATGGGTATCGGTACCGACGGAGCCTGCGCGGGAACGCTCCCCAGCGTCCAGTAGGAACACTTTTAGGAGCATCCCTCAGCACATGCGCACTGCCTTCCTGCCTTTCCAACTGTCCCTCTTCAGTTAGGTTTGTAGCTGAGTGAAAGGATAGAGGGAGAGAGGAAAGAGACAAAGAGATAGAGAGACAACTCCTAAGGGAGGTGGGTGGGTTGTGAAGACTAAATTCCTGCTGTTCCCGGAGATCACCTGTTACAGGTGAGTAACTACGTTATCTCCAGGAACAAGCAGGAATGTAGTCTTCACATATGGGGACTCCCTAGCTGAAGATGCCAGGGAGATAGCCCCAGGAAGGTGCCCCCCTAGAAAGGTAGGCATCCTTCCTCCCATGGATCTCTGGCATTCCACCAGGGTTGGTGGGCAGGAGTTGAATTAGGTCTGAAAGAGATTTTGAAGAACAGCTTGGCCAAAGAAGGCATCCTGACAGGAGGCTTTATCCAGGCAGTAGTGGGATGTGAAGGTGTGTACCGAAGCCCAGGTGGCTGCTTGACAAATGTCATCGATAGACACGGAGTGGAGATTAGCCATGGAAGCTGCCATGGCTCTCACGTTATGAGCTGTGACATGGCCCTGAAGAGGAAGACCCTTACTCTCATAAGCAAAGGATATGCATTGGGAAATCCATTTAGATAAAGTTCTTTTGGAGACTGGAAGTCCCAAATGACTAGTCAAAAGCTATAAAAAGTTGTGAGGACTTTCTATGTTGCTGTGTTCTCTGTAGGTAAAAGGCTAAGGCTCTTTTACAATCCAAAGTATGAAGGTTTCTTTCTGCATTAGAGGCGTGAGGCCTCGGAAAAAATACAGGAAGATAAATTGATTGATTCAAATGAAAAGGCGCAACCACCTTTGGCATAAAGTGTGGATGAGTTCTAAGAACAACCTTATCATGATGAAACCTAGTATAAGGAGGATCAGTCTCTAAAGCTTGCAGTTCACTAATGCGACGTGCAGAGGTGATTGCAATTAGGAAGATGACCTTCCAGGTCAAAATCTTAAGGGTTGTAGTGGCTAAAGGCTCAAAAGGCGACTTCATGAGCTGCCCGAGAACTAGATTTAGATCCCATGCCACCGGTGGTGGCTTATTGGGAGGTTTGGTTAACAGAAGACCTCTCATAAATCTGGATATGAGTGGATGAGAGGAAATTGGTTGTCCATTCAGAGGCTTATAAGAAGCTGCAATTGCACTAAGATGGACTCTTACCGAATTGGTCTTTAGACCAGAATTCGATAAGTGAAGGAGATACTCTAATATCGATTCAAAAGGAGGGTTTAATCCCTTCTTGGAGCACCATATAGTAAAACGTTTCCACTTGAAGGCATAAGATCTTCTTGTGGAAAGTTTTCTAGAAGCCTGAAGGATATCCTTTACCTGTTGGGACAGGTTGAAATCCTGGAGGTCTAAGCCTTCAGCAACCAGGCCGTGAGATACAGGGACTGGGGACTCGGGTGCCATAGTGTCCCCTCCTCTTGGAAAAGGAGATCTGGAGCATGCCCTAACTCCAGAGGTGCAGCTTGAGAGAGATGTAGAAGCAGGGGATACCACGCTTGGTGTGGCCATCGTGGCGCTATGAGAATCATGTGACCCCTGTCTCTCTGAAGCTTGAAGAGTGTTTTGGGGATGAGGGGAATGGGTGGGAAGGCATAAAGGAAGTCCTGACCCCAGTGAAGGAGGAAGGCATCCCTTGCCTGACAATTGTGAGCCGGAATCCTGGAACAGAACCGGGGAAGTTTGGCATTCAATGGACTTGCAAAGAGGTCTATGTCTGGAGTGCCCCAGAGATGAAATATCTTTGCCACCTGGTCTAGGTGGAGAGACCACTTGTGAGGCAGCAGTACTCGACTGAGTTTGTCTGCCCAAAGGTTTTGAATACCTGGAAGATATACCACTAGAAGGTGAATTTGTTACTCTCTGGCGAGGGCCCACAGTCATAAAGCTTCGCTGCATAACGACAGAGAGCCTGTCCCGCCCTGCTTGTTCACAAAGAACATGGCTACTTGATTGTCCATCTGAACTAGGACTGTCTTGTAGCTGAGCTGGGCGTGGAATACTCGAAGAGCTAAATAGATTGTTCTTAATTCCAGGAGGTTTATGTGTAGACCAGCCTCCTGTGGAGTCCTGGTGCCCTGGGTAGAGAGATGATTCAGGTGTGCTCCCCAATCCACCTGTGATGCATCTGTTGTTAGGGTGGCCTGAAAAAGGGGTTGATGGAAAGGAGACCCCACTGTCAGATTTTCTAGTGATTGCCACCATTGGAGGGACAAAATTAGTCGTTGAGAGTTTACTGTTTTGTCTGACAAATGTCCTGTGGCCTGAGTCCACTGTGTGGATAGGGTCTACTGAGCTGCTCGCATGTGGAGGCGAGCATATGGGACTACATGAACTGTGGATGCCAAATGTCCCAGCAACTGTAGTAGCTCTCGAGCAGTTAGGGAGGATTTCCCTGCTGCTTGAGAAGCTAGTTGCATTGTGCGAAGACACCGGGCCTGTGGAAGGAAAGCCTTTGCCTGTCTGGTATCTAGACAGGCCCCTATGAATTCTAGGCATTGGGAAGGAACAAGTTGGGATTTTGGGAAGTTTATTACCAACCCCAAGTATTGGAGGATTCGCATTGTGCGAGACAGTGCAGTGCTGGCCTCTGCAACTGTAGGGGCTCAAATGAGCCAGTCGTCTAAGTAAGGGAAGACGAATATCCCCAGGGTTCATAGAAATGCAGATACTACTGCCATGCATTTCGTGAATACCCTTGGAGCTGAAGCCAGACCAAAGGGAAGAACCCTGTACTGGAAATGTTTTCCCTTGAAAAGGAATCGTAAGAATTTCCTGTGATTTTGGTTGGATCAGAATGTGAGTGTATGCATCCTTTAAGTCTAGAGAGCAAAGCCAATCCTGGGTTTGAAGATATGGCAGAAGAGTTCCAAGAGAAATCATTTTGAACTTCTCTCGGAACAGGTATTTGTTCAATTCTCTGAGGTCTAGAATGGGTCTGTGTCCTCCTGTTTTCTTTGGAATAAGAAAATAGGGGGAGTAGAACCCTGCACCCCGTTGAAGAATGGGTACCTCTTCTATTGCCCCTTGGGCAAGAAGTGTTGAGAGCTCGTGATCTAGCAGATTGTCTGCGGAGGTTTGAGGATTGAATTGCCTTAGAATTGTAGGAGGGGGCATGCTGTGAAAATACAGCTTGTACCCCTCTCCTACAATGGACAGAGTCCAATCTTCTGCTGTTATCTGATGCCATCTGTTGGCAAAGTGGCATAACCTGCCTGGGATATTGGGGGGTTGGGGACCCCTTAGAGGCAGGAAGGCTAAGCTCTCTAGGAAGGAGTCAAAGCCCTTGAGGGGGCTGAAGCTGCGGAGCTGGTTGGGCTCTCGGGCCTTTTGGCTTCTTTTGCTGTCTAGTTTGTCCCTTTTGGGCAACCTGACCCTGAGTTTGACTCTGCTGGGTATAGGAAGGATAAAATTTCCTCTTTTTGCTGAAAGAGGGTTTTTTATAAGGCTTCTTTTTGGCTGGAGTGGCTGTAGATTTAATCTATCTAGAGTGGTATTGTCAGCATCCAACTCGTTAGCCTTTTCCTGCCAGTTCTTGCCAAAGAGATTCTCTCCCGTGCAAGGAATGTTGCCTAACTTGTCCTGTACCCAAGTCTCCAAGTCTGATGCCTGAAGCCAGGCAATCCGTCGTGCCCCAATGGCAATAGCAGAGGTTCTGCTGATGCATTCAAAGCAGTCAAAGGCTGCACGATTCACAAACCTGGAGACATCTTAAGCATGCTTAACTAGAGCAAGAAAGTCTTGTCTCTTTTCATCTGGGAGAAGTGGGCTCATAAGCTCCAAGTCTCCTGTAACTTCTTTGAGGAACATGCCCATATATAGTATATATGAACTGATCCTAGCTGAAAGCATGGAAGCCTGAAAAGTTTGGCGCCCAAAAGCGTCCAGAGTCCGGCATTCACGACCTGGGGGACTGGATGCATGCCTCTTTGCACTTTTCATCCTACGTATGGCTGACTCCACCACCATTGAATGGTGTGGCAGCTGAGTCTTTTGAAATCCAGGACATGGCGGAATTCGATACTTAGTATCAAGCCTTCTAGAATGAGGAGATGTAGTCAGAGGTGTCTCCCACATTCTGAACATCAAGTTATGCAGAATTTCATGGATGTGAACTCCAAATGCTTCGAAAAATCATGAAGACCCCAGCACACATTAACCACGAATAACTTTTTTTGTTGGAATGGCCAGCAAAGTAAACAGGATTTTACCTGCTACCACAGTGGCCCGTCCTTTTTAATCAAATTTATAAATTAACTTTAAAACAGCTCTTATTCAAAAATAGCTGGTACTTAGCTTTGTAGAAAAAAAGAGCAGGCTGTGAAAATGTTGTTTACAACGATAAATCGATGTCACTTCAGTAGGTCAATGTTGCTACGACGTGCCACGTTTCGGGGGTACACACATCAACCCCCTGCTTCAGGTCAGACCTCTGAATTAAATGAAGAACGTCAGCCCTAAAATACATAGCTGTGAAAATGGTTTTTATAGACCTGGCTTGCCGTTAGAAATCACAGAATAGGACACACCTCCCCAATGTGATATGCCAAAAAGGAACCAATCCAGTCAGAGAGGTGAAACCACCAATCAGATTCCACCTCCCGATGAGAAAGGTTAATAGGCAGTTAAGAGAACCTATGCAGAGGGGAAATCCCCAGCCATTCACACCTCCAAATGTTAACGAATGGTATACCAATCGATCTGTTGATTAAGACCATGTGGAACAACTGAGTTTAATCGAAATATCCATCTTTGCTCCAAATTCTGCAAACGTTGGATCCGGTCATCACCACACGGATCTAGGGGTACATGATCGAGAACTCGCCATCGAAGATCCTCAAATTCGTGAGAGTGCTCGAGACAGTGACTGACCAAAGGAGCTGTCAATGATTGAGTGCGTACCCGAGAAGCATGCTCTATCAATCTTTGCTTAAAAGACCGTGAAGTCCTTCCAACATAGGGCAGCTGGCACGGACAAACGATCAAATAAACCACATGGTTGGTGTTACAATCAGTATGCCATCGAGTGTAATAGGATCAGCTGGTACGGGTATCTGACCAAAAAATGCCCGTTAAAGTACCCGAACAAAAGGAGCAGGATTGACATGAAACGTGGCCAGCCAAATCATGGCTCTTAGAAGGTTGATCCAAGGAAGATCTTGTCTTGACCAAAAAATCTCGCAAATTAAATCCACGGGAATAGGCAATTTGGAGTGGCATTCGAAAACATGAATGGATGGCTAGAATAGGCCAAAATTGATGTATCAAGCGAACCACCGCAGTGGTACCCTGCATAAAAGGAAGAACCCCCGTTGTTTTTTCATCAGAAAGTGCAGAAGCCTTAGGTGTCAAAAGCCACTCCCGATGCGTGTTACATGCCCTTTTATAGGCTAAATGAACCACTTTTGATGGATATCCCCTGGATAAAAGGCGAGTGGTTAATTCATGTGCATGGAATTTAAATTGTGATATTTCAGTACAATTTCTACGAAGTCTCAGAAACTGACCATATGGTAAGCCCCGTTTCAGTTCTCTTAACTGCCTATTAACCTTTCTCATCGGGAGGTGGAATCTGATTGGTGGTTTCACCTCTCTGACTGGATTGGTTCCTTTTTGGCGTATCACATTGGGGAGGTGTGTCCTATTCTGTGATTTCTAACGGCAAGCCGGGTCTATAAAAACCATTTTCACAGCTATGTTTTTAGGGCTGACGTTCTTCATTTAATTCAGAGGACTGACCTGAAGCAGGGGGTTGATGTGTGTACCCCCGAAACGTGGCACGTTGTAGCAACATTGACCTACTGAAGTGACATCGATTTATCGTTGTAAACAACGTTTTCACAGCCTGCTCTTTTTTTCTACAAAGCCGGTAGTACCAGCTATTTTTGAATAAGAGCTGTTTTAAAGTTAATTTATAAATTTGATTAAAAAGGACGGGCCACTGTGGTAGCAGGTAAAATCCTGTTTACTTTGCTGGCCATTCCAACAAAAAAAGTTATTCGTGGTTAATGTGTGCTGGGTTCTTCATGATTTTTCGAATTTCATGGATGGGCGGAGTGGCTGCCTCCTTTGGAGCTTTAGGATATTGGAGAATTTCCAATTCCTTTGCTCTGGGTTCCTGTTCAGGAGCTACCGTGATTAAAAGGCCTTTGGCCACATTACGAATAAAATCCTGAAAAGACATGTCCTCTGGAGGTGACATTCTGTGTTGGGGAGAAGAGGGATCTTCCGGAGAAACCCTCTGGTACCAGCAGAATTGTCAGAGTCTTCGGAATCGGAGGATTCGAAGTATTCCTGACCACGATGCTCATGCAAAGCACGGTCCCGGTATCGATCAAAGTCGGTACCGAGTTGATCCGGTACCGATCTGTCGATTCCAGCCAAAGATGGGGTGGGAAGAACTCCCACCGGGGCTGGTACTGTCGGTACCGGTATCTGTACCGGTGTAGGTACCGGCATCGGTATCGATGTCGGTACCGGTGCCCATTGAACCATAGGTATCAACGTACCACAGCTGTGAGAAGAGCTGCAATGCTGCGTTTGATAGTGAGGAACCTCTGATCTATTGACACTGCCGATGCTTGGGTGTCGGTACCGGTGAAAACGACCGGGACCCCTGAGCATGGCACCAGTAGTTCTTGCGAAGTCAAGGCCTCGAGAACATCCTGGAGCCCCATTGATGCTTTGAAAGCCAAAGCCTCCCGTTGTGGCTGTTTTGCCGGTGTGGTTCCCTCAAGGGCAATGCCAATGGCCTCTCAATGCTTAGCAGGAGAGCTACCCTTTGAGGACCAGCTTTTTTGTTTAGTTACTTGAGATCCATGGGAGGAAGAGGAGGCTCTTGAAGATGTCAATGCAATGGATCTGGCATCCGAAGAAAAGAGAGTACCGAGCTTTGCAGCCCGGTTCTGTCTTCCTCTCTTAGTCATACCCATACAGGAGAGACATTCAGATGGAGAATGTTCAGGCCCTAAACATTTAAGACACCAATCATGGGTGTCAGTGACGGAAATGGTACCGCCACACTTAGTACATTTTTTAAAACCACTAGTTGGTTTTTCCATGTTTCAGGAATATGAGGCCTAATGCCCAAAATGGCGCCTAGCACCGAAAAATAAAAGTTTCTGAAGAGAAACAGTTCAAAGTATAAAATTTTTTGAAAAAAGAAAAGAACCAGCGGTACCGGTAGGCATAGTGCGGAGGCAAACGCGACCACAAGAAAACAATTTTAAAGACGGAATTTTCTGTGGTGACAGGGTATGGGTCCTGTCGGCTCCGTGGAAAATAAAGAACTGAAGAGGGCCAGTTGGAACTATTCAGCAGCACTATCCAGATAGTGCCACTGAATATCATTACATGCCACCTCGGCTCTATCAGATAATGCTGGGGTGGTCCATGGGCAGAGAAGGATGAAGACAGAGTTTATCTAGGCAGCAGCGATTTTCAGTGCTGCTTGCTAGATAACTATCTGGATGTTAAGAAAGCAAAAAGCTGTCCTAAGATGAGATTTTTACTTACCAGATAATGTCCTTTCCTTGAGTCCTGCTAGATCAGTCAGGACAAGTGGGTTGTGTTCCCCTACCAGCAGATTGATGGTGATAGATAGCTAATGAAATGGCCAGGTTTCAATGACATTGCTCCCATGCCTCTATCAGTCTGAGTCATTACAGGGCACCTCAGCATTCATCCCAAAGCATGTGAGAAAGCATGGCAAATCTCACATAACCCTGACGTGGGCAACAATGATTAATCAAACAGTACAGAAACTATGTACAGGAGAGATTGAATAGCAGGCTGTCAGTAGGATATAAATCTGCAGAGCCAAGCATATAAATCATAGCGGACCAACGTACTGCCACAACATAATAGACCAAGCACAGTTCCAGGGGTGGGTCCTGGACTGGTCTAGCAGGACTCAAGGAAAGGACATTTTCTGGTAAGTAAAATATCACCTGCTAGACCTGTCCAGACAAATGGGACGTACTAAAGGTATGCCTCAACTAGGCAGGAAGACACAGCAGCTCATAAATCTTGAGTCAAAGGTGATGTCCGCCCGAGCATGGACATCCAAGCAGTAATGCTTGACAAAAAGTGAAAAGCAATGCCCATGTTGCCACCCGACAATGTCTGAAGGGGCTACTAAGCTACTGTATGCTCCGCCCATGAGGATGCCTGCACCAAGCAGAATGGGTGCACAGACCCTCTGGAGCCAGCCATTTTCATCACAGCTACACCGAGGCAATTGCCTGCTTGATCTAATATCCCAAGGTAGACTTGGCTGCTGCGACACCCTTGCATGGGTCAGCTAACAGCACATAAAGATGACTGAACTTCAAAAAGGAATTTGTAACTTTCAAGTCCCGGAGAAGCACCCTCCAGTCATCCACAAGGCGAAGATCCTTATCTTTACCTCTACACTGCTCCTTAGAAAAGCAGGACAAGCAAATCACCTGGTTCACATAAAAGGGAGATATCACCTTGGGTAAAGAGGAATGCACAGGTGAAATGGAAACATAGTAACATAGTAACATAGTAAATGATGGCAGATAAAGACCAGTATGGTCCATCAAGTCTGCCCAGTGCGATGCCAAGAGTAGGTACACCTGCCGCTTCGTGCAGGCCCCCTCTCCCCATGTCTTTGTCCAGGGGTGATCCCGCCATTCCATGTAGGATACCCCTATATGTTAAGGAATTAGATGGTTCAGATTATTTTGATATTTTCTTGTTGCTGTAAAGGGATCCACTGTGTCTGTCCCATGCCTTTTTAAACTCCGTCACTGTATTTGCCCCCACCACTTTCATCGGGAGCGCATTCCAAGCATCCACCACCCTTTCAGTGAAAAAGTATTTCCTGACATTGCCTTTCAATTTACCACCTTGTAGCTTCATGTTATGCCCTATAGTTTTGCAGCTTCTCCGTCTTTGGAAGAGGTTTGTTTGTTCATTATTTCTCTTTAAGTATTTAAAGATCTGAATCATATCTCCCCTGTCCCTCCTCTCCTCCAAAGTGTACATGTTTAGGTCTTCAAGTCTCTTCTCATAAGGCTTCTGACGCAGGCTCCAAATCATTTTGGTCATCTTTCTCTGAACAGCTTCCAGTCTTTTTACATCCTTTGCAAGATACGGTCTCCAAAACTGAACACAGTATTCCAAGTGAGGCCTCACCAATGACTTGTACAGTGGCATAAGTACCTCTTCCTTTCTGCTGGTAATTCCTCTTCGTATGCAGCCCAGCATCCTCCTGGCTTTTGCCACCACCTTGTCGCACTGTTTTGCCACCTTGAGATCTTCAGAAATAATCACTCCAAGGTCTTTCTCCTGATCCGTACACACCAATCTCTCACCCCCCTATCGTGTACATTTCCCTTGGATTTCTGCTTCCTAAGTGCATGACTCTGCACTTCTTCGCATTAAATCTTAATTGCCAAGCATTGGACCATTCTTCCAGCTTTTGTAGATCATTCCTCATGTTAACCACAACCTTGGGGGAGTCCACTCTGTTGCAAATTTTTGTGTCATCTGCAAAAAGACAGACTTTTCCATGCAGTCCTTCAGCAATATCACTCACAAATACATTGAACAGTGCCGGGCCCAGGACCGACTCCTGGGGCACCCCGCTAATCACCTTCCTTTCATCCGAGTGAGCTCCTTGTACCATCACCTTCTGTCGTCTGTCAGTCAACCAATTTCTGATCCAATTTACCATCTTGGGATCTATCCCTAAGCTACTGAGTTTGTTGATAAGCCTCCTATGAGGAACAGTATCAAAGGCTTTGCTGAAGTCCAGGTAGATGACATCCATCGCATGCCCCTGATCTAGTTCCCTGGTCACCCAGTCAAAGAACTCAATCAGATTTGTTTGGCAAGATCGTCCTTTGATAAAACCATGTTGCCTCGGATCTTGCAACCTGTTGGCTTTGAGAAAGTTCACAATTCGCTCTTTCAGGAGTGCCTCCATTACTTTTCCCGCCACCAAGGTAAGGCTCACAGGCCTGTAGTTAGACATTTCTTCCCTGTCACCACTTTTGTGTAGAGGTACGACATCAGCCATTCTCCAGTCCTGAGGAACCTCTCCTGTTTCCAAGGATCTGTTGAAAACATCCTTTAACGGCCCTGCAAGAACCTCCCTGAGCTCTTTCAGTATCCTGGGATGTATCTCATCTGGTCCCATGGCCTTGTCCACTTTCAGTTTTGCAAGTTGTTCTAACACATCATCTTCTGTGAATGGTGTGGTATCTACTTCATTCCCAGTTTTATATTTGGGAGTCACAGCTGGTCCTTCTCCAGGACTTTCCTTAGTAAAAACAGAACAGAATTATTTGTTTAGCAACTTCGCTTTTTCAATGTCACTTTCCACGAGTGTGTTCCCAGCACTTCTGAGTCCTGCAATTCCACCTCTGATCCTCCTACTTTCCCCAATATACCTGAAGAAAGTTTTGTCGCCACACTTCACATCTTTAGCCATCTTTTCCTCTGCCTTTGATTTTGCTATCCTTATTTCTCTCTTTGTCTCTTTGAGTTTGATCCTGTATTCATTTATGTGTTCCTCTGTTTGCAAGCTTTTGAATTTTGCGAAAGCTGTGTTTTTTTGCCTTTATTTGAGCAGACACTTCTTTGGGAAACCAAATAGGTTTTCTTCTCCTCTTGTTTTTGCTTACTTTTCTTACATATTTATCTGTTGCCCCTTTTATTGCCACCTTTAGTTTAGCCCATTGCAATTCCACTTCCCTTATCTCCTTCCACCCTGTCAGCTCCTCCTTTAGGTACTCGGCCATTTTATTGAAGTCTGTGTTTTTGAAGTTTAGGACCTTGAGCTTGATTGGCCTGTACCATGGCTTTTATCTCAAACCACACCATGTGATGATCGCTGCTGCTTACAGGGGCACCCACGCAGACATTCGTCACGCTATCACCCTTGGTAAGCACAAAATCAAACAGCCACCTCTGAAAAGAATAAATATGGATGCCGGCAAGACAGAGCCTGCAACTTGGAAATCCACCTTGCCAAACAAATCGTGATCAAGCCTTTCAGAGTAGCGTGCTTCAGAAGCTCAAAGGTCTCTGACAATAGTGCCCTGAGCACCAGACAGAGATCCCAAGAAGGGACAAATGACCAGAGGGGAGGATGCAGATGCCAAACCCCTTGAAGAAAATATGAAACATCTGGGTGCAAGGCTGAAGACTTTCCAGCCATCGGACTTCTGCAACAGGACACGGCTGCCACCTGGACGTTTAGGAGGTAAGGGAAGCAATCCTTTTCCAGACCATCCTGTGATGACTAACAGAGCTGACACCTCAGCTGAATTAGGAACAAGCTGTCGTGCACCTTGCCTATGCTCAAAGAGATATCAGATTCACACGTATGCTAGGCTGGTAGGACCCCTCCTCCCCAGGTTTTGAGCACAGCAGAAACTACTGCAGGAGAATCGTGCTTATACATCAGCCAACTCCCTTCAAAAGCCAAGCCGTAAGTGAGAAGGGAGCCAGGTCATCCAGGACAAACGGCCCCTGATACAACTAGCCTAGAAATGGGGCAGATGAAGAGGAGGATTCTGCATGAACTGCATCAGGTCCCTAAACCATGTTCAACTCATTCAGTCCAGCACCACCAGAACAATTATGCCCAGATGGTGCTTTATGCACCAAAGCACATGCCCCAACAGCAGCCATGGAGGAAGCAAATATAGCAGGCACTGTCTTGGCCAGTACTGAACTAGGGTGACAATGCCCTTGGACCCAGTTTACGTGTGGTAAGTGAAGCAACGGCACAATTGTCATTGGAGTGGGATGCCATTAATTCCATCATGGGGCGAGCCCAATGGCAGAGAAGCATCTGAAGCATCTCCTGACCCACTCTCCAGGATCGAGTAACAATGGAAGAAGACTGCTTCCACATTGACTACCCTAGCAATGTGCTGAGCTAACAGAGCTAGGAGGCACATATCTGCCCAGGCAAACTAGAGAGCTATCCCCAGGGCCACTCCTGCACACCTTGTGTCACCTTGGGGATTACATATGCCACTGCCGTGACATTGCCCGAGACCACTTGCACCACCCTGTCCTTGACTAATGGCGGGCAAATGCAAGAGGGCCAGCCAGATAGCCCTTGCTTCAAGATGGTTGATGGCTGCCATCTGCCTGTGGCTCCAACAACCCTGAGCAGTTCAGTCTTGGCAAGGGCTGCTCTGCCCATTAGACTGGCATCCGTTGCCAGATGAATCCATAAGTGATCATCCAGTGGCATGCCCCTCTTCAAATAACATGGGCGTAGCCGCCACCTCAAGCTGGCTGTCATTCCCAGCTGGAACGGAAGCTTGAGCTTGAACTCGTGAGAAAGAGCCGCTGGAGCAGCCTCATATGAACACACCCATGGCACCATCTTGACTGCCGCAGTCATCAAGCTGAGAAGCTGAAGATAATCCCAAACCCTGGGAGCCTGTTGAGAAAAAAATACTTCAAGTTGTTCCACAATCTCTGCACTCACTCCTCCGGCAGACGACTGTGCACTCAAGCACTGAAACATGCTCCCAGGACTTCCAGAGATTGGGAAGACTCCAACGGATGCTTTCCCCAATTGACCATCCAGCCGAGGCCTTCCAGAAGGACACGACTTGGATCAAACCTCAGGAGGCCTCCAACAAAGAACAGGCTCAGCTGAGCCAGTCATCCAGAAATGGATGTACACATAGTGACATAACGCAGCAGCCACCATCACCATGACCCTGGAGAACATTCTCGGGGTTGTGGAGAGGCTGGAGGGAGGGAAGCAAGGGACGATGTGAGCCAAACACGGCAAAAGCAGACATCTCTGCTAATCCTCCTGGATCGGGATATGAAAACAAGCTTTGGCCAAAACCAGAGATGTTACGAACTGCCTTTGGAGTATCGTCAAAATCACAGATCTCAGAATTTCCATTTGGAAGCTCAACGTGCGCAAATGAATATTGACCACCTTGAGGCTATTGGTCAGAAGCAGCCATCCTTCTCTGACATCCTAAGAGAAAGAGAATATCTGTCCTTGCCCCGCTCAGCCAGGAGCACTGGCACCACTGCCTTTAGGTGCAGTAACTTGTCCAATGTGACCAGTGTGGTGGCTCTCTTGTCTGCCAAACCACATGGAGAAATGACAAATACTTCCGGGATTGGCTGCTTGAAATCCAGGACATAACCACTTTGAATGGTGTCTAGCACCCTTCTATCCTTGGTGACATTTGGGAATGGGGGTCCAAAACCTACATAGTGATTAATGGAGGGGACCAAGTCTCTGGACCCATGAGCCCCATCAAATGAACAAATTATGGGTCTGGAATCCAGAAGCACAGAAGAAGAGCTCCAGGATGAAACACTGGGTATCCCGAGACCCCCCCCGAAGTCAGTCCAGCATGCCCGCAACAGACAGGCAGAGGGAAAAGACACTCTTTGCTTCCCAGGCCCTTTCAGTCTATCTTCTGGAAGGCAATAAGACTTGACTTTGGCCAAGACTTTTACTATCTTCTCCAATCAGCCCCACAAGGGAGCTTTCCCTTAAGGCCAGTTGTAGCACCTGAAGATTGGAGAATGGCCAGTGTAACGCCAATTTTTAAAATGGGTTCCAGTGGTGATCCGGGAAACTACAGACTGATGAGCCTGATGAAAGTACCAGGAAAAATGGTAGAAACCATTATTAAGAACATATCTGAACATGTAGATAGTCATAGTTTAATGGGAGAAGGTCAACATGGATTTAGCCAAGGAAAGTCTTGTTTTACTAATCTGTTGTATTTTTTTGAAAGTGTGAATAAAGAGATAGACAAAGGTGAGCTGGTTGATATAGTGTATCTGGATTTTCAGAAAGCCTTTGACAAGGTCCCTCATGAGAGATTCTTGACGAAATTAAAAAGTCATGGGATAGGAGGCTGTGTACTATTATGGATCAGGAACTGGTTAAAAGATAGAAAATAGAAAGTAGGGCTAAATAACCAATTTTCTCAATGGAAAAAGGTGAATAGTGAAAAAAGGTGATTTGTGCTGGGCCCAATGCTTTTTAACGCATTTATAAATGACCTGGAAATGGGAAGAACGAGTGAGATGATCAAGTTTGCAGATGACATAAAATTATTCAAAATTGCTAAAACACATGAGAATTGTGAAAAACTGCAAGAGGACCTTGATAAATTTGATGCCCTGTCATCCAAATGGAAGATGAAATTTAATGTGCACATGTACAAAGTTATGCACCTAGGATAGAACAACCCAAACTACGGTTACACGATGCAAGGTTCCACATTAGGAATCACCACCCAGGAAAAAGATTTAGGCATCATCGTGGATAAATGTATTGAAACCCTCTCTCCAGTGTGCAGTGGCAACCAAGAAAGCAAATAGAATGCTAGGAATCATAAGGAAAGGAATGAAGAATAAAACCAAGGATATTATAATGCCTCTGTATCATTCTATGGTGCGACCGCATCTTGAATAGTGTGTGTGCAATTCTGGTCGCCATATTTTAAAAAGGATATAGCAGAATTAGAAAAGGTACAGAGAAGAGCCACCCTGTGGCATTTCAGGTTCTGACTCCGCTTCCCAGTCGTTTGGAGAGTGTGGAGAAGAGATTGGATGACCAGCAGGGACTGTTGACAGTGCTTGATCAGAATGTTATATGAAACAGCATTTAATGTGCACCCAGTTCCACCTGTTTTGATGGTTAGAGTTAAATGTTAAAATGTTCTACAATTGTTCTCTGTAAAAATAATAGTCTGCTATTATTAATGTTTTTGTTACCTGTAAACCGCCACTGATCTCTGGAAGTGGCGGTATAGAAAAAAATGTATAAATAAATGTTCAACGGGTACAAGATCAGCAGGCGACGTTTTCTCAGGATAAATTGATGTTTCTACGCAAGACTGAAAATTTAGAGAACGCTTCCTGGTCTTTGAACCTGAGGATCTTGAATTTTTCATGTGTCTCTGGCTCTCCAGCACGGACTCTTTTTCATAGGTTCTTGAAGGAAATCTTTGGCTATCCTGATGCTGGCTTCCCTCCTTTGCAGAAGATTTACTATTTACCATCTGGAGTCACCAGGGACTCTACTGCTTCAGTTCCTACTCCTCAAGCTGATGTTTCTTTGGATTCTCTTGACTTGGGGAACTTGTCTACATTATTGGAACAGTCATCTGAAACAGTAGAGTCTAGAGTGACATTACTAGTTTCTTTTGTTTTTCTTCAAGATAGGAATGCGTTGTTACGTTTGTTTCTTAAGAAAACAGATATTGCCTTTATGGGGGGGGGGGGGGTAAGATTCAGATTTTTCCGGATGTGTACTGTTGGACACAAGTCCGTAGGAAGACGTTTTTGGAACTGCGTACTGAAGTGGTTGCACTGGGTGCAAAGTTCCAACTTAGATTTCCATGTAAATGTATACTTCATTATCAGAATTCTGTATATCATTTCTTTGAGTCTTCTCAATTAAGCTTCTTTTTGGATGCTAAGAAGTTGTAGGGTTGATTGGGGTTGAGTGGAGTTGGGGGTTTCACTGGGGCCTTATTGTATTATAAGCTTTGCTGTTCTGTTTTGTTCTTCGCATTTTTATATTTCTTTTTTTTTCTTTCCACTCCTCTGGATTGTGATTCCTGGATCCTCCAATATTGTGGACTATTTGTATTTGGTCTTTGTTCCCCTTGGGGGGTTGTTTTTCCCCTTTGTTTATGTAATTTTCTTAGTATTATTTTGTTGACTGAATGCTTGTTTTTCTTATTTCCAAGTTTTGCTTGGTTTATGTTGTAAAATTTGATAAATAGAAAAAAAAGAGAAGAGCCATCAAAATGGTAAAGGGGATGAAAGGATACCCCTACGAGGAAAGGCTTAAAAGATTAGGACTCTTCAACTTGGAAAAGAGACGGATGAGGGGAGATATGATAGAGAGCTATAAAATTAATGAACGGAGCGGAACGGGTAAACGTATATTGGTTGTTTATGCCATCAAAAAGTAGAAAGACTAGGGGACACGCAATGAAGCTACAATGTAACCCATTTAAGACTAATAAGAGAAAATATTTTTTCACTCAACGTATAATCAAACTCTGGAATTCGTTATTGGAGGATGTAGTAAAATCTGTTAATGTATCTTTGTTTTAAAAAGGTTTGAACAAGTTCCTGGAGGAAAGGTCCATAAACCATTATTAAAGAGGATCCAGGAAATCCATTGCTTATCCCAGGACAAGCATTATGGAATCTCTGTGCCTATTTGGGAACCTGCCCGGTACTTGTGACTTAGTTTGGCCACTATTGTAAACAATATATTGGGCTTGATGAACCTTGGTCTGACCCAGTAAGGTATTTCTTATGTTCTTATGAGTTAGCTTTGGAGGATGTATCCACAGCCCAGCGGTGAAGCCATAACCAACTCCACATCACTGCCGACAGGACAATATCTCTATCCACCAAGCAGGGCCGGATTTACCTTGAGTGAGGCCCTACGCCAACAAAAATTGTGGGCCCCCAGCAGGGGCGGCCCAAGGGGGGTGCGGGGCCTCATTTGCATAAGGGGCCTCATTTGCATAAATATTTGCATAATGTTACCATATACTAACTTTTAGTAAACGTGCCTCTTAGAATGTATGGATAAAGAAAGACTAAAAGATTTCTACATTACTATAATCCAGTGCCAACCCATAGCAAACCCGCCGTATCCTAACAGCACTACCAGGACTCACAAAGCACCATACTCTACCAATCAAAAGGCAACACTGCAAATATTAAACCAATACATTTCAGAGAACAACAATACATGACCTACTGGGGAAAGAGAGCAAGTGGCAATGTCAAATAGGAATTATATAAACAGAACACCTCAGCTCAGTTACACATGCAGAACATAGACCATCACCAAACAAGTAATCACAATTTAGAAACAGGAAGACAATAATTAAACTGGGAATCCCAAAAGCCAAACTTGGAATGTACAACACTGTAGAAATAAAACTATACATTAATTTGCTCTTGTACTAAACAAAGCGCAGACGTTAATGATGCACATTTACCAGAGCTGACATATTCCAATTAATAAATTCAAAATAAAGAGATATTTTTCTACTTTTTGTGCATTTTTTTTCAGCTACAATTGCTCCAGCCACTTTCTTCTGGTTTCTTCGTGTCTTCTGCTAACTCTCCATCGTCTGCTGTCCATTTGTCCTTTCTTCTCTCTTCTAGTTTTTTTCCATTCTCTCTCTACATCTGCTTTAGCATACTAATCTTTCTCCTTTTGCTCTTTCCTCATTCCTATTTCATCCACTCAAATTTTACCCCTCCATCCTCAATCCCCACTTACTCTCCCAATACCCGGCCAATTGTAGATTTTTTATCCCTCCCACACAAAATATTTTTCCCTTCTCCATTTTACTCTTCCAGCCCCATCCCATTCTAATCCTCCCCCAACATCAGCTCCCTTCTAGTTCCAGCCTCACCCAGCATCCATTCCCTTCTAGTCCCTGCATCAGCCCATTTCCAGTCCTAGCCACCCATCAGCCCATTTCCAGTCCTAGCAACCCCCCAACCCAATACCAGTCCTAGCCCCCCCATCAACCCACTTCCAGTCCTAACCCCCCATCACCCCATTTTCAGTTTAAGCCCCCCCTATAACCCATTACCAGTCCTAACCCCCATCAGCCCACTTCCAGTCCTAACCCCATTAGCCCACCTCCAGTCTTAACCCCCCCAGCCCATTTCCAGTCCTAGCCCCCCCATAGCCCATTACCAGACAGCCCCCATCAGCCCACAGCCCATTATCAGTCTTAACCCCCCCTCATAGCCCATTATCAGTTCTAACCCCCCCAACAGCCCACAGTCCATTATCAGTCTTAACCCCCCCTTAGTCCATTACCAGTTCTAACCCCCCCAACAGCCCACAGCCCATTACCAGTCCTAACCCCATCAGCCCACCTCCAGTCTTAACCCCCCCCAGCCCATTTCCAGTCTTAGCCCCCCCATAGCCCATTACCAGACAGCCCCCATCAGTCCACAGCCCATTACCAGTCTTAACCCCCCCCATAGCCCATTACCAGTTCTAACCCCCCCCAACAGCCCACAGCCCATTACCAGTCCTAATCCCATCAGCCCACCTCCAGTCTTAACCCCCCAGCCCATTTCCAGTCCTAGCCCCCCCATAGCCCATTACAAGACAGCCCCCATATGCCCACTGCCCATTATCAGTTTTAACCCCACTAATTGCCAATTACATTTTCAAAACCCCCCCAACAGCCCACAGCCCATTATCAGTCTTAACCCCCCCAAAGCCCATTACCAGTTCTAACCCCCCCAACAGCCCACAGCCCATTACCAGTCCTAACCCCATCAGCCCACCTCCTGTCTTAATCCCCCCAGCCCATTTCCAGTCCTAGCCCCCCCATAGCCCATTACCAGACAGCCCCCATCAGCCCACAGTCCATTACCTGTCCTAACCCCCCCAGCCCATTTCCAGTCCTACCCCCCCCCCCATCAGCTCAAGTAAAATGAAATTTAAAAAAAACAAAACCACTGGCTGCTACCAAGGCCGCGGCAGCATAGACGGTCCCGCGGGGCCCCCTCTGCCCTGCCGAATCCCTCCCTCCGCGACGGCTTTGAGAGGCGCGAAGGGAGAGTGTCTCCCTCGTGTCTCTGTTAAGCCCGCACGGAGGGGCTCAGCCGGGGATTCGGCAGGGCAGAGGGGACCCCGCGGGACCGTCCATGCTGCCGCGGGAACATCCATGCTGCCGCAGCAGCTTTTTGTGGGCCCTTGCCAGCTGTGGGCCCTACGCCATGGTGTATATGGCGTATAGGTAAATCCGGCCCTGCCGCCAAGTGAGCAAGAACATACATAGTATCAGAAGGAGGGCAGTAAGTGACTCCAAAGGAGGGGTAGCATCATCCAATGGGAGAGTCTGAATCCACACAAGCAGGCTTGAGGCATCAGACTGATTGTTAAGCAGAGAATCCATTTTTCCATCCGTAGTGTCCTTCAAGGCCAATTTGATTTCCACGGGAGTTGAGACCCACTTTGTGACTGCCGTGACTTCTGCCTTCACCTTGGTCGGGCCGGACTGTGTGAAGCACTCTTCTCGGGGAGAGCTTGCATCCCTTTACACACCTTTACCCCCCTAGGCGGGAAATCGGTAAGGATCCATTCCGACTGGAACATGTTCTTGATTATTTCTGGAAACGGGAACACTGCCGTGAATATTCGCACTGCCTGAAGAAGCAGAAACCTGTGGCCCCTGCTCTGTCCTGGAGTATCAGCCACATATTAGGTGAAGGAAACTCGAACAATCCATGCCACCAGATCTCCCTTTCAGGACAGATGGAAAATGCCAGCTCCCACATTAACCTTTGATGGAAAAAATACTTTTTCTTTTTTGTATAGGACTTCTCAGCCGAGACAACAGAACCAGCACTGAAGTTCAAGTCTTGGATAGTCCCCAGCAAACCCACATCTCCAAAAGGCAATCTCCATCTGAGTCACTTAGAAGGAGGCACTCAGGCCGGGCTTCTATACTCTGCCCATCCCTTACATGACTGTGCTCTAGGGAATCCAAAGGCTGCATGGTCTGAGTTCCTTGCCAAAGACCATGCTTGCTTAAGAAGGAAAAGAATTCCAGGGAGGACAACCCAGATTCCAGGAGCTTGCTTCCCTAAGGATGATCCCCAACATTACTGGAGCCGAGCCCTCTGAAGAAGGGAAGTGGCCAGAAGCACTGTCACCAAAATTCAAGGCCAGGCTATTATTCTTACCCACAGCGCCATCAGTTGCCTCCTACTTTGAGGCTGAAAATGCCAGACCAACCAAATCCCTTCATTGGAAGAAGGGAGACGGGTCCACAAGTGAAAGGTCAGAGGCTGCCATGCAGGATGAATCCAATGAGGAGGTGCTTTGCTTGTCACAGGTCAAACAATGCTTCCTGGAAGAAGACAGAAAGAGTTAAGGCAGGCAAACATTTGCACGAGCTAAGGCTGCATAGGCAGAAAAGCATGTGCTAACGAAGCACATACATGAGTGCATGTTACAGGCGCTTGGACAGAAAGGGGCGTTGAAGCCAGGCAGAATGTGTGCTGGAATCGCTTGGGTGCAAGGCATGCAAAAGCAAAAAACATCAACAGTACGTGCTGGAAAATCGCAGGAAGCGCTGATTCCAAGCCAATGGTCGCTCATGGTCCACCCAGACTTATGCCCCAAAATGGACGCGTGCAGGATCCCCCAACAAAGACAATGACAAAGTCAAGCCTTGGTCATGCCAAGCTCAGTGCTACTCCCCAGACACTGTTTCTTTCTTTCTTATGTTTTCCTAACAGGCTTGCAGCTACATATCTCTTAGGTATCTTCAGTCTTTGGGGAGAGGAAGAGGGGACAGAGGAGGAGGGAGGGGGCTTTGAGGTTGGGTGAGGCTGCTGATCTCTTCCAAATCCTTCCAATTTTCTGAGGCTCAACGGGCCCTTATCATGAAAGAGCGAGGAGCTGAACCAGTTTTCCCTCCTCCTTTAGCCACAAAAAAGACCTTGTCTAGTGGAGCCTCCCACATCATGCTCAAGTGAGAGAATCACCCTCAAGGTGGTCATTCACAAGTGAAATCAATCTTTTTTCTCTCAGTTGTTCAGATTTTCTTCAGAGTTGAGAAAATCCGTCCACCATCTACTGAAGACAGAAGAATACTGAAGTGTCCTCTAGTGGCTCAGGCTGATAGAGGCATGGGAGTGATGGCATTGAAACCTGGGCACTTCATTGGCTACCTGTCTCCACCAATCTACTGGCAGAAGAACACAACCACTTGTCTGGACTGGTCTAGCAGGATGATATGAAAGTGCTATCTAGATAAGCTATCCAGATAGTGGCTGAAAATTGCCACCATCCAGCTAATGGCGGTGCCTATCCTCATGTTGTTGTTAAGTGCTGTCGTGTCAGTGTTGGCTCATGGCAACCCTCTGGATAGTTGTCTTAAATTGTGTCTGGTCTTCAGTGAGGTGACTCATTGTTGACAAAGTGGCACCCATTGCTGCTGTTATTGTATCGATCCATTTCATTGTTGGCCTTCCTCTTTTGTGTTGACCTTCTACCTTCCCAAGCATGATGTCTTTCTCTAATGATCTCTCTCTTCGCATGATATGTCCAAAGTATGAAAGTCAAAGTCTTGTCATCTGAGCTTCTAAGAAAGCTTAGGTTTGATCTCCTCTAGTACTGAATGGTTTGTTCTTCGGGTATAGTGCCTGCATAATCCAGATAGTCACCAGCAGCTGCTATATGCAGTCCACAGCTGCTATCCCCTTAAATGACTTGCTAGCGTTTGTAAGAGGGATTATAGGGTTGTTTTTTGATAATAATTTTATGTGAATGCTATGATGTTTTTCTGGTTGTAAACCACCCTGGGGGTCTTTGTGAAATTGGGAAGGTGGGATATAAATTTTGTACATAAATAAGTAGATAAATTAAAACAGATCCCGGAGTATAAGAGATGAAAAGTCATAGTCCATTCTTCTTGTTTTCTCCATAGGCTGAGAAATTCTTCTTCTCCATCATTTGAGCCTTCCTCAAGTAAAAGGGAATTTCTATCCCCTGGACAAACACTGGCCACTGGAGACTGGACTCAGATTCAGGCTGCAGACACTTCTTCCCGTAGAACCCTGACCCTCCTCGATCCGGTTCTTAGGGTTGTCCTCAGGATCCCCCCCTTTTCTTCCAAGATCTCAGTTCTCCATGACCTGTAAACTGCCTTGCTGGACCCTATATAAGGCTTAAGAAGCAGTATATCAAGAGACTGAATAAACTTGAGTAAAACTAAACTCCTTCGACTAAAGGTCTCCTTCTGCCCCTGGCCCCTCCTAAGTACTGTGGTGCTTTGCTAACCAAAGAAAGAAAACTGTCCTTTATACCATTAAGCTTTCCCTCCATTTCAAGGATGCCTCCCACCATTACAGTTGTCCCTCGTTTATCGCGGTTAATCAGTTCCAGACTCTACCGCGATAAGTGAATTTCCGCAAAGTAGGATTCTTTATTTATAAATCAAATATTTTCGTAGTTAGAGCATAGAAAACCTGTTTATGACCTTCTAAATATGGTTTGTAACATTATTAGAGCCCTCTAGACATGAAATAACACCCCTTTAGTCACCATTACACTCGTATTACCCAATATATTAAACACACTCTGATTTGGCTTGGTTTCACCACACTCGATTTCAAACACACACAAGGAGTGGTCGAGCGGCTGCACCTGGCGTTGAATGATTTGCAGGGGTGCTTGAATACATAGGCCTACAGTCCATACGTACAGTAATTTTAATTTTAATTGTAATACAGGGGTGTATAATTGACTAGACAACCGAGCGCGTGCTGTATCATTTTCACTGTCTCGATCAACTTTTTAATGAATACTGTATATTTGAAAAAAAACGTGAGTGAAGCCGTGAAAGACGAAGTGCGAAGTGGCAAGGGACGACTGTACCTCACTAGTAGGGCAACCCTCCCAGTACTTGAAGATTCTGAATGGTAAAAGGTCATCTCTTATTAGGTGGTACTGTAGAACCATTAAGGGTTGCTACATGAGTTAATCAGAGTTGACAGAATAAAAGCAGGACATCTTGTCTCTCTGACAGTGTTTGCTGTCTAAGAAGCCACTGGTGTAAGTTTCTCAAGTCTAGGATTGCCTCAGGGAAATGATCACAATATTACAGTAAGGAAGATGTTTACTAAACGGCAGTAGTGGACACTATGCGCTATCAGAGCCGTGGCTCCATTGAAATCAATGGGGCCGCGGCTCCGATATCGCACAGAGTCTGCTACTGCTGTTTAGTAAACACCCCCCTTAAAATAATATAAGAACATAAATTAAACCATGGCGAGTCAAAAGAAGGTCCATTCAGCCCTGTATCCTGTCTAGTCAATCATGGAACAGTCCATTTTAAGAAGAAAAATTTGAGTTTTTTTTAATTTCACTTTTAAAAATTCCTGGGGGATGTATCAACATTTAGTTGAAAATTTTGAATCTAGGTAAGAATCAGTGCGAATATTGTTTGAAATATTTTTTTAATGATAAAAATCTGAGTTATCAGCCTATATGAAAACACTTTTTTTTCTGATCAATCAGCTGTTGAGTAAAATGAATAAAAGATACAAGAAAATTAGCACATATAGAGTGTATCAATCATAGATATTTATTTAACATCAATCAAAGACTGTAACACAAGCTCTGGGCCTTATTTTAAAAAGGACATTTCCCCATTGTATACATAAAGAAAATATCTTTATTGAATAAGGACCATTGATGAGAATGTTCCCTCCATAGAGAGACTAAATAATATTCTGGCTACATTGAAGTACTGGCACTTCACATCCAACAGTTCTACATTTCTCCTAAATGATTTCATAATTGGCACAAGACTCCCTCTCAGGCATAACAACAGAGCTAACTAATGTGTTTTACAAAAGACCCTGCCTTTTCAATTTTTCCAGATTTCTAGAACTTTTGTACGTCTACTGATTTTCATAGAAATTATAATCACATCAATACTTAGAAGTGCTTTTCTTTAGTTGTTCAACAACGCTGAACATATTCAATTGATGGTATTTCCAGTACAATAAGGATTGTTTTATGAATTTGGATGCTCATTTAAATCTGCGGATCTTGAACCTACTTCATGGCATGCCAATCTTCTCTTGTGCCCGATGCATGATGCTGTTTAGGACTCAGTATCTGCCGTACACTATGCAAATCGTATTATCAGATTGCACTAATTAAGGTTTTTTAAACAAGCGGTTGTATGGACCTCTGGCTAATTTTGGGCCACCTTCTAGCAAAATACCTGTCACTCTGTCACCAAGAACCTACTATGGGTTTGCTTTTCAGCAACTCCCTGCCGGCTGGAAGAGATCTTCTCTCCCCTTTCAATCACCCCTGGAGCCTGCATTTTCAGAGACAACCCTCCTATTTGCTACTTGGGCTACAAAGTAGAACCCAATTCATTTTCGATTGCAAAGCTCGTTTACAATCCAGCAATGCGGTCTCCAATAAGACCAAAGTATTATCCGGTAGACCTCCAGGCTCTCAAGGACATGCAAGTCTTAAATTATTTCATAAAACAGTAAACTGGAGAAAATGTACACAGTATAAATCCCAGAGGTTATGGTTTGATGTGCCGATGTTCTAGACTCAGGCTTTTGGGAAAAGGTGCCGCATATCAGCAATAGAATTACAGAATAGTGGCGAGACAAACCTGTTAGCCCCAACCCCCGCCCCCATCTACACGCCTGGGAGGAAAAAAATACAACTCCCAGCGTTCTCTGAGGCCGTGCATGCGCTCACGCCCGCTCTCCAGTATGGCGACTGTGCTCTCTCGAGCGCTGAAGCTGCCAGGTGAGATTGGTCCCGGGAGGGGAGGGATCGGGGCAGGCTTTGGGGTAGTGGGGAGAGTGTTGTTTCCTTCTGCGTGTTCTGGTGCTGCGGGCGAAGCGCGCCTCTTGTGACGTCATGTAGTCAGGGTGAGGAAAAGGTGAGGCACCCGCATAGCAGATGGTAGAGACTTAAAGACTGCCAAGATGTGCGAGGGGCTATAGGCGGCCTGTGGGGATAATACTTGCGCTCCAACAACATTCTACTATAATAAAGCGTTATGCACGTCAGAGGAGACGAGAACCGAAGTGCCACTTTGTTGGGTGGGAGATATGCTCTGAAGGATATAGACCAGAGCAAGCTGGTGAATTCTTGGCGGTTGTCTGAGGGCCCCCAGAGCAGGGATGGAATGCACCTCAGCAGATCTGGGAACGGCTATAAATGGGCCCCTTTTTTCTCTGTGCCGCCCCCCTGCACAGGGTCTGTTTTGGTGGGGTTTATGTCACTGTTCCTAGGGTTTCCTTGCAGTGAACGGGAAATCTTTTTAAATGGCATCATTCTGGTGAATTTTAGAGCTCGTTCACTTCAACCATCTTATGCCTTACAGCAGTGTTTTCCAACCCAGTCCTGGAAGCCTACCTATCTGATGTGATCTTCAAAAGCTATTCACTGTGAATATGCACAAGACAGATTTGCATATATTGTGTCTATAAAAGATGTAACTTTTTCTCATTCATGCTGGATAGTCTGAAAACTCAATTGGTTAGGTGTACCTCTGGGCCAAGTTTGGGCCACTGCATTATAATGAACATCTTATTCAGGAAAATATAATGGCATATTACATATCTGCCAAGACTCTCACATTGGGAGTCTTGGCAAATATGTAATATATCGTTAAGACTGTTGTGTTGCTATTACTACTGCTACTGAAAATTTGTATAATGCTATGAGATGTACCTAGCGCTGCACAGAAATAAAAGACGGTCCCTGCTTATCAGAGCTTACTATCTAGTCAAAATGGACAACATGGTAGCTATAGACATGGGATATATCTAGGGGGAATGGTAAGGAAACAAAGGAGATCAAGTGAGTCTAGATCCGAAAGCAGCTGCGAAGAGGTGAGTTTTCAGTCTGGATCTGAAAAGGGTCAGAGAAGGCGCCAGACCTGGGTAGTTTGCTGCTGGAATTAGCAGTAGAAGAGAAGGGCACAGACAGAAGTGATTTGCCAGAAAAGCAGAGTTCCCGAGGAGGAGTGCAGGGAGAGATAAGAGAGGAAAGGTAGTGAGGAGCTAAAGAGTAAATGCACTTATAGGTCAGCTGGAGAAGTTTGAATTGAATGTGGAAACGGATAGGGAGCCATTGAAGTGACTTGAGAAAAGGGGTAATATGAGCATGACAAAGCCGGTGGAAGATTAGTCGTGCAGCAGAGTGTTGAATAGATTGAAGTGGAGAAAGATGATTTAGAGGGAGACCAGTAAGGAGTAGGTTACAATAGTCTAGATGAGAGATGACTAAAGAGTGGATAAGTGTCTTAGTAATGTATTCAGAAAGGAATGGGTGGATTTTGTTGATGTTATAGAGAAAGCTAAAACCTGCTGTTTCTATCAGTTGGATTATGTGGGGAAGGAGAGAGAGGAGTCAAGCCTTGGTCATGCCAGGCTCAGTGCTACTCCCCAGACACTGTTTCTTTCTTTCTTATGTTTTCCTAACAGGCTTGCAGCTGAGGAGAGAGGGAGGAGTAGAGTTATCCGCAAAGACAGAAAGGAGGAAGGGGAGAGGAGGGTTTAGGGAGGAAAAATAAGAAGCTAATTTTTGGCCATGTTCAATTTCAAGTAGCGATGAGACATCCAAGCAGCAATGTCAGAAAGGCAAGCAGAAATCCTGGCCTGGATTGCTAGAGAGATTTCAAGTATAGAAAAGTAGATATGGGAGTCATCAACATAAAGATTGTACTGAAAGCCATGGGAAGAGATGAGTGCACCAAAGGACTTGGTATAGAAAGAGAAAAGGAGTGGACCTAGGACAGATCCTTGGGGTAGACCAACTGAGACTGGGATAGCTGTAGAGGAGGATCCACCAGAACAAACACTAAAATAGTGATGGGAGAGATAAGAAGAGAACCAGGATAACACAGAGCCCTTAAAGCCAAGCAAGGACAAGGTATCAAGGAGAAGGTTATGGTCAACAGTGTCAAAAGAAGCAGAAAGGTCAAGAAGGATGAGGATCAAATAAAGACCCTTGGATTTTGCCAGAAATAGGTTGCTGGAGACTTTGGCAAGAGCCGTTTCAGTAGAATGTAAAGGACGAAAGCCAGATTGTAAAGGATTCAGGAGGGCTTGAGAGGAGAGAAAGTCGAATCAACGGTGATGAACCACATGTTCCAGTAGTTTCGAAAAGAAGGGGAGGAGGGAGATGGGTCGATAGGACAGGTAGGGTCTAATGAGGGTTTCTTGAGGAGAGGTGCGACCACAGCATGCTTGAAGGCTGTAGGGACAGTTGCAGTGGAGAGCAATAGGTTGAGAATATGAGAGATGGAAGGGACAACAGTAGAGGAGATGGAGCTTAGGAGATGGGCAAGAATAGGATCAGAGAAGGAGGTAGTGAGTTTGGAGGAGGAAAGAAAGTGTGTGGTTTCCTCCACAGAGATCATAGAAAAGGAAGAGAGGGTAGCAGAGGTAAGGGGGAAAGTTGGGAGTGAAGAGGGGGAGGAGTGGAAGTAGTGGACATGGTGGGGAAATTGTAAGCTCTTATGAGCAGGGACTGCCTCTTACATGTCGCTGTAGAGCACTGTGTATGCCTTGTAGTGTTATACAAATGAAATGTAGTTGTAGTAGTCTTCTGCTTCAGGAGGCGCTGTCCCAAGCAAGAGTTGGAAACTCACCTAAAACACCATCCTGCCACTGCCACCTGTCTAGCCAGCAGGTTTAGATCTCTCATGCCTTCACAATGCATGAGATCAGCGGTAAGAAGAGCAAATGGTCAAGCTGAAACCTGTTAGCTCCCACATCCCCTCGGCTGCGCTCCTTCCCAAGTCTAAGCAGCAGTAATGAAAAGTAAAAGGTAGGGCCAGGAGCATGTAATGAAAAATCTCCCTCCTTGCAATTGCTCCCCTTCGCAGCTCTGATCTCGAATGGTGTCTTAACTGGGGGAGAGCCACACTGTTTCTCATGCTTGACCAAATCAAATGTTGCAGCACGTTCTACCCGCCTCGGCCTTTAGAGAATTTAGGAAAAGTACAGCTGTACCAAGTTTAGAAATACTTCACGCCTGTAACGAAATAAGTTTACAGCAGAAGGGATATACTGACAGTTTTTGCATGGATTAATAATAAGGGATTCCTATGTCTTAGCTGAGGTGGGGGCAAGACAGGTGGCTGGCTGCATGTTATGAAAATGTATTTTGGGCATTTCTATATATACTCCTTGAAATTCTGTCCTCAGTACCGATCATAATAATGCCTCTTTCAGGACAGAATATTTTTCATTACTGTTTGACTTCGGTAGGTTTGCATTTACTGTTGTAAAGGTTTGTAAGACAGATGCTTTGATGTCTGGGCAGCAAGGTCTAATCTCCCTGCGATAAGCAAATTGAATGTGCTGCTTTTGCAGTAGTGAGAATGCAGGTTTTAATCTTTTCGGCCATTTGCTTCGGTGTGGGTGTGATGAGGACAAACTCTTGAAAGAACTCTCTAACATCAAAGAAAAGCAGAATGGATGGACTTTAAAGAAATACACAAGAGCTTTTGACAGATGTTTTAGCTAAACCCAGCTATGCCTGACTTCTGACTCTTACATTGACAGCAAGCTGAGAGTTTGAAAAGCTCACATAAAAATCGCCTTCTGTTTAACCTTAACCTGCTAAATATGTTTCATTTTACTCTCTGTTTTTAAAATTCTCTGGTATGAAAGAGTCATGCAGAGGGCTGTGAAGAACCAGTTGAATGCTGGGGTAATTTTATAAACCTTTTTTAATGCGTAAAACGTCTCTTATTATCACTTATGAACTTATTTTATAAGTGATTCGGGTGGTACATACTTGAAGAGGAGGCATTAAGGGGAGGAATTTGGGTAGAGCATGGGCAGAGTTGCAATTTATGTACTTACTTTACGAATGTATTTTATAAAATATGTGCTAACATTTAATGTCCACGCCCTCAATTTAGGCAGGATTTGTGCTAATATCTGATAAAGGCACATCATCGCCTATGTGTCTTTTTAAAATAGGCACATTTCTGCCCTATTAATCTATGCATACTGTTTTAAAATTAACCTATAAGTGTGAATATTGTCATACTAGTCATTCAGATTCAGGTGGCTTTATTTGTATGACTATTCAAGAATAGGAAATACCATGTTGAGTCCAGCTGGTGGAACATCAAGATGTCTTGTCTCCCGAATTGGCCAACCTGGATCACTTGGCAGATCTTAATAGGAAAACCCATTTCCTACTATCCAATCCCAAAAATTAAAAGGCAGTGATCCTAATGTCGAACTGGCTAATAATTGTTAATTGACCTGTCCTCCAGAAATTTGACTAAACCTCTTTAAACTTAGCTACACTATTAACCTTGAACACATTCTGCAACAACGAATTTCACAGTAGTGCGCTGATTTGAAAAAAATACTTTCTTAAATTTTGTTTTAAATCTGCCACAAATTAGCTTTCATGGATTGTCACCTGATCCTAGTACTATTTGATGCAAAATGCAATATGTGCTGTCAAGTCAATACCGACTCCTGGGTTTTCTTGGCAAGGTGAGACTGGAAGTAGATTAATAGGCTTGAGTGCTGTACCTAGCCCTGTGTGAGTAGTACAGCCTCACAGGGCACAGAATATTAGGGACACATTTGGGGTTGCCGCCCCCCCCCACACACTTTTTGCCCTTGCCCTGTCGCTGCTTTTGGTGTTCCCTTGGCGATGGCAGTGGCAGCAGCAGACCTGATCTCAAATTGAAAGAAAACAAACCACACAGGTCTTTCCGACTTGCGTTTGCACGCAGGTCCGATCCCTTCCTCCTCTGACATAGGCTTGCGTCAGAGGAGGGAGGGACCAGACCAGCCATTCAAACGCGTTACTATAATAAGAGGAGGAGCTACCAGGAATTATCCAGATAGGGTTAACATTCTATGCCTTCCATTCCCTCTGTCAGCAGTCAATTTGGATGTCCAGTTGGATCAAACTGTCCAACGTGGGGAGAGGTCCATGACACGAGATATGCCCTCTCTGTCTCGTGACAGCACCATCTTGAACTGCCTCATCAAGGCTGCCAGATTTAATCTGGAGTGTGGACCTCACCTTTTGAAGTCAGCAACATACTCTTCTGCAGGGTATCTCCCTTAGTGCAGAGTAGATAGAGCTGCCTCAGCGGAGGCTTTTCTGTGTGGATCATCATAGACCACCACCGTGATTTGGAAGAAGGAGTCCAGGGTGGCAACTTTGGGAACCCCTTATTTGAGCAAATCAAGGGCGCAGGTTTGCAGATCCCCTTTAACAGGGACACTACAATCCTACTTTCCTTTGCTTCATAGGATAGGAGTTTGGTCTCAACAGCAGGTATAATTTACAGCAGTTCATGAAATTGTGGAAAGCACTCTGATTCCTTAAGAAGCAATCAGGAAAAGGTACCTTGGCATCTGGAATAAGTGCTGGATCCAGGGTGGCTTGCATGGGCAACACTCAAGGTACCACAGTCTGAAGTCTGACTAATAATAAAATTGTAGTCATATTTTTCTGAAAATCAATGATTGATAGTGCCATCATTGCTGTTGCTTGGGGATCAGTGGTGGAAGAAGAACTCGTAACTGGTCCTGGAGGGGGAGATTCCATAGTGTGTCTTGGTTCCATAGTGGTCCTCAGATAATGTCACATCCTGGGACCACTCTTAGTGAACTCCAGGAACTGGGAAAATGTATCATCACCTATAACAGCTCCCTTTTGCCTTTGGGTTGAATCCTCCAGTACTAGCTTGGATTTGAAGTGCAGGTATTCCAAGCAGAGCAGAGTGGACATCAACTGCCAGGCAGATGAGAAGGCAGAATAGTTGGCAGAGTCCAGGAACAGGCAGAATTCAGGGCAGAACCAAATCCAAATGGCAAGCAAAAGTCAGGGCAGGTAGAATAGGTTCATTACCAATACACAAGCAAAAGTCAAACACAGGTTTTGGCGAATAACAAAGCACTCGGAACTCTCTGAGGAAAGAGAAGACCGGGAGTTCCAGAGTATATACTGTATATGTGTAGAGAGCCAATCAGTGGGAGCCTTCTTCAAGTCCCAATCAGTCCAGTGGATCTAGAAAGGAACCAGTTGGGTGTTGCCACCTCATAGGACCAGGGACAGGAAGGAAGGAGCCAGAGTTCTTATTTAGGGCCTGATTCCTATGAGGTAAATGTGTGACAACAACTGTCAGTAAGTCAGTAACACACCTGGCTGAAATGCAAAGACCTCCCTAAAGTAGACCACTCCTAGTGTGTTTTGTAAATATTGCAGTTCATTCCTGCAACCTGAAAAACTAATGAAAAAAAATCTTAAACCAAACCTAAATCTTTATAAATAGCAGTGCAGAGTGTGTAACAGTGAAATTGGTATCCACCTCAGGACACCCAGATCAACTTGGGCTGCAGCAGTTTAAACTGTTTTGTGGGCAACACAATTGTCTCACTAATAGACCAAGATAAATTGTGTTACAATGTTCTAAGTGAGGAATTACCAAGGTGTATATAATTGACCAAAATGAGTCATCATCCAAAAGTGGTCTCAGTTTTCACACAAAATCGTAAGTTTAAAGGATGCTGCCCAAATGTTTCATGAGACCTGTGCCTCCATGGTAATCCCTTTATCAAAAATACCCCCAGATTACTCACTTCCTTTGCTAACAGAAAGGTATCTAGGCCCAGAAGTAGTTGAGACGGTGGCATCACAAGATCTTCATGGCCTACTTGAATAATTTTAGTGTTTTGTGGATTCAGCCATAATTTATTTTTACTGCTGCTTCTTTGGTGATTGTATTCACTCAAACTGAACCAAAGGGTATACACCCGCCTTTCTTTTATTCACGTAGTGACTTCTTTTATATCACTAGAAGGTCTCAGACTATAGCAGTAAGCTAGAAAAATTCCAGCAATCCTGCTTATTTTGCATCAACGACCTTCATTTATGCTGTTATGCTGCTATTTTCTTTCATTCGACATGGGTATTCATAAAAATGCTTGCACTCATTTTACTCAAAAATCTACCGCAAGTGATCTATAAAATCCCAACGCCTCCAAGTAGTACTGCTTCTGCGTTTCACCCGTTCCTTCAGGGGTTATTCTCAAAACGGAGGAATGCTGCCCACGTCATGTACAACCATTCTCGCATACTATCTCAACTGGATTCTTCAAACAGACGCCGCGCATAAATGAACAGCATAAATGAAGGTCGTTGTGTCAGTGCTGCTGAATATCCAGTTTAGCGGCATTTACACAGTTTGCAGGTCTGCAAACTGTGCAAATGCCTTTGAATATCCGCCTTCCCCCCCCAATATATTCCAATCATTAAACTGAAAATAAAATACCTTTTTCTACCTTAGTCATCCAGCCATTTTAGTCTACTAATTGCATTGGTTCTGGTCTCTGGTTTCTGCTTTTCTGCATTTTCTCTTAACTTTTTCCAGGGTCTCGAGTCCATCTGCTACTTCCCTCCTGTATATCTATCTCTTACATTGATCGTTTACTTTTCAGCTTTCTTCATTTTATCTTTTTAAATATCTCTATAGACTTAAATTTCTCTCCTTTTTACCATTGTCCTCAATCTACTACTTTTCATCCTTAATCCAAGCCTCCCATTCCCAATCTCTCTCTTTTTCCCCAGCCTCTTATCCCCTAGTCTATCACTAATTCTCTCTGTTCCCTGCTGAGTCCAGCATCTCCCCCTCTTTCCCCACTGTCCAGATTGCCCCATCCAGTATCTGCCCCTCTCTCTCTCTCTCTCTCTCTCTTCATCCAGCATTTCCATCTCTCTCTTATACCATATCCCCCCCCACCATATCCAAAATCTCTCTTCTGTCTCTCTGTGTCCAGCATTCCTGTCCTTCCTGTTTCCTCTCATATCTAGCATCTGTGCTCCATCTCCCTTATTTCTTGTTGTCTAGTTTCCCCCCCGTAGTTCTTTGCCCCTCCCCTGTGTCCAGCACCTCTCCCAATGCCCAGCATTACCCCTCCATCTCCCTATGACCCCACCACATGTCAAGCATCTCCTTATCCCCACCTTCCCCATTCTAGCATCATTCTCTTCTCTATCTCCCAAATTCTCTCTCTCGTCTGCCTATAACTCCCATCTCCCTATTACTCCTTCCACTGTGTCAAGCATCCCCTCTGTCTCTCTTCCTATCTCTGTGACCCACCCCCACCCCCACCCCCGTGTCCAATATCTCTTCTCAGCTTCGTCTATCCCTTCTGTCCACTAGCTCTACTGTGTTTTCCCTTTCCCTGCCATATGGTCCTAATGTTGCATCCCCTCTGACCCAACTCCCCCTTCCATACAGCACGTCTTAGATAGTCCCTAGTCCATCTCTTCAGGCCAGCAGCATTTGAATTTGTTAATGTCTACGGCAAGGCGAATATCCTGCTGGGGCTCAGCTACCACTCAAGGCCGCAGAATAGGCTCCTTCCACCTGAAATGCTTGACCTCTCCGCCTTGGCCGCCAGCTCCTCCTTCTCCTTTCCTGGGGGTGCTGGCCTGGCTGCGGGTGCTAAGCACAAGAGTACGGCCCCTCTCGCTCCGTCAACACAGCTTCCTTCTTCCCAGCCATGAACTACTTCTCTGGAGGCCCCGTGCTGTGCTGAATTTACTGCCACCACCAGGGCTGCTTTTACCTATGGGCAAAAGGGATGGCTGTCTCAGGCCCCTGCACAATGGGAGCCCAGCTGCCCCACTGCCCTGGGTAACAGTGACCCTACTCCTGCCACCCTGCCTATTGCTGTCCCTTTCCAGACACCGCTGCTGCTACAGGATTGATTCAGCAGCAGCAGCGCTGTGGCAGCCTGGGCCGCGCCAACCCCTTATGGCGTTCGGAGCAAATGTTTCCGGCAGGGGGCTCCCCTCATCTTTGCCCCCCCTTTGTCCACGTGCCGCTCTTACCCGCCGCTGCTGCCCCTCTCCGGAACATGCAGTGGCGACAATACATAAAAAGGCACCACGGCGCTGGCATCACCTTCTTTTCCGGCGCCGCAGTGCCATTCGTGCTCCCGCTTCTGCCCTCTTCTGATTCATTGGAGGGGGGCGGACGTGGGGGCACAGACAGCACTGTGGTGCCGGAAAAGAAGGTGAGGCCAGCACCGTGGTGCCTTTATGTATTATTTCTGCTGCATGTCCCAGAGAGGGGCAGCAGCAGCGGATAAGAGCGACGCGTGGACAAAGGGGGGGGGCACAGGAGGTCACAGATGAGGGGAGCCCCCCACCGGAAAGGTTTGCTCCAAGCCCCATAAGGGGTTGAAGTGGCCTGGGCTGCCACAGTGCTGCTGCTGCTGCTGAATCAATCATGTAGCAGCAGCAGTGTTTGGAGAGGTTTTTTTCAGCGCAGTTGGCACGGCGCGAGACCTCCAGCAATGTGGGGTCATGTGCGGGCAACATTCCAGAACATGCCTAGGGCCGCCCTGAGAATATGGCATGCAATTCTGGAGGTCATATCTCAGCATGGATATAGAAAGGCTGGAAGCAGTCCAAAGAGAAAAAACAAAAAGTGGTGTGGCTGCCCCCAAAATAGTATGATATGAGGCTGAAAACCTAAATATTAACCTGGACCTTCAAGAGATATGATTGGAATACTTAGCAGACTGGGCAGGATGAACTTGGGCTATCAGTAGCTTTGTCTGAAAGCAGCTTTGACTATGTACAGATGTTGCCAACGTGTGGCATAAATTCTAAATACAATATACTTCAAAGCTGTCAGAATAACAGTTTACCTAGGAATCCAGCCAGTTTGTTTTATTTAAAGTTTATTGACATGGTACAGCCCTTAGATTAGCCGTCAAGTGAAAACTGTGATTGCATTCCTGACAGGATTCAGCGATAAAGACAGGTCTACGTCTGGTGCTGTATACTCAGCAATCCAGTACTTGGAACCAAAAGATTGCGGCTTTAATAGTTTATTCAATCAAAGCATAAAGAATACAGTGATAACAGTGATATCACATGCCAGAACATCAGTGATTTCTACTATGTAGTATATTTAAAGGGAAGATACTGCTAACAGTTTGGGGTTTTTTTGCAAATATTTGGATACCTAATTGACTTAACAAGAGCTTGGATTTTCCTTTTTTTTAATATTTTCTAAGTTTGTATGGAGGAGTAGCCCAGTGGCTAGGGCAGCAGCCTGGGACCAGAAAGACCAGAGTTCAAATCCCACTGACACTCCTTGTGACCTTGGGCAAGTCGCTTAACTCTCCATTGCCTCAGGAACAAACTTAGATTGTAAGCTCTTTGGGGATAGGGAAATACTTACTGTACCTGATTGTAACTCACCTTAAACTACTACTGAAAAGATCTTAGCTAAATAACAATAATAACCTAAATACATTTTGACTTGCTGTTACTCTGCTGTTAAAAAGTGATTTTGTAATCATTCCGTGTTTTCCCTTTCAATGGCCATCATTTCTTTGTGTTTCCTGTCGCAAGAGGAGTTGGGTATTTGATGCAGAACATTCATAGACCAGGGGTGTATGTTTTATATGAACTTGGGGATCCTTCTGCTGCGAAAGGGGTTAGACTTGGCTAGCGACAAGGATGCAGGTGCCAGCTGCCAAAATAGAGTTCTGACAGGGGAAATGGGGCATGGTTTTGGGGTCAAGTTGGCAATAGCAGGCAGCAGGGGATGGCACCAGGGAAACAAGGCAAGGTGCAGCAGCAGCTACTGGGGAGGGACATGGCGGCAGGAAATGGGAAGAGAATACAAGAAGCAGGAACAGAGTGGCTGGACGTTGAGGGAAATAGGATCATATGTTAGTTGACACCAGATAAAGTCCATTATGCCCCATTGGAGATCGTACATTTTGGCTAGGGGAGCATGTAAGTTCCCTTATGCATCCTGATACCAAATTTCCCAATTCTCATTTTTTACCTGAGTTCTCAACACTTTCCACAACCATTATCCTCTAAATTCACTCTAGGCATGCCCAAAAAACACTAAAAGTGATGATTACCACTATTACCTCCTCCGCTAGTAGGCCAATTCTAGCCTTCTCATCTTCAACTTTGATGCTTACAAGACCAATATGTAATCCAACGCCCAGGCCTTTTCTATGTCTTATTGCCTCATGTTGGAGTAATCCTTTCAACCACCAGTATTAGAGATTGTTGTCCAAAAAATTTGCCTTCACTATGCTCATTAAAATTTTAGTTTCAATTGTGGTCTTCCTGGACACTTGGTACTGTTGGCGTGTTGAAATAGCCTAATGGTTAGAGCAGTGGGCTGAGAACCAGAAAGGCCAAATTCAAATCCCACTGGAACTCCTGTGGCCTTGAGCAAGTCACTTACCCCTCCACTGCTTCAAGTACAAACTTGTACTGTAAGCCCTTTAGTGCAATGTGTGCTTTTGAGTCAATGCTGACTCCTGGGTTTCTTTGACAGTGTGCATTGACTGAAAGTAGATTGCCAGGACTTTCTTCCGAGGCAATTGGAGGGTTAAGTGACTTGCCCAAGGCCACAAGGAGTGCTAGTGGGAATTTAATGCTGGTCTATTGGGTATCAAGCCTGTGCTCTAACCACTAGGCTGCTACTCCTCTGGGGTCAGGGAACTAGCTACGGTACCTGAATGTAACTCATCTTGATCTTCTATTGGAAAGGCATGAGTTAAAATCCTAATAAAATTAAAGTAAAAAAAATATATCATATCACTACTGTTAGGGTTATATTTGCTGCTGCATTCTGACTAACCAGATACCTTTTTGGAAGCCTAATGCAGCTTTTCCACTCAGGATTGGTGCTACCATTAGGTGGACTTGGTGATCGCCTAGAGTGCCAGTCTCACTGGACAACAAATTTTGTTCAAATGTTTTACTTCCTGAAACATTTTTGGTGATTATGATAGACAGATTCAAGCTGAACTAAGTATAATTGCAGATTGACTGTACCACATAGGAATTTGGAGAAACATGAAATTTAAATTTTGACTGAATTTAGCGGGCCCAATTTTCAAAAGGCTTTAACACAGTTTACAGCCCAGTAAACTGTGTAAATATCTTAAATGAGGATATTCAACAGCACTTACGTAGTTAGTGCCGTTGAATATCCCCTTCTAACTCCCCTACGAGCCCCAGTGCTATCCGGATAGCAATGGGGCCTTCCAGGGCGGAGCAGAGGTGGAGACTGTTGCTAACCAGGCAACATTGATATTGTGTGCTGTCTGGTTAGAGACCTGTGCCTATAAGATAGGTGAGGGTTTTCCTTGCCTATCTTTAAGGCACAGGAACTAACCAGGCAGCATCCAATATCAATGTTGCCCGGTTAGCTTTGGTGGCTTCCTGTGTCTGCGGTGATCACCAGATATTCAGTGCTGTTGCCGTGGCATTGAATATCCGGGTTAGAGGTCGGCAGGAAGGGCTATGCACTGATGAGGCACATAGCCCTTTGAAGATGTGCACAGCTCAATATCGGGCCCAGCATGTTTAACTGCATAATGATGCTGATATATTGCACTAGTTCACCTGAGCTAAAAAGGTTTTGCTCCTGATTTTAATTTGTACTTTACATCTGATGCTTCTCGTCTCAGTGTCCATCACTAGTGGGTCAGCATTGATGGGTTCCAATTGCCCTGATAATGCTTTTCCATCATCGCTATGTCATGGTGAAACCTTTCACCATGTTTGTCACTGATTTAGAGCAGGGAAGAAGTCCAAGGGTGAATGCAAAAAAGGAACCTTCAGTGACATGTTGCACTTCATGGTTTTGTATGCTTAAACATGTTGTCAACCAGCTGGATGTAGTTTGGTGCCCTGTAATTGCCAAGAAAATTGTGATCAACATCCCTGAATGCTTTCCATGTGATTTTCTCAGCAGGGCTGGCCCATCCATTCTACCCTCACGCTGGCAGCTTTGTTCTCGTGAAGCGCGCGAGTGCTGGGAAACAGGAAATGTCCTTAGGTTAAGGACATTTTCCTCACGCGCTTCACAATGACAGTTGTGCAGAAGTGAACCAGGGCTTCAGGCCTCCCTGGCTCCCTCTGAAGACAGAGAGGCACGGGGCTCTTCGGAGGCGGAGGGGCTAGGATAGAACTGGAAATGGCTGATGCAGGCTAGAACTGGAAATGGGCTGATGGGGTGCCTAGGACTGGAAATGGACTGATTGTTGGGGGGGGGGGGGGCCTTGGGCTGGAAATTGGGGGGTCAGGGTGGGCTGGAAATGGGCTGATGGACTGATGGGGAAGGGCTAGGAGTGGACTGGAAATGAGCTGATGGGGGAGGGCTAGGACTGGAAATGGACTGATTTGGGGGTCTTGGACTGGAAATGGGCTGTTGGGGGGCTAGGATAGGGCTGGAAATGGCTGATGGAGGGTCTAGGGCTGGAAATGGGCTGATTGAGGGGGGCTTGGACTGGAAATGGGCTGATTGTGGGGAGGCGACTAGGAATGGGCTGATGGAGGGGTTCTTGGACTGGAAATGTGGGGCTTGGATTGGAAATGGGCTGATTGAGGGGGTTGGGACTTGAAATGGGCTGATGGGAGGCTAGGATAGGACTGGAAATGGCTGATGGGGGGCTAGGAATGGAAATGGGCTGATGGGGGACTAGGATAGGACTGGAAATGCTTGATAGGGGAGTGAGGATTGGAAATGGGCTGATGGGGGGGATGGGAAAATGGGGCTAGAAGGGAGCGGATGCTGGATGGGGCTGCAACTAGAAGGGGGCTGATGTGGGAGGACTAGAAGGAGATGGGGTTGTGGGGGTGAGGATGGAGAGGGGAAAAGATATTTTGTGTAGGGGGGATCTACGATTGGCTGGGTATTGGGAGAGTAAGTGGAGATTGAGGATGGAAGGGTGAAATTTGAGTGAATGAAAAAGGAATAAAGAAAGAAATGGAGGAAAGGGCAAAAGGAGAAAGATCAGTATGTTAAAGCAATTGTAGAGAGAGAATGGAAAAAAACTAGGAGAGAAGAAAGGACAGCAGACAATTGAGAGTTTAGAAGAAGATCCGAAGAAACCAGAAGAAAGTGACTGGAGCAATTGCAATTGAAAAATAAAATGCCCAAACAAATGGTAGAAAAATACTTTTTTATTTTGAATTTATTAACTGGAATATGTCTGTTCGGGGAAATGCGCATTGCTAGCGTCTTTGCGTTTTGTTTAGTACAAAAGGAAATTAATTTATGGTTTTATTTCTCCAGTGTTGTTGGCTTTTGGGGCTCCCAGTCTAATTGTCTTCCGATTTCTAAATTGTGATCCCTTGTACTTTGTTTGGTGACGGTCTATGTTCTGCATGTGTAACTGAGCCTGAAGTATTCTATTCTTGTACTGTACTTTCTGTTTGACAGTGCTACTTGTTCTGTTTCCCTAATAGGAGATGTATTGCTGTTCTCTGAGATGTGTTGATTTTAATATTTGCAGTGTTGCCTTTTGATAGGTAGGGTTTGGTGCTTTGTGAGTCCTGGTAGTGCTGTTATGATACAGTGGGTTTGCTATGGGTTCTAAATGGGCAGTGTTTATAGTACTTCCTAATGTGCCTGTCGGTTGGCACTGTAATATAGTAATGTGGTAGTCTTGGTTTATCCAGACACTTAAGAGGCATGTTTACTAAATGTTAGCACACGTTAACATTATGCAACATGTAAGAAGGTGTAGATAACATGAGGAGGGATCTAGCTAAGCTTGAAGAATGGTCTAGAATTTGGCAGCTGAGATTTAATGTTAAAAAATGCAAGGTCATGCATTTGGGCTGCAGCGATCGAAGGGAGCGATATAGTATAGGGGCCGAAGTACTTCTGTCTATAAAAAAAAGAATGGGACCTAGGGGTGATTGTAGCTGACGATCTTAAAGTAGATAAACAGGTAGAAAAGGCGACGGCAGAGGCTAGAAGGATGCTTGGGTGCATACGGAGAGGAATGGCCAGCAGAAAAAAGGAGGTGATAATGCCTCCGGATAAGTCTTTGGTGAGACCTCATTTGGAGTATAGTGTGCAATTCTGGAGACCACACCTTCAAAAAGATATAAACAGGATGGAGTCAGTAAAGAGGGTGGCTACTAAAATGGTTAGTGGTCTTCATTATAAATCATATGAGTACAGACTTAAGGATCTTAATATGTATGTTTTAGAGGAAAGGCAGGATAGAGGTGATATGATTGAGACGTTTAAATACCTCCATGGCATAAATGTACAGGCGAAGAGCCTCTTTTGATTGAAAGCAAGCTCTGCCACAAGGGGACATAGGATGAGGGTGAAAGACGATTCAGGAGTAATATGTGGAAATATTTCTTTACGGACAGAGTGGTAGATGTGTAGAATAGTCTCCCAGTGGAGGTGATAGAGATGAGGGCAGTATCTGAATTCAAAAAAGCATGGGATAAACAGAGAATCTAAAGGGAAAAAGGGGACTGTTGTAGTGGTTGATATGAAAGGGCAGACTAGATAGGCCATGTGGTCTTTTCTGCCATCATGTTTCTATGTAATAAAGCCCCTTATGCAAATGAGGCCTTGCAAAAAGTCTCCACTAGCAGATCTTCGGACCACTTGTTATTGATTACGTGTCTGACTTGTGGATCCACAAAAATGGCATCAGTTATCCTTGGAAACATCTGTCTCAAATATCAAAATCCTTCACCTTCCTTGTTCATCGCTTTCACAAATGTTTTCATCAGTCTGAGGTTTATATGAAGAGGAAGCAAAAATATCTTACTTGTGTCGACAACTGGTTCATGTTCCACATTTTTCTGTCTTGGAACTAAACACTTATGGAGCAGCCAATTCTTTTTAATCTACTGAAACTCTCTAGCACAGGAGTTCCATTCGCAAATGAAACAGTACTTGGTATACCCTAGCTGCATTCCTAGTAGCAGTGTCGCTACTTTTAGATCACTACAGTTGTTCCAGTTGTAGTTATTGTACTGTATGTGTTTCAACAACAGTTCAATGTTTTTGTAGGTTTCTTTCATGTGCGTTGAATAAGCAGCAGTTATTGAAAGGTGGATATTGCCATTGTGTAGCAAGACAATTTTTAGGCTCAACAATGATGAATTGATAAAAAGACGCCATTATTGTGGGTCATGCTCACATCCCAAAGCCATGAACAACCCATCAATGTCAGTGCAAAAACAGAGGTTGTCAACCTGTGCAAAGAAATTTTTTATATCTTCTTGATGGGTCCAAAAGACAGAAATTTTCATACCTGGTGATGGCAAACTCCATCCTTGCAGTCTTGAACCAAGTAGTTCACCTTTTGTTTTTGACAAACTTAAGTCCCTCACCAGGTCATTCAATTTTGACTGTGTTATCAAATGAGGCATATTGGACATAAATGGTTCAAAATCTAGATCCATGTTGTTTTCTTCGTCTGGCCCGTGTACTGTGGCATCTTTGTTTGCCTCATCTAGGATCCATGTCTCTGGTGGCTTCGGTACTGGCATACTGTCATCATGCGGCACTAGTTTCATGGATGAAGGCAAATTAGGGTATTCAATAGATTTCTTATTTTTAGCAGAGAGGCTGGATACGTTGGCCAGACAGAAGTAACAGTCCATCATATGATCCTTCTCGTCATATCATCGGAGCTGCAAACGGCATTGACTTCGAGTACCTCTGACCCAAGCTCTGAGATGGACAGCATATGTTGCACAGCAAATGTGAGGTGCCCAGGATTTGTCTTGATCGCCAGCTTTACAACCGAAGTAGAGCTGATACGCTTTCTTAATAAATGCAGTCATGCTGCATCTTTGAGGCTTAAGTGTATATGTGCCACAAATGTAACAGAATGCATCGTGGCTGTTGCGACATTGACGAGACGTTTCTACTGTAACAAATGATTGTTTATACAAGAAGCTTACATGTAAATGCTATTATTAAGTATACAAACTGATATCAACATCATGTATAGCATCTGTTTATGAAAGCTGCTTTTATAGCCTATACTGCCAGCATCCATCCTGACTGAGCATGCCTACGCATTCCTGAGCAGTAGCATTTTCATTGCACGTTGTGAGCCTGCATTTTTTAGCATTAAATCTCAGCTACCAAATTCTTGACCATTTTTCAAGCTTAGCTAGATCCCTCCTCATATTATTTACTCTTTTTGGGTATCTATTGCAGATTTTGGTATCATCCACAAAGAAGCAAACCTTACCCGACAGCGTTTTCGCAATATCACTAACAAAGATGCTAAAAAGAATCGGTCCAAGGACAGATCCCTGGGGTACACCACTGGTAACCTCCTTCTCAGAGTGAGCTCCATTGACCTGCACCCTTTGTTATCCCCCACTCAACCAATTTCTAACCCAGTCAGTTATTTTATGGTCCCTCCCTAGGGTGCTCAATTTGTTTATAAGTTGCTTTTCAGAACAATGTAAAGGCGTTTCTGAAATCTAAGTATACCACATCTAGGTCCAATTCCCTGGTCACCCAGTCAAAGAAATCAATCGGATTTGTCTGACAAGACTTGCCTCTGGCCTCGGATCCTGCAATCCATTTGACTCCAGAAACCTCACTATCCTCTATTTTAGCAACGTTTCCAAGAATTTATTTACTCTAGAGGCCAGACTAACCAGCCTGTAGTTCTCAACTTCATCCTTACTTCCTCTTTTGTGTGAATGGACCACATGTGTCTTTCTCCAGTCCTCTGGGACCACTCCCGACTTTGCAGCACATTTTCCTTTTGAAGTCTGTCCGTACCATAGTTTCATTTGTATCATATGAAATCTTTGTTGCTTATTTTTTTGAAAGAAAACAGAAGTTCTCTTGGGGGCAAGGCTCCAGATGAGTTAGTTTTGTGCTGGTAGTGAATCTCACTCCTAAGGCAGGGTATGCGGTGGTTGATCTCTGTCTCAAATTTGTTGCTAATGTTTGCTCTAATTCTCTCCACTATTGTGATTCTTCTGGAACAATTGAACTTTTCCTCATTCTGCACGCATGGCCTTAGGTTCCTCAGGGTCTTTCCTGATATTTTCTGACCAGGCCCCCGCATGTCTAGACCTTTCCTGATTCCAGTAGAAACAGCACAATCAGGAGAGCCTATACTGCCTTGCCTCACTATGGCAAACATAGTGAGCTGTGAAATGCAAAACTCACTTGAAATATACCAAAGATCCATTTACAGCTGCATACAAAGTGTAATGTATTCTGGCTCAAATTCCTACCATATAGCACAGTCTGGATGACAAAACAAATCACTCAGCACATCTTGCTGTTACTACTACTAAACATTTGTATAGCACTACAAGACATATGCAGCATTGCACGGACACGTAAAAGATAGTCCCTGCTCATCAGAGCTTACAAGACAGACAAAACAGTAGCTGTAGACATAGGATACATCTAGGGCGAATGGTAAGGAAACACAAAGGGGATCAGGTGAGTCAAGATCCAAAAGCAGCAGTGAAGAGGTGAGTGTTCAGCCGGACCCTCATCAACTTGCAATGGCTTTGTTGACAGCAAAGGGCAGACCTTTGCATTCAGAACACTGTACATACAGCAGAAACATGCAGGACGATGAAGACAGTTACTGGTGGAGTAAGGAGGCTGGATCCACCCCTGAATTCAGAGTCGCCCACTGCCATCAGAGGAGAGCTTATAGCTCATGACAGTTAACGCAAATGCAAAGGACCATCAGCACGAACCTTACCTGTTGGGGGAGGGGGGTAGTTAGCAGATTTAGCTGGGTGAATGACTTTTGAAAATTGCTGTCATTATGGGGGCCATTTACTAATGGTTAGCATCTTCTATCTGCCACAGGGCCTAGAGGAATAAAGCGGACCCTGAACATGCTCTCCCACATAAAAAAACCACTAACTCAGCTTATCATAAGCTATGAACCCTACAGAACTTGCACCTCTATTGGATCCAAACAATTTTAGAACAGTATGCCAAGCCATAATCTTACCACATCTGGACTATTGCAACATCATTTTCCAGGGTCTCCCCAAGCAATCCCTTTACCCGCCACCAGGCTCATCTAGATATGACTGAATCACGACGATTTTAAAGTCCCTCCACTATCACAAAGAATCCTATACAGGGTAGTCATTACCATCTTCAAACTCCTGCAGAACTGACTTACGAAATTTAATAACCAAAGTTGTAGACACAAGATCATGACAATGCAACACTCAGAATCTCCTCTCCATTCCAGCTATCAAAACCAAAAGCACTCAACAAACATGCAACAGAGCCTTTACCCTATTTGCACCCACCATCTGGAACTCACTTCCTGAATACCTATGTTCTTCCATCACTGTGCCTGAGCTACGGGATAAAAACTGAAAACACACTTATTCATTGAATACTTTGGGTCAGACAGTAGCAGATACCCCCTCCCCCTTATGTAGTATACCTATTACCAGTTACCTCCTACCCTTGACACTCCATGTTCACCCCTCCCCTCCCCAGCTCCCCATTCTCTCATCTATAATTTTAATGGTTATGATGTAATTGTAACAGTTCAATGTTAAATTTATTTATTTATTTAACATTTTTTATATACCGCCTTTCAAATTCTCAAAGCGGTTTACAGAGAACATAACTTTGTATACATGGAACATTTTGGAACGATTTACAATATCAGTTAACAACAGTGTTTACATTCACATTTTAACTATTTACATAAGTGTATGAACTCTTACAGGTATTTGGGGATTTGGCAATTATCTAAAAGTTGTCATAGGCCTTGCAATTAGTTGACTTGTAAGGTCTTGAAATGTTCGGCAGATAGATGGGTCTTCAAGGATTTTCTGAAGTCGGTAATATCCGTGGTGACTCTTAGGTGGTGTGGGAGCGTGTTCCATAGTGATGGGATGTAGAGCTCAAACATTCTATGTAGTGTGATCTGGGAGGTGCCTGTGGATGTTTTGGGGGTTGCCAGGGAGTTTTGGTGCAGTGTCCTCCTTGATCTGTTGTCTGGGAGTCTTTTAATCAAGCTTTTTAAGCAGTCAGCAGATTGATTGTGAAGTATTTTGAATGCTATCGTTAGTACCTTGTATTTTATTTATGAGCTGATGGGGAGCCAATGGAGGGATTCAAGCATGGGGGTGATGTGGGCTTGTTTATTAGCTCTAGTGATTAGTCGGACTGCTGCGTTTTGGGCCAGTTGCAAGGCTTGCATTGTACATTTAGATAAGCAGTGAAGAGTTAGATTCCACTTGGATTGTATGATAAAACGGTATATAAAAATGGTTAAATAAATAAATGTCTGAAGTGGACTGATGGCGAGAGCAGCTGATTGGGAACCGGGGAGGTCGGCGTTCAGATACCACTGGTTCTTCTTGTGTTCTTGGAAACTCACTTAACCCTCGATTGCTTTAGGTATAAATTTAGGGGCATGTTTACTAAAGCGTGACGCGGGGGTAGTGTGCATTTTTGGTGCCACACTAAGAAGTGGTGTAGGGCCCTGGGCAATGTGTGTCAGAGCGATGCCTGGGTGGAGCATGGGCATCCCGCCACAGCGCCACTAGCATGGGCCTTGAAAGCCCGCACTGCCAGCTCTTGGCAGGGAGCAACTAGCACCAGCGCAATGGGTGGTGTGTGTTGCTCCCTGTGGTGGTAGGAGTGGCCTAGTGGTTGGGGCAAGGTACTTCAGGCTGGAAGGTCGGGGGTTCAAATCCCACTAGAGGACAGCAACCTTGGGCCGGAAGCACTGGGGTTTCTAGTCCCACAGGTGCTCCTTGTGGTCTTTGGCAAGCCACTTAACCCTCCATAGCCCATGTTCCCTGTAAAATAATTATCTTCAAGTTATAATGCCCTGTTCAATGTAATTTCCGTTTGTTCAATGTAAACCGCCTTGATATCATGAAAGGCGGTATATAAGAAATGTTAAATAAATAAAATAAATAAAAATAAATCAACGCAGTGAGCTGTGCTGTATTCAGGAGGATGCCTTTCTCCGCCTCCCTGCATCTAACTCGGTGCCCTGCACTAGGAACACAGTCCAAACCCACATTACTAGCGATGGGCTTAGTAAACCTGCCCCTTAGATTCTAAGCCCTCCAGGGACAGGAAAATGCCTAGTTTAGCTGCTACTGAGAACAAAGGCCTGAGCTAAATTCAAAATCCCTTCCTTTTCTTACCTTGTTTGTTGTCACACAGTTGAGAATTACTTTTTTCTCCTTCGTAGTTAAGTAGCAAACATTCTGTTCTCGTTTAAACATATTGTGTCGAGTAAGGATTATTTACTGTAACAGTCTGTTTCTTGATTATGATGGGAGCTTTATGTACATGAAATACTGTGGAAGGAAGTACGGGCTTATAAAATCTTCAAGTATATTTGCAGTAGACGGCAGGAAGGTTCCAATGTGTGTTCCACAGTTAAGCAGGAAAAGATAATCATCTGTCTGCCTCCTCTCCTTCCAGGAAAGAAGATCCATGACCTGGGGGAATACGACCCTCTCACCCAAGCAGATAGCGATGAGAGTGAGGATGACCTTGTGCTCAACATACAGAAGAATGGAGGAGGGGTGAAAAATGGGAAGAGCCCCCTTGGAGAGGCACAGGACCTAGAGTCCGATGTGGAAGCTGAGTTGCCAAAGGAGAACCAACGGCCAGGGGGCAGCAAAGTGGATGGGCGAGCAGTGGCTGGGGACACTGGGCTGCAGCAGAAATCTCTCTCTTCCATGTGGCCGTATGTGCGGACTGCCATTTTTCTCCTGACTGTTATCCTCTCCATGGTTCTGGTGCTGGTGTGTGCTTTCCTTATTCCTTGTCCCCTCAGAGATGAGCATAACACGTGGAGTCTCACACTGGGGCAACAGAAAGGTGAGTCATGGCCGGGCTTTTGTGTTTTCAGTTTGTTCTTACAGTTTTTTGATGCGTTTCTTAGTACAAAGCACCTGTTGTTGACAATTGTCCCATCTGTTGCCTGTCCATCTGTGCATGTGTTGTAGCAGTTTTGCCTTGTTTGTTTATTTAAAACTTTATATACTGCCCATTACATAAGCATCTGGGCGGTTTACAAACAAAATAAAAATTAAGAATTAAAAAATGCTGCAGAAAAGGAAAAGGAACGCCATAAAACTTTTAAAAGGACAGGGAGAGGCAGAGACAGAGAGAGGGAAGGATAGAACAGCAGGCAAAGAAAGAAAGATAAAGAACAACAATGGGGAGGGAGGATAGAAAGGGGGAATAGGGGAGACGTATCTTCACGGAGGGAGGGGGATGGGGGCTATAGGTCAGCGAGGGGGGGGGAGAAGGAGTGATTGGTACAGTGATCGTCCACGGAAGATTATGGTGGAATCCCACGTTTTTAATGCCAGTTGGTCCAGTTTTAAGACGAGCTGAATCCCAAACATAATGACCATGCTAAGTTAAGCACCAGCACTCGGTGTATATATATTCAGTGCCACTATTCGCTTGAGTGGCGGCACTGAATTATATAGATAGTGTGTGCTCACTGTGCCAGCATTGTTCATTTAGTTTAGGCCTATTATTTGACAGGCCTAAAATATACATCTGAGGGGACATATTCAAAGCGATTTAACTGGTTAGCAGACCTGCTAATGGCTTAAACCTCGGTCATCGGTTTAGTGCCTCTGGATATCCCCTGCTGCCCAGTTTCTATGCCACGGTGCTAGCGGCTAGCATCGGGGTGTTCTGGGCTGGAGCGGGAGCGGCACTGGCACCGGGGGTTAGCCGGTCAGTGGTGATATTGAGCCGCTGGCTGATTAACCTTAACGAGTTAAAGTCAGAACAGCTGAATCACTGTCCTAACATTAGTTGGTTTAGCTATCGGCTAGCAGCTGAATATTGCCACTGGCTAGTTCAGCTAATTAGCTAATCGGGTAACCGGCACCGAATATCAGGTTTGAACTTGGAGCAGTGACTGCCAGCCGCTTTAAGTGCCTTGAAAATGCCTCCCATGGCTTATCTGTATTATGGTTAAATATTGTCTCTAGCCGGATAATAATTTCTGCCAACCTCGCTCTTCTAACCCGCTTTCTTTTCATATGGATATTATCAGGCTGTGAGCAATTTAAACAGCCTGATACTATCCGTATTAGCTCTGAAAATATATAGATAGGTCTATTACGTGTTTGCCGGCTGCTGGCAAGTGCATAACTGGCTTTGAATATTGAGCCTGATGTTTTGAGTACATTTCAGAATTTTGAAATATGCCATTAATGAGCTGTCCAGCACACTATATGAAGGAGCTGACAAGACTGTTTCAGTTTTGATAATAGGTAATGCCGGGTTCTCTCTTTCTGGGTCGCAATAGATTAGCCAGATTGCTCCTATAATTGCCTGGGAAGCTAATGGGTCCGGGGTATGTACATAAAGAAATATGGTCTCCTCCCATTGTTAAAATGTGTAGTTTCCTCCTTGAACTGTATTTTAAGAATGTTTGTGGGGGTTTTTTTGGGGGTTTTTTTTTTTTAATTTTCGTGCATTCATTCATTGTATTCAGTTTATGCCCACCCGTCCACCTGGACTTAAGGCAGTTTACAAAAACGGATCTCCAGTACAATTCCATCACCATAAATATATGTAGAACGACATTCACATCAGCATAAAACAAGTAAGTCACACTGCAAAGAGCAGAACCGTAGTCATTTTAAGAGGATTGATGGAGTCTGCCTTGTACGTTCCGTTGAATTGAAAAGGTGGAATACAAGTATGTTATTAAATTAAACCCTATCCTGAAAATGCCTGGTTAAAAACCAGCCTTGCAGTGTTTTTGAAAACTCAAATATGACTCCATAAGTCAGAGAAGAGGCAGGACAGCAGGCCATAAGGCTGATCAGACACAAGAAAAAGCTGTGATGTTTTTATCTAGTTACTTGCTGCAGATTGACTGCTGCAGTTCCAGGGTAATATCTGCCTGCCATGACCAGCAGCTGATGTAGTTCGAATCGGGGAACTGTTCAGGGAAGCAGACTGGTAATCTCCAGGAACACGCAGGAATGTAGTCTACACATATGGGTATCGTCGGTACCGACGGAGACTGCACGGGAATGCTCCCCAGCGTCCAATAGGAAAGCTTTTGGGAACATCCCACAGCGCCTGCGTGCTGCCTTCCCGCCTTTCCAACTGTCCCTCTCCAGTTCTTCGTTTTCTGTGGAGCCGACAGGTCCCATACCCTGTCACCGCAAAAAAATTTAGTCTTTAATCTTTGTCTTTTGTGGTCGCGTCTGCCTTCCCTCAATGCTATACCTGTACCGCCAGTTCATTTTTCTTTCTTCTAAAAAAAAAAAAAAAATGTTCTAAGTGTGGCGGTACCATCTCTGTCACAGACACCCATGATTGGTGTCTCAAATGTTTAGGTCCTGACCACTCTACTTTGGAGTACCTCTCCTGTGGAATGATGTCAAAAAGGGGTCGGCAGAATTGAGCTGCAAAGCTTAGCACCCTTTTTCCCTCAGATGCGGCATCTGTTGCATCGATGTCCTCCAGGGCCTCATCTTCCTCCCATGGATCTCAGGTAACTAAACATAAATCTAGCCGGTCCTCAAAGGGTAGATCTCCTAAGTATCGAGATGCCCCTGGTGTTGCCCTTGAGGAATTTTCACCGGTAAAACTTCCACGGCAGGAGGCTTTGGCTTCCAAAGCATCAACGGGGTTCCAGGATGTTCTCGAGGCCTCAACCTCGGCAGACCTACTGGTGCCATGCTCTAGGGTTCCGGCCGCTTCTACCGGTACTGATACCCAAGCATCGGCAGCGTCGATAGACCAGAAATTTCTTGCTATCAAACGCAGTCTAGCAGCTCTTCTCACGGCTTCGGTACTGTTGAAACCGCTTCAGACACCTCAACCGATACTGGTACTGACACCGGTACCGGTACCGGTACTGATGGCATCGACGTCGATGGGTATGCCACCCATACTGAGTCATATGTCTGTCTCCGGCATCGACAGATCGGTACCGGAGCAACCGGATACCGACTTCGATCGAAACCGGTACTGTGCCCTGCCCTTGCATGATCACCGGGATCAGAGGTATTTTGAATCCTCCGAGTCTGATGACTCCGAAGACTCTGCCGATACAAGAGTACTTCTCCCAGAGGATTCCTCCTCAGTGCAGTATGTCTCCGCCAGAGGATATGTCCTTTCAGGATTTTATCCGTGATGTGTCCCAAGGCCTTTCCATCGAAGTAGCTCCTGAAAAAGAGCCTAGGGCAAAGGAGTTGGAGATTCTCCAATATCCTAAGGCTCCCAGGCAGCTACTCTGCCTATCCATGAGATCTTACATGATCTTATGCTGAGAATGTGGGAAACACCTCTAACCACATCTCCTCATTCTCAGAGACTCGATATTATGTATCGAGTTCCACTTTGTCCTGGCTTTCAAAAAACTCAATTACCACACCATTCAATGGTAGTGGAATCGGCTATGCGTAGGATGAAATGTGCAAAGAGACATGCATCCAATCCTCCAGGTCGTGAATGCAGGACTCTCGATGCCTTTGGGCGTCGATGCTTCCATGCTCTCAGCTAGGATCAGCTCCTATATCTTGTATATGGGAATGTTCCTTAAAGAGATCACAGGAGACTTGGAGCTTATGAGCCACCTTCTTCCTGATGACAAAAGACAGGACTATCTTACACTTGTCAAACATGCCCAGGATGTTTCCAAGTTTGTAAATCGTGCAGCCTTTGACTGTTTTGAGTGCATAAACAGAACCTCTGCTATTGCCATTGGTGCACGTCGGATTAGCATCCGACTTGGAAATTTGGGTACAGGATAAATTAGGAAACATTCCTTGCACAGGAGAAAATCTCTTTGGCAAGAATTGGCAGGAGAAGGCTAATGAAATAGATGCAGACAGTATCACTTTGGATAGATTGTCCAAATCTACAGCTGATCCTGCAAGGAAAAGATCCTCTAAAAAACCATTTTTCAATAAGAAAAAGAAGTTTTATCCTTCCTATACCCAACAGGGACACCATCCAGGTCAGTCTGCCCAAAAGGGACAACAGCAACAACCTAGACAACAAAAGAAGCCAAAAGCTGTAAAACCTCAGCCAGCTCAGCAGGCTCAGCCTCCTCAGGGGCTTTGACTCCTCTCTAGAGAACTTAACCTGCCTGGGATGTCCAAGGGCTCTGGACCCTTCAGGGCAGGAAGGCAATGTCATTTTGCCCACAGATGGCACCAAATAACAGCAGGAAATTGGACTCTGTCCATTGTACGAGAGGGTATAAGCTTCATTTCCTCAGCATGCCCCCTCCTACAATGGTAAGACAGTTCAATTCTCAGACCTCTCTCAACAATTTTTTAGGTCAAGAAGTCACAACACTCCTTGCGCAAGGAGCAATAGAGGAAGTACCCATTCTGCAACAGGATACAGGGTTCTACTCCCCCTATTTTCTTATTCCAAAGAAAACAGGAGGATACAGGCCCATTTTAGACCTCAGAGAATTGAACAAATATCTGTTCCGAGAGAAGTTCAAAATGGTCTCTCTAGGAACTTTGCTGCAATACCTTCAAAGTCAGGATTGGCTTTGTTCTCTAGATCTCAAGGATGCGTATACTCATTTTCTCATCCATCCAAATCACAGAAGATTCCTCCGATTCCTGTTTCAAGGAAAGCACTTCCAGTACAGGGTTCTTCCCTTTGGCCTGGCTTCTGCACCAAGAGTGTTCACAAAATGCATGGCTGTGGTAGCCGCATTTCTTCGCACTCTGGGAATATTTGTCTTCCCCTACTTAGACAACTGTCTCAATCGAGCCCCTACAGTGCCAGAAGCCAGCTTTGCTCTGTTTCGCACAATGCAAATCCTTCAGTATTTGGGACTAGTTATAAACCTCCCAAAATCCAATCTTGCTCCCACTCCATCCCTAGAGTTCATAGGAGTTCATCTGGATACCAGACAGACGAGGGCTTTCCTTCCACAGCCCCGCTGTCTTCGCATAATACAGCTAGCTTCTCAAGCAGTGCTCAGACCTTATCTCACTGCTCGAGAAATGCTACAACTGCTGGGCCACATGACATCCACCGTGCATGTGGTTCCTTATGCTTGCCTCCACATGTGAGCAGCCCAGTGGACTTTATCCACTCAGTGGACACAGGCCTCAGGTTGCCTGCCGACAAAATAACAAACTCAGACCATCTTATTTCGTCCCTCCAATGGTGGCAGTTGCTCAAAAATCTTCTCGTGGGGTCTCCTTTCCAGCAACCCCTATTCCAAGCCACCCTAACAACTGAGGAACATGTAGGGATGTTACCCATGACTGAAGTGGTATTTAAAGGTGATACTGCGGAAGAATTGAAAGAAATATTGATACACTGAGAAGATGTATTACAATTATTTGATAAACTGAAGAGCAGAAAATCACCTGGACTGGATGGTATACATCCAAGGGTGTTGAAAGAACTGAAATATGAGATTGCATACCTGCTATTAGTAATCTGTGAACTATCATTAAAATCATCTATAATACTTGAAGATTGGAGGATGGCCAATTTTTAAAAAAGTTTCTAGAGGTGATCCGGGAAACTACAGATAGGTGAGCCTGACATCAGTACTGGGAAAAATGGTAGAAACCATCATAAAGAACAAAATTACTGAACATGTAGATAGTTGTGGCCTAATGGGAGACAGCCAACATGGCTTTAGACAAGGAAGATCTTGTCTTACTAATCTGTTATGTTTTTTGAAGGTCTGAATAAACAGGTAGACCAAGGTGAGTCAGTTGATATAGTGTATCTGGACTTTGGCAAAGCTAAAGAGTCATGGGATAGGAGGCAGTGTACTATTGTGGATCAGGAACTGGTTAAAAGATAGAAAGCAGAGGTAGGGCTAAATGGCCAATTTTCCCAGTGGAGGAAGGTGAATAGTGGAGTATCCCAGGAATCTGTACTGGGTCTGCTGCTTTTTAACATATTCATAAATGACCTGGAAACGGGAATAACGAGTGAGGTTATCAAATATGCAGATAAAATAGTTTTGTGTCAAGTTAAAACCCAAGAGGATTATGGAAAATTGCAAGAGGATCTTAATAAATTGGAAGACTGGGTATCCAAATGGCAGATGTAATTTAATGTGGACAAGTACAAAGTTATGCATCTAGGAAAGAACAACCCAAACTATGGTTACATGATGCAAGAACATAAGAGATGCCATACTGGGTCAGACCAAGGTCCATCAAGCCCAGTATCCTGTTTCCAGTCTAGGTCAGACGTACCTAGCAATTTCCCCAAAAGACCCAGGTTCCACAATGCTTGTACTGGGTCAAGCATTGATATCCTGGGTCCCTTCTTAATAATGGTTTATGGACCTTTCCTCTAGGAACTTGTCAAAACCTTTTTTAAATTCAGCTACACTAACAGCCTTTACTACATCCTCCAGTAACAAATTCCAGAGTTTGATTACACGTTGAGTGAAAAAATATTTTCTTTTACTAGTCTTAAATAGTTTACCCTGTAGCTTCATTGCATGTCCCCTAGTCTTTCTATATTCTGATAGCGTAAACAATCGATCTACGTTACCCGTTCCACTCCGTTCATTAATTTATAGACTTCTATCATATCTCCCCTCAGCCGTCTCTTTTCCAGGTTAAAGAGCCCTAACCTTTTTAGCCTTTCTTCATAGGAGTATCCTTCAATCCCCTTTACCATTTTGGTTGCTCTTCTCTGAACCTTTTCTAATAACTCTATATCCTTTTTAAGATACAGCGACCAGAATTGCACACAATATTCAAGGCGTGGTCTCACCATGGAACGGTATAGAGACATTATAATATCTTTTGTTTTATTTTCCATTCCTTTCCTTATGATATCTAGCATTCTATTTGATCTCTTGGCCGCCACTGCACACTGGGCCGAGGGTTTTAACATGTTATCCACAATGACGCCTAAATCTTTTTCCTGGGTGGTGGTTCCTAATGATAGTTTAAATGTAAACTGCCTTGATCTAAGGAAATGCGGTATATAAAAACTTAAATAAATAAAATTAAATTAAATAAATCCGGGGCAGTACTTGGATGTCCCCTTTTAATTTCAGAAATGTTGGGGATGTCTGCGACCCTGTCCAAGTTTAGACCTGCTCCAGACATGAATAGGCATCGAGACAGTGCAGTTTTGGCCATAAAACATCCAGATGGGAAGGAAGTGATATCACCTTGCCTGATGGCGACATGAGGGAATTGCTCTGGCGCCAACCCCGCAAAAAGTACTGCGAACTCCCTCCACGGTCGGTGAAAAAATGATAAAAAGATGTCAGAAGACCCGGAGAGCGAAGGGAGGCTTGTGATGACCACTCACAGGCGTGCAGATTAAGATTGCACATACAGAGGAGCCTGGCCTGAGCATCACAAGGATGTTAAGATGGCAACTGGAAGGGCTCAGAACCTCAAGGCAGCAGCTGGAGAGGAGCAGGTGCAGAGCACGGGAGGCAGTGCGGTGACTTTGACTCAGGTCTCAAGAGAAGAGCTGAAAGAATGGTTTAAAGATCTCAAGATGGACTTGCAAGTGGTAAAAGCAGAACTGGGGGAGATGGTTGGTGAGCTTAAAGAGAAGATCACTGATGTAGGTTGGAGAGTGGGTGAGCACGAGGAGTGGCTTGATCAGCTGGGGAGGACCAAGAGGAACTTGCAGTAGCAATGCAGGCAAACGAGGACTGGAAGGAGAAGATGCTGCTAAATTTGAGGATCCGGAGAATAGGTCACACCGGAATAATCTCAGGATAGGAGGAGTCCTGGGGAAGCCGGAGTTCACAGACTGCAGGAGAGTGGCGGAGTCTATTTGCAAGGAGGCTATCAGGCGGGGTGGAGAGACGGAGGTCCTGGACTCAATCAAACTGGATAGGACACATAGAGTGCTAGGACCTTCTTGAAACAACATGCTCAGAGACATTGGGCCCAATATTCAAAGGCATTTACATGGTTTACAGATTTGTAAACCTTGTAAATGCCACTGAACGGGATATTCAGTGACACTAACATAGTTAGTTAGTGCCGCTGAATATCCCCAATTAATGCCGCTACATGCCCCAGTCCTAAATGTTTAGCATCGGGGCCCGTTGTAGGCATTCTGGGGGTGACATCAGTTGCTAACTGGGCAGTGGCAATATTGCACCGTTGCCTGGTTAGCATCTACGGGTAAAAGATAGGTGCAGCAAAAGTTCAATATCGCCGCTGCCTGGTTAGCTTCTGCGGGCTTGTAGTCTGTGCAGTGACCTCAAATATTCAGTGCTGGGGCCACATATGACCCTGGCATTGAATATCTAGAGTTAAAGTTTGGCGGTAATGGCTATGCGCCGTAGCAGCATATAGCGTTCCAAAAGAGTATTGGCCCCATTGTGATTTGCTTGTATAGCTACAAGGTCAAGGAGCAAATAGCAAAAATATGCACTATGGGAAGTTTTGCAGGGCTATCGGATCGTCCTGTATGCTGATCTGACGGTTGGGACTCTATAACGCTGTAAGGAAATGTCAGAGTATATACGGATTCTGAGATAGGCACAGCTGATGTACCAGTTGTTATATCCTGTCAGACTAGCATCACAAAAGAGGGATGCGCTGGAAAATACGCAGCTTAGTGGAGGCTACTACAGCCCTGCCAGAGGCCAGTATTCAGGAGGAGGTTATGGGAACACAGGAGTGGTGCAAGTCAGAGCGGCCGAAGAAAGTAAAATGGGCAGTGGTACTGTCGGAAGGATCCAAGAAGAGACGCAAAGGGCCCAAAAAGACAGCACTGTTGTGAGCTGTGGAGATATTTAGACCGTGTATGCTTGGGCAGTGCTTTGGACTTTAACTGTATTATTAAGCTAGGGAACAAGAACCGGGTATAATGGAGTGAGTGAGGAGTAGGGTGAGGGTTTAATGCGATGGAGGGGGCTGTATGGTGGGGTGAAAGGGGTTTTGATAATTTGATACTGGATTGGTGAGAGGAGGGCTGGTCTCCATTGGGGGAGATAGTAGTCCCCCAGGGAGGGCGTGGGAAGTAGTGGTATGTATGGAAGACAGGTTGGAAGAGTGTGAATGGAGTGTATTGGTGAGGGGAGCGAGTGGAGTAGGGGAGTGCTGGCCGGTCACTGGCAGGGAAAAAGGGAGAATGGGGGGAAAGTTGGGGGAGTCGGGCAAGGAGAGCACTACTCCAAGGTAGGGCCTCTGGTAACAGGGGCACAGAGGTTGGGGGAGAAGGGGAGTGGGAAAAGAAGGGGGAGATAGAGTAGGTATGGGAGAGGATGGGAGGGGAGGGGAGGGTAGGAAGGGGGGAGGGGCTGCAGGGGGGGTCTGGGAGGGAAGATAGTAATGACCACTATCAATGCAAAAGGGCTAAATTCATGGCAAAAATGGAGGTTGTTTGAAAAAGGAGGACGATTTAAAGCAGACATATTGTGTGTCCAAGAAACACATTTGAAAGTGGGGCAGGAGCAGATGCTGTACTCGCAAAGATATCCGCATGTGTTCCTGTCTGGGAGCAGGGAAGATCCCAGGAGGGATGAGGTGGGAATCTTGCTGAGTGATAGACTGTGCATACAAGTGGATCAGATGATATATGTCAAGGGGGGTAGGTATATGGCGGTGAAGGTGAAAATTGAAGGGGCCGAGGTGGTGGTGGTGCGTATTTATGGGCCCAATGAACAACAGGGGGTGTATTATGAGGCTTTAAGAGGGAATTTGGAGGGCTTTGGTGCATTTCCTATTTTGATGGAGGGGGGGATTTTAATTTAACAGTAAACCCCAGGGTGGAGAATAGTGGGGGCACGGTTGTTGGGAAGGAGGAGGGATCGCAGGATATTGTTGCCTTTGAAAGAGCAGATGGGGTTAGTTGACATCTGGAGAATCCGCCATCCAGGGAAGAGGAAATATACTTTCCTTTTTTTTTTTAATTTTAAATTTTTATAAAACATATACAATTAACATCTAATAACACCATCCCCCCTCCCCCGCTGCTGGCAACAATAAGGCACAAAGAATCTTGACAGCAAGATGAATATTCCATTCGAAGAAAACATTAGATGGCAATTAGTACAAAATTGTCCAGAGTCTTCCATTTGCAGAATTACCCAGTGAATGGGAAGATGAATTAGCATAGGTTGTTCATACCTCCATTACATACACAACATATTCCTCCAATGGTGGTAGTCCACCTGAGTCTTTCCAGTGGATAAGAATGATCTTAACTTTCTTCTAGATTTAATGATCAGTATTAAGATCATCAATATCTCTAAGCTGAGAAAGCAATGCTTGAAATGCCGATTGCGTTGAGACGATAACTGGTGATAGGTCTTTGAGACCTACAAATGACATGCCTCGTTAAGAGGTGATGTGATATGATGTAGGAGCTATTAGTTGCTGCTCCAGTAGGTCCAAAAGGATTTTTTCAGAGAAGGGATACTTGCCGCAGACCGATAGATAATGATGTTCAGACTTAAAGTTTCATTGAGGTGTAGGATGTTGGTTATTTGGGACCAAATAAGGTCCCAGAAACCTTGAACGTTAGGGTATTCAAAGCTCATATGCATCAGGGTACCCATATGCATAGAGCAAGACCAACATAGATTACCAAATGGAGGATTCTACTTTGTAAGAACCACCGGCGTAATAAATGCCCAATGTGCTAGGAAAAAGTGTTTGTGTGAGAGAGGCAGAATAGGAAATATGGGGTAAATTACGTTGTTCCAGTGATTACGTGATAGTAGAGCCCAGCGTCTATCTCCCAGAGCCTCTCCGTCCCAGCACAAGGACGGCAGACACCTTCTCTAAAAATGTTATAGACAAGGGATACTAATTTATGGGAGCCACTAAAACTACACACCTTAGTCCAGAGATCACCCTCCACAGGGAGACTTGCAGAAGTAACACCAGAGTGTAAGAGACAATGATGGAGTTGATACCACTGAAATAAGCACTGAGAGGGCAATCCGAACTCTCGTTGGAGTTCAGGGAAAGCTTTAAAGAAGTGGCAGCCAAAAGCTGCCCAACAGTCCAGATACCGTGCGCCTGCCAGACCCACCCATTAACAGGGTGCGTCTGTATTTTAAAACATGGATTGAGCCAGATGGGCATATTCCGCGAGGAAGGGTGAATATCTCTAAGCTGAGAAAGCAATGCTTGAAATGCCGATTGCGTTGAATCGATAACTGGGAATGGATCTTTGAGACCTACAAATGACATGCCCATTAAGAGGTGATATGGTGTAGGAGATATTAGTTGCTGCTCCAATAGGACCCAAGACCGACTGATTTCTTGCGGGGTATCAGTGCCCCAAGGAAATATACATTCTGGGCCTGATATTTAAAAGGCGTTTATATGGTTTACAGCCCAGTAAACCGTGTAAATGCCTTAAATGGGGATATTCAACGGCACCTACATGGTTAGTGCCATTGAATATCCCCTTCTAAGTACCCTATGTGCCCCAATGCTATCTGGTTAGCAATGGGGCATGTTGGGGGAATTCCGGGGTGGAGCAGAGGTGGAGATGTTTATTAACCAGGCAGGAGCAATATCACTGCTGCCCGGTTAGCAACTACGGCTTCTGGAGTCTGCGGCAATACCTGATTATTCAATGCCGGGGCCACATAAGATCCTGGCATTAAATATCTGTGGTTAAGGGTTGATGGGTAGGGCTATGCGCCTTAGAGGTGCATAGTCCTGCCCAACTCAATATCAGGCCCTCTATTCACATCCCCACAACTCTTATAGTTGCTTGGATATGGTTTGGGTGAGTGGGGAATGGATGCAGAAAGTAAGAGGTAGAGATGGGGTCGATTACATGATCTGACCACGCCCCTGTGAGTGTCACTTTTGACTTGGATGGGAGGAGGGGGTATAAAATTCTGGAGGTTAATGATTCCCTTTAAGAGGATGAAGATAATGTGGAACAGGTACAGGGGGTGATTGATGAATACCTGAAATTTAATAAAGGAGTGGGGATGGATCTTGAAATGTTCTGAGATAGTCTGAAGGCAGTTGTGAGGGGTATCTGCTAAGTGTTGCTAGGGTGCAGCAGGTGTGGAGAGCCCAGGAAGAATCAGTGTGCAGCCAGATAAAATCCCTGGAAGTGAGGCATAAGAGCAATTGGGATCTGGTGGCAACAGTGGCTCTAAGTCGGCTATGAGCGGAGTTAAATAGACTTTGCACAAGTCAGTTGGTGCATGAGCTGAACATCTTAAAGCAAATGCATTTTGAGCGGGGAAATTGGGCAAGTCGGGTCTTGGCTTGTAAAAGTTGATGGTCCGAGCAGTACAAAGTCAAATAGCGTGCACCCGAAATGATCAGGGCAAACTGGTATGTCTTTCAGCACAGATTAGGACTGGTTTTTTGGGATTACTACACTAAACTGTACCAAGGAGAGGTAAGGGATGGGAAAGCTAGGAGCGAGAGATTCCTGGAGGTTTGTGCCCTGGCTCAGTTGGACTTGGAGGAGGCAAGGGCGTTAGACTGAGATATAGGGGAGGGTGAAGTTTGGGAGGTGATTAAAACATTGAAGAAAGCCCGGAGCAGCGGGCCCCCCACCTTGCCCCGGAAGCGATGTATTCAGCGGAGGAGAGCCTCATGCTGGCGTGGTGACGAGCATGCCGAAGCAGGAGGCTGTGGAGGGCTCAACCGCCGATGCGGATGCTCTGTGTGGGATCCCTAGAGTTGTTGTGGCATCAGGGGCTGAAGCAAGATTCTCGATTAGTCCTTTCCAGGAAGATGCATCCCCGAAGGTGAATGCTGGAGGAGGCGGTTTGGTGAAGCCCGCAAAGGTAACATTGGAGGTGCTATGGGAGGCCATTACTACAATGCACTCTTCCTTGGAAAAGATTGCTGCATCTGTAAGTACTGATATTAAGTCTTTAAAGGTCGATTTACAACAAGTCTCAAGTGTGCAGACGGAACAGGAGGGGAAACTGGCACAGCTGAGTGGGGAGCTGGATCAACTCCGTGAGCTACACCATGCCCATGTGAAGGACCGGAATGTGACCAAAAGAAAGTTGGAATATCTGGAAAACCAAGTTCGGAAGAACAATTTAAGACTGGTTAACTTTCCTAGGTCTCCTGTGTGTTCTCCTCTCTAAATGGTACGGAGATATTTCCAGGAGGTCTTGAAGATCCCTGGGGAGAATCTCCCGCCATTAACCAGAGTTCAATATTTAACTACTGGCAGGGAAGTTCAAGGAGCTGCTAGCAACCCTCCGGGAATCTCTGGAGACCTTACTGGTTTCTTAGAGAGTTCTCTGGATTTGGTTACAGCCCGTACTACCCTCCTTATTACATTGGCCCTTGAGACCGATAAAGCTTTAATTTTTTGTTTGTATTTTAGGAATTTCAGTCAGCAGTTTATGGACTCATGTGTACGTATTTTTCCTGACTTAGCTAGGAATACTCAGCTGAGGAGGAAGGAATTTTTGGGTTTGAAGCCCAGGGTCCTTTCCCTTGGCGGAACCTTTTTGTTGAAATTTCCTGCCAGATGTTGTGTTTCATATAAAGAGAAGATATATATGTTTTTTTGAGCCCGGCCAGCTTCTGGAGTTCCTAGTTGCTAGGGAGGATAGCATTGTGAATTTAGCTTCCCGTACGGTAGACGTGTAAGTCTTGCACTGCTTTATCTCTATTTTTCCTTTTTATGTTAATTATTTCCTGATGCCTCTCTCATGTAATGTTGTGGGCTGATTATGGTAATGTATTGTGGTATGGTTATATTGTATTTGTATTTTGATTTATTTTTGGTTTTACCATGTTTTCTTCATTCAATTTTGGAGTTGAATGTAATTTCAAAACTCAATAAATATAAAATTTAAAAAAAAAAAAACATTGAAGAAAGGAAAAGCCCCTGGTTTGGATGGATTGACAGTTCAGTTTTACCAGCTGGTTGCTGTTTGTTGGTGTTATTGAATAAAAAAATAAAAGTAGAAAACATCCAGAGGGTGTAGAGAAGATGGCATGCCACCATCCCCAGTACTCTGCACAATCACAGTGATAGCAGCAGTGGTCCTGGCTCACTACCCTAACCATTAGGCTATTCCTAGGCATCTCCAGTCTTAAGTACTATTCTGGGGATGTAGGTCTATGTAAACGCCCCGTAGACGTCCATGTCTGGCACGTTCACATCTGTGAGCTCATGCCTGGGCTTCGACCTGCCTGCTTTTATTTCAGACGTTCTGGCTTGGACGTCACAGATTGCGCTTGGACGTCACTTGCAAAATGTGCAGCCACGCGTGCAAAAGGACTGAAAGTAATTCAAGAAAATGTTTTAGTTTGCCAGAGGTTTCCCGGGGGATATTTGGCTGCTAATTGGGAAATTCCAAAAAAAGGGGATTAGGCATCATGGTTAGGGATGATAAGGTGGTGGATGTCATAAAAGTGGTGAGAATAAACGGGGGGTGGTATCTCTGTCTCCAAGTACTGATGGGGAAAACTGAAATGGTACTGCCTTGCATTTATGCTCCAAATGAGAAATAAGGTGAATTTTACAAGAGGTTGGTTGCTAGAAAGTTACTGGAGTTTAACGATTTGTCTGTACAAGTTATTACTGGGTGGAGATTTTCAACTTACGATTAATCCAAGAGTGGACAATGGTGGCTGGGCTTCTGTGGGGGGGAGGGGGAAGACAGGTTAAAAACCTGTGCTGATGGGAATTGGCTCCCCTTTGGCTCACTCAGTCCTCTACCTTCTGCAGCAGGGTCATTTAGCCTGCCGACAAGAAAAAAACCCTATATGTCCCCAGAGTCATCCTCTCTCCCCTCCTCCCGATCTGGCAAATGTTACAGATATTTGAAAGGACTGCCCTGGGTCCATCCTTCCTCCCTCCTGATCTGCCTCCCTGAAAGAAATATTCCTGGCACCCTCCATCTTTTCAGGTCACCACAGTCAAAGAAAAAGGAAAAGAAAGAAAACTGTCCCGGGGGATCCCTTGCTTGTCCCCTGCTACCTATAAAAGAACGGTGCCAACCGGGGGGTACCTGCTTGCGGTTCCAAAAAGGAAATACCCTTTTTTTGAACACTGGGGGATGGGGAGAGTGTATCCTTAGCCAGCGCAGTTCTTTCACGGGTAGCAGGAACAGGCAGGCGATTCCCTGGTAAGGTTTCTTTTGTTTATGTATTTTCTACCATGGAGATCTGACGAGGAGGAGGGTAGCGGCAGGAATGTTTCTTTCAGGTAGTTTGAAGGTACAGAGGAAGGCTGGTCCTGGGCTGCGGCCCTTTCACCTCCTTTGCCAGATCCCATTGCATTTTAAGGGGATGATCCGCTCCCCACTGCCATGCCCCTGGCATCTTTCATCTCCTGTTCTTCTTGGGCAGCTACTGCAGCTCCCGACATTTATTTCCTCGTGTTCTCTCCCAAGGCATAGTTTGTTTGTGTATGTGAAGACAAACCTGTGAGTATAAATGGACAGGTGAATTGATCCTGGAAGATAGGCGGTATTGCTTGATGTGAAATATGCCTAAAAAGGGCTCTATGTGCCTGTACAGTGCACTATATAAATGATTAGTAGTAATAGTGGAATCTAGTCAGGTCCGTCCCAACCACTAGGCAAACTTCTGTGGGGTAGCAAAAAGTGGGGCATTCAGACCTAAACAATAGATTCTTACAGCCAGAGGGGGCATAAGTCTTAATATTTGCCTAAAGTGCTAATACCTTGAACCAACTCTCGGGCCGGCCCTGAATCCAGGAACTCGTACATCAGTGAGCCTAACAGAAGTATTTCTGAAAAACATATTTTCTGAACATATGGATATACATGGCATAATGGGTCAGAGCCAACATGGATTTAGCAGAGGTAAGGCTTGGCTTTACAAGCCATTAAATCTTTTGGAGTGGTTAATAAACATGTGATAAGAGTGAGCTGACTTATTTTTAAAGTAATTTAATTTAATTTTGGTGGTATCTGTAGCCTATTACAGTTTGAGTTAGGTAGCAATATTCAAAAATATAAATTGCACAAGTATAGTATTACAAATTACACTTTACCCAACATAGCACAATTTCAACTTATAGCAGAATTAAATAATCATCATCATAGAATTCCTATCAACATAAAATCAACTAGGCACTCAATCTGGGAAGCCTGGCTGAACTTAAATTCTACAGGCAGACAGTTAAAATTATAGCAAAATTATAATCCCTTGGGTGATAACAGTTGGCAGGTCAGTATTCAAAAGGAGTGGCTGGTTAATATGCACAGTAATTTTGCATGTTGCCAATGTTCAAGGGCACTAAACAGATAGAGAAACCTTTGCTGCACTAACTTCTTTGGCCCTATCAGTATAGTGCCTGAGTGGATCCAGGGCAGAGTTGGTGGTGGTTACATCTAACTATTCATATAGCGACGCTATTCAGGCCTAAAGTAAACTGCTTAGCTATATGTATAGTGGCTGAATATCACCCCCACTAAATGTCTAAGTCCCTTATCCGTGGACAAGGCCGGCTCAACCATTAGGCAAATTAGGCGGCCACCTATGGCAGCAACTTCTGAGGGGTGAGGTGGCAAAGAGCAGGACATTCAAAGCTAAACAATACATTTTAGCAGCAAGGGGGGTGTGAAGTTTTTAAGGTCTGCTTAGGGAGCCAACACTTTGATCCAACTCTGGGGCCAGTGGCACTATCCAGTAGTTGTACCCAGAAGATTTTATGAACTGGTGACTCGTGGAAAGAGCAGCCAGCCGTCTTTACAGAGCTCTGCTCTATGGATTCGTTGATAGAGGATGAGAGGTCACTAGACGCACAGGGCTGTTGAGACTCACATCTGGCTTTTCTTGCAGGCATGTGGTCTCCCCTTGAACTCTTTGATGTGAACAGCGATGACGTCCCTGATATTCTGCTTTCGTTCACCGTTCCCTGGAATGACACGGCACAAGGTAATGGGCTATATGGCTTGTTACAAAAGGTTTGTAGAGCTTGTGGGGGATGGTCTAGGACAGAGGTACTCAAATCCAGTCCTGGAGGGCCGCAAACCAGTCAGGTTTTCGGGATATCCCTAATGAATATGCATGAGAGAAATTCAAATACAATGGAGGCAGTGCATGCAAATATATCTCATGCATATTCATTAGGGATATCCCGAAAACCTGACTGGTTTGCGGCCCTCCAGGACTGGATTTGAGTACCTCTGGTCTAGGAGATCTCTGTCATCTCTCTGTTAGAGAAGCGGTTGTAGCTCTATATTTTCCTCTGTTGTGGATACTGCTTTTGACACCATGAACACTCCCACTATCTCTGCTCGCTGTTTTCTCTTGGATCATATGGTGTAGCTGATACCTTCGTTTCAGTTTTTCATTCACAGTGTCTACATCTTTATCTTTATTGCAATGCTTAATATACCACACCTTCAGACAATAGAGTGGTTTACAAAAAAATAAAAATCTAACTTGTCTCATCAACTAACGCCCTCTCAGTTGGAGTCACTCAAGATTCCGTAGTTGGCGCACCTTATTTCTTCTTTTTCACCTCCCTTCCATCGCTTTTGGCACGGTTCTTGATTTAACGTATCATCAGACCGATGTAATAAGATGTGGATTAGAACTGTGTGCTGAGCTTCGGTGTGCAATGTTCTAATGCATAAACTGAAAAAAACATTTACTTGTGGTGCAATAAACTAATGGCATGCAAAAACAGATGCATCCACGCTGTTACGTTGAGTTCCACGTAAACCGTCTTGAATTATGGAAAGACGGTATATAAAAAAAACTTTAAATAAATAAATAAATGTGCAGCAACAAAGAAAACGGGGCACGCAGCTGTGGGCACGTGGAGCAGTTTTCTGCATGAGGTGGAAGGCTGTTTTCTTTCTCCTTTCTTATCGGTGGGCGAGCCAGTTGCCATTCAGTATTGGATACTGAACTGGGATTGACTCGTGCACTGTGACAGGAGGAGAACAGGAAAGGTCTTCCGCCCATCTTGAGGCTAGCAAGCCCAGGTACCTGGCATAGGAGGACCCTCCAACTAGAGAGGTTCCAAGGCTGCAGCACTCCCTACTCCCCCCCCCCCCCCCCCCCGTCTGACAGCACCTATCTGGAGCCAGGGAGGCATGCAGCAGCAACAGCATCCTTATATTCCACCATCTTGAAAAGCAGCGGTTCCCGACGCACAGCTGTGTATAGGATTGACTGCTAGGAGTCAGCCTGTCAAATATAGGAGCGCTTCTGACATGTCACTAGAGGTCAAGTGCTGCCATTTTTCAAGATGGTAATGCTGCTGGCATAAGCGAGCGGGCACTGCGTTATATGAAGACAAGTAGCCACTCACTTATCTTTGTAAAATTACCATAATGTAGTCGCCTCAAAACAAGCTTAAACTTGATACCCTCTTATAAAATTGCCCTGCCTTGTGTTTAATGTTTCAAAAGCACATAGAAACAGAGATCACAGTTTAAGGCACCCACAGTCTAGCTATAAATACTATCAGCTCCTGCCAGGAAAATACCTCAACTGCCTAATTAAAAAAAAAAAAAGACAAAGAAAAGTCCTGCATTAAAAGGCTTTCAAAAGGGTGTGGATCAGGAATGTGACAGCCTTTTGGAAGACACTATAAAAAGGAAAAGGCAAGAATGAAGCTTGTAAAGGAAATTACATCACAGCATTCTGAGTCTTAAAAACAGACATCAAGATCTTCAAGGTCAGCAAAGTCGGTGCATTTCAACTAATCCGCACAAAGTGCAGCCAGCAGAAGCTACAGAGTCATGCGCCTGTTTTAGTAAACTAGAGGCTGCTTTGAAGCTAGAAGAAGTTACAATGGAGGACAAAGAGCAGCAAGTGGCATGTGAAAAGGCTGAACTGAATGTTAATCTGGGCTTGCGCCATCAAGAAGAGGAGGCAGCTGCTTCTGAGGCCCCAGCTGAGGCCCTTGAAGCAGTGGCAGGACGGGAAAGCGAGGAGTCCCAGATTAGCCTCTTTTTGTAGTATTACTGCTAGGTTCTGCATAAGCAGTGCGAAGAAGAAACGATCCTAGCTTTACATTTGATATAGTAGAAGTGATCAGCACCACCTACTCTAGGTGAGTAATAAAGAAAAGGTGTCGGTATCAAAGTTATCTCCAAATGCATTGAGTTTGTGGAGAATGTCACAGTAGAAAGTCCTGCTCTAAGATACGATTAACCAATATTGAGAGTGTCATGGGAGGCTTTGCTAGACTCGGAGCCGGCCCAAGGGCTTCTGTCACCCTAGGCAGAAACCCTGGCCTTGCCGTTCCCTCTCAGCTTCCGCCACCACCCCCGCCCCCTCCAGCTTCTGCCGATTCCTTCTTGGGAGGGGGAGACAGGCAACAACAGTATTTCCGAAAGCAGCAGCTTTTTGCCGCCGCTTTTGGAAATACTGCCGCTGCCCACCTCCACCCCCTCAAACAGAATGGGCAGCAGCCTGGGGGGACGGAGGGTAGCACAGCTGCCCATGTGTGCTGCTGCTGCACACCGGGACCAGCTGCCAGAGGTGGTCGCCTAGCTCGCCTGGTGGACAGGCAGGCCCTGACTAGACTAAGGTCTTTTCGGTAGTCAAAAGAGGAAGAAAAATTGGTTCAGCTCCATGATCTTATTATGATAAGGGCCTGTTAAGTAGCCAGAGAACTGGAAGGATTTGGAAGAGATCAGCAGCCTCACACAACCTCAACACCTCCTCTTCTTGTCCCCCCTGCTAACCCCAAAAGATCGTAAGAATGTTATCAGAGGTATTTGCCTACAAGCCACAGTGAGTCTATAAAAAGCAGGCAAATAGTTCCAGGGGAGTAGCGCTGAGCCCAGCATTGAGTTTTCTGCATGAGGCTTTGAGGGGTTGAGTACCACGGCTTGACCTCATCATTGTTGTTTGAAACTCTCCTTTCCTTCCTCCTGCTCCTACAGTGACCTGCTTCTCCCCTCTGCTGCTCTAGGTGTTCCCAAGCTTCCAGTGTCTCTTATGGCGCTCTCAGGAAGGAATGGTCAGATCCTGTGGGCTACATACCTCCACGAGGAGGTCCGCAGCATACGGTGTGGGGTCCTGGTTCCAGTAACCCCGAAGAACGCTACCTGCCTCTTAACAGGGACATCCAAGCTTCTCCGTGTGGTGAATGCCTCCTCAGGTAAGATGTTGGGATGCCTCTTTTAAATCATCTGCCTACAATGCTTTATCACCAGTACATTATTTCACTGTTTGGTATTATGCTCTGAAGTCATTTATTCAGGTTTTACTCTCAGCAGCAGACCACATTACACGGAAATGTTGCTGTGATAGTCTGTGTGATATGAAATCCATGGCTTCTGTTTCTGTTCACGTATTCACTATGGTTAAGGCCTATAAGAAACATCTTATACATTTCCCTGCATTCTCTTTGCCACCCAGCAGAGAAGAGAGGTAGGAAATGGATCAAAATATATGGAATATGTTTGTATAAACAATGGGCAGTCAGCCTAATGTAAACGCTGGCCGCTAAATGCCTGGCCAATGGTGCGGAATATAGGTAATTGCCGCTGGCTTCTGCTGCCACCATCAGTTTAGTTTAGATCTGGCCTTTAATGGTTAATGTTAAGCACCGGCATCAGTGCTTAAATTTTCGCATATATTTAGTGGTGGTGTCTGTTTAACTAACATCGCTGAATATACATATAATTGATGACTGCGGTGGTGATTATTCAGCAGGCCTAAATCTAAACACGTGTTACCCTTTTAGTGACTGAATATTGCCACTCAGGAGGCAAGTCGAAAACCTTTTTCTGCATGTAAAAGTTCTCTTATGAAATTCATACTTGTAAAGTAGGTATGTTCAGGGGAGGAGTGTTTGGGGGGGAGTCATGATTTATATGCTAACATATTTTATACCTGCTCTCCAGCAGGTGTAAATATCAGCGCCCACAATCCAGACACTGTTTCTGCAGGATTTGTGCCAGTATTTTATAAAGACACCTGGGCATCTGGGCTTTTGCCTTCTCCACTATCAAACCTAGGAACCCTGCTATAAAATTACCCTCAGGCATATAAGTACCGACTCGGTCTTCGCCTTTGCCCTTCCCCAGTGCTGGCCCCCTCTCATACAGTTAAAAATCTGACTGTTTAGTGAGATAAATGGATAGCTTTTATCTGTGTGAAGGCTGAAAATACTCAGATAACTTTAATTATGACTCTCTCCTTTAGCTGAAAAGAAAAATTGATGTGTACAGTAGCACTATTGAAAAATATCAGCAATACAGTGCCTTGTGAAAGTATTCATCCCCGCGGTGTTTGTCCTGTTTTGTCGCATTAGAACCTGGAATTAAAATGGAGTTTGGGGGTTAGCACCATATGATATGCACAACATGTCTACCACTTTGAAGATGCAAAATATCCTTTATTGTGACACAAACAATAATTAAGAAAAAAAACCCAGAAATCAGATATCCCTCCCCCCCAAAGTCAATACTTTGTAGAGCCAACTTGTGCTGCAATTAGAGCTGCAAGTCTCTTGAGGTATGTCTCTATTAGCTTAGCACATCTAGCCACTGGGATTTTTACCCATTCCTGAAGGCAAAATTGCTCCAACTCCTTCAAGTTAAATGGGTTGCGTTGGTGTACAGCAATCCAAGTCATGCCATAGATTCTCAATTTGATTCAGGTCTGGGCTTTGACTAGGCCGTTCCAAGACATTTAAATGTTTCCCATTAAACCAGTTTTAGCAGTATGTTTAGGGTCATTGTCCTGCTGGAAGGTGAACCTTCGTCCCAATCTCAAATCTCTGTCAGACTGAAACAGGTTTTCCTCAAGAATTGCCCTGTATTTAGTGCCATCCATTGTTCCTTCAATCCTGACCAGTTTTCTTGTCCCTGCCGATGAAAAACCTCCCCACACATGATGTTGCCACTACCGTGTTTCACTGTGGGAATGGTGTTCTCGGGGTGATGGGAAGTGTTGGGTTTGCACCAAACGCGGCGTTTCCCATGATGGCTAAAAAGTTCAATTTTCATCTCATCTCATCTGACCAGAGAACCTTCTTCCATGTGTTGTGCAAACTCCAAACATGTTTTCTTATTTCTTTCTTTAAGCAATGGCTTTTTTTCTGGCCACTCTTCCATAAAGCCCACTCTGTGGAGTGTATGACTTAAAGTGGTCCTATGGACAGATAGTCCCATCTCCGCTGTGGATCTTTGCAGCTCCTTCAGTGTTTTCCTTGGTGTCTTTGTGGCATCTCTGATTAATGACCTCCTTGCCCAGACTGTGAGTTTTGGTGGGCAGCCTTCTCTTGTCAGGTTTGTAGTAGTACAGTTAAAGGTTATGGTCACTTCCAGGGTGAAAAATGATTGCTCAGCCTATACACAATATCACCCCACTATTCTAACAGACTTTATAGTGTGTTTCTTAAGGACCAGAAAAGGAGAAAAACAGGTCTCAGAACCAGCGGGGTCAAGTGTAGACTGTGATAAGTACTTTCATGCCACATATCCCCAGTACATCAACGACCTGTGAAAAAACTCAGCAATGCAGTGTTCCACTTAACTTCTATAACACGGCTCGATTATCCTCCGTGCAGCCAGAGGCCTCATATCCCAGGCTCATACCCCTGGGACACGAGGCCGCCGGCTGCACGGAGGATAATCGAGCCGTGTTATAGAAGTTAAGTGGAACACTGCATTGCTGAGTCTAATGAGTATAAACAATTAGGCTTTGGAGATGTTGAAATTGTTTATTTATGGAAAAGTGAATCTAATGAAAAGTTAATATTTAAATGAAAAGGAGTTTTTTCTCAGGTCGCTGATGTACTGTGGATATGTGGCAGGAGTGTACTTATGACAGTCCACTTTGGTCCCCGCTGCTTCTGAGACCTGTTTTTCTCCTTTTCTTATTTTCTGGTCCTTAAACACACTATAAAGTCTGTTAAGAAAGTGGCGTGATATTTTGTATAGGTTTTTAGTGGTGCCATATTCTTTCCATTTTGTTATAATGGATTTAATGGTGCTCCGTGGGATATTCAGAATTTGGGATATGTTTTTTATAACGCAACCCTAATCTATACTTCTCCACAACTTTGTGTCTGACTTGTTTGGAGTGCTCCTTGGTCTTCATGTTGCAGAGACGGGGGCCTTTCAGAACAGGTATATTTATACAGGCATCATGTGACAGATCATGTGACACTGATTGCACACAGATGGACCCTAATCAACTAACTATGTGACTTCTGAGGTTAATTGGTTGGACCAGATCTTATTTAGGGATTTCATAGCAAAAGGGATGAATACATACGCACTCACAACTTTTCAGTTTTTTATTTGTTTTTTCATATTTACAAGGTATTTTATTGTCATTCCACTTCACCAATTTGGAGTATATTGTTAGGTCCATTACCTAACAACATCCAAATAAACCTCCATTTTCATTCCATGTTGTAATGCAACAAAACAGGACAAAAACCGAGGGGATGAATACTTTCACAAGGCACTGCATAAATGTAAGTTTGATCAGAGGGGAAGACTAGACATGAGCTTAGTGGGTGGGTCATTGAACTGATAATTAGTAGAATGACTGGGTTCCAGTCTCGGTTCTATCTTTCTGACCTTCAGTATAGGACTTTATGTGCTTGGGTTTCTGTGCAGATTTCGTTTCACAGTAAGTAAGAAACTGGCATCTCTCTTATACGCTAGTTTTTCTTTGTCCCCCCTCTCTCCCCCCGCTCAGGGAAGTCCATCTGGACCATGAGTCCTGCCCATGTACCCAGTGGCGGCATGGTTGCTCCAGCAGTGATTCTGCCAGACTTGGATGGTGATGGCATTGGTGATCTAGTGGTGCTGACCAGCAGTGAGAGACAGGTAATACGCTAGCATAGGAGAGTGAGCCCTGAGTACTGACTGATTGAAATGTGAGTGCAAAGTGTCAAGAGAAAAGTAGGGGATGGGGAAGTAGATGTAAAAGAGAAGAATTAAGGGTGGGAGTCCCTGTGGTGAGTAATTCTAGAAAGGTTGACTAGTTTAATGCGCATTGCCATGCATGTATTTGACATGTCTTCTATAAAGTAAAGTACGCACATACTTGATAGCATACGGGCATAAATGCTGAGATACACGCACCAAATTGAGGCACATCCACTTGCACCAGCCCTAGATGTGTGTAAATGCCCATGACTAATGTAAAAAGCGCGTTTAAGTTATTGCATTTTATAACTTGCATGCATAAATTTAGGCTTCGCCTACATGCCATCCCTGTGCCCACCCAAACTGAAAGTATGTGTGATGGGACATACGTGTACACTTACAGAATAGCAACCGCTTAAAATGAATGTGCGTAAGCCCTTGAGAACAGGGACTTGCACATGTTTCTAGTGTGTATCTTTCCATGCTTGCATTACAGAATCAGCCCTTTAGGGAGTAATTTTATAAAGGACTTTTCATGAGTAAACCCTGTTGTTCACGAGTAAAAGTCTTCTAACCCCACTAGTATGTGTGATGAAGAGAAGGCAATGTAAGGTTACATGGCCTGAAAGTAGGCATGTTCAAGGGAGGAGTTTAAGTGGTTTACGAGCAGTCAAAAAGCACGCACCTAGGTTATAAAGTGCTCACCTATGCAAGTATTTCAGCCGCCTACATCTATACCAGCTCCCAAGCTGCTGTAAATGCATTTGGCTGCATTTTAGCCACAGCTTTGGCTGCTTTTGTGATGCTATTCTATAAAGAAACATAAAGTAGACTCAAAATCGGTGCCTTCTTGACTCTCGGACCTAGACACCTCGTTATAAAATTTCCCTCTTGATGGCTGTCGCCTCCATGTTACGTGCTGTTTTCTGCTCTGTCCTTGACTACTATAATGGTTTCTTCACAGGTCTCCATGACTTCTCTCTTCACCCATTTTAACTTGATTCCCAAACTTTTCTGCCTCACGACTGGTTCAGCAGGCCTTGGCACTCAAGCTCCTTTCCATATGCCCTCTTCATTAGCTTTCTGTGAAGTATCACATCATGATCAAACTCCTGGACTTCAAATATAAATCCATACCTTATGTGGCTCCTCACTGTCTTGTCTCTCATTCATTATGAGTCTGCACCTTGCTCTCAGTCCCACTCTGCTCTGCAGCCCTCTGCTCCGAGAAAGCTGCTTCTCTAGCGTCCTCCTCACTTGCTTTGATTTCTTGGGTATTCTCCTTGCCGCCATTGAGATCTCGCATTTCATGGGCCTTCAGCAGTCCTGTGTGGCAGTGTGTTTTCTCTTCTGTGCTTCCCCCAGTATATCGTAGTTCTCCAGCACACTTGCTCACACCCTTTTTTCTTGTTCTCTCTCTCAGACTTAAAAACTGTTGTGTCTTTCAGTGACGTTTCCAGCACCCAAGGCGAGCACCTCCCCCCTCCCCCCGTGCAGTGCAAGCGCAGCACGCCACACCATGATGCACCCCCACAGTCAGGCCCACGGGGGCAGTGCAGCAAAGTTACTAAAAAGCCGGCTTGATGTGGTGCCTCACGCTCCAATGGCCTGGCCGCTCTTCTTCCCTGGCTGAAGTCTCGCAATTCATGAGAAGTGCGGCTGGGCCATAGAGCCGTGTGAGCAGTGCAGCAAGTCAGCTTTATGGTAAGCTTCCTGCGCTGCCTCCATGGGCTTGGAGGGGGTGCACCCCACTCCTGGCCAGCACCCACCGTTCCTGCCCTTGGTATGCCACTGGTGTCTTTCCTTACGCTTCCCAGCCCTACTGACTCGGGAGCCCTTTTCATAAGCGGATGCAGGAGATTCACACCACTGGGGCCTCCAGTAGAGTCACACTCAGTAGTGGGGCCAGTGGAGTTACCGAGTGAGCTGTGGTTGGATCCTGGCTCTGAAACAAAGCTATATCAAAGGCAGTATCGGCTTTAGGCACCATCTCGGCAAGCTGCATTCAAGCTCCTGCATATGCAGGCCCACTTGTTCATTCACTGCTGCTGTTTTGTGATTCTTTTTGCCTTGTCTTGATTAAAACAGTAATTGGAAGGTACAGAAGCCAGAGGAACCTGGTGTGTATGTGTTTAAGGATTTTTTACGTGGCTATTTCACCCACCATCAGGGCTGATAATGGTGTTCCCAGGATTTAACTACTCGCTGATTACTTGTCATCTCTTATTGGGGGTAATTTAATACTCTCTTCCGAGGAATAAAAAGGCTTTTATAAAATTACCACAGGCACTATGCATAAAAGCGAGCACAGTGACAAGAAGGTATGTACAGGTGGCCCAATAAAAAGTGAGAACATCTCGTAGCATATAAGTTATTTAAAAATTCAAAAAGACAGATGTAAACGATTGACAAATTTTTAAAAAAAAGATGGCGACCGGAAATTGTCACAATAAAGACGTTATATAGCTAAAAAAAGTAAATAAGTAAACTATTTAAGCTTTTAATTTACGAGATGTTCTCACTTTTTCTGGGCCACTCTGTATTTAACATGACATGAATAGTTAGGACAGAACAAGGGCAGAGGAACATAATACATGCACTATAAAACATACGATTGCACAGATTGTAAGCTTCTGAGCTAAGCTGGCTTCAGTCTAGCTGCACCTTCTGCCTGCTCACCCCTAGTATTTTATAAAATACAGTAAGCTAGAAATAAGCTCCTTCTTGCCTTTTTAACCTAGATGACCTGTCATAAAATTACCCCCCGTATAGGGAAAGCACTTTTTTGCACAAGCTGCTTCTATAAACAGTAAGGTAGTTGTAAGTCTGAATTATTCCTAAGGCTCGTCGGTTTTCCTTCTGCTGCTTTGGGCTCCAGCTCAGTCAGGACCAGCACTGGGATCTTGGCACTATGTGCCTTCATTTGCTACTACCCGAGGATCTTTGCCCTCTTTGCTGTAGGGGAACAGTCTGTGCATAGCCAGGTTGCTCCCTTTCATATGGAGGACGGTCTTGTGTGTCTTACATCGATATGAACAGCACTACGTTTGCCTTGTAGTGCTATACAAATGATTAGTAGTAGTAGTAGGTGTAGCCAGCTAGCTTTCTGTTACATGAAAGAATGTCAGTGTGCCCATTTCTGACCTAAAGCTTTGACACACGGTTCCTTATTTTAGAAGCATCTACATATGTAGATAGTGGCATGTACACATGTAGATTGGTTACAAGCACAAATACAGTAGTGACTTTAGAAAGTTGTCAGGGTCCCCAAGTGGGAGTACCATTTTCCTGGGATACTCATCCGGTCCCACTGCAAATGTTCTCTGACATGTTTCCTCAGATGTACTTCTGGTCACACTGAGCATGCTAGGGGTGCCCGTCAAGGAAGCTGCCATGTTTCCGTGATATATTTCCGGTCATGTGGATGACTTCCTGTGATGATATCAATATGGCAGACAAAGATGACCACTGTGCTGCATGTGGGTACCCATGAAGGCCTTCATCTTGGATATGTCATCGAGTGGGTGTGGTTAGGGATGTTTCTATGACAGTTTAGCAGAGGTTCCCAACTCCAGTTCTGGAGGGCCAAACACCATTCAGGTTTTCAGGTTGTCCCTGATAAATATGCATGAGATGCATTTGCATGCACTGCCCCCACTGTATTCAAATGTATCTCATGCATATTCATTAGGGACAGCCTGAAAACCTGAATGGTGCTTGGCCCTCCAGGACTGGAGTTGGGAACCTCTGGTTTAGAGCATGGTTGATGACTATTTCCTGTGATGCCATCAAATTGGGCAGAGAGTGGACAGTCGAGGACGTGGCTAAGGCAGGATATGACACCAGACGTGAAAGCTGATTAGCCGAAAAGACATGGAGTAGGTAGGGCTTAAATACAGAAGTGAAAGCTAATTAGCTGATTCAATATGTCAAAATGTGTTTGATAAAAGTTATGTAATTATAGCTACTACCAGGGTTTCAGCATCCAAATCACTGCTTTTGGGGACATAATATTCTAGTTGTCCTACTAGCTATCTGTTAGTGCTAAAAAACAAGAATCCTGAGTGTCTTATTGCTTGAAATGGTGATAGTAGAAGAAGGATCTCTTCAAAGAAAAGCTGTTGGGAACAGTTCAGTGTTTCTTTTCTTAAGTTTTCAGGTTCTTTTGGTGGGGAATGATATGTGGCTGAGATTAGACAACCTTATAACAGTGACGTCCATCAACAAATAGGACAAATTAGTAGAATAAATTAAATTATAAAAGTAGGCAATACAATTATTTTCCAGTATTTCAATAATCATATTCCTGATATAGATGGACTGGTTGAGTAGAAAGTCCTTGAACCAGGGGAATAGGAGTTAAAAATGACTATTTCTCTGGGTGTGTTCTCAGTAGAGTTCCTGCCATTGATTTAGTGGCTTCTAGAGATAATGCATAGTTATTGCAGGAGGACGAGGAGATTGAGTGCCTTCTGGGCTGCATTTTTAAAAAATTATACTTCAGATAGCTATATGGGTTAATAGCATAAATTTAACCAGATAGCGCTGAATATTGGCGCTGCCTCATTAACTTCGTCATTCCTTGGCAGGACTTTCACACCTCCCAGACTTAACTGGGGTGGGACATTTAAACCCATCACTTTTTTGGGTAACTCCTGAAGCTACCTGTATAAAGTGTTTTGAATATTGACTCTGTTTTTTAATTACGAAGCATAAAGTATCATTAGACAGCATTAAGACTCCTTCAGCATGTGTGGCAACTCCTCTTTTGCAAGGAAGGCCCGGGTGATAGTAGAACCAAAACCCGGAGCAGCAGCATGGAGCTCTCATATCTTGTGGTCTTCAGCTAGTGTGGTGTTTGGGTGTTCGAGCTGTGCTGTTTCCTGCCTAACAGGTACTGCTTTGATAAGACCAGAGCGTTCCGGATTGGTGGAGAGAATTCTACAGAATGGGAATTGTCGCTTGCTTCTACCAGTTACTGTTCTGTTAATTCTCCTCAGTCTGGAACCACCCTTCCACCCTAATTCTTGGCTTTTAGGAGGATGCTTTTACTTATTCTTTTCTCATTTTTTAGAAATATGATTTGGAAATACCTCATCTGGGGTGGGGAGGGATGGCACGATCATGAGAAAGTAAACAGGGCATCTTGGTTCAGTCACTGTAAATCCTGTGTGATGTGAGGTTTTGTTGGTCTGCTACCACCTATAATGGGATGGAAAATACCCAAGGATTTTCAGGCTGGTGTGGGAGAACTAACAGAACCTAAATTGACAGAGGAAAACCCTAAATTCCCTTTGTTGCTTTCATGCTTTCTCTCTGCTTGCATCTTTCCTAAAGAGCAAACTGCTATCCATTGTCCAATGTGCTCCCTTATTACCTCTCTGCTAGTCCAGACTTAAATATGGTCTTTTCAAGTATCACATCCAGACACCTAACTACTCTGCCCTCTACGTCGTTCCTGATATTCAGTACCTCAGTACAGCCCAATATTTCAGTATATTGTCACTTTTTATGATTTTCCTTGAGTAGAATACCATCAAATATGATAAACTGAATAGTGGAAAAACAGGTTGGGTTTAAAAAAAAGATGGAAGAGCTCAAGCAAGAGTCAAGCTTCAGGAATAACACATTTTTCCCTCTTTAGCCAGATGTCAGCTTCCTCTTGGTGTCGGGCAGAAGTGGAAAACCTCTGGGTGGGCCTGTGAAGTACAGTATCATGAGAGAAGGCAAACTGATTGGACCACAAATTCATGTGACAAGTCGAGGAGCAATCTATATTTTATTTGGATTTGGTGAGGCACTGAGACTAAACTGTCATTTTTTTTAAAGATGTATATCTCTTTGTTTGTGTGCTAAAATTTGATAGAACGCTTAATCCTTTAACACATTAAAGTAATGCAGAATGAAAATGACCTGCCTCCTAGAAGGTAGATCAGCTCCCCTTGAACATCCTGTGGTAGAGTTACACAAATGAGGACTGAGCTAGCTAAACACTTTTTGTGTGTTTATCATTAAGGGGGCCAGAGCCAATAGCCAAACCACCACCCTCTGGAAGAAACTCAGTTGTCTAGCTAGAGTGTAAGTTACTAAATGATGTGCCAAATAACCCAGCAAACCTTGATGCAAACATTTAAACCAGTAACAGTTGGGAGTGGAAGGCTACCCATGGAGTGAAGAGATTAGAGGCATTGCCATTTCTTGGCCGATGAGCTGGTCAGTGCTGAGACTTGGACTGCACTGGTGGAGGAGAGCTAGGTCAACTGAGACTGTAATCTGCCCTCTCTTTGTCCCCCTCCCCGCAGTGCACTCAGGAGTGGAAAGGGTACCTTTTAAGTGGAGAGCTTGGAGATGTCACTGTTCCTTGATGGGTGAGCTGGTCAGTGGTGGGGCTTCAGTTGCAGTGGTGCAGGAAAGTTTGGCTGATTGGGACTGTGATCTAACCCTCGCCTTAATGACGACATCATCCCTTGATTACAGATTTTTAAGGAGTAGGCATTGGTATTGAAGGCGGCCATCTGCGGGGAGCCTATATGAGCAGGGCTTTCCTGAGATGGTGTCAGAAACTTCAGAAACAAGCTTCATGAGAGCTGGGAATCTTGTTGGGGGTTGGCACACTTGGGTTGGGGGTCTGCTCAAAATTCCAGGCTGCACAGGAACTATGCCGCCTCCCAATACACTGGACTGGACAGGAGGGACTCGAAAGAAAATTAGCAGGTAAGGTCTAATTTCAACTTTCTCCATACACAGTGGAATGCATCTATGCTAACTGATGACATCGCCTGATGCATCTTCGATCCAGACACACTCTGACAAGCCTTGAGTATTTAAAAAACGATTGCACAGTGCACCAGTGATTCTGAGGTGACACCGTTAACCCCATGTTATTCATCTGCTCATTTGGTCTAGACATGTATCGCCATGGGAGTATTCAAATCTGTCTGTGTGCTGCAGTCTGATGGCTGAAATGATGAATACTTCTCAAACTGACAGACCCATGGTTGCTGTGAATCACTCAGAAGCTTTCTATCTTACTGGCCATACAAAAATTACAAGAATCTTTGAATCCTCCCCGGCTCCAAATCTTCGGCAGGGGTGAAACACTCTTACAAAGGCACGTACTGCAACAGTGACGCAGCTACTCTGCCGCCTCCTGCTTCAGATGAGAAGTGCAGATAATTGAAAAAAAACAAATGGATGATAAGAGCAAAGAGTCATTCAAAGGACAAGCCTCATAAAAGCATTGGCTCCCCCACTAATAAAAAAGGGAAGTTTACACGCGCTGCGGTCAGAGGTCATGAGAGGCTTAAACACAAGCTCCTTAAAGATACAAACCCCTCGTCTGCTTGTCTGACTTATAAAACCAAATCTCCTAAAATTTATCCTGTACCATTGCATGTTATACCAGATAAAATGTGACAAGGCACTGAGCCTATTCTAATTCCCCAGCTTCTAGGCAAAGTTCTCAATGCTGCAAATAATTCATAAACTATTACAAAATGATTCAGACAAGAGTATGGATCTATTTATAGATTTGGTAATGGCCTCCTCTGATGACTCTGATCTTGACTGAGTATCGCCAGATAAGTTCCAGAGTAGCACTCTCTCTCATCCACATGAGGTTTTCCAGACGCTCTAGTTGAAGTGATGGCAAAATCCAATTTATCATTAAGCGAATCTCTTAAGTGCCTGGGTGCTAAAAATTAGAGTTCAGTCTGCACCTGGACATGATAAGCCTCAATTGTCTCACCATTCTGCAGTGTCTGAAGTTGCTGTAAAGAAGTCAAAGACATCAAGTAACTGTGTTGAAGCCTAGGATCACAGCACATCAGCTTTTGATAATGCAACACCATCGTTCTCTCACTGAGCAGTTGCCACCTATTGCAAAGTCTTTTCTCAAGATCAGTTTAGTCAGTTAGCGACTTTACTTCAAAATTTGGAGGCATGTAGTCTTCATCTTATACATCCGCTCATGATGCCTATGACACACTGTCTAGGGCAGCTGCAATTGCTATTAGCGCCTGTAGAACAGCCTGGCTATGGGCTTCCAGTCTTCAGGAAGATTTTCATGATCATTTAGTTGACACTTCATGTCTGTGACATAATTTTCCAGTCTTTTGCACCGAGTGTCACATGTATGATTTTCTCCTAGTTGGTGATGGGTCTTACCTGTGCACTAGGTACAAGGAGCTCTTTGCTCTCAGGGAACGAGTCCAATCTCTGGAGGCTAGAGTAGCAGACTTGGTGGACATAAGGAAGGCAAAGAGGTACATAGACGAGACCTAGAGGGATATAGTACTGAAATCTCGCCTCCAGTCTGGCAGCATCCTTGTTGACATGGAGGAGAGTGGTCAAGTGACAGGAGAGCATCACCATGGTGTGGCAGGAAGTGATCCTGTAGCTAGCACCTGTCCTCCAGGTGATGTAAAACCCTCTCGCACAGAGGAGGTTTCTCCAGGGCCACGTACCCACAAGGGAAGGGTTAGGACAGCCATTATAGTTGGTGATTTGATCATTAGGCATGTCGATAGCTGGGTGGCTGCTGGACGTAAGGATCGCCTCGTAACATGCTTGCCTGGCGCAAAGGTAGCGGACCTCACGTGCCACTTAAACAATGTCTTAGATAGTGCTGGGAAGGAGTCTGCTGTCTTGGTACATGTCAGTACCAATGACATAGACAAGTGTGGTAGGGGAGGTTCTGGAGGCTAAATTTAGGCTTTTAGGTAGGAAGTTGAAATCCAGAACTTCCAGGGTAGCATTCTCTGAAATGCTTCCTGTTCCACGCACAGGACCCAAAAGGTAGGCAGAGCTCTGGAGTCTAAGTGCGAGGATGAGACAATGGTGCAAGGATGAGGGTTTTGGATTTTTTAGGAACTGGGAAACATTCTGAGGAAAGGAGGAGCTCTTCCGAAGGGATGGGTTCCACCTTAACTGAGACAGAACCAGGCTGTTGGCATTAACCTTTAAAAAGGAGAGAGAGCAGCTTTTAAACTAGATAATAGGGGAAAGCCGACAGTCACCCAAGAGCACATGGTTCGGAACAATATATCTTTGACGGATATTAGCAAAAGATTGAAGTTAGGGCCTATCAGTAGAGAGATTCCAAAAGTAGCCCAAATGCCCTTGAGTACAGAGTAGACAGAGCTTAAAGATTCCAAATTACCCCTGCCTACCGATAGCCAAATAAATATGAATAAAATACAGCCTCTAAAATGCTTGTATGCAAATGCTGGAAGTCTAAAAAATAAGATGGGAGAGTTAGATTATATAACACTAAATAAGAGGTTAGATATGATTGGTATCTCAGAGACATGGTGGAAGGAGGACAACCAGTGGCGGACACTGATACCTGGGTACAAACTGTATCATAATGACAGATCAGATCAAATTGGTGGAGGGGTTGCGCACTATGTTAGAGAGGGCATTGAGTTACAAAGGATTAAAGTTTTGCAGGAAACAAAATTCACTGTAGAATCTCTATGGATTGAAATTCCATGTAAAAAGGGGAAGGCAATGGCAGTGGGGATGTACTGTCGACTGCCTGGCCAGAATGAACAAAGGGATGATGAAATGCTCAAAGAAATCAGGGAAGCTAACAAAAATTACAATGCAGTATTAATAATGGGTGACTTCAATTACCCCTGTTTCGAGTGGGACAGTGTCACGGCAGGACATGCTAGGGAGATAAAGTTTCTAGATGAAATAAATGACTGCTTCTTGGAGCAGCTGGTTCATGAACCAACCAGAGGGGAAGCCATTTTGGACCTAGTCCTTAGTGGAACAGAAGATCTGATGCAAGAGATAAGAGTGTTGGGACCACTTGGCAATAATGATCATAGCATGATCGCATTTGATTTAATAAATGGAAGAGGGGAGGTTAAGGAAATCCACAGTACTACCTTTTAACTTTCAAAAAGGAGACTATGATAAAATGAGGAAAATAGTTAAGAAAAAACTAAAAGGAGCAGTTGCAAAGGTTAAAGATTTACATCAAGCTTGGGTGTTTAAAAATACTATCATGGAAGCCCAGACCAGCTGTATTCTACGCTTTAAGAAAAGTGGAAGGAAGTCCAAAAAACTGCCAGCATGGTTTAAAGGTGAGGTCAGAGAGGCTATTGTTGCCAAAAAAGCATCCTTCAGAAAATGGAAAAAAAGAGCCAAATGATGAAAACTGGAAACAACACAAGCACTGGCAAGTTAGATGCAAGGCACTGATAAGGCAGGCAAAGAGAGAATTTGAGAAGAAACTTGCAGTGGAAGCAAAAACGCATAATAAAGATTTTTTCAAGTACATTTGTAGCAAAAAACCTGTGAGAGAGTCAGTTGGACTATTAGATGATAAAGCACTAAGAGGGGACAAGGCCATAGCAGAGAGACTGAATGAATTATTTGCTTCGGTCTTTACTGAGGAAGATGTAGGAATGTTACCCATGACTAAAATGGTATTTAAAGGAGATGCTGCGGAAGAATTGAAAGAAACATCAATACACCGAGACGATATATTGCAACTATTTGATAAAATGAAGAGTAGCAAATCACCAGGATCAGATGGTATACATCCACGGGTGTTGCAAGAACTCTGAAATATGAGATTGCAGACCTACTATTAGTAATCTGTGATCTATCATTTAAAATCTGTAATACCTGGAGGATGGTCATTGTAACGCCAGTTTTTAAAAAGGATTCCAGGGGTGATCCGGGGAACTACAGACCGGTGAGCCTGACATCAGTACTGGGAAAAATGGTAGAAACCATTCATAAAGAACAAAATTACTGAACATGTAGATAGTCATGGTTTAATGGGAGACAGCCAATATGGCTTTAGCCAAAGAAGGTCTTGTCTTATTAATCTGTTATGTTTTTTTGAAGGTGTGAATAAACAAGTAGAGAAAGGTGAGTCAGTTGATATAGCGTATCTAGACTTTCAGAACACCTTTGATAAGGTCCTTCATGAGAGATATTTGGCAAAATTAAAAAGTCATGGGATAGGAGGCAGTGTACTATTGTGGATCAGGAACTGGTTAAAAGAAAGCAGAGGGTAGGGCTAAATGACCAATTTTCCCAGTGGAGAAAGGTGAATAGTGGAGTATCCCAGGGATTTGTGCTGGATCCGCTGCTTTTTTAACATATTCATAAATGACTTGGAAATGGGAATAACAAGTGAGGTTATCAAATTTGCAGATGACAAAAAACTATTCAAAGTTGTTAAAACCCATGAGGATTGTGGAAAATTGCAAGAGACTCTTGATAAACTGGAAGACTGGGCATCCAAATAGCAGATGAAATTTAATGTGGACAAGTGCAGTTATGCCCCTAGGAAAGAAAACCCAAACTATGGTTATACGATGCAAGGTTCCACATTAGGAACCACCTCCCAGGAAAAAGATTTAGGTGTCATGTGGATAACATGTTAAAACCCTCCACCCAGTGTGCAGCGGTGGCCAAGAGAGCAAATTGAATGCTAGGTATCATAAGGAAAGGAATTGAAAATAAGACAAAGGATATTATAATGCCTCTGTATCGTTCCATGATGCGACCGCACCTTGAATATTGTGTGCTTTTCTGTTCGCCATATCTTAAAAAGGATATAGCATTATTAGAAAAGGTTCAGAGAAGAGCCACCAAAATGGTAAAGGGGATGGAAGGATACCCCTATGATGAGAGGCTAAAAAGGTTAGGGCTCTTCAACCTGGAAAAGAGATGGCTGAGGGGAGATATGATAGAGGTCTATAAGTTAATGAATAGAGTGGAACAGATAAACATAGATTGATTGGACGGACAGCGGAGATATGATTCAGACCTTTAAATACTTAAAGGGAAATATTGAACAAACCCTTTCCAGAGACGGGGAAGCTGTAAAACTAGAGGGCATAACAGGAAGCTGCAAGGTGGTAAATTGAAAGGCAATGTTAGGAAATACTTTTTCACAGGATGGTGGATTCTTGGAATGCCCTCCCGATGGAAGTAGTGGGGGCAAACACGGTGACGGAATTCAAAATGGCATGGGACAGACACAGTGGATCGCTTTACAGCAACAGGATAAAATCAAAATAAACTGAACCATCTAATTTCTCAACAAATAGGGGTGTCCTACATGGAGTTGTGGGTTCACCCCTAAACAAAGACATTGGGAGGGGTGGCCTGCACAGAGCGGCAGGTGCACCTACTCTTGCCATCGTACTGGGCAGACTAGATGGACCATACTGGTCTTTATCTGGCGTCATTTACTATGTTCCTATGATTGTTTATGCCGTCAAAATATAGAAAGACTAGGGGGCATGCAATAAAGCTACAGGGTAACCTATTTAAGACTAATAAGAGAAAATATTTTTTCACTCAATGTATAATCAAACTCTGGAATCTGCTACTGGAGGATGTAGTAAAAGCTGCTAGTGTAGCCGGGTTTAAAAAAGGTTTGGACAGGTTTCTAGAGGAAAGGTCCATAAACCATTGTTAAAAGGGACCCGAGATATCACTGCTTGACCCAATACAAGCATTGTGGAACCTGTGTCTTTTGGGGAAACTGCTAGGTACTTGTGACCTAGATTGGCCACTGTTGGAAACAGGATACTGGGCTTGATGGACCTTGGTCTGACCCAGTATGGCATATCATATAAAGTTGAAGACACTGTTTCTTTAGTAAAAGATGATTGTTCAGCCATCCTATGGAGCCTTTCCTATCCTTGGCAACATTTTAAACAATCTTGTGGAAGAATATACCATCCCTATCATGGGGTTATGCAGCAGCAATAAACTAATCCAAACATATTGTGTGTGTGTGTGTGTGTGTGTTTGTGTAAAAGAGAGAAGCAGTATAGTTAGCAGTCTAGCAAACAAGGCACACTCTGACTAAGGTCGCAGAAGAGGTGGAAGCCTCACCTTTTGCTTTTTATTGGGGGTGGGGGCTAAATGTTAGTTTCCTGTTTTAATTGAACTGAAGGAGAATTCTAGAGGAGAGATGTAAGAGGCGAGATGGGAGAAAAGACCTTTGTGAAAAGTGAAAGATAAAGAGAACACGCAAGCTTCAGATCAGATAAATGACTTCACGCATGTACAGTTTACATACACATACTTGAACAGAAACTGTTCTAGGTTTCTTCAGAATTGAGATACTTAACTTTCTATAAGCGCTGTAAAAACGTACCTCTTTCTAACCCAGGAGAATCTTCTAAATTTCAAGAAAGTGCTTTCATCTTAAATGATTGTTTCTGTAAGTACAAACCGAGAAGACATTTTTGAACCAAAGGATCTTTTTCTTATTTGGGGAGATTTTTAAAAATACAAAAGAGAGTAGAAATCGCACAAGAGAAACTTATCTAATGTTAAGTAATTGGCTGAAGATTCTTGTAGCATCAAAGTACCTGCCAACTGCGTAAGCTGGAAAGAAATAATATAAAATAAAATAAAATAATAGTATTAATAAAAGGTTAGTGAGACAAGAAAGGAAGTAGTTCACAGGAATAAAAAGTAAGCATGTCTGTACATTTTTATGTATTATAAACCTTTTGATTTCTGAATTGCTTTGTGTATAAAAATTAAATTTGTCACAGTATGATATACTGAAGGAAAACAAAATAAGAGTGAGTGAAATATTTTTCTTATGTTACACCAGGGGCGGCCCTAGGGTGTTGCAGGGCCATGTTACTTATATATACTTTATTATCTGTACAGAGTGGTGAATTTTGCCCAACTACCTTTCTGTGTGTAAAACGGGGTTTTACATGTAGAAAACCTTTCAAAAATTGCCCTCCACATGTTCAATCTGATTAGTCAGAAAGAGAAAACTAGGAAGCAGAGGATAGTTTCTGATTAAGTTGCCCTCCGTTCTCCCCTCCCTTTTTCAACCCCATTTTTCCAAAGTGCTCTAACCACTGACCTCTTGAGAATAGAGGCAATGTACCCCGATACAAAGAAAAATTAACAATATAAGGGGGGAAAAAAAGGTGCGGGTACAGCTTCAAAATATTTAGCCACTTAGAGGCTGCTGGGTCTAGCTGACAAGTTAACGCGTGTATCTACTACTATTACTATTATTAATCATTTATATAGTGCAACAAGGCATCTACAGCACTGTACATATGAACTTACAATCTAATTAAGACAGATGATACGGCAGTTAAGAATACGGGAACAGATAGGGAAAGGGAAGGAGACACAAAGAAAACAAGGGATCCTGCGGGATCCAAAAGCGGCCACAAAGCGGTGAGCCTTAGGCAGGGATTTGAGAAAGGGGAGATATGAAGCCTGATGTATAGACTCGTGTAGTTTGTTCCAGGCATAAGAAGCAGCAAGGTGAAAAAATCTAGAGTAGGCAGTGGAAGAAGAGGGCAAAGAGAGAGGAAAGCCAGAGGAAGAGTGGCGTTCACGAGGAGGGGTGTAGGGAGAGAGAAGAGAAGAGACGAAAGGTAGTGAGGAGCAGTAGAATGAGTGCACTTATGGGTCTGAAGGAGAAGTTTGAATTGGATACGGAAACAGAAGGGAAGCCAATGAAGTGACTTGAGAAGAAGGGAAATATGAGTATATCGGGGCTGGCAGAATATTAGCCATGCAGCAGAGTTCTGAACAGATTGAAGGGAGAGAGAGGTGACTCATCGGGAGACCAGCGAGGAGGAATATCTCCAGCAGGGTTCTCTCCACCTTAAAAGGCATAACTGATCTGGCTGAGAGATGCTCCCTGCCATCTCCATAGCATGAATGTTCAGGGACTGTAGAAGATGTGAGTTCTCTGCAATGGCACTATAACCTGTGTGGCCTCCTCTTGGGAGATATTGACACTAGGAGAGTTATGAGGGCTCGTACAATGTGTACTCGCAGCAGCAGCCTCTTAGGGAAGTCAGCAGAGGAGGAGATCTGAGAGAGATCCTATAATCAATGGCCTAGCCAAAATTCCTTCAGTACCATTTCTCCAGAATGTTTGAGAATCTAAATTGTTTGACCATGAATCACATGGACAAAGCCAATAACCTGGCTGACCTTTCCTCTGCATGCACTTTCCAGCAAACTGTATTGCATTTTATTAGTATACCCACCCTCTTGTCCTCCTGCCACTACCAAGAATCTTTGCACTGATGCTCTGCTGGTCCTCCCCCTCTGAGGCCTTTCATGATTTGCCTGTTTGTGATTTGCAGGAAACGCCCAAGCCGTGGCCGTCAGGGATCTCTTTGCACAAGCAAGGAACCGGGACAGCTTTCCCCATCTTCTGCAGACACAGGAGCCGGAATGGGAAAAGAGGCGATCTGTCAACTTGTCAGAGCTGATAGTGGTTTACAGGTAAAGTTGGCTGGTTCTTGCATGGCTGCGGCACTATTGTTGTTTCCTGTTGAAGCTTTGAATGAGTGCAGTAGTTCCTCTCTCTCAAAGGCCTTGTTTTGGGCATGCCTTCTGCTTGTGAGTCCTCCCGCTAAGGCTCTTGCTTATGTATTATCTCCCAGCAGGTTGCCTTGCCTGTGTTTGACTGCTGCAGGATTCCCAACTCCTGTATACTGGGTAAAATCCCCATAATTACATGTTATTATATTGTGGAAATGGATTCTGAAGCTTTCTCCTGAACTAATAGCACTTGCATGCTGTGATTTCAGTTCAGTTACCAAATGAGCAATTTATTAATTTATAATCGCTTGATATAGTGCCCTTAGAGCTGGAGTTTGGTGTGCATGCCTCTGTGGGTACTTCCATCTGGCAATTAGTGCAATATTCCTCTTTCCCTAATCTGTTTTATCCTATAAGTATATGTCTGTCTATATCTATATGGAGCTTCAAGGTGGTACACTCTGTTCCCAAATATCTTGGTTACAGGATTTTTGTCTAAGAATATTCCTGAGCTGTATTTGCACAACGCTGGCTCGAGAGAGGGTAATTTGGATGTGTTGCCAGGTTAATCCAGAAGGCAGGCTTGTTTGTGGCCCATGGGAATTAAAATCTGTTCTCTGCAGTTTTGCAACACAAGGATGAAGCCTATTGGAAGAGTGTTATCCTGTGCTAAGAGACAGAATATTCACTCCATAGGGACTAGCTTACAGTAGAAGCCTGCCGCAGCTTCCCAACTGAAGGGTCATTTCAGAGACACATTTTCAGGGGTTTTTTTTGTCAAATGTCATTGTTTAAAGCCAGAGATGTTTTGAGGAGAATTTCCTTGATTTACAAGCCGTGGAGGAGGAAGAACTCTTCTATTTGATGAATGCTAAATACTACCGTTTCACTACATTCTTTGGTGGACCCAACTGCCAGCTAAGTTCAATTTGATTTTTCAAATATTTCTTGTTCTTACTAGTCTTAGCACTGTGGCTTTTGGGGTCCGAGAGATTACCTTCTCAGGACTGTTGCATATCATAATCTATATATAAAAAAGATTAAAGGGAGAGGTCTGTTATTCAACGGGGTTTATTTGTCCCCTGACGTGACGGATGTTCCTACATTTTAACAAGTTCAATGTGTGTTGTGGTTTTTTTATGTGTTGGTTTGTCCCTTATTTGTGATCTGATTGTTTTGTTTTGATTGTTTAAAAAACGGCAAAGCTCTTGGTAGAGTAACTACTCTTAGTCTCATTAGATTCCCTCATCTCATTTTATAAAATGATTTTAAAATTTTGGAGGTTTATTAGGCAAAGGATCATTGGATAGGAAGAAAAGGCTGGATGAGGAGAGGAGAACTGTTAGCAAAGAGAAATTAAGCAAGAAGTGTTCGCTATAGCAAGAAATGAGCCCCTTGCTGAGTATATGTGGGTCTGCGTCAATATACAGTTGTGTGCAAAATTTAGGCACCTTGTCAAATTGTAAGTTTCAGCACATCCCGAAGTGAATACAAGCTGGCACAATCTCAGCATGGTATAGAGTTAAACATAACATCTTTCTGCAAATTTAAATTCAGAGTTACTATTTATTTGCTGATTTTAACAGATTAAAAATAATAAAGTAGTAAATATGGCAGGTACAAAAGTTTGGAAGCTGCATAACTAGAGGACATAACATGAAGCTGCAAAGGGGGTAAACTGAAAGACAACGTCAGGAAATACTTTTCCACTGAAAGGGTGGTGGATGCTTGGAAAGCCCTCCCAATGGAAGTGGTGGGGGCAAATACAGTGACAGAATTCAAAATTGCATGGGACAGACACAGTGGATTCCCTTATAGCAACAGGATTAAATCAAAATAAACTTAACTATCTCATATCTCAACAAATAGGGGTGACCTGCAGGAGCAGTGTGTACACCCCTAAACAAAGGTCCTTTTTCACTCGGTGCTCCCCAAATTCTCAGGAGTTGGAGTTAAGGCTCCCACTCCCGATGTTGCTGAAGACCAGCCTGCAGTGGTGACAGCAGCCCTATCATCTGAGGAAGGACTTGCTGCTGGACGATTTCTCCTGGATTCTGCTGATGATGGATGCCAGTCTCTCAGGCTGGGGAGCCCATTGCCAAGACTGTACGGCCCAGGGCTGTTAAAACCACAGGGAAGCAGTATGGTCTATCAACTGCCCTGAGGCGAGGGCCATCAAGTTGGCTCTAATGTGTTTCTGGCCCCTGGTCAAGGGCTGGGTGGTTCAGGTATTTTCAGACAATGCAACAGCAGTGGCTTATGTCAATCAGTAAGGTGGCAGGATGAGTGTTGGGGTAGCTCTAGAGATGGCTCTCCTATTTGCTTGGATAGAGAAGAACCTTCTAGCCTTATTGGCTCAGCACCTTGCCGAGGTGGACAGTGTGCAAGCGGACTTCCTCAGCTGCCACTCTCTGGATCCTGGAGAGTGGGAGTTGAGTCAGGAGGTGTGTGTGTTAGTTCTACACTGCTGGGGGTCACCCCGAAATGGATCTGATAGCAACCCGCTCCAATGCCAAAGTTTGCTGATTCTTCAGTCACCACATGTGGGCAGGGTCCCAGAGTGTTGACACCCTGACCCAACCTTGGCCAAGTCTGCACCTGCTGTACGGGATTTCTCCATGGCCCCTGGTGGGGCATGTGATTCAGTGTATATAATGCCACCCGGGCAGGATTGTTCTGGTGGCACCAGATTGGCCGAGGAGAGCATTGTTCGGAGATCTGATGTGGCTCCTGCAGGCATCTCCTATTCAGTGGCCTCTGTCTCGGAGTCTATTGCAACAGGAACCAATCGTCCTGGAGAACCCGGTTCTCTTCTCACTTATGGCTTGGCTCTCGAAAGGAGATAGCTAGCACATAAGGGCTACTCTCCAGCGGTGGTCTTCATTCTACTCTGAGCCCGAAGGAGGTCTACTGAGCTAGCATGTGTGGATCTGGTGCCTGTTTGAGCGATGGTGTGACATTTGGCAGTTGGCTCCTGAGGCGGCCAAAGTGCCATCTCTGTTGGCCTTTCTACAGGATGGACTGCAGAAGGGCCTATCCCTTAGCTCCCTGAAGGTTCAGTTTGCAGCTTTGGCCTGTTTCCAGGTCCAGTGGCTGGTGTCTCTAGCCTTGCATCTGAACATCTCGTACTTTCTCCAGGGGGTTTGACGTCTGCGTCTTCCCCTCCAGCCTATGATCCCTTCCTGGGGGTCTGTGTCTAGTGCTCAGGGCCCTGATGGCAGCAACCTTTGAGTCGTTGAAGCATGCTACTTTGAAGGATTTGAAGTTCGAGGCGGTTTTCTTGGTCGTGGTTTGTTCCACAAGGTAGATTTCCAAGCTGCAGGCTCTTTCTTGCCGAGATCCTTATCTAACCGTTTCAAAGGAGGCTGTTTCCATTCAGCCTGCATCTTCCTTCTTGCCTAAGGTGCTTTCTCCCTTTCACATGAAACAAGTGGTCTGCCTGTCCTCCTTCGCTAAGGAGCAGTGTTGGGGGAAGGACAAGGATCTTCACCTTGTTAATGTCTGCAGGGTGCTTCTTCGGTACTTGGAGGTTATGAATTCCTTTTGTAAGTTCGACCACCTTTTTGTGCTGTTTGCTGGCCTACACCAGGGTGATGCAATGGCTAAGTCGACTTTGGGGCGCTGGATTAAGGAGGCCTTTGCCTCTGCATATCTGTTACAGAACCGACTGGTTCCGGAGTTTGCACGCCCATTCTACCTGAGCGCAGGCATCCTCATGGACAGAGTGGAGCTTGGTAGCCCCTGCAGACATTTGTCGAGCAGCAACGTGGGCATCACTTTCCACTTTGGTCGAGCATTACCACTTGGATGTTCACGCTACGGCAGACATGGCCTTTGGCTCAAGAGTTTTGCAAGCTGCTGTGTTTTCTTCCCGCCCAATGGAATTGTAGTTTTGGTATATCCTACTGTCTGGACTGGTCTAGCAGGACTATATGGAAGGTGACATTTTACTTACCAGTTAATGTCCTTTTCTTGAGTCCTGCAAGGCCAGTCTAAGGCCTGCCCCTGGAACTGTATTGTTCTTTTCTTCTGCTGTGGTACCCTTGGGTCCATTATGATTTTTATATTTGGTTCTGCAGCCTTATGTTTATGCTTTCCTGTACATAGTTCTCTACTTTTGATCACTCATTGTTGCCCACGGTTGAGGTTCTGTGAGGTTTGCCATGTTTCTTACATATGCTTTGGGACAAATACTGAAGGGACCTCTGGTGGCTGAGGTGAGTAGAGACATGGGAGTGATGTCATTGAAACCTGGGCTTTTCATTGTTTTTGTTGTCTCCACCAACCTGTTGGTAGGGGAACACAACCCATTTGTCTGGACTGGTCTAGCAGGACTCAAGGAAAGGACATTAACTGGTAAGTAAAATGTCACCTTGCAATATAGTTCCTTGTGTATCTACCTCCCCTTATATTGGTTCTATTACATTTTTGTTATATTTGTAACTTTTACATTTTATATTTTTAGTTTTGAACTTTATTTCACTACCCCTTTTTCTTATCTACAGTTGTAAACAGCTTAGGTTTTCTGGCTTTGCAGTATATCAAATAAATGTGGAAGAGAGAGGATTTGAACAGTTTGAATGGAATGATATCCAAATATTCTATTTGTATGGAAAGAATAATAAAATGAAACCAAGTATGATAATATAACTAAAAATTAGGAAGGTAATTTTATAAGGGGGTGCCTAGTTAAAACATGTTTTAATATGACTAAGCTAAGCCTGTTTTATAAATACAAGTAGGTGCCTCCTTGTCTTTATAAAATACTAGCGTATACTGTATGACAGAGAACGTGCCTTAAATTAAGGTGCATTCACTCATATCGGTCTAGAACTGGTGTAAATGACTGCATCTACATTTTTCAAATACATGCATAAATAGTTGTTTTATAATCAAGCACTGCTCATGCTGTGCCCCAACTTCCCATGTGCATGGTCACAATGTAAGTACACGCCATCAGATCAATGCATGTACTTTTATACCGGACATTATTTTTATAAGAGGCCATTAACACATGTATGTATTAATGATTAAAATTCTGTGATTTAGGTGTGTACTTTTACCACTTATAGTATGCACTTTCTTATAAAATTGCCCTCTAAATGTCACTTTCAACAGACCTGAAGAAGAAGGTTTTATGTTTGAAAGCTAGTCTACAAATGTATGGTTAGTCCAATAAAAAGATATCACCTTATTTTCCTTTTTTTCTGGGAACAAGCAGGAAGTCAGTCCTCACACATGGGTGACTTTGGGGCCGACGGAGCCCGTATGGAAGCATCTCCCCAGCTTTCAAAGAAAGCCTTTGGGAGATGCGCCACGCATGCATGGTCCATTTCCCGTCCAAGGGTGCCATCTTGCCTCAGTTTAATGACATAGCTAAGATGGCAAAAATTAAATTACGGTAAAGAAGCAACCCCAAGGGGAGAAGGAAGGGTTGTGAGGACTGATTTGTGCTGTCCCCGGGGAACACCTGTTACAGGTGAGTAACTGTGCTTTCTCCAGGAACAAGCAGAAAGTCAGTTCTCACATATGGGACTCCCCAACTACAGGCTACCGAGAACCTGTAAAAAACACCACGGCGACCTGAAAGGGATGACCGTGATCAGCAGCAGTTGAGTCCCTGATGAGAGACTCTCGCAAGACCCAAGTGTCTGGCAGAGAACCAGCACTCCGGTAGCCTGAACACAGAAGGGTCAGAGGGCAGGAGTTGCCTACACTCTGAATAGATTACGGAGTATGGCCTGGCCAAAGGCACTGTCCTGTCAGGACTCCCTCTCCAGGCAGTAGTGAGCTGCAAAGGTATGGACTGAAGACCAGGTGGTGGCCCGGCAGATTTCCATAACTGGAACGGAACACAGGTTTTCCACTGAGGTGGCCATGGCCCTGACATGGTGTGCTGTGACCTGTGGTCCAGTGAAATCCCTGCCTGCTCATAGGCGAGGGCAATGCTATCCACTACCCAAGTGGACAGAGTTCATTTAGTCACTAGGAGCCCCAGATGGCTGGGGTCATAGGATATGAAAAGCTATGGTGCTTTACGGTAGCCCTGAGTCAGTTGCAGGTAGGACAAGGCTCTCCTACAATCCAGATTGTGGAGAACGGTTTCCACCTACCAGTGTGAGGCTTCAGAAAAAAGGTGGGGAGCACCACCTCCTAGTTGAGGTGGAATGGAGACAGCACCTTTGGCAGAAATTTGGGGTATATACGGAGCACCACCCTGGTCTTGTAGAACCTCGTGTAGGGCGGTTCCACCATCAGAGCCTGGAGCTCGCTGACTCTGCATGCTGATGTGAGTGCTACCAGGAAGGTGACATTCCAGAACAGATGCCAGAGGTAGCAGGTAGCCAGAGGCTCAAACCAGAGGCTTAGTGAGCTGTGAGAGCACCACATTGAGATCCCACTCTGCCGCTGGAGGGCAGACGGAGGGTTTGGGTAACATAAGGCCCCACAGGAATCGGGACACGAGGGGCTAAGCCAAGAGGGGTTTAAGTGGTGATGCGATGCGATGACATTAAGGTGTACTCTGACTGAATTGGACTTCAGTCCCACATGTGATATGTGCAGCAGGTACTGGAGTACCACTTGTACTGAGCAGGAGAATGGGTTTGCCCACCTTTCTGCGCACCACACCGAGAATCTGCGCCACTTGAAGGCGTACACCCTTCTTGTGGAGGGCTCTCAAAAGGCCAGAAGAATCTCTTCCATGTCCCATGGGAGATTGAAAGGGGCTAACACTACCTTTTCAGCAGTCAAGCTGTGAGTGAGAGGGATCCAAGGATGGGGTGTAGGATAGAGCCTTGCTCCTGTGAGAGTAGCCTTGGGGCTTGGCCTAGGGGAATCGACGCCACCACAAATAGGGAGAGGAGCAGTGGGAACTAGGGCTGCCTGGGCCACTGAGGGGCTATCATTAGTGATGCTTTGTCAGGTTGGGCCTTGAAAATAGTGTCTTGGCTACCAGCGGTGTCGGTGGGAAGGTGTACAGGAGGCCTTCCATCTACAGGTTGAGGAATGCATCCGCTGCCACCCAGATGGGTGTGGCTGATGGGAGCAGAACTGGGGCAACTGCATATTGTCCGGGCTGGTGAACAGGTCCATTGAGGGGATGCTCAAGAGACAAAACAGCTCTGAGGCTACTACTGGATCCAGGCGTCACTCGTGCGGCTGGAGGACCCTGCTAAGCTTGTCCTGGCCTGGGAGGTACACTGCTCTTAGGAGCATCCCTCTGCATAGGGCATATGAGCAGAGGACTACCACCTCCTTGCAGAGGGTGTATAACCCTGTTCCCCCCCCCCTGTTTGTTCACGTAGAACATTGTGACTTGATTGCCGGTCTGGATCAGCACTGAGCATCTTTGGTAGTAGACTGGCTAATCTACTGAAGAGGGCTTTAAACTAGATTCGTTGGGGATGGGTGAAGAAAGCCCCCAGGTAAGTGAAAGCCCCCAGGTAAGTGATACATCAAATACCTTTATGGAAATGGGTAACAGGGGTAACATATGGAAAGCAGTGTGTATTAATGCCCGTAGCATGGGAAATAAGATCTCTGAAGTTGAAGCTTTGGTGGGAGTGGCTGACTTCTATTTAGTGGCAGTTACAGAAACATGGTTCACAGAAAACCATGACTGGGATGTAACTATACCTGGCTATACTTTATTCAGAAAGGACAGGGTAGGAAGAAGGGGAGGAGGAGTAGCACTATATGTAAAAACTACTATTAAAGCTTTCGAATTACAGAGCTTAAAAGGGAGGGAGGAGGCATTGTGGGTTAAACTAGAAAGAGGGAAAGAGAAATCTATTTGCATTGGTGTGATATACAGACCTCCCTCACAAGAGGAAGAGGTGGACAGAGAGTTAATTGAAGACATACGCAGCATTGCTAGGAAAGGGGAAGTGCTACTGCTAGGAGATTTCAATATGCCAGATGTTGATTGGCACATTCCTGCTGCAGTATCATCTAGGAGTAAGGAGATCCTGGATTCTCTACAGGGAGAACTATTCAGGCAATTGGTAACAGACCCCACACGTGAAGGGGCCATACTGGACTTGGTGCTTACCAATGGTGAAAGTGTTTCTGATGTTGTAGTGGGAGATCATTTTGCATCCAGTGATCACCAGATGGTGTGGTTCAGTATTAGGACTAGGGCTGTTAGAATCCATTCCAAGGTGAAGATCTTAGACTTTAGGAAGACTAACTTTGCGAAGATGGGCCAATGCCTCAGGGAGTCGATAGTGGGATGGGAACAGCTGGGGGATGTAGAACAACAGTGGGCAAAACTGAAAGGGGGTATTTTAAAGGCAACCAACCTTTTTGTTAAAATGGTAAACAAAGGCAAAAGGAACAGGAGACCGCTATGGTTTTCGAAGGAAGTAGCTGAAAAAGTGAAGAAAAAGAGGGAGGCCTTCATGAAATACAAGAGATCACAGAGAGAGGAAGACAGGCATCTGTATTTGGAAAAACTTAGAGAAGCTAGCAAAGTAGTCAAGAAGGCAAAGATTCAAAAGGAGGAGGAAATAGCCAATGCAATAAAATGGGGGGATAAGACATTTTTCAGATATATTAGTGAGAAGAGGAAGGGCAAAAGTGGTATTGTCAGACTCAAGGGTACAGGGGGGGAATATGTAGAAGCTGATAAGGATAAAGCGGAATTGCTTAACAAATATTTTTGTTCTGTGTTCACAGATGAAGAACCAGGAGCAGGACCTCAGAAAACACCCACAAATAAGAACAGAAGCGAGGGACATCTTGAACAATTTTCAGAAGACTGTGTTCGTGAGAAACTAGCTCAACTCAAAGTAGACAAAGCGATGGGACCGGATGGGATACACCCTAGAATACTGAGGGAACTTGGGGACGTTCTAGCAACTCCACTGACTGACCTTTTCAATGCCTCGTTGGAGTCGGGAGTGGTGCCAAAGGACTGGAGAGAGGCTCATGTGGTTCCTTTACACAAAAGCGGAAGTAAGGATGTGGTTGAAAACTACAGGCCGGTTAGTTTAACTTCAGTGGTGAGTAAATTAATGGAAACGCTGTTGAAAGAGAAAATAGTGAGGTTTCTGGAGTCCGGCGGATTACAGGATCCGAGGCAGCATGGATTCACCAGAGGCAGGTCTTGTCAGACAAATCTGATTGATTTCTTTGACTGGGTGACCAGGGAGTTGGACCGAGGGAGAGCTCTAGATGTGGTGTATTTAGATTTCAGTAAAGCCTTTGACACTGTTCCTCACAGGCGACTTATAAACAAACTGAGCACCCTAGGGATGGACCCTAAAGTTACTGCTTGGGTTAGAAATTGGTTGGGTGGGAGGCGACAAAGAGTACAAGTAAATGGAGCTCACTCTGAGGAGAAGGATGTTACCAGTGGTGTGCCCCAGGGATCTGTCCTTGGTCCGATTCTTTTTAACATCTTTGTTAGTGATATAGCGGAAGGGCTGTCGGGTAAGGTTTGCCTCTTTGCGGATGATACCAAAATCTGCAATAAAGTAGACACCCAGGAAGGTGTAGATAACATGAGGAGGGATCTAGCTAAGCTTGAAGAATGGTCTAGAATTTGGCAGCTGGGATTTAATGTTAAAAAATGTAAGGTCATGCATTTGGGCTGCAGCAATCCAAGGGAGCAATACAGCATAGGAGGTGAAGTACTTTTGTCCACTAAAGAAGAGCGGGACCTAGGCGTAGTTGTGTCCGATGATCTTAAAGTAGCTAAACAGGTTGAAAAGGCGACGGCAAAAGCTAGAAGGATGCTTGGGTGCATACGGAGAGGAATGGCTAGCAGAAAAAAGGAGGTGATAATGCCTCTGTATAAGTCTTTGGTGCGACCTCATTTGGAGTATGGTGTGCAATTCTGGAGACCGCACCTTCAAAAGGATGTGAACAGGATGGAGTCGGTGCAGAGGGTTGCTACTAAGATGATTAGTGGTCTTCATTATAAAGCATATGAGGACAGACTTAAGGATCTTAATATGTACACCTTAGAGGAAAGGCGGGATAGAGGTGATATGATTGAGATGTTTAAATACCTCCGTGGCATAAATGTTCAGGGAGAGAGCCTCTTTCAATTGAAAGCAAGTTCTGCGACGAGGGGACATGGGATGAGGGTGAAGGGAGATAGATTCAGGAGTGATATGCGGAAATATTTCTTTACGGAAAGAGTAGTGGATCCGTGGAATAGTCTCCCAGTGGAGGTGGTAGAGATGAGGACAGTAACTGAATTCAAAAAAGCATGGGACCAACACAGAGGATCTCTAAAGGTAAAAAGTGGACTGTTGTAGTTGTTGTTATGGAAGGACAGACTAGATGGGCCTTGTGGTCTTTTTCTGTCATCATGTTTCTATGTTTCTATGAGTAGTGCTACAGCTGGTGGCGGAAGGCTCGGCAAACCAGGTATATTGCCTGGAGCTCTAGCAGATTGATTAGCATCCAGGATGCCCTCTGGGACCAGACACCTTGTGTCTGGAGGCTCTCGCAATGCATTCCCCAGCCCATTAGAGAGGTGTCTGTGGTGAGGATCTTCTGGGGGTTGGGTGCCTGGAAGGGCATCCTGGCCTGAAGGTGACGAGGAATCTGTCACCATCCGAGGGAGTCTGCCAACTGATGGGTTACCTTCACTCTGTCCTTGAGCCTGCCTGTGGCTTGTGTCCACTGATAGCAGAGGCACCACTGGGCTACTCTCATGTGCAGGTGGGCAAATGGGGTCACATGAACCGTGGAGGCCATGTTTCCCAACAGGTGGAGTAGGAGCCAGGCCGGCAGCACCCAACGCCGGTGTACCTCTATGGCTAATTCCTTGAGGCATTCTGACCTGTCCTGAGAGAGAGAGGTTTTCGCCTGGAGGGTATCTAGTTGGGCTCCTATGAATTCTAGGCATTGGGCCGGAATGAGGTGGGACTTGGGGTAGTTTATGACGAACCCCAGATACTAAAAGGTGTTGATGGCATGCCTGGTGGCACACTGTGCCTCTACAGCTGTGCCCCCCTTTATGAGCCAGTCATCCAGGTAAAGGAAGATGAAGGCCCCTTGGAGCCTGAGGTGGGCTGCGACCACCATGAGATACTTTGTGAAGGCCCTCTGTGACAAGGCCAGACCAAAGGGCAGCACCCTGTATTGGCAGTGCTGTCCCCCCTCCATGAAATGGAGGTATTTTCTGTGGCTAGGATGAATTTGGTTATGCTCCTTAGACATAAAGGATACCTACACACACATCCTATCTCCCTGTTGGAGGAATGGCAGCAGTGCCCAAGGGACAGCATCTTGAACTTTTCCTGACCAGAAACCTGTTGAGCTCTCACAAGTCGAGGATGGGCCTGAGGCCCCCTGTCCTCTTCGGAACGAGGAAATACTTAGAGTAGAAGCCAGTGCCCCAGAGATGTTTTGGCACTGGCTCCACTGCTTTGTCGTTGATTAGGCCTGCTAGCTCAGTGAGAAGCAAAGTTTGGTGAAGGAGAGGTCTGGTGGGCTCTCCTGGGAAGTACGAGGGTGGCGTCCGCTTATGTGGAGGAGGTAGCCCTCCTTGACCACTTGTTGCACCCAGGTATTGGTGGTGATGGCTGCCCATCTGTGGGCAAAAAGGGCTAGGCGCCCCCTTGTGGGCAGCAGAGGACCCCTGGGGGGTCACACCCAGGCAGTCAAATGTTCCTCCCAGGCTGGGCCGGAGCCAGCGCCTGGGACTTTGGGTTTTTTTGTTTTCTGGGACCATGTCCCTGGCCTTTTTGCTGCTGGCCCTGCCGATATCACCCATATGTGAGGACAGATTCCTGCTGTTCCCAGAGAACATCTATTACAGGTGAGTAACTATGCTTTATTTAACTTGCAGATTTTAAAGTAACTGGTATTGCCGTGCTTCGCCATCACTAGGCAGCCATACACATAGCAACCTGTACAAACTACACAAACATAGAAACATGATGACAGAAAAAGACCACATGGCCTATCTAGTCTGTCCTTCCATATCAACAACTACAACAGTCCACTTTTTACCTTTAGAGATCCTCTGTGTTGGTCCCATGCTTTTTTGAATTCAGTTACTGTCCTCATCTCTATCACCTCCACTGGGAGACTATTCCATGGATCCACTACTCTTTCCGTAAAGAAATATTTCCGCATATCACTCCTGAATCTATCTCCCTTCACCCTTATCCCATGTCCCCTCGTAGCAGAACTTGCTTTCAATTGAAAGAGGCTCTCTCCCTGAACATTTATGCCACGGAGGTATTTAAACATCTCAATCATATCACCTCTATCCCGCCTTTCCTCTAAGGTGTACATATTAAGATCCTTAAGTCTGTCCTCATATGCTTTATAATGAAGCCCACTAATCATTTTAGTAGCCACCCTCTGCACCTACTCCATCCTGTTCACATCCTTTTGAAGGTGCGGTCTCCAGAATTGCACACTACTCCAAATGAGGTCGCACCAAAGACTTATACAGAGGCATTATCACCTCCTTTTTTCTGCTAGCCATTCCTCTCCGTATGCACCCAAGCATCCTTCTAGCTTTTGCTGTCGCCTTTTCTACCTGTTTAGCTACTTTAAGATCATCAGACACAACCACGCCTAGGTCCCGCTCTTCTTTAGTGGACAAAAGTACTTCACCTCCTATACCGTATTGCTCCCTTGGATTGCTGCAGCCCAAATGCATGACCTTACATTTTTTAACATTAAATCCCAGCTGCCAAATTCTAGACCATTCTTCAAGCTTAGCTAGATCCCTCCTCATGTTACCTACACCTTCCTGGGTGTCTACTCTATTGCAGATTTTGGTATCATCCGCAAAGAGGCAAACCTTACCCGACAGCCCTTCCGCTATATCACTAACAAAGATGTTAAAAAGAATCGGACCATGGACAGATCCCTGGGGCACACCACTGGTAACATCCTTCTCCTCAGAGTGAGCTCCATTTACTTGTACTCTTTGTCGCCTCCCACCCAACCAATTTCTAACCCAAGCAGTAACTTTAGGGTCCATCCCTAGGGTTCTCAGTTTGTTTATAAGTCGCCTGTGAGGAACAGTGTCAAAGGCTTTACTGAAATCTAAATACACCATATCTAGAGTTCTCCCTCGATCCAACTCCCTGGTCACCCAGTCAAAGAAATCAATCAGATTTGTCTGACAAGACCTGCCTCTGGTGAATCCATGCTGCCTCGGATCCTGTAATCTGCTGGACTCCAGAAACCTCACTATTTTCTCTTTCAGCAGCGTTTCCAATAATTTACTCACCACCGAAGTTAAACTAACCGGCCTGTAGTTTTCAACCACATCCTTACTTCCGCTTTTGTGTAAAGGCGCCACATGAGCCTCTCTCCAGTCCTTTGGCACCACTCCCGACTCCAACGAGGCATTGAAAAGGTCAGTCAGTGGAGTTGCCAGAACGTCCCCAAGTTCCCTCAGTATTCTAGGGTGTATCCCATCCGGTCCCATCGCTTTGTCTACTTTAAGTTGAGCTAATTTCTCACGAACACAATCTTCTGAAAATTGTTCAAAATGTCCCTCGCTTCTGTTCCTATTTGTGGGTGTTTTCTGAGGTCCTGCTGCTGGTTCTTCATCTGTGAACACAGAACAAAAATATTTGTTAAGCAATTCCACTTTATCCTTATCAGCTTCTACATATTCCCTCCCACACCCTTGAGTATGACAATACCACTTTTGCCCTTCCTCTTCTCACTAATATATCTGAAAAATGTCTTATCCCCCCATTTTATTGCATTGGCTATTTCCTCCTCCTCTTGAATCTTTGCCTTCTTGACTACTTTGTTAGCTTCTCTAAGTTTTTCCAAATACAGATGCCTGTCTTCCTCTCTCTGTGATCTCTTGTATTTCATGAAGGCCTCCCTCTTTTTCTTCACTTTTTCAGCTACTTCCTTCGAAAACCGTAGCGGTCTCCTTTTCCTTTTGCCTTTATTTACCATTTTAACTAAAAGGTTGGTTGCCCTTAAAATACCCCCTTTCAGTTTTGCCCACTGTTTTTCTACATCCCCCAGCTGTTCCCATCCCACTAACGACTCCCTGAGGTATTGGCCCATCTTCACAAAGTTAGTCTTCCTAAAGTCTAAGATCCTCACCTTGGAATGGATTCTAACAGCCCTAGTCCTAATACTGAACCACACCATCTGGTGATCACTGGATGCAAAATGATCTCCCACTACAACATCAGAAACACTTTCACCATTGGTAAGCACCAAGTCCAGTATGGCCCCTTCACGTGTGGGGTCTGTTACCAATTGCCTGAATAGTTCTCCCTGTAGAGAATCCAGGATCTCCTTACTTCTAGCTGATACTGCAGCAGGAATGTGCCAATCAAAATCTGGCATATTGAAATCTCCTATCAGTAGCACTTCCCCTTTCCTAGCAATGCTGCGTATGTCTTCAATTAACTCTCTGTCCACCTCTTCCTCTTGTGAGGGAGGTCTGTATATCACACCAATGCAAATAGATTTCTCTTTCCCTCTTTCTAGTTTAACCCACAATGCCTCCTCTCTCCCTTTTAAGCTCTGTAATTCCAAAGCTTTAATAGTAGTTTTTACATATAGTGCCACTCCTCCTCCCCTTCTTCCTACCCTGTCCTTTCTGAATAAAGTATAGCCAGGTATAGTTACATCCCAGTCATGGTTTTCTTTGAACAATTCAGTCACTCGGTGTCATCCTATATAGCAACCATTAAGAAAACTATATGGTTTAGTCACTAGGTTTGACAGTAAAATTTACAAGAAAATGAAATACACATATTAATTACTAAAGGCCAGCCCAGCAGGAATAGAAGTGTTGCAGTGGGGAGGATACTTGGCGGGAAAGCATGTGCAGCATGTCACATGGAATTATTTCCAATTCATCTGTATGTGCATCTGTTTTGTCTGTTTCATTTATGTGCATTTTTGTCTGTTTTGAATGCATGTGTGTGCTTTGTGTGTTTCTCTATGGACAAGCAGGAATGAAGTCCTCACGTATGGATGACATAACCGATGAGTCCCATGTGGGAATGTTTCCCAGCTTCTGTTGGAAGCTTTTGGGAAGCTCCACCATGGCTACGTGCCTGTCTTGCCCCAAGCCGTAGTGCTATCTTTTTCAGTGTTTGTTTTCTGTGAAGCCTCACAGATGTGAATTTATCTTTTATCTTTATCTTTATTGTTGTTTTTTTATATACTGCTCAAGCAGCACATCAGAGCGGTTTACATAATACAAATTCGGCTACAGAAATAGAAAGCAGAAAGTATAAACAGGACAGCCAAAAGAGACCAGGGTTTTTAGAAGGAAATAGACAGAGGGGTACGTACAGGGGGAGAAGGCAGGAGAGATTAGAGCAGTGGTTCTCAACCTTTTTTGTACCGTGACCCCTTTTACCATTGGTCAACTTGTGGTGACCCCCAATGATAAAACCAAAAGCATCACTCTTCCTTTACCGTTAACGCATTGTCGCTGTAATCATTTGTTGAATTATTAATATATTATAGGCCTTTGCAATATGTTTTTATTTATAAAATTTACTTATTTAAACCACAATAATTAATCACAATAACAAGTAACAATATTTGATTTCAAAATTATGATGATTTTGTAGTCAAATCTCTAATAAAATTATTTTTTCTACCTTTGTTGTCTGACCAATTTATTCTCTGATCATGCTGGTCCCGATCTGGGGCTTCTGCTTTCCTGTCTTCTCTTAGCTCTCTTTCTGTGGTCTATGGTCCATCTGCCATTTCTTATCTCTTCTTTCGTTTTCTTCACTTCTTTCCATCAGCCTATTTCCAGTCCCAGTAACCCTCCCCAGTATCAGCCCCTTTCCAGTCCTCACTCTCAGTACCTTCCAATGTCAACTTGCATTCCCATGACTGCCACTGGTGTCCAGTCCCTTCTAGTACAAATACCATGGCAGCCCCTCTCAGATCCACTCCCTTCCAGGTCCATTCTCCCATCCCCTCGTATCAGCCCATTTGTAGCCTTAGCCCCTAGTATTCTTCCAGGGCCAGCAGCTCTATCCTCCCATTCCCAGTCGAAGCCCCCCAATCAGCTTGCTTCCAGTGCTAGTCCCCCCTCAAACCCATTACCAGTGCTAGCCTCCCCTAATCAGCCCAATACCAGTCCTACCCCCCCATCAGCTCATTACCAGTCCTAACCTCCCCTAATCAGCTCATTTCCAGTGCTAGTCCCTCCTCAACCCCATTACCAGTGCTAGCCTCCCCTAATCAGCTCATTTCCAGTCCTACCCCCCCATCAGCCCATTACCAGTCCTACCCCCCTATAGCACATTACCAGTCCCAACCCCCCCTTGATCAGTCCATTCCCAGTTCTAGCCTTCCCTAATCAACCCATTACCAGTCCTAGCCCCCCCATCTGCCCATTATAATCCTAACCCGCACTGTCTCGCCCCTCTGTCCAGCATTTATCCCCTGTCTGTCCAGTACGTCCCCCTGTCTCTTCCCTTTGTCCATGTCAGCCCCGCTCCCTCCCTCCATCCATCCATCCATCCATCCATGTCAGTCCCCCTCCCTCCCTCCATGTCAGCCCCCCTCCCTCCCTCCCTCCCTCCCTCCATCCATCCATGCATCCATCCATGTCAGCCCCCCTCTCTCCATCCATGTCAGCCCCCCTTCCCTCTGTCAGCCCCCCTCCCTCCATCCATCCATATCATCCCCCCCTCCCTCCCTCCATGTCAGCCCCCTCCGTCCATGTCAGCCCCCTTCCTCCCTCCCTCCCTCAATGTCAGCCCCTGTCCCCCATGTCAGCCCTGTTGCAGGTTCCCTGCTCCCCTCTCCCCATGTCTGCCTCCTCTATCTGCAGCCGCGGCTCCCTCTCTCTTAGGGAACCGCGGCTATGCCTGTAAAACCGTTGCGGAGCCTTTCTGTCTCTAAACGGGCTCAGTGCAGCATTGTCCCGCCTCCAAAGGAAGTGGTAAATAACTTCCTTTAGAGGCGGGACAATGCTGCACGGAGCCCATCGAGAGGCAGGAAGGCTCCGCAACGGTTTTACAGGCATAGCCGTGGTTCCCTAAGAGGCAGGGAGCCGCGGCTTGCAGAAGATTGGAGTCTGTGAGTTTGCTGCTGCCGAGAAGCGGACTCGGCAGCGGCAGCAACTTGTGTGCTCTTTTTTTTTTTAATGGCGGAGTGAGGCGACCCCCGTACAGGTTGAGAAACACTGGATTAGAGGAACAGAGGGTCAGCTGGGGGGCTGGGCAGGGGGCAATGGGAGGTCAAAAGCTGCATGAAAGAGGTGGGTCTTAAGCATATTCTTGACTCTTGTGTAGGAGGGTTCTGAGCGGAGGAGAGCCGATAGGGAGTTCCAGAGGACAGGAATTAGTCATCTGCCGTAATTGTTTTGTTTCTTTCCCCTCCCGGGGTCTTTTTTCTGCTTGTTTTACTTTTCTGCCTGCTGTCGGTATCGTCAGGTCCATCAATTGCGGTTCTGCCTTTGGTTCTAGCACTTATTTAGTAACTTTTATTTTCTCATTATTTTTCCCCATGGCTCTGCTGGGCATCTGGTTACCATTGAGCCATTTGATTTTGCCATGGCCATCCTTCCAGACTGTCCCAGAAACTGCCCAGCGGGTTCAAGAAATGCACCAAATGTGCCAGGACTATCTCGATCACCGAAAAGCACAATTGGTGCCTCCAGTATCTGGATCCCGATCACCAGTCCTCTTCTTGCAATTTGTTTTTGCAGATGATTAGAAGAGGCCTGAAGGGTCGAGAGAAGCAGAGAGAATCCCTCTTTGGCCAGAGGTCTGATTCAGCATCTTCAGCACCAACATCGGTCTCAATGGCTCCTCTAGGATCTGCTGAAGGTGCATCAACATCAAGAGATTCCTGGAAGAGATTCCCGGGCTCAGTCGGAGCTGACTCCCTGTGGTGCCTTAGAGCATTGGCCATCGGTCGGTCTCCGCCTGGAATCGAAGAAGGACTTGACCTTGACTCCATTGGTGTCAAAGGGGGTCTGTCTGAGCACTGGACTAAGTCCCATGTGTATTGGCATTGGATCCTTTCCTGACGCGATGTTGAAAGTGGTGACCATGAATGGCCTACCAAGGGGTGCCCTGGGGAGAGAATCAACCTCCATAGCTTTGGACCATCTCCCGATCACTGAGGTCCAATACCAATGCAGGGATATTGGAGACATTGGTCTAAACTGCTCAGGCCCAAGGCCTTCGGAATCGTCAGCCATGGAGGAACGCCTTCAGGCATTCGAGGCCTGCATTGCATCAGTGCTGGAGCAATAGCTGGCTGCTCCTTCATGCCCAGGACATCGTCCTTGACCATTGTACAGCCGATCCTCAAAATGCATGCTTTGCCTGTGGAGACATAGAGGAGATTTGGTGCTGGTTCCCAGCAGGGCCATCTCTCTCTCTTCCTCTCGTGTATCAGTTTCCGATGTCCTGACAAAGTCCCAAAAGCACTTGATACATCATCGATCCTGTCAGTGCTCCCACTCCCCTCGATGCTGGAGGGAGCTCTGGGCAGAGTCTCAGAAGTACTTTGACTTCCTCTTGGAGTCTGGCTCTGATGACTGGGTGACCGATGTGGAATCGGTTCTAGAGCTTCCATCAGACCCTTCCCCTCCGCACAGTTGGCAGAAGTCTCCTCCGGAGGACATGTCTTTCCAGGACTTCATGAGAGATATGGCCAAGGCCATTCCATTTTCACTGGAGAGGGAGGATGAGCCCAGGGTACCTAAGGAAGCAGTTATGGTGCCGGTACACTGAATCCTACAATGGCTGCAAATAAGGATGTGGTAGAACCCCCTCACTGTGCCCTCGATCAATAGGAGGCTGGATTTGATGTACCAGGTTCAGAGGCCCCGGGATTTAGGAAGCCTCAGCTTCCGCTCCACCCCTTAGTGGTAGACTCCAACCTGAAAGGATTAAGAGCATCAACACTTATTCGTCAATGTCCCCAGGTAGGGAGGCTCATTCATTAAACTCCTTCAAAAGGAGGTGCTTCCAGAGCTCTCTACTTGTGACTAGAGTGCACCTTTATCAGCTCTACATGAGCATGTTCCTGAAGGACATCATGCGTTATCTCGTCGACTTGTGCCTGTTCCTCTTTCCGGAGAAACTGGAGCATTATTGTACCCTGGTGGGCCTTGGCAAAGACTGTTCAAAGTTCCTGGTCAGGAAGAAGTACGACATCTTTGAGATGGTTTCTAATCAATGGGTGTGGGTATTGGAGCCTGCCGGCTCGCCTGACTTCAATCTTCCGACCTGGAGTATCAGTGCAAAATAAGCTTGCTGACATGCCATGCCAGGGAGAGAACCTTTACAGAAAGCAGGTGGAGGAGAAAGCTGGTCTCATAGAGAAACAACACATCACCCTCACCAATCCCTATCACAGGAAGTATCGGGGGCCAGAAGAAGGTCTATTACCCGCATAATTGTGGGTACTTTCCTGGTCCTCAAACTTCCCAGCAAAGTCACCAGGCTCCTCACCCGTAGCATTGGGAAAAGCCCCAAAGGCTCAGTCTGCCCTGCAACCCAAGCTGGGAGCAAGGTTTTGACTAGTTCCTTCGGAGCATAGCCAATCTACCAGTGCCCACAGAAGTGGTACCCTCCAGTTGGGGGGGGGGGGGCGGCTCCCTCTCTTTGCCCACCGGTGGCCACTCATACCTTCGGACACCTGGGTGCTACAAACAGTCCAAAGCGGCTACATGTTGCACTTTACCAAACTGCCACCTCACTGCCCCCTGAGGGTGTATCCCCTTGATCCTTTTCATCTAAGCCTCCTTCAGGGGGAAATCTCCGCCCTTCTAGCCAATCTCGCTATCAAGCCCACGTTTTACTCCAGGTACATTTTGGTCTCCAAGAAGACGGGGGGGGGAGGGGGAGGGACGCGCTTTGGCCTATCCTGGACCTTTCAGTACCAAGTGTTACCCTTCAGATTGGCCTAGGCACCCTGAGTCTTCATGAAGTGCCTCGCAGTGATAGCGGCCTATCTCAGAACACTGGGAGTTTTTGTCTTCCCTTATCTGGATGATTGGCTTATAAAAAGCACTTCTCCAGATGGAGTCCTGCAATCAGCACAGTTGACCATCCAGGTGCTAGAGCTGTTCAGTTTCATAGTCGATTGCCCAAAGTCCCACCTTCAGTCTGCTCAGCAACTGGCATTCATAGAGGCTCTCCTTGATATGACTCAAGCACAGGCCTTTCTCCTACTGGACTAACTCCAGAGATTGACGGCTTTAGTCTGCGATACCCAGCGGAGCTATCAGAGAATGGCTTATGGGATGCTGACCATGCTCAGCCACAAGGCCTCCATGGTGCACGTCACTCCCATGGCTCATCTGTTGCTGAACAAGCTCAAAGGACTCTGAGTACTCTGTAAACAGGCCACCGGCTGCCTTCAGGACTGGGTAGCGGTCACCGTACCACTGGTTCAGTCCCTGCACTGGTGGTTGGATCATTAGAACCTGCTCAGGGGCGGGGTCTCCCTTTTCAGAAGGCGCCACCCCAGAAGACACTAACAAGAGACACATCCAAGCTGGATTGGGGAGCGCATCTGGATGGCCTCCATACTCAAGGCGTTTAGTCCGAACAGAAGAGCCTGCACCAGATCAGTTTCTTGGAATTACGAGCCATAGTAAATGCCCTCAGGGCTTTCCAGAATCACTTGGCCAAACAGATTGGTCTGATTGAGACCGACAGTCAGGTCGCAGTGTACTACATTAACAAGCAAGGAAACACGGGGTCGTATCTCCTCTGCCGAATGGCAGTCCGGTTGAGAAAGTTTGCCATCAATCATGGTATGGAGTTAAGAGCCACATTTCTCTAAGGGGAGCAGAATACCCTGGCGGACCAGCAGAGTCGCGTCCTCCAGCTGCATGAGTGGACTCTGGACAGAGAGGTTGCAGCCCAGATCAGCCAGGAGTAGGGTATCCCCTTGATAGATCTGTTTGCCACAGTTCTGCTCCAGGGCTGCCTCATGCAGCAAGCTGGCTCCAAATGGTTTCCTCCGGCACTGGGAGGAGATCCTGCTATACACGTATCCTCTCATACCTCTGGAGCATAGCAAAAACTGCTGAAGCTCCAGAGAGACAGGGGTTCACTGATCCTCATTGTGCCATATTGGCCCAGGCAGCCCTGGTTTCCCCTTCTGCTTCAACATTCCCAGTGGGAACTTCTGCAGTTGGACTCCGTCCCGGACGTTATATCTCAGAAGGAGGGAGGATGCTGCACCCCAACATCAGATCCATGGCCCTCATTGCATTGATGTTGAGAGGCTAGGCCTGTTGGAGCTTAACCTGCCCGATGGCGTAGTTGATGTTCTGTTGGCTTCTAGGAGGGCCTCAATGAGAAGTTTCTATGCTTTCAAATGGAGGAGATTAGCTTCCTGGTGCACGGTACAGGCTACTAGATCCCTTTTAATTGTTCTATTGACAGATCTCTTGGAGTCAGGTCAAGTCCAGCTCTGTCAAGATCCACCTCAGTGCAATTGGGGCCTACCATCATGGTTTGGAGGAAAAGTCCATATCGACTCAGCCTTAGTGGTTCGCTTCATGCGAGGCTTGGTCCTCGTGAAACCTCCCTTCAAGCCTCTGGTGGTGGCTTGGGACCTCAGTGTGGTTCTGGTGCAGCTCATGTTGGCTCCTTTTGAGCTGCTCGACTCCTGCTGTTTGATGTTCCTGAGCTGGAAGGCCTTGTTCCGGGTGGCTGTTACTTCAACACACCACGTTAGTGAGCTCCAGGTCTAGTGGCTCACCCACCATACACCAGGTTCCATCATAATAGATTGAGTGCATAGGACCATTCTCAGTTCCTCCTGAAGGTGGTATCGACTTTCCTTCTTAATCAGTCTGTCGTTCTGCTGACTTTCTTTCTGAGGCCTCACACCCATAGAGGGGAAGCGGCGCTGCACATGCTGGACTGCAAGCGAGTCTTGGCCTTCTACTTAGAGAAAGGCTCATTGGAAGTCCATCCAGCTGTTTATCTCTTTTGACCCCAACAAGCTAAGGGTTGCCGTTTCCTAAAACAGTCTTTCAGTTTGGCTGGCAGACTGCATCTCTTTCGCTTATGCCCAGGCTGGCCCAAGCCTTGCTGGTCATGCACAGCTCATGATGTCCAAGCCATAGTTGTGTCGGTGGCCAACTCACGCTCGGTCTCAATGAAAGAGATCTGCAGACTGCAATTTGGTCTTCTGTCCATACATTCATATCTCACTACTGTCTGAATGGGGATTCCTGAAGTGACAGCAACTTCGGCCAATCTGTACTCCGGCATTTGTTTGGAGATTAGAATCCAACTCCATCCCCCCAAGGCCCTTCTGTCCATCTAGGCTACAAAAAAAAGACCACAGAGCATGAATGATCATGATTGAAACTGTATGGTGAGGAAGCTGAATCAGATAAGTTCCCCTTTGGGAACTACCAATGCTGTACATACAGTAGTTGATTCTCCAGTTCTTAGTTCAATTGCCCTTATTGGACTTTTTGGTTCCTTCGATTTTCAGTAGTCTGTTGCTTATGAGTCCCATACATGGGGATTTCAATCTCCAGAAACAAGCAGGAATGTAGTCCTCACGTATGGGTGACATCGGGTACCGACGGAGCCTGTGCGGGAAGCTCCCCAGCTACCAATAGGAAAGCCTTTGGGAGCAGTCCACTGTGCCTGCGCTACTGCCTTCCTGTCCTTCCAACTGACTCTCCTCAGTTCTCTTTTTTCCGCGGAGCTGATAGGATCTCTCCTGTACCCACTGAAGAACTGCTGCCTTCACCCGTATCATTGATACCTCATACTTCTCATTATTCTATCACTAATCTTTATATTTCTAATTTTACTATTCCTATCTTGATAATTTTTTTTTAAAAATCCATTTTCTCTGAGCTTTCTTTTTCCTCTGATGCAACATGGACAAACCAGCCAGTGGTTTTAAAAAATGTACAAAGTGCTCCGGCACAATATCGATAACCGACAAACATAACTGGTGCCTCAAATGCCTCAGCCCTGCTCATGTCCCCACAGAGTGCACACTCTACAAGCAGATGACAAAACAAGTCCTTGGGAATCGAGCCAAGAAGTTTGAAGAGCTCTTACCAGCGGACACCCTCTCCTTGGCCTCCATCTCCTCAAGGGCTTCCTCTATCTCCAAGCATTCAAAAGACTCCAGACAGGGTGAGAGAGGATCCTCCCCTTCCTGTACTCCCAGGGAGAAGTCACTGCCCGAGAGCCCTCGGAGATTTGGAAGGACCAGAGCAAGAAGACGAAGGACCACCCTAGTAGGCCAAAGACATCGAGGGAGCGGTCGAGGGAAAGATCCCCGGAGCATTTCTGCACTCACCATGAATCATCTTGGACATCATCCAATTCCAGTAATAGGTCAAGGCATCTCCAGCAGGAGGATCCTACAAAGCCTCAGTGGGGAATCGAAGTACCCGGAAAGCCCACCTCCGTGGAACCTCCGCCATGCACAGGTCCGGCTGACCCCGCTCCACCTGATGACCAGGCACCAGAAACGTTGTTGAATCCAATGCATGCTGACTCTGGAATGCACCCTAGTAGCGCTACTAGCAGCCTCTGTGCACCTACCACCATCGGCCCCGATGTCATTGCAGACTACATCGGCACTAACATTTGGAATGCAAGCCGGCTCGGTGCCGATGTCAATGTTGCCATCAACCTCAGTCTCGATTCCACCTGCGATACCGCTATCTTCCCCAATGCCGATACCATCACTGATGCTGGTATTGTCACCGATGCCAGTGCCCTTGCCGATGCTGATACCTTCTCTGTTGCCCGGACCTTCCTCGATACCGATACTTTCGTCGATGCCGGGGCCTCCATCGATGCAGACACCGGCAGATCTTTCCTCTGCCATGCACCATGCGGAACCGGAGGACATTGACCTGTGTCACTCTTCTAAACACCAGCAATGCTCTCCAGGATCTGACTCGAACACCTCCAACTCCGACCACAAATCCCTGGACTCTGGCGACCTTAGAAATGTTGCCTCAGAACCTTCGCTACTGCAGAACAGTACCAGAAGGAAATCCCCACCAGAAGATGTCTTTCCAAGAATTTATAAAGGACATGGCAGTGGATCTCTCCATTCCTGCTGCTTTGGGGCCAGAGCGCAGAGCAGAAGAACTCAAGATATTACAATATCCCACTGCACCGAAAGAAGCAACCATCTTACCGGTGCACCGCAAACTGCACAACCTGATGCTTCGAATGTGGGAAACACCGTTATCCATTGCTCCCATAAGTCGATGTCTCGATATCATGTACCGGCTTCCCGAATGACCTGGCTTCCAAAAACAGCAACTCCTGCACCATTCCATTGTGGTGGAATTGGCAGTGCATCGGATAAAGAGTGCCGAGAATCATGTCTCGGTACCTCCGGGACGCGAATCAAGAACCCTCGATTCCTTCGCAAGGCGCTCCTTCCAGGCCTCCATGCTCGCAAGCAGGATCAACTCATACATCTTGTATATTGAGATGTTCTTTAAAGAGTTGAACAAAGACTGGGAGGGCTTCCTACCATTCCTCCCTGAAGAGAAGCATCCTGTCTTTCAGGCAGTCCTCGCCCACAGTCAAAACGTCTCTAAGTTTGTCAACAGAGCAGCTTTCAACACCTTCGAATCGAATAGTAGAACTTCCTCCATAGCCATTGGAGCGAGATGATTGGCTTGGCTCCAGGCATCCGACTTAGAACAGTTGGTGCAAGACAAGTTGGCCAATATCCCCTGTATAGTTGAAAACCTTTTTGTGAAAAATTGGAGGGAAAAAGCGGGAGAACTTGAAACAGACCACACCACCCTCAAGAGGTTGTCAAGAAAAATGTTGGATCCCTCCAAAAAGAAGGCTCAGTCAAAAAAGGCCTTCTATCCAAAAAAGAGGAGAATACTACCCAACCTACTCCCAACCAGCCTACCCTCCACAACACAAGCAACAGGGAGCTAAAGAAGCCAAAAAGCCCCAGTTGACCAAGCAAACATCTCAACCTCAACCAGCTGCCTCAGCACCATCCTTTTGACTCTTACATAGGAAGCATGGCCAATCCCATCCATACCATTCCAGGAAGGCTCTCAAAGTTCATCTCTCGATGGAGGACTATAACTTCCGAAAAATGGACACTGTCCATAGTCCACAAGGGATACCGCCTCAATTTCAGGGAACTTCCCCCTCATCATTTCAGGGGTCAAGCCAGGTCCAGAAACTTTCTCGACACCCTTTTACATCAGGAGTTCACTTCACTCCTCTCTCAAGGAGCCATTGAACTGGTCCCCCTACAGGAACATCGCAGGGGATTCTACTCTCCTTGCTTCCTCATTCCAAAGAAATCAGGAGGCCTCAAGCCTATCCTAGACCTCCGAGATCTCAACAAGTTCCTTGTAAAAGAAAAATTCAAGATAATCTCCTTGTGAACCCTCCTTCCTCATCTGCAGCAAAACGACTGGCTTTGCTCCCTAGACCTCAAAGAGGCCTACACTCATGTTCTCATCCATCCTTCTCACGGGTAGTATCTATGATTTGTGTGTCTGGAGAGACATTATTAATACAGGGTGCTCCCCTTCGGCCTCGCCTCAGCGCCAAGAGTCTTCACAAAGTGCATGGCCGTCATGGCGGCTTATCTTCGGATCAGCCGCGTCTACATCTTCCCCTACTTAGATGATTGTCTCATAAAGGCAGACTCTCCTGGGGAGCTCTCCTCTGCACAACACAAAACCGTAGTCCTCCTACAGTCTCTAGGCTTTGTGATCAACTTTCCAAAACACAGCTGGTTCCGATACACAGACTGGAGTTCATAGGAGCCATCCTGGACACAATCCAAAGCAAGGTCTTTCTCTCACTAGACCATATACAGAAACATACTATTAGCAGAGACCATGCTGCAATGTCAGTCGGCGCTGGCATGATCCTTCCTACAGCTTCTGGGCCACATGGCCTATAGGTACATGTAGTTCCGAATGCCAGGCTGCACATGCACCAAATGCAGTGGATTCTGTCAACCCAGTGGACACAAGCTACCGATGGTCTGCATGCGTCCATCAACATCCCACCATACATGGCACAATCACTACAATGGTGGACAACCCCCGAAAATCTCCTAAAGGGTTTCCTTTCCGCCCCCCCCCCCAAGCCTCACCATACCCTAATAATGGAGGTGTCCAGACTCAGTTGGGGAGCTCACTTGGGCCCTCTCTCCACGCAAGGCCACTGGACTCCCCTCGAGTCCACACAACAGATAAACCTTTTGGAACTTCGAGCTGTGTCGAGGGCTCTCCAAGTCTTCAAGCATCTTCTCGTCAATAGTTCTGTCTTCGTAAGAACGGACATCAAGTGGCTATGTTCTATATCAACAAACAAGGAAGTACAGGCTCTCTTCCCCTCTGCACGGAGGCATGCCAGATCTGGGACCAAGCCATTCAGCATCACATCCTGCTCAGGGCAATCTACGTTCCCGGTCAGGACAACCTGCAGGCGGACAAGTTCAGCAGGCTGCTCCCCTCTCACGAATGGGCTCTAGACCAGACGGTGGCCAACTGCCTATTCAGAACCTGGGGAATTCCGTGGATAGACCTATTTGCTAATCAGTGCAATGCCAAACTTCCCTACTTTTGTTCGAAGCTGCCAACAAACTTCAGTCTGTCCAACGATGCCTTCATGATTCTGTGGAATCGGGGACTTCTCTATGCGTTTCCGCCAACGCTCCTGATCCTAAAAACACTTCTCAAAATGCAAGAGGACAAGGGGCACATGATTCTCATAGCCCCCTTCTGGGCCCACCAACCCTGGTTCCCCCTCCTCCTTCAACATTCTCAAACTCAACCAATCCTGCTGGGATCCTCACTGGGTCTCCTCTCTCAGAATGACAGAACACTTCTCCATCCCAAACTCTGATCCCTTCGCCTAACAGCATGGCTCCTGAAAGACTAGCATTGCGGCATCTTCCCCTCTCCACAGAAGTCAGAACTATTCTCCTCAGTACCAGGAAACCTTCCCTGAGAAAGTCTTATTCATTAAAGTGGTGCAGATATGACGAATGGTGTTCATAAAATGCGTACATTTCTTTTCAGACATCTGTGGCAACACTACTCCACTACCTCTGTCATCTCTCTTCTCAAGGCCTCAAATCATCCTCAATTAGAGTCCACCTAAGTGCAATTTCAGCTTACCATGACCGAGTGAATGATAAATGATGATAGTAGTTAAAGAAGAGGTTAAATATCTGGGCATCACAATGGACAGAGCACTAAACATGAAATCCCACATGTCAAAAACCGCAAACAAGGCCTATCAACGCTTAAGGATCATCAGAAAACTCAAGCCATTACTCCGCCAGGATCACTTCCACACAGTATGCCAAGCACTCATCACACCTCTGCTTGACTATGGAAACTCCTTATATCAGGGCCTCCCTCAACAAACCCTACACCCACTCCAAATGGTGCAAAACACTGCGGCACGCATCATTACGGACGCTCCAAGATCTGAGCACATCACCCCAGTCTTACAGCAACTACACTGGCTACCCATAATGGCCAGAGCAAAATTCAAAATAATCCTAATCATCTTTAAAGTCATCCACCAGCTCTCAGCAGAGGCACTCCAATACATCATAATGAAGGATACCTGCAACAGACCGAGAAGAACCAATAAAGACAACATGATAAGCACACCTGCAGGATTCCACAAGACTAAACAAACTACTTCAAAAAGAGCTCCCTCCTTACTAGCACCCACACTCTGGAATTCCCTCCCAACAAGCCTGAGAGCATTAGATGACCTAATAGAATTCCGAAAGGAGCTCAAAAGTTATCTATTTATTGAAACTTATCAGCAGACAAAAATCAGTCCCCACCCAAACGGTAATGCATCTACTGCAGATAACTGATACACACTCATCCAAAATAGGCATACAGGGTAATGACGTAACACCAACTCAATACCCACTCACCCCAAACACTCACCTAATCAAACATAATATAATGTTGTTAATTACCTCGTACTGTCTAAATGTTACCCATATGATAAATGTAACCCTCCAATTGTACTGTCTTGATGTTAAGTTCCCCTAAGTTAAATGTAACCCTCTAATTGTGATGTGACCACTTTGATTGTAGGATAAGGTGGTATACAAATCTGTTTAAATAAATAAATCCATCTCCTCCGACCCCTTGGTTGCAGAGTTCATGAGAGGTCTCCTGCTTACCAAGCCACCTGTCCGCCCACCCCCAGTGGCATGGGATCTCAATGTCGTTTTAGTTCAACTGCTCAAACCACCCTTCAAACTGTTAGCCACTGCTCAACTATGCAATGTTTCTTGGAAGGTACTCTTCCTCATAGCCTTAACTTCAGCCAGACAAGTCAGTGAGCTGCAGGCCCTGGTAGCTCACGCCCCCTACACGCGTTTCTATCATGACAAGGTGATTCTACGAACACGCCCCCATTTCCTCCCGAAAGTGGTCTCCATCTTCCACATCAATCAATCAGTCATCTTTCCTGTATTCTTTCCCAGACCACATGCCTCCTGGGTGGAAGTCACTCTATATGCTCTGAACTGCAAAAGAGCTCTTGCTTTCTACATACAAAGAACAGAGACCATAAGGAAGTCATCTCAACTTTTTATCGCCTATGACCAAGCTTATCTTGGACGTCCAGTTTCTAAACGCACCCTATCTACACAACGTTCTAGCAATGCCCACCTCGGTAGCGAACCTACACGCAGTACCAATCTCTGAAATCTGCCAAGCTGCTATGTGGTCTTCCATCAATACCTTCACAGCCCACTACTGCTTAGATGAGGACTCCCGCCGGGATGCGGTCTTTGGCCAAGCGGTCCTTCGGCATCTCTTTGGAACATAACACAACTCCTACCCCCCGCCCGTTTCAATCCAGATCTCCGTGCTGGGGATGTTGAGTCCAACGAACCTATGCAAGCTCCAAAGCCAACGAGATTTGGGATCTAGGGAGTCCCATACGTGAAGACTTCATTCCTGCTTGTTCCTGGAGATAGCATAGTTACTCATCTGTAGCAGGTGATCTCTGGGAACAGCAGGAATTTAGTCCTCACAACCCGCCCTCCTCCCCAAGGAATTGTAGGGTTCTGTCCTTCTTTCTACTCTCCTTTCTCTTCAGCTAACACTCTACTGAGGAGAGTCCGTTGGAAGGGCGGGAAGGCAGCAGCACATGCGCAGTGGGCTGCTCCCAAAGGCCTTTTCTATTGGTAGCTGGGGAGCTTCCCACGCAGGCTCCGTCGTTACCTGATGTTACCCATACGTGAGGACTAAATTCCTGCTGTTCCCGGAGATCACCTGCTACAGGTGAGTAACTACGCTTTCTTGCTTGTCCACGGGGAAAAGGTGGTTACTCACCTATAATAAATGTTCTCTGTGGACAGCAGGAATAAGTCCTCACAACCCTCCCACTTCCCCGAGGAGTTGTATTCTGTTATAGCTTTGTTATATTGGAGAAGATGGCACTGTGGCAGGCAGGAAGATAGGCACGCAGGTGCTGTGGAGCCTCTCAGAAGCTTCCAATAGAAGCTGGGGAGCGTTCTCTTGCAGGGCTTCATCAATGACATCAACCATACATGAGGACTTATTCCTGCTGTCCACATAGAATACCTGTTACCCACCTTATATGTGTGTTTCTGTATCTGTATGTGTGTATGTGGTTGAATCTCTAGGTGTAGGGGGGTGTCTGAATCTGTGGATGTGTTTTGTGTGTACGTCTTGGAGCGCTATACAAATACTCAGTAGTAGTAGTAGTGTTGGTTCTGTATATGTCTGTGTGTGTATTTGCCTTTGCAAAGGGTCTAGATGTGTATCTCTGTGGGTGGTTGGGCGTGTCTGTGACCAGAAGAGTCGAGAAGAGGAGAGAGGCAGTTTGAAAGGAGCAATTCCCAAAGCTGCAGTGTTTCAGTATAACAGTTCCTGTATTACTGAAGCTAAAATTACTTCTCCCATAGAAAATGCATTGGGCCTTTTTTATGGGGGTGGGGTTTGTATTTCTCTGGAATCCCTCTTCTGATCTGGTCTGTTTTTGAACTCAGTGGAGCATGTAAAGCGCGTTTGCTGTTAATGCGGCGATAATGCTGGAAAAGCATGCCACAGTAACACAAGATTCCCTGCGCTATCTGCATGCCATGCATTAGCAGCACGCGTTGGCACGGGTTGTGAGTGGAGTATGGGCCTGTTAGCAGTGAGCAGTTACTGTGAGCGTCGGCAGCACAGGGTAACCGCATGTTTTGCAGACATCGCAAATGCAACTAACACCACCTCAATGAGTGGCATTAGCTGCATCTACTCTGCTGCCACAGCATGATCTTGGCATTTGTGCTGCATTATCTGCTAAGGAAATGCTGTGCAGATCATGCGCGGCTTTTGCAGCTAACGCTGTGCTATTTGCATTAAAGCACAGCGTTAGCTGCAAAAGCCTAATGTGCATTAGTAAACATGCGCCAGTGTGCTGTTTCAATGGTTTTTCTATTATGCCAAATTTGTCCTGTTCCTTTAAATTTTCAGAGAGTTGTTTTGCCCCCTGACAGACAGACAGACAGACATCACCTTCTATGTATAATTTATTTTCCAACATCTGCTGGGTTGGAAAGACCAAAAGAGTTCACCAAAACACAATACTGCATGGAGACAGGTGAATAGTAGGAAAAGAAAAACAAATGACTGAACATGAAAAACATTTTTGAAATACAGTCTTCCCTCGTACATTCGCACTTTGTGATTCGCGAGTTCACAGATCCGCGAAAATTTCATTGGAACTGAACTTATTTGCATCCGCGATTAATTTCGCACATCCGCGAAATCCTCAAAAAACTCTACAGAAGTGTTTATGTTCAATTTTCATAGTAATTTATAAGTTTTCATGCTTTTAAATGAAATTAAAGTGTTTGGGAGCATGACTGGGGTCATATTTAGGGTTTAAACTATAGAAATAAGCATATATTACCATTTTTAGTGACTCTACCAAACATCCGCGAATCCTCCTCATTCGCGACGGGTTCTGGAACCTAACCTCGCGAATGTCCGAAGTCTAACTGTAAATGATTTCAAACTGTGAACGAGCAAATGTGCCATTGTGTCAGCTTCTATTCGCTTAGGGATTCATTGAAACATACAGTGTGGCCAGGAGTGCCTAAACCTTTGCACACAGTTGTATATCCCTCAGGGTTAGATCATCAGGTTTTGTTTTCAAGAAATTGACAGTGAATATTCATGAGAGAGATTTGCATATATTTTGTGTGAAAAGAGAGACTATTTTAAATTTCTATATATTGAGTATCCTGAAAACTTAGCTCAGTTTAGGAACTCCCAGCCCATGGGTTAATATTAATCAGTCTGTTAATTTGGCGTTGTCATTAACTGTGGGCAAGTAATTAGCAGTTGTACTTGGTAGATGTAACCTCTGTACCATGCATACAGATCAGAACAGTGAACTGAAGTTTGTTTAATGCAGAATTAATGCGCCTTAAACAGGTTTCTTTTTTTTTTCCATTTAGCTTTTTATTAAACGTTTCATTAGATAGTACAAACATCTTCTGAACTCAACATTGTACAAATTCCACAACTTACGTACAAGCAGACTTGCTGTTTGTCCCCCACTAGCTATTGTAACATTCTATATTGCCTAATCTTCGGCCTTCCCCCCCTTCCCTCTTCTTCCCCCACTCCCCCCTCCCTCCCCTCCTGCTCTATTTCCTCCAGCATTTTCACGAGCTTCTTTGTCCCATCACAGCTCTCATCTCCAGGAACAAGCAGGAATGAGTCTTCACATATGGGTATGTCGGTACCGACGGAGTCTGCGCGGGAACGCTCCCCAGCGTCCAATCAGAACGCTTTTGGAAGCATCCCAACACGCCTGCGTGCTGCCTTCCCGCCTTTCCCAACTGCCTCTCCTCAGTTTTCGTTTTTCCACAGAGCCTGCAGGATGTCCCCCTGTCACCGCAGAAAATTCTTCTTTTATTTTTTGGTTTTCTTGTGGTCGCGGCTGCCTTCCCCGACGCCACCGGCACCGCCGGTGTTTCTTTTCTTTTTTCTTGTAAAATGTTTCCTTTTTAAGGAATACTTTTCCTTGTTAGTGCCTCACGGTTTTCTTAGGCCTGCTAGGCCTACTCACTTTCCTTCATGGAACCGCCAGCCACTATTCCCAAGAAATGTACAAACTGTGGCGGTACAAAATTAATTTTAGACACTCACAATTGGTGTCTAACCTATTTGGGTCCTGACCACTTTCCTCCGGAGTGTCCCTCCTGCAATAGTATTGTGGGAAGAAGTCTTCAGCATCGAGTTCCCCTCGATAAGCGGTCCCCATCCAACTTCAGGGCACCAACCACCTCTTCTTCTGTACGGGATCAGGTAACCCAAAAACAGTCTTTTAAGACTAGTCAGTCCTCGAGTGGTAGCTCTCATGCACAGCATAGAGATGCCTCTGGCCTTGCCCTCGAGAACACACTGGCTTTAAAACCCCGGTGGGAGTCTTCGGCCTCCAAAGCCTGTGTGGGGTTTCAGGTTGTTCCTGAGGTTCACCCCTCACAGAACATACCTGAGCCATGCTCGGTGTTGGTATCCGCTACGAGCGGTACAGATACCCCGGCATCGGCAATGGTGTTGGATGAAACATTCCTTACCAAGGATCGTAGTCAGGCGTCCTCTGTACCTAAGGGGCCGTTGGATACGCTGCAGACTGACCTTCCTGTATCGGTATCGATCTCGGTGCCGATACTAGTACCGACGTCGGTACCCTCCAGATGTGCATCGATAGACTCGCTTCCTTCGATGCCGAGTCTGGAATCGATCTCCAATCTGGAGGACTGGGTACCGATTTGCCTTGGTACCAACACCAGACGGTACCAAAGGCACGGTTCCGATGATCCATGTCCAGCACTCTCGGTTTCTTCGATACCATTAGAGTTGTCACCGGCTGGCCTTCATCCACCGGTATCGGATACGGTACCGAAGTCGGTACCGGTATCCACATTACCATTGCTGTCGGTGCCTTCCATGCTTCTCTCATCAGGCTTGCTTCCCTCGGTACCGAGTATGGAATCGATCCCTAGCATGGACGATGTGCTACCGACTGTTGCTGGTCCTGACCTCCTGCGGTACCGGCGACCATCCTCTAAGGATCCCATACTTCACCATTCAGGATCTTATATTCCTATAAAGTTGGATAGATCCCTCGGTGCCAATGCTAGTTCTTCAACAGATCTAGCCTATCCAAAAGAATTTCCCTCTCGGGATGTTTCTTTTCAAGCTTTTCTCCTAGATATGGCAAAATCACTTGCCATTTCTATACCTGGACAGGATCCTACACAAGGGAATACAGAATCCCTGTATATTCCTGGGAGCAAAGGAGAACATCATGCTTCCTTTGCATCATTCCTTGCAGGATCTCCTTCTACGAATGTGGGAAGCTCCTTTAACGGTACCCCCACCTTCTAGGGCAACTGATCTTCTATATCAGGTGCCCCCCTCTCCAGGTTTTCAAAGGACTCAACTTCCTCATCATTCCATTGTTGTAGAATCAGCAATGAGGCGGGTGAAGAGTACTAAAAAGCATTCTTCTTATCCGCCAGGTCGTGAGTCTAAGACTTTAGATGCCTTTGGACGCCAGACCTTCCAGGCATCCATGCTTTCAGCAAGAATTCTCTCATATATTTTCTATATGGGTTTATTTCTTGAAGAGGTCACAAAAAAATTACTGTTTTTGACTCCTTTTCTTCAAAGTCCCAAAAGTGCAGACTATTCCTTACTGTCATGCTCAAAATATCTCTAGGTTCCTTATTCGTGCTTCCCTAGACTGGGAAATACTCCTTGCACTGGAGAAAATCTCTTCAACAGCCACTGACATTCCTGTTTCCAGAGGCTGTTCTACACCTTCCTCTTTCCCAGTTTGTAGGAAATGTCCTACCAAACTTTCTTCCCCTACAGGGAAAAAGTTTTATCCATCTTCTGCCCATCATACAGGTGTTCCCAAACAAGGGAAACATCTCCCTGGTCTGAAGAAACCACAACCTCAACAGGTTCAGCAAACCCAGCAGTCGCAGGGTTTCAAATAGATCATCATTACCCCTCTTGGTTGGTGGTTAGAGTGGCAGTCTGCTTCTTTTCACTTGAAGTATCTGCACTGATTTTATCCTAACCTTTTCTAGATATCTCTTCATGAGACATCTTTCTTTCACTCTAAGAGTCTTTATGATGATCATGCCCATACTTAACAGGTTTTCTTTTCCTCTTTGGGGAAAAGTTTGTAAAATTTGTAAAAGTTAACCAGAACTCCTCACCTACTTTTCCTCAAGAACAGGGAATACCCCAGGGCTCTGCCTTATCTGCCCTTCTGTTCAACCTCTATCTCCAACCAATCTGTACCATTTTTCAAAACCACAAGATGAAATACCAGATATATGCGGATGACATTATGCTATACTCTGCATTTGACATACAAGATCCAAACTATGACAATATAGCAAACTGCCTTATAGATGCTGAAAAATGGCTAAGTGAAAACAATTTGAAAATCAACTTAAAAAAAACAGAGATACTTATCACCTCAAGAAACACAAATTATACACCACCAACTGACATCAAAATCCTTAACTTTACCATACCTATAAAGGAAAATATTAAATACTTAGGGGTCACTATAGACAAGGCTCTTAATTTCACAAGCCATATCAAGAAAACAACCAAAACAATATACTACAAGCTACGCTCAATTCAACAACTGAGACCGCTATTAGAATTCAATGACTTTAGAACCATCACACAGGCTCTGATAACACCCCATTTTGATTACTGCAATGGGATATTAACAGGTGTATCTAAAAAGAGCTTAAAAATACTACAGATGGCTCAAAATGTTACAGCTAGAATAATCTTCAAAGCCAAACTGACTGATCACATCACCCCGATACTTTAATCATTACATTGGCTACCTATACAAAGTAGAATTCAATATAAAATAATATTGACCACTTTCAAACTGATAAACCAGATTGCCCCATCATACCTCTCTACACTAATTCATAGACCTACAGAAAATAGAGTAAGACGTAGAAAGAACCTGCATACTATTGCAGTCCCTGACTCAATAAGAAAAACTAAACACATAACAAGTACAGGTGCCTTCTCATATGTAGCACCTTCTCTATGGAATAATCTCCCGGATCAACTAAGGGAAATAAAAGACCTGAAACAATTCAGAAAAGATCTAAAAACCTACTTGTTCACGCAATACTATTCCAACACAGATAAAGAACTGGTTAAGACCTCTCATCCTCCTTAGATCTATGAACGTTCCCTCTAATTATTGCAATGCTACCCTAGATCTCCATAATATGCTCGCCCTAATACTTGCAAAATTACTTCCAATAGAAACCCATTGATAAAACCTCAATATATATGTAAATAGTTTCAAATATTGATCAAATCTATCTATATATAGTACTGATTTCTGTTCTTTGTACTTGATATTAACTACCTGTATATAGTTTTGAACACTGTTCAATATACCTGTATATAGTTTAAATACTGTTCGATGTAACTGCTTACCATAGCAATGTTTTATGTATTTGTTGTTTAATGTAAACCGCCACTGATCTTGGGAAGTGGCGGTATATAAGAGATTTGCAAATAAATAAATAAATAAATAAATAAAAAGAGAAGTGACAACTATCAATAAGACAGTTGTTTCCCTGTACTGGCATGTATCATCTTACCTTTCAGAGACTTCCTGCATAGTCAGTCTCCTTCAACTCTGTCTTACCTCCCTCTTACTACAACATTAGATTTGTAAGAGTGGCTCTTTTACACTGGTAAGCCCCTATGGTCCTCTATCTGTTCCACAGGGAGATTCTCCCTTCCAGAGTTATCTCCCTCTTTATTACCTTAGGGCAGCTCATCAGACAATAGGAAGCCCTACTATGTCTGTTGTTTCTTTTTCCCAATCTAAAAAAGGAGGGCAAAAGAAATTTCCTTCCGCTGCCCTGGTACTTGCTACAGATACAGCAATTCCTAGTGGTTAAGCCACTGGTTCTGTTCACCACACAACCAGGGGTTATCACAGACTGGTTGGTTAACTTCTATTCTTTGCCCCTTGTCCTTGGCAGAATAGTTTGTTACCCACTGACTTTACACAGCCAGTTTTTTCTTCTAACCAACCTGCAGCATGCTCTCTGCAACTCTACAAAGTAGCTTTGCAATATGGGCCCTTGCTAGAGAGCATTAGTATCTTGCCTAGCAGATAACCCCAGATGGTTAGGAGGGGTTCCCCCAGTCATGTTTTCATGACTGGCAGGTATTCCCTACCCTTACCATCTCATCTTAAATCTCTGTTGAGACATAAGACTCAGGCCTTTTATCACGTGAAAACCTAAAGAATGGCCAATTCCCCGACTTGGCCCATATCTCCTTTGGTCTTCTCGCCAGAGATAATTTTCTTTTAGTGGCAGCTAAAGGACGCCTGATACCCATCTTGCCTCATAGGCGGGTCACCATGGTATCTTCCTCCAGTGGCGTCCTCTATCCATTCTCCATACTGCAGTTCTGGAGAGATCTGGACTTGCTGCCTGCAGACTGAAGTTATCCTCTGCATTTTTCACTTAAGCCATCCTGGTTATTCAAGTGCTCAAATTCTGAAAGGAATCTAGATTCCTTCTTGTCAGGGAGACCATTCCTCTGACTCTGCCAGTCATAACCAGGGAAAGAGGATTCTCTATGCATCTATTCAAGCAGGTATCAACCTTCTTGCTATTAGAGAGATCTTTCTCTCTCCCCATATCCCTAGGGGGGGATCTAGTTCTATAGACATCTCTCCATCCACATACCTGGAGACATGTGTCTATATGCCTACATATTCATTTATATATATACATAGATCTATAGCTATCTGTGTATCTTCTGCCCATGCATCTCTCTCTATATATATATATGCATATATACCCTATGTGTATATATATATATATATATATATATATATATATTAGTGAGATATATCTTTTAGATAGATATGTATCCACATACTTATCTATCTGTCTGTTTAGGTTCAGATATCCATACATTCCTATATGATCCTGACAGATGGGCACTACCCCTATCACTGCTTTGCCAGCATAGTTAGGGTTCTACACATCTAACCACTTCCTGTGGTAATTAACAAACTTTTTCCTTACCATAATCTTTTAGGGTTAGGTGCCCTGAAGCTCTCCATGTACCTTTTTCTTTCCTAATTGACCCCATTTAGGAAAGACATTGCGGAGCTTCAGTTAACCTAAAGCTTAGCGCTTCATAAGTCTGTCCTTACTTTCTTATCAAATACAAGGGTCTCCATACCCTTTCTCTCCTACATGGACTGATTCCATTGCCAGTCCAGTTGGGTCAGACTCATTTTTTCTTTTGGTCCTAGGTTTGTACTGTTTTTGGACCAAAACAGCTTAAGCTTTCTCTAGTAGTACCTTCTGCATCTTCCGCTGAAGCTCTACCTCTTATACTACCCCAGTTTTCCCCGGGGCTATTTCTCACCCTGAAGGGTTCTGACCTCCACTTTTTTTTTCTACTTTTATTACCTCTACTTCTCAGTGAGGTACTCCTTGAGGTTCTTCACTGGCTCTTCTAACAGATCCATATGAACCTCAGTAGACTTTTGCAATGCCAACAAGGGAGGCCCATGTTTTAATATTTTACTACTAAATGCCCTCTATACAGGGTCTTCCCCTTTAGAAGCCCTGTTCTAGGCCAGCTGTTCCACAGCTCCTTTTCTGCATTCAACTCCGACCCTCCATCCCCAGGATGCCTGAGGTCCTGAGGAATAGCATGGCTCTTTCTAGACTCGCAACATGCTAGGACTCCCTCTGGGCATCTCAGCTTGGGAGTCCCCATATGTGAAGACTCATTCCTGCTTGTTCCTGGAGATAGCACAGTTACTTACCTGTAACAGGTGATCTCTGGGAACAGCAGGAATAAGTCTTCACAACCCACCCATCTCCCCTAGGAGTTGCATTTCTCTATCTCTATCTTTCCCTTTCTTGCTCTCTCTCTCTCTCTCTTTGCCTCAGCTTTAAAACTTAACTGAGGAGAGGCAGTTGGGAAAGGTGGGAAGGCAGCACGCAGGCATGTTGGGATGCTTCCAAAAGCGTTCTGATTGGACGCTGGGGAGCATTCCCACGCAGACTCCGTCGGTACCGACGTACCCATATGTGAAGACTTATTCCTGCTGTTTCCAGAGATCACCTGTTACAGGTAAGTAACTGTGCTTTATGCTTTGTACTTATATACCAACATTCCCCATTTAGTTCATGAGCAGTATTTTATGCTTTTAAGAATTTTTTACAGTAATCCCTCTTTTACTCCCTCCTCTCCTTCTCTCCACCTCTCCAGGATTCCAACCATTTCCATACTCTCTTCCACTGTTCCATGCTCCTCTCCCCTTTCCCTCGTCTCAGCCCTGTCAATCGATGCATCAAACACAGGTCCTCCATTCTTCTGACAAAGCCTTCACTTTGAGGTTTTCCCAGTCCCGTCCAGTATTTCGCTATCTCACTTCTTGCTGCTACTATACAGTGGTTCAAAATCCCCCTTTCCCTCTCTGCAATATCCTCCTCCAATTGATGTAATAAGCAAACCTCTGGCTTTCTTTGTAGTCTATGACCTGTCATTTCATAAATTATCTCCAATACCTTATCCCAGTATGCTTGAATCTGTCCACACTTCCACCACATGTGCAGCATTTCACCTCTCTTGACACTCCCTCCAGCATTGATCCGGCTGCCCCTTCCTGCCCTTTTTTGACGTGTCAGTGTCCAATACCACTGATATAATACTTTATAAGCATTTTCCTTTATCTGAGTAGCTATTGATATGCCTGCCACTGTCTGTATTACTTTATCCAGCACCTCTTCATTCCATTTCACTTCTAAATCTGCCTCCCATTTTTTCATGAACTCTAATTTTCCCTCTCTGCCCTCCATTAGCCCTTTATAAATCTTTGATAGTGCTCCTTTTTGACCTAATTGTCCTGCACAAAGGGTCTCAAACCACCCCCTATTAGTCCATAGATCCTTCCATACTTTGTTGTCTCACAAAGTGACTTACCTGTATATAGCTATAGTAATCATTACAGGATAATCCATATAAGTCTTTAATACCCTCAAAGTCTCTGACCCCCTCTTTATCCACGATCTGGGAAATATGTGTAAGTCCCAACTGTCCCCATCTTTGCAGTGTACTCCCCCCTGGCCCCTGTCCCCTCCCGAAGCATGCCTCGATTGTCATTCCCTGCATATATTTTTTGTTTTGTATTAATAATTTTCTATTCTGTTTCCACATATTCAAGATATGTAGAATGATAGGGTTTTTGGGGTTAATCTCTAGTACTTTACTCCCCCTTCACACCATCCTTTCCCAGCCCACTCCCCTTACTGAGTCTTCTTCCATTTGGACCCAGTGTTTTTGTTTTCCTCTTTGCCACTCGTATACCATTTTCAACTGTGCTGCCAAATAATATTTTCAAAAATTGGGCACCCCTAACCCCCCCTCTCCCTTAGCTCTCTGCATAATTGACATAGCTACCCTGGGCCTCCTATTTTGCCATATAAACCTATTAATAATTCTTTGCAAGTGCTTTAACTTTCCATGCGGTACCGCTATCGGCAGTGCTTGAAACAAGAACAAGAAACGGGGTAGTAACATCTTTTTAGCTGCAATGAGTCCAAACCACGATAGGTATCCCTGCCCCCACCCACTCAGCAGGCTTTCCACTTGCCCAAATAGTTTTGGATAATTTAAGTCATATAATGCATCCAAGCTATTGCTTATTTGGATTCCTAGGTATCGAATAGTCCCTTTGGCCCACCTAAATGGATACTTTTTTTGTCATATTCCCTGCGCTTCCTTTTTTAATGATAAGTTCAATATTTCAGATTTCGTCCAATTTATCATAAAGCCCGACATCCTTCCATATTCTTCTAATTCCCACATTAATATTGGTATGGGGATCCCCAGTCTAGTCACACTCATGATGACATCATCCGCAAACAATGATACCCTGCATTCTGTCTGTCCTCCCACTATACCCCTTCAGGTCCTCCCGTTCTCGCACCCTCTCCGCGAACGGCTCCACTGAGATTGCAAAAGAGAGGTGACAGAGGACACCCTTGTCTCGTCCCTCTCCCCTGCTCAAAACAAAGCAGAATGTGCTCCATTCACCTGAACACAAGCTTTCGGATTGCGGTAGAGCACTCGTACCCACCCCATGAACTCTTCCCCCAGCTCCATTCTTTCCATTACTTGAAAAAGGAAAGTCCAAGACACCTGGTCAAAAGCCTTTTCGGCATCCAGTGACATCAGCAATGCCTCCTCTTTACTTTGTTCCACTGACCAGATAGTGTTTAGTATCTTGAGAATATTATCTGCTACCTGCCTACCTGGGATAAATCCTGCTTGGTCTTGATGGATCAATTTCCCTATTACCCCATTTAAACGTGTAGCCAATATTTTAGCCAATAATTTAGCATCCAAGTTTAGCAACGAAATTGGTCTGTAAGATGAGCATTCTTGTGGGTCCTTTCCTTCTTTGTGTATTACTGTTATTCCTGCCCACTCCATAGTATCTGCCAACATACCCCCCTCTCTTGGCAGGTTGAACAACCTCACCAATGGTACAATTAATATCTCTCCAAATCTTCTATAGAAGTGCGCTGTAAGCCCATCCATACCCAGCGCCTTATCTACTTTTAATTGTTTTATTGCTTTCAAAACTTCCTCGTCTTTTATAGCTCTATTTAATTCTCTTTGTTCCTCCTCTTCCAATTTCGGAAGCTTTATGGAGTCCAGATAGCTCTTTGTCCTCTCCATCTCCAGATGGGTTCTTTCCTCATACAGCGATTGGTAAAATCTTTTAAAGGCCTCCCTGATGTCCCCGTCTTTCTGCACTAGCTTCCCTTCTGAATCTCTAACTTTCAATATTTGTGACCATAATTTCCTTTGTTTTAATTTCTGCTCCATATATTTCCCAGCTTTGTTTCCCCCCTCAAAAAATTCCTGTCTCAACAGCTGCATATGATACCTTATAGTTTCTGCCTGCATTGCATTTATCTGAGCTCTTACTGCCAAAACTTGGCCTCTATAGGTTCCCGTTCTATCCTGCACATCCAGTTCTTCCAGTTTCATTAATCTTTCTCTCAATTCCCTATCTCGTCCCTCCCTCTCCTTCCTTTTACGTTCCCCCATTTAATTAGGACACCCCTCACTACTGCCTTATATCCATCCCAAACTCCACCCCATGCCACCTCACCATTATCGTTCCATCTAAAATATTCCCTGGTTTCCCTCTCTATCTCTTCTCTAACCTTCTCGTCCTCCAATAGGGACTCATTCAACCTCCAAAACTGGGTGCCCTTCCCCTCCCCCTCTATTGAAATCCTGACTTCCACTAAAGCGTGGTCCGACCACGTTATTGGCTCCATCTCCTCCCCATTAATCCTACTCGCCAACTCCTTAGTTACCCAAATGGCGTCTATTCTGGAGTATGAACCATGGACTGGTGAAAAGTATGAGAATTGTCTTTTCCGAGGATATGGAAATCTCCATGCATCTATCAAGCAATGTTATGTTACAAAATGACGATGCTTACTTCTATCCGCTCGTTTGCCCTCTTTTCCCCGTCGCATCTCTAGCAGGATTCCATGTTAATTTATAATCACCCCCACATATGATTTTCCCCACCTCTTCATTTAGCTTTGTCCAAAAATCTCTTTGCGCTCCAGTCAGCACGTAAATATTCATTATACAATACCACTCATTCCCTATTTTTATACGCAGTAATACTCGTATATCTCCCCTCTTTATCACGGATTACTTTCTGTAATTCGATCTTTAATTTTGAATCAATTAAGATTGCTACTCCTCCTTTCTTTTTTTCTACTGTGTTTGATGCATGGACACACACTCCATACCCCTTGAGTTTAACCAAATGTTCTGTTGCCCGAGTTAAGTGTGTTTCCTGTATCAACCCTATCGATGCCTTTTGGTGTATTATTTCTTTATACAGTTTCTGCTGTTTAAATGGCGAATTAAGCCCCTTTACATTCAATGTTACTATTTTTAACTCACCTTTTACCTGAAATTTCCCCCCCCCCACACACTCTTGACCACTGCTTCCCCTCCTCACCCTTCCCCCTCCCCCTCACCTCCCTTCCCCCCGTCCCCTCATTGGAGACTCATCTTCCATAAGTTGTGACTAATCATTGGGTCACCACCTACCTTTTCCCTTCTGTTTCCCCTACCCCCTTATCACTTACCACCCTCCGCCTTACCCCCAACCTCCTTTCCCACTATTAACTATACACGCACCTCTTTATTAAACCCCAAAACCTCCTCCCTCCCTCCTGTCCCCTCTCCTTCTTATCCTACCTCTCCCATCCTCCTTCCTCCCCATCCAACAACAGCTTAAACAATGCATTTAATAACGTCCTTCATCTCAGTTCAATTATTGAATCCTTTTATGCCAGGTTATCAGGGAACATTCTTCTCAGCCGCTGTCCTTCGCTTCCGCTTTTGTTCCCTGGCCTTCCTTGGTCAGTCTTGCTAGCTTCCGACTGTTGGCTGGTACTCTGTGCCATTTCAAGCTGTCTGCCCTGGATCCAGAAGTCGTGACGTTCTTTGTTCTTGCCTGTTCCTCAGGGCCCACAGGAAGATTATTTAGTCCCAGGTCTCTGAGCACACCCCAGGCTTCCTCACTGTTGTTCACCCTTCTCGAACTGCCTTTCACAGTTATTAGTAGGCCAAAAGGGTATAGCCACTTATATCTCGCCGCCTCCCTCCGTAAGTAAGCCGTCACCTCCTTCACCTCTCTACGATGCTGTAATGTGCCCAGAGACAAGTCCTGAAACAATTCCACCGCATGTCCTTCCCACTGGAAATGTCCCAGTTTCCTTGCAGCCCTCAAGAGGCTTTCTTTAGCTTTGAATGATTTCAGGCATACCACAATGTCTCTTGGTTGGTTGTCCCTTATGGGCCCCAGCCCCCTATGGGCCCTCTCAATTTGTAAAGATTCATCTAACCCGCTCTCTTCTAGATTCGCCTCTTGCAATAGCGCTCCACTTTTGTGATGACTTCGTCGCAATTTTTATATTGAGGGCCCTCTGGTATGCCTCGCACTGTTATATTGCTTCTCCTTGATCGATCTTCCAGATCCTCCGCCTTCTCTTTCAATTCCTCTTGAGCTTGTTTTATCTCCTCCCATCCTTTTTGGAGATCCTCCAATGCTTTCCCCTGTTGTTCCAGCTGATTTTCAGTTTCTTCTACTCGAGCTCCTAGGTCCACTATATCCTGTCTTAGCGATTGCAGTGTCTCTTTTAATTCAGTTTTAACACCGCTGATTTCCACTTTTAAGTTCTTCTTTCAACTCATTCAGCCACAGCTTTATCATTTCAGCTACTCCCAGACCACAGGCATCCGCCATCTCCTCCGCTGTCTCAGCCTCTCGTTCCTCTGTCCTTTTCCCTTACTTCTCTCCTTCTTTCCCTCCTCTCAATGGGGCATAGGAGGATCTGAATTCCGCCAACTTTTTCTTCGCGGAGAGCCTTCCTTTGGACTTCTCCATGTTCCCCCCTTCCACCCCTGTCAAATCTCCAGGGACTGTTGAGGTGTTCAACCCCTCTTTGATTGTTGCCACTTCTTCCCTATGGGTTTTTCCTGCTTTTCAATTAGCTGGTACACTTTCTTCTCTTTTCTTTATTACGGTGCCCCCAAACCCCATCATTTTTTGCACTGTTTGTGCAATAGCTGTTTTTTTGTTTGTGCAGCTTTATTTTTATATTTATTTAGGTCTGCTGTGTTGTCTTACGCACATGCTTCCCTCGCCGTCCCTTGCCTATTACTGTTTCTTCCGTCAAGCATTTCGTTTTTACCTCCGCTCTACTGGATTGACTCCCCTCTCTGCTGCCTCTCCGTTCGTTCACCACGTTCTCGCCTCTGTGTCCATGTCTGGGTCGCTCACCCCACTATGTCCCAGCCACCTTTCCATTCCACCACGTGCTCTTCATTGCAGGCCGCTCCATGTCACAATCGCCCCGTTGTAGCTGCAGGCTTTACAGCTCTCTTCTCCTCCACCGCCTTCCTGCTGGGATCTCACGCTTTGCCTCTCCTCAGGCCCCTGCTTCAAGATGCCACGTGGCGTCCCGATCGGAGCCCGCATGTCTTCTGGGCTCATAGCTGTTTATTTTTTATTTTTTTACTTATGATCGCTGCGATTCTTTTGTCGGCTGTTAGTCTTCAGTTGGTACTGCTTACGCTGCTCCCCAGCTCTCATCCTGCTGCAGCTCCTGCTCTCTCCAGCCCTCCTGCCGTGGTGTTTGCGCCGCGATTCACTCGTCCACCACTTCGTTCAGCCTCGCACTCTCCCAACCAGGCTCTGTACTCCATGCTCGCTGCACTCGGAGAGTTATCATGGTCTACTCAGCCGTCAGCTATCTCTTGGGGGCTGCCTCTTCCAGTTCCCCTCCCATTCAGCACCTTTTCTTTGCTTTTAGGGGAGCATTTCCCCCGTTATGGCAGGCTTTGGTGGCGGAGCTCTCACGCTACGCCGCCATTCGGCTTGATGTCACTGGAAGACCTTAAACAGGTTCTAATGGATATTTAGAGTATGTTGTTGCTGGGGTGGCCTTAGCATACTTATGTGTTAGTCTGTGTTAATGTGAAGTTAATGTGGATTAAGTAAATATAAATTTTAATATTGATTATACATCTATTATAAGGTTGCAAAACTGAAGCCTTATAGTAGATTTCTAGGTTCAGATGTCCAAACCTCTCTCCTTCTCTATTCAGGGGAAACGTTTATTATTTCCTTGCAAAATGCAATGTAATGTGTGCCTTTGAGTCAATGCTGACTCCTGACGACCCAGCAACTCCTGGGCTTTCTTGGCAGTGTGACCGGAAGTAGATTTGCCAGACCTTTCTTCTGAGGCAATGGAGGGTTAAGTGACTTGACCTAGGCCACAAGGAGTGCTAGGGGGAATCAAACCCTGGTTTCTTGATTACCTATTCAGTGCTCTAACTACTAGCAGCTCATAAATTTGGAAACACAAAATCTTAACTACAGTATACCTTAGCTTCTATTGAGTAATGCAAGGCCTAGTGTGTGCTATGATAACCACTGCAGTCCATCTACCCCACTTGCCCAGTGAGACATAGAGGCTCTGGGTTGATCCTTTCCCTTGCTGCCCAAGTCAGCAGCAGCCTTCTCAGGTTGACCTCCCCTTTCCCCCTTGTACTCTCGATCAAAACCTCTCTGTCCCCCTTCTTCCCTCTCCTGGGATGATTGCTCACCTCCCTCATCTGACAGTGCCTAATAAATGGTGGGGCTAGGAGAGAGAAGCCTAATCTCTTGCCTCTGCCACACACAATGGCATCGATTATTGACATGAGATCGGGCAGCTCCGTTTTGTGTGGTGGAGATGGGGAGGGTCCAGGATGAGGGCTGCTCACTTCTGTCTCCATAGTTTATCAGTAACATATAGTAACATAGTATATGACGACTGATAAAGACCAGTATTGTCCATCTAGCCTGCCCAGCAAGGTGGCAAGAGCAGATGCACCTGCCGCTTCATACAGGTCACCCCACCTCATGCCTTTGTTTAGGGGTGTACCCACCACACTGTGTAGGTAACTCCTATTTATTGAGGTTTAAGAGATAATTATGTTTATTTTGATTTTATCCTGTTGCTATAAAGGGATCCACTGGAATGTAGATGGGGATTTTGGGAAACTGGGGGTTGGGGGGGGGGGTAGTTTTCTTCACCTTGGGGGCTCTTGGGGAAGGTTTCAGTCCAGGAGGGGCAACTGCCTCTCTCGAGGCTTTGGGGGGATTGATCCATGGAGTCCTTATTGTTCATTTGGTGGTGGGGAGAGCTTTGTGGTTCACATTAGACCCTGAATTTTCTACAGAGGCTAATGTTGATGTATTTCAGCCAGCAGTAACAAATTGGTGTTACCTCCTACAGCACTTCAGGTTTAATACCCTGCATTACTTGGTATTTTCTGGAAATAATCCCCCAAGATGAAATCCGTCTGTTAACATGTCTCAATGGCTGATTTTTATTGCAACTTAGTAAATCTGTACTGACACGTATACATCCAGCTTATTTGAATGTGACACTGTTGGATGTGGTACCTTTCCAACCCTCCAGTCATTGCTGCTGTTTTGCATGGTGAGCCTGCTTGGGGTCAGGAAGATGGGTGATGTAACTGTGACTGTCTCTGTCTCTTCCAGTGGCGGTGTGCAGTTTCTGCAGTCTGTGAAGGTGCCTGCTAGTAACTGCAATGACATACTCATCACCACTAAAGAAGGAGTCTCTCTCTTGAGAGGGCAGGATCTGGAGCCTCGCTGGACACTGCCACTTAAGAGCATCCAAAGGTTTCTAAAAGCACTTATCTTCTTGCGTCTGTGCTGAAAGCTCCAGAAGGGCCATCGCTGACCCCTCCTCAGTCACTATCATTTCTTATTTGGATGTTATGTAGAGAATGCCACATACTGTAGTGTCCTTGTATGTAGTACCGTCTTACTATACATTAATAGACCTTTCTTGAATTGCTGTTTTTGTTTTACAGAGGTGTTTCGGTTGTGTCCAAAAATACTTTTTTTTTTTCATTTTTAGGCCTTTTGACTGAAAATGACTCCTGAAATACAAAATGGAGTATTAGAAGCTAATTATAAAAAGCTCTTTGCACTAGTTTAAGCCTGCTGGCTCTCTACTGCTGTTATTTAGGAGGCTGGTTATAAGCTCTAGTAAAATACTGCATTTCACTACAGTTTAATTTACAACGGGATTCACTAATGCGGTTTAGTATTGCAACTTGTGTGCAGCCTCGCAAATGGGGATGTTTCCTAAAGGGTAGCATAGGGTTAGAACACAGCTTTGGTGCTGTGCTAAAAAAAAAATAGCATGGGGCCTCGTGCCAAGAACTCTTTACTACTCTAGTAATGCGCGTTGGGGTGGCAGTTGGGTGGGATGGAGGAGTTCCCGGTAGAGTGCAGCTAGCACGGCCATTTGTGGCCCACGCTACCTATCTTCAGCACAGGTAGCGTAGATGCAACAAACGTCACCTCGGTGAGTGGCATTAGTTGCACCCATGGTTGGTTTGCTGCGTTGATGTGCGCGAATTGCAGGGGGACGGATGTACCCATCTCCTGCAGTTAGTTCAAAGTCCCACGCTGGTAACATGGCGCGCGCACACACATTACCGGCACGGAGCTGGGTAAACGTACCCCAAACTGCATTATGTTTTTCTCCCCGGGAGCATCGGGCCACTAATGCACAGCCCTGTGCTCTTGGGCAGCTATGTAAAGGGGTCTTGCTTAATACTGATCACTCCTTACTCCTGCACCCCTCCCCCCGGCACGCACTTGGCTAGCAGGAAGGGAAGTCGCTCCTGCCCCCCCTGTGCTGCCAGTATGAAAATGACACCAGTAAACCACTAGTGGTAGTCTCGTGGTACAACTGCTAGGGGTCAAGCAGCCAAATAAGGAGCACAAGCTCCCTGTTTAGTAGTTTCACCCCTAGTGGAAGTACTGAAAGGCTGCTGCTAGGGGAGTGCCATTTCGATGCCGGCAGGCTAAGGGGCAGGAGCTGTTGAGGATTGCTGTTGTGCGCCTCCTCACTAGACCTCAAGGATAGCCTGGTAAGTGTGTGGGTGGCGATAGAACTTGAATTTCTGCTGAGGGGGGCGGCATCAGGGGTAGGAAAGATCTGTCTAGGGGGGTGATTTGTGTTAGGCACCAGTCATTTTAAATAGCTGCCCTGGATGCTCCCAGGGAGGAAAACTGGCATTATTTTTACAGAAATAATGGCTTGCAACATTAACCGCAAGCTGCATCATTCAGTTTGCATAAGAAGGAGATGTTTTGCATGCTTTACATCTCATTATTATGTACCGTGCGTTGTGTTAAACTAAATGTGCGTTAAGCTCACAATTTTGCCACTTAATGCATTATTTCCTTAAGGCATGTTAGAAACTACCCTCGGTTTCGACTGTCTCTTTACCCCTTCTCTCTCCAGTCAGTCAGTCAGGGTCTGGACCCTCAGTCTGTGCTGTTGCCAGCCACTGGCACAGACCCACCTGTTCCCTGTTGCCATCAGTCAGTGCCTCAGACCCACCTGTCCTCAACTGTTTGCTTAGGGGCTAATTTTATAAACTTTTTCTGTGAAAAAGCCCTTTTTAATGATATTGTGCAGCTGCGTAAGTGCATAAAAGACAGGATAATAGAGTGCATCAACTTTTACACATTTTGTGGCGAGGGCGTTCCCGGTGGAGCAGTTCAGGCAGAGTTGTGATGTGCATACATATTTACAAATTAAATGGGTATATGCATAGAATACATAAATACATATCTCCAGGAACAAGCAGGAATGTAGTCTTCACATACGGGTATCGTCGGTACCGACGGAGCCTGCGCGGGAACGCTCCCTAGCGTCCAATAGGAAAGCTTTTGGGAGCATCCCACAGCACCTGCGTGCTGCCTTCCCGCCTTTCCCAACTGTCCCTCTTCAGTTCTAAAATGTTTGGGTCCTGACCATTCCATCACGGATTGTGTGTCCTGTACCATGATGTCTAGAAGAGGTCGGCAGAACCGAGCAGCCAAGCTCAGTACCCTGTTTCCCTCTGATGCAGCCTCGGTGGCATCGACGTCTTCCAGGGCTGCTTCTTCCTCCCATGGATCTCAGGTAACCAAACACAAATCTAGCCGGTCCTCGAAGGGCAAATCTCCCTTTAAGCATCGAGATGCCTCCGGGCTTGTCCTCGAGGATTCCGCACCAGCAAAATTACCCCGGCGAGAAGTTCCGGCTTCCAAAGCATTGTCTATGGGGTCACAGGTTGACATCGATGGCTCGGCCTCGACTGATCACCTGTTGCCGTGTTCTGGGGTACCGGTGGCCTCCACTGGTACCGACATCCAGACTCTGGTGGTGTCGATGGATCAGAAGATTCTGTCCATGCAGTGCACCCTAACGGTGTTTATGCAGGCTTTGACGCCTCCGGTACTGCAACAGTCTCCGTTGCCAGTACCGACTCCGGCACCGGCATCGTTCTCAATGCCGGTACTGATTGCATCGACATCGGCTTCGATGTCGACTGCAACGGTACCCTGTCCTATGATGCCCATCGGTACCGAATCGGTACCGCTTACTCCCGATGTCGATCCCACTCGGTACGCGTATCGGGCTTTACAGGAGCATCCAGACAGGCGATACTTCGATTCCTCCGAAGACTCTGAGTCGGAGGTTTCTGTCGATGCACCGGTACTTCTTCCTCAGGAGTCTGATTCTCCAAAACGAAGAATGTCTCCTCCAGAAGACTTGTCTTTTGAAGACTTCATTAGGGAAGTGGCTAGGGGCCTCTCCATTACAGTGGCCCCTGAGTCAGAGCCTAGAGCCAAGCAACTAGATATTTTGCAATATCCTAAGGCTCCTAAAGAAGCAGCTACTTTATCTATTCATGAGATTCTCTATGATCTCATGTTGAGCATGTGGGAGACTCCTCTAACCACCTCTCCTCATTCTCGTAGAGTAGACACCATGTACCATGTCCCTCCTTGTCCTGGCTTTCATAAGTCTCAGCTTCCTCACCACTCTATTGTGGTAGAGTCTGCCATGAGGAAAATGAAGAGTGCAAAGAGACACTCATCTAATCCTCCAGGACGTGAATGCAGGACCTTGATGCTTTTGGCCGAAGGGTTTTCCAAGCTAATATGCTTGCTGCCAGAATCAACTCCTATAGTCTGTATATGGGGATGTTTCTAAAAGAAGTCACAGATCATCTGCAGACTTTAGCCCCTTTTATTTCAGAAGATAAAAGGCAGGAATTTCTCACTTGGCTCAAACATGCCCAAGATGTTTCCAAAATTTCCAACCGTGCAGCCTTTGACTCTGAGTGTGTAAGCAGAGCCTCGGCTATTGCCATAGGTGCACGCAGAATTGCTTGGTTACAAGCCTCTGATTTGGAACTTTGGGTCCAAGATGAACTGGGAAATCTTCCTTGTACAGGTGAAAACCTTTTTGGCAGTGATTGGAAAGCAAAGGCCACTCAGATGGATGCTGAGAACTCTGCTTTGGATCGACTTTCAAAGTCTACCTCTGTCCCTGCTAAGAAAAGGTTGTTCCAAAAGACAACTTTTTCTAAAAAGGGAAGATACTATCCTGCTTATGGTCAGCAGGCATCATCTGCAGGCCGTTTTGCTGCAAAGCGTCAGCAACCACCTAAACAGGCCAAGTCAAAGGCTGCCAGGCCTCCCACGACTCAGCAGCCTCAGCCTTCCCAGGGCCTTTGACTTGCAACTAGAGAACGTAGCCTTTCTGGCTCTGGAAGAACCAGAGCCCCTCACCATTCCAGGAAGGTTGGCTTACTTTGCTCCCAGATGGGAGCAAATTACAGCAGAGCAATGGACCCTCTCCATTGTAAGGGAAGGGTTCAAGCTTCATTTCTTGAACCTTCCTCTCCCACACCATGGTGAGACAGTTCAATTCTCCAACATCTCTCCTCAACCTTCTGGGTCAGGAGATTGCTACCCTTCTTGCCCAAGCGGCAATAGAAGAAGTACCCCTTCTTCAACAGGGCTCAGGGTTCTACTCCCCTTATTTTCTTATTCCAAAGAAAACAGGGGGCTACAGACCCATATTAGATCTCAGAGAATTGAACAAGTTTCTATTCAAAGAGAAATTCAAGATGATTTCTCTCGGTACTCTGCTGCCATACCTTCAGAGTCAGGACTGGCTTTGTTCTCTAGATCTCAAGGATGCGTACACCCATGTCCTCATCCATCCAACACACAGAAGGTTCCTTCGGTTCCTTTTTCAAGGAAAGCACTACCAATACAGGGTGCTTCCTTTTGGTCTGGCCTCTGCACCAAGGGTGTTCACGAAATGCATGGCAGTAGTAGCTGCATTTCTACGCACTCTAAGAATATTCGTTTTCCCATATCTGGACGACTGGCTCATTCGAGCTCCATCCCAGTCAGAGGCCCAGATTTCTCTAACCCGCACAATGCGTGTCCTTCAGTATTTGGGACTGGTAATAAACATCCCAAAATCCCATCTTATCCCTACTCAGTCTCTGGAGTTTATAGGGGCCTTGCTGGATACCACAACTGCAAGGGCCTATCTTCCTCAGGCCCGTTGCCTACACTTGGTGCAGTTAGCCTCCCAGATACAGTTAAAGTCCCATTTAACTGCTCGAGAGATGTTACAACTATTAGGCCACATGGCATTCACCGTGCATGTGGTTCCATATGCTCGCCTTCACATGAGGGCAGCTCAATGGACTTTGTCCACCCAATGGACTCAGGCATCAGGTTGCCTGTCAGACAAAATAGCAAACTCCAGTCGCCTATTTTGGTCTCTCCAGTGGTGGAAGTCCCCTCCAAAACTGTTGCTGGGGTCCCCTTTTCAGCAGTCGCTACCCCAAGCAACTCTGACAAAAGATGCTTCTCCATTGGGTTGGGGAGCTCATCTGCAGGATCTCTCCACCCAGGGCATCTGGTCTCCACAGAAGACTTCTCTGCATATCAATCTCTTGGAACTCAGAGCAATATTCTTAGCTCTCAGAGTGTTCCATTCCCTGCTCAGCTACAGGACAGTCCTCATCTATACGGACAACCAAGTAGCCATGTTCTATGTAAACAAGCAGGGCGGGACTGGCTCTCTGTCGCTTTGCAACAAAGCTTTGCGACTGTGGGCCTTCGCCAGAGAGCATCACATCCATCTTCTGGCAGTATATCTTCCAGGTGTTCAAAACTCTTGGGCGGACAGACAGGCCACATGGACCAGGTAGCCAGGATTTTTCGAATTTGGGGAACCCCGGACATAGACCTCTTTGCAAGTCCGTGGAATGCCAAACTTCCCCAGTTCTGTTCCAGAATTCCGTGTCAGGGAGTTCAGGCCAAGGATGCCTTCCTCCTTCACTGGGGTCAAGACTTCCTTTATGCCTTTCCACCAATTCCCCTAATTCCCAAGACACTGTTCAAGCTTCAGAGAGATCAAGGAACCATGATCCTCATAGCACCACATTGGCCACGCCAAGTGTGGTACCCTCTACTTCTGCATCTCTCTCAAGCTCCTTCCCTGGACTTGGGCTCTGCACCAGACCTTCTGTCCCAGGAAGAGGGAACTTTGTGGCGCCCAAACCCCCAGTCGCTTCATCTCAGGGCTTGGTTGCTGAGGGCCTAGACCTTCAAGATTTTCATCTCTCTCAGCAAGTCAGAAATGTTATTCATGCCTCTAGAAAGCCTTCTACTAGACGTTCCTATGCTTTCAAATGGAAAAGATTTACCATTTGGTGTTCAGGGAAAGGTCTAAACCCTCTTGCAATACCTCTGAATTCTCTACTAGAGTATCTCCTGCATCTGTCCCATGCAGGTCTGAAAACGAATTCAGTAAGAGTCCATTTGAGTGCTATTGCAGCGTCCCTCAAGCCTCTCAATGGACAACCTGTTTTCCTCTCATCCTCTTATAGCAAGATTCATGAGAGGCCTTCTTTTAACTAAAGCTCCCATTAGATCACCTCCAGTGGCATGGGACGTAAACCTGGTTCTTGGCCAGCTTATGAAGCCACCCTTTGAACCTTTAGCCACCACCTCCTTGAAATTCCTTTCTTGGAAAGTTATTTTTCTCATTGCAGTCACCTCAGCACGCCGCATCAGTGAGTTGCAAGCTTTGGTGGCTAATCCTCCTTATACCAAGGTTCCATCATGATAAGGTAGTCCTCAGGACCAATCCACACTTTATGCCTAAAGTGGTCTCACCTTTTCATCTGAACCAAGAGGTATATTTGCCTTTCTTTTTTCCAGGACCTCATGCATCAAATGCAGAGAGAGCTCTCGCTTTTTACTTACAAAGAACACAGCAACATAGAAAGTCTTCTCAACTCTTTGTTGCTTTTGATCCTTCTCATTTAGGACTTCCAGTCTCTAAGAGAACACTGTCCAACTGGATCGCTCATTGTATTTCTTTCGCCTACCAGAGTAAGAACATTTCTCTGGAGGGCCATGTCACAGCTCACAATGTGAGAGCCATGGCAGCCTCAATGGCTCATCTAAACTCTGTGTCCATCGACCAAATCTGTCGAGCGGCCACCTGGGCCTCGGTTCATACCTTCACAGCCCATTACTGTTTGGACAAGGACTCCCGCCGGGATGCCTCGTTTGGTCAGGTTGTTCTCAAACACCTGTTCCATTCCTAATCAACTCCTACCCACCTACCCTGGTCGGATGCCAGAGATCCATGGGGGGAGGTAGAGTCCTTTTCAAGGACACACAACCTGGGGTTTCTCCCTGGCATCTTCAGCTAGGGAGTCCCCATATGTAAAGACTCATTCCTGCTTGTTCCTGGAGATAGCACAGTTACTTACCTGTTACAGGTGATCTCTGGGAACAGCAGGAATAAGTCTTCACAACCCACCCACCTCTCCTAGGAGTTGTATCTCTCTATCTTTCTTTCCTTTCCTCTCTCTCTCTTTGTCTCAGCTTTAAAACTCGAACTGGAGAGAGGCGGTTGGGAAAGGCGGGAAGGCAGCGCGCAGGCGCTGTGGGATGCTCCCAAAAGCTTTCTTACTGGACGCTGGGGAGCGTTCCCGCGCAGGCTCCTTTGGTACCGACGATACCCATATGTGAAGACTTATTCCTGCTGTTCCCAGAGATCACCTGTTACAGGTAAGTAACTGTGCTTTCCTTCAGAATGGAAAAACCCGCTTCGGGTTTTAAAACGTCTTCTAAGTGTGGCGGTACCATCTCCGTCACCGACACCCATGAGTGGTGCCTGAAATGTTTAGGTCCTGACCACTGTATTTCAGAGTGTGTTGCCTTTGGGATGATGTCGAAAAGGGGCTGGCCAAACCGAGCTGCTAAACTTAGCACCCTTTTTCCCTCCGATGCAGCCTCCGTGGCATTGACGTCTTCCAGGGCTTGGTCTTCCTCCCATGGATCTCAGGTAACTAAACATAAATCTAGCCAGTCCTCAAAGGGTAGGTCTCCTTCTAAACATCGAGATGCCTCTGGCGTTGCCCTTGAGGGACTTTCACCGTCAAAACTGCCCCGGTGGGAGGCTTCGGCTTCCAAAACACTAACGGGGCTCCAGGATGTTCTCGAGGCTTCAACCTCGGCAGAACTACTAGTGCCATGCTCTGGGGTTCTGGCCGCTTCATCCGGCACCGATACCCAAGCATCGGCAGCGTCGATAGACCAAAGATTCTTGGCTATTGAATTCAGTCTGGCGGCTCTTTTCACGACCTCGTTGCCCCTGAAACCGCTTCAGACAATTCAACCAGTACCGGCACTGACTGCATTGAAATCGGCAGGTATTCTACCGGGACCGAGTCATGTGTGTCTATCCGGCATCGACAGGTTGGTACCGGACCACTCCGATGCCGACTTCGATCGGTACCAGTACCGTGCCTTGCATGATCACCCGGATCAGAGATACTTCGAACCCTCGGATGAGTCTGAAGACTGAAAACTCTGCCGATACCAGAGTACTTCTTCCTGAGGATTCCTCTTCTCCTCAGCGTAGGATGTCTCCACCAGAGGATATGTCCTTTCAGGATTTTATCCGAGATGTGGCCCGAGGTCTTTCCATCACAGTGGCTCCTGAAAAATAGCCTAGGGCAAAGGAATTAGAAATCCTACAATACCCTAAAGCTCCCAAGGAGGCAGCTACCTTGTTTATTCATGAGATCTTGCATGATCTTATGTTAAGGATGTGGGAAACACCTCTGACCACATCTCCTCACGCTCGAAGACTCGACACCATGTATCAAGTTCCTCCTTGTCCTGGGTTTCAGAAGACTGAATTACCACACCATTCCATGGTGTTGGAATCAGCCATGAGACGGATAAAGAGGACGTGAGTGTAGGACTCTTGACACCTTTAGACGTTGATCCTTCCAGGCTTCCATGCTTTCTGCTAGGATCAGTTCCTATATCTTGTATATGGGAATGTTCCTTAAAGAGGTCACAGGAGATTTAGAGCTTATGAGCCCTCTCCTTCCTGATGATAAAAGGCAAGATTATCTTGTTCTTGTCAAACATGCTCAGGATGTTTTCAAGTTTGTGAATCGTGCAGCCTTTGTCTGCTTTGAATGCATAAGCAGAACCTCTGCCATTGCCATAGGTTCACGTAGGATTGCCTGGCGCCAGGCTTCTGACTTGGAAATTTGGGTACAGGACAAACTAGGGAATATACCTTGCACAGGAGAGAATCTCTTTGGCAAGAATTGGCAGGAAAAAGCTAATGAGATAGATGCTGACAATATCACTTTGGATAGATTGTCTAAACCTACAGCTGATCCTGCGAGGAAAAGATCCTCTAAGAAACCATTCTTCAGCAAGAAGAAAAAGTTTTATTCCTCCTATACCCAGCTGGGACATCGTTTAGGTCAGTCTGCCAAACAAAAAGGGACAGCAGCAACAACCTAGGCAAAGAAAGACAAAAGCAGCTAAGCCTCAACCGGCTCAGCAGACTCAGCCTCCACAGGGGCTTTGACTCCTATCTAGAGAACTTTGCCTTCCTGGCCCTGAACGGCCCAGAACCCTCCACCATCCCAGGAAGGTTATGTCATTTTGCCCCCAGATGGGTTCAGATAACAGCAGAAAATTGGACTCTGTCTATTGTAAGAGAGGGGTACAAGCTTCATTTCCTCAGCATGCCCCCTCCTACAATGGTAAGACAGTTCAATTCTCAGACCTCTCTCAATGACCAGTTAGGTCAAGAGGTCACTGTGCTCCTTGCTCAAGGGGCAATAGAAGAGGTACCCATTCCCCAAAGGGGTACAGGGATTTACTCCCCCTATTTCCTTATTCCAAAGAAAACAGGAGGACACAGACCCATTTTAGACCTCAGAGAATTGAACAAATTCCTGTTCAAAGAGAAGTTCAAAATGATTTCTCTATGAACTCTGCTGCCATACCTTCAGAGTCAGGATTGGCTTTGTTCTCTAGATTTCAAGGATGCGTACGCTCATGTTCTCATCCATCCAACTCACCGAAAGTTCCTTCACTTTCTGTTTCAAGGGAAGCACTACCAATACAGGGTTCTTCCTTTTGGCTTGGCCTCTGCACAAAGGGTATTCACAAAATGCATGGCTGTGGTGGCAGCATTTCTCCGCACCCTGGGAATATTCGTCTTCCCTTAGTTAGACGACTGGCTCATTTGAGCCCCTTCAGAGCAAGAGGCCAGGGTTTCTCTCTCTCGCACAATGCAGATCCTTCAGTATTTGGGACTTGTCAAACTTCCCAAAATCCAACCTTGCTTCAACTCAATCCCTAGAGTTTATAGGAGCTCTGCTGGATACCAGACAGACAAGGGCCTATCTTCCACAGCCCCGCTGCCTTCGCATTGTGCAGTTAGCTTCCCAAGCAGTGCTAAAACCTCACCTCACTGCTCGGGAAATGTTACAGTTGCTAGGCCACATGGCATCCACCGTGCATGTGGTTCCTTATGCTCGCCTCCATATGAGGGCAGCCCAGTGGACTTTATCCACTCAGTGGACTCAGAAGTCAGGTTGCCTGTCAGACAAAATAGCAAACTCAGATCGCCTTATTTTGTCCCTCCAATGGTGGCAGTCACCCCAACACCTTTTGGTGGGGTCTCCTTTTCAGCAACCCCTACCCCAAGCCACTCTAACTAATGCTTCACAGGTGGGTTGGGGAGTCCACCTGCACGGCCTCTCTACCCAGGATACCTGGACTCCACAGGAGGCCTATCTCCATATCAATCTCCTGGAGCTCAGAGCAATCTTCCTTGCTCTTCGAGTATTCCACACCCAGCTCAGCTACAAGACAGTCCTTGTTCAAACGGACAAGTCAAGTAGCCATGTTCTATGTGAACAAGCAGGGCGGAACAGGCTCTCTGTCGCTCTGCAATGAAGCTTTGCGACTATGGGCCCTCGCCAGAGAGCATCAGATTCATCTCCTTGCGGTTTATCTTCCAGGCATTCAAAACTCTAGGGCAGACAGACTCAGTCGAGTTCTGCTTCCACACGAATGGTCTCTCCATGCAGACCAGGTGGCCAAAGTTTTTTTTCAAATTTGGGGAACCCCGGACATAGACCTCTTTGCAAGTCTGCTGAATGCCAAACCTCCCCGGTTCTGTTCCAGAATTCCGGCTCAGGGTTGTCAGGCCAGGGATGCTTTCCTCCTCCATTGGGGTCAGGACTTCCTGTATGCCTTTCCACCCATTCCCCTAATTCCCAAAACCCTGTTCAAGCTTCAGAGAGACAGATGTCATATGATTCTCATAGCTCCACGTTGGCCACGGCAAATGTGGTACCCTCTGCTCCTACATCTCTCTCAAGCTCCACCTCTGGAGTTAAGATCTGCTCCAGATCTCCTTTTTCAAGAGGACGGGATGCTGTGGCATCCCAATCCCCAGTCTCTGTATCTCAGGGCCTGGTTGATGAAAGCCTAGAACTTAACGGTCTTAACCTTTCCCAGCAGGTAAAGGATATCCTTTATGCTTCTAGGAAGCCTTCCACAAGACGCTCTTATGCATTTAAGTGGAAAAGGTTTACCATATGATGCTCACAGAAGGGTCTTAACCCTCTTGCGATACATCTGGAATCATTACTGGAGTATCTCCTTCGTTTATCCAATGCAGGGCTTAAGACCAATTCAGTGAGAGTTCATTTGAGTGCTATTGCAGCTTCTTTCAAGCCTCTAAATGGATAACCTATTTCCTCTCATCCTCTCATAGCGAGATTTATGAGAGTCCTTCTTTTAACTAAGCCTCCCATTAAGCCACCACTGGTGGCATGGGACTTAAATCTGGTTCTTGGGCAGCTCATGAAGCCGCCCTTTGAACCATTAGCCACTACCTCTTTGAAATTCCTTTCCTGGAAGGTCATCTTTCTTATTGCAATCACATCAGCACGTTGCATCAGTGAATTGCAAGCGTTGGTGGCTGGTCCTCCTTATACAAGGTTCCATCATGATAAGGTAGTCCTTAGGACTCATCCACACTTTATGCCAATGGTGGTGTCACCTTTTCATTTAAAAACCGCACAAATTCACTCACTAATGACTTAAATATAATCTATAAATTAGTTTATAACATCTAGTCACCGGTCTCAGATAAACGTTTTTCACTTTGACACTTAAATATGGGTAATGAACTTATCCCAACGAGTGTCCGTTTACATCAATGACCATGGACTAGTGTGGCTTTAGTTTTCTTTTTCATTTTCAATTTTCTATTTTTTCATAAAAAGGAATAAATGCCATTCCAACTTATCTTAATGGTGGATGGCTTTTAAATAAAGCCCCTTTGCGTTTAAGATAAGTTGGAATGGCATTTATTCCTTTGATGTAAACGGACACTCGTTGGGATAAGTTCATTACCCATATTTAAGTGTCAAAGTGAAAAACGTTTATCTGAGACCGGTGACTAGATGTTATAAACTAATTTATAGATTATATTTAAGTCGTTAGTGAGTGAATTTGTGCAGTTTTTTGATATTCAATTTGATTCACTTGGATAAGAGACCTTTTAAAAGGTCCTTTTCATTTAAAGCAAGCGGTTTACCTTCCTGTATTTTTTCCAAGGCCTCACGCCTCAAATGCAGAAAGGAATCTTCATACTTTGGACTGTAAAAGAGCTTTGGCCTTTTACTTGCAAAGGACACAGCAACATAGAAAGTTCTCTCAACTCTTTGTTGCTTTTGATCCTAGTCATTTGGGACTTCCAGTCTCCAAAAGAACACTGTCCAGCTGGATTGCACAGTGTATATCTTTTGCCTATGAGAGTAAAAACCTTCCTCTTGAAGGCCATGTCGCAGCTCACAATGTGAGAGCCATGGCAGCCTCTGTGGCTCATCTTCACTCTGTGTCTATCGACGACATCTGTCGAGCAGCTACTTGGGCTTCGGTTCATACCTTCACAGCCCATTACTGCTTAGACAAGGACTCCTGCCGGGATGCCTTGTTTGGTCAGGCTGTTCTTCAACACCTGTTCCATACTTGATCAACTCCTACCCACCATCCCTGGTAGGATGCCAGAGATCCATGGGAGGAAATGGAGCCCTTTCACAAGGGCACACAACTTTCTGGGGCCATCTCCTTGGCATCTGCAGCTAGGGAGTCCCCATATGTGAAGACTACATTCCTGCTTGTTCTTGGAGATAGCATAGTTACTCACCTGTAACAGGTGATCTCCGGGAACAGCAGGAATTTAGTCTTCACAACCCACCCACCTCCCCTAGGAGTTGTATCTCTCTAGCTCTCTCTATTTCTCTCTTTACCTCTCTCTTTTGTCTCAGCTTTAAACTCAGCTGGAGAGGGACAGTTGGGGAAGGCAGCACGCAGGCGCTGTGGGATGCTCCCAAAAGCTTTCCTATTGGACGCTGGGGAGCGTTCCCGCGCAGGCTCCGTTGGTACCGACGATACCCATATGTGAAGACTAAATTCCTGCTGTTCCCGGAGATCACCGGTTACAAGTAACTATGCTTTACATCACATCTTTTCGGAGCAGGTGTAAATTTGTGCATTGACATTTATGCGCTGTAAGGGCTAGATTTGGGAGTCTATTTTACAAAGGCACGTGAGCACCTGTGTTGCTTTTATAAATCAGGTTTAAAATAGATGCCTTTTCAGATTTTTTTCACATTACCATCTGGTTATAAAATTACCCCCTTGAAGGGTAAGTTTATAACAGGCCACGTGGCTAGTGTGGCAAGCAGGCTTATATGTTATATCAGCTTTCTAAAATCACCCTACTGAAAGTGGACTTACGTATTATCACTTGTTTTAGCATGCACAAATTTCCTGTTTTATTTTGCATGCATACATGTGTATTTTCTGAAATATGGGTGTGATTTTATAACAGAGAACCTATTGCTATATTAGTTATTTAGCTCAACAATATGTATTATTGGTTCCTATATTTTAATGTATTGCTGCAGTTTATACTATAAACCACACGATAGGGCGGTATAAAAGACCCTTAAATAAATAATTCCTAAAACACCCCTATTTTTATAAAGGCAACATAGGTGCTTATCTGCCTTTATTTAGATAGACTCCCAGCACTGACCCCAGTAGCGTACAAATGCTCTCACACAAATTCATCCCTGCTCTGAGAAAGTTACAGATTTGTTTATATGAAGGTCAGGTGTGTCTAGAGTTTCATGCAAGTTTATCCGCATAAATCATGGTATTTTAGTGAACTACACATGGAGTGGGTTTTTGTGTGTTTTTAAGTGCCATCAAGTCATTGCTGACCCCTGGTTACCCAGCTGCCTCTGGGCTTTCTTGGAAAGGTTATGACCAGAAGTAGATTGCCAGGCCTTTTCTTCTGAGGCTATGAAGGGTGAAGTGACTTGCCCAAGGTCACAAGGAGTGCCAGTGGGAATCTAATCATGATCTCTGTTCTCAAAGCACTAGGCTATTCCTCAACTCTGCACATGGAGTGTAGGCAGGCAGTGTTCTGTTAGTTCGTACGTCAGGCGATGGCATGTAGTTTTAGATTGGGTGAGCACAAGGGCGGAGCTTAGGCAGAGCATAAGGTTATGCACACAAGTTGTAGAATACTATAACTTACACGCGTTTCCTACAAATCTAATCACGGGGACTTACACCACATCTAGGGTTTGTGTAAGTGGTTACTTCCAGATATGGCACGCATACCTCTCCACTTACATCCCTATTCTGTAACGTGAAGGACGCACAAACTTTATAGAAGCGGTGGTAAAAGTACATGTGCCAATACATGTTGAACTAAGCGATTCTTATAGAATTACTCTCCATGCAAGTATGCACATGCTTGACAGCTTCTCCAAAACTACACCTCTGTGAACACGTACAGGCAGTTTGTGCAAAAGTGCAGGTGCTCTTGTTGGTACATGTATTTGTACACACATATTTATCTGTGCAGTTTTCAATGGCTATTTTCCATGTGTAAAACATATTTTATCCACAGAGAATGCTTCAGAAAAATTCCTCCAGTGTGCATAAATGCATCCCGAGGAACACTCCTGCCTAGGTCACATAAACTATACACAGATGAGCTAATTGTACAAAGGATATTTGGCACATATTTACTAATATACATGCATAAAAGGCATCTTTTAAAACTACCTCAAGCCTAAATATACAGGTCATGCAATTAGACATGTACTTGTATGTGTCTTTAGAGCTGGTGTGCTGAAAGGAGGAGGTTGAGTGGAGTGTGCGCAGATTGCGACTTGTGTATTTTAGGGGCTAACGTTTGTTCTCTGGGAACAAGCAGGAAGTCAGCCCTCACATATGGGTGAAGTCGGTGCTGACGGAGCCCATGCAGAAGCATCTCCCCAGCTTTCAAAGAAAGACTTTGGGAAATGCACCACGCATGCGTGGTCCTCTTCCCGCCCAAGGGTGCCTCTTTGCCTCAGTCTCCTTCTTTCCGCGGAGCCCCTCCGGACATCTGTCCAGTTTCCCCGGAAAAGTGTCTCTCTTTGTCTTGTTTTATCCAGTAGGTGTACCGGTTCCTTTCCCACCTCCGAGCCAGCTCGCCTCGGCGTTGCTCCTCGGGTCCATTCTTTTTTTTCTTTTCATTTTTCTCAAGGTGTTCCTCGACTGGCACTTCATGCCCTTTTTTGTCACAGGCCTCAGACCCATGCCCAGCGGCAGGGCCCCCTTTTCCTGATGGCTGCTAGTGGTTTCAAGAAATGTGACCGGTGTGGGAAGATGATATCCCTCACCGATCCACATGACATTTGCCTCCATTGCCTTGGGCCAGACCACATCGACTTGGACTGCGAGGCCATGACCCCAAAGGCCATCAAGAGCCATCAGCAGCAGCAGGAAAAGTTTTTCCACAAGTCCGCCTTTGGCCCAGAGTCTCTGGCGACACCACACTCCAGGGGCTCTTCTGGTACCTCAGCACCCCATGAGTCCTGCAGCCACGGTTCCTCCGAGAAGAAATCTCCGGAGGCGGAATGTAAGCCCTCAAAGACCACCTTGGAGGACAGGTCCAGGAAGCCGGGAAAATCCCACTCCAAGCCCTGCAGATCCCGGCATGAGTCCGAGGAGTTAGAGCAGGAGCGATCTCACAAGCTGCCCCGGAAGGTGTCGGTGGCGGCCGGCAACCAGTCTCGGACACCCAAGGCCATTCTTATAGAGAGCTCTCCCTCGACAGAACCAACACTGGGCCCAAAACGTTTCAGTGCCCCTGTTGAAGGCTGTGGAGCCAACTGGCATGGAGACTAGGATGGTGGCCTTGGAGCACAGTATCCCTGTCCTCATGGCCCAGCAGTAGGCGCTCATGGCCGGTTCATCTGTCCTGACAAAGGGACACTCTGACATCAAGGGCCTCCCTGGATGTCGTGCCGATCATCAAGCGCCACCAGCCTTGAGAGAGCCATCAGCATCAGACGAGGTCCTGGTCCCATTCCTCGGGAATTCGGTCCTCTCCGGCGAACACGCGGCTTGGACCCCATGTCCTCCGGAGTTCACAGGCCCTCAGGCTTGGACCTCGACCGTGGAAACTATGGGCCTCGGTCTCATCCTCGGACTTCGAATCTGAGTGGGAGACCAAGGACAAGGATTCCCCGGACACTCGGAGGCACCGAGATGTGCCCTCAGACCCATCTCCCCCAGTGTCCTGGCGCCGTTCCCTGCCCAAGGACATCGCTTTCCGTGATTTTGTGCAGAATATGGCTAAGTATGAGGCCCCCCCAAAAGAGTCCCTCATGGTACCTGTTCCTCTGATTCTTGAGCACCGCTGGATGTGGTAGACACTGACATTGGTGCCCATTGTAAGCAAATGACTCAACTCCATGTACTGAGTCCGTTGAAGCTCTGGGTTCCAGAAGACTCAACTTCCCCACAACTCGAAGGTCATTGAGTCTGCTATGCGCAGACTCAAAAGCCAAAAGACTCATTCCTCAGTGCCCCCCACCCGGCAGGAAGGCCCGCACCCTTGATACCCTTGGCTGAAAAGCCTTCCAGGGCTCAATGCTTACTTGCCGAATACAGTCCTACCAATTGTACATCAGAATGTACCTCAAAGACCTAATAAGGGAGATCGCTAGTTTCTTGGCAGGCCTTGATGGGGAACCCCTCCAACAGTAGAAATCTCGGGCCTCGGCAGTCAGAGTGCTTGAAGATTTTGTCCCAAGCAGCATATGATAGCTTCGAGTCCTCAGCCAGAGTAGCCGCCATGGGCATTGGGGCTCAATGCCAGGCATGGCTACAGTCATCTGAACTTGAGCAATGGATTCAGGGCAAACTCATCGATGTTCCATTTATCGGAGAGAATCTCTTTGGGAAACCCATGGCAGACAAAGCTGCAGGCCAGACTTTCTAAAAAGACCTCAGTGCAGCCCTGTAAAAAGGCCCCAGGGAAGAAACCCTTCTTCCAGAGGAAGAATGGGAGTTTTGGAAATGTCTTAGTTCTAAAGCTTCTCAGCCCCGCAGCAAGGCCAGCAGCACAAGGCCCAAGGACACAGTTCCTGCAAACAAAAGACTCCCAAGTCTCAGACACTGGCCCCAGACCTGAAGGAAGCTTATATGCACATCCTGATCCATCCCAGCCACTGAACATACCTCTGCTTCATGGTGGGGAGGAGGCAATACAGAGTGCTACCCTTCGAGCTGGCTTCATCGCCAAGGGTCTTCACCAAGTACCTAGAAGTGGTAGTGGCTCACCTTCATCTCCAAGGGGCCTTTGTCTTTCCCTACCTGGACAACTGGCTCATAATGGGGGGGCATGGTTGCAGAGGTGCACCACACCACTAGGTGCACCATTCACGCCCTGCAGCACCTGGGATTCGTCATCAACTACCCTAAGTCACACCTCGCCCCGACTCAGTGCCTAGAGTTTATAGGAGCTCAGCTAGACACCCGCCAAGCCAAGACCTTCCTCCCTCAGGGGAAGGCAGAAAGTCTCAGGAGGCTAGCTGCAGAAATAGAGCACTGCTGGGCATTACCCGCCCGTCTTCTCCTCTGCCAGCTGGGTCACATGGCCTCCACGTGACCCCGTATGCCCGCCTGCACATGAATGGTGGCACAGTGGTGCCTCCGCTTTCAGTGAACACAAGCCATGGGCAGACTATAGGACAGGGTGGGAGTGACCCACCAGCTGGCGGACTCCCTTATTTATTTATTTATTATTTATCTATTTACATTCTCGTATATACCGCGCTATTCTGCATCAGTGCGGTTTATATTGAACAAACTGAAATTACATTGAACAGGGTATTATAACTTGGAGATAACTATTTTACAGGGAACGTGGGCTATGGAGGGTTAAGTGGCTAGCCCAAGACCACAAGGAGCACCTGTGGGACTAGAAACCCCAGTCCTTCCAGCCCAAGGTTGCTGTCCTCTAGTGGGATTTGAACCCCCGACCTTCCGGCCTGAAGTACCTTGCCCCAACCACTAGGCTACTCCTCCACTCCCTTGACTGATGGTAGAATCCCTGCTACCTCCAGGCCGAGATGCCCTTCCAGGCACCCACCCCCCAGAGTGTCCTTACTACAGATGTCTCCCTGATGAATTGGGGAGCTCATTGCAGGGACCTCCGCACACAAGGCAGCTGGTCCCAGTTGGAATGCCAATTGCAGATCAACCTTCTGGAGCTCCAGGCAATAGTCCTGGCTCTAAAAGCCTTCCGCCACTTGCTGCAACAGCAGTCAATGCTCATTCAGACCGACAATCTAGTCGCAATGTTCTGTGTCAACAAGCAAGGGGGTACGGGGTCATTCTCCCTCTGCCAGGAGGCAGTAGCCCTCTGCTCATATGCGACACACAACAGGATGCTCCTAAGGGCGGTCTACCTCCCGGGCCAAGATAATGCCCTGGCAGACAAGCTGAGCAGGGTCCTCCAGCCGCACGAGTGGCGCCTGGATCTCTGCTCTGGGGCGGACTCCTAGTGGTGGCCCTATTCGCCAGCCAGAACAACACGGAGCTGCCCTGCTTCTGCTCCTGTCAGCTGCGCCCATCCTGGGTGGTTGTGGACGCGTTCTTCATCCCATGGACGGAAGGTCTCCTGTACGCTTTCCCGCCAACACTATTCAAGGTCCAGCACGACATAGCATCACTGATACTGATAGCCCGCCAGTGGGCCAGGCAAGCTTGGTTCCCACTGCTTCTATACCTGTTGGCAATTCCCCTAGGCTGTGCCCCAGGCTTACTCTCACAGGAGGAGGGCTCTCTCCTGCACCCCATCCTAAGGTCCCTGTCGCTCACGGCTCGGCTGAGGAAAAGGTTGGCATTAGCTCCCTTCAACCTCCCATAGGATGGGGAAGAGGTCCTTCTGGTCTCCCAAAAGGCATCTACAAGAAGGGCGTATGCCTTCAAGTGGCGCCGGTTCTTGGTCTGGTGTGCCGAGAGGCAGGCAAACCTAATCTCCTGCTTGATACAGACGGTCCTCCAGTACCTACTCCACCTGTCACAGGTGGGACTAAAGTCCAGCTCAGTCAGAGTGCACATGAGTGCTATCGCAGCGCACCACCACTCCATTGAGGGCCAACCCTCTTGACTCAGCCCCTGATATCACGGTTCCTGTAGGACCTCATGCTATCCAAACCCCCCATCCGCCCCGCCGATGGCGGAGTGGGATCTCAATGTGGTGCTCTCACAATTCACTAAGCTGCCGTTTGAGCCTCTGGCTACCTGCCACTTGCGGTACCTCTCCTGGAAACTCATCTTTCTCATGGCACTCGCATCAGCTTGCAGGGTCAGTGAGCTCCAGGCTGTGATGGCAGAGCCTCCCTACATGAGATTCTACAAGAACTGAGTGATGCTCCACACACACACCTCATGTTTCTGCCGAAAGTGGTGTTCCTCTTCCACCTCAGTCAGGAGGTGGTGCTCCACACCTTCTTTCCGAAGCCTCATGCCAGCAAAGAGGAGACCATCCTCCATACTTTGGATTGTAAAAGGGCCCTGTCCTTCTATCTATAATGGACTCGGGACCACCGCATAGTACTTCAGCTTTTCATATCCTATGACCCCAGTCGACTGGGGCTCCCAGTGACTAAGCAAATTCTGTCCATAAGAACATAAGAAATGCCATACTGGGTCAGACCAAGGTCCATCAAGCCCAGTATCCTGTTTCCAACAGTGGCCAATCTAGGTCATACATACCTAGCAGTTTCCCCAAAAGACACAGGTTCCACAATGCTTGTATTGGGCCAAGCATTGATATCCTGGGTCCCTTCTTAATAATGGTTTATGGACCTTTCCTCCAGGAACTTGTTCAAACCTTTTTTAAACCCAGCTACACTAACAGCCTTTACTACATCCTCTGGTAACAAATTCCAGAGTTTGATTACACGTTGGGTGAAAAAATATTTTCTTTTATTAGTCTTAAATAGTTTACCCTGTAGCTTCATTGCATGTCCCCTAGTCTTTCTATATTCTGATAACATAAACAATCGATCTACGTTTACCCGTTCCACTCCGTTCATTAATTTATAGACTTCTATCATATTTCCCCTCAGCCATCTCTTTTCCAGGTTAAAGAGCCCTAACCTTTTTAGCCTTTCTTCATAGGAGTATCCTTCCATCCCCTTTACCATTTTGATGGCTCTTCTCTGAACCTTTTCAAATAACGCTATATCCTTTTTAAGATGCGGCAACCAGAATTGCACACAATATTCAAGGTGCGGTCTCACCATGGAACGATATAGAGGCATTATAATATCCTTTGTTTTATTTTCCATTCCTTTCCTTATGAAACCTAGCATTCTATTTGCTCTTTTGGCCGCCGCTGCACACTGGGCTGAGGGTTTTAACGTTATCCACAATGATGCCTAAATCTTTTTCCTAGGTGGTGGTTCCTAATTTGGAACCTTGCATCGTGTAACCATAGTTTGGCTTGTTCTTCCCTAGGTGCATAACTTTGCACTTGTCCACATTAAATTTCATCTGCCTTTTTGATGCCCAGTCTTCCAATTTATCAAGATCCTCTTGCAATTTTCCACAGTCCTCTTGGGTTTTAACAACTTTAGTTTTGTCATCTGCAAATTTGATAACCTCACTCGTTATTCCCTTTTCCAGGTCATTTATGAATATGTCAAATAGCAGCGGACCCAGCATAGATCCCTGGGGTACACCACTATTTACCTTTCTCCATTTGGAAAATTGGCCATTTAGCCCTACCCTCTGCTTCTATCTTTTAACCAGTTCCTGATCCACAATAGTACACTGCCTCCTATCCCATGACTCTTTTAATTTTGCCAAAAGTCTCTGATGAGGGACCTTGTCAAAGGCTTTCTGAACGTCCAAATACACTATATCAACCGACTCACCTTTGTCTACCTGTTTGTTCACACCTTCAAAAAACATAACAGATTAGTAAGACAAGATCTTCTTTGTCTAAAGCCATGTTGGCTTTCTCCCATTAAGCCATGACTATCTACATGTTCAGCAATTTTGTTCTTTATGATGGTTTCTACCATTTTTCCCGGTACTGACGTCAGACTCACTGGTTTGTAGTTTCCCGGATCACCCCTGGAGCCCTTTTTAAAAATTGGCGTTACATTGGCCATCTTTCAGTCTTCAGGTATTACAGATGATTTTAATGATAGTTCACAGATTACTAATAGCAGGTCTGCAATCTCACATTTCAGTTCTTTCAACACCCTTGGATGTATATCATCCGGCCCAGGTGATTTGCTACTCTTCAGTTTATCTAATAGTTGTAATACATCTTCCCGATGTATCGATATTTCCTTCAATTCTTCCACACCTTTAAATACCACTTCAGTCATGGGTAACATCCCTACATCTTATTTTTTTTTTTTTTTATACCGCGCTCTTTAGAATCAGTGCAGTTTACATGTATACTACCAGGTACTTTTTATTCCCTTGTCCCCGATGGGCTCACAATCTAAGTGTTCCTGAGGCAATGGAGGGTGAAGTGGCTTGCCCAAGGCCACAAGGAGTGGCCATGGGACTAGAGACCCCAGTCCCTCCAGCCTGAGGTTGCTTGTCCCCATGCGGAATTGAACCCCCAGCCTTCCAGCCTGAGGTAACCTGTCCCAACCACTGAGCCACTCCTCCCTCAGTAAAGACCGAAGCAATGAATTCATTCAGTCTCTCCACTATCGCCTTGTCGCCTCTTAATGCCCCTTTAACTGCTCTATCATCTAATGGACCAACTGACTCTCTCACAGGTTTTTTGCTGCGAATGTACTTGAGAAAGTCTTTATCATGTGTTTTTGCTTCCGCAGCAAGCTGCTTCTCAAATTCTCCCTTTGCCTGCTCTATCAGTGCCTTGCATGTAACTTGCCAGTGCATGTGCTGTTTCCAGGTTTCGTCGTTCGGCTCTTTTTTCCATTTTCTGAATGATGCTTTTTTGGCAACAACAGCCTCTCTGACCTCATCTTTAAACCATGCTGGCAGTTTTTTGGATTTCCTTCCACTTTTCTTAAAGCGTGGAATACAGCTGGTCTGGGCTTCCAAGAAAGTATTTTTCAACAACACTCAAGCTTGATGTAAGTCTTTAACCTTTGCAACTGCTCCTTTTAGTTTTTTCTTAACTATTTTCCTCATTTTATCATAGTCTCCCTTTTGAAAGTCAAAAGGTAGTACTGTGGATTTCCTTACTATCCCTCACCAACTAATTAAATCAAACGCGATCATGCTATGATCACTATTGCCAAGTGGCCCCAACACCCTTATCACTTGGGTGGTGGACTGCATTGCTCTTGCCTATAAGCGGGCTGGATCCCACTAGACCAGCAGGTCACAGCGCACTGCGTCAGGGCCTTGGCTGCTTCCGTGGCAGATCTGCGTTCCGTGCCTGTGATGGAAATTTGCCAGGCCACCACCTGTTCTTTGGTCCATACGTTCGCAGTTCACTACTGCCTGGAGAGGGAGTCCCGACAGGACAGCACCTTTGCCCAGGCCATACTCCGTAATCTCTTTGGGATGTAGGCAACTACTGCCCTCCAACTCGTCTGTGTTCAGGCTACCAGAGTGCTGGTGTCCCGCCGGACACTTGGGTCTTGCGATAGTCTCTCAGTTGGGACTCCACTGTTACAGCTCATGGCTCACCCTTTACAGGTCGCCGTGACATTTTTATTTATTTATTTACATTCTCTTATGTACCGCGCTATTCCGCATCAGTGCGGTTTACATTGAACAAACTGAAATTACATTGAACAGGGCATCATAACTTGGAGATAACTATTGTACAGGGAACATGGGCTATGGAGAGTTAAGTGGCTTTACACGTTCTCGGTAGCTTGCAGCTGGGGAGTCCCGTATGTGAGGACTGACTTCCTGATTGTTCCTGGAGAAAGCGTAGTTATTCACTTGTAACAGGTGTTCTCCGGGGATAGCAGGAATCAGTCCTTATAACCCTCCCTCCTCCCCTTGGAGTTGCATCTGATTTTTTTTTGTCGTTTTAGCTATTCATATTCATTTGTATAAAGTTTAATGTGTTTGCTTTAATACCTATAAATGTTATATTTACTGTTTAATGTAAATAGTTGATTTCTATTGTTCTATGTTCTATGTAAAATGTATACAAACTGTGTACATGACTGTTAACTTGTTATATGTAAACCGCCCTTGATCTCTGGAAGGGGCGGTATAAAAGAAATAGTTAAATAAATAAATAAATAAATAAATAAAAATTTCATTAGACTGAGGTAAATGGCACCCTTGGGTGGGAAGGGGACCACACATGCATGGTGCATCTCCCAAAAGCTTTCTTTGAAAGCTGGGAAGATGCTTTTGCGCACGCTCCATTGGCGCTGACATCACCCATATGTGAAGACTGGCTTCTGCTGTCCTTGGAGAACACCTGTTACAGGTGAGTAACTACGCTCACTTGTTCCTGAGCTAGTGTAAAAGTCCGCACCTTCAATCTAGATATTATTTCTGCTAGATTTGTCTAATATTTTATAAAAGCATATAGGTGCCCATATCCCTTTATAAAATAGACTAAAAATAGGTGCCTATCTGGCCTTCACACGTAACGGGTCTCTTAAACATAGGTGCCTATCTGGCCTATTATAACAGGTCGCTTTGTAGTCACCTGTTTCATGCCTATTTTATAAAGATACATAGATACCTATGTCTGGGGCTGGCTGAAGGGTTTCTGCCACCTCAGTTCTACCAACCCCCCCTTCCTGATGTGCACCGCACTTCCCCCAACCCAGGCAGAAGCCAATTCCGTCGGTGAGGTTGGTGGAAAGAAGAAGGCTTGGCACGGCCCGTGGCAGGCCATGTGCTTCAGCACACATGGCCTGCCACTTCTGACTCCCTCGGCGGGGGTACATGGCCTGCTGTGGGTGCCATACTGTGCTGCCCACAAAGGTCTGCCACCCAACCCGCCTAGTGGATGGGTCGGCCCTGCCTATGTCTCCTTATAAAATTGCCATAGAAAAGCTGCAGAAATGCTGGCTAAAATGAAGCTGCCAACATCAATGCCTGCTCGGGACCTGTAAGCAGTGTAAATGTCACTTAGTGGAATATTCAGTGGCAGTAACACAGTCAGTGCCACTGAATATCTGCGGGTTCCGCTGCCACACACCCCGATGCTAACCGTGTAGGGCAGTTGTAAGTGATTGTACCTTAAAGTGCATATTCGTCCCCTTATGCTAGTATTTTATAAAGAAAAAAGGCATTTGGGCTACTTTAAACTAGGCGTCTGGTTATAAAATCATCCTCTGCAAAGGTAATTATATAAGGGGGTGCTACAGTATGTTATGCCTACTTGTATTTATAGCATACTAGCACAAGTGACGGGGACCATACCTTAATTTAAGGTGCAGACAGTTACACCAGCCATAGAACTAGTGCAAATGTCCATGCCTACGTTTTTCAAGAACATGCATAAATTATAGTATTTTATCATCTATGTGCGTACAGGTACGTTCTCCCCATGCTCCCCTAACTCCGCCCCTGTGAAATCTTCGGGGTCTTGGAATTTACACTTCGAACTGACTTTATACTTGGTCTTCCAGCACTGACTGACAAGTCTTTTTAAAGACTGCACACATACACGGCACCTTTATGCGTACCCCCTGAAGAAGGCGTTCCGCCGAAACGCGTTGGGGTTTGTTTCGAATAAACAATAGCACCAGTGACCTCACCTGACCCTCGCCTCTTGTGTGTGTTTGCTCCTCCTTGCGAGGGCCCAGCTCTCTTTGTGTTTGCTGCCCACTGCAAAGTACACGCCCATCATATCGGTGCTGGTTGGTATTTTATAAAAGATACCACATATTCACATTAATGGCTAAAACACCACCAAAGCAGTTGTGTATCTTAACAGGTAAAGTAGGTGCCTCCTTATAAAATTACCCCCAAAATACTGTTTTATCTGCGAAAATGTCTTTTAAAGTTACTTCTTCTCCTCTTTCCCTTTTTGCTTGTGCTGAGATGCCGAGGTTTGGAGGACATTGTAAAACTGTTTGTCTCAAGACAGATTTTTTATAAATAGGTTTTACTACCTGATCGCGTTCAATTTCAGAGGGCTGATGTCAGCTGTAATGAACCAACATGTGCTACAGCTAATTTGTACCCCTTTAAGTGATCTTGTATCTGCTGCCCTCTGGTGGCTGCACTGGATGAATTTTACAAAGGGTTAGGACAGAGCTGCCTTTGTCCCAAGAGCCCTATCTATCCATCCACCCACCCATCCATCAGATCCCTGCTCTCTTCCCATAAAGGAGAGAGACACATACATGCAGTATAGCAGTCCCAGACTGGTATTGGATTGCGGTCTCTTATGCACTAGTAATGTTGCATGGACATAGCATCAGCCCCATTCCTCTTTCATTATAAAGATTTATTCTTGCATGGTTTTTTATTCAGCAAGTATGAGGTTTAGGAAGTTGCTATCTCCTGAAATCTGATATGTTTTCTCTTTAACAGTGAAGCTACACTGGGCTATTTCACAGATGATCAGATCCTGGACTTTATGCTGCAGGTGAAGTACAGAAATAGTACAAAAAAGGTAAATGGCTTGGAAAAGGAGACTCTTCCTCCAATCTGCATTTATGAGGGTGAAAAGGACCAAGGCTAATGGGAAAGGGACAGGCTGACGGTTGCATAGAGGACATGGGAGAGTATGACAGGAGAAGAGCTACAGTTGAGGTCAACATTATTGGCACCCTTGCAGTTCAACCACTTAATGTCCAATGTCTCCTAAAAAAAAAAAGGTGGCCAGCAAAATGGCTTTGGACTATATATGCACACATATTTGATACATAAAAGAATCAAATAAAGCAAGACCAATTTAAAAAGGAAATAGTATACAAACTGGGACATTACCAGGACATGATTTACTAAATCGATCATACCCTACGGCTTTTTTATATCCCTTAGGTACCGCTGATGCGGTTGCCTCCCTAGACTAATAAAAAAGAAAAAAAGGAATGTTCATGCTACGAGAAGATTTTTATCTTCATGGCATTAATTCCGACAAAAATTTATTTTTAGTAGGTGTATCACTTTAGAATTGGAAATGTATTAGTTGCGGGATATAGCTTTCGGGTTTAGTTGGTTGAATAGGACATGATTATTGGCACCCTTATAAACAATTCAAATCAATTTGGAAAAACACCACGTACAACATCCAAAGAGCTTAAGGCTGACCTGGAGCAATTTGGAATGCTTGTTTCAATCCTCACCATATGCTGCACGGTAAACAAAGAAGGACTTTATGGACAAAAACCAAGGAGGACCCCACTGCTCAAAGACAAACATAAAACGGCATGCCTAATCTTTGCCCAAACCCACCTTGAGAAGTCACAATCCTTCTGGGAAAATGTTCTGTGGACAGATGAAACTAAACTTGAGCTCTTTGCAATGCAGACCAGCGATACATTTACAGGCGAAGAAATGAAACTTATAAGGAAAAAAAACCCCACCCTTCCTACAGTTAAATCTGATGGCGGTTCCATAATGTTGTGGGGCTGTTTTGCTGCCTCAGGAACTGGAGGCCTGGAACGTATTAAAGGAATCATGACGTCAGAGGACTACCAAAGTATTTTGGAGTGAAAAGTGTTGGCTAGTGTCAGAAAGCTAGGTCTGGGTTGAAGGTCATGGGTTCTCCTGCAGGACAATGACCCAAATCATACAGCCAAAAGTACAAAAGAATGGTTAAGAATGAACAAATGGACTGTTTTAAACTGGCCAGCAATGAATCCTGATCCCAATCCAACTGAGAATTTTTGGGAAGAGCTGAAATCTGCTACTGGTAAAAGGAACCCTGGAAATATTCATGAGCTGGAACAAATCCCAGTTGAAAAGTGGGAGAAACTACCAGTAGGCAGATGTACGGAACTTACAGATGGCTACAAGAAACATTTGGAAGTTGCAGTCTTTTTTTTTTATTATATACCTTTGGACATACTATTAAAATATTATGATGATATAGAGGTGGACTATGTCAAATTATTTCTCAAGATATTGTACACAACATACATAAAATGCAAGAGCACCAATAATGTTGACCACAACTGTAAAATGGCATACAAGAACAGAGGGGATGAGATAGGTGGGGCTGGAGGACACCATGTGGCAGGAGAAAGGGGGCATGGATGAGAGCTAAGAAGATGCTGTCATGACCTCTCTGTACTGCTTTCTTACCATGTCAGATGCTGATGATTGATGGGAAGTCAGGCTCAGCTGTCTGGAACTCGGAGGTTCCCTGGTGCAGAAAGCAGTCTCTGGCTACTTCAGTGATGACCACTGACAGGAGATCTGCCTTCCTTTTCTGGGGCGAAGAAACCCAGCCTGGAGACAATCCTTCCGTGAGTATTCACAAGTTATGCTTGATGTGGCCTTGAAGGGGAAATGATGTAGCTTGGGACCTTGAAAAGTGAGGAGGAAAAGCTTCTGCCCAGCTTGTGAGAGTTGACCTACCCTTGAGGGTAGTTAATCTACCCCTTATTTTTGTTTCCTGGATTGAATCCACTGTACCATCTCCCAGGTTGGATTTTTCAGGATGTCGTCTGCGAATATGCATAATGGTTCTGGTGAGAGAGAACGTGGAGGAGATGAGGAAACATGAGGGAAAGGGAGGAAGAGAGGGAGATAGAGTGGAGGAGGTAGGAATGAATGCTCAAATTGAGAAGGAGGGAAGGATAATAAATAAAACATTTCCTACACTGACATAAGATATACTGAGCCCAATATTCAGCAGGCCCTCGAGAGAAGAATTTGAAATGTGTGATGTACATATTTGAAATTATTTGTGTATTCAGCAAGGCTATATATTTAATTAGCTTTCTGAATATTATAGCATAGGTGGACAGTTTGCTGCATGTATAGATTATGAAGGTCATTTTAGAAGCCCTGCATAGCATTTCCACATGTAGGCAGCATACACTTGTAAATGCCGATTTTAGACTGTTGCTGTTTATATATGTAAACGCCCCTGAACACACAGAAATAAAGGAGATTTTTCCTTATTGTCCCTCCAGACCAGTCCAGGCACATGGGTTTATACTTTCGCACCAGCAGCTGGAGACTCCTGGTTTGATGATGTCACCCTATATAGGGTCCTGTGCAGCCCATAGTCAACTAGTAGTTCTCAGTCTCTAAGCAGATGGTAGATGAGATAGGGTGTGTGTAGCCTGGTTTGCCTGAGAGCATTAAAAAAAAAAAAGCTGAAAAGCAGAGTGAGTATAAATTATTTTATTCATTTAGTTTATTTAACAGGTTTTTTTATACCACCTTATCATTTTTTAGTCAAAGCGGTTTACATTGTAACTTAAACTTGGTAATGTACATTAAACAGGGACATTGATAACTTGGATTCTTCTGAGGCAATGGAGGGTTAAGTGACATGCCCAAGGCCACAAGTACTGGTGGGATTCAGCGAGTTTGGTCTGGTTCGGGCAAACCGGTTCCTGCTGTGGCCTGTGTTCCCCAAACTGGACCAAATGCACTGTTGCAACAACAGCGCTGTGGCCTTGGGAATCCCCCTGCCTGATATGTGATTGATGGTATTGAGGGTAATCTACCATGGACTACCCGCCACACAAACCAACCCCCTCCGAACTGCCTTAAATACTACGGCAAGGATTATTCAGAATGCAAAAAAGCGGGATCACATCACCCCTATCCTAAGAGACCTCCACATCCTGCCCATCGAAGCAAGAATCAAATATAAAGCTATCCTACTCACCCACAAGACTATCCACCAAACACGGAACACCTCACTCCACACCCTACTGCCTCGCCCAACCCACAGCAGACCAAGCAGACAATCCTCCAATAACTCCATCATCGTCCCCCACAAAAGAACCAAGTCCACACAACGGACCTGCAACAGAGCCTTCGAACTTTATGCTCCATCCCTCTGGAACTCTCTGCCAAACCACATCAGGAACAATGCTGACATCACATCATTCAAAAAACAGCTGAAAACAATCCTATTCCGTGAACATCTCTGATCAAGAAAACCCACCCCATCCTCAAGAACTCATGCTTAGATACTGCAGAATTGTACATGTCTGTGTCCACCCCAAATCATTAATGTTGCTCCCTGGTGATGGCCCCACCCTATAAAATATTGACCCCCCCCCCCCTGTTATATGTTACACCGCTTTGACCCGGTGAAAAGCGGTATATAAATACAGTTAAATAAATAAAAATAAATAAATCGTGGCACTGGGAAATGCCCCTGATGCCGTCAATCCAGTGTGAGATGCACGACAGTGGTCAGGGGACACGGCTACCACATGTGGAGCTTCCAGCCGTGTTCCCTGATCACAGGCTGGACAGATCCCGCCACTGGCCACAAGGAGTGCTAGTGGGAATTGAACCCAGGTTTCTTGGTTCCCAAGCCAGTGTTCTAACCACTAGGCTACTCCTCCACTCCAAGTTTTTCTCTTGGTTCTCATTGGGGCCAATATTGCTGTGGTACCCACTCAAGTAAGAGGGCTGGGGCTAGCTTCCGGTGCTTGGGGGGTGTTAAACCTTGTTGTCTGGGTCCCTCTCTCTCCCTCTCCCATTCCCCTTCTCTCCTGCTGAGTTTGGTTGAAGCTTGCCTGCAGTGCAGTTTGGCCCTCTCTCCTCCTCTTCGGGAGGGTCAGAGGTACTTCACTGTTTAGTTAGTGGGTAACGTTAAAAGGTCTGGTGGAAGTGCGGTTTGCCCTTACTAAGATCAGAGGAAGAATGGAAGGCAGACATGGGCTCCCCAGAGACCAGCAGTGCAGGAACCAGCATGTACTTTTATGACCGCATCGTCAAGGCAAGGAGTCCAGCCTGAGTGGCATGGCAATGCAGGCTGAGCACAGAAAGTGCTGTGGAACCTGTGGTTCCATTGCACTCATTTGTTGGCAGCTGGTCTTTTCCACGTGCGGATGAGCACTGCGTAGAGTAAACCGCTGCCCTGGGCGGGGTCAGAGCAAGAAGCGGCAGTGCCATGGATGTTCATCGTGGCAGTGGCCCTGATAAGAATCAGCTATAGAGGAATTCACTAGCTGCACCCCAGCGTCTTTTCCATGGCACTCATGATGTGGATGCTGAGAGGGTAGTCCTCGCAGAGCTTGATTTCCCCACGGGCATTACCAGCATCCCGCTGGCATCTCGCAAAGACTTGATGAACAAGGCCTATGCGCTCAAGTGGCGGCGGCTTGTCGTCTGGTGTGTGGATAGGGTGCTGGACCCCTTCTCCTGCCCTTTGGGCTGGCTGCTGGAGTATCTCTTACACCTCTCTGACTCCAGGCTGAAGTCTCTCAGTGCGAGTTCACCTCAGTGTGATTGGGGCTTAGCAATGTGGCTGTGGGGGAAAGCCCAGTTCATGAGGGGCTTGCTCTTCTTGAACCACTGCTCAAGCCCCCCACAGTCGCTTGGGACCTCAATATGGTCCTTGGCCAGCTGACATGGGCTCCCTTTGAGCCCCTAGACTCATGCCTGCTGAAATGTTTGACCTGGAAGTTTCTCTTCTGGTGGTCGTCACGTTGGTGCAATGTGTCAGTGAGCTCCAAGCTCTGGTCACTTGCCTTCCATATACCAGGTTTCACCAGAACCAGGTGGTGCTCGGTACACACCCCAGCTTTCTGCTGAAGGTGGTCTCAGCGTTCCACCTCAATTAGTCCATTGTCCTTCCAACATTCATTCCCCAGCCTCATCAAACTGCGGTGAGGCAGTCTTGCACATGCTGGACTGCAAGCTTGCATTGGCCTTATATCTGGAGAGCACAAAGGCACACCGTCGATCCACCCAGGTTTTTGTCTCCTTTGATCCTAATAGGCTGGGGATCACTGTCTTGAAGTGTACGCTATCCCTCTTGCTAGCAGACTGCATTGCTTATGCATATTCCCTGGCTCGGTTAAGCCTTGAGGGTCATGTCAAGGCTCATAATGTCCCTGCGATGGCTACATTGGTGGCCAGCCTCCTTTCTGTGTCCGCAGAGGAAATCTGCAGGGCTGTGACATAATCTTCAGTCCATACCTCCGCAGCCCACTACTGTCTGGATGGGGATTCCTGATGTGACAGCAATTTTGGCCAGGCCGTACTCCTGCATCTCTTTGGGTCTTAGAGTCAACTCCTGCCCACCAGCTCTTCGGTTCATCCAGGCTACCTGCTCAAAGTCCCCTCAGGTTGATGTCTGCTGTGGATACTGTGTCAGATGAGTCCCTCGGCGGGACTGCTTCTCTGGTCTTCCTGACTTTTCCAGTTCTCATTGCCCAGTTGGGCAGCTTATCTCCCTGGGTTCCAGTAGCCTGTAGCTTGAGAGTCCCATTTGTGAGGACTTATTTCTTGCTTCTTCATGGGGAAAGTGTAGTTATTCACCTGTAGCAGGTGTTCTCTCTGTACAGCAGGAATAAGTCTTCATAACCTTCCCACCTCCCCAGGGAGTTGCCTTTTGGCTTCTGCTATGTTACTGTACTGTAGAGTATGGCGCCACGACGGACAGGAAGGCAGGCATGCGTGCCCGGTGTATCTCCCAAAAGCTTCCTTTGGAAGCTGGGGAGCGTTCTGTGCAGGCTCCGTTGGTGATGTCGCCCATACGTGAGGACTTATTCCTGCTGTTCATGGAGAACACCTGCTACAGGTGAGTAACTACATTTCCGCCTGATGGGCGCTGTCACCTAACTGGACACTAGAAGTGCTCTTCGTAAGCACCTAAGCTCATTCTCATTTCAACCTCCTTTTCTCCTTTAGGAACAGGCCACTGGGGCAGAGTGTCGGGGGCATCAGCATCTCTACCTTCTGCATCCTTCCTATCCAATGGTGGTTTTGGATCTCACCAACATCACAGCGACTGTGATAGCATCAGCCAGTGAGTATCCATCAGTAGATGTTGGGTGAGGGGCTATTCTGTGAATGCCATTGGTGAATATTTTAACTTCATCCTGAGACCAATAAGACAGACAAGGACCAAACATGCACAAATTGGGGTATTTTAGTCATTTATGTATGTATGTGGCTGCTTTCATGCACAAATGAGCATGCTCGTGCCAGGTCTTATTCCATAAAAATGCATGTTCACGCATTGGCGCACATACGTTTCACTGTGGGTTTGCACAGTGGCGGTGCAGAGCCAGGCGCAGAGTTACATGTGTAAATTATAAAATACTATGACGTGGTTCTTTAGAAATCTAGGCATAGACATTGCACTAACTCTGGGGACTGGTGTAAGTGATTGTGGCTTAAATTAATGCACATTTTCAGTCATTTATGCTAATATTTTATAAAGAAACATTGGCGCCTCTTTTTCGTTATAAAATAGTTCCTACGTAGTCGCCTAATTTCATGCATACGGTAGGCACCTCCTTATAAAATTACTCCTTCTGTCAAGTCATCTTGGTGGCCTCATGATTATTTGTATCTGATGGTCTCTCTATTTCTTTTAAAACTTTATATATATATATAGAGTCATTTTTTTGATTGGTGAAGTGTTTGCTACAGCTGTGGAAAAGCCATATAGATAATTGCTAGTTGGATGACAGGAGTTTAATTGAGGACGTTGTGTTACATATTCCTGTTTTAAGAGATCATTATATGGTATATACAGTATTTGTATGAAGGGATACGGCAATGGATTTCCTTTCTATTTTACTTACCTTTAGTACCATCTAAAATCTGTGATTATTTTTCTGAGGGCAAACAGGTTCAGCAGTGGCGCACATAGATCACGTATGTGTGCATGTGCACCAAAGGGACGGTACCGTACCAGAGCTTTCTATGCTGTTGCAACCCCACAGCAACTCCACGTCCTTTCTTGTGTGCTGTACACATCAGTTGTCATTGTTCTGCAGCTTTGTAGACTTTTTTGTCATCTCTGCTTCACCCATCAAGCGCGTTATTTTGTTGCACGGTACTATCAGGCTGCCCTGCTAAAGTTTTTCTTCTTTGGATTTTCTTTCTTCAGACAACAGAATTGTTTTGCCATTTGACTTTGTGTCCATTGTTTTCCTCATTATGTCTGAGAAGCGGGCCAGCAGCTTAAAGTTTGTGGAGGCCAAAAAGATGTTCATTGCTATCATCACAAGGTTTTCTATAAAAGGGTAATTTTGAAACCAGGCTGTCTAACGTGTGCAGCATGACGCACATAAATTACACAGGTTTGCAAAGGGAAAGTAGGCAAATGCATTTCCTTTGAAAATTGTCTCACAGAAGCTGCACACACACACACGTATTCCTGCTAATCCTAGTACGCACAAACGTTTTGAGAAAATTTATGTGTATACTTAGTCAATCCAGAAATATATGCATAAGTCCAAACTCCACCCTGGCACTGCCACCAAGAATGGCTTTGACCGTTATGGGTAAAAGTATATGCAAAATACTATGTCCATATATCTACCTGTGCATACTCTAGGCAATTGCTGTATATAACAAGCTTATTTCCACACATAAACCTCTGATTTATGTGAATAAATGGCTCTTAAAATTACCACCTATGTATCTGGGATGAAACAGATCTCTGGTATGCCTTGTCACCACAAGGTATGCTTGTGTGGTTTGGACCCATCTGCTGGGAAGGATGGCACTGAGCTCTTCTTTACCCTGAGCCTAGGTCGAGCTTCACAAAGCTGACCTCAAAGGCTGGGTCTGTATCAAAGGAGTGACATAACGAGTGAAAAGTGAAAGAAAATTGTCAAAGGAGTGACAGGAACCATAACTCTAACCTTAACCAAAACTCTTACATTAATATTGCCATAATAAATGAGTGACAAATCATAAGACTGAAAACTTGTTAATCTACAGATTAAATAATTATCATTAAGAAATCTTTAAGAAAGCTCGCTTACATCAAAGAGTAATATACATCGTCAAGGCAGCAACCCATGCAACCAGCCATCAGTTGATGCCACATTACCAATACTGTCATCACATGCCCAATAACGAACCTACGTAAATTGACAAGTCGTCATCACACGCTCCACCACCACCCGCAATTGTCTAGGTCATAATGGATGAATATCAGTTTGTAAAATCCCGAATGGGTAAAGATAAGCTGGTATTCAAAGGACACATCTACCGACACCAACAGTCCCAAAACAATAGTCCTTTTCGGTGTGAGGACAAAAACTGTAATGGTTCTGCAACCCTCTATTGTATGACAACGTTTTACACCATTGGTGGCTTACTGTCAGAGGGACAAGCACACAATCATGCCCCACTGAAAGGAAGATTGCAAATCTATGAATGCATTCAAAAATGTTGCCACGGAATTTGACAAAATGTTACTGTCAACGTCTCAATAAACGTAAGGCAAATTTTCATCGTGTCAGGAAAAAAAATTGCCAAGTGAACCCAAACGACCAATGTTGTGATTCCAAACCATTTGAAGGTTACACGAGCAGGGGAATGATATTTCCTTATATTCAGTAGAATGATAAATTTGGAGAATGAAGAAAATGGAAACAGCGAATGAATCATCACCTTTGGAAGTGAAGATAATTGATGCAGACTAGCAAATTCAGATGTCTGGTTTCTTGTTGGAACATTCAGAACTGTCCTCGACCTTTCCAACAATTATACTATCAATTATATATTTTGTGAAGCATCTTTTCCAGTTGTTACATCTTAATGATTAGAAAAACACAAACAATATATATACATCCATGCTAGAAGGATTACTTTCTGCTGCAGTATAAAGAGGAAGTGAATTAAATTCTACTTTTATGCTCTTAGACTTTGAATTGGCATGCATCAGTGTTCGTCAACAGAAATTTCCAGAAGCCAGAGTATCTGGCTGTCTCTTCCACTTAGGTCGAAGTATCTACCAAGGTATTCAGAGAAATGGTCAGTGGATGCCTACAAAACTAAAAAGAATGTGTCCTTGAGCTTGAGGAAACTTTCTGCACTTGTTTTTTTACCTCCAAATGAAATTCATGATGCCTCCATTACTCTCTGAAACAACGCTCCAGATAAAGTTGAACCAGTGTATAATTATTTTGGAGAAATTTACATTTTAGGAAGACCAATTACTGCACGTGGAAGAGGAAGACCACCACAAAATCAATGGCATCATCTACCGATATTTCAACCGACTCTGTGGAGCATTCATCATCTACAAGTTCACAGTCTACCAAGAACAAATAACAACATGGAAGCCTGGCACAGGCACTTCAAACAGTAGTTGAATATTGCCACTTGGGACTATATTCAATGATTAAAGAGTTCATAAAAGAAGACCACCGCACAGATCAAGAAGTGGAATGACTAATAGCTGGAACTAATATGCCAAAGAAGAGAAAAAAACAAATTCAAAGGGAAAAGAGACTAACGGCTGTTCTCAGGACACATGGTGCCATCCCCTTAGATGAATACTTGCACAGGATTGCACACAATATGCATTTTGGGGCAAGTGATGTAAAGAACTGTGACTTGTCAAATGACTTGAATAATTGACAATAAAAATTGTTTAACAAACTCAAAGGAAAGATAAGCTTGCAGATGTTTCCAGGAGATAAATTACCATTAACTGTCAAGAAATTTAAGAAAAATAAATGTTGAATTAAACATTTTTTAAGTGATTAATTTGTATTCACTTTTAACCGTTATAAAATATAACCGTTTTCAAGAAATATGGTACCATCAACTGCTATGAAATTAAAAAAAAATACAAAGGTTTTAATTTATTTGTAAGCGCTGTTGTGAAATTTAAAAAAAAAATATTTCAGTGGTATACACTTTCAACTGTTATAAAATACAGAGGTTTTCACAAGATATGGACCATTTAATTCACTAGTAAGCACTGTTATGAAATTTTAAAAAACGCCAATTTGAAATAACTTTTAACTCAGCAGATATAGTCCCGTAAACTGTTTCATTAGTAATCACTTTTAACTGTAATGAAATTTAATGAAACAATGTTTAAAACCAGTTCTAATCAATTTTAACCGGTAAGAAATGTTTTTAATAAACTTATTATTCATCTCCAATTTATCCTTTGTCACTTTGTCACTCATTTGTTATATCGCTAATTTGTTATGTCACACCTTCATTATGGGGTGATTGATTTGTCACTCCTTTTTATGCTGCAATCAGTTTGTCCCTCCTTTGATATGTCGCTCCAATCAATTTGTCCCTCCTTTGTTATGTTGCTCCTATCGATTTGTCCCTCCTTTGTTATGTCGCTTCATCATTCTGTCTCGATACTTGGTCCATGGAGCTGAAAATAGCACTAGTGACCAGGTCTTAGGGAAGAGGTCCTTAACCACCTCAGCCCATGGATAGGTCTTGGAGTTAAGAGAAATCTCTCTCCCCCCACTGGAGTCGAGATAAGGATTCCAAAATCTTGAGAAAGCAGCCAGAGAGAGTCAGCACTGAGCTATGAGCAGATGTGCTGATTTAGCAACGTGAGTGAGCCACTCTCAGATCTGAGAGTTTAGACGTGCAGGAAGGTAGTGCACTATTCAAAGCAGCCCATCTGGAAGTGAGTGCTGCTTGCCAGGCTCCTTTGCTGCAGCCACACTAACCTCCAGAGGCCTATCGGGCCTTTGAGCAGCATCTCCAAGGAGCCGTGGAAGATGTTCAGCTTTTACATGGCCAGTAGTTCTAGTGCTGTTATTGGCCATTTTTTAGATGGAACTGGATAGAAGTATCACAAGGATGGTTGCTTGATATATCAGTAATCTGAAGTCCCAGAATCCACTGGGCGCATGGCTCCAAAAATTTAAAAAAAAAAATTATTGCTAGCCAAATTTTCTAGTTGCCAGCTAAAAGAGAACATTGAAAATAGACAGAGTAACATAGAAAACTATGGTGGATAAAGACCATATGGTCTATCCAGTCTGCACATCCATACAAACTACTAAACTCTATAATCCCTTATAGATTCTCTGTGCTTGTCCCAGGCTTTCTTGATTTCAGATACAAATCTTGTCTCCACAACTCCACTGGGAAACTGTTCCATGCATCCACCACCCTTTCTGTAAAGAAATATTTTCTCAGATTACTCCCGAGGCTGTCATGGATGCGGGTTCCCTATGTGAAACAGGGACTCCATGCCTGTAGTATGCAAAATGCAATGTGTGCCTTCGAGTCAGTCCTGACTCCTGATGACCCAGAAACTCCTGGGTTTTCTTGGCAGTGTCACCGGAAGTAGATTGCCAGGCCTTTCTTCTGAGGCAATGGAGGGTTAAGTGACTTGCCCAAGGCCACAAGGAGTGCTAGTGGGAATCGAACCCTGGTTGCTTGGTTACCAAGCCAGTGTTCTAACCACTAGGCTACTCCTCCTCTCTGCCTGTAGTATAGGCCCGCCCAAACCACTTCCTCACACTGCACTCCCCATGCTTTCAGAAAATGTAAACGTGATAGCATGATCACATTTAAAAAAAACAATCTATATATGTATGCCAATCTGCACATGTAAATGCTGCTTTTGGGATGTGAGAATGTCCTAAAATAACCCGCCAAAGAAATCACCATGAATGCTCACCAGTAGCTCTAAGCTATTTGTTAAAATGGTACATTTTTAGATTTAGTTAAAAAAAATAAAAAACTCCAGTGGAATATTCCTATAGTATAATAATGGCATCTGGGATGTGGCGTTTCTTACAAAACACTCGCAGTTCTCCCCACCAGTGAGGTAACTGATGCTAACTGCTTTCCCCATTTTTCATTATTCACTACAACTTCATTGTAACCTGGTTGTTTAATATTTCTAAATATCCTTTAGAGAGTAATGCTATAAAGTCTTGTCTAGTTAACACACCCATGTCAAGCCTATTTTTTAAAGAAAAATACGCACTTACTCTTCTTTATAGATTGCTAGTGTACGTGGCCAAATATGCGCGTCAGTCTCTGGTGCAATTACTTACACCAGCCGTAGAGAGGGTGTAAATGCCCAAACCCGCCCAAACCATTATGGAGGTAGTTTTACAAGAAGCCACCTACAGTACTCATAAATCCTGGTGTTTTAATGATTTACATATGTTAATGGACATTTATATGTGTACCTAAGCAAGTCGTTATTATAAGTATACATATCACCCCAGTGGTGCATACTTTCAATGTGGGTGTGCACATGGGCAGAGTTTGGGCAGAGGCACAAGTATCTATCTACATTTAAAAAATAGTTTTTAATAGACATTAAGGGGCATGCTTACTAAAAGTTAATGCACTTTAAGTAAAGTTAACATGTGTTAACTGCTGCCACTGCCCATTCATTTCTATGAGCCATTGCAGCACTTAACAGATGATAAACTTTCATTAACACACGTTAACCTTTAGTAAACATACCCTTAAATTAATCAACATGAATTATCTTCTTTTCTCTTTTTTTTTGTTTTGTTTTGTTTTGCTCTATCTAGTTGGAATAAATGAGGCTCAGAAAGATGCATTCTTTGTTACCGTGACAACAGAGCAGGCCCAAGGAGCTTCAGATATCCAACCCAAGCCCTTGTTGGTTAGCAAACTGGGCTTAAGATGGGCCTTGACGCACAGTCATGTGGTAGCACTTGAAAAGACCACTCCCAAAACGAACACTGGAGAAGTGAAGAGATTTCTTTCCAGGCTGAAATTCATCAGTCCTCCGAAGGTAAGAACGCTTCTTGTCAGTGTCTGGGGCTAATGGTGGGACTCGAGGTGCAGTATGTATATGCTGGTTCATGGCTGAAGATTTTTCTTTGCAGTGATCAGGCTAGCAAAAAGGGAAAGTTACACATGAAGGCTCATGGCACCACAACACCAGAAGGAGGTTGATTCCAGTTGAATTGGAAGCTCAGAAAAAGCCAGTCCAAAAAAATAATTAATTTTCTTTTTAAAGTTAGCTTTCAAAGGAATCTGAATTAAGATACACTACAATAATCTGACCTCAAGGAAACAGACATCTTTGGTGGTGGAAGGTTATGTGCCAAGAGAAAATACCACTGCTGTTAGATGTTTTAATGGTGATAAAAGGCAGCTTTGGCTATGACTGAAGAGTGACACTCTAGATCTAATGATTGAGCAAAGGCTGTCTCCCCACTGAAACTGGTTTCCTTTGTGAATATTATTATTATTATTATTATTAATAAACATTTTATGAAGCGCTACTAGGCATACACAGCACCGTACAAACAAAAATAAAGACAGTCCCTACTTATCAGAGCTTACAATCTAACCAGACGAACAAGACAAAAATGAGAAAGAGGATAGAATAGGGACGGGTAAGGAGACATAAGGAATCAGGATCCAAAGGCAGCCTTAAAGAGGTGAGCCTTTAGTTTAGATTGAAAAAGGGCAGGAATGAAGCCTGATGTACAGACTCAGGAAGTTTATTCCACGCATAAGGAGCAGCGAGGTGAAAGGATCGAAGTCTGGAGTTAGCAGAGGTAGAAAAGGGCAAAGAAAGGAGCAAGCCAGTAGAAGAACGAAGTTTGCAAGAAGGGGTGTAGAGAGAGAGAAGAGATAGGAAGGAGCAGTAGAGTGAATGCACTTAAAGGTCAGAAGAAGGATTTTGAATTGGATGCGGAACAGAAGAGGGATTGTATGAGCAAAATGAAGCTAGCGAAAAATTAGTCGTGCAGCAGAGTTTTAAACAGATTGAAGGGGAGAGAGATGACTCAGAGGGAGATCAGCAAGTAGGAGGTTGCAATAGTCAAGATAGGAAGTTATTAAAGAGTGGACAAGTGTTCTAGCAGTGTCATCAGAGAGGAACGGATGAATCTTGTCAATGTTCTAGAGAAAGAAGCGACAGGTCTTGGCAATTTGTTGTATATGTGAAGAGAAGGAAAGGAAGGAATTAAAAATAACACCAAGGTTATGGACTGATGAAACCAGTGAAAGAAGAGTATTAACAAAAGAGACTGAAAAAGGAGGCAGGGGAGAGGAGGGTTTAAGAGGAAAAATAAGTAGTTCAGTTTTGTTTATATTAAGTTTCAACCGGCAGTGAGACATCCAGGTGATAATGTCAGAGAAAAAGGCAGAGATACGGGCCTGCAATGCCTGAGAAATATCAGGAGTAGAAAGGTAATTTGAGAATCATCAGCATAAAAATGATACTGAAATTCATGGCAGGAAAAGAGAGAACCCAGGGACTGGGTATAGAGAGAGAAAAGTAGAGGGCCCAGAACAGACCCTTGAAGAACTCCAACTAAGAGTGGCATAGGGGAAAGGAGGAGCCATTAGAAAAAACACTGAAAGAGTGATGGGAAAGATAAGATGAAAACCAGGATAGGACAGAGCCTCTAACACCAATAACTAATGCAGACTGGAAGGAGGTAAGCATGAATTTCAAGTGAAGGAAGTCAAAAAGGAGGTGAGATTTAAGCCACATGCGCTCAACAGAGCGGGCACAGGCGCAGAGAAAGCGGCAAATTGAGGACGACCAGAACTGGGGTGAAGTGCGTCTGACAGAATGAGGGATAGGTGGAGCAACAGTATCAAGAGCAGAGGAAAGGGCAGTTTTATAGGAAATGATAGCTTCATCATCAGACTTTGAAAACAAGATGGAGGAAAGAAGTGATGAGACCATAGTGGAAAGAGTCAGAGTCCTGTAGCTAGGACCTGTCCACCAGGAAATGTAAAATCCTCTCACACCGAGGAGGTTTCTCCAGGGCCATGTGCCCATGAAGGAAGGGGTACGGCAGTTGTTGGCAATTTGGTCATTAGACATGTAGATAGCTGGGTGGGTGGTGAGCATGAGGATCGCCTGGTAACATGTGGACTTCTGAAATGCTTTCCATTCCACGCACATGCCCCAAAAGGCAGGCAGGCAGGCAGGCAGAGCTCCAAAGTCTCAATGCATGGATGAGACGATGGTGCAGAGAAGAGGGTTTTGGATTTGTTAGGAACTGGGCAACGTTCTGGGGAAGGGAGGGGCTCTTCGGAAGAGCTGCTTGCATTAACCTTTAAAAAGGAGATAGAGCAGCTTTTAAACTAGATAATAGGGGAAAGCCGACAGTAGCCCAGGAGCGCATCGTTCGGAAGGATGTATCCTTGAAGGATACTAACAAAACAGGGAAGTTAGGGCACTTCCACTCCTCCACATCCCTAACTTGGAGTGGAGGAGTGGCCTAGTGGTTGGGGCAAGGTACTTCAGGCCGGAAGGTCGGGGGTTCAAATCCCACTAGAGGACAGCAACCTTGGGCCGGAAGGACTGGAGTTTCTAGTCCCACAGGTGCTCTTTGTGGTCTTGGGCAAGCCACTTAACCCTCCATAGCCCATGTTCCCTGTAAAATAGTTATCTCCAAGTTATAATGCCCTGTAATGTAAATAAATAAATAAAATAAATAAATAAATCCCGACAGAGGTTCCAAAAAGATAAAAGTAACCCAGATGTCCTTATAGTAACCCTATAGAGCCAAAAGATTCCAAAATACACTTAGCAACTGATAACCAGATTAATATAAATACAATACAACCTCTAAAATGCCTATATGCAAATGCTAGAAGTCTAAAAAATAAAATGGCAGAACTAGAATATATAGTACTAAATGAAAAGTTAAATATGATTGGTATCTGAGACCTGGGGGAAGGAGGACAACCAATGAGACACTGTGATACCTGGGTACAAACTGTATCAGAATGATAAGAGTAGATCAAATTGGTGGAGGGGTTACGCTCTGTTAGGGGATTGATTCGCATAGGATTAAAGTTTTGTAGGAAAAAAAATACACTGTAGAATTTCCACGGATAGAAATTCAATGTAAAAAGGGGAAGGTGATGACATTGGGGGTGTACTACTGACCACCTGGCCAGAATGAACAGATGGATGATGAAATGCTGAAAGAAATCAGGGAAGCTAACAAAAGTTACAACACAGTAATAATAATGGGTGATTTCAATTACCCTGGTATCGAATGGGTAAATGTCACAACAGGGCATACTAGAGAGAGAAAGATTTTAGATGAAATAAATGACTGCTGCTTGGAGCAGCTGGTTCATGAACTGAAGAGGGAAAGCTATTCTGGACCTAGTCCTTAGTGGAACACAGGATCTGGTGCAAGAGATAAAGAGTTCTGGGGCCATTTGGCAATAGTGATCATAGCATGATCGCATTTGATTTAATAAATGGAGGAAGGACAGCAAGGAAATCCACAGTACTACCTTTTAGCTTTCAAAAGGGGGAGACTATGATAAAATGAGGAAAATAGTTAAGAAAAAAATAAAAGGAGCAAAGATTAAAGCTTTATTTATTTATACAGATTTGTATACCACTTTTTCCTTCAATCAAAGTGGTGGTTACAAAGGACGGGTTTACATTGACTAAAGGATAACATAACTTACAAAGGGAAAGTATTACATTAATGCCTGTTTATGATATATAAATTCATGCATAGTTAAATGAGTTCATAAGTTTCTTGGTTACAAAATCCCATAAATAGGACTGTCTTAAGGGATTTACAGAAGTCATTTAAATCTTTTGTGTCCCGCAATTTATCCGGAAGAGAGTTTTTGGTGCAGTCAATGAAATTGCCCTATTAGAGGTGGTTTGTTTTGTTTTGTGAAATCCAGCAGGCGTTTGTAACAAGTATGGCATTGTTTAAAAGTACTATTTTGGAAGCCTAGTCCAGATAAATTCCACACTTTAAGAAAAGTAGAAGGAAGGCCATAAAACTGCTAGCATGGTTTAAAGACGAGGTCAGAGAGGCTGTTACCAAAAAAGCATCCTTCAAGAAATAGAAAAGGGAGCCTAATGACGATCACTGGAAACAAATAAGCATTGGCAAGTTAATTGCAAGTCATTGATAAGGCAGGCAAAGAGAGAATTTGAAAAGAAGCTTGCCGTGGAAGCAAAAATGCATAATAAAACTTTCAAGTACATTCATAGCAAAAAACCTGTGAGAGAGGGGTAAAAGGGGGGCGCTAAAGGAGGATGGCCATAGCGGAGAAACTGAATTCTTTGCTTCAGTCTTTACTGAGGAAGATGTAGGGAAGTTACCCATGCCTGAAATGGTATTTAAAGGTGATGCAGCAGAAGAATTGAAAGAAATACTGATAAACTGGAAAGATGTATTACAACTATTTGATAAACTGAAGAGCAGCAAATCACTTGGACCAGATGGAATACATCCAAGGGTGTTGAAAGAACTGAAATATGAGATTGCAGACCTACTATTAGTAATCTGTGAACTATCATTAAAATCATCTGTAGTACCTGAGGATTGGAGGATGGCCAATGTAACGCCAATTTTTAAAAAGGGTTCCAAGGGTGATACAGCAAACTACAGACCGGTGAGCCTGACGTAAACACTGGGAAAAATGGTAGAAACCATTATAAAGAATAAAATTACTGAACATGTAGATAGTCATGGCTTAATGGGAGACAGCCAACATGGCTTTAGCCAAGAAAGGTCTTGTCTTACTTGTCTGTAATGTTTTTTAAGGTGTGAAGAAACAGGTAGACAAAGGTGAGTTGGTTGATGATGTGTATCTGGATTTTCAGAAAGCCTTTGACAAGGTCCCTCATGAGAGACTCTTGGCAGAATTAAAAAGTCATGGGATAGGAGGCAGTGTACTATTGTGGATCAGGAACTGGCTAAAAGATAGAAAGCAGAGGGTAGGGCTAAATGGCCAATTTTCCTAATGGAGAAAGGTGAATAGTGGAGTAGCCCAGGGATCTGTGCTGGGTCCGCTGCTTTTTAACATATTCGTAAATGACCTGGAAATGGAAAAAACGAGTGAAGTAATCATATTTGCAGATGATGCAAAATTATTCAAAGTTGTTAAAACCCATGAGGATTGTGAAAAATTGCAAGAGGACCTTGATAAATTGGAAGATTGGGTATCCAAATGGCATATGAAATTTAATGTGGACAAGTGCAGAGCTATACACCTAGGAAGAACAACCCAAACTATAGTTACACGATGCAAGGTTCAACACTAAGAAAAAGATTTAGGCGTCATCATGGATATCATGTTAAAACCCTCCGCCCAGTGTGCAGCAGCGGCCAAGAGAGCAAATAGAATGCTAGGTATCATAAGGAAAGGAATGGAGAATAAAACAAAGGATATTATAATGCCTCCGTATCGTTCCATGGTGCGACCGCACTTTGAATATCATGTGCAATTCTGGTCGCCGTATCTTAAAAAGGATATAGTGTTATTAGAAAAGGTACAGAGAAGAGCCACCAAAATGGTAAAGGGGTTGGAAGGATACCCCTACGAAGAGAGGCTAAAAACGTTATGATTCTTCAACCTGGAAAAAAGACGGTTGAGGAGAGATGTGTTAGAGGTCTATAAATTAATGAATGGAGTGGAATGGGTAAACATAGATCGATTGTTTACGTTATCAGAATATAGAAAGACTAGGGGACATGCAATAAAGCTACAGGGTAACCTATTTAAGACTAATAAAAGAAAATATTTTTTCACTCAACATGTAATCAAACTGAAATTTGTTACCGGAGGATGTAGTTAAAGCTGTTAGTGTAGCTGGGCTTAAAAACGTTTTGGACAAGTTCCTGGAGGAAAGGTCCATAAGCCATTATTAAAGAGGACCCCGGACAAGCACTGTGGAACCTGTGTGACTTTTTGGGAACCTGCCAGGTACTTGTGGCCTGGATTGGCCACTGTTGGAAACAGGATATTGGGGTTGATGGACCTTGAACTGACCCAATAAGGCATTTCTTATGTTCATATGGCCGATGTCCCCTGCTGAGGAGAGAACCTCTTTGGCAAACCCATGACTGACAAGGCGGCTGAGTTGGTCAGAATTTATGACCACGACTAGGCTGTCATGGAAGACTGCTGACCCTTCCTGCCGGAAGGCTTTGGGGAAAAAGCCCTTCCAACTGAAGGCAAAAAAGGCTTATGGAAAATACCCCTAATTTCCAGCCTCCCCAGCAGGGTCAGCAAGCCAAGGGCCAGATGCATGTCTGCCATAAGCAGAAAGCCCGGAAGCCCTAAACAATGCCCCAGCCTGGGGGAGGGAGGCTTTTGACTCTTTGGGCATAGCTTGTCTTTCTCACCCGAAGGTCAGGGCCCAAGGCACACGGGTTTCGGCTCATGAGCTCCCTGCTAACCATCTGACCCCTAATATAATGTTCCCTCCTCTCCTCATTGTACACATGACCAGCAGCCTCAGTTGTCATTTTTACATACCTTTCTATGGACTGGGTATGTGAGGGCCAGTCTGGAACCACCATGGGCTTGCTCAGAAATGCCTTGATCTCTGCTATTGTCATGGTACAGGTAAGAGGAGACTCAGAGCTCCAGTCAAGTAATTGGGTGGGTGTAGTTGCCTCAGTGTTGATGGATGGTGTTTTCCTGGGTTTCACACTGCTGTTTTCAAGCTGAGTCTTCTCATGTCTCACCTCTGATCTTCAATGGGGATGGAAGGATACTCCTATGAAGAAAGGCTAAAAAGGTTAGGGCTCTTTAACTTGGAAAAGAGACGGCTGAGGGGAGATATGATAGAAGTCTATAAATTAATGAACGGAGTGGAACGGGTAAACGTCGATCGATTGTTTACCTTATCAGAATATAGAAAGACTAGGGGACATGAAATGAAGCTACAGGGTAAACTATTTAAGACTAATAAAAGAAAATATTTTTTCACTCAACGTGTAATCAAACTCTGGAATTTGTTACCGGAGGATATAGTAAAGGCTGTTAGTGTAGCTGGGTTTAAAAAAAGGTTTGGACAAGTTCCTGGAGGAAAGGTCCATAAACCATTATTAAGAAAGGACCCAGGATACCAATGCTTGAACCAATACAAGCATTGTGGAACCTGTGTCCCTTGGGGAAACTGCTAGGTACATATGACCTAGATTGGCCACTGTTGGAAACAGAATACTGGGCTTGATGGACCTTGGTCTGACCCAGTATGGCATATCTTATGTTCTTAATATATTTTCCACTGCATCTCTTCTCTCCTGTTCCTCTTCCCTGCACAAAATAGCTTGCAGAACAGACTTGCTGAAACTATACCAAGCTGACCCTTCTCACTGTAGGCATGACTATCTTCCTTACTTCTTCACACTGTTCTTTCAACAGTTGCAGCTGGAAAAGGAGATGCTTGGGACCTTGTGTCCAATTTCTTTTTATTTTTATATTGAACCAGTTCACCATGTAAACCCCAATACAGAACTCTACAGTCATTCTTTTCCAGATTGTTTCCTTTCAGATTATGCTTGGAATCCATATTCTCATGAACCTTAGAGCTGTTGTGAACCATCTGCTATATGACACAGGTCCTATTTCCAACAGAGCTAGATCCTTTGGCAAGACACCTGTTCTACTGGCAGTTACAATTCTATAGCCATAGCTTTGATCTGTGCTTAAGTCTTTGATTACTTCATCGCTGAACTGAGGAAGATCAGGGCCAACAGAGATCTTAATAAAATCAGGATTTATTTCTAGTTCAGTATAAGAATCCAGCATTTTCCCTATGGGACCTGCCCATTTGTTGTTGCTTAATGGCTTGCCATCTAAAGCAGCCACCAAGTGCCTCAATGGTAGTTCGCTTGTGTGCACGTTATAGACAATCCACACCAGCTTCCTTCATAGCTTCTCCTCAACATAATGCATCTTTCCTCCCTCCCAACCAGTGTTTACATTACAGGAATCACCTCCAATAGCTTGAAGAGTTTTGTCTGGTCCTCTTTCTCTCAGCCATGAACCAAATTACCAGCAATTATTTCTGCCTGAGTCTTCTCTTTAGTTGCTCTTGCAGGGACAAAATGCCACAGATATCTGCCTCTTGGCTCCATACAATCTGTGTAATGTTCCTCTTTCACCATACCTGGATACATTTTGCCATTCTCTTCTGCTTTTTTTTTTTTTTTTTTTTTTTTTTTAAGTTTATTATAATTATAAGGAAACATACAAAATCAAAAAGGGAACAATAATTAGGAACAATAATTGGGAGCAAATCCCCACTTCATGCAACAACTAGTACAAAATTGTAATTTAGACCACATTTAGGAGAAATTAACTGACATTCAACAAATGTAACATAAATCTTTGACTAAGACCGGCAAACCCTAACCATAAAGGAGAAAAGATAAAAGAAACAAGAAAGAAGACATAACCAGAAAAATAAGAACTTAAAACTTAACCTTTCCCCTCTAAAAAAGCTAACAATTGATCCACTTCAGAAAAAACATACCGCGTCCCCTGATACACAATATGGCATTTGCATGGAAATCTTAAATAGAATAGAGCTCCCAGGGCCAATACACGAGGACGAACTTCCAAAAAGGCTTTCCGTCGTCGTTGTGTGGCCCTGGAGACATCAGGAAATATCTGGACACACTGACCACAAAATTTATCATATTTCTTCTTGAAATAGGCTCTAAAAATTTTTTGTTTATCTAATTCAGAGGCAACAGTAACTAATAAAGTTGCCCTGACAGGAATTTCATCCTGTGAGGACTCTAGAAAATTTGAGATGTTTAACGAAGGTAATTCATGAGATCGCCCTTGTGCCCCTTCTTCCTTGCCTCCTTCCTCCACAACATTTGTTTTTGAAGAAATATAATAAATATTCACCAGGGAAATAGAATCAGAATCAGTAATTAACAATACATCCTTCAGATATTTATAAAAAAGCAAAGTAGGTGCAAGATAATGTGTTTTCGGGAAATTCAAAATGCGGAGATTCCTTGAACGCAAGGAATTCTCCAACATTTCATCTTGATAACGTAAAGAGGTCACGTCACGTACTAAGGTATCTACAATTGTCCGCTGTACATCAATCCGAGCTTCAGTAGAGACAAAAGATTTTTCAATATTGGACAACCTAGACTCCTGGTTAGCAATCTTTTCAACAGTTTCCTTTGTAAAAACCGAGACCTTTTAAAGAGAGGAATCCAAGGTCAACTCTAACTTAGATAACATTGCCCACAAATCCCTTAATGAAACATCATCCGGGGGGGTCGGTGGCTCAACAGTCCCAGCAAATACTACCACAGAAGGGAGCGGTGGTGGCAATGATACATTCGGTGGTTCAATCCTCAAGAAGGAAGAGGAAAGGATAGGTTCCTCTAGACCTAAATGATTTGAATCACACACAACAATGGAACCTTTCTCCTTAACAGCTAGGGAAGAGTTCTCCATTTGCGGCGAAGAGTTAGAAGAAACACTACTCACAGTTGACTTCTCACTTGACGAAATATCCACTTTCTGCTCAGATGCTACTCTCACAGTCAAGTGTGCATCCATAGGCCCCACAGTTTTTACAGCCTTCGGCTGAGCAACCGGCTGGAGGCGTTTCTTCCTCTTCCCCATCTGCGAGCGGCTATCTCGCCGAATCTGCGCCGAAGGGGCGCCAAAGGGGCGTGGCCTGCCCCTTTGGTCACGCCCCTTCGGGCACGCACCACGGGCACGCGCCCGCTAACGCGTCCCGCATCGGGGGCAGAGTGATATAGCCCCAGGAAATCCACAAGCCCCAATCAGAGGCAAGAGCGGGAACCGGTCCAATCAAGATGCAGGTACAGGTAAAGCCAGGAAAAGTAACTTCTCAGCGTCCCGCGTCGGGGGCAGAGTGATATAGCCCCAGGAAATCCACAAGCCCCAATCAGAGGCAAGAGCGGGAACCGGTCCAATCAAGATGCAGGTACAGGTAAAGCCAGGAAAAGTAACTTCTCAGCGTCCCGCGTCGGGGGCAGAGTGATATAGCCCCAGGAAATCCACAAGCCCCAATCAGAGGCAAGAGCGGGAACCGGTCCAATCAAGATGCAGGTACAGGTAAAGCCAGGAAAAGTAACTTCTCAGCGTCCCGCGTCGGGGGCACAGTGATATAGCCCCAGGAAATCCACAAGCCCCAATCAGAGGCAAGAGCGGGAACCGGTCCAATCAAGATGCAGGTACAGGTAAAGCCAGGAAAAGTAACTTCTCAGCGTCCCGCGTCGGGGGCAGAGTGATATAGCCCCAGGAAATCCACAAGCCCCAATCAGAGGCAAGAGCGGGAACCGGTCCAATCAAGATGCAGGTACAGGTAAAGCCAGGAAAAGTAACTTCTCAGCGTCCCGCGTCGGGGGCACAGTGATATAGCCCCAGGAAATCCACAAGCCCCAATCAGAGGCAAGAGCGGGAACCGGTCCAATCAAGATGCAGGTACAGGTAAAGCCAGGAAAAGTAACTTCTCAGCGTCCCGCGTCGGGGGCACAGTGATATAGCCCCAGGAAATCCACAAGCCCCAATCAGAGGCAAGAGTGGGAACCGGTCCAATCAAGATGCAGGTACAGGTAAAGCCAGGAAAAGTAACTTCTATTCTCTTCTGCTTTTAACATGAGCCTGGTATCATCACAATGACCATCAAAGAAAATGCAACTGATGCCATTCTGCTGCAGTTCCTCCTCGAACTGTACCTCCAATTTTTTTCATGATTCTCGCCTGAGCCCTCTTCACCTTATTGTGATCAATCACTAAAGCAGTGTCCAAGTGAGTGATGAGTCCTGCATCAATCCAGGCAGCAGTAGCAATCTCTGCTGTCTCTCTCAGTCCAGTATGGTGTCTTAAACTGGCAAGGGCTATGTTGGTTTTATCCTCCTTATTATATTTTGCCTCTTCCTAGCTTTCTCTAGAGCAATAGGAGCTTCCTCCATTGGTTCTTCTGCCACATCATCCAAATCTCCCTGTTCTACTCAAGCACAGATCTCTCCATCATCTCTTGGTCTTCTGCTGTTCTTCTTTCACTCTTCATTCTCCTTCCTTTTTGCCTGCCTTTCCTTCTGTAGTCTTCTGGTCTCAGAGAGGTCAACTGGTCCAATCTGATGAGGTCCAATACTCCTAACTTTCTCTTTTTGACCTTTTATAAAGGCTAACTCAATCACAGGAATCTTCTTCTCTCTGCTCTAGTCACAAAGTATGGGTATTCCACTGACACAGGCAGAATTGTACCTCATATCAGTACAACTCTTTTATTTCACACTTGCAGGTATGCCCATCAGTCTGTCAATCATATCCATAAATCTGTCTTTCTCCTCCAGTTTTGCTCTTCCCACAGAAACTTTGCTAGCTTGTTCCCACATGGAGTTCAATTTTGCTTCAATCATAACGTGGTTGTTTATAACAGGACCACTGAATTTTGGATTTGCTTTGTACCACTGAGCAAGTAATCCAGTCATTGACCAGTTTATCAGTGCTGTAATTTTGTCTGTCCTTAATCACTGAGGTCTCTCAAATACAACCCATATCTAGTGAGATCCCTGACCATTGGTAGTTCAGTTACAGCTAGTTCTTTGCCTGATTCCACCAAATGATGTAAATGAATCCAGACTTGTAGTCTTGTTTTTCTATTGGACATTATCGGTATGACGATGCTATATTGAAAATCTGTGAATGAGAAAATGAAACTAATGTGTTAGTGTCAATATGGGTAAATAAGTAAGATAAATTGATAACTGAGGCACGAAAAGTATTAATATGCAATGCAAACACAGAAAAACTAAAACATATTTCAGTAATTTGTATATTTTTGCTTAATTTCCTAGAAATTTCAGGTAGGTAAATAATACACAAAATTTAAAGCTAGTTGTTGATTTGCCACATGAAATTGTACCATTTTTTCACTAGTGCTTTTTAAAATTATGACATCTCCAAAATTGACACACTCTACTGCGATATCTCCTGTACATTTCCCGGGCTGGTCTGAAGTCCAACTCCGTCAGGGTGCACCTCAGCACCCTGGGGACACATCACCACCTTGTCGATGGCCAACCTGTCTCTGTGCACCCCCTTGTGGGCTGTTTTATGAGGGGGCTTCTCCTTACATGGCCCCCTATCCGCCCACCGCTAGTGGCATGGGACCTGAATGTTCTCCTCAGGAAGCTGATGGCACCCGCTTTTGAGCATCTCGCTACGTGCCATCTCAAGTTCTTGTCCTGGAAAGCAGTGTTCCTGGTAGCGCTCATTTCAGCCAGGAGAGTTAGTGAGCTGCAGGCATTGGTGGCCTACGGCACCTATACCAGATTTCACAAAAACAGGATCATTCTCCTGACTCACCTGAAATTCCTGCCTAAGGTGGTGTCCGCTTTTCACATGAACCAAAAGGAGGTCCTTCCCACCTTCTTCCCCAGGCCTCACACATCTCGAGCGGAGACCTTGCTACATGCCCTGGATTGCAAGAGGGCACTGTCCTTCTACCTCCAGATGTCACAGGCCCATCACCGCTCGACACAGCTGTTCGTCTCCTATGATGTCAACAGGATTGGGGTTGCAGTCTGTAAGCATACCCCGTCTACTTGGATGGTAGACTGCATCTTGTTTGTCTATGAGCAGGCTAGACTCTCTCTGGAGCGTCATGTTACCGCGCATAATGTGCACGCCATGGCTGCCTCAGTTGCTCACCTATACTCAGTCCCCCTGCAAGGCATCTGCCAGACTGCCACCTGGTCTTCGGTCCATACCTTCGCAACGCATTACTGCTTGGATGAGAGCTCACGGCACGATAGCGGCTTTGGCCAGGCAGTACTTCGTCACCTCTTTGGGGAATAGTGCAACTCCTTCCCTCCAGCCCTTTGTGTCCGGGCTACCGGAGAGGTGTTTCCAGTGTCAATGCTGGGGATGCATGACTAGACTTCAAGCCATTCAGCGCTCCTTGATTCCCTTCACAGTTTGCCTTTTGGGTCACCCGTGGCTCTTACAGGTGTTTTCGGTAGCCTGTAGCTTGTGAATCCCATATGTAAGAACTGACTTCCTGCTTGTTCCCGGAGAAAGCGTAGTTACTCACCCGTAACAGGTGTTCTCTGGGGACAGCAGGAATCACTCCTCACAACCCTCCCTCCTCCCTGTGGAGGAGTTTTTCTTTCTTGTTTTATTGCTTGATTGAGCTATGTCATCATACTGAGGTAAGATGGCACCCTTGGGCAGGAAGTTGACCACACATGCGTGGTCTAACTCCCAGAGACTTTCTTTGAAAGCTGTGGAATGAATCCACATGGGCTCCATTGATGCTGATGTCACTCATATGTGAGGACCGATTCCTGCTTTCCCCGGAGAACACCCGTTACTGATGAGTAACTATGCTAAATCACCCCATAGGAATATCCATGCACATGCGTGCATAGTACTCTGTCATAATGGAAAGAGTCCAGAAGCTCTTTTTGTAATGACTTCTGTTCTCCTTTGCCATTCCTTTTTGCAGTGTGTTCTAGCCCTGTAAATCTTTGAAATGGGGTATGTTTCTGCAGAAATATGCTGCAGCAAAGAGAGTGAGTTGCATAGTTTAGTATTCTGAAATGCTATGGCCCATTATTCTGCAGGCACGGGCGCTGGCATTTAACTTAATCTGTATATTCAGTGCCATTATCCATATAGGCAGTGGTAAAGACCATAGATTTGTAATTCAGTGACCTCATTAGCTATTCAGCAGGCCTAAACTAAAGAAATAAATTATCCCTTTAGTGGCTGAAAATCGTTGCTAAATGGATAATTTTTTAGACCACCCTAACACCTCCTCTAATGTAGCCTACAAATATATAGATAATATGTGGCCATTAACAGTTTAAATGGCCTAATCCATTTATTTGTTGAAAACATGCAGACAGGGCAATTGTGTATTTGCCTGCTGCCATTGAATACATAATTGGCCTTGAATACAGGCCCCCTTGTTTTTGGTGCTGGGTGTTTTCTCCTGTATGACTTAATCTACTTGAGAAGTTAATCATACGTCCAGAGTAATCTGTGCAACAGGTGATGTGTGGCTGATGGTATATATTTTACCTCACTTTGGAGGGTGGAATGATTGCCTTGCAGTTGCACTGTTGTACGAGACATTCCCCTGGCATTTGAAACCACCAACTTGCCCCCATTTTGTATACCGCTTATTCTCAAGAGGGGCCTGCTTCTGAGAGTATCTGCTGTCAGAAGGAACAGTAAGGGTAAATTCAGGAAAACAGAGCGAAGCTTTGCACTATGCGCCTGCTGCTTCCTTGCTGGGACTTTGCACCACTGTAGAATAACATCTATAGGGAGTTCTGGGTAATCAAGAATACTGAGTGCTGTTGACGCTGAGGTCCCTTTCAATATTAATACTACTAGTTTTCCTTTTTACCAACATATATATATATATATATAGTATGTGGTGCCACTGCAAGGTGTATCACTGATGCATTTGTCAGCATCGAAGGTCCTGGGTCATATCATTTCTTGAATGTTTTTATTTATTTGGTTTTATATACCGCACTATTTTAAATCAGCGCGGTTTACAGCACAACAACTCAATACATAGAACAGGTTTACATAGAACAAGTGAACATGAGAAAGTGTTAAACACTCTTGGCTTAGGAATTTTTCAGACCTGTGCATCAACAGCCCAAACCTTATTCAAAAAGTGCTTGGTTCACTGACTAATGGAAAATGTTTTCTCTCATCTTGTCCAGTTTTAGATTATCCATGTGCAACCTAGATTAATATGCCCTGCCTCGGAGATGCTGAAAGCGTTGCAAACAAGATGGTCAGCGGATCTGCGGAAATAGCGTCTGGGCATGAAGAGAAATAGGCACTTAATGAAAACTTTGGACTGTGAACTGTACATAGGAGGGATCTGGACTGGAAACAGACTGGATAGAATGAACCATCTTTTACTTCACCTCCTTTCTGTGCATTTTGTAAGCTGTTGTTTCCTGGCCTAGAGGCCCCCAAACATGAGTTTGGGTTAGCAGTTGCCTTCATTTCTTCTAGACAGGGTAAGCCAGCCCTGGTTTCACATCACTTAATCTGTGGATCTCAGGAGTTCTGTTGTATTCCTCCCCCCGATGAAGCAGAAAATACAAGCATATGGACTGAACAGGATGAAACCAGGACTGGCTGTCCAGGTGACCAGAAGCAGCTGGGCAATGCTAGTTGAAATGTGAGTGTGGAGTGATATATTTTTGTTGATGTTAATTTATAAACTGTGAAATATTTGCAGCAAAGCATCTGGAAGCTTCATGCCGTCAAGCTGATGTTCTTTTTTGTCTCATGCTCTGAACTGGAACCTGCTCAGCAGCGCCCCCTGCAGGCACTAAACACAATCACACTGTGCACACCAATGCTGCAACTCAAGCAACAGACATTAGGACTCAACTATAAACCAACAAAATATCTGCCTTCCATAACCTAGAGATTGCTGGAAATCATATTTGACATGAAGTTTATTTTACATTTTCCTTTCATCTCTGTCAGCTATCCTCTGTTTTGCTTATTACATTCTTGCTGTAGGTTTTCTAGATAATTTGTCAAAATCAATTACAGTCAAACCCGTGACACAGGACAGATTTATCCTTTCCACATCATTTTTAAATTTATTTTTATTGGTTTATTAAAATGTGTTCCCATGATACTGTGCTGCTGAGAAAAAAAAAACAACTAACCTCTTTGATCCCAGGATACATAGCAATAGGAAGTTTGCCCCCTCTGCTCACACTGGACGGACTGTGCCCTGCGGGTAGTGTGGGACTTGCCTCTTCATTGCCATTAGGACTGGTCTTTCAGTGAGGTAGCAACAAATGCCAGGAAATCTTTCAGTCGCCAAACACTGGATGTGCTGCTCCTGTCTGATGGGTGCCCCTTTTAGAAAGAAGATATTGCAATCTAGATTGCCCACCATGACAGCCACATTGCATTGGCTGCCTTTGATAAGAACAAAAGAGATGCCAAACTGAGTCAGACCAAAGGTCCATCAGGCCCAGTATCCTGTTTCCAACAGTGGCCAATCTCTTGCTGTAACAAATGCTCCGAACCTGGTTGTAGTACACCCCCCTCCCCCCATATTTGTGAACAGTAAGAAAAGCCCTGTCCTACTCTCCACTGGTGTGTGTATTTTTTAACTGTGTGTATAATTTGTGTGTGAATATATTTATGCAAGTATTGACTTAGAATGCAATATTACACTGGAAAATCTTTGCCTGGGAGAATGGCAGCCAACAGAACTAAAATGTTGCAGCCAATGGTTGAGATCATCTTATGCATAAAGGACTATTCTCCTTGTAATATGGGGAAGTCTAGTCATGGTCTTTTACGAATGTATACTGCACAAATTACTTCATGCGTGTGTCATTACTGAGCTTCCTGCACGAGATACTATGGATTAAGTATGTTATAAAAAATGGAAAAAAATCTGTTCAGTTTATCCCTTCTTATCTATTCTATTTCCTTCTATTTATGTTTCTTTGAAATAAGCTGGTCAGCTTCCTTGGGAATTTCACATCCCTGATTTAAAAAGAAAAACTACTGTTTGTTCCTTTACTTTCTCCCTCTTGCAGAGGATCTGCAAATATGTTTTGCTAAAGAAAGACCAGCAGGTGCTTTGTCTCCCTTTTTTGTCTTTCTTTAAAGAAATACTCTGCAATCCAGAAAATACAGATAGTAGAGGTGTAGTGTGGAGGCGCTTGACACTGCAGACCGTGAAAAGCTAGTCAGTGCTGCCCTGGGCTCCTTGAGTTTACATTTAGTCTTTTAGTCAGATGGAGGCCAGCCACCGAAGCTTTCCAGGGTTAGCATTCATGAAGCATGACCTGTGCACCGGCACACCTGCATGGATCCACAAATAAGAACAGAATGACTTTTTTTGGTTCTTTTAGAACTGAATATTTATTTTTAAAAATCCCCCCTCCCCAGAACGGACAAGTAGGCCTCAGGCATTGCAGTACTGAGGCAGTTTATATTTGAGAGTAACGGAACCTTCAGAGCTAGAATCTGGATTGCAGAGGTGGCTCGGAATAACTGGATTCCTGGGGACAGTGGGAGGCAGGAAATAGTACAGATGGTTAAGGGCATTCATCTCTGAATGGTATATGTTAAAATAGCCTTTTATACAGCTGCTTGTCCCATTAACTCCTTCCCTACATTGCTTATACTTCAGCATCGAAACACAGTCTCCTCCTCTGCCCCCACTGTGCCTGCGCTTTGGCTTCTCATTCTTTTAAGAGCGTCTTTGGTTGAAAAAAATGAGCACTTCTGTATCTGCAGAAGCTTTGTAAATATTTTTGTCATATTCAGTGGTGTATATAGTTAGATGGTAGAGACATAGACAGCAGGAGGTGTAGCGCTAAAGAGGAGTCTTGTAAAATGTCTTTTGCAGATCGCGAAGGCTCTGATAAAAGGTATGGACTGGCTGGCTGTGGGTACTTGCTCCATGTATTCAGCATCATTTCCATTCTGTTAGTTACCGCTTGGTGAAAATGTAAACGAGAACTAGGGGCATGTTTACTAAGCTGCGCTACCTGTTGATGCGGCTGATAGCATGTATTCTCCAGGACCAAGCAGGAAGTCAGTCCTCACTTATGGGTGACGTCGGCGCCGACGGAGCCCTCGCGGAGCAATTTTCCCCAGCTTTCAAAGAAAGCCTTTGGGAATTGCAGCGCGCATGCGCGGTCGTCTTCCCGCCCGAGGGTGCCATCTTAGCCAGTCTTCTTTTTTCCGCGGAGCCCTACAGACGTCCCCGTCTTGTCCCCGCGAAAAAGTTGATTTTCTTCTTTATTTTATCCTTTTTTCTTTCGGTTCGACGCCGATCGTTTTCCCGCCCGGACTCGCAACGCCGGTCTCGAGTCCTCTTACTTTTTTCGGTTTTTCTGACTTAGTCAGCTTTCGTTTTCGGTTTCCCTGGCAGCCCGGTCCTTTGACCTCGCAGGGGCCCTTTTTCCCCCGATGGCTGCCAGTGGGTTTAAGCGGTGTGGTCGGTGTGACCGAAATATGTCACTAACCGACACACACGACTTTTGCCTCCGCTGCCTGGGCCCGGATCATGAGGAACTGATCTGTGGGCCCTGCAGCAAACTGTCCTCAAAGGCATTGAGAAGTCGGCGGCATCAGCGTGAGAGAATCTTCGCTGACCCCAGCCGTACCCGGACCTCGTCGGAGGCCTCCGCGTCGAAAGGCTCCAGCTCGGACCGTCGCCGGAGCTCCTCCGACCGGGGTTCTCCCTCCGGGGACCATCGTCGGAAGGAAAAACCCGCGAGGGCGGCGTCGGTGGACGCTCCTGGTTCCGCGAGGGCCAGGTCGCATAGCCCCGACAGCCGCCCCGGGTCCTTGGAGAAGGAACACATCCCGAAGCGACCTCGCCTGGAGTCGGAGATGCCTGCCCGGGTAAGTCCTGTGGTCCTTCTGGACTCGCCTCCGCGACAGCCGACGTCGGGCCCGACGCCGTCGGGGCCCGAGTCGGGGGCTGCTGGGTCACCTGAGCTCGGACTCAGGTTGACGGCCTTGGAGAGCAGACTGTCTGCCTTCATGGACCAGCAGAGGGCACTGCTCGCTGGCTTCGCTGGCGCCGCTGCCCCGACCGCCGGGACGTCGACGTCCAAGTCGACCCCGGAGACCGAGCCGATCCTCGAGTCGATGAGAACTCGAGTCGATCCTCGGTCGAGGTCACCCTCGGCCTCCCGTTCGGGACCGAGGTCGCCGACGCCGACTCCCTCGGCGTCGGGGCGGCTAGCGCCGCACCCTGCCCGGGCCGACCCCACCGAGTCCTCGTCGGAGTCGGTCTGGGAGTCTGAGGAGGAAGAGTCACCTGATTCTTTCCGGACTCGGTGTGTCCCATCGGACTCACCGGAGTCCGAGCCTCGGAAGCAGTCCCCCCCGGAGGATGCCCGGTTCTCGGACTTCGTTAGGGATATGGCCAAGGCTTTGGCCTTCCCTGCGGATCCCGAGGAGGAGCCTCGAGCCGAAGAGCTCGACGCCCTCCAGTATGACTCTCCCGCGAGGGAACACTTTACTGTGCCGGTTCCTCCTATGCTGGAACGATTACTCTTCCGCATGTGGGAGAGTCCGGCCTCCTCGCCGGTCCTGAGCAAGCGGGTCGATTCTATCTATCGGGTCCGCAAGAGCCCTGGCTTTCAAAAGGCACAGCTGCCACACCATTCCATGGTAGTGGAATCGGCCATGCATCGTCTTAAGAGCCAGAAGATGCACTCCTCGGTGCCTCCTGGAAGGGAGGCCCGTAACCTGGATGGCCTTGGCAAGAAGTGCTTCCAGGGCTCTATGCTCGCATGTCGTGTCCAGACTTACCAGCTATACATGGGCATGTATCTCCGGGATCTGGCTAAAGAGCTAGCCGGATTCTCCGCTGGTCTCTCCGAGGAGCCCTTGCGGAGGTTCCTAGCCTTGTCCACGGGCATTCGGGAATGCTCAAAGTTCATGTCCCGAGCAGCCTATGATGGCTTTGAAGCCTCGGCTCGAGTGGCCGCAGCCGGCATCGGTGCCCGCCGACAGGCTTGGCTTCAGTCGTCAGACCTTGAGCCCTGGGTACAGGACAAGTTGGTCGATGTCCCCTGCCGAGGCGAAAACCTCTTTGGCAAGCCCATGGCGGAAAAGGCTGCACAAATTGAGACTGAGACTCTCACCAGGACCAGGCTTTCTAGGAAGACCTCCGCCCCTTCCCAGAAAAAGAAGGGCTCGGGGAAAAAGTCCTTTTACCCGAGGAAGGCGGCTGCCTACAAACAATACCCCCATTATCAGGCCCCTGCAGCTCCCCAACAGGGCCAGCAGGCCAAGGGACGGGGTAACGGGTCCCGTAGGCAGCAAGCCCCCAAGCCTGCACCACCAGCCCCTGCTCAGCAGGGTGGGGGCTTTTGACTCGCTCAGCATAGCCTCTCCCCCCCCGCTGGTTCCTCCCAGCACCGGAGGCCGGCTGGTTCACTTCGCCCACAGGTGGTCCAGCATCACCGCAGATGCCTGGGTGCTTCAGGTCGTGCGAGAAGGCTACCTTCTCCACTTCCATCAGGTCCCTCCCTCCTATTTTCCGGGAGAACCTCCGCGCCCCCTCTGCACAGGGAGTTGCTCCTTCAGGAGTTAGCAGGTCTTCTGCAGGAACAGGCGGTGGAACCGGTGCCACACCACCTGAGAGGTCACGGCTTTTATTCAAGGTATTTTCTGATACCAAAGAGAACAGGGGGCCTCAGACCCATCCTGGACTTGCGCAACCTCAACAAGTTCCTTGTGCGGGAGAAGTTCAAAATGCTTACCCTTGGAATCCTTCTGCCCTACCTCCAGCAGGGAGATTGGCTATGCTCCTTGGATCTAAAGGATGCCTACACGCACATCCTCATCCACCCAAGCCACCGCCAATACCTAAGGTTTGTGGTGGCAGGAAATCATTACCAGTACAGAGTACTGCCCTTTGGCCTGTCCTCCGCACCGCGAGTCTTCACAAAATGTCTCGCGGTCGTGGCGGCCCATCTCCGGCTTCACGGCCTCTATGTCTTTCCGTACCTCGACGACTGGCTCATCAGAGCAGCGTCCGCTCAGGAGGTCACCAACGCCACGTGCCGCACGGTGACTCTGCTGCAGCACTTGGGCTTTGTTATAAACTTCGCAAAGTCCACTTTGCTCCCCTCACAGGATCTCGAGTTCATCGGCGCAAGGCTGCACACTCCTCAGGCGCGAGCGTACCTACCGCTCGACAGGGCTCAACGGCTCATGGACCTAGCCGACCGCTTTCGCAGCCAGCCCCTGGTCTCCGCCAGGCGCTTCCTGAGACTGCTCGGCCATATGGCTTCCACCGTCCATGTGACCCCCAATGCCCGCCTGAATATGCGGTCTGCTCAATGGTGTCTCCGCCAACAGTGGCGACAAGCCACGGGCGGCCTAGCAGACCTAGTGCGCGTCTCCGAGCCGCTGGTCTCGTCCCTCCGGTGGTGGCTCCGGCAGCCGAACCTGATCTTCGGAATGCCTTTCCAGTCACCTCAGCCGACCCGGGTGCTAACCACCGATGCATCCCTCCTGGGCTGGGGAGCACATTGCCAAGAGGCATGTACTCAGGGCCTCTGGTCCACGTGGGAGTCTGCTCAGCAGATCAACTTCCTGGAGCTCAGGGCGATCCGCCTAGCTCTCAAGGCCTTCTCCCACCTGACTTCCCAACAGTCCGTCCTTGTCCAGACGGACAATCAAGTTGCCATGTTCTACGTGAACAAGCAGGGGGGCACGGGCTCCTTCCTCCTCTGCCGGGAGGCACAGAAGCTCTGCTCTTGGGCCGTCAGTCACGGCATTCTCCTCAAGGCAGTTTATCTCCCGGGCCAAGAAAATTGCCTTGCCGACAAACTCAGCAGGGTCCTCCAGCCGCACGAGTGGCGTCTGGATCCCTTGGTAGTTCAGAAGCTCTCCCTCAAGTGGGGTCTCCCCACGGTGGATCTCTTTGCCAGTCCTCACAACCGGCAGCTTCCTCGCTTCTGCTCTCGTCAGCCACACCCCCTTCGGGTTGCGGCGGACGCCTTTCTGATCTCGTGGTCGGGGAGCCTTCTGTACGCTTTCCCTCCCATCCCGCTAGTCTCTCGGACTCTTTTCAAGGTTCTCCGAGAAAAAGCCTTCATGATCCTGGTGGCCCCTCGCTGGCCCAGACAGCCGTGGTTTCCGCTCCTGCTGCAACTGGCGGTGGAGGATCCAATCCCTCTGGGGGTACAACCGGATCTCCTCACTCAGGATCAGGGGTCCCTCCTGCACCCCAACCTCAGGTCTCTCAACCTCATGGCCTGGCTGCTGAGAGGGTAGTCCTTGCTCCCCTTCTCCTGCCGGCGGAGATGGAGGAGGTCGTCTTGGCTTCGCGACGGCCTTCTACCCGCAAATGCTACGCCCTTAAATGGCGTCGCTTTGCAGTCTGGTGTACCCAACAGTCTCAGGATCCCTTCTCCTGCCCGGTGTCGGTGATCTTGCAGTGCTTGCTGCACCTCTCTAATCTGGGACTTAAGTCCAACTCCGTCAAAGTTCACCTCAGTGCTCTTTCAGCACATCATGTGCCGGTGGACGGCAGACCTCTCTCCAATGACCCTCTCGTAGCGAGGTTTCTCCGAGGTCTCCTTCTACTTAAACCACCTCTGCGCCCGCCAGCGCCTGACTGGGACCTGAATGTGGTTTTGCAGCGGATCACCTGTCTGCCTTTTGAACCTATGGCTACCTGTTCTCTCCGTTTTCTGTCTTGGAAAACACTGTTCTTGATAGCCCTCACTTCCGCTAGACGCGTAAGTGAATTGCAGGCCCTCGTGTCTGATCCCCCTTACACTAGGTTCTACAAGAATAGGGTGGTCCTACGGACTCATCCGAAATTTCTGCCTAAAGTGGTCTCCCCTTTTCACATCAATCAGGAGGTGGTACTTCCAACCTTCTTTCCCAGACCACACTCCAGCCGAGCTGAGACGGTCCTCCATACCCTGGACTGTAGAAGGGCTCTGAACTTCTACCTTGACCGTACGCGGCAGCACCGTAAAGCTGCTCAGCTTTTTGTGTCTTTTGACCCCAATAGATTGGGGCTCCCGGTCTCCAAGCGTACTCTGTCCATCTGGGTTGCGGACTGTATCACTTGGGCTTATGGGGCAGCCGGACTCTCCTTAGAAAGTAGAGTCACGGCTCATTGCGTTCGGGCAAAGGCCACGTCAGTGGCTTACCTCCGCTCTGTTCCGCTGGCAGACATCTGCCGGGCCGCTACTTGGTCTTCGAGCCAGACTTTTGCGGTCCATTACTGTCTCGAGAGGGAGTCCCGTAGGGACAGTGCTTTCGGACAGGCAGTCCTCCGTAATCTCTTTGAGGTCTGAGCAACTCCTACCCTCCATCCCGGATGTGGGCTACCGGTGGGTGATAATTCAGCGAAGATTCTATCCTTCTGTGCTGCTGAGCTAGAGGGAGCTCATTTTTGTGCTTAGGGTCTCCGGTAGCCTTGAGCTTGGGAGTCCCATAAGTGAGGACTGACTTCCTGCTTGGTCCTGGAGAAAGCGTAGTTACTCACCTGTAACAGGTGTTCTCCAGGAGCAGCAGGAATCAGTCCTCACTACCCTCCCTCCTCCCCTTGGAGTTGCAATCGTCTGCTTATGTTCTTTTGCAAATTTTTATGCTGTCTTTTTTAGCTATGTCATCTGACTGGCTAAGATGGCACCCTCGGGCGGGAAGACGACCGCGCATGCGCGCTGCAATTCCCAAAGGCTTTCTTTGAAAGCTGGGGAAAATTGCTCCGCGAGGGCTCCGTCGGCGCCGACGTCACCCATAAGTGAGGACTGATTCCTGCTGCTCCTGGAGAACACCTGTTACAGGTGAGTAACTACGCTCTACTGGCCCACATTAACAGAGAGTGCAGAAAATTACTGTGCTATCTGCAGAAACTGTGGTACCCTCAAGAGTGAGCAGGCTATTGGTGGAGAGTGGGCGTGTCTGTAATATGTGACTACAGTGGGTGCAAACAGCCCATGGTCACTGTCGAAGCTGCAGACAGCATGGTGCAGTTAACACCATCTCGATGGGTGAAGTTATGTGCGCCCCCGGTTCTGCTGGGCTGCTCTCCTTGCAGTTTCATTGTGTTATCTGCTGGGGAAATAGTGTGCATGCCCCCAGTAGATAGCGCCGTGTTAGCCGCAAACACAGTGCACTATTATGCGCTATAATGGTGCATTAGCCGCAAATGCCTAATGTGGTTTAGGAAACATACCCCTTAGAAATTCTCTGGTCCATTAATGCACATCCTGGTTGATCCAAGTTGTAAATAAGGTTCATATTTACCACGTTCTGATTTTGGCTCAAAGCAGTTTACAACATTTTTTCGTGCATGGTAAAGTCCCTACGCTAAACCGCTTATAGTCTACGTGCTTACCTGAGGCACCAAATGACAAGGGACTTGTTGAAAGTCACAAGGAAATCAGTAGGAGAAGCAGAATGTGGAGCCTGCTTTCCCATTGCTCTAACCACTAGGCCACTTCTTGCTGTCTGTCTGGTGCTCTTGGTCTTGTGTTCAGGAACAGTTTAAGGGGTTGTGCTGTTTTAATGTGATGACTCCATGTGAGCTGCAAATGTGGACGTTTCAGTTCAGGTTTCAGGTGATTTACCTCAGAGTGTAGACTGCCCAGCACTGCTTACTGAAGACTGAATCCCGGCAAGTGTAACGTTAGATGAAACATTAGATCTGCCTAAGTACACCCAGACCATGTTCTTCCTGTGAATGGTCTCATCAGACTGTGCCCAGCAGATTGCATAGTGACCTAAAGGAGCTTCCCAAAGTAGTGTCTCTAAACATTGACTAGGGGGATGAAAATTACTGGCCCGACAGTCGGCTCCGGCGGCTAGCTCGATTACAGTGGGCAGCCGCTGGCGCTGAAGAGAGGACCCGGATATTCATTTCTGGGTTTGCCACACAGCCTCTGCCACCGCAAAAACTAACTGGACAGCGTCAATATTGAGCCATTGCCCAGTTAGCTGCCATGGGTAAAGATAGGCACAACAAAAGCTGGTCTGTCTGTATCCCTGGGTCACTAACCAGGCAGCAGTGCAATATCGGTGCTGCCCATTTAGCAATGGGCGCCACCTCCGCTCCGCCCACGATACCCTCTGATGCTACACGGTTAGCATCGGGGCATGTAACAGCGTTAATCGGGGATATTCAGGGTATTAACTGTGGTCTGTAAACTATGTAAATGCCTTTGAATATTGGACCCTATTATTTTTAGCCTATAATCTGAGCAAATCATAACCTGGAATTCATAGAACAGGCTTGATACCTGCATTTTTATCAGTTGAGGGAGCACCAAGGTGCTCAAGACCTTTGGATTTCTGTAGCTATTACGTATCGCTTCAGCCAGACCTTCCGTGAGGCTCCTGCCTCCTCCAGGACATTTCCCTGTGGATAAATTCACAAAGTGCACTTTGATAATTCATCTCATGCTTGTCTAAGATTTAAAATCAGGTACTCAGTGGCTGGAGATGCCTTTTAAGCAGTGACACAATAGAGCAGGTGTGCACAACTTTTGTCATAGAGAGCTACAAATGATCCTGGTTTTCAGGATCTTCCTAATATTTGTATATTTTGCTTCTCCTAAAAAACAGATTGGCGTGCGGCTCTTAAGGACTGGAGTTGCACATGGTACTGTGACCGTTCCCATTTCAGGCTAATTGTTAACAAGAAGTGAAGAGTGGCCTACTCACCCCTCGGGCTTTAGAGGCATGTGTAATAGTGCAATAAATACAAGAATGTGCATTTCCTATAATAGTAATTTTAGCTGTATACTGTATTATGAAGAAAAGAGGAAATGTGATGTAAATGATTTGTAATTAGCTTAAAAAAAAATAAACCACTAAAAGTTTCAATTGCTGTTTCTCTTCATTGCTAAATTACATTCAGCAAGGTACTGTGCCATATTAGCCAACATGAACATGTAGATGTTAAGAATCCAGTCAATTGTACTGTAATTTAGGTTAGGTTAGTATTATAGTGCAGGTGCAAGGAGCCAGACTGGCTGCACTGGAAATAGACATTATCCATTTATTCCCAGAGCAGCTTCAGGATATTGGCACTGCCCTGACCAGTGATACATAAGGCGCCAGCTGTTTGGACTTTCAGTACTCCCAATATTGAACAAGGAAGGTGATTTGTGTTGAATTTTGTAGCCTCCAGTTTTGAACAGGGGACGCCTATTTCTCAAACCAACTGGTTGTGGCAGTTTTGAGGGAGGTAAACCGTCACCCTCTTTATTTATTTAGTAGAATGTAGCTCGTGCCTCTTCAACAGTGAATCAAGGTCAGGTACTGTAGGTATTTCTCTTTCCCTGGAGGGCTTAGAATCTAACAGGTCGATGGAGAAAGCTAACACCAGCTTGAACGCACGCTTTTTCCGCAGGAGCGGCTCAAGGCAATCTGCTGCCTGAGACAAGGGATGAGATGCTGCTCCCCTCCCCCCACCTCTGGAGCAGGGGGGGAGGGCCTTTCTCAAAACTCCAGTCAGGGACTGAACCAAACCAAAAAACAGATTAGATCATGTGGAGGAAATGCAAGATGTTTGCACAGCATGGAACTAAAAAGAAAGAGCAAGAACCACAGCAGTTTATAAATCTGAATCCCGGCAAGTGTAACATTAGATGAAACATTAGAGCTGTCCAAATTATAACTGATTTTTATTTTGTTATAAACTGTGTTATGGTTCTTGCTTTTTCTTTTTGAACATATGTTTTGCATTTACAGAACCCCCTCCCTCAACAGTGGGTTCAGAGCAGAACTAGGACATTCACCCACAGAACTCAATATCTTAAAAAGAAAATCTGATTCTGATCATCTCACTAAAAAATGTTCTCCACTACCAGGCATATTTTGAACTAATACAAAACCCTACAACAAAGTCACTGAGGATCTATAGAGCAAATCTACCATACCATATCATATCGGCACCAACTTCCAAAACTCACATAAGGAGCCCATCCAAAAAAAGCATCACTGTAATTCCTTCTCATCCCTCCAGTCTAGTCCCGGAACTTCTGGGTTGTCATCCTCTTCCAGCAGCTTGGAGACTGATACACATCATTCTTTGATGACACTGGTATAAGGACTCAGGCACCGGCTCCTCCCACTCCAGTTCTATCAGTCTCCAAGCAGCTGGAGGATGTGAGCCAGGACTCTGGCTCACTAGAGATACAATTGACTTTAGTTTAGTTAGTTTAGTGGGGTCTTTTGATCTCAAATTAGGCATCATTTATTTCTCATTTGGAATTTTATTTCTTTTGGTGCTTTTGGTCAGTGTGTAAATTAAGGGAGTATCTCTTTAATTTTAGCTGAGGGGCCTCTCTTTCAGTCTTCCTCCCTCTTCCCAGAGTGCAGAGGGCAGAAAGATTTACAGACTGGGGTGACCCGGGGGTGTCCCATTTATTTTCACTGCCTTCTCCGGCGCAACGCAGAGGCATTGCCTGCAGGCGCTTGTGAGATTGGGCAGGCAGAAACAGCTCAGACACAGTTCTCTGCTGAGCTCTTTACTGGAGCAGTTTGGTAAGCTGAAGTTGGGGCACATTCACGGTGAGCAACCTCCGGGGAACGGGGCTGTTTTACTGGCTCTCGAGAGGTCAGGTAAGCTCCGCTTTGTGTTTTAACTTGTCTGGGGACCTCGGGGGTATGATTCTGGAGAGTAGGCCCAAGTAGGCGGCAGTTTCCCGCCGCGTCCTGTTATGGGCGGGAAAAGCCGCTGGCGAGTTCGGGGAAACTTTGTGAAGTTTGAAGAGAAGGAAGCTTCATTTTGCAATCTGTTTGCTGCGATTCAGGTCGGGGGAACCCCTGCTTTAGGCTGCACTACCGTTTAAAAAAAAGAAAAAGGAAAACTGCTCTGAGACGACAGGGCAGATCGCAGTTGAAACTCCTCTTTTCTGATCTAGGTGATTGAGGGGAAAAGGCTTTTCTTTATAATCTTGTTAAACGTTTAGGATCTTCAAGTTTGAGTACAGCATAGAGGTGTCAGGATGCCTGCAAAGACCTTATGTTTGCTCTGTGGAGTGAAAAGGTCTATAGTATCAAAGGCAGGCGTCTGTAAGAGCTGTAGCCAGGCTCCCTCAGGGGAGCAGCAGTGCTTAGATGCGGCAGAAGAGCGGGAGGTAGTGACGCAGGGACCTCTGTCGCCTTTGCTTGAATCAGTAGAGCCTATTCCAGGTCCTTCCACGGCTCTGGATGTGCCGCGAGCTCCGGCACCAGTGGCTGGTGATTTGCTAGCAATTTTTTTCCGGACTTTGTAGCTCTTATTCAAAGGGCGTTTGGCAGTGTTCCTAGGGAGGCTTCTTCCTCGGCCTTTGCTCCCATGTCTGGAGATTTAGGGCAGAAAAGGCCAGGCACTCCTCTATCAGTGGCACCTTCGACCTTAGGTACAAAGAGAGCCTGTGTAGAGCCGGATAGGAGGTGTCAGTCCGAGTTTTCGGAGGATCTGCACACAGAAGGAGAGGAGCATGATTCGCAGATAGATGAGGAGCTGGAGGAAGGATAGATTGCAGAACAGGAGGATCAGGCTAGAGTGGTGCATATTTTTCGGTGGGAAGTTACCTGCACTGATTTCAGAGACTTTGAAGGCGCTTAATGTGCCGGCGTCGGAGCCGGGTGAGGAGGCTACCTTAGAAGATCCTCTCTTGCAGGCCTTTCGGAAGATGCAAATGGCGTTTCCCATGCATAGAGTTATTAAAGAGATGATACAAGGAGAGTGGGATATGCCTGAATCCATACTCAAAGGCTCTAGGGTGATGTCGCGGCTTTATCCGCTAAGGGAGCAGGATAAGGAACTATTTAGGTTGCCAAAGGTGGATGCGGCTGTTTCGGTGGTGACCAAGAAGACGACCATTCCGGTGGAAGGGAGTGCAGCTCTTAAGGATACTCAGGACAGAAAGCTGGATACCTTGTTAAGACAGATTTTTGAGGTTAATGCTCTTTCCATACAAGCTTCCATTTGTGGGGCTTGGGTGGCAAGGGCCTGTCTCTGATGGGCTCAGCGGGTCCAGGGAGAGCAGACTGAAGACTCAGTTGGTGAGGCGGCGCGTTTGGAGTCTGGAGCGGCATATCTTGCAGATATTCATTATGATATTATTAGGGGCCTTTCGAACAGTATGGCTTCGGCGGTGGCCGCAAGGAGGTATCTTTGGCTGCGTAATTGGCCAGCGGATGCTTCTTCCAAAGCCAGGCTGAGTAAGCTTCCCTTTAAGGGACGGTTATTATTTGGAGAAGATAGTCAAAGATCTGGGAGAATCCAAAGGCGGGCGTCTACCGGAGGATAAGCAGAAGCAGGGCAAAGTTTTGCCGATGGCTAGATTTCCGCAGAGAGAGTTTTGTCGTTTTCGCTCCCCTAAGAAGGTCAACGCAAAAGAGGAAGGCCAGCAATGAGATGGATCGATACAATAACAGCAGCTCCAGGTACCAGTCTGTCAACAATGAGCCGCCTGACTGAAGACCGAACACAATTTAGGATAGCTATCCAGAGGGTCGCCATGAGTCGACTCCGACTCGACGGCACTTAACAACAACAACAAGTTTACACAGAGCCAGAGAGGGCGGTTTCCCTTTAGAAGTCAGAGCTTTCAGGGATTCCGAGGTGCCAGCAGAGGTTTTGCTGCCGCCACTTCGGGTGCCAAAAAGCCGCAATGAAGTCAGGGAGGCCCAGGTGGATGTAGCAGTGGGCGGCCGCCTACAGCAGTTTTACTCTGCCTGGGTCAGGATTACATCAGACCAGTGGGTGTTGGAGGTGATTCGAGAAGGTTATGCGTTAGAGTTTCAAAGATCGGTGGCCGATGCCTTCGTTCAATCCCCTTGCAAGGCACTTTCCAAGCGCAAGGCAGTCAAGCAAACTCTACAGAGATTGCTGGATCTCAAAGCGGTAGTGCCGGTGCCTCAGGATCAATGCGGGTTAGGTCGATACTCCATTTATTTTGTGGTTCCGAAGAAGGAAGGAACTTATCGGCCAATTTTGGACCTAAAAAAGGTGAACAAGTGTCACAGGGTTTCTCATTTTCATATGGAGACGCTGAGATCGGTCATCTTGGCGGTCAGAAAAGGGGAGTATCTGACTTCTCTGGATTTATCCGAGGCATATCTGCATATTCCGATTCGGCGCGAGCATCAAAGGTTCCTCAGGTTTGCGGTTCCAATGGGACATTTTCAGTTTCGGGCGCTACCCTTAGGGCTAGCGACGGTGCCAAGGACCTTTACCAAGGTCATGGTGGTCGTAGCGGCGGAGCTGAGGAAGAACGGGGTTCTAGTGCACCCGTATCTGGACGACTGGTTGATTCGAGCAAAGTCCAGGGTGGAAAGCGAGGAGGCGACTGCCAAGGTGGTCGATTGTCTACAGAAGCTAGGTTGGGTAGTCAATGTGGCCAAGAGCAGTCTGGTACCTTCCCAAGTTCTCAAGTATCTCGGGGTGCGCTTCGATACTGGGGCGGGCACGGTTTTTCTCCCTCCGCATCGAGTGGTGGCCTTACAAAAACTGATACGACGGTTTCTCGACCGGCCGTGTCCGACGGCGTGGCATTATTTGCAGGTCCTAGGGACGATGGCGGCAACGATCGACTTGGTACCCTGGGCGAGAGCGCATATGAGACCGTTACAGAGGGTGTTGCTCAGAAGGTGGTCGCATCAAAACGATCCGCTGTCCAAGCGACTTATTTGTCCAGACGCAACTCGGGAAGCGTTAGTGGTGGTTACTTCCGGAGTCTCTGGCGGAGGGCATGCCCTTGGACATGCCGGACTGGGTTCCACTGACGACGGATGCAAGTCTCCTAGGTTGGGGGGCACATTGTCAGGGATGGTGAGCGCAGGGTCAGTGGTCATTTCAGGAAAGGTCTCGGTCAATCAACAGGTTGTAACTTCGGGCGGTGGGATTGGCGTTGCTGGAGTTTCAATGGTATCTGAAAGGGGCAGCGGTGCGAGTGTTTTCAGACAACGCGACTGCAGTGGCCTATGTCAGAGAAGGGGGCACCGGCAGTGCTCCTCTAGAGACCGAGGCAGATCAGTTATTCGAGTGGGTTGAACGAAATCTTCAGGCTCTGTCGGCGCACATGTGGCCGGGGTGGACAATGTGGCGGCAGATTTCCTGAGTCGGGTGAGGGTAGATCCAGGAGAGTGGATGCTTCATCCGGAGGTTTACAACGCGGTAGTTTGGCGCTGGGGAACGCCCGTTATGGATCTCATGGCAATGTTCAATTCAGCAAAAGTAGAACGGTTTTTCAGCAGGCGCAGAGAGAGAATGTCGGAAGGCCTGGATGCCCTTGTTCAAGAGTGGCCGACGGATCAGCTTCTATATGTGTTCCCACCGTGGGTGTTGATAGGCCGGGTAGTGCGGCGAATCGAATGTCACAGAGGGTGCGTGATACTGATAGCGCCGGATTGGCCGAGAAGGCCTTGGTATGCGGATCTCAGGAGGCTGGTAGTGGGGAAGCCGTGGAGGCTACCGGCCAGACAGGATCTCTTGCAGCAAGGTCCGTTGTTTATGCTTCAGGTAGCTCGGTTCTCGCTTACGGCATGGCTCTTGAAAGGGTGAAGTTAAGAGCTAAAGACTATTCGGCGGATGTGATTGCGACCTTGTTGCGGGCACGTAGAAGATCTACGTCCTTAGCGTATGTTCGCGTGTGGCGCGTTTTTGAGGCTTGGTGTATAGATAGGAATTGTGAGGCCTTGTGAGCTTCAATCCCACAGGTGTTAGCATTTTTGCAAGATGGGTTCCAAAAAGGATTGGCGGCCGCTTCCTTGAAAGTTCAGTTGTCAGCGCTGTCCTGTTATAGGGGTAAGATCAAGGGCCAAGCGCTCTATACTCATCCAGATGTTAAGAGATTTCTGAAAGCAGCAGGTGTTTTGAGACCACCATGCAGGCAGTTAGTTCCAACTTGGGATCTGCAATTGGTACTGGCAGCCTTAAGCTCTCAGCCGTTTGAACCTCTGGCGAAAGCAACTTCGAAGGATCTTACACTGAAGGTCGTGTTCTTAGTGGCCATTGTGTCGGCAAGGCAGATATCAGAGTTGCAGGTGTTATCTTGTAGGGAACCGTTCTTGGCCTTTCATGAGTCTAAGGTGGTTTTAAGGCCGGTTCCGTCCTTTTTGCCGAAAGTCCTGTCTCCCTTTCATGTGAATCAGGTGGTATCCCTTCCAGTGTTCCGTAAAACATCGGAGGGTTCTTCTTCTCCGCAGTTGCATCTTTTGGATGTGCGAAGGGCATTGAAAAGATATCTCAGACGGACGGCGACGTTCAGAAGGTCTGATAGGTTGTTTGTGGTGTTCGGCGGGTCTCATAAAGGGGAAACCGCATCCAAAGCGTCGATTGCTAGATGGATAAAAGACCAAAGAAAACCCAGCACAAGGTAAATATAACAAAACCAAAACACAAAACCTCGGCGGAAACCTCCGTTATAATATATCAAAAATATTGTAAATATTAACCTGCTTTTGTAAAGAATTTCTTTTTGTTGGAATGACCATACAAAAGGGGAAGGAACTAAAACCCGCCCCTCGCCGTGGTCATTCCGTTTTAATCATTTATTCACTTGAAAATATCAAAAATCAAAAACTTAGCTTCATCCCAAGCCATAGCCACTGCAGAATTCATGGAACGCACAACGTGCCACGTTTCAGGCCAGCCAAAATCCTATGGCCCTGCATCAGGTGGAGAGAGTGAATTCCAAAGAAATGGCTTCTTTTTGTAAGGATCTAAACGGTCAGGTTTAAAAAGGCAGCGTGTGACGTAAGTTGCAAAGACAAGAGATCATCAGCCAATCAGCACTCAAATCGTTGCAATCAATGACTGTTGGGGAAACCCTACTATCAAGGGAACCCCCAGCGTCATTGCGCAATCCATAAAAGGTTCACCTATTTCACCAACTGCAATGGCGGGTTTTGGATTTTGTTCCTATGGACTCTAGAGGAGGAGATCGGGTTGCTAAATTACAGCGATTAGAACAGCGTTGGATATTCCGTTTACGGACTGTTTCCCCTCAGAGATTGAATGCTTCTGTTGAGTGGCATACCTTGCTCTGATGCTGGACTACCTTTTATGGATTGCGCAATGACGCTGGGGGTTCCCTTGATAGTAGAGTTTCCCCAACAGTCATTGATTGCAACGATTTGAGTGCTGATTGGCTGATGATCTCTTGACTTTGCAACTTACGTCACACGCTGCCTTTTTAAACCTGACCGTTTAGATCCTTACAAAAAGAAGCCATTTCTTTGGAATTCACTCTCTCCACCTGATGCAGGGCCATAGGATTTTGGCTGGCCCGAAACGTGGCACGTTGTGCGTTCCATGAATTCTGCAGTGGCTGTGGCTCGGGATGAAGCTAAGTTTTTGATTTTTGATATTTTCAAGTGAATAAATGATTAAAACGGAATGACCACGGCGAGGGGCGGGTTTTAGTTCCTTCCCCTTTTGTATGGTCATTCCAACAAAAAGAAATTCTTTACAAAAGTAGATGGATAAAAGAAGCAATACCATCCGCGTATCTCTTGAAGGGAAAGCCGGTACCGGACGGCTTGAGAGCGCATTCTACGAGAGCGCAAGCGACTTCCTGGGCGGAGTACAGTTTTGTGCCGGCAGTGGAAATTTGTAAGGCGGCGATGTGGTCGTCTTTGAATTCCTTTGTCAAACACTATTGTCTGGATGTTCAGGTGCGTAGGGATACCTGTTTTGGTATGGCGGTGCTTCAGGCTGGTCTAGAGGGTCCCGCCCCTTGAGTCTGTTTACTGCTCTGGTACATACCCAGAAGTTCCGGGACTAGACTGGAGGGATGAGAAGGAAGTTTAAATTAGACTTACCTGCTAATTGTAGTTCCTGAAGGAACTCCAGTCTAGTCCCGGATCCCGTCCCAATTCTGTGCGATGGTTGGAGCCTGAAGCAACGATTTCACAGGTAAGAGAACAAAAAGAACTGTAGAGCTTTAGGTTCAGGGGCGGTGTTGGATCCCTAAGGGGTTGGATATAGTATGGGCTATCTTTTTCTCTTCCTGACAGGGAAGCAAGACCCTTAACAGTCAAGTTAAATATCATAGGGGATATTGTTAAGGTTCAATTATTGTTTGATAGTTATAACAGTTAGTGGGCACTGGTGTTCTGTGGGTGTTTTACTTAATTGTTGCTCTGGTGAGTCTACTTTGTCAATAGGTTACTGGAGTGGGAGGAGCCGGTGCCTGAGTCCTTATACCAGTGTCATCAAAGAATGATGTGTATCAGTCTCCAAGCTGCTGGAAGAGGATGACAACCCAGAAGTTCCGGGACTAGACTGGAGTTCCTTCAGGAACTACAGTTAGCAGGTAAGTCTAATTTAAACAAACTGCAGTGGGCCCTGGAACATCCAACACCTATTTGAAAAGCTGAACAATTCGGATTACTACAGTACAGATCCCTACATACAAACTCCATGTTAACAGAACACCTGGTCTTGGTCACAAACATAGAATAAGTGACCATAACCTAAAAATAAACACGTAGATAAAAATTAAATTGCAACTCCAAGAATCAGTTTCTGCATACAATGCATACCGGAGAAATAGAAAGAGATGTGTTTCAATGTACTATTTAAAATATAAATATAGCACCAAAACTGATCATTAAATTGAAAATAAAATTCTCTGTCTGACCATTTTATTCTCTGATCATTCTGATCCCGATCTGGGGCTTCTGCTTTCTTCTATCTTCTCTTAGCTCTCTCTAGTCGTCTTCTGCCATTTCTTGTCTCTCCTTTTGTTTTCTTCACTTCCTTTCATCTTGGATATTGGATATTTTTTCCTTTCAGCTCTTTTCCATTTATTTCTCTCTCTCTGTCCACCCAGATTTCCCTACTCCTTACTATACAGCTCTTAATCTTCCTCTTTTTTACACCATCCACCTACTGCTTTTCAGTCTTCACCCCAGTCCTTCCATTCCCCAGCTCTTCTTCCCTGGTTCATTATTCCCCAGTCTTTTGCTCACTCTTTTCCCCCATCATCCAGTGTCTCTCTCGCTCTCTCCTTCCCTCCGTCCAGTATCTCCACTCTCCTTCCATGTCTGCCATCTCCCTTCCTAGCCCCCCTGCAACCAGCATCTGCCCTGTCTCCATACCATACCCTCTCTATTACTCCCACGTCCAGCATCTCTCCGTCTCTTTCTCAACCTATTTACTCTGTGTCCATTTGCTTCCCTCTCACACCCCCATGTCCTGCATCTCCTTCTCCTCTTATTACCCTTTATCCAGCATCTGCCCTCTGTCTCCCATTGTCCTCCCAACCCAAGTCCAGCATTTTCCCATGGTCACCCTATAACCCACTGGCCAACATCACCACTCCATCTCTCCCCCCCCCTTGCTTTTTCCTTTGCCTCTTTCCATGTCCAGTATCTCCTTTTATCTCCCTAGCCCCCCCCCCACCTCAATCTTATCCTCGCTGCCTCCCTATTCCCTCCTCCCCTCCATATTGCTTCTGACTCACTGTGCCCATCCACGTCCACCTCCTAATGCCCCCTTCATGTCCACCCATTGTATGTACAAGGGGCAGAGCCTGCCTGCGGAGAAGCATGTCCCATGGACAGGGGCTTTGCAAGCAGTGATCCCAGCCCAGAGAGGCAGGGTACAATTGACTTTGCACCGCCCCTGCCCGCAGGACATGCTGCTCCCTCAGGTAGGTTCTGATCTCTGGGCCACAATCGTTGCTTCCTATACTCTTCTGCCTGTGGCAGCAGCATGTCCTGCAGGCATGGACTGTGCAAGCTGTGACTGTGGCCCTGAAAAACAGAGCCTGCCACACAGGAGCTGATGTCACTGCCCACCCACACTCCCCAGTTAGGATGACCTGCAGAATGCCGACAGCCTAGTGGAGAACCTGCCTATGAGCAGAAGGCTTTGAGGAGCGATTGCAGCCTCTCACAGCCTTCTGCCCACGGGAGCAATGTGCGTTGTGGGCAGGATCTCCACTAAGCCGCTGTGGCAGGCTATGGCCTATAATAGTCTGCAAATATGAAAGGCCTGTAAGTTAGGCCCTTATTCCAACCCCCATCTTAGTAAGAACTAAAAATCTGTAAAAGTCTGAGAAAGCTGTTTTAAACTGCTTAATAAGGAGTCTTCATGAATACATAAATCTTTCATTGTTCTCTTATGTTCTGATGATAGAAATGTTTCAATACTTGCATTCCTAGAGCCAAAAACGACCCTGCAGTAGATTTGTATCAATACCTAGAAACTGTACCATTGTTAGAATAATCTGGGAAGGGGGAGCAGGGTCCTAGGCCCAGAGAGGGTCCCTGATTGGACAAGTGCAGGAGGCGTTGAAACCAATAGAAAGTCTGCATGTATCAAACTGAAAAGGAATGTATAAAATGAATATGTTTCTGTAAGAGTTTTGCTCAGTCCTTTTTGAAGCTTGATTCTCTGAGCCTTGTGCACAATAAATTGGCTTGGATCTTTGAACTGACTCCTGGTATTATTTATTGCATGCTTATCAGCTGCCACACCGCCAGCGCTCTGCAGGCTCTCTTCACTAGGAAGTGTGGGGCAGGCAGCTAGTGACAGCACTCTCCTGACATTGGCGCCTCCCTGCCAAGTTTATCCAGCTTACTGGGTAGCACCGGCCCTGGTCCAGCATTTGTCTTGCTCCTCCCCCATCCCCCTCTGTCCAGCATTTGTCCTCCTGTGATCCTTTAAGCACTATGATTATTATATTCACGTGGGTTCTTCAATAGTTCAGAGCCTGTGCTATTGATAAAAAAGATTGATATTTAATGCCTTTTACATTCATTATTTAGTTTGGTTACCATGGTAACTCAAGTTCACTTTGCGCCATTTGGCTCCTTTAAAATGAGGCTCTAGTAGACCGGTGTTCATCTACACACTTGTGTTTGTAAACTTGCACTTTGTATCATTGCGGTAAGTCTTTAACTCCCCCCTTTGTGGCTTTGGTTTTTCATGTATTCTTTAGCAATTGTGGAGAAAATTATTTGGAGCTTTAACTTAATGTGTACAGTCTGGCTCTTGCACATTGGAGTGTTGGCAGTTATAGCATAGTGCCGATTTTCTCCCAATGCTTTTATTTTCAAGTATAATTGATGATGGGTAATGCTGCCTTTTAAATTTTATAAATAGCGCTACTGCTCAAGCTATTTCTAGCTATTTGTTTTTTGCAACTATATGATGATATTAGTGGAGGAGTACCTAGTGGTTAGAACACTGGCTTTTGGTAACCAAGCAACCAGGGTTCAATTCCCATTAGCACTCCTTGTGGCCTTGGGCAAGTCACTTAACCCTCCATTGCCTCGGAAGAAAGGCCTGGCAATCTACTTCCGGTGACATTGCCAAGAAAACCCAGGAGCTTCTGGGTCGCCAGGAGTCAGGACTGACTCAAAGGCACACATTGCTTGCATGATGATATTGAGTTGGATAGACTAATTGTAAAAAAAAAAAAAAAAAAAAGGGTGTGTGTGCTATTTATGCTTTACAAATTGCAAAGGGCGTAGTTTTGCAATCAGAGGTTTGACTTTAATAGACAACGTCATCAAGACATGATACTTTTAATATTTACTTTTTCAGATTATCGTTTGCTATCTACAGTCCTCACAGGCAGCCAAGTATGGTTTCCTTTCCCTCCTCCCCTCCCCGTTTTCCCTCCCCTCCTCTCTCCCTCTTTCCCCTTGCTTTGGTTTTAACATTATTGAATATTTTTATATTCACTATTAGTACAATAATCCAGACTACAGAGATAGTACCTATTGGCTGGTAAAGGAATACATTTTTGTTGCCTCCTCGTCTCCCCCGTGATTTGGTTTTTATATTACTTAATACTTTTATATTTACTATAAGTACTAGAATCCAGGCTACAGAGATAGTATCTATTGGTTTTTAAAGAAATAAACTTTTGCTGCTTCCTCCTCGTCTCTACATATTCATGCTGCACACAATTGGTGTTTGTTAATGATTTTCCATTGTTTTTATTGCTATGTCCTCATATATTTATCAGAAAATGTCATCCTCCTATTATTTTATTTATGTTTAGGTACCATTATTTGTGCTTATTATCAATTTTATGTCTTTTAGTTACAATTTGTTTTTGTTATGAATCATTGTATAATTTTTTTAGGATTTATTGATTTTAATGTGTTTTTGTTATTTTATTCTGTTGGAGGTTATAATACCCCCTGAAGGAGGCATATGTGTAGAAACACTGCAAGTGTAGGGGTTATTAACAAAGCTATCTTGGATTCATAGACGTGCCTCTACTTCACCTTGCTCCTGCTGTACACTGGTTTTTTTGCGGGCGATTGTGCCTCCCTTTGACTCCCCTCCCCTGTTGTCCAGCATCTGTCGTCCTGCCCCCTCCCCTGTTGTCCAGCATCTGTCCTCCTGCCTCCTCCCCTGTTGTCCAGCATCTGTCCTCCTGCCCCCCCCCCATTATCCAGCATCTGTCCTCCTGCCCCCTCCCTGTTGTCCAGCATTTGTTCTCCTTCCCCCTCCCGTTATCCTACTACTACTACTGAGCATTTGTATAGTGCTACAAGTCGTACGTAGCGCTGCACAGACATGTAAGAGACAGTCCCTGCTCATCAGAGCTTACAATCTAGTCAAGACAGACAACACAGAAGGTGTAGGCAGGAATAAACAAGGGAGACAGAAAAAGAAAAAGGAGATCAGATGAGTCAAGATCCAAAAGCAGCAGGGAAGAGGTGAGTTTTCAGCCTGGATTTGAAGAGGGTTAGAGAAGGTGCCTGGTATATAGACACAGGTAGTTTGTTCCAGGCGTAAGATGCAACAAGGTGAAAGGAGCAAAGTCTGGAGTTAGCAATAGAAGAGAAGGGTACAGATAGAAGCAATTTGCCAGAAGAGCAGAGTTCCCGAGGGGGGGGGGGGGTGTAGGGAGAGATAAGAGAAGAAAGGTAGTGAGAAGCTGCAGAGCAAATGCACTTATAGGTCAGCAGGAGAAGTTTGAAATGGATGTAGAAATGGATAAGAAGCCAGTAAAGTGACTTGAGAAAAGAAGTAATATGGGCATGATGAGGCTGGCGGAAGATTAGCCGCACAGCAGAGTGTTGAGCAGATTGAAAGGGAGAGAGATGATTCAAAGGGAGACCAGCAAGGAGTAGGTTACAGTAGTCAAGACGGGAGGTGTTCAAGGAGTGGATAAGCGTCTTAGTAGTGTGTTCAGAAAGGAAAGGATGGATTTTGCTGATGTTATAGAGAAAGAAACGGTAGGTCTTAGCTATCAGATGGATGTGTGTGGAGAAAAAGAGAGAGAAGTCAAAGACAACCCCAAGATTGCAGGCCGAGGAAACAGGAAAGAGTACAGAGTTATCCACAGAGACTGAGAAAGGAGGAAAGGGGGGGAGTTTTGGGGAGAAAGATAAGAAAGTTCAGTCTTGGCCATGTTCAATTTCAAGTGGTGGTGAGACATCCAGGCAGCAATGTCAGAAAGGCAGGCAGAGATCTGGGTCTGGATTGCTGGAGAGATTTCAGGCGTAGAGAGGTAGATCTGGGAGTCATTAGCATACAGATGGTACTGAAAGCCATGGGAAGAGATCAGCGCACCAAGGGACTTGGTATAGAGAGAGAAAAGGAGCAGACCCAAGACAGATCCTTGGGGTACACCAACAGAGATCAAGAAGGATGAGGACAGAGTAAAGGCCCTTGGATTTTGCCAGGAACAAGTCACTGAGACTTTGGCAAGAGCTGTTTCAGTAGAGTTTAAAGGATGAAAGCCAGACTGTAAAGGATCCAGGAGGGCATTAGAGGAGAGGAAGTCGAGGCAGCGGTGGTGAACCGCACGTTCAAGTAGTTTAGAAATGAAGGGAAGGAGGGAGATGGGTCGATAATTAGGACAGGAAGGATCAAGTGAGGGTTTCTTGAGGAGAGGTGTGACCACAGCATGCTTGAAGGCTGCAGGGACTTTTGCAGTGGAGAGCGATAGGTTGAGAATATGCAAGATGGAAGGGACAATGGTAGAGGAGATGGGGCTTAGGAGACGGGTGGGGATAGGATCAGAGGAGCAGTTGGTGAGTTTGGAGGAAGAAAGAAGGTGTGCAGTATCCTCTTCAGAGATCACAGGAAAGGAAGAGAGGGTAGCAGAGGTGGGGGGGGGGGGGAGAAGGAGTGAAGCGGGGGAGGAGGGGAAGTAGCTGACTTTGTGGGGAATTGGAGGGTGATCTTGTGGATTTTGTCATGGAAATAGTCAGCCAGGGTTTGGGCAGAAAGGGAGGGGGAGGGATCAGGGGCGGAGGCACTTTGAAGAGAGAGCTGAGAGTAGTAAAGAGACTGCGAGGATCAGAGGCAAGAGAGTTAGTCAGATGGACATAATAGTTTTGTTTGGCAGGAGCTATGGCTGACTGGAAAGAGACAAGCATGAATTTGAAGTGTAGAAAGTCTGCAAGGGAGCAGGATTTGAGCCAAGCACGCTCAGCAGAACAGGCATAGGAACGTAGATAGCGGGTAGTGGATGAGAGCCAGGGTTGGGGTGCAGAACGTCTCACAGGACGTAGCATGGGCGGAGCAAGAGCATCCAGAGCAGAGTGCAGCATTATAGGAAGTTACTGCCTCATCAACAGACTTGGATGACATAGTGGAAGAAAGAGATGAAGAAATAGTGGAAGAGAGAACCAAGGGATCAATAGCATGAAGATTTCTAAATAGGTTGGAGGAGACAGGACGAGGTTGAGGCATTGGGTGATAAAGATTAAAGCTTAAAAAGGTGATGGTCAGATAAGGGAAGAACTGATCTACAGAGGTTCGAGGATAAGCAACTAGAGAAAAATACCAGGTCAAGGCAGTGGCCATGCTGGTGAGTGGGGGCAGTGGAACAAAGCTGGAGGTCAAACGAGGAGGTAAGAGAGAGGAGCTTTAAAGCATAAGGATCAGAGGGGTTATCGACATGAATGTTAAAATCCCCAAGAATAAGAGTGGGCGAAGAGGAATCCAGAAAGAAGGAAAGCCACAAGTCAAAGTCGGTGAGAAAGGTAGAAGCAGACTTGTCAGGAGGTTGATAAATAACAGCTACTCGGAGAGGAAGTGGAGTGAAAAGGCCGATGGAGTGGATTTCAAAAGAGAGAAAGGAGTGAGGCTGAGGCAGCAGGAGGGCTTGGAATTGGAAGGAGGGAGAAAGTAGAAGCCCAACACCACCACCACGGCCAGTGGGACGAGGTGTATGGGAGAACTGATAGCCCCCATGACAGAGAGCAGCAATAGATGCAGTATCATCTGGAAGGAGCCAGGTCTCCATTAGAGCAAGAAGATGAAGAGATCATGAGTAAAGCAAGTTTATTAGAGACAGAGTGTGTGTTCCATAAGGCACATGGGAGAGTGGGAAGGGGAAAGGAGAGGGATATGAATAAGATTAGAGGTGTTGCGTGAAGATCTCTTCTCAGAGTGAGACAGAAGTCTAGGGGGGCCAGGATTGTGGTTGATATCTCCGGATGAGAGAAGGAGAAGGAGTAGCAGAGTACGGGGTAGAGAGGAGACAGTACGGCGGAAACGAGGGTGAGGTTGTCTTAAAGACAGAGGAGATGGTTGAATGAGAGGGAGAAAGCGATGAAGCTCAAGAGCTGATGACAGGGTAGAAGACAGAATGGAGGGGTAAGTGAGGATGGTAAAGGGGAGATAAGGAGGGGAAGAGTGCGGATGCTGGTACGAGGGGAGACAGTGAGAATGAAGTAGAAGAAGACAATGTGATGAGGAGCCATAGGAGAGGAATAGAGAGAAGAACAAAGGCCAGAGGATATAGAAGGTGGAAGAGTCAGAGATTGGGCACACCTATGTGTAAAGTAGGTAATGAGCAGATGACAGCTATAAGAGACAGCAAGCCATGGGGTGGGTGGGTAGAGGGGAGGGGGAGGGGGCGGGGTACAAGTTATACAGCTGAGAAAGCAGAACAAAAGTACAATATAAGGGGTAGAGAGGTAAGAGAACACACTAACAGTGACAAATAAATAAATAAAGAAGTGCAGACTGATATATCTCACAGCAAATTCACTCACAGGAGCTAAAGTTCACCTCTCAAGCAGAACACTACAAGGGCACTGCTCTTCCCAGAGCACAGAGAGGCAAACAGACAGCAAGGCACAGCTGGTAGACAGGAAGAGGGGCTGGACAATACCTCAGCAGGGGGGAGGGGTTAATCACTCAGGTAGACTAAGAGCAGAGACAGGGAACAAATATAGACTCAAACTATGGAGACAGAGCAAGGAGAGAGATTGAATTAAAAGTCAAAGTTAAGCCGGCCAACACAGACAGGCCAGATAGTTAAAGGAAGCAGGGTAAGTTATACAGCTGAGAGAGAACAAAAGTGCAAAATAAGGGGCAGAGAGGTAAGAGAACACACTAACAGTGACAAATAAATAAGTGCAGACTGATATATCTCACAGCAAATTGTCCAGCATTTGTCCTCCTGCCCCCTTCCCATTGTCCAGAATCTTTCCTCCTGCCTCTTGTCCAAAATCTGTCCACCTGCCTCCTCCCCTGTTGTCCAGCATATGTCTTCCTGCCGCCTCCTCGTTTTCCAGAATCTGTCCTCCTGCCCCCCTCCCCTGTTGTCCAGCATTTGTCTTCCCCCACCCCCCATCCAGCATCTACCCGTCTGCCTCTCTTCCTGCTGCTGCCGCAAATGCAAAAACACGGTATTTTAAAGCCGACAGAAGTTTATAAATCTCTGCTGGTTCCACCTCCCTTCTGACGCAAAAACCATCATCAGAAGGGGTAGGACCCATCAGGGCCTTACTCCAGCATGCTTGTAAGACCCTGATGGGTCCTGCCCCTTCTGAAGATGCTTTTCGCATTAGAGGGAGGGCAGAACAAGCAGGGACTTACAAGCCTCTGTAGGAGATAACATGTCAAATGTCCATGTGCGTGCCCATGTGAGCAGCAGCGATCATCACACGGTATGGTCTGATATAACAGCCAAGGTGGACTCCAATCACAGCAGGCTCAAAGTGTCGACTGCAAAAACACTGACCTCAGTAAAATGGCCAAGTACCTGAAGGAGGAGTTGGCAAGATGGGAGGGGTTAAGGGAAGTGGAATTGCAATGGACTAAACTGAAAGAGGCAATAAAAGAGGCATCAGATATATATGTAAAGAAAGTAAATAAAAACAAGAGGAAAAGGAAACCTATTTGGTTCTCCAAAGAAGTGGCTGCACTAATAAAGGCAAAAAACAGTTTTCACAAAATTCAGAAGTTCGCAAACAAAGGAACACAGAAAGGAATTCAGGATCAAACTAAAAGAGACAAAGAGAGTGATAGGGGAAAATAAAATAAGGAAAAGTTTAAGAGGCCTGCAAGGGATAATAGGAATTCTGTATATATCTATGTATGGAAAGGAATGTGCTGTGCTAAGACAAATTGATTAAAGGGAGAACTCTGTACTGGTAATGACGTCCCAGAACATGGAACCGAAGGTACTTCCGGTGCGCTTTGTGGATGCGGATGTGTGTATAGGCTTCCTGCAGGTCCAGAGATGCTAGCCAGTCCCCGCTCTGGATCAGGGGAAGGATGGTGTTGAGTGAGTACATCCTGAATTTCTCTTTGGTGATAAACCTGTTCAATTTGCGCAGGTCCAGGATGGGGTGTACCCCGCCCGATCTCTTCGGAATGAGGAAGTACCTCAAGTAGAACCCCATGTGTATCTCGGATGGGGGAACCTCCTCTATAGCGTGCGAGGCCAGCAGGTGTAACAGCTCCGTTGCCATGGCACGTTGGAGTTGAGGGGGAGTTTCGCTGATGGGTTTGTGGCGTTGGCAGGGTGGCGCAGAGAACCGTATGCGGTACCCCTTGCGGATGATTCGTAACACCCAGGCGTCCGAGGTAAGGTTTTCCCATTCTGGCACGAAAAAGGAAAGGCGTCCCCCAATCTGGGGTGGTGCCTTTCCATGACTGTCAAAAAGATGGTCCGTTCTTGGCGGGCTGCGAGTTGCCGCTCTTCTTCGGTCTGCGGTCACGTTGGGACTGACGTTGCTGCGGAGGTCCTTGGTAGGAGTTAGATTTATATCTTTGTCCTTGCCATTTCCTGTTTGAGGAGTACTTCTTGTTGTAAGAGTAGTACGGTTTCCGCTGGTAGCTGTTCTTTGAGGAGCTGCCGGCCCATTCCAGGCCATCCTCTGCCAGGGCCTGCAGGGTAGTGCAGTCCTCTTTATTTATTTTATTTTATTTATTTAACTATTTCTTTTATACCGCCCCTTCCAGAGATCAAGGGCGGTTTACATATAACAGATTAACAGTCTTGTACACAATTTGTATACATTTTACATAGAACAGTAGAAATCAACTATTTACATTGAACAGTAAATATAAACTTTGTAGGTATTGTAACAAAAACAACTTGAAGGTATTAAAGCAAAATCTTTGTAGGTATTAAAGCAAACATATCAAACTTTGTACAAAAGTATATTTACATCGTGTAGTGTGTGTGGTGTATGGGGTAGAAATTGTCGTAGGTGCTGGAATTTAGTTCCTTTTATTTTTGTCATCTCTTTCATGTTGTTCACGGTATCCGTGACCTTGTCACCAAAAAGTGATTCGCCCGAGCAGGGGGCATCAGCAATCTTGTCGTGGGCGTCGTCTCTGAGTCCAGATGCCCTCAGCCATGCCCATCTCCTAGCGGATATGGCTGTACCTGCCGTCCTTGCGGACGTATCGAAGGCGTCGAAGGCAGTACTTGCTAGGTGCTTGTTGCATTCAGACATGTCGGCGAGGGCGGAAGACAAGGTGGCTTGCGCCTCTTTTGGTAGAGTGGAGACGGCAGTCTTTATGGATGCCATGCAGGCGTCCTGGAAAAGGACATGCTGGAATTGGTGGGCAGCAATGCGTGCGCTGAGCATAGCCCCTTGGTAGACTTTCTTCCCAATGTCATCAAGGAGCTTCTGGTCCCGTCCGGGCGGATTATTGGCTTGGGTGCGCATAGACTTAACCCTCTTCAAGGCGGAGGAGACTACTATCGACTGGTGCGGTAGCTGTACCTTTTGGAACCCTGGAGTGGGTTGAAGCAGGTACTTGGAATCCAGCCTTCTGGAGGTCGCACGGCCAGATGCCGGTGTAGACCAGAGTCTCATGTGGCTGTCACGCAACTTCTGATGTAGCGGTAGCGCAAATGGGGTCTTTGGGACTGCCAGGTACTTCAGGACCTCTGGTTCCGCCTCGTCGGGAGCGCCGGGAGAGGACAGTGCGAGTGCCGCAGCCACTTTGCTGAGGAACTTGGGGTATGTCAAATCCTCTTGGGGTGGCGGAGGGCCGTCAGGCTCGGGAGAGTGTCTGTTCTCTGACGCCGGGCGATCCGCGGAGCCCACTACCGCAGCTTCTTCCTCCTGGTCCTCGGCGGCGCTGTCTGGGGAGGGCTCCTCCAGATGCGCTAGCGGTGGCTCGTGGTGCACGAGTACTTCTGCCACTTTATTTGTTGCCCTTTGTGGGACAGGTGCCAAGTTTGGCTCTGCCACATTTATTTATTTATTTATTTATTTATTTAAAGTCTCTTTTATACCGCGCTATTCAGCATCAGTGCGGTTTACAATAAACAACGAACATACACATTTCCAATAGTACTTTGTGTTTACATATGAACAGGAGAATCAACTTGGCTAACAGGGTAACTATATACAATAACAAGAGCTACAATTTACAGGCTGGTCATGTGTTCTTATGGTTTCAGACAGAGGAGATTTGTGAGGTTTCGGTAATTGGTGCTGAGCTTTCATTGGTTTCCGGGTAATGTAGGAGGAAGAGGTAGTGTTTCACAGCCTTCCTGAATTGGAATATGTTGTTAACTGTTGTCTCTTGTGCAGGTGGCAAGTTTACCTCTACAGCGGTGGCGATGCACGGTGGCGCCGTGGCAGTAGAGGGCGCAGTTTGCTGGACAAGTTGAGCCAGGAGGTGCAAGATGGCTGAGGAGTTGGAGGGATCGGACGACCTGGAGGAGCTTCTCCTGGATTTGTAACGCCTGGAGCAGTGCTTTCTGTGGTGTCCATGGCTCCTGCGGTGATAACGGCTGGATCCGGAGGAGTCGCTGCTGCTGTAGGAGTGCTTCCTGCGCTTGTGCGAGCTCCGGGAGCTGCCGCGGTGAGGAAACGCATCTCCCTCCCGTTCCCGGCTTCTCTGCCTCTTGCGGGAGCCGTTCCGATGCCTGCTGGAGCCCTCAGAATCAGAGTCATCGCTGACTGTGGCTGCAGGGAGATGACGTGCAGAAGCTGGGGTCGCGTGCTGATGATGTCGCGAGTGGGAGGGGCCAGCATTCTCGGCGTTCTGGGAGGTGGAGGGTTCACCGGGGGCGCCATCTTGACGTACCTCGTGGTTGAGGGGTGTCGCGTGGCCCGAAGAAGGGAGGCAAGCCCTCACTGCCGGTTCTTCTGCTGCAGGAGGCATCCTGGCCGCAGCGTGAGGAGTCGTCGTCTCAGGAGCCGGGCCGGAGGTGGAGGCCTCTACAGGCACACCTCGGGCCTTAGCGGCGGCAGCGGCAGCAGCGGCAACATGCTGCCTCGGGACCTCATGGAGATGTGTAGTGCTTAAGCAGCGTACACATAAGCCGTGCAGGTCCGCGCTGCTTAATTTCTTGCCACAGGGGCATTTCTTGAGGCCCGGCTTGGGCATGGCTGGTGAGTTGAATTTTCTTTCTTCTGATGAAAATGTGGAGAGCAGGGTTCCGTCTTGTCGGCAAGGCGGAAGGAAGTAAACTGACCAGGCTGAGGGCGGTCCTGGGAGGTGGGCTACCTGAGCAGGTAATCTGATCTCTAGAGAGCACTTCCGAATTGGCGCAACCGGAGGACGTCACCAGGTGTGGCTGACGCCATCCTGCAGTCCATGGAGAAAGGCAAAAAACAGTTTTCACAAAATTCAGAAGTTCGCAAACAGGAACACAGAAAGGAATTCAGGATCAAACTAAAAGAGACAAAGAGAGTGATAGGGGAAAATAAAATAAGGAAAAGTTTAAGAGGCCTGCAAGGGATAATAGGAATTCTGTATATATTTATGTATGGAAAGGAATGTGCTGTGCTAAGACAAATTGATTGTTCTACACAGAGACGACTAACATCTGCAAAGTTACTGATAAACTGTTGTTACTGATAAACTGTGGTGGGCCTCAGGGGATTTTATTTATTTATATTCTCTTATATACTGCGCTATTCTGCATCAGTGTGGTTTACATTGAACAAACTGAAATTACATTGAACAGGGTATTATAACTTGGAGATAACTATTTTACAGGGAACATGGGCTATGGAGGGTTAAGTGGCTTGCCCAAGACCACAAGGAGCACCTGTGGGACTAGAAACCCCAGTCCTTCCGGCCCAAAGTTGCTGTCCTCTAGTGGGATTTGAACCCCCGACCTTCTGGTCTGAAGTACCTTGCCCCAACCACTAGGCCACTCCTCCACTCCACTGGGATGGGTTGATGACGTATGTATATGTTTCTGTTCATGTATAAAAGACAGACAGCCCCTCTAACCTGTGGAATAAACTTGCATACTGTCGTCCTGTGTGGTTGTGAATTCATTCCCCTGGATTCCAGACAGCCGAGGAGGAACTCAAGGAGCAGATGGAGGGGATTCCCTGGGCCTGGAGGCTGTGAATAGGGACTATCCCGTTACAATTTGGTGTCAGAAGTGGGATCCTCCCGTGGGTCGGGGGGAGTCCCGGGTGCTTTGGTAGCACGGTCAAAATTCCTCTGTCATCCCTGGGTGGGATGCGAGGCGGTATCTGCTTCACGTTCCTTCTCGGCTGCTATTGCTTGTGTGTGTGTGTGTGTGAGTCAGGCAAGATGCCCCTGTACGGTCCTGAAGCGAGAGCACTTGTGACGGACCTGTGCAGAACGCAAGTGGCCTGACGTGTGTTTGTTGTGATTATTAGAGAATGGACCAGTCCCAAGGTAAAGGGACCAGCCCGGACTCCATGGGAGTGACTGCATTGCCGCAGCCTAAAGTTTTCATTAGGTTTATAGGTTAATCATTGAGGGAGTTGTTAGGTTTTAGAAGTTTAATTTGTTGTTTTTATAAAATACGGAAATTAAGTACAAGTAATTATTATAGAGGCTTCTAGATGTGTGCTGCAAAAACATCTGCATCTAGAGATAGCAGAGCCTAAGAGACACATATTCCTCTCTCCCCCCCCCCCCCCCCCACCTTCCTGATCTTTGTGGTCCAAAGGATAAGGACTGGTAGACAGAACAGAAAGCTAAAGTTAAAAGGCATACTAAAATGTAGAGGATTATGTATTTGAAGCGTGTCTATTTATTGCCATATTGTAAGAGACAAGATAAATAGAAAAACTAATTTTGTAGAGGTCAGGGCTGATTTGAGTAATATAACGAAGCTATGTTAAATAAAAGAGATCCTTGCTCTGTTGACCTCTTGTAATGCAAAGGTTTTGTGGAGCAAGCACAAAGTAAATAAACAATTAACCATTAGTATGGGGGTCAGAAGAACAAGGAAAACTACATTCTGGCATATGATCTGTCATGTAAGAATATGGAAAAACCCACGTGTGCTTGAGCACACTAGATAGGTCAATAAGACTGTATTAGTTAGCCAATAAGATACTGGAGGTAGGGACCTGTAGACTCAACAAAGTTATAAATGTCACTGAAATATATAAAAGGGTGTGTCTGTATTTAGACGTCCATTGCTATAGCAATGTACTGAATAATAAAAATAATAAAAGAGCTCTTAAACTGCTTCACAATATTCTTCTCTGAGTCTCATTGGCCGGTTTGGCCACAGGTAAATGTGGGGATAACAGATGGGGGCTCTCCGGGACTTTCCACAGTAGAGTGACTCCTGCTGAGTGGAGGTGGGAAGACGCATCCTGTTGATTTCAACAGTCTCACCTCTTCCTCGGCGGAGATGTTTCTCTGCTAGTTGGTAAAGATCCTGGAGCTGAACAAAGAATAGAGGTGTTGTGAACCAGAGTGTGAAAAATGGGAAAATTAAACATAGGCATTACTGCAGCAACCAAGCAATTCTGTGCACGGACCAAAGTAAGGAAAAGGGGGAGAATGATAAGAAATGTAGTCTTTCCAACATTCCCCCAGATAGTCCCTTGGGAAAGATGCTAAAATATTGGAAAGATAATAAGACCACTAAGATAAGATGATGAAATATCCTCCTGTTGTTTTGGGGGGGTTTTGGCCCAAGTATGGGGCTGAGGAGGACTGGATTTGTTAGGCATTAAACATTTATGTGAATAGTAAGTCTGAAGTGGAGGAATCAAGGGAGAGGGGTGGGCTTCAAATATCCCCTTTAAAGAGAAAAAGAGGGGGAGGGTCTAGTTCAGTATGCAGGGTGAAATTTCTTAAGAAAACCTTCTTATTCTGATCAGATAGGTTGCTATACTTAAAGACTAATAGATGCCTAGGAATAAAGCACTTGTAAGCTTTGATTAGTCTTCTGTTTAAATAAGAACCTCTGTAATATGTTTTAGTCTACAGTAAATATTATTTTTTTCTCATTGCTGGCTGGGGCAGGATTTAAGGAATCTGAATAAGATTGTCCAGACCCAGCATCCTGTGGTCCCAAACCCTTATATATATTGTTGAGCAAAATTTTGCATGACCACAAATGGTTCAGTGTAGTAGATTTGAGGTATGTGTTTTGGGCCTGCTCCCTAGGCACTATGTAGATGACCTCCTAAGTTCAGGGAAAAAGAAACCAGTTGTGATAGAAGCCACTAACAGTCTGCTGAATTTCTTGGGAAAGAAAGGATTAAGGGTGTCCCGGGAAAAATTACAATATGTGAAGAGGAAGGTTAAGTATTTGGGACACTTCATAAGTGAAGGAAAGAGAAAAATAAATCCGGAGAGAATAAAGGGTATTGTGGAGTTACCTTTGCCTAAAACTAAGGAGCTGATATCCGCTTGGTCGGGTGTATGCCAACGTGTGAGAAATCAGACTTTTTCTCCAGCCATCGCTATGCTCTCCCAGCCGATGGTAAAAGGACTGTGATGTCAGAAAGGTCTGGTGGAAACTGTTCTGTTTTCCTTTGACCTTCAAAGTAGGGGTTGAGAGCCCTGTCAGGACAATGGGGCATCCTGAGCCAGTAATTCCGAGATTGCAACTTGAAAATAATTAAATCTTGTGTTTGTTCTTTGTCTTGTGTATGCTATCAAGCAAACTTAAAAAGTTAAAGGAGAATTTTATATATTATGGCAAGCACCTCATAGAGAGCATAATTATTGTTCATATATTACAAAAACAAAGAGTTGTAAATTTAATAGCAATCACAATTAGTAACAATTCTCAAGCAACATTTTATTTTTAAACTCTTAGGGGTATGTTTACTAAAGTGCGGTAAACTTGAATAACGCGCATTGTATGACGTTAATGATCGTAAGTGCAGTATAACGCGCGTAATCACACGCCAACGACCGTTAACGTCATACTACGCGCGTTAACCGCACATAACGATCGTAAAGCCCCGCGGCGCGTTAAAACGGCGCAGAAGGTGGAGAGTGGGCGGAGAGAAGGGGTCAATGGGCGGAGAGTGGGCGGGGAGAGGCTCCCCTCTCACTAACGCGCTGAATTTCTGAGCTCAATTCCAACGTGAATGAAAATCTGCCGTTAAAGGCATATTACAGGGAAGAGAAACCATTTTCGTCAGCAATGTACAGCAAAACCGGGGAAACCTACAAAACGTGAGCAGTGTGATACATGTGCACAGAACAAAAGTTCACATAAAACTTTAAAAATGACCACAAGAAATATTGTAGAAAGTATAATCCTGCTGGGCAACAGTGATAACAATGGGCAACAATGAAAAACACTCCCAGGAAAGCTCCAAAAAAAATAAATGTTTGGAAGGGTCTACGGTCCGTAGACCCTTTCAAAAAGCATTTCATTTTATTGGAGCTTTCCTGGGAGTGTTTTTCATTGTTGCCCAATGATATCATTGTTGCCCAGCTCGGTTATGGGTGTTTGCCCCTTTTTTCGAGGTCTTTTTGAGGTTTATTTGCACTTTTGTCTCCATACAAGGTAAATGAGCCCACAGTAAAATTGTGCAGAACAGGGTTTCTGACTCGTCAGGCCAGTTTTCCTATCTCCAGGGACTGCACTGTCTCTGTGGCCACAGTGTGGTGCAACGGACACAGCCAGTGCCTGTAAGACCAGAGGGTCACAGGTTCAAATCCCAGCTGGGGCTCCTGCCAACCCAGTCCCCATAGTTTTACCCACCACTAAACAGTGATAGTAAAGACACTCCTTTATTGCAGAGAACATACGCATGGTTACTACGCCTATATTTTACCACACCAAACACAGACATCAGAAACAGGCACATTACCTAAAGCAGAGTCCCGCAAATGCAGTCCTGGAGGGCCCCACACCATTCCGGTTTCATGCTGCCTCTAATAAAGATGCCTGTGCTGCATAGCTATGCACCACCCCCATGATATGCAGATGTAGCTCATGCATATTTATGAGGGACAGCATGAAAACCCGAACAGTGTTTGGAACACCAGGACTGGAGTTGTGGAACTCTGCCGTAAAGCAGCAGCCAACAGGGCCACCCACAGGCCCCATTGGCCAATGCCTCCTGGAGAGGCAAGACATTGGGCCCTGCCTGTATCTCCCAATACTAGCAGTTGCATACCTTAGCAATGCCACCCTACACCTGGGTATATGGTACACAGCTATCAAACGTTTCCTATGATAACTGGCAGATATCAATTCCTACGTTAAGCACATTTTGCTCATTGAGCTCCACCATAACAATCATTCTGATGTTTGCGGTGTGTGCTGCAGGTCTGGTCTCTGACAGTGTTCACCACCCTGGGGAGTGACCCCCCAACAGTCTTGTGTACCATATCCATGCCTGTACTATGCCCAGGACTGGTGTGGTGGGTATGGCTGCTGACCACCTCTATAGTAGCACAATGCTGGCATAGGTGTGGGGGTGGCTGTCTGTCTATCCAGTGTGTGGTGGCTGCAAACACCTTCCACAGCCCACACTGCCAGCAATGTTGCCAGTATTGGGCTGCCAATGTGCATAATGAGGAGCAAGGTACCATGGGTATAGGCCGGACAGGGTGGCCTGGCCAGGGTGCATCTGCACAGGGCATAGGGCAGTGACAGGCACATTGTAGTGCCCGGCCACCACCTACACAGACAGGGTGACCTCAGTATATCCTGCTGAGAGATCACTCTCACCCTGACTGTGCAGTGACCACAGCATGGCTAGGCACTCCCATAGTGCTATCTAGTATTTCTCTCATGTGATAGATATGGGTTTCCTTTTGGGGCCCAGTCACTGATGTATCTGCTTGCTGTGTATGCTGACATCCCAGTTCTGGGTGCAGGCATCTCCACTGGGCACTAGCAGACTGTTTGCAGCTGGTATGTGTTGTGATGGAGTGGCTTGCAGGGTGCAGTGGCTGATGGCTTGCACCAGGGGAATATCAGATAGTGGTGGGGTGCAGCATACCATATCCAGGCCTAATGTCTGTCTGCTATTGTGTTATGGATGTGTACAGAACTGCATTGACTGCCCTGTGGGGTGTCTGTTCCTCAGCAGGACTGGGGTTGATGTTCCCCTCTACTGCCACCTTTGCAGGGAGGTAGACTGTGGCTCTTTTGATAGGAGACCCTGTTTGCCACCCTCAGCCCTGGGGGAGGGGGTGGTGGTGCATGGGGGCTACACCTGACTGAAACAGACAGAGATGTCCAAGGTGTTCCTGCAGAAACTACCTATCTCACACATTAACACTGCTTTGGACCTGCGCCATGGCCTCTTTCAGCCATGGACGGTGCTGTGGACCTAGTGCTGGGCGCCTCACTGCACCCTCAGGGTGAGCACAGTACCCGCACAATGTGACAGTGTGTAGCTACTCTGTGCCAGTACAACACATGGTCAGTACCCCCTACCAGGCCGAGGTACTGTGGGGGTGCACCTGATCACTTCCCCCCTACCAGGCTGAGGTGCTGTGGGGGTACATTCCCCATGGTGTGTATCTGTGGATGGCTGATTTGCATGTGCAGTGCATCATGGGTGTGACTGGCACAATCCAACCCTGGGTAAATCCAGCACCTGCTCACAGGCTCAGATACACCATAGGCCATCACACGTACATCTGTTAGCATAATGCATAGGTGCAGGACACCCTAAAGAGTCTGTAATATTAGGTGCCCACGCTGGTAAAAACACACGTACCCACGCACGATTGTACGCATGCACCAATGCACGTAGCTACACACGTACCAACGCACGCAGCCACGCACGTGGCTAGGCACACTGCGAGGGTGTGTTTCTGGCACCACTACTCAACATAAAGAAAAACATGCCTCCTCATTCCCTATGTAATGTACAGGGTGATGCCTGGGCCAGCCTTCTGCGTTAGGCACACTGGGGACTCGAACCCATGCTGCCTGTAACAGCGGTCAGTACACTAACCATTGTGCTACAGCTCTGTTTCAGTGCTTTGTGTCTGTACGCCTTCATACGATTAACGCGCAGTAACGCACCACGGCGCCCTGTAACGCTCGTTAGTTTTTGGAACGCGCGTTAGTGGTTAGGATGTCCCGCCCATGTCCTTTTTTGGCTTTCCTTTCACTAACGCAGCTCCTAACGCGATTTGCACTAATGCAGTTTAGTAAACATACCCCTTAGTATTTAGGACTTTTCTCTCTCTTGTTCAGCTACATATTTAGATAAATGATATAGTAATCTGCATTTGCCTGAAGGAATCTGGACACAAGAGAGACCTGCTGTTTAATTTGCTACCTAAGATAACATCAAGGTTGGCTGTAACTCTAAGTAATTTGTTTTAAAAATAAACTTCATCATTTTCAGATCAGTTTGATACTGGTCTCAGGTATTATGTATAGGGTTTTAATTTAAATGTGACAAAGTATGATTTTGAATTCACCTCTTTGCAGTTTCATGTCATTTGAATGCCTGTTTCCTGAACTGTACGATTTAAGTTAATTACTTTGCATTGTTAAGCTCAGTGCGGATGACTGATGAACAGGACAGTAACACCATAGGTGTTAAATTAAACTGGAAAGATCAGTATAGTTATTACAATATTGGATTTTAGGATAAATTCACCTGTTTTTCTGTATTTGAATTTTACGTGTTGGTGTGCAAAGAAAAAGTGTACTTTGTTTTGAAAGTTTTTTTTTAAATTTCAGTTTCAGGAGTACAGTATATTGTAGCACTGTGAGATACAAATTTTCTTTAGTTTATACACTTGCACTTATGTTCCCAAATATACTTGTAGCAATACATTATGTAAAGGTCCAGTACATTGTTTCCTTTGAACTTGCATTGCCCTTAAGTTTGCTGGAATTCTGGACAGAGGCTGATCTGAAATTGCTTTGTTCCCAAGCATATAGATCATATTTAGTGGAAAGATGGAACTGAGTTCCCAGAAAATATGAGAATATTTGTAATGTTATTTACAAATAAAACAATAACATTAACGAGTTGATTTGGAGAAAACAAAATCTTGCTTGTCAGCAACGATCCAGGAGAGGTTTGGGAAAAAGAAACAGAGAAGCAGAAGGTGAGGCTACAGTCTAAGAAAAGGCAATAAACATGATGCTTCTAATGTGATGATCTTGGCCACTGGAATTCTGACTGCTCTAAGACTCCTCTAAGACCTTGTATATTTATGCCTCTGCAGAGACATGAATAGGCAGGGGAGAGAGTAGAACTAGAAGAACCCGAGGAAGTATCGCCATGAGGCCCAACCACAAATGCTTTGTACCTTCTTAGGCCTCTCACCTCAAAAGGATCTTTTTTTGACACCATGAGCAGCTTACACAAATCCTTGTGGACACTGCAGTTACAAGATCAGTCCTCAAATATTTTGAGTTTCCTACAACACACTCATTGGGAATGGTGTATATGATAGACTCTAATCACACCTGAGAGATATGTGGCCATTCTGTTAGAAGCCATACTCCTTCCTATTGGGATTGATGTTATAAAATGCCGTGAAGTACTAGTTTTATATTGTAAGGACTTTACCTATTATGTTTAGACAGTTGCTAATTAGAATGAGCACATGTCCACTTAGTACTAGACTAATTAAGTTAGTGGGAAAGGAGCACTGTTTACTCATATTGTTATGCTTATTGAGAAGAATCTACATTTATATTTTCTACCTACCATTTGTTTACAACAATACTGTTTTTAACAATTGTTCGCTGTTCTTAGCAGCCTTGCCAAATAAGGATACATTAGTATGGTATAAAAAAAAACAGAAGGACCTATGCATGTAGTTTGATGGAATGATGTAAGTGGAAAAAAAGTGGTGTTGGGAGGAGTGTGATGTAATATTCATGTCGGAAAAGAGAACTCAGATTGACAGTAAAAAATGGTGAAGGTAAAATTGAGATGTGAAATGATGTATCCACCTAGAAAAGAAACTAAACTGTCTTGCCTTTGACTCTGTTCAACAAAAAAACTGACCTAAGGGAGTAGACTGAAATTTTTCTCCCTTTGAACTGTTATACGGAAGACTGCTTACTTTTTATACTCCTGAGCCTCACTTTGGTTTCTTGTATTTCCTTGCAGCAGAGGCAACTCTCTTCCCTCCACAGGTATGCTCAGCAGTTCCAGTCCCTTCTGCTAGATGACTTAGCTCTTTTCTTTCAATCCGGAGACTGGATTATGGTAAAGACATACCACCAGCACACAGTACAAGCCCCTTTTCCAGTATGGGATCATTCCCGTTCTGATAACACCGACTGCAGTGAAGGTGGCGGCTAAAAGATCCTGGAGCCATTGCTCTCACTGGAAACATTCTCCATCTACAGATCTGGCTTCAGGACCAGGATGAGAAGTAGCTGACATCGGGGCAGCCAAGGCCCTAGCAGCTGGAGAGGGAGAGGAGAGGAGAAGACTCCTGAAGAAAAGCAGCTATCGGCCTGGAGGTACCGAACCAACACATCCCTTCAAGATTGGTGACCAGGTGCAGGTCAGAGTGCTTCATAAGCACGGTATCCTGAACCCGCCCTACGGACCTCCAACTACAGTGATCGCCATCACATGGATAGCCATCCTGTGGGATTCCTGCCCTTCGTGGATCCACGCTTCAAGGATCAAGCGTGCATCGCCTCCACCGATGCCTTCTTCGTTTCCAGACCGCCCTCCAGCCTCTTGACTAACATGTGCAATATTGCATTGACTCTCCTCCTACCACTCATGTGGTGCCTCCTTCAGCCCATCTCTGGAACTGTTAATACAGCAATACTACTTGCTCAAACTGCCTTAAATGTATCAGACTTTTGTGTGCGCAGCTCGCTACAAGCTGGAGCTTTTCTATCAACATGCCTCATTGCTATACTTTCTAATCTGTGTGACATGCAGAAATTTACAATTTAAACTGCACCCAGTCCCATGTTTCTTTTTCTACTTTCTTGTATAACATTGGTGTTCTTCCTTTGGGGTGGTCTCAGAGGACTGATTATTGCCCTATTGAGTGGTTTTATAATCCTTGTTCTTTTTTGTTGTATATTCTCATTGTCCTTAGCTGTTGTCGGAAGGCCTTGCAGAGCTCCACCACTTTTATGTACTCTTATGCACCTGTTTCCATGGTGGCTGATGTACCTGAGCATGCCGCCACTGACCTCCAGTTAATAATGTCTGCTTAACGATCCTTCAGAAGACTGTTTGGCTGTTCTTTTAGTGGGCCTATGCAGGCCCAAAGGGGGAATTGATAGGGGAAAATAAAATAAGGCAAAGTTAAAGAGGCCTGCAAGGGATAATAGGAATTCTGTATATATCTATGTATGGAAAGGAATGTGCTGTGCTAAGACAAATTGATTGTTCTACACAGAGACAACTAACATCTGCAAAGTTTATTTATTTATTTATTTAACATCTTTTATATACCGCACTATTTATAATCAGCGCGGTTTACATAGAACAATAAAACATCAGATAAGATACATATTATCTGTTTTTTACATGGAACAGGGACAGAAACTTGGGTAACCGGGGTAATTACTTACAATGAATAATAGTAATTGAACTATTTACATATGGACGGCTTATTGTATGAAGAGAACTTTGTTAGGATGAGAGAGAGGTGAGAGGTGTTACTGGGTTGGCAGAGGTTACGTGTTAAGAACGGGATTGTTGCTATTTGAGTGAGCTTGTGTTTCGGTATTCTCTGGGAAATATTTGATGAAAAGGTGATGCTTCAAGGCCTTTTTAAACTGGGAGAGATCAGTTACTGATAAACTGTGGTGGGCCTCAGGGGATGGGTTGATGACATATGTATATGTTTCTGTTCATGTATAAAAGACAGACAGCCCTTCTAACCTGTGGAATAAACATGCATACTGTCCTCCTGTGTGGTTGTGAGTTCATTCCCCTGGATTCCAGATAGCCAAGGAGGAACTCAAGGAGCAGATGGAGGGGATTCCCCGGGCCTGGAGGCTGTGAATAGGGACTATCCTGTTACAGAGAGAAATAAGGAAAGCAAAATCAAAGGCAGAAGAAAAGATGGCTAATGATGTGGTGACAAAACTTTCCTCGGGTATATTCGGGAGAGGAGGAAAATCAGAGGTGGAATTGCAGGACTCAAAAGTGCTGGGAACAGATTTGTGGAACGTGACACTGAAAAAGCGAAAATGCTAAACAAATACTTCTGCTCTGTTTTTACTAAAGAAAATCCTGGAGAAGGACCACCTGTGATTGACAAATATACAAATGGGAATGGAGTAGATACCACACCATTCACAGAAGATGATGTGTTAGAACAGCTTGCAAAACTGAAAGTGGACAAGGCCATGGTACCGATGGGATATATCCCACGATTCTGAAAGAGCTCAGAGAAGTTCTTGCAGGGCCTTTAAAGGATGTTTTTAATAGATCCTTGGAGACAGGAGCAGTTCCACAGGACTGGAGAAGGGCTGATGTAGAACCTCTTCACAAAAGTGGTAATAGGGAAGAAGTGACAAACTATAGGCCAGTAAGCCTTACCTTGGTGGCGGGGAAAAGTAATGGAGGTGCTCCTGAAAGAGCGAAAAATGGACTTTCTCAAAACCAACAGCATGCTTGATCCGAGGCAACATGTTTTTACCAAAGGACGATCCTGCCAAACAAATCTGATTGTGTTCTTTGACTGGGTGGCCAGAGAACTAGATCAAGGGCATGCGATGGATATCATCTATTTGGATTTCAGCAAAGCGTTTGATATTGTTTCTCATAGGAGGCTTATCAATATATTCAACAGCTTGGAGATGGGTCCCAAGGTAGTGAACTGGATCGGAAATTGGTTGACTGACAGACAACAGAAGGAACTCACTCGGATGAAAGGAAGGTGATTAGCTGTGTGCCCCAGGGTTTAGTCCTGGGACCGGTACTGTTCAATATATTTGTGAGTGATATTGCTGAAGGACTAAATGGAAAAGTAATAAGAACATAAGATATGCCATACTGGGTCAGACCAAGGTCCATCAAGCCCAGTATCCTGTTTCCAAGAGTGGCCAATCTAGGTCATACGTACCTAGCAGTTTCCTCAAAAGACACAGGTTCCACAATGCTTGTATTGGGTCAAGCATTGATATCCAGGGTCCCTTTTTAATAATGGTTTATGGACCTTTCCTCCAGGAACTTGTCCAAACCTTTTTTAAACCTAGCTACAATAACAGCCTTTACTACATTTCTGGTAACAAATTCCAGAGTTTGATTACACGTTGAGTGAAAAAATATTTTCTCTTATTTGTCTTAAATAGTTTACCCCCGGGGTCTCAAACACGTGGCCTGCGAGAGAACTTTGTGCGGCCCGCGATGGAGGGAAACAAAAAAAAAAAACCCTGGCTTCTGCTGCTGCCACCGTGGCAGCAGCAGAATCAGCTGTCCCGCGGCTCCTTCTCCTCTGCCCGGAAGAGCCCTGAGTTTGCTCCATCAGTGGCGGGCTTTTCAAGCCGCGAAGAGAGTATTTCCCCCTCACGCGGCTTAAGCCTATTCACTTTTCAAGCCACGCGTGAGGGAAATACTCTCTTCGCGGCTTGAAAAGCCCGCCGCTGATGGAGCAGACTTGGGGCTCTTCCGGGCAGAGGGGAAGGGGCCGCGGGACAGCTGATTCTGCTGCTGCCACGGCTGCAGCAGCAGAAGCCAGGGTTTTGTGTTTTTTTTTTATTTACCTGGGATGAGGGGGGGGGGGTTAGGACTGGAAATGGGCTGATGGGGGTTAGGAAGGACTGGAGGTGGGCTGATGGGGGGGAGTTAGGACTGGAAATGGGCTGATGGGGGTTAGGAAGGACTGGAGGTGTGCTGATGGGGGGGAGTTAGGACTGGTAATGAGCTATAGAGGTGCTAAGACTCGGGTAATGGGGGGTTAGGACTGAAAGTGGGCTAATGGCAGCGGCGGGGGGGGGGTAGGACTGGTAATGGGCTATGGTGGGAGCTAGGACTGGAAATGGGCTTAGTGGGGGGGGGGAGCTAGGACAGGAAATGGGCTGATGGTGGGGCTAGGATAGGACTGGAAATGGGCTGATGCGGGGACTAGAAGGGAGCGGATGCTGGGTGGGGCTGGAACTAGAAGGGAGCTGATGTTGGGGGAGGATTAGAATTTATTTATTTTATTTAGTTTACACTTATATACCGCTACTTCCAGCGATCAGCAGCGGTTTGATTACCAATTTGGGAGATGTCAAATCAGGACAGGAAAATTGGGTCATATATACATAGATTTAGGGTTAGGCACAGCATGCAGGGTTAGACACTTCAAAAGTTAGGTTTACAATATTTACATATTTACAGTTCTCTATTCATTACATTTACACAGGTCAGCATCATGGTGTCACTTTTTTACATCAGGTTATAGTGACATTTAAAAAGAATGGTATAGGGCTGGGAGAGTGAAATGGAGCGGGGAAAATATTTTGTGTGGGAGGGAAGAAAAATCTGCAATTGGCCAGGTATTGGGAGAGTAAGTGGTGATTGAGGATGGAGGGGTAAAATTTGAGTGGATGAAATAAGAATGAGAAAGGAGCAAAAGGAGAAAGATTAATATGTTAAAGCAGATGTAGAGGGAGAATGGAAAAAAACTAGAAGAAAGGACAAATGGACAGCAGACGATGGAGAGTTAGCAGAAGGCACGAAGAAACCAGAAGAAAGTGGCTGGAACAATTGCAACTGAAAAAAAATGCAAAAAAGGTAGAAAATATCTCTTTATTTTGAATTTATTAACTGGAATATGTCAGCTTTGGGAAATGTGCATCAATAACGTCTGCGCTTTGTTTAGTACAAGAGGAAATTAATTTATAGTTTTATTTCTACAGTGTTGTTGTACATTCCCAGTTTGGCTTTTGGGGTTCCCAGTTTAATTATTGTCTTCTTGTTTCTAAATTTTGATTCCTTGTTTGGAGATGGTGTATGTTCTGCATGTGTATCTGAGCTGAGGTATTCTGTTTATGTAATTCTTATTTGACATTGCTACTTGTTCTCTTTCCCCAGTAGGTCATGTATTGTTATTCTCTGAAATGTATTGGTTTAATATTTGCAGTGTTGCCTTTTGATAGGTAGGTTATGGTGCTTTCTGAGTCCTGGTAGTGCTGTTAGGATATGGCGGGTTTGCTATGGGTTCTAAATGGGCAGTGTGTGTTTGTAGTAGTTCCTAATGTGCCTGGCGGTTGGCATTGGATTATAGTAATGTAGAAATCGTTTAGTCTTTCTTTATCCATACACTCATGAAGAGGCATGTTTACTAAAAGTTAGGGTATGGTAACAGTATGCAAATATTTATGCAAATGAGGCCCCTTATGCAAATGAGGCTCCACGTCTTATGTGGCCCCCGGGTTATTTTACAAGTCCTCATTTGGTCCTCAAAGCAATTTGAGTTTGAGACCCCTGGTTTACCCTGTAGCTTCATTGCATGTCCCCTAGTCTTTCTATATTCTGATAAAGTAAACAATCAATCTATGTTTACCCGTTCCACTCCATTCATTAATTTATAGACTTCTAAAATATCTCCCCTCAGCCGTCTCTTTTCCAGGTTAAAGAGCCCTAACCTTTTTAGCCTTTCTTCATAGGGGTATCCTTCCATCCCCTTTAGCATTTTGGTGGCTCTTCTCTGAACCTTTTCTAATAATGCTATATCCTTTTTAAGATACGGTGACCAGAATTGCACACAATATTCAAGGTGCGGTCGCACCATGGAACGATACAGAGGCATTATAATATCTTTTGTTTTATTTTCCATTCCTTTCCTTATGATACCTAGCATTCTATTTGCTTTCTTGGCTACCGCTGCACACTGGGCGAAAGGTTTTAACATGTTATCCACAATGATGCCTAAATCTTTTTCCTGGGTGGTGATTCCTAATGTGAAGACTCATTCCTGCTTGTTCCTGGAGATCCTGTTTAAATTGTGGCCAGTCTCTTCCTAAGACTAAATCAAAAGGAAACTTGGGAACCACTGCTAAAGGAATTTCCTTCTGCACCCCCAAGCCCTTAACTAACAGCTTGTATGGGGGATATAATGAGGCAGCTCCATGAATGCATCTAATGCATACATTACTCTCAGGGCTTCTATGCTTAAATTTTTCTTGGGCTTCTATTTTCTTCCAAAGCCTTCTAGATAGCATACTGTGGTCTGCACCAGAGCCTAAAAGAGCACTTGTGGTAATCCCTTGTACATCAACCAACAAAAGGAAACCACCTTCAGGCTGTTTTAAGCTAGTACCCATTAGATTAGTGCAAAATTGGCATGCCTTTTCAAGTGTCCCCACTTGCCACACTGGAAACTTTTTTTCTTAGCCCATTTCATAACCTGGGTAGGCACAGTATTACTTTCAGAAACAACATCCTTTCCAATCCTCTTTTCTGATACAGCACAGCTTACCTCAGCACCAACTTTCAGAGGGTCACCTGTTCTCTGACAAGCCTGTGCGGCTTCCATAAACCGTTCAGATAAAAGGGTTGCCTCTGCCATGCTTTGGCAATTTTGCTGCATGAGAGAGGTTTTTAAATCTTTCAGAACTGCTGACATAAATTGTTCTAGCATGATAGTGTCCAAAATCATTTCTATACTCTCCTTCAGGAGCTAGCCATTTCAGAGCTAGTCCTCTGATTCTCTGACTCAGAGTTTTTGGCGTCTCGCCAACTCTCAACACAGTAGCCCTAAACATTCGCCTATACACAGTAACAGTCAGCCCTAGGCGATCTCTTATGGCACTCTTAACCGTTTTATAATTTAAGGCTTGGGCTGCCGGTATGGCTCTATAGGCGGCAAGCACCTCCCCAGTTAATGAAGTTGCCAGCCTTACTGCCCACTGGGTCTCTGGCCAGGCTAGTACCTGAGCCACTCTCTCGAAAGATTATAGGAAATCATCTACATTATCTTCAGGTGTGAGTTTCCCAAAACTGAATGCCCCAATACCCTGACAGAGTCCCACATTGTCCACATGTGGAATAACAGGTGCCACTGTTGGTGTTGATTCAGCTCCTCCTTGGCTGTGCAGTGCAATTAACGCCTCAACTAGATCAAGAACTGGCTTCTGCTGCTCCCTCAGGGCGGTGATTGCTGCGGCCTGAGCCTGCTGTGCGATATCCTGCTGCCAGGCAAATTGAGCTGCCATCCATCTCACCAGTTCCTTGGGATCCATTCTTTATTATCCTGTAAGAAACAAAAAGAAAAAATGCACAAAGGCCGGCATGACCTAGCTTGGCCACTGTTGGAAACAGGATGCTGGGTTGGATACTGGGCTGGGTTGGGTTGGATACTGGGCTTGATGGACCTTGGTCTGACCCAGTATGGCATATCTTATGTTCACCCTACAAACAGTTTTTTTTTTCCAAATACCCCCATATATACACTTTCTTATCCACCACTGGTTATGCCCAGGTACTTTTTACCTTATACCAGTGAGGATTCTGGCTCATACAAGATCTTTCTCCGGAACTGCTCCTGGATCAGCCTCTTTATTCTTCAAGATCTTCAGAGAAATTCCCCTTTCAACCTCCTGGCTTGAAATGTTTTGGAGGGGCGTATGTATGGAGGGGCGTGCTTGTTATATAGGATTCACCACTTTGGCCCAGACTGACTATCTTGCAAAGGATTATGGTAATGGTAGTCCAGTCATGCGGTGCTTGCCTTTGAGGTAAATGAAGACTATGGTAGTTGGCTCGAGTGTAAGGCAATGACAGAATTTATTTATGAGGGAAATCCAAATGCGCACAGATTCACTTGGGTAACACCTTAGGATGTCTTCTCCAGGATTTGTATTCAAAATAACAATACAACTGAAAGCTTATGCAAGTAACTTGTAAAGTCCATTAAACAACAGAAAGTCCTTCTTCCAGTCACTGCTGACAAACCTGCTCAGCAGTGCTGGTGTAGAGCAAAACAAAAGTAAAAGCTTCTTTATAAAATAGCTTTTCTTTTTCACCACTCAAAGAACCTTTTTTATATCCAACTTGTGCACAGCCTGAGCTGTGCTCTGCTTTAATAACAGCTGGGTAACAAGCTTCAATCAACAGCTTTTCAGCTTCTCTGCAAAACATTCCTTCTTTCCACACAAACTTTCTAGTGTGCCAGTTAATAGAACGTTTCCTTTTTGTGTTTGATTCCACTTTCAGGATTTCTCTGTGCTAGCAACTTTGCATAAAGAACAGTCCATGAAAGAATCGTCTTCCTCTAGAAGAATATCTTGGCCATCTATTTGCATAGGTTCTATAACAGGGTCTGGCTCAGAGGGTTTTACTGACTGACCTCCATTAGGACAGGAACTGTTTCTAAGCAGTTTGCATTGCTCTAGGTTAGACAAACGTCCAAAGTTCATACCTGAGTTAAAGCTGGCATTAAGCTGTCCTCTTAGATACTCTGGCCAGTATGCACTTGAACTTTTATGACCTGTCCTCCAGTCTGTATTCCTGGACCTCAGGGCATCTGCTCCATACCTCTTCCAAAAGGTATTCGTGTTCCTTCTCCCTTCAGCTGCTTCTGCCCCCTTACCGGCTGCTGCTTTAGGGTTCCTAGCTGAAGTTCTCCAAACCTCTGAATTTCTCCAATCCCTTGAAGCTGGCTTCTCAGAGGAATCTCTCCAAGAACACAAATCTCTCTGAATTCCTCTGGCCTCCTTCTTCTCTGTTTGCTTTTTTGAATATTCTGTTCTAGTTTAAGGTTCCCAGTTTCCAACCCCTCCCTTTCACTCCCCAGGTGTTGGTGGTCAAACTCCCTCCTGGAAGCTGAGTAATTAGGAGTGACGTAAGGGTTTCTCTGGGCCAGTATCTGGGCTTATACTGCTTCACCTCATCTCCACTAGGGGCTTTCTGCAGGCCACTGCAGCCTGGAATAACCTGTCTTTTAGGAAAACATGCAGTTTTATTCCTCTGACTTGCCAAAACAGGTCCCTTGATTAGGGTAAATGCCCTTCCTTTGTCAGTATTCTCTGGGCTCTGATAAGCTTCCCAATCACAACAGCTAACCTACAAGAGGTAGCCAGCATATTGTGATAAGGAAGCTTATCATAGCTCAGGTAGGAGCTATAGAAAAGATGATGTGACTCTGAACAAGCAACCTGTCAGTTCTGGTAGAAGTGAGAAAACAGAGTTTTCACATAAAAGACTACCAGTCCCAGAATGCACCAGGTTTCCAGCAGCCATGAGAGGGGCTGAAGTGAGAAAATGTGTGTGCAATCAAGAGAGCTATGAGGTAATCCCTAAGCACTCATCTCAAAGGGCAGGGCCTGATTCAAGACAGCTGCGCTGTGTTAGGGAGCAGCACACATTAGAACAGGATAAGAATAGAGCTTATTCTTCAGATAACGGCTACAGAGGGAGGAAGAGATACAGAGACAGCAACGGCTACAAGCTCAAGCACCAGTATCACCTGGAGAAACAGAAGCCAAGCCAAGCAGATAGAGAGAGAAGGAAACTCTCTGGAAGGAAGAGAAGAAAGGCCATTGGAAGGTCTGGGAGATTCCAAGGCAGTACTCATACTGGGAGGTATTCCAAAAGCCAGCAAAGTCCATTGGACTGGATTCAGCCAGAGGAATGGAGTGGCAGAGATAGGAATCACCAGTGGCTACCTGGAAGAGAGAAGACTGCATGTGGAAGGGACTTTCAGACCAAGGCCAGAAGGTATGTGAGAGGAGATCCAGTGTCCAGGGATCAAGATTGGAAGGCTGGACATCAGAATTGGATTACATATTGGCCAGGCTATACAGAGAGGAATAATGATAGCAGGAGAGGCTCAGGTATGAACACTGATCCAGACCCTATCTATAATAGAGAATGGCAGCAAGGGAATGAGCATTCTCATGATAGTGCCTTAATGAAAGACTCGTCTGTGCCAATGTATGATAATGACCCTATGCTGATTGATACAGCAGATGAAAGTACAGTTTATATGGATTGTTCTCTATCCAAATGCTATTGCTAGCTTTCTCTGAGCAAACACATCAGCCATCACAAAGAAACCTAACTTTGTTCTTTATTTCCACTGCAAACAGCTTTTAAAGCAGGATTTGGGCTCACACAGTAGCAGCCAGCCAGCTAAAGGCTTTCAGCTGGTCCATTGATAGTAATTAGGGCTGCACCTGATTGTGTGGGTGAGCAAGGGAGAATCACTGCTGAGATCTGCGTGGAAAATAAGCAGAAGTTAACCTAACCAGCAAAGTTTATTCTTTTCTTTGTGCCTTTGTATTTGGTAATTATTTGCTAAGAAAACATTAGCTAATTGCCTGACAAGCTGAAGGTTGTTTCTGGTTTACTTTGTGACTTTTTGTTATCCATTTTAAACACTGCAAGCAAGTAACCTCATTTATAGTGCTATCAAGCATACATGTGCTGGGTGAATTAAACCCCATCAATAAAAGAAGTATTTTATTGATCTTACCACTTGGTTTCACAACTCAAATTATTGTCATCAGCTGTGTTTGGGAGTGAATGAACTACAATACCCACAATAACTTGCAAGAATCATATGAATATATGCATCATCAAGATTGTGTAAGTTCTCACCCTAGGCAGCCGTCTGACAATATAAAAGACAGTCCCTGCCCATCAGAGTCATGCTCATCGGAGCTTACAATCTAATTAGAATTAGAATAGTACAGAGCATTAGTCCGTTTTGATGCCCAGTCTTCCAATTTATCAAGATCCTCTTGCAATTTAACACAATCCTCAAGGGTTTTAACAACTTTAAATAATTTTAAATAATAGTTTGAATAGTGGTGTACCCCAGGGATCTGTGCTGGGTCCGCTGCTTTTTGACATATTTATAAATGACCTGGAAATGGGAATAACGAGTGAGGTTATCAAATTTGCAGATGACATGCAGATGACCTTTGCACCAGGCAGGCATGTTACCAGCACAGATCCCTGGGGTACACCACTATTCACCTTTCTCCATTGGGAAAATTGGCCATTTAGCCCTACCCTTACCCTCTGCTTTCTATCTTTTAACCAGTTCCTGATCCACTATAGTACACTGCCTCCTATCCCATGACTCTTTAGTTTTGCCAAAAGTCTCTGATGAGGGACCTTGTCAAAGGCTTTCTGAAAGTCCAAATACACTATATCAACTGACTCACCTTTGTCTACCTGTTTATTCAGACCTTCAAAAACATATAACAGATTAATAAGACAAGAGCTTCCTTGTCTAAAGCCATGTTGGCTGTTTCCTATTAAGCCATGACTATCTACATGTTCAGCAATTTTGTTCTTTATGATGGTTTCTACCATTTTTCCCAGTACTGAGGTCAGGCTCACCAGTCTGTAGTTTTCCGGATCACCCCTGGAACCCTTTTTAAAAATTGGCGTTACATTGCCCATCCTCCAAACTTCAGGTATTACAGATGATTTTAATGATAGTTCACAGATTACTAATAGCACGTCTGCAATCTCATATTTCAGTTCTTTCAACACCCTTGGATGTATATCATCCGGTCCAGGTGATTTGCTACTCTTCAGTTCATAAAATAGTTGTAATACATCTTCCCAATGTATCAATATTACCTTCAATTCTTCTGCACCTTTAAATACCACTTCAGTTATGGGTAACATCCCTACATCTTCCTCAGTAAAGACTGAAGCAAAGAATTCATTCAGTCTCTCCGCTATCGCCTTGTCGAATCTTAGTGTCCCTTGTGATAAGGAAGCTTATCATAGCTCAGGTAGGAGCTATAGAAAAGATGATGTGACTCTGAACAAGCAGCCTGTCAGTTCTGGTAGAAGCAAGAAAACAGAGTTTTCACATAAAAGACTACCAGTCCCAGAATGCACCAGGTTTCCAGCAGCCATGAGAGGGGGCTGAAGTGAGAAAATGTGTGTGCAATCAAGAGAGCTATGAGGTAATCCCTAAGCACTCATCTCAAAGGGCAGGGCCTGATTCAACACAGCTGCGCTGTGTTAGGGAGGAGCACACATTAGGACAGAATAAGAATAGAGCTTATTCTTCAGATAACAGCTTCAGGAAAAGATACAGCAACGGCTACAAGCACCAACATCACTTGGAGAAACAGAAGCCAAGCCAAGCGGATAGAGAGAGAAGGAAACTCTCTGGAAGGAAAAGAAGGAAGGCTATTGGAAGGTCTGGGAGATTCCAAGGCAGTACCTATACTGGGAGGTATTTCAAATGCCAGCAGAGTCCATTGGACTGGGGTCAGCCAGAGGAATGGAACGGCAGAGATAGGAATCACCAGTGGCTACCTGGAAGAGAGAAGACTGCACGTGGAAAGGACTTTCAGACCTATGCCAGAAGGTATGTGAGGGAAGATCCAGTGTCCAGGGATCAAGATTGGAAGGCTGGACATCAGAACTGGATTACATACTGGCCAGGATATACAGAGAGGAATTATGATAGCAGGAGAGGCTCAGATATGAACACTGATCCAGACCCTATCTATAATAGTGAATGGCAGCAAGGGAATAAGCATTCTCATGATAGTACCTTATGGAAAGACTCGTCTGTGCCAATGTATGATAGTGACCCTATGTTGATTGATGAAGGGGGAGATACATCAGATGAAACTATTCATTACATGGACTGTTCTCTATCTAAATGCTATTGCTAGCTTTCTGTGAGCAAACACCTCAGCCATCACAAAGAAACCTAACTTTGTTCTTTATTTCCACTGCAAACAGCTCTTAAAGCAGGATTTGGGTTCACACAGTAGCAGCCAGCCAGCTAAAGGGTTTCAGCTGGTCAATTGATAGTAATTAAAGCTGCACCTGATTGTGTGTGTGAGCAAGGGAGAATCACTGCTGGGATCTGCGTGGAAATTAAGCAGAAGTTAACCTAACCAGCAAAGTTTATTTATTTCTTTGTGCCTTTTTATTTGGTAATTATTTGCTAAGAAAACATTAGCTAATTGCCTGACAAGCTGAAGGTTGTTTTCTGATTTGCTTTGTGACTTTATGTTATCCATTTAAACACTGCAAGCAAGTAACCTAATTTATATTGCTACCAAGCATATTTGTGCTGGGTGAATTAAACCCCATCAATAAAAGAAGTATTTTATTGGCCTTACCACTGGTTTCACAACTCAATTATTGTCTTCAGCTGTGTTTGGAGTGAAAGAACTACATTACCCACAATACCTTGCAAGAATCATATGAATATATGCATCATCAAGATTGTGTAAGTTCTCACCCTAGGCAGCCGTCTGACACCCTTTAACCCCTCTATCATCTAATGGACCAACTGACTCTCACAGTTTTTTTGCTACGAATGTACTTGAAAAAGTCTTTATTACACGTTTTTGATTCTGCAGCAAGCTTCTTCTCAAATTCTCCCTTTGCCTGCCTTATCAATGCCTTGCATTTGACTTGCCAGTGCTTGTGCTGTTTCCAGTTTTCGTCATTTGGCTCTTTTTTCCATTTCCTGGAAGATGCTTTTTTGGCAACAGCAGCCTCTCTGACCTCACCTTTAAACCATGCTGGCAGTTTTTGGGACTTCCTTCCACTTTTCTTAAAGTGTGGAATACAGCTGTTCTGGGCTTCCAAGATATTATTTTTCAACAACACCCAAGCTTGATGTAAGTCTTTAATCTTTGCAACTGCTCCTTTTAGTTTTTTCTTAACTATTTTCCTCATTTTATCATAGTCTCCCTTTCGAAAGTTAAAAGGTAGTACTGTGGATTTCCTTACCATCCCTCCTCCACTAATTGAATCAAACGTGATCATGCTATGATCACTATTGCTAAGTGGCCCCAACACCCTTATCTCTTGCACCAAATCTGGTGTTCCACTAAAGCAGGGGTTTTCAACCCATTCCTCGGGGAACCCTAGGCCAGTCAGGTTTTCAGGATTCCCAGAATGAATATGCATGAGAAAGATTTTTATTCTATATTACCTTGTAGTTTGGCACATGTCATGTTGTAATGATTAATGTGCAATGTTTTAATGATTATATGTTTTAATGATTATATTTTTCTTACAATTCAATTGGCTCATTCCATGTATATCTTTCACTCTCATTAAGTTTTGTCTATTTTGTTTCTTACACCGCCTTGATTGTATGATAAGGCGGTATATAAATACAGTTAAATAAATAAATAAATAAATGTTCTGCTTTCATTGTATGCAAATCTATCTTATGCATATTCATTGTGGGAATCCTGAAAACCCGAGTGGCCTAGGGTTCCCTGAGGACTGGGTTGAAAACCTATGCACTAAGGACTAAGTCCAAAATGGCTTCCCCTCGGGTCGGTTCATGAACAAGCTGCTCCAAGAAGCAGTCATTTATTTCATCTAGGAACTTTATCTCCCTAGCATATCCTGCTGTGACACTGACCCAGCCGATACGGAGTAATTGAAATCACCCATTATTATTACTGTGCTGTAACTTTTGTTAGCTTCCTTGATTTCTTTGCGCATTTCATCATCCATTTGTTCATTCTGGCCAGGCGGTCGATAGTACACCCCCACCGCCATCGCCTTCTCCTTTTTACATGGAATTTCAATCCATAGAGATTCTACAGCAAATTTTGTTTCCTGCAAAACTTTAATCCTTTCTGACTCAATGCCCTCTCTAACAGAGTGCAACCCCTCCACCAATTTGATCAGCTCTATCATTACAATAGTTTGTACCCAGGTATTACAGTGTCCCACTGGTTGTCCTCTTTCCACCATGTCTCTGAGATTCCAATCATATCTAACCTCTCATTTAGTGCTATATATTCTAACGCTCCCATTTTATTTTTTAGACTTCTAGCATTTGCATACAAGCATTTTAGAGACTGTATTTTATTCATATTAATCTGGTTATTGGTAGGCATGGGTAATTTGGAATCTGTTCCATACTCAAGGGCATTTGGGCTACTTTACTCTTTTTTTGGAACCTCTCTGCTTTTGGTAGTATCCTTCAAGGATACATTCTTCTGAACGATGCGCTCTTGGGTGACTTGGCTTTTCCCTATTATCTAGTTTAAATGCTGCTCTATCTCCTTTTTAAAGGTTAATGCCAGCAGCCTGGTTCCATCCCAGTTAAGGTTAAGCCCATCCCTTTGGACGAGTCCTTCCTTTCCCCAGAATGTTCCCCAGTTCCTAACAAATCCAAAACCCTCATCCTTGCACCATCGTCTCATCCATGCATTGAGACTCCGGATCTCTGTCTGCCTTTTAGATCCTGCATGTGGAACGGGAAGCATTTCGAAGAATGCTACCCTGGAAGTTCTGGATTTCAACTTTCTACCTAAAAGCCTAAATTTAGCCACCAGAACCTCCCTACCACATTTTCCTATGTCATTGGTACTGACATGTACCAAGACAGCAGACTCCTCCCCAGCACTATCTAAGACCTTATCTAGGTGACGCGTGAGGTCCGCTACCTTTGCACCAGGCAGGCATGTTACCAGGCGATCCTCATGTCCACCAGCCACCCAGCTATCTACATGCCTAATGACTGAATCACCAACTATAACGGCTGTCCTGACCCTTCCTTTATGGGCACATGGCCTTGGAGAAACTTCCTCAGTGCGAGAGGGTTTTACATCACCTGGTGGACAGGTCCTAGTTACAGGATCACTTCCTGCCATACCAGGGTGATGCTCTCCTGTCACGTGACCTCTCTCTTCCATGGCGACAGGGATGCTGCCAGACTAGAGGTGGGACTTCAGGACTATATCCCTGTAGGTCTCGTTTATGTACCTCTCTGTCTGTCTTATGTCTTCTAAGTCTGCTACTCTAGCCTCTAGAGAATGGACTCGTTCCCTGAGAGCAAAGAGCTGCGTGCACCTAGTGCACACTTAAGACCTCTCACCAACTGGAAGAAAATCATACATGTGACACTCAATGCAAAAGACTGGAAAGTCCCCATCTTGCTGCTGGACTGCTGTCTGCATCTTAGTTTTAAGCTTGTGTTTAGATCTTTAATTTCTTTCTTACTAAGGGTTGCTGTGGATACTTATACTAATAAAATTGAATCTAATATGTTTAATATACTTTGTTCACCTGAAGCTTAATTAATCCCAGGTCCTTAGTGTATGACTGATTTAGATAACGAGCTGCACCTGAGATCACCTCCTTTCCTTTAAGATGTGTAAGTACCTATAAAGCTACGATTATCCCAGGGGTGGGTAGGTGTTGGGGAGGGAGGGAGGGAGGGAAGGAGGGAAATAAGACTTATTTAAAAGAGGGTTGCTACACAGTACCCTGTCCTGTGCTGCTGAGGTAAGCTGTGACCAACTTCCTGGGTGATTAACAGTCCTTGCTTGGATAGAAGGAGTCTTTCAAAATGGCCTTTTGACCTGCCACCTGGCTTTAACACCTATTGAAAAGGTTTTACAGGTCTCTTGCTCCCTAGGTAGAAGGCCTCTTTGTAAAGGTCTCTAGAAGACTTAATCTGTTGCTCAAAAAATACTGACCCTGTTTTGCCTTTTATGCTAAGTTATATTCTGATTTGATTTAAATTAAAGCTCTTTGCTGCTGCTAGGCTCTGACTTATTATGAAACTTAAACTAGAAGCTCTCTGCTGGGTTCTAAATTTAACCAGAAAGCTCTCTTCTATGTTTTAAATTTAAACTAAAAGCACTTTGCTGCAACTAGGCTCTGAGTGAGTATTAAATTTAAACTACAATCTCTCTGCTGGGTTTGAAATCTAACCATAAAGCGCTCTTCTGTGTTTTAAATTTAATCTTAAACTGCTGCTACTAGGCCCTGACCGATTTAACAAATACACTGGGTTCACAGATTAATCAGCTTTAATCCAAAGAGGTCCCTTCAGAAAAATTCCCAGAAGTATATACTCACATTTGCAGATCTCTCTCCAGAAGTAGCAGTCCCCTTTTCTAGTCCTTCAAGATAGGACTGGAAATGGGCTGAGTGGAGGGGGGGGGGCTTGAACTGTAAATAACTGATGGGGAGGGACTGGACTGGAAATGGGCTGAGTGGGGGGGAGCTAGGACTGGAAATGGGGAAATAGGGACTAGAAGGGAGCGGATGCTGGGTGGGGCTGGAACTAGAAGGGAGCTGATGTCGGGGGAGGACTAGAATGGGATGGGGCTGGGGGAGTGAGGATGGAGAGGGGAAAAAATATTTTGTGTGGGAGGGAAGAAAAATCTACGATTGGCCGGGTATTGGGAGAGTAAGTGAGGATTGAGGATGAAGGGGTAAAATTTGAGTGGATGAAAAAGGAATAAAGAAAGAGATGGAGGAAAGAGCAAAAGGAGAAAGATCAGTATGTTAAAGCAGATGTAGAGAGAGAATGGAAAAAAACTAGAAGAGTGAAGAAAGAACAAATGGACAGCAGACGATGGAGATTTAGCAGAAGACAAGAAGAAACCAGAAGAAAGTGACTGGAGCAATTGCAACTGAAAAATAAAATGCACAAAAAACAAAAGGTAGAAAAATACTTTTTTATTTTGAATTTATTAACTGGAATATATCTGCTCTGGAAAATGTGCGTCTTTAATGTCTGCATTTTGTTTAGTACAAGTGGAAATTAATTTATAGTTGTATTTCTGTACTACTGTTGTACATTCCAAGTTTTGTATTTCGGGTTCCCAGTTTAATTATTGTCTTCCTATTTCTAAATTTTGCTCCCTTGATCTTTGTTTGGTGATGGTCTATGTTCTGCATGTGTAATAGAGCTGAGGTATTCTGTTTATGTAGTTTCTGTGTGACAGTGCCACTTGTTCTCTTTCCCCAATAGATGTATTGGTATTCTCTGAGATGTATTGGTTTAATATTTGCAATGTTGCCTTTTAATAGGTAGGGTTTGGTGCTTTGTGAGTCCTGGTAGTGCTGTTACGATACGGTGGGTTTGCTATTGGTTCTAAATGGGCAGTGTTTGTAGTACTTCCTAATGTGCCTGGAGGTTGGCACTGGAGTATAGTAATGTAGAAATCTGGTAATCTTTTTTTTTATCCATATACTTAAGATGCATGTTTACTAAACGTTAGTGCATGTTAACATTATGCAAATATTTATGCAAATGAGGCCCCGCACCCCCCCTTGGGCCACCCCTGATTATATAAGCCGTTATGCTGTGAAACTGTTATATATTGTACTACTGTCAAGCTGTTTTCTGATTTTTTTTTTTAATGCTTAGGTAATGCTGGATACAGGTGAAAGTGCTGGTTGATGATGACTCTGCTTTCGCCGAGCACACCTGCAGAGATGTGGTACAATGAGGCACACATTGCTACTTGGTGTGTAATAGAGCGCACCTTTGGGATCCTCAAGAGTCGCTTTTGTTGTCTGGACCATTCTGGGAGGGACTTTGCTATATGCACCTGAAAAGATTGGGGACATTGCGGTGTGCTACATTCTGCACATCATAGCCCTGAAACACGGAATGCCATTTAAAATAATTCCTGATTTGCCACTGGAACTTTGCAGACATGCCCCTACTCAACCTGATGCAGGAAGGGGTAATCGGATACAAAGAAGACTTATAGAGGACTATTTTTCATGACTTTTGCGTTTTGTGTTAGCGTTTCTTGTTATGTGTACTTGTTCTTTCTTAATAAATGGGGTTTTTTTGGGGGTGTGCATACTGTTTACTATTGCTGAGTTGGTTATGGCAGGGGCGCATGACTGGTAATAATAAGGAAACTAAGCCGATCAGGAAGAGGTGAATTTTCAATCTTACACAAAGCAAGGAATCCAAGCAAATACCAGATACACCCCCCACCCACTCCCTATTAAACATGAAGCATGCAGAAAAGCAAATATAAAAGCAGTCATCTATATACATCAGACAGGTGGGCAAACTGCAGCAATAAGGGATGGATAAGACAGATCTTATGAGCAATAGCTAGAGATATCACAATTACATTAAAGAACAAGACAACCCATCACCTCACCCAGGGATGGCTCTATAATGAGGCGGAGTGAGGCAGCCACCTCAGGCGGCAAACCTTTGGGGGCGGACAAAAATGCCCCTAAAACAGCCATCTCACTCTGCCTTCAAAGTTAAAAAAAAATGGACATGCTGCTGTTGTTGCTTCTCGGCAATGGCAGATTCAACCCCTCTGCACCCCCCCCCCCCCCACCGCTGCTGCGCCGGGAAGCCCTGAACTTGCCTGACTTGCTTCATAGGGAGCCGGGGAGGCCCGAAGCCTGGTGCCTTGGCTCAGCTCTGCAGAGCCGCAAGAAAGAACAGTGTTACCCTTCTTTCCCAAGGCTCTGTTAAAGTTGTACCAGTGCTGTTCATCAGATGGAGAGTCAAAGAAACAACTATGTGGTAGATCCATAATATTCTATAGATGAAGGAAGAAGCGGAGCCCGGGTAAGTGTATTACTTAAAAACTGCAATATGACCTAATATTTAAATGATGGATATCTTTGATTAAAAGTATACCAGTAGCAAAGATCACAGTTTTTTTTAATGAAATTGACATATCTTTGTATGTTCATGTTCAGCATATCTTTTATATACATGTATTGTCTTATTTTGAAATGTCAGGTTGCGCCTCCGGTTTTTACCTCTTATATGTTTTATTTTATTTATTTATTTTATTTAGTATTTCTTTTATACCGCGCTATTGACATCAGTGCGGTTTACATCAAAACATAACATATGCATTTCAGGGTCACTGAGATGCATTTACATTTGAACAGGGATTAGAAACTTGGATAACAGGGTAAATTAACAAGAGTTATACAATAAGTATCTACATTATATACATCATGAGGGTAATTTCTCTTTCTATTTATTTATTTATGTATTTATCTATGATTGATGATTATTTATTTGTTGTGATGGTTTTTTATTATTATAATGTTATTTTACTGTAGAGATCTTATTCCCCTGAAGAAAGCCCCCGGCTGAAACACATGTCGGGAGATCTCATGTTTAGCTGATTAATGCAGTCCTTCCATGGTGAATTGTGCCCTGCTCTTTGTTTGTTTCTTTATAATATGATATACATACAATATAGAACCAAAATAGCAATCAAAATTTACCCATAAAAAATAGAACCAAACTGTACTTATAATGCAATATATATACAATATAGAACCAACCATGAAACAAAAAAAAAAAACCACCAAACACTGCTAACAGTAGAAGCGAATTGATGGCTAGATCTGGTGCGGAAGGAAGAGACTTGTTAAAACTGCTATGAGTAGACTATGTGAAGTCTCCAAAAGCTTGCATCTGCTTACCAAGCCCAGACGCTTATTTGTGGGCATGGGCATGGGCATCAGAAAGCAGGGCCAGTAGCGCCTGTACTACAACCTGCAGCTCCTGCCTTATGCCGCCTTGCTCCTGAAGCTCTTACACAGCATGACAGCTACACAACGTGAGGCAACTCCCCCAGGAGCGCAAAATGTGCACCTCCTCTTGCTGTGCCATTGCTCGGGCTGCCATGTCTTCCAGGGGGTCTGTTGCTTGTTCTTGGGTGTGTGGTGCGTCCATCCACCTAAAAGCCACACCAAAGAGGTTTCCATTCGTAGCCTCACTATCTGCAATATTTGTCACTGAAATTAAACAGGACAGCTGAGAGTAACTGATCTGTGATAGGGACCCGCCAGACACAATACTCAGAGGCCCCAACTCCCAAAAGAATCCTAAGGTAATGCTGGAGGGTATACTCACCAGCAGAGGAGGGGGGCATTATGGACAAGTCCCCGGAGGAAGGGCTTGCAGATAGACACACTACAACAAGAAATAAAAGGGGGCAGTTGATTAGTAGAGCCAGCCTTATAGGCCCGAACTCCCAAAAGAATCCCAAGGTAATGCTGGGGGGTATACTCACCAGCAGAGGAGAAGGGCACCGTTAAAGAGACAGACACTGTAATAAGAAATGGAAAAGAGCTATTGAGCCCCCACACAATCCTCCACCCAAATACACCAGGTCCTTTTAGATATGTACGCACCAGCTTGCATCCTCAACTCTTCTGAGTCTAAAATGCTAGACACAGCATTCATTGACTCTGGCCCTAATGTTGTTGCAATCAGCTGCTCCAGTGGGGTCAGCTGGCTAGGACATGGAGGCCCCTCCCCCCAAGTCTTCCAGTATGACTTCTCAATTGCAACCAATTTTTTTTCACAGCAAATTGCTCATCATGCCTCTGGTGTTTTAATTGCTTTATCGTGCACACCTTCACCCCCAGGGAGCTCACCCCCGCAGCTATTTGAACTCTTTGCCCTGCCGTATTCTTAGCCACAAAACTGCTAGTAATTGGCAGATACAAGACAGTACAGCACGTCGTCCTCTTCCTCAAAAAGGTGTGCTGAATTGGTGCGCTTTGCCTGCTGGCTGGCAGTCTCCTCCAACTCAGCACCTGAAGAATCTTACGCCATCTCCATCTCTACAAGACAAGCGAGACAAATGCAAAGCCACCAGAATAAAAAGCAAAAAGGGAAAAGCAAAGGACCAAATACCCTTTTTATATACCTGCCCCACACATGCACAGCACTTTTGCATCTTTTCCTTGCTTCACGGTAGTCTTGCGTGATTATTTACATGTCACACACATGCTGAAAAGCAATGCCCTGTGACAGTGTGTAGATGTGACAGTTACGTGGGCATCTGACATCATGTGCATGCTCAACCGCACACATCTTGTGCTTTTTTTTTTTTTTGTTCATGTGCAGCTTTACTTTTTAATGCCTGTATTTTACGTCCAACATTTCTTTTACACCAAGATTTTACATCTTTCATTTACATACATTCAGTTTTATGCACCCTTCATTTGCATAGCGTCTCTTTTCCGCATTGAGTGTTGAGAGTTGTGCGTTGTTGGGGGAGCTACATGAACACACAAAGCATCAGTAGCGCACAAATCTAGCACTAGTTTTCTGCATTAGCCTGTGAGTTTGCACCTGAGGTTATGGAGGGTTAAGTGGCTTGCCCAAGGCCACAAGGAATGCCAGTGGGATTTGAACCCTTGTCTCTTTGGTCACCAGGCTGCTACTGTATCCACTAGGCTGCTTCCTACCCTTCCAATCTTCTTCCTCTTCACCAAGAACTGCCCAAGAAGGGCTCAAATACCTGTAGCCATCTTTTTTTCTTATATTTATTAGGCACTTCTCCAAAAACGAATGCTTGGAGAATGCTGACCCGGTCATTATGGATTACAGTTTTATACTTGAAACCACCCATCTGGGCAGCAGCAGAATGGGAGACTGTTGACGGCGGAGGATCACACTTCTGTGACAATGGCAACAACACCAAACTTAAACTGCTACTTCTGTATCTTGCCATGAAAACCCAATGGATAGTTACAACAAAACAAATTGTGCTATAGTGCTGGAAGATGAGACCCCCAGGTTGGAAGGCACTCAGCTAGCTACTGGGGAAGAGCTGAAGACTTTTCAGAGTAAAGCCAGCATTTATGATGTGGTTGGATCAAAGCCCTCGGAACGTCTGACTGCTGATGTAGCTGCGCATGAAATGAGAGTCAGAAGCTGTAAAGATGTCTTACACATTGGAACATGGAACATACGAAGCATGAACAAAGGGAAGTTGGAGGTGGTCAAGAATGAAATGGAACGTGTACAACTTGATCTGTTGGGTATCAGCGAACTGAAATGGACTAGCATCGGGCACTTTGCATCAGATGATCACATGGTCTACTGTGCTGGAAATGAAAGACAAAGAATAAATGGTGTTGCATTTATAATAAAGAAGAAACTTGCAAGAACTGTAACTGGAGTGGAGGAGTAGCCTAGTGGTTGGGGCAAGGTACTTCAGGTCAGAAGGTCGGGGGTTCAAATCCCACTAGAGGACAGAAACCTTGGGCCGGAAGGACTGGGGTTTCTAGTCCCACAGGTGCTCCTTGTGGTCTTGGGCAAGCCACTTAACCCTCCATAGCCCATGTTCCCTGTAAAATAGTTATCTCCAAGTTATAATATCCTGTTCAATGTAATTTCAGTTTGTTCAATGTAAACCGCACTGATGCAGAATAGCGCGGTATATAAGAGAATGTAAATAAATAAATAATGAAATAATGAAATACAATGCAGTCAGAAAACGCTTAATCTCTATTCGTCTACGAGGAATGCATATCAACACAACTATAATTCAAGTATATGCCCCAACAACAGCTGCAAAAGAGAATGAAATTGAAGAGTTCTATGAACAAGTACAAGCTGAAATTGACAGAACATGCAAACAGGATATCCTGATAGTCATTGGTGACTGGAACGCAAAGGTTGGCAACAAAGAAGAAGACAAAGTTGTTGGAAAATATGGACTTGGCAACAGAAATGAAGCTGGAGAAAGAGTGATAGAATTCTGCAAGACCAGCGATCTATTCATCTCAAACACCTTCTTCCAGCAACACAAGCGGCGACTGTACACATGGACTTCACCCAATGGACTGTATAAAAATCAAATTGACTACATCTGTGGAAGTCAACGATGAAAAAGCTCTATAACATCAACAAAGACAAAACCTGGAGCTGACTGTGGTACAGATCATCAACTACTAGTATGCAAACTCAAGCTAAAGTTGAAAAAGAGCAAACCACTCATGAATGCAGCAAAATATGACCTTGAGAATATACCACTGGAATTTAAAGACTGCCTGCAAAATCGATTTGCTGCTTTAGATACAAATGACAGAGCTCCAGAAGAGTTATGGAATGACATGAAGAAGGTTGTGTTGGAAGAAAGCGAGAAGTCTCTTCAAAAGGTGAAAAAGAAAAAATGGCCAAAATGGATGACGGAAGAAACTCTGAAAATAGCCCAGAAACGCAGAGAAGCTAAAGCCAGAGGAGAGAGAGAGACAATCACAGAACTCAACAGAGATTTCCAACGTGCAGCAAGACAGGACAAGGAAAAGTACTACAATGACGCATGCAAGGAAATAGAAGCAGAAACTATTAGAAGAAGAACAAGATCGGCTTTCCTAAAGCTACGAGAGTTAAAGAAAAAGTTCCAGCCTCGAATTGGAATGTTACAAGATGCTCAAGGTTCTATGTTGAATGATTCTGAGAAGATCAAGAAAAGATGGAAGGAATATACAGAGTTTTTATATGATAAAGATCAGGTGGACCAACAGACGTTTCAACCTGTACCTTATGATCTGGAACCATTGGTGATGAAAGAAAAGTTGAAGCAGCATTGAAAGCTTTATCAAAGAACAAAGCACCAGGCATTGATAGCATTCCCATAGAAGTATTACAGCAATCTGATGCAGCTGTTACCGTACTTACAAGGCTCTGCCAAGAAAACTGGAAGACAACATCATGGCCAACTGACTGGAAAAGATCTGTGTTTATACCAATACTAAAGAAAGGTGATCCAACTGACTGTGGACATTATCACACAATCGCTCTGATCCCACATGCCAGCAAGATTCTACTGAAGATTATTCAAAAGAGACTACAACCATACCTGGAACAAGAACTACCTGAAGTGCAAGCAGGGTTCAGGAAAGGGCAAGGAACGAGAGACATCATTGCGGATGGGAGATGGATCCTTGAAAAGACTAAAGAATACCAAAAGGATATCTATTTGTGCTTTATCGACTATAGCAAAGCTTTTGACTGTGTAAACCATGAGAAACTCTGGGCCACATTAAGAAGCATGGGTATACCAGAACACCTGATTGTACTCTTGCACAATCTGTACATTGACCAAGAAGCAACAGTTCAAACGGAACAAGGAGAAACAGAATGGTTTAAAATAAGCAAAGGTGTAAGACAAGGCTGCATACTTTCCCCCTACCTGTTTAATTTATATGCAAAACAAATCATCAGAGAAGCAGGATTGTATGAAGACAACAGAGGTGTGAAGATTGGTGGAAGACTCATCAACAACCTTCGCTATGCTGATGAAACCACATTACTGGCTGAAAGTGAAGATGATCTGAAACATTTGCTTCTCACAATCAAAGAACATCGTCTCAAAATGGGCTTGCACCTTAATGTAAAGAAGACAAAGATCATGACAACTGGCATAATCAACAGGTTCATCGTTGAAGGAGAAGAAATTGAAATTGTGAACAACTTTAACCTACTTGGATCAACTATCAATAAAGAAGCAACAAGCAGTCAAGAAATCAGACGACGCATTGCTCTTGGCAGAATGGCTATGAGAGACCTAGATAAGATTCTCAAGAGCAGAGATATCTCTCTCCATACAAAGATTCGATTTGTTCAAGCCATGGTATTTTCAATCACATCATATGGATGTGAAAGCTGGACAGTGAAAAGGACAGACAGGAACAAAATTGATGCCTTTGAATTATGTTTATGTTTATGTTTATTGAGCTTAATATACCGCCCTTCAGTAAACATCAGAGCTGGCGGTTATGGTGCTGGCGGCGAATACTGTGTATACCATGGACTGCTCGAAGAACAAACCAGTCGGTACTAGAGGAGATCAAACCTAAGCTTTCTTTAGAAGCTCAGATGACAAGACTTCGACTTTCATACTTTGGACATATCATGCGAAGAAGAGAGATCATTAGAGAAAGACATCATGCTTGGCAAGATAGAAGGTCACCGCAAAAGAGGAAGGCCAGCAATGAAATGGATCGATACAATAACAGCAGCTACGGGTACCAGTCTGTCAACAATGAGCCGCCTGACTGAAGACCGAACACAATTTAGGATAGCTATCCAGAGGGTCGCCATGAGTCGACTCCGACTCGACGGCACTTAACAACAACAACTTGAAACCCAAAATATGGCTTCCAGAACCTTCTGACTATACCCTCCTATATCGTTGGTACCTTCCCAGTACTCTCTGAAATCCTATCTGAGTGATGCATTAAGTCATCCACCTTTGTACAAGGCAAGCAGGTTACCAAGCAGTCCTCACAGCCACTAGCTACCCACCTATCTTCATAACTAATGATCAGCATCAGTCCTAGTACTTACCTCAAGGCACAGAATCCTGGGGACAAAGTCTCCGTGCAAGAGGATACTGCCCCCCCCCCCCCTGCTCTGACTGTTGTCGCTTCTGCCTCCATGCCAAAGGAAGTGGAATTGGAAGGAGGCAGTAGCACAATCGGCACCGGAGCTGACGAGAACTCCAGTTTATTTTAAAACCATTGCCATCACTGCATATCCCGAAGAGGGGTGACAGCAGTGGCAATGAGTGCCCCTCCACAGAGGGACAGTGCTCTAGGCAAGTGCCTAGTTCGTCGAATGGTAGCACCAGTTCTGGGGAAGTCAGAAGTTTAGAAGTCAGGAACTATGTTCTGCCTGAATCCTAGCTCACACCAACAGGGCACTGATATAAACAACTTCTTCTATTAAATCTTCAAGACGATCTATGTCTTTCTTAAATAATGTACTGTGGTTGTCATGTTAGTCCACTTGAATGCACAGAAATGAAGGTTAATAAAAAGAAACAAAAAAAGGTGATATTTTTCTATTGGACTACCAATATCAGAAGGAAAGCCAGAATTTATTTTGGGGGGGGGGGGGGGGTTTGAGAGGGGGGAAGCCAGGCTAACAGGTCTGAGCCATGCTAGCTCTACTCTTATTAATAAATAATGTCCTGGCATGCACCTGACAAAGGATTTCTTAGTCTGACATGACTGGTATGTATTATGGGTAACGTTTTAAATAATTTAATCTCATTTATTTCAAGCACTTACCAATCCGAAACCGCACCCTTACATATGGAAACCGTTCAATTATATTAAAAGCTATCTCGAGAGACAGTATCCCATATCTTAATTTACACTAACGGAGACACAGGTCTGCTATAAAGATAAAACATCTGCAACATCCTGCAAAGTGTTATAAAAACCCAGCAGATGTTATGGCAAAATAAGTAGTGACTTGAATTTAGCACCTAACCTCCAAATCTGTTTTATGACAAATAAAAGCCTTATTCATTTATATTAATAAAACAAGTAAATACCGCTAAAGTCATCTTCTTTTTTTAATCTATTACAGTTTATAAATACACAAGAAGAATATTGTATAGAAAACAAAAAAGAGAATTGGAGAAATGCTGCTGAAAGAGATTCTTACAGACCGTCTCATACTATCCAGATAGTGCCAGAGGGGTCCGGGGGTAGCATAGAAGCGGAGACAGAGTTTGTGATTTTCGGCAGGAATGCTGTGCTACGTGCTAGATAAGTTATCTGGATCGTGGTTGAATATCACCATTACCAACTAATGCTGGACACTATCCAGACGGTGCCTGCACAATCTCAATATTCAGCAGCAGCCACTATCCAGATACTGCTGTGGAATTTCAGGATTCTTTTTTTCCGTGATGGCTGACGTTTAATAAAAATGCTTACTACTATGAGCTGAATATTAACCCATCAAAATAACATGCTTTTTTGTCGAGATCCATTTATTTTTTCTAGTCAAATTATTCCAGTCTATCTACTTTCTCCTGGCTGATCTTTTCCTAAGTCCTTTTCTAGTGCCTCTCTTCCATTTTCTGTTTCTTCTCCCTTCCTCTCCTCCATTTCTGTCTCTGACAATGATTGTTGATAATTTTTCATCATTTCTCTAATTTGCCTCTCTATCCACCCAAAGCTACATTTTACTCCTCCCCCCCCCAACCACTTTATCCTTCAATCACCCTCTCTTTACATCTCATCTACTTAGTAGCTTTTCATCTCCCACTCTCTGTTCTCCCATTCCCCCTTCTGGTTTTTACTCCCAGGTCCCTTATTTTCACTCACTGCACTCAGTGTCACCCAAGCTCTCCTCCTCCTCATGTTCTCACCACCCCAACATCATTCCCTGTCCCCTCTCCTGCCTCCGCCCATTTCTTTTGTCTCATAGCTCTTATTCAGCCTTCCATTCCCTCTTTTACTTGTTTGATTTCTATCGTCCCCATCCATTCAAAGACCTTTCCCCTTTCCTCTGTTTTAACTCACTCTCCCTCCTCTGCCTGCAGTCTCTTTCCGCTGCCTCCCAATACCCCTCCTGAGCCCCCTTCACACCATCTCTCCTCCCCCCCATTCAAACTCTCAGCATTCACTCTTCCTCAACTGAATCCCCAAATCCTCATTCCCCGCACCTACCCAATCCCTGCCCAAGCCCTGAGACTCTACTCTACTCTCCTCCAAATCCCCAGGCAATTTCTTAGTCTGTCCTCTTTTGCTCTCCAATTTAATCCACGAACCCCATCTAATTAGGAGTCTCTGCTCTTCCCTACGTTTCCAGTACCTGTTCTCCCGTCCCCCTTCCCAGCATCCCATCTTTTCCAGCACCCATTCTCTCCCTCTATCCCTGCACGTTGCCCTTCATCATTATACTAGCAGAAGAAATTGGGAGCTGGAACTACATCTGTGGCACTGCTGCTATTATGATAAGCCCTCTATTTCTTCACCCCTTACTCTTTTTCTATAACACCAGCACTAGCACTATCTGATGCTCATCTCACAAGGTCAGCATCACAGCATGCTCCCGTTAAGTACTGAACATGTTGCAGTGCCGGCATTACAGAAAAGAGTGAATGGTGAAGAGCTTCCTGCTGTTCCTTTTCCTTGCAGTGGTGGTGGTGGTGGCGGCGGCCCATGTGCAAGTCTAGCGCATGACTTCTTCAGCTGGCTGGAGATCCCCACCAGCAGCTATGTTTCCTGATATAACACCAAGCCAGTGGAGACAGTGCACGCAAATCTAACTCATGCATATTCATTGTGGATATCCTGAAAACCAGACTGACTACTAGAGGATACACCAAGATAGGGTTGGGAACCACTGCTATATGATGCTAGAAGTGGGGACCCTGAGCCTACGTATCTGAAAAATACACTTTGTTAGGTAATTTGTATAAATCTTTTGTGCTTGTAAAATGACTCGTAAAACAAATCATGCCTAAACGTATGCAGGCTGCAAGTAGGTGCATTCCAGGATGCATCGCATGGGGCCAGGTACCGATATTATCAAGATGGTGGTATGGGAGTGTAAGTGTGTGTGCATCGCTCGTGTCCCTGACTTTTAAGGTACCGGGGGGGGGGGGGGGGGATAAGGGCCACCGGGCCACCAGAGCATTTCTTTGGTTTAGGAGTGGGGGTAGTTTGATTGAAGGATAAGGCGGTATACAAAAACTGTCTAAATAAATAAAATAAAATAGTTTTATTGTTGGATCAAGGGGAGGACTGTGAGCAGGGGTTAGGGGTGCCAACTGACTTGCTTTAGGCCAGCCGGTTAGTTTTGCAAGGTTCAGGCTGGCGGCTGGCAGGACGGTAAAACCAGCAAATGAAGGGACTGTTATCTGCTGACCATTCATTGGCTGGTTTCTCCGTTTTCTTAAAAAAAAACCAGAAGAGAGATTTTTAAAATCTCACTGTCACTGCTTCCACTGCCAACTCAGATGAGGTGAAAAGCAGCAGCAGCAGCAGTGGGCAAACTTGCAAAAAAACTCCACAAATCCAAAAGCAGAAGCACCGGGTTTTTGCACCTCTGGTGCATTTTGAAATCCCTGCTGGTCCCACTCCTTTTTGATGCATACTTGCATCAGAAGGGAGCAGGATAGGCGGGGCCTTCCAAGTGTACTGGAGTCAAGAAGACCCTGCACTTTCTTTTGTGTCTTTTCCGCCTGTGCCTCAGCCGCGGTAAGCTGGGAGCACGGGAAGTAGATAAGGAGAGAAGATGCTGGATTTCAGTGGGGTAGGGGTATGGAGGGAAAGGTGCTGGCTATGAGATAAAGGGAGCAGAGGGCAGATGGTGGCCATAGGATGGGGGTGATGGAGAATAGATAGGGATATGGGATGCGAGTAGAGAGCAGATGCTGAGTGGTGGTGGGGGATGAGAGTGTGGAGGTGAAGGGCAGATGCTGAGCATGGGGGAAAGCGTAGAGGAGCTGGTATATACTGGATATGGGATGAGGTTGTGGGAAGGATGGAGGAGGTGAAGGACAGATTGTGGACATGGGATGGGGTAGACAGCAGATGCTGAACATGGGGTGGGGGCATAGGGGGATGGAGCAGATGCTGGGCATGGGGCGGAGATAGAGGGAAAAGGGCAGATGCTAAACATGGGCTGATAGGGACAAAAGGCAAATGGTGGCCATAGGGTGGGGGACTTAAGAGGACATATGACTGACATGGGATGGGGGTAGACAGCAGTTGCTGGACAGAAGGTAGAGGGCATAGGGGGATGGAGACCCATCTCCCTCCTCCCCTAAAGTGACTAACCATCCCGTATTATACAGGACAGTCCCGTATTTTAAGGATTTGTCCCTGGAATCATATTACTTTGGTAGGGATGCCTAAATGTCCCCTATTTTAAAACACATGTCCCACTTCTACGCAATTCCACGTTTGTACCAGCAGACTACTCAACTCGAGCTGAAATTTTCAAAGGGAAACTCCATATGAGACTATTTCCATCAGAGATACAGAAACATATACACATGCACATGCATTCATCCATACACCCCACCCCCAAATCAGGTACACACATGCACACTAGCACTTTTCAGACAAATAGATTATCTCTCTGATTGTCTATTGGTGCTGAGCTGCTTCTGCACGCCTCTACTTCAGTGCCCCCCAGTTCTTGCTTTTGCTACCAGTTCTTTTTCCCAGCCTGCAATAGCCTCCTCACACTTTACCCCATTCCTCTTACATTTCTACCCTTTCACAGCAACCCCACTCACACCTACCAAGAAACCCATTTATTCCACTGACTTTCTCCCAGACCCTGTGCAGAAAATCAGCCCACCCTTCCGGTGACTAGTGCAGCCTTTCTATTGGCTGGAACCTACCACTTACTCTGTAGAGTGAGAGGGGAGCACTGATGAGCTGTAGAGCTAAACTCTAAAAAAAAAATATACCCAGACAATTTAGACATCATTCTGACTAAGACAGCTACTTTACAAAGTTGTAGCATCCTAAAATAATTTAGATTGTTGGCAATCCTGAACTCCCCAGCACATCTGACAAATCTGGCTCTGCTTCCTCCCCAGTGCCCAGGCAACCATCAGTCTTAATCTAGGAGAATGGGCAAGGGTCAAGTGAGGATGTAGTGCTGTTAAGATTTGATATAATGCTTTCCAGTTGCTTAGCTGACAGAGGGCCTAAAGTAGACTAAGGGGCTTGTTTACAAAGCTGCGGTAGCGGCTTCCGCCAGATATCGGAGCCGCGGCCCCATTGAATTCAATAGGACCCCGGCTCCAATATCAGGCAGAAACTGCTACCGCGGCTTTGTAAACAAGCCCCTAAGTCTTCATGCTTGGGGTACTGGCAGAGTTGGCAGAGTCGCTGGGGTGCAGGGATGGTATTGTGGAATAAGATTGCTTGGTCTGTAAGAATTGCAACATAACAGTTGGTGAAAAAGGAGTATTGGGCTTTGTAACCGTTGGGATCTTGAGCATATTCAAGGCTATATTGAATAGCTCTCTAGAGCGGTTGAGAGAGGAGTTGAGTCAGCTGGTAAGGCATTCCTTTTTTCTTTAACAGGGTGAGGGGAGTAGTCTGCCTAAGCGTGTATGTATACTGAATAGGTAGATGGGTTCTTGTTGTGTCTCCATTTGTGCTCTAGTCATCTGAGCTTGTTTTTTTAGGGTTTTAACACTAGAAGCCCCAAAGTGTGTCAACTGACGCAAATGCATCTTCAAAGTTGTATACCAGAGCCACTGCTAGAACCATGTCAGTCATGTTCCATGACTTTGTTAGCAAGGTCAAGATGTTCAAATATGTGCATCGAAAATTAATGACAGATGCACCAATTAGTGGGAAAATGAATTTATACCTAGAAGCCCCAAAGTATGTCAATTGACACACTGAATTGTCTTGGATTCATCAATTGACGTACTTTGGGGCTTCTAGGTATAAATTCATGTTCCCACTAGGTGGTGCATCTCAATCAATGTTTACAGTTTTACTCTGACATTACAAACAATAAACACATGATGACGTCATGTAATGACGTCACATACTGCACGTATTTAACAAATAAGTAACTTCACATTAATTCACATCTGCATTTCATGCTAAACACAGTCATCGTGATAATGCGTCAATTGACACACTTTGGGGTTTCTAGGTAAAATTCCTTTTGGGGCTTCTAGTGTTAAGTTCAGGTGTGAACTATGGTACATGGTGTGATATTTTCATCTTGGATGCGCTGTTGGGCTTAGACGCATAAGCTCATATGCATGAATTCCATTGGGATATTAGAGTGTCAAGGTTGGTCGGATCCTCTCATTTATTTATTTATTTATTTGCTGTCTCTTTTATACCGCGCTATTCGACATCAGTGCGGTTTACAATGAACATAAGAGTTGCACATCTCAATTTCGTGATTTGTGCTTACAGTGAAACAGGTATAATAACTTGGGTATACATTAAACAGGAAAATTAAACTTGGGTATGCATTAAGCAGGTATAACAGGTAAAATAGGGTATAAATAACCAGTCCCTTAACAAGGAGACACGATGAATAAATACAGTCTACTTTATGTTGGATCAACTTGTGTTAGAGGTGGGATGTTACAGATAAATGAGTCTCTGTCGAAAGTCCGAAACGTCCGTGTATGAGAAGGATGAGGCTTGGGGGTAGGTGTACTGGGGATGTTTGGGAGGAAGAAGGTGAGCAGAATATGGTCAGACCAGTGCACTGAAGTGATTTGGATCATAGAGGAGAGGTCTTGGTCTTGGTCTTGGTGCGGCCAAGTGGTGGTGTAAAAATGAGGTCTAGAGTTCTGCCTCTGTGTGTTTCTTCTGAGATGATTTGGTTGAGTTTGAGTGCTTCCAATGCTTGGAGGAAGGAAGAGGTGTGTTTGTTAGGTAAGGTTGGTAGATTAAAGACCTCCAGAAGGATAAACCATTTGTTCTTATGGTACTCAGAGCGTGCTTCTTTGATTAGTGGGGAGAGGTCGCTGGATCCAGATATTGGTGGTCTGTATGTTGGGAAGATTGATAGGTGAGAGTTGGATATGGTTTTGATGTCCAAGCATGGGTGGACCTAGAGTTTGTGGTTTTGAATTGGAAGGCATCCTTAGCTACTAGAGCACCTCTTCTCCTTTTTTATGTGCTCTGGAGTGATTGAAGAGATGGCAGGAAGGTATGACGAGTTGGCTTAAGAGTACATTGTCAGATTCCTCGAGTCATGATTCTATTATGCAAAGTATGTCAATGTGATTGTCCTTGATGTAGTCGACCAAGATTAGGACTTTGTTGCGGATGGATCTGATGTTGATGAGAACACACTTGAGCAGTTGGATGGCGGGTGAGTCAGTAGGAATAGTGTGTGGTTCAGGAGAAGGCTGAATATTGATTCGATTGGAGGAGTTCCTGGTTTGAGGATGAGAGGTTGGAGTCTGTAGTTGTATGGGTGATGAATGATGGAAGAGGTGGTGAGTGCTGATGCTGGATGATTGCGTACAAGGCTAGGAGCAGGATGAGGATGTGTGGGGAGATGTGTAGCATGATGGCTGAGGGTACAGGAGTGGGTGTAAGGTTAGCTGGGGTGAGGGGGATCTTAATTGCCTATTGTTCAGGTGGGTAGGGTAGGGTGGATTGGAATGAAGTGTGTTTTGGGTGCGCTAGATGCAAGGGCTAGACTGCAGGGGCCTAGACTACAGAGTGCGGAGAAGTACAACAAGTAGGCTTGATTGGTACATTTGTAAGTAAAGTTATAAATCTAGCCTACTGATTAAAATTTTGGGTTAAAATTAAAATTGTAATTATAAATAAGTGTTTTATTTTCCTTAACTTTGAACCTCCCAGCTTGATTGAGTGTCATGTATTTGAACTTAGAAAAGACGGTCAGGTTATCCTCCCCTTTATCTCTCTATTGCCCTGACTTTCTCTCCTCTCATGCCCTTTTAGATCCATTACAGTCTGGCTTTTGTCACTTTCATTCTACTGAAACTGTTCTTGCCAAAGTCTCCAGCAACCTGTTCCTGGCTAAATTCAAGGGCTTTTATGTGATCCTCATCCTTCTTGACCTTTCTGCTGCTTTTGACACTGTTGACTACCTCCTCCTCAACACCTTGTCCTCACTTGGTTTTAAGGGCTCTGTGCTATACTGGTTCTCCTCTTATCTCTCATCACTTTCAATGTTTGTTCTGGTGGATCCTCCTCTATTGCTATCCCTCTCTCAGTTGGTGTACACCAGGAGTCTGTCCTGAGCCCCCTCCTTTTCTGTCTCTATACCCAATCCCTTGGTGCACTCATCTCCTCCAATGGTTTTCAGTACCATCTTTATGCTGATGACTCTCAGATCTAACTCTCTACACCTGATATCTCTCCGGCAATCCAGGCCCGGATCTCTGTCTGCCTGTCTGACATCGCTGCCTGGATGTTTCATCGCCATTTGAAATTGAACATGGCCAAAACTGATCATCTTATTTATCCCCCCAAACCCACCTCCCCCCTTCTTCCTTTCTCAGTCTCTGTTGATAACTCTACTAGTCTCTGTCTCCTCGGCTCGCAACCTTGGGGTCATCTTTGACTCCTCCCTCTCCTTCTCCACAGACATTCAACTGATAGACAAAGCCTGTTGTTTCTTTCTCTATAACATCAGCAAAATTTGCCCCTTCCTTTCTGAAATAGGGAGGAGTGGCCTAGTGGTTAGGACAAGGTACTTCAGGCCGGAGGGCTGGGGGTTCAAGTCCCACCTGGGGACAGCAATCTCAGGCCGGAGGGACTGGGATTTCTAGTCCTATAGGCACTCCTTGTGGTCTTGGGCAAGCCACTTAACCCTCCATTGCCCATGTTCCCTGTAAGTATTAGCGTATGTGTGTCATATCCCCTCGTGTTAAATGTATCTCCCAATTGACCACTTTGACCCGGTGAAAAGCGGGATATAAATACAGCTAAATAAATAAATAAATATACTACTAAGACACTTATCCACTTTTTAGTCACCTCCCATCTAGACTATTGCAATCTCCTCACTGGTCTCCTCTGAATCATCTCTCTCCCCTTCAATCAGTTCAAAACTCAGCTACGTGGCTTATCTTCTGCCAGCCCCGATATGCTCACATAAACCCTCTACTCAAGTTTCTTCAATGGCTCCCTATCTATTTCTGTATCCAGTTCAAACTTCTCCTACTGACATATAAATGCACTCATTCTGCTGCTCCCCACTACCTTCCCTCTCTCATCTCTCCCTACTCCCCTCCTTGTGAACTCCATTTTTTTGGTGGATTGCTTGTCTTCCACTGCCAATTCCAGACTTCGTTCCTTTCATCTTGCTGCTCCTTATGCCTGGAACAGACTACCAAAGTCTGTATGTCAGGCTTCATTTCTGTCACTCTTCAAATTCCTGCTGAAGACTTATCTCTTTGAGGCTGCCTTTGGATCCTGTTCTGCTTAGTCTCCTTTCTATCTCCTTACCAGGACCGGCCCGTTCATTGTGCATGAAAGTTGTTCACACAGGGCACGGCGCTTCAAGAGAGCCGTGCCAACAGCATTCCGCATTCAGCACCAGCAGGAAGGGTGGCTTTAGAGGGAGCCGGAAAGGTCCTGGCTCACCTCTGACAGCCGCCGAAGTGAAGAGCACCTTTTTTCTTCACTTTGGCAGCTGCATTGTAGTTAGAATGCTAGCACGCTGAGTGCCGGGAAACAGGAAGCCCCCCTTTGACCTCAGCGCGCCAGCATCCTAAACTACAATACAGCTGCTGATGTGAAGAAAAAAGGCGCTCTTCACTTCGGCGGCTGTCAGGTGAGCCGGGGCCTCTCCAGCTCCCTTTTAAGCCTTTTAGACAGCCGCAGGGCTCGGGGGGGGAGGCTAAGACTGGAAATAGCAGCTGGGGAGGGGGGCTTGGACTGGAAATGGGCTGAGTGGGGGCTTGAACTGGAAATGGGCTGATAGAGGGGCTAGGATAGGACTGAACATGGATGGGGGAGCTAGGACTGGAAATGGGCTCATGGGGAGCTTGGATTGGAAATGGGCTGAGTGTGGGGGCAGCTAGGACTGGAAATGGGCTGAGTGGGGGGTGCTAGGAGTGGAAATGGGCTGATGGGGAGGGGGCTTGGACTGGAAATGGGCTGATGGAGGGGCTAGGATAGGACTGGAAATGGGCTCATGGGGAGCTTGGATTGGAAATGGGCTGAGTGTGGGGGCAGCTAGGACTGGAAATGGATTGATGGAGGGGCCAGGATAGGACTGCAAATGGATGGGGGAGCTAGGACTGGAAATAGGCTGATGGGGGGAGGGTTGGATTGGAAATGGGCTGATGGAGGGGCTAGGATAGGACTGGAAATGGACTGATGGAGGGCTAGGATAGGACTGGGAAGGGCTGATGGGGGGCTAGGATAGAATTGGAAAGGGCTGATGGGGCTAGAACTGGAAATGGGATGATGCGGGGGGATGGGAGTAGGAGGGAGCGGATGCTGGGTGGGGCTGAAACTAGAAGGAAGCTGATGTTGGGGGGAGGATTAGAAGGGGATGGGGATGGGGCTGGAGGAGTGAGGATGGAGAGGGGAAAAATATTTTGTGTGGGAGGGAAGAAAAATCTATGATTGGCCAGGTATTGGGAGAGTAAGTGGGGACTGAGGATGGAGGGGTAAAATATGAGTGGATGAAAAGGATAAAGAAAGAAATGGAGGAAAGAGCAAAAGGAGAAAGATCAATATGTTAAAGCAGATGTAGAGAGAGAATGGAAAAAAACTAGAAGAGAGAAGAAAGGACAAATGGAGAGTTAGCCTAAGACATGAAGAAACCAGAAGAAAGTGACTGGAGCAATTGCAACTGAAAAATAAAATGCTTAAACAAGAAAAGGTAGAAAAATACTTTTTTTATTTTGAATGTATTAACTGGAATAGGTCAGCTCTGGGAAATGTGCTTAGTTAATGTCTGCATTTTGTTTAGTACAATAGGAAATTAATTTATAGTTTTATTTCTGCAGTGTTGTTGTACATTCCAAGTTGGGCTTTTGGGGTTCCCAGTTTAATTATTGCTTTCCTATTTCTAAATTGTGATCCCTTGTTCTTTGTTTGGTGACGGTCTATATTCTGCATGTGTAACCGAGCTGAGGTATTCTGTTTATGTAGTTTCTATTTGACAGTGCCACTTGTTCTCTTTCTCCGGTAGCAGATGTATTGGTATTCTCTGAGATGTATTGGTTTAATATTTGCAGTGTTGTCTTTTGATAGGTAGGGTCTGGTGCTTTGTGAGTGCTGTTATGATACGGTGGGTTTGCTATGGGTTCTAAATAGGAAGTACTACAAACACTACCCAATGTACCTTGAGGTTGGCACTGAAGTATAGTAATGTAGAAATTTGGTAGTCTTTCTTTATCCATACACTCATTAAGAGGCATGTTTACTAAAATGCAATGCATGTTTACATTATGCAAATATTTATGCAAATGAGGCCCCGCAATGAGTCTCCGCACATGGCCCCCACCCCTGCTCCTTACCATTCCCTGAATATATCCTTGTCCTCAACTGTTGTGCTGTCTGTCTTAACTAGATTGTAAGCTCTTATGAGCAGCGAACCATCTTTTACATGTGCCTGTACAGCGCTGCGTATGCCTTGTAGCGCTATATAAATGATGATTAGTAGTAACACAGGGGAAAATGAATTTCTTTCTGTTTCTCTGGTGTTGCACAGCATACAGTGTCTGGCTTTCTGAGGTTTAATTTTTGTCTATTGTGATGAAGCAGACGCCAGTAAACCCATGGAGGTAGAAGAAAACGCTGATCTTTTTAAAGGAAATAATATACATAAAATGCAGTTAGTGAGAAGTGCAGCTAGAGGGAGCATGCACGGAGATTTAGAAAGTAGGCTGACACGCCCAGGTTGGGATGATGCAAGAACTAATTCAAAGCATAATCAGATACACTTGGTCAGAGGGACAGAATCCTTACCTATGAAACAGCTTTATAAGCAAAGCATAGACAAGCCAGAGGGGAGAGGAGCGGCACGAGCCGCAGCAGCTGCTGATAGAGAAGAAAGAGAAAGGAGACGGCTTCAAAAAGAGGAGAAAAGGCAGTTGAACTTTCAGCCCTTACAGGAAAGGAACAAATTCCAGGAGAGCCAGTTTCAGGCTGGGAAGCTCCAGAAGGAAGTCTTCAGGAAGGACAGAAGGAGAACCGGGAGAGTGCCTGGTAGGGAGAATACCAGAGACACAGACCCAAGAGTTCAGAGGTACCTTCATGCTTCTTCCCCTGTATGTGGGCCGCAAGGAGTTCAGAGGTGGGTGAACCAGATTCAGCCCAGAGGTCTAAGAGACACAGATCTGAACCACGAACTGAGGCCGCATCCCAGAAAGGTCTGGAAGCCAGGGAGCCATCAGAGCAGCCAAGGCAGCTGGAGAAAGGTTTGGAAACCTTTAGAAAGAGCGCTTACCAAAAGTCCTGTTGCATATTTGCCAGACCAGGTACAGCCAGGCTGGAGAGCCTTAGGAAGAAGTTCTGAAGTAAAACCAGGTATATATGGGGAAAGCTCAGGGGCCACAGATATTTCAGCAGAACAAGAGGATATGCAGATAGACCCTGCTGAACCTGACCCTTTGCTAACTGAATGCCCTATGGACTGTACGTTTTGTTGTACTGGGAGTTTAGAATCCTTGAGAGAAATATAGCATGCAGGATATACTTTTGAAACAGTTTTATTTGACAAGCTGAAAGAAGAAGCATTGCTTTTGATTATATAACCTGTTTTGTTTGAACCCTGCATAACTAATAAAGACTGTGAAGCATATCCAAGTTTTTGACTGATGTAAATACCTTATCTGAAAATCCTGAACAAGGTGGAAATCCTGTTGTCTTCGTTTGAACCTTTTGTGCTTTAAGGGAATAAAACCCTATACTTTACCATTCACATGGCTTACACAACTATTCATTATGAAGAAAGGGACTACTCATACCAGAATGCTTCTGGGCTAACAAAAGTTTCTGCCTTCAATATAACAATAATGTCCACTCTGACCCTTAAGCACGTGGCTAAAGGGACAGGGGTGTGACACTATATATTTCTGTTTTCACTGTGTGGTCACTTATTGGTGAAGGCCTGTGTGTGTGACCAAAACTGGGTATTATCATGGAATTTCTATTTAAGAATGTGTAGTATTCTGACTTGTTCAGATTTCCTAATAGGTTTATTGATGTTTTAGATCCCACTGCAATATTTATGGAGCTACCTTTTTCTAGGTAGGGTTCTTGTGTGAATTTTGGAAGTTAGTACTGGCATGGTAGATATGCTCATGGTCCCTGTCTTTTTTTGTATTAATTCCAGAGCCAGCTCAACCATCAGGCAACCTAGGCGATCGCTACTGGGGGGTCAGCTAAGGTAGTCAACAGGCCAGTTTTCACATAGCCAAGCTGGCTGCTGGCAGAGATCTAAGAGCGGCCAGAGCAGAAAATCGGCTTTTCATCTGGGGTCCTTGTCCCCACCAGGGCAACCTCACCTTCTCCTCTGCTGTCAGTTCCTTCCTGCCACCTCCTTCCCCTTGCAGCCGCAGCTCCTGCTTCTTACAGAGTGGCAGCCGCAATAACGCTAATTTAAAAACAAAACAAAACCGGTGCAGAGCCCTCTGTCCCTATGGAAAGCCTGCTGCAGCGTCCCACGCCCTGTAGCATCATGTCCTTTTGAGCGTGGGATGCTGCAGCAGCGGTTCATAGGGCCAGAGGGCTCTGCACCGGTTTTGTTTTGTTTTTAAAGTAGCGTTATTGCAGGCGCCGCTCGGTGAGAAGCATGACCCGCAGCTGCCTAGGAGGTGGCAGGAAGGCAGCTGAAAGAGGGGGGGAAGGAAGTGGCTGAGAGTTGACATGGGGGGAAGGCGAGGGCTGGAAGGCAGCTGCCAGAGGGAGGAAGGAGGAGGCTGGAAGAGAGCTGACACCTGGGAATGATACTGGGGTTGGGACTGAAAGGGAATTGAAACCTGGGGGTGGGACTGGTAGGTGGCTGGGTAATGGGGGGTTGGAAGGGAGGAGGCACATGAGGATGGCACTGGAAGGGGGATGGACAGAGGGTAGGGTGACGGGAAGGGAGTTGACACGGGGATGGCACTGGGAGTGGAAGTGAGCTGATACCTGGGATGGTATTGGGCTAGAAGGGGCTGGACAGTGAGAAAGGAGGGGGACTAGAAGGAATGAACACCACTGGCAGTCCTGGGAATGCAAGGGGGTTGACATTGGAATGTAATGGGAGGGGAAGACTGGAAAAGGGGTTGATACTGGGGTTACTGGGACTGGTAATAGGCTGATGGAAGGAAGTGAAAAAAAGAAGAGACAAGAAATGGCAGATGGACTATAGACCATAGAAAGAGAGCTAAGAGAAGACAGGAAAACAAAAGCCTCAGATCAGGACCAGCATGATCAGAGAATAAAATGGTCAGACGACAAAGGTAGAAAAAATAATTTTATTTTCAATTTAGTAATTAGACTTTGTGCTATTTTTATATTTTACACAGTATGGGAACTGCATCTCTTATTTATCTGATGTTGCACTACATGCAGAATCTGGCTTCTTGGGATTTCAGTTTAATTTTTTGTCTATATATTTCTCTTCATTTTGTGCTCATTTATTGATGAAGGCCTGTCTGTATTGTGCGTGTGTGTACAACCAATGCTGGGTATTCTGTTAATATGGAATTTCTCTTTAAGAATGTGTAGCAATCTTGTTCAGTTTGCACATTACCCTCTCTACTATTATTTTTTGGGGACAGGTTGGGGTGTGCACAGATGGAGCATGACTATCCACAGGTGGTGGGTTTTTGTCTTTCAAAAAGTTGGCAACCCTAGGGTCGGCAGAGACTAGGACATGCAAAGCTAAACAATAAATTCTGATAGCAAGGGGGAACATACGAGTTAAGATTTGCCTAAGGTGCCAACACTTTGAATCAACTCTGAGTCTAGCCCTGATTGCTTCACAACATGCTTGGTACTGAGAGGGATTTTTTCTTGTATGGTAAATTTTATGGGGAAGGTTCTAGCTCTGCTCTGCACTGCACAGATTGTTGGGAAAGGGGCAGGGGGTGGAGTTTGATGGATGCAGAATATATATTTTTGAAATTTACACCATATGGGAGAGTATTGTGTGTTTGAGGGGCCTGAGAAAGGGGACTGTGGCTGAATCGGTGCTGAAGAGTTCAACCTCTTGTACTCCTCCCCCTCACCTTGATATAGCCTGCAGAGGGTAACACCTGCACCTTTGCCCTCTGTGCAATTATTTTTTGTAGGAAGGGTGAGTATGGCTAGCCATAGGTGGTGTTTTTTTCTCTTTCACTACTACTACTATTGAACATTTGTATAGTGCTAAAGGCATATGCAGCGCTGCACCAAGATGGTCATGCTCATTGGAGCTTACAGTCTAATAGAGACAGATAACGCTGTAGACATGGGATACTGCTAGGGAGAATGGTAAGAAAACACAAGGACATTAGACGAGTCAAGATCCAAAAGCTGCAGCAAGGAGGTGAGTTTTCAGGCTGGATTTGAAAAGGGTCAGAGAAGGCACCTGAAGTACAGCCTCAGGTAGTTTGTTCCAGGCAGAAGTAGCAAGGTGAAAGGAGCGAAGTCTGAAGTTGGCAATAGAAGAGAAGGGTACAGATAGAAGCGAATTGCCAGAAGAGCGGAGTTACCAAGGAGGAGTATACAGGGCCGGCCTGTCCATTGTGTGAGAATGTTGTTTGCACAGGGCCCGGTGCCAACAACATCTCGCACTCGGCATGGGCAGGGTCAGCTTGAGAGGGGGCCAGAGAGGCCCGGCTCATCTCTGTCTGCTGCCGAAGTGAAGAAAGCACAGTTACTTACCTGTAACAGGTGATCTCTGGGAACAGCAGGAATTAGTCATCACATATGGGTACGTCGGTACCGATGGAGCCCGCGCGGGAAAGCTCCCCAGCTTTTCAGATTAAAAGCTTTTGGGGCCTCCCACTGCACATGCGCGCTGCCTTCCCGCCTTCCTGACCAGCTCTCGTCAGTTCGAGTTTAAAGCTGAGACAATAGAGAGAGAGGACAGAAAGATAGATAGAGATACAACTCCTAGGGGAGGTGGGTGGGTTGTGATGACTAATTCCTGCTGTTCCCAGAGATCACCTGTTACAGGTAAGTAACTGTGCTATCTCCAGGAACAAGCAGGAATAAGTCATCACATATGGGGACTCCCTAGCTAAGATGCCTGGGAGATCCCCCTCCAAGGGTAAACCATCTTCGCATGGATCTCAGGCATCCATCCAGGGAAGGTGGGCAGGAGTTGTTTAAGTATGGAACAGGTGTTTGAGGACAGCCTGACCAAACAAGGCATCCCGGCGGGAGTCCTTGTCCAAGCAGTAATGGGCTGTGAAGGTATGAACCGAGGCCCAAGTGGCTGCTCGACAGATCTGATCTATGGACACAGAGTGAAGATGAGCCATAGAAGTGGCCATGGCTCTCACATTGTGAGCTGTGACATGGCCCTCCAGAGAAATGTTCTTACTCTGGTAAGCAAAAGAAATACACTGAGCGATCCAATTGGAAAGTGTACGCTTGGTGACTGGAAGTCCCAAATGAGAAGGATCAAAAGCCACGAAAAGTTGGGAAGACTTTCGATGTGGTTGAGTCCTGTTGAGGTAAAAGGCAAGAGCTCTTTTACAATCCAGAGTATGAAGGTTCCTCTCTGCACTGGATGCATGAGGAGCCGGGAAAAAGACAGGTAGATATACCTCTTGATTAAGCTGAAAAGGCGAGACCACTTTGGGCATAAAGTGGGGATTCGTCCTAAGGACCACCTTATCATGATGAAACCTAGTATAAGGTGGATGAGCCACTAAAGCCTGCAGTTCACTGATGCGGCGAGCCGAAGTGACTGCAATAAGGAAAACAACCTTCCAGGAAAGAAATTTGAAGGAGGTAGAGTCCAAAGGCTCAAAAGGTGGCTTCATAAGCTGACCTAGAACTAGGTTCAAATCCCATGCTACCGGAGGAGGTCGGATGGGAGGTTTAGTTAGAGTCAGGCCTCTCATGAAACGTGCAACAAGAGGATGAGAGGAGACAGGTTGTCCATTTATAGGTTTTAAGGATGCTGCAATAGCACTCAAATGGACCCTTACTGAATTCGTCTTAAGGCCTGCATTTGAAAGATGCAGGAGATAGTCCAAGAGGGAATTCAAAGGAAGTGCTAGAGGGTCAAGACCCTGCTGAGCACACCAAATGGAAAAACGTTTCCATTTGAAAGCATAAGAACGCCTCGTGGAAGGTTTCCTAGAGGCATGAAGGATATCTGTCACAGGTTGAGAAAGATTAAAGTCTTGAAGACTTAGGCCTTCAGTAACCAAGCTCTGAGATGTAGGGATTTGGGGTTTGGGTGCCACAAAGTCCCCTCCTCCTGAGACAGAAGGTCTGGCGCAACTCCCAGGTCCAGGGAGGATCCCTGGAGAGATGCAGAAGTAGAGGGAACCACACCTGGCGTGGCCAGCGGGGAGCTATGAGGATCATAGTCCCGTGATCCCTCTGGAGCTTGAACAGAGTCTTGGATATTAGAGGAATGGGTGGAAAGGCATAGAGGAATTCCTGACCCCAATGCAGGAGGAAGGCATCGTGGGCCTGAGCTCCCTGACACTGAGTTCTGGAACAGAACCGGGGAAGTTTGGCATTCCACGGACTTGCAAAGAGGTCTATGTCCGGGGTCCCCCATTCCTGAAAGATTCTGCGTATCTGGTCCATATGTAGGGACCATTCGTGTGGAAGCAGAACTCGACTGAGTCTGTCTGCACGAGAGTTTTGAACTCCTGGAAGATACACTGCAAGAAGGTGAATTTGATGCTCTCTGGCGAAGGCCCATAATCTGAGAGCTTCGTTGCAAAGCGACAGAGAGCCTGTCCCTCCTTGTTTGTTTATATAGAACATGGCTACCTGATTGTCTGTCTGAACTAGGACAGTCAGGTTGACAAGGAGGATATAGAAGACCTTGAGGGCAAGGTAAATTGCTCGCAGTTCCAGGAGGTTGATATGAAGGGTGGCCTCCTGTGGAGACCAAGTGCCCTGAGTGGAGAGGTTCTGAAGATGAGCTCCCCACCCTGTCTGGGAGGCATCTGTTGTGAGGGTTGCTTGGGGCAACAAAGGTTGGAAGGGGGCCCCCAACAACAGATTCTGGGTGGATGTCCACCATTGGAGGGACCAAAATAGACGGCTTGAGGTGAGTATTTGGTTGGAGAGCGCTCCAGATGCTTGAGTCCACTGGGTGGCCAAGGTCCATTGAGCTGCTCTCATATGCAGACGAGCGTAGGGCACCACATGTACCGTGGAGGCCATGTGGCCCAGAAGTCGCAGCATTTCCCGGGCTGTCAAATGACTGCTGGACTGAGCTTGGGAGGCCAAACTCAGCAGGCGTTGGGCCCTGACCTGAGGCAGGTAGGCCCTTGCAGTGATGGTGTCTAACTGGGCCCCTATGAACTCGAGAGACTGAGTAGGGATTAGTTGAGACTTGGGAAGGTTTACTACCAGTCCTAGATACTGCAGAAGACGCCTTGTGCGGTCCAGGGAAATTTGGGCCTGGGACTGAGAGGGAGCTCGGATGAGCCAGTCGTCCAGGTATGGGAATATGAAAATTCCCAGGCCTCTTAGAAAGGCAGCTACGACTGCCATGCATTTGGTGAACACTCTTGGAGCAGAGGCTAGACCGAAGGGGAGTACTCTGTACTGGAAATGTTTTCCCTGAAACAGAAATCGAAGGTATTTTCTGTGGGATGGGTGGATGAGTATGTGTGTATACGCATCCTTTAGGTCTAGAGAACAAAGCCAATCCTGACTCTAAAGGTATGGAAGGAGAATGCCCAGAGAAAGCATTTTGAATTTCTCCTTGAAAAGAAATTTGTTCAATTCTCTCAGATCCAGAATTGGTCTGAAGCCCTCTGTCTTCTTTGGTATTAGAAAATAAGGGGAGTAGAATCCCGTCCCCTGTTGAAGAAGAGGGACCTCCTCTATTGCCCCCTGGGCAAGGAGGGAGGAGACTTCCTGACCCAAGAGGGCCAGGAGAGATGGGGGAGAATTGAACTGCCTCACCATAGTATAAGGAGGAAGGTCGGAAAAATGGAGTTTGTAACCCTCTCTGATGATAGAGAGGGTCCATTGCTCTGATGTAATTTGCTCCCATCTGGGAGCAAAGTGAGCTAACCTTCCGGGTATGGTGAGGGGCTCTGGTTGTTCTAGAGCCAGAAAAGTTAAGTTCTCTAGGGGCAAGTCAAAACCCCTGAGGGGGTGGAGCCTGCTGAGGCGTAGCAGACGCCGCAGGCTTTGACCTTGCCTGTTTAGGTTGCTGACGTTTAGCAGCAAAACGAGGCTGAGAGGATTGTTGGCCAGTATTTGTGGAAAATCTGGACTTCTTGTAATAAGGCCTCTTAAAAGACTTCTTCTTGGCAGGAGTGGAGGTAGACTTAGAAAATCTATCTAAGGTGGCATTTTCTGCGTCCATTTGAGTGGCCTTAATTTGCCACTCCTCACCAAATAAGTTCTCACCTGTACAGGGCAGATTTCGTAAGCCATCTAGGACCCAAGGTTCTAGATCAGAAGCCTGGAGCCAAGCAAGACGTCGGGCTGCTATAGCAATGCCCGAAGCCCTACCAGCACCCTCAAAGGAATCAAAAGCTGCCCTGTTGGAGAACTTTGAAATATCCAAAAGGTGTTTCACTAAGGAAATGAACTGCTCCCTCTTATCCTCAGGGATAAAGGGGGCAAAATGCCGAACTTTTAGAGCGATTTCACTGAGAAACATGCCCATGTAAAGACTATAGGAATTAATCCTGGCTATAAGCATAGTAGCCTGGAAAATTTTCCTGCCAAAAGAGTCTAGAGTCTTACATTCTCGCCCTGGAGGAGTAGAAGAGTGCCTTTTGGTACTCTTTATCTTCTTCATTGCAGACTTCACCACAATAGAATGGTGAGGCAACTGAGTTTTTTGGAAACCAGGAGAAGGGGGGACACGGTACATGGTGTCCAACCTGCGAGAAGAAGGAGACAATGTTAGAGGAGCCTCCCATAAGTCCATCAAGTGTTCTTGAAGGATTTCATGGATAGGCAGGGTAACTGCCTCTTTAGGAGACTTAGAGTATCCTAAAATATCCAGTTTCTTTGATCTGGGTTCCTTTTCAGAGGATGAAGCAATAGAAAGACCTTTAGTCATTTCTATGATGAAGTCCTGAAAGGACAAATCCTCTGGCGGAGACATTCTCCTTTTAGGAGAAGGCGGCTCCTCAGGAAGATCAAGGGAGAACTCATCAGAATCATCAGAGGAGTTAAAATCCTCTGAAGAAGCAGAGTATCCTCTATGTGCTTCCAACGCACGATACGCATACCGTTCGGTATCGACATCGGGCGTACCGGGTATGGGATCGGTACCGGGCAAAAGCCCGGATCCGGCATGCGGAACCGATCTGCGTTTGGAAGACGATGGCCTCGGTTCCGGTATGGAAGCCATTACCGGAACCGGACCCGGTACCGCTGGCTGCGGTACCGAGGGCGTAGCAGCATTAATAAAAGCCAGAATGGCCTGCTGCATGACTTGGACAGTATTGCCCATAGACGCCACTGCTGCCTGGATGTCGGTACCGGTATGGGCCGGTACCCCAGAGCAGTACAACAGGTGATCTGTCGAGGCCGCGCCATCGATGTCAACCTGTGACCCCATGATTGCTTTGGAGGCCGGAGCCTCCCGCCGGGTTTTTTGGCCTGGGCAGAATCCTCGAACTCAGAATTGAGAGCCTCTCGATCTTTAGAAAGAGATTTGCTTTTAGAGGATTTGCCCACTGGAGTTTTGGTTACCTGAGATCCATCCGGAGAGGAAGACCTGGATGACTGTGATGCTTCTGAAGGAAACAGCACATGGAACTTGTTGGCCCGGTTCTGCAATCCACGTTTCGACATCTGGGAGCAGGATGGGCAGTCCGGTATGGAATGGTCAGGTCCTAAACATTTAAGACACCATTCATGGGTGTCTGTAAGAGGAATGACAGCACTGCACTTGGTACACTTTTTAAAACCAGGAACTGGCTTCTCCATGAGGAGAATTTGTGTAGGCCTGAAGGCCTAACAAAATACCAAGCTGTGCTGAAGAAAATAAATATTTATATATTTTTTTTTTAAAGAAAGAAAGAGAGACCGGCAGTACCGGTTTCAGAATGGGGAAGGCAGGTACGCGGTCTAAAGAAAACAATAAAATTAACAATTTCTTCAGCGGTGACAGGAACACGACCTGCTGGCTCCGCGGAAAAAAAGAAACTGACGAGAGCTGGTCAGGAAGGCGGGAAGGCAGCGCGCATGTGCAGTGGGAGGCCCCAAAAGCTTTTAATCTGAAAAGCTGGGGAGCTTTCCCGCGCGGGCTCCGTCGGTACCGACGTACCCATATGTGATGACTTATTCCTGCTTGTTCCTGGAGATAAAAAGGTACTCTTCACTTCAACAGCTGTGTTGTAGTATAGGCTGCTGGCACGCCAGAGGTCAAAGGGCAGCTGTCAGAGGTGAGGCGGGGCCTCTCCGGCTCCCTCTAAAAGCCAGTCGGACAGCTGTGGGGCTCTTCGGGGGGGGAGGGGGGTTTAGGACTGGAAATAGGTTGATGAGTGGTTAGGACTGTATATGGGCTGATGTGGGGGGGGGGTGGAAGAATGGGACTAGAAGGGAGTGGATGCTGGGTGGGTCTGGAACTAGAAGGGAACTGATGTTGGGGGAGAACTAGAATGGGATGGTGCTGGTGCAGTGAGGATGGGTAGTGCTGTTATGATATGGCGGGTTTACTATGGGTTTTAAATGGACTGTGTGTATAGTACTTCCTAATGTGCGTGGTGGTTGGCACTGGGGTATAGTAATGTAAAAATCTGGTAGTCTTTTGTTATCCATACACTCATTCAGAGGCATGCTTACTAAAAGTTATGCAAATACGAGGGTTGCTATTTATATTTCTGGCCTAATAATGAAAAAATATTTATGATCGAAATTGGTTTTATTGTTTTTCAAAATATTCTCCATGAAGATCAATACACTTTTGCATGCGTTTGAACCAATTTTCGAAGCACTTTTTCCACTCCGATTGAGGTAACTCCAAAACATGCGTTTTGAATGCATCAACCGCATCTTCGGGTGTTGAAAATCGTTGACCACGTAATTTGTTTTTGATGTGCGGGAATAAAAAGAAGTCATTGGGTGCCAAATCAGGGCTGTACGGTGGATGACCCATCAATTCGATGTTTTGGCTGGTCAAAAATTCCTTTATTTGAGCCGATGTGTGAGAGCTTGCAGTGTCATGATGAAGAATTATTTGCCTCTTCTTTGACTTTTTCCGAATTTCGCCGAAGACTTCTGGTAAACAAATGGTCGTGTACCATTCAGAATTGACCGTCCTATGTTGCTCTAACGGCACTGTCGCTACGTGACCGGTAATGCCGAAGAAACAGGCAACCATTTGCTTCAATGTGCTTCTTCCACGAACAACTTTTGTTGGATTTGGCTCGTCTTGGAAGACCCATACAGTCGATTGCTGTTTTGTTTCGGGCTCATATGCATAGATCCATGATTCGTCACCTGTGCAGATGTTATACACAGTCTTTGATGCACCTTGAACATATTTTTTCAACATTTCCTTGCACCAATCGACACGGGCCTTCTTTTGAGCGTTTGTCAGATTATGTGGGATCCAACATGAACAAATCTTTTTTACGGCCAAATGATCATGCAATATCTTATTGATGCTTGTCATACTAATGCCCAAAGATGCCTCAATCTCACGGTATGTCACATGACGATCTTGCTTTATCAGTTCACATACAGCATCGATATTTTCTGGCACAACAACTGATTTTGGACGACCCTGACGGAATTCATCCTGGAGCGAACATCGGCCACGATTGAATTCGTTATACCAGTTTTTTACAGTGCTGTAGGATGGTGCTTTATCGCCGTATAAAAAATTAAGTTCGTCGATGCACTCTTGTCTTGATGATCCACGTCGAAAGTTATGAAAAATAATCGCACGAAAATGTTCACGAGTTAATTCCATTTTTCGCCCAAGATGAGTTCAAGTTACTGTAAACAACAAATAAAATGATAAAATGTTATGAATAAGGTTATGTTCAATAATGTCAGTGTTCCAATGGAACCATTGGATGGCACCTGGCAACACTTACTGTTGCTAAGGGCCAGAAATAAAAATAGCAACATGCACATGCTCCCCCCTCCCTGCCACCCCTGGGGTTGTAGGGAGAGATAAGAGAGGAAAGATAGTGAGGAGATGCAGAGTGAATGCATTTATAGGTCAGCAGAAGTTTGAACTGGATGTGGAAATGGATAGGAGGCTTGAGAAGAAGGGTAATGTGAGCATGAGGAGGCTGGCAGAAGATTTGCCTGCTGTGGTGTTGAACAGATTGAAGGGGGGGGGGGGGGAGAGAGATGATTGAGAGGGAGTCCAGCAAAGAGCAAGTTCCAATAGTCTAGGTGGGAAGTGATTAAGGAGTGTATTAGTAGCGTGTTGTAGAGAAAGAAACAGCAGGTTTTAGCTATAAGTTGGATGCGTGCAGAGAAGGAAAGAGAGGAGTCAAAGACAACCCCAAGGTTGCCAACAGGGAGACAGGGACAAAGCAACATGCACAGAGGCGCCAGACTTAATGCAGGCCTCTGTGCGTACCTGTCTGACTTGCTTCCCTTGTTTAGCACTGACTTTTTTTGCGCAAAGCAGCTTTGCATGCTTTTTGCTACAACATCACTGCACAAAAGGTCAGCATTAAACTTGTTTTAGAAAACGCTGCTAGAAATTTAGCTCTGGTGCAGGGGTTCGGTCCAAATGCTCGTACATAAAAGGTATCAGCTTATTTTAATTTTTAATCATTCATTTGACTCGAAGGCACACATTGCATTTTGGTCTTTAAGATAGCAATCTTGGACGCATATGCACAGCATCTCTTGCTGTAATAGCTCGGTTACCCATTAGCAAGCAAGTAAAAAGCAACTGGCCCTTCAAAAGACGATCTCAAGCTTTTCTACCTGATGTCTCCACCTCCCCTTCTCTCTCCAGCCGGAAAACACAACGGCACAGCATGCGCAACATTAGACAGTGATGATCCGGAAGCAGATCTTAGTTTATAGAACTGCCTCGCGGAAGCACCATGCAACAGTACAATCTCAACAGACGCCCTTTTTCTCTGGTGGCCGCGGAAGCTGAATGCGGAAGCAAGGAGCAGCTTATTGTCCGTTGCAGCGCCGTTAATTAAAAAGGAAAAGGAAGCCTATAAATTTAAAGCAGTTACTTTTATCATTTGGTAACTCCGGTTCATTTCACGTCAGATCTGCTACAGCTTCCTTTGACCGGATGTGATGCAAAGCTGCCCTCAGTTGTCATGGCGGCGGATGGCGACTTTCTGCTGCGGTACCGGGCCGTATCCAGCAAGCTGAAGAAGTGAGAGTTGGGAGGAGCAGGAGGGGAGGGGAGGGGGGTACTTGCGCTGCGTGCTCGGTGAAAGGGAAGAGGCGTAGGCCCTCAGTGTTCTTTTCACTTCAGCATAGTTGGAGGTCGGGCTTGTGGCATGATCCTTTCCCAAATGACTAGGTCCAGCCGCTGTAGGGGGTAGGTTCAGAATCTGGCTTCCAAGAGGGGGTTGCCGACTTTCAGGGAAAAGGAAATTGATACATTGACATGCCAGGAAAAGAGTTATGGGGATTATTTTATAAACTACTACTACTACTATTTAATATTTATAAAGCGCTACTCGTACGCAGCGCTGTACAGACGGTCCCTGCTCGTCGGAGCTTACAATCGAATCAAGACAAGAAACACACAGAGCAAAAATCTAATTAGGGCAAAACCAGGTTGGTTTTCTCCCATTACTACTATTAGTACTACAGCGCATTTCTATTTAAATAAAAGGCAAGCAAATAGTCCCTGCTCATCAGAGCTTACAAACTAGTCAGGACAAATAGTAGAGACGGTCCCTGCTCATCAGAGCTCACAATCTAATCAAGACAACCATAGAAGGTGCAAGCATGGGCAAAACAGGGGTAAGACAGGGTAAAATAGGGTAAATGTTATATTGCAGCAGGCTAAGCAGAACATGCTATGTTACAGGTAGTGTTGTAGCAATGCTATAAGCGATGGGGCAGCAGTGTTATAATACAGATAATGAGGTAGTATTGAGTACAACAGGCCAGGCAGAGTATGCTATGTTACAAGTAATGTTATAACAACACTACAAGCAATTAGGCAGCAGTGTTAATTGCAAGCAGTGTAGTAGCAATGGAGTTGAGAGCAGTGCAGTGTGGCAGCAGGGTAGACGCTTACGTTGTAGAGGTGGAACCAGGGTCTTTCGGTTGCGCTCTGCGAGGTGTCTGCAAGGGCAAAAGCAGTCTCGCCATCGTGCCGCGCCTAAGGGCCCTCTGGTGAGGCCCTCGGGTGCGGGCATGCCCGCCGGCTGCCGCTTTTAAATGGCTTGCTTCCAGCTCCCCGATTGGGCCGGGGTAGGGGGAACGGGAGGGGTGAGCAGCTCCTGCTTCCACCCCCGACGTCTGATCAGTCGCATGGAAAAGGGGGTCTTGTAAATCAGTGCAGGTATTATATATATATATATATATATATATATATATATATATATATATATATATATATATATATATATTCCTTTCTACATAGTTCACTATTTGTTAAATGTACGTTCCAATTTGTTATATGTAACAACAGCTCTCCCTGTTTACTGTTGTTCCATGTAAACCGCATCTGATCAATGGAAGGAGCGGTATATAAAAAATCTGTAAATTAATTATATATATATATATATATATACGAGGGGGTACCCAAAAAAAAACAGGAATTATTTTTTAAAAGCTATTTATTTCAAATTCTTTACAAAACAACCTTATCCCCTTCAAAATACTCTCCATTACAACTGATACATTTGTCCCACCGGTGCTTCCACTATTCGAAACATTTTTTGTAGTCATCTTTAGAAATGGCTGACAGCTCCTCCCTCTTTTTTTTCTTCACTTCTTCAATGTTGTCAAATCGGTGTCCTTTCATGCCCCTTTTCATGCGTGGATATAAGAAAGTCGCACGGAACCAGGTCAGGCGAGTAAGGTGCATGGGGCAGCGGAACCATGCCATTTTTAGCCAAAAACTGTCTAACAGAGATGGCTGTGTGTGCAGGTGCGTTGTCGTGGTGGAAGAACCAGTCTCCTGTCTGCCACAAATCGGGTCTTTTTTGACGAACACTGTTGCGCAATCTTCTTAAAACTTCCAAATAAAAGGTTTGATTGACTGTCTGACCTGGGGGAACAAACTCTGAATGAACTACCCCCTTGGCATCAAAAAAGCAAATCAGCATTGTTTTGATGTTTGATTTGACTTGACGACATTTTTTTGGACGGGGCGATGATGACGTCTTCCATTGGCTTGACTATTGCTTTGTTTCTGGGTCGTAACCATAGCACCATGACTCATCACCTGTAATGACCTTTGACAGAAAATCTGGATCAGTTTCAAGCTGTTTCAAAACACGACATGTTTCAACTCGATGTTCCTTTTGATTGTCAGTCAGAACCCGAGGAACAAACTTGGCAGCAACCCTTTTCATTCCCAAATCTTCCATTAAAATTCGCTGAACCGAGCTCCAAGATAACCCACTAATCTCTGACAGTTGATCAATTGTCTGTCGACGGTCTGTGAGCACAAGCTCTCTAATTTTTTCAATATTTTCGTCGATTCGGGCAGTTGATGGACGCCCAGAACGAGGTTTGTCATCAGTCGACATGTTGCCATTTTTAAACCGAGCAAACCACTGGTACACTTGACTTTTTCCCATAGCGTCATCTTGATAAGCTGTTTTCAACATTAAAACAGTTTCAGCAGCATTTTTACCGAGTAGAAAACAAAATTTCACAGCTGCACGTTGTTCACTTAAACTTGTCATCATAAAAAAAGAATCTACCTGCTCCACTCTTTCACCATAAGAGGTATAATGATTTCTTTCTTGCAACTAGGCCTCAGACTACTACGGAGCTAATTTATCGGGTTTTGAAGAACACTTCAGACCCGAAGCTCACATTTGCATCAACAGCCCATATGTTACTGATGTTAAATGTTATAGTGCTATAGTGCTGGGCTCTAGACCGATAAGAATGCCACGATAAAAGTTTTCCAACTTAAACCATCCACTTTGCAAAAAATGGTACTTATCTGAATGAGCCGTAATTCCCCAACGCCAACCTTTGCGCTTGTGCGTTTCACTTCAAGGGTTTTTTCAAGGGGTTGTTGTTTGCACTATACCGGTCTTTCTATGAATAGAATAACAGTACTTGATGCTCCGAAAAGTGATCACATTATAATTCTTGTTGATCATAAAAAAAGAAACAAGAACAAAACAGCGCTTGCAAAAACAATCACTGCAGATGAACAGAACAAGCCAGGTCGACAACACAGGCGGCACTGAACTGACAATGAGTTGCACTATACACGCCTAGCGGCAGAAGTGTGTACTACACAAGCTCCGCCCACGGGAATGTTGTTCCTGTTTTTTTTGGGTACCCCCTCATGTGTGTATGTATATATATATACACACACACACACACACACACACACATATACACACGCCTTTGAGGTCATATATACGTGCTGTGTGTATGCCTTTGCATTCTATAAATACATGAGTACATACATACCTTATGATAAGGTCTAAATTTGTATAAAAGCATGTATGTACTTCCTGGGGTTCGTTTGCATGAACATATTTTATAAAGGCATATGGGTGCCTTTTTGGATATTTCATATAATTCCCTTATAAACTTACTTCCTAAGTACTGACTTACTGACTTGAAGGCACATTTTTGCAAGAGCATTAATAGTCTCTATATCTGGTGCCATATATTCAAGCTCTGTAGGAGTCAGAAACTATGTCTTAGTGCATGAAGAAGTAAATATTGGCATGGCAAGTCTTGTCATAACTATAAATTGTGTCTCTAAAATTATAAGGTGGAGAGTAGAAGTCTGGAAGACTGTCAGTAAAAATTATTTACATGATTTGGTAACCCTGGCTTTTGGGTTCCTTTAATTGTGTTCATTTACAGGGATGTGCACGCTAATTAGATTTTAAGATGCATTAACCTATGAATTAACATGGATTAAAATATTTTGACCAAAAATCTTCATTCTGTACACATCACTATTATATAATGAGAGTTTTGTTTTGGGGGGGGGGGGAGTCATCAAGTCATTATTTGCACATGGTCTCACAGGTCTCACAACTTGCATCATTTCCACCAGGAATGAGTCACCACAGATGTGTAAAGGACACCCTTAACTCCCTTCCTACTAATTCACTTTTCATATCCCCCATGGTAGAGTATAAGCAAAAAAGAGCAACTGCAACATTTGCTTACGGTCCAAGTCCATCTCAAATAGTCATTCTACCACTGAGTCAGTGTCACACCATTCATTGAAGATGACCTAAGCGGCTGCCAGAATAGGCAGTTGCAAAATCTTCATTTCCCACAACATCGATGCCAGTTACATCCAAATCCATCCTCCTTTCCTCTAGCCAAAAATCCAAACATCCTTGGAGGCCTCAAAATCAAATTTTGCAGCTTGATTGCTCATTAGCATGGGTCTTCACATAGCCTTATATGTTAGTAAACAGAATGAAAAATCCAAACTCTGGTAGACTTTTAGATTGCTCTTTTCTCAGGGCATCACACAGTCTCAGAACATCCAGTTCTGATCCAATCATTCAGACTAATCAACATAACGAGCCATCCAGCTTCCCAAGTAACAGCAAACTTTAGAAAGCTTGCTTCGAATAGCTTATTAAAGATCTCCATCCTGAAACCAAAAGATTGTCTCCCATCTGACCTCCACTGGATTACCTGCTGCCAAAATGATGTCACTGTCCTTCCCTTCATAATGGATCCACAGAGGTACTGGGTACCCTAAGGCACAGCGCACATGCTTCTTGAGCAAACTGGCACACCACTGAGAGCTCTTTGTACATGCAGCGGCTGTTTCCAAATTATCCTGAAAAATTCTGGTTTTGGTATAACTGTTCCTTCTGCTTACATTTCCTGAGGATCGCTGCCTTCTGTGTATAATTCAGACAAATCTCTCTAGACCTTTTTTGTCCCAAACTATGTGCTTCCTCTATCTGGATTGATCCAACGTGCTCTCCACTCAATAACGCCTCCAGTAGTCGGTGTGTACGTCAAGAAATTCTGCAGTATGTTATCTCCAGTATCCTCTGGGATTTGGTGCAATCTGGCTTCTATTGCTGCCCTATGTCGTGGTGGATTCCATTTACCCACACTCCCCATGCCTCTGGCCATGGTAGTGGTGTTGGATTTTTGCTTTCATCATCTTGTCAGTTTCAATCACTTCTTCGATCTCACTTACATCCCTTCCTTTGAAGTCCTTTCTATCTGCCTTTTTTATCCCCTACCTCTCCATGTGGCTGTCATTTGCAGACAACCTAATGTATCCATTCCCTCCTTTCTAATTGACTTTGACTCTTGGCTCTCACAATTCTTTGACTCTTCCTTTCCCTTGATTATCCTGGTGACTGCAATATTCATGTTGACAACCTTTCTGACCATATGCTTCTAAGTTCCTTTCCATCATCTCTTCTTTTAATCTTCAGCTCTGTTCCTCAGCTCCTACCCATCAGCGTGATCACTATCTTAATCTGGTTTTCTCCTCTAATTGTTTAATCTCTAACTTCTGCAACTCGGTTCTTCTGTTATTTGACCACTCCCACTTAAGTTTCTCCCTTTGTCACCCCTCTCCTCAATCATGTCCTGTTTCCTTTTGCCTTTTTAGGAATCTTCATGCTATTGATCCTTTATCCCTCTCCTCTAGGGTCTCTTCTTTTTCTGCTACCCTGTCCTCTAACTCTGTTAATGATGCGATTGTTTCTTACAATACTGTACTCTCCGCTGCTCTTGATCCCCTTGCTTGACCTATCCCTCGCTTTAACCGATGCACTACACATCAGCCTTGGTTGCAGGGGCGGCCCAAGGGGGGTGCGGGGCCATGTGCGGAGATTAATTGCGGGGCCTTATTTGCATAGGGAGCCTCATTTGCATAAATACTTGCATAATGTTAACATGTATTTTTAGTAAACATGCTTCTTAATGAGTGTCTGGATAAAGAAAGACTAATAGATTTCTACGTTACTATATTCCAGTGCCAACCGCCAGGCCCATTAGGAAGTACTATAAACACTGACCTTTTAGAACTCATAGCAAATCCACCATATCATAACAGCTCTGCCAGGACTCACAAAGCACCATACCCTACCTATCAAAAGGCAACACTGCAAATATTAAACCAATACATCTCAGAGAATACCAATTCATCTCCTACTGGGGAAAGAGAACAAGTGACATGGTCAAATAGAAGCTACATGAACAGAATACCTCAGCTTGGTTAAAATGCAGAACATAGACCGTCACCAAAGAACAAGGGATCACAATTTAGAAATAGGAAGACAATAATTAAACTGGGAACCCCAAAAGCCAAACTTGGGATGTACAACAACACTGGAGAAATAAAACTATAAATTAATTTCCTCTTGTACTAAACAAAACACAAAAGATGTTAACAATGCACATTTCCCAGAGCTGATATATTCCAGTTAATAAATTCAAAATAAAAAAGTATTTTTCTACCTTTTTGTTGCTTGTGCATTTTCTTTTCAGTTGCAGTTGCTCCAGTCACTTTCTTCTGGTTTCTTTGTGTCTTCTGCGAGCTATCCATTTTCCTTTCTTCTCTTTTAGATTTTTTTCCAAATTTTTTCTCTATATCTGCTTTAACATACTGATCTTTCCCCTTTTGCTCTTTCCTTCATTTCTTTCCTTATTGCTTTATCATCCACTCAAATTTCACCCTTCCATTCTCAATCTACACTTAACTCTTCCAATACCCGGCCCTTCGTAGACTTTTCTTCCCTCCCCCACAAAATATCTTTTCCCCTCTCCATTCTCATTTCCCATCCCTTTCTAGTCCTCCCCCAAAATCAGCTCCTTTATAGTTCTAGACCCATCCAGCATCTGCCCCCTTCTAGTCCCAGTCTCCCAAGCTTCCACATCAGCCCATTTCCAGTCCTAGCCTCCCATATGCTGTTTTCCAGTTCCATTCCAGCCCCCCATCAGCCCATTTCCAGTCCTAATCCAGCTCTTCATCAGCCCATTTCCAGTCCAAGTTCCCCCCCCATCACAGCCCATTTCGTCCATTCCCCCCCACCATCACAGCCCATTTGCAGTCCTATCCTCCCCACCATCACAGCCCAATTGTAGTCCGTTCCCCCCACCACAGCCCATTTCCAGTCTGTTTCCCCCATCCCAGACCATTTTCAGTCCGTCCGTCCCCACCATCACAGCCATTTCCAGTCCTATCCCCCCCACCATCACAGACCATTTGCAGTCCGTTCCCCTCCTCCATCACAGCCCATTTCCAGTCTGTTTCCCCATCCCAGCCCAGTTTCAGTCTCCCCCCCATCACAGCCCATTTCCCCCCCCCAACACAGCCCATCCAGTCCTAGCCGCCCCCTCGAAGAGCCCCGCGCCATCTAAGGGGCTGCAGAGGGAGCCTGGGAAGCCCATGTGAGGCCCCGGCTCCCTCTGCACAGCCTGCCAGCGTGAAGAACCTTTACCTTCCCGCTGGCGGCTGTTTCAATGAAGCCGCGAATGCCGGGAAAGGTTAAAGGCAATGCCGTTTTTTCTGCTCCAGCCGAGCGTATTTGGTTAAAAAGTCGCCCTTCTTTCCGACTTCTTGCATTTCAAATTTATGCTTAACTCATTCCAGTCTGCATTAGCTCTTGTCAAGCAGAACCACTATATTCACCTGAATGAGTCTCTTGCCTCTAATCCCCATCAACTTTTCTCTACACTTAACTCTCTTCTTAAAGCACCTCCCCTTCCTATTCCTTCTACTCTCTCTGCCCAGACTCTTGCTGAGTTCATTCATAACAAAATACATGAGATTTCTCTTTCAGTTTCTTGCTCCCTCTTCACCCTCAATACTAACTTCTCCCTTCAACTTCGTCTACCCTTTCTTCATTTCCTTTGATCTCTGATGATGAAACATCTCATCTTCTTTCTACCTCCAAACTTTCTATTTGTTCTTCTGACCCCCATCCCTTCCCACCTTCTTGTCTTCATTTCTCATATTCTTAACCTCTTTCTTTCCACTGGTAGTGTCTTTGCTGCCTTCAACAATGCTGTGGTCACCCCTCTACTCAAGAAATCTTCTCTCTGTCCTAGCTCTCCTTCTAACTATCGTCCAATCTCCCTTCTTCCCTTTGTTTCTAAGCTTCTAGAGCGCGCTGTCCTTTACCATTGCCTTGATTTTCTATCCACTCATGCTCTCCTCGAACCCCTTCAGTCCAGCTTTTGCCCCCTACATTCTACTGAAACAACTCTCGCCAAGGTCTCCAAGGACTTGTTTCTGGCCAAATCTCAGAGTCTTTATTTAATTCTTATCCTTCTTGTCCTTTCTGCTGCATTTGGCACTGTTGACCACTACCTTCTTCTCGATACGCTGTCTTCTCTTGGTTTTAGAGGCTCTGTTTTGTCCTGGTTCTCTTCTTACCTCTTCCACCGCTCTTTTGGTGTTTTTTCTAATGGTTCTTACTCTTACCTGATTCCACTCTCGGTTGGTGTTCCCTCGGAGTATGTTTTGGGTTTGTTATTCTCTCTACACCCAATCCCTTGACTCTCTCATTTCTGCACATGGTTTTCAATACAATTTCTACACCGATGATTCTCAAATCAATCTGTCTGCATCTGTAATCTCCCATGCATCGCAGGCCCGTATTTCTACCTGTCTTTCTGATATTGCCATCTGGATGTCTCACCACTGTTTAAAACTTAATATGGATAAAACTGAATTACTTATTTTTCCTCCCAAACCCTCTTCTCCCTTTCCTTCATCTCTGATAACACCCTTCTCCTTCCTGTTACTTTAGCCTGTAACCTTGGTGTTATCTTTGATTCCTCTCTTTCCCTTTTTGCACATATACAACAGACTGCTAAAACCTGCTGTTTCTTTATCTAGAATATTGATAAAATTTGTCCTTTCCTCTGTTAACACTACACAAACTCTTATCCATGCTTTAATTTCTTCCCACCTTTACTATTGCAACCTTCTTCTTACTGACCTCCCTCTAAATCATCTCTCTCCACTTCAATCAGTTCAAGACTCTGCTGCTCATGTTATCTTTTGCCAGCCTTGTTTTGTTCATATCACCCGCCTTCTCAAATCACTTCATTGCTTTTCCCTCCGTTACCATATTCAATTCAAACTCCTTCTTTTGATTTTTAAATGCATTCGTTCTGCTGCTCTTCTCTATCTCTCTTCTCTCCTCTCCCTCTACTCCCCACCTTGTGAGCTTCGTTCTTCTTCAAGCCTGCTCCTATGTTTGTCTTTTTCTTCTGCTAACTGCAGACTTAATTCTCTTGGAATTCTCTTCCTGAAGCTGTTCGTCAGGCTTCATTACTTCCCCTCTTCAAATCTCTGCTAAAGGCTCACCTTTTTAAGGTTGCCTTTGGTTCCTAATCCTCTGTTCCTTGTTGTTTGTCTCCCTCCCCTACTCCTTTGTTTTGTTTGTCTTGATCAGATTGTAAGCTCTAAGGAGAAGGGCCTGTCTTCATCTGTGTTTGTACAGTGCCGCATGCAGCAAGTAGCACTCTATACATGATTAATAATAATAATAACTTGCTTTCCTGTGTGGCTTTGTGAGTATTGTCCTCTCCACATGCTGCATGTTGCTCCACCTTGGCCACTCGCTTCTTCATGGCTCTGATGGCTTGAATGGCTGCTTCTGACTGCCCAAGCAATCGATTGAATTTGTCGTCCAGGGTGTTTACTGACACCTTATTCAGGTCAGGTATGGAAGCATCCCCCACTGTTAGAAAAGGCCTTGGGCTGGAGTCAGCCACCATCTTGTCTTCTATTGGTTTTGATTTCGCTTTATTCCTTTTCCACACTTTAGAAGACATCTTCGTGTTCTGTTTAGTCATGTAGCTGTCCATACAAGAGTCCTAGCATTTAAAATGGCCAAAAGGTGGGGAATTGATCAACTAAGTTGGGGATGGAGGCTGATTTAGGGAGTGACTATTAGAGCCAGTGAGAGATGCGTCTGTCCCTGCTCAGCACATCATATGACTCCCTTGAATAGTTTAATAATAATAAGTGAAATTGAATCAGAATTAGTATGGCTAGTGAAAAGTAACAAGCCTAAATGATTTGTTCACCTTGGTGAAAAGGCTGCTTGAAGGGTGCTGAATATGACCATTAGTCACAGGTGTTCATGGCTCAAATTCAGGTGGAGAACTTGACTACATGAAAAATGGTGAGTCAGATAACTGGATCTTGGAAGGATACTACAGAAAAGGAAACATTGCATGACCACTGTAATTACTGTGCTCAAATCACACTAAGCAACTATATTCAGTGGTCTCACTTACTTCATCTCTACAGTCTTTCATGCCTGCTTACTGCCCCAGCAGCTGAACAGTTGGCTCTGTATTTTAGGCCAAATGTTATTGACATATAGCGTGATCATCTGGCTGGACTACCTTCCATATTGACACCTCTATCATGGATATGCTTGGCAATCCCAACTTTCTTTCCTTGCTCCCAAACATTTCTGATACGCTTACTCACTGGTGGCATGCTTTCAACCCTATTTCCTGGACTTGGTACATCTCCAGGAACAAGCAGGAATGAGTCTTCACATATGGGTATCGTCGGTACCGACGGAGCCTGCGCGGGAACGCTCCCCAGCGTCCAATAAGAAAGCTTTTGGGAGCATCCCACAGCGCCTGCGTGCTGCCTTCCCGCCTTTCCCAACCGCCTCTCTCCAGTTCTTCTTTTCCGCGGAGCCAGCAGGTCGTTTTCCTGTCACCGCAGAAGAAGTTCTTTATTTTTTCTTAATTCTTTTGTGTTGCGTCTGCCTTCTTCGACGTCGGACCGGTACCACCGGTCTTTGTTTTGTTTTTTTTTTGTTATTTTTTGAAAGAAAGAAGAAATTTTCTTCACTGTGCATTTTCAGTTTTTGGGCCTTAGGCCTAAAAATTTTTTTCCTCATGGAGAAGCCCGCCTCGGGTTCAAAAAGTGCACAAAATGTGGCGGTACTATTTCTGTCACCGACACCCATGACTGGTGTCTAAAATGTTTGGGGCCTGACCATTCCATCACGGATTGTATGTCCTTTACCATGATGTCTAAAAGAGGTCGGCAGAACCGAGCAGCCAAGCTCAGTACCCTGTTTCCCTCTGATGCAGCTTCGGTGGCATCAACGTCTTCCAGGGCTGCTGCTTCTTCCCATGGATCTCAGGTAACCAAGCATAAATCTAGCCGGTCCTCGAAGGGTAGATCTCCCTCCAAGCATCGAGATGCCTCCGGGTTTGCCCTCGAGGATTCCGCACTGGCAAAATTACCCCGGCGGGAAGCTACGGCTTCCAAAGCGTTATCTATGGGGTCACAGGTTGACATCGATGGCTCGGCCGTGTTCTGGGGTACCGGTGGCTCCCACTGGTACCGACATCCAGACATTGGTGGCGTCGATGGATCAGAAGATTCTGGCCATGCAGCGCACCCTGTCGGCATTCATACAGGCTGCGACGCCTCCGGTACCGCAACAATCCCTGTTGTCGGTACCGGCTCCGACACCGGCATCACTCCCGGTGCCGGTACCGATGGCATCGACTTCGGTGTCGACTGCAACGGTACCCTGTCCTATGATGCCCATCGGTATTGAACCCGTACCGGTTCCTCCCGATACTGATCCTACTCGGTACGGCTATCGGGCTCTACAGGAGCATCCAGACAGGCGATACTTCGATTCCTCTGAAGACTCAGATGACTCTGAGGGTTCTGTCGAGGCATCGATACTTCTTCCTCAGGAGCCTTCTTCTCCTAAACGAAGAATGTCTCCTCCAGAAGACTTGTCTTTTCAAGACTTCATTAGGGAAGTGGCTAGGGGCCTCTCCATCATAGTGGCCCCTGAGTCAGAACCCAGAGCCAAGGAGTTAGATATTTTACAATATCCTAAAACTCCTAAAGAGGCAGCTACTTTACCTATCCATGAGATTCTGTATGATCTCATGTTGAGGATGTGGGAGACACCTCTTACCACCTCTCCTCATTCTCGCAGGCTAGACACCATGTATCGTGTCCCTCCTTGTCCTGGCTTCCACAAAACTCAGCTTCCTCACCACTCTATTGTGGTAGAGTCTGCCATGAGAAAAATAAAGAGTGCAAAGAGACACTCATCTAATCCTCCAGGGTGTGAATGCAGGACCCTAGATGCTTTTGGCCGAAGGGTTTTCCAAGCTTCTATGCTAGCTGCCAGGATCAACTCCTATAGTCTCTATACAGTCAAACCTCGGTTTTCATGATTAATCCGTTCGAAAAAGTCTGACTAAAACCGAAACGTATGAAAACTGAAGCAAGATTTCCCATAAGAAATAATGTAAATTCAATTAATCCGTTCCAAACACCCAAAAATATTCACAAAAAATACATTTTATAGAGAATAACTATACTTTTACATACAGAAAACAATGAGAAATACATATAAATGACTAATGAAATGGATAAATGAACATTTAACATCACATTTACCTTTATTGAAGACTCTTGTTGGCATATGGAAGACGGCGAGGAGGGGAGAGGGAGGAGGAGAGGTTATTGTTTGGAAGGGGAATCCCCCTCCATAAGGACCTCAGGTATCAAGGCCCTATCCGGGGTTACTTCCCTTCTTTGTCTTTTACTGGCACTAGGACCAGCTTGAGAGTCACTGGACCCCTGTCGCACAAAAAATCTGTCCAGAGAGGTCTGTTTCTGGCGTCTCTTTAAGATTTGCCTAAAATGGAACAAGGCATTGTCATTGAACATGTTGCAGACACGGCTTGCAACAGCTTTGTTAGGGTGAAATTTCTCCACAAAACTTTGCAATTCACTCCACTTTGCACACATGTCCTTAATCACTGAAGAAGGCACCTTCTCTTCTCTCTCTTCTTCCTCCTCCTCTGAAGCAATTTCCTCAGCTACCATCTGTTGCTGTTCCAGTTGAAGGTCTTGCAGCTCTTCAGTGGTTAGCTCTTCCCTGTGGTCCTCCACCAACTCTTCCACATCCTGGCCACTCACATCCAACCCCATGGACTGCGCCAAAGACACAATAGATTGCACAACAGGCGTAGGGTCATCAGGGTGAGCCTCAAACCCTTCTTCAAAATTCTTCTCGAGGACACATTCTGGCCACAATTTTCTCCAAGCAGAGTTCAACGTCTTGGAAGTTACCCCCTGCCAAGCCTTATCTATAAGGCTTATGCAATTGAGGATATTGAAGTGATCCCTCCAGAACTCTCTTAGGGTCAATTCAGTGTCCGAGGTCACTTCAAAGCACCTTTGAAACAGTGCTTTGGTGTAGAGTTTTTTGAAGTTTGAAATGACCTGCTGATCCATGGGCTGGATGAGAGGAGTGGTATTAGGGGGCAAGAACTTCACTGTGATGAAACTAAACTCCTCCAACAATTGGTCTTCCAAGCCTGGAGGATGAGCAGGAGCATTGTCCATTAGCAGGAGGCACTTGAGTGGCAATTGATTTTCCAGGAGGTATTTCTTCACACTCGGGCCAAACACTTCATTGACCCACTCAATGAAAATTTGCCTCGTGACCCATGCCTTACTGTTAGCCCTCCACATCACACACAATTTACTCTTGATAACATTGTTTTTCTTGAACACTTGGGGATTTTCAGAGTGATACACCAGTAAAGGCTTCACTTTGAAATCCCCACTAGCATTACCACACAACAAAAGAGTTAGCCTATCCTTCATAGGCTTGTGTCCTGGCAGTGCCTTTTCCTCCTGCATGATGTAGGTCCTCTTTGGCATTTTCTTCCAAAAGAGGCCTGTTTCATCACAATTGAAGACTTGTTGGGGGAGGAATCCTTCAGCCTCTACGTACTCCTTGAATTCATCAACAAATTCTGCGGCCCCAAGTTTGTCCGAACTTGCAGCCTCGCCATGCCTTACCACACTGTGTATGCCAGTTCGCTTCTTAAATTTCTCAAACCAGCCTCTGCTGGCCATAAATTCAGTAACATCAGCACTCGTTCCAGACATTTTCTTTGCAAGATCTGCATGCAACAGCCTTGCCTTTTCACAAATTATCGCCTCTGAAACACTATCTCCCGCTAACTGTTTTTCGTTGATCCACACCAACAACAACTTCTCAACATCTTCGATTGTTTGCGATCTCTGTTTCGTTAGCGCATTCACTCCTTTCGCAACATCAGCTTCCTTAATTTCGTTTTTCTTCACCAGGATGGAACTGATCGTTGATGCAGACTTCCTGTACATCCTGGCGAGATCGGCCACGCGTACGCCACTTTCATACTTTGCTATGAGTTCTTTCTTGAATTCTATCGTGTTTCTCACCTTCTTTATCATCAAAGGGTTGGCATTCGGAGCTTTCTTTGGCCCCATGGTGGCTTATTTAGCAGTCACACTCAATGAATGTGGGGTGATGCTCACTCAACGAGAAACAAAGGCAGACTGACTCACAAACGCACTTTGTATGGGCGCTCGATTCCGGGAAATGAGTGGCCGAGTCACGCGAGCAGGCGGACGAGTTTGATACGGACCATTTTCACATCACTGCTCCCCTCAAAGTCTGTGTCAAGGCACAATGAGAACTTTTAGCAATTTGCAATCAGGAAGAGAGTCAATCCCACTTCTGGCCACAAGATGGTGCTGTGATAAGGAAGCTTATCATAGCTCAGGTAGGAGCTATAGAAAAGATGATGTGACTCTGAACAAGCAACCTGTCAGTTTTGGTAGAAGTAAGAAAACAGAGTTTTCACATAAAAGACTACCAGTCCCAGAATGCACCAGGTTTCCAGCAGCCATGAGAGGGGCTGAAGTGAGAAAACGTGTGTGCAATCAAGAGAGCTATGAGGTAATCCCTAAGCACTCATCTCAAAGGGCAGGGCCTGATTCAACACGGCTGCGCTGTGTTAGGGAGGAGCACACATTAGAACAGAATAAGAATAGAGCTTATTCTTCAGATAATAGCTACAGAAAGAGCTTCAGAGACAGCAACGGCTACAAGCTCCAGTCCAGCTACAGGTTTAAGCATCACCTGGAGAAGCAGAAGCCAAGCCAAGCGGATAGAGAAAGAAGGAAACTCTCTGGAAGTAAGAGAAGAAAGGCCATTGGAGGGTCTGGGAGAATCCAAGGCAGTACCCATACTGGGAGGTATTCCAAGTGCCAGCAGAGTCCATTGGACTGGAGTCAGCCAGAGGAATGGAATGGCAGAGATAGGAATCACCAGTGGCTACCTGGAAGAGAGAAGACTGCACGTGGAAGGGACTTTCAGACCAAGGCCAGAAGGTATGTGAGAGGGGATCCAGTGTCCAGGGATCAAGATTGGAAGGCTGGACATCAGAATTGGATTACATACTGGCCAGGCTATACAGAGAGGAATTATGATAGCAGGAGAGGCTCAGGTATGAACACTGATCCAGACCCTATCTATAATAGTGAATGGCAGCAAGGGAATAAGCATTCTCATGATAGTGCCTTATGGAAAGACTCGTCTGTGCCAATGTATGATAGTGACCCTATGCTGATTGAGGAAGGGGGAGATACAGCAGATGAAACTATTGATTACATGGACTGTTCTTTATCCAAGTGCTATTGCTAGCTTTCTGTGAGCAAACACATCAGCCATCACAAAGAAACCTAACTTTGTTCTTATTTCCACTGCAAAACAGCTCTTAAAGCAGGATTTGGGTTCACACAGTAGCAGCCAGCCAGCTAAAGGGTTTCAGCTGGTCAATTGATAGTAATTAAAGCTGCACCTGATTGTGTGTGTGAGCAAGAGAGAATCACTGCAGGATCTGTGTGGAAAATAAGCAGAAGTTAACCTAACCAGCAAAGTTTATTCATTTCTTTGTGCCTTTTTTCATTTGGTAATTATTTGCTAAACATTAGCTAATTGCCTGACAAGCTGAAGGTTGTTTTCTGATTTGCTTTGTGACTTTATGTTATCCATTTAAACACTGCAAGCAAGTAACCTCATTTATATTGCTACCAAGCATATTTGTGCTGGGTGAATTAAACCCCATCAATAAAAGAAGTATTTTATTGGCCTTCCCACTGGTATCACAACTCAATTATTGTCTTCAGCTGTGTTTGGGAGTGAATGAACTACATTACCCACAATACCTTGCAAGAATCATATGAATATATGCATCATCAAGATTGTGTAAGTTCTCACCCTAGGCAGCCGTCTGACAGTGCTCCAGAGGTATTTTTGGCAGACAAATTGTTTAAACTGCTGAGAAGGGAGAAAGATTAACAGCACGGTCAAGATGCAAATCTTCAGCAAAAAAACATCCAGAAAGGAGATCGGGCACAGGAATTTTTAAAGAAAACAGAAAAAAACAAGAAGGATCCACAAAAAAAAAGGCACCAGCCACAGCCACCGGAAACACCACTCTCCCGCTCAGCATGCGTTCCAGAGCCATGTGGCAATGGCTGCAGCAGCACGAGCTCCCGAAGTCTCAGCCAGCAGTAGAACAGCTCCTGTCACTTCTCTCAGCTGCCCGATCGTCCACAGCACAGCAAACACACAGATACTGTACGACACTAATCTGATCGCTGACTCTGTCTCAACAGCGTACCCTGCAAGATAAAGAACTGCCTCCCACATTCATTCAACATCTCCTGCTTACATTGACAGCTACCCTGCTACCTCCGAGCCTGAGGGGGCGCTCCAGAGAACAGGCAGGCGGTGGAGAGATCGGGGCCTTCCTCTCTGTGCAATCCTTGCATCTCTGGCTCGAGGATGTTGCTCAGCTGACTTTCGCTTCTCAACACGCGATCGGTGAGTCCGGGGGGGGGTAGTGCTGCCGGGACTGGGCGGGCAGTGTATACAGACCAGCGCGAGGGTGTATGTATTGCAGTATATAGGTTTTCAGATCTGGCAGCACTGGCTCACCATTCTTGACGAAAACCGAGGCGATATCCGATAACCGAGACAAGATCTCAGTCAGAAAAGACGTCGAAAACCGAAACGAACGAAAACCGGGGCAAACGAAAACCGAGGTTTGACTGTATAGGGATGTTTCAAAAAGAAGTCACAGATCATCTGCAGACTTTAACCCCTTTTATTTCAGAGGATAAAAGGCAGGAGTTTCTCACTTGGTTCAAACATGCCCAAGATGCCTCCAAATTTTCCAACCGTGCAGCCTTTGACTCTTTTGAGTGTGTAAGCAGAGCTTCGGCTATTGCCATAGGGGCACACAGAATTGCTTGGTTACAAGCTTCTGATTTGGAGCTCTGGGTACAAGATGAATTAGGGAATATCCCTTGTACAGGTGAAAACCTTTATGGTAAGGATTGGCAAGCAAAGGCCAATCAGATGGATGCTGAAAACTCTGCTTTGGATCAACTTTCAAAGTCTACCTCTGCTCCTGTTAAGAAAAGATTGTTCAAAAAGGCATCTTTTTCTAAAAAGGGAAGATACTATCCTGCTTATAGTCAGCAGGCATCTTCTGCAGGTCGTTTTGCTGCAAAGCGTCAGGAACCACCTAAACAGGCCAAATCAAAGGCTGCTAGGCCAGCCATGACCCAGCAGCCTCAGCCTCCTCAGGGCCTTTGACTTGCAGCTAGAGAACTTAGCCTTTCTGGCTCTGGAAGAACCAGAGCCCCTTACCATTCCAGGAAGGTTGACTTACTTTGCTCCCAGATGGGAACAAATCACAGCAGAGCAATGGACACTCTTATCATAAGGGAAGGGTACAAGCTTCATTTCTTAAGCCTTCCCCCTCACACCTCACACCAACATCTCTCCTCGACCTTCTGGGTCAGGAGATTGCCACCCTTCTTGCCCAAGGGGCAATAGAAGAAGTACCTCTTCTTCAGCAAGGCACAGGGTTCTACTCCCCTTATTTTCTTATTCCATAGAAAACAGGGGGCTACAGACCCATCTTAGATCTCAGAGAATTGAACAAATTTCTATTCAAGGAGAAATTCAAGATGATTTCTCTCGGTGCTCTGCTTCCATACCTTCAGAGTCAGGATTGGCTTTGTTCTCTAGATCTCAAGGATGCGTACACCCATGTCCTCATCCATCCAACACACAGGTTCCTTCGGTTCCTTTTTGGAGAAAAGCACTACCAATACAGGGTGCTTCCTTTCGGTCTGGCCTCCGCACCAAGGGTGTTCACGAAATGCATGGCAGTAGTAGCTGCATTTCTACGCACCTTGGGAATATTCGTTTTCCCATATCTGGACGACTGGCTCATTCGAGCTCCCTCTCAAGCAGAGGCCAAGACTTTTCTAACCTGCACTATGCGTGTCCTTCAGTATTTGGGACTGGTAATAAACATCCCAAAATCCAATCTCACCCCTACTCAATCTCTGGAGTTTATAGGGGCTGTCCTGGATACCACAACTGCAAGGGCCTATCTTCCTCAGGCTCGTTGCCTATGCTTGGTGCAGTTAGCCTCCCAAATACAGTTAAAGTCCCATTTAACTGCTCGGGAAATGTTACAACTCTTAGGCCACATGGCATCCACTGTGCATGTGATTCCATATGCTCGTCTTCACATGAGGGCAGCTCAATGGACTTTGTCCACCCAATGGACTCAGGCATCAGGTTGCCGGTCAGACAAAATAGCAAACTCCAGTCGCCTTTTTTGGTCTCTCCAGTGGTGGAAGTCCTCTCAAAACCTGTTGCTGGGGTCCCCTTTTCAGCAGTCACTTCCCCAAGCAACCCTTACAACAGATGTCTCTCCAATGGGTTGGGGAGCTCATCTGCAAGATCTCTCCACCCAGGGCATCTGGTCTCCACAGGAGACTTCTCTACACATCAATCTCTTGGAACTCAGAGCAATTTTCTTAGCTCTCAGAGTGTTCCACTCCCTGCTCAGCTACAGGACAGTCCTCATTCATACGGACAACCAAGTAGCCATGTTCTATGTGAACAAGCAGGGAGGGACTGGCTCTCTGTCGCTTTGCAATGAAGCTTTGCGACTGTGGGCCTTCGCCAGAGAGCATCAGATTCATCTTATGGCAGTATATCTTCCAGGCGTTCAAAACTCTTGGGCAGACAGACTCAGTCAAGTTCTGCTTCCACACATGGACCAGGTAGCAAGGATTTTTCGAATTTGGGGAACCCCGGACATAGACCTCTTTGCAAGTCTGTGGAATGCCAAACTTCCCCGGTTCTGTTCCAGAATTCTGTGTCAGGGAGTTCAGGCCAAGGATGCCTTCCTTCTTCACTGGGGTCAAGACTTCCTTTATGCCTTTCCACCTATTCCCTAATTCCCAAAACACTTTTCAAGCTTCAGAGAGACCGACGTTCCATGATCCTCATAGCACCACATTGGCCATGCCAAGTGTGGTACCCTTTACTTCTGCATCTCTCTCAAGCTCCCTCCCTGGAATTGGGCTCTGCACCAGATCTTCTATCCCAGGAAGACGGAATGTTGTGGCACCCAAACCTCCAGTCTCTCCATCTCAGGGCCTGGTTGCTGAAGGCCTAGACCTTCAAGTTTTTCATCTCTCTCAGCAAGTCAGAGATATTCTTCATGCTTCTAGAAAACCTTCCACTAGGCATTCTTATGCTTTCAAATGGAAAAGATTTACCATTTGGTGTTCAGAGAAGGGTCTTAACCCTCTTGCAATACCTCTGAATTCGTTACTAGAGTATCTTCTGCATCTATCCCATGCAGGCCTTAAAACAAATTCAGTAAGAGTCCATTTGAGTGCTATTGCAGCGTCCCTCAAGCCTCTCAATGGACAGCCTATTTCCTCTCATCCTCTTATAGCAAGATTCATGAGAGGCCTTCTTTTAACTAAACCTCCCATTAGACCACCTCCAGTGGCATGGGACTTAAATCTGGTTCTTGACCAGCTTATGAAGCCACCTTTGAACGTTTAGCCACCACCTCCTTGAAATTTCTTTCCTGGAAGGTTATCTTATTGCAGTCACCTCAGCACATCGCATCAGTGAGTTGCAAGCCTTGGTGGCTAATCCTCCTTATACAAGGTTCCATCATGATAAGGTAGTCTTCAGGACCAATCCACACTTTATGCCCAAAGTGGTCTTGCCTTTTCATCTGAATCAAGAGGTATACTTACCTGTCTTTTTTCCAGGACCTCATGCATCAAGTGCAGAGAGGAATCTTCATACTTTGGATTGTAAAAGAGCTCTCGCCTTTTACTTACAAAGAACACAGCAATATAGAAAGTCTTCTCAACTCTTTGTTGCTTTTGATCCTTCCCATTTAGGATTTCCAATTTCTAAGAGAACACTGTCCAACTGGATTGCTCAGTGTATTTCTTTCGCCTACCAGAGTAGGAACCTTTCTCTGGAAGGCCATGTCACAGCTCACAATGTGAGGGCCATGGCAGCCTCAATGGCTCATCTAAACTCTGTGTCCATCGACCAAATCTGTCGAGCGGCCACCTGGGCCTCGGTTCATACCTTCACAGCCCATTACTGTTTGGACAAGGACTCCCGCCAGGATGCCTCGTTTGGTCAGGCTGTTCTCAAACACCTGTTCCATTCCTAATCAACTCCTACCCACCTACCCTGGTTGGATGCCAGAGATCCATGGGGGGAGGTGGAGCCCTTTTTAAGGACACACAACTCTGGGGTGTCTCCCTGGCATCTGCAGCTAGGGAGTCCCCATATGTGAAGACTCATTCCTTCTTGTTCCTGGAGATAGCACAGGTACTTACCTGTAACAAGTGATCTCTGGGAACAGCAGGAATAAGTTTTCACAACCCACCCACCTCCCCTAGGAGTTGTATCTCTCTATCTTTCCTTCTTTCTCTCTCTCTCTTTGTCTCAACTTTAAAACTCGAACTGGAGAGAGGCGGTTGAGAAAGGCGGGAAGGCAGCACGCAGGTGCTGTGGGATGCTCCCAAAAGCTTTCTTATTGGACGCTGGGGAGCGTTCCCACACAGGCTCCGTCGGTACCGACGATACCCATATGTGAAGACTTATTCCTGCTGTTCCCAGAGATCACCTGTTACAGGTAAGTAACGGTGCTTTACCAGTAGGGAAAGTGTTTTCAGTGTTATAGTGGGAGATCTTCTTGCATCCAGTGATCACCAGATGTTGTGTTTCAGTATTAGGACTAGGGCTGATAAAATCCATTCAAAAGTGAGGGTCTTGGATTTTAAGAAAATTAACTTCGCCAAGATGGAACAATACCTCAAGGAGTTGTTAGCGGGATGGGAACAGCTGGGGGATATAGAAAAGCAAGGGGCAAAACTGAAAGAGGATATTTTAAGGGCAACAAACGTTTTTGCTAAAAAGGTAAATAAATGAGGGAGGTCTTCATAAAATACAAGAGATCACACAGAGTTAAAATTTAGAGAAGCTAGAAAGGTAGCAAGAAAGCAAAGAGACAAAAAGAAGAAGAAATAGCCAATGCAATAAAACAGGGGGATAAGACATTTTTCAAATATGTTCATGAGAGGAGGAAGGACAAAAGTGGTACTGTCAGACTCAAGAGTGAAGAGGAAGAATATGTAGAAGCTGATGAAGATAAAACAGAATTACTTAACAAATATTTTTGTTTTGAAGGGCCAGGAGCAGGACCTCAGCAAACACCCACAAAAAGGACCAGAAGGGACGGGTAACTTGAGCATTTTCAGAAGACTTTTTTTCATGATGAACTAGCTAAACTAAAATTAGACAAAGTGATGAGACCAGATGGAATTCATCCAAAAATGTATTTATTTTATTTAGCTGTGCTTATATACTGCTTTTCACCGGGTCAAAGCGGTTTACAGATACATGCTGACAGGCACTTTTTATTTTTATTCCCTTGTCCCCGAAGGGCTCACAATCTAAGTGTACCTGAGGCAATGGAGGGTTAAGTGGCTTGCCCAAGGCCATGAGGAGTGGCCATGGGACTAGAGACCCCAGTCTCTCTGACCTGAGGTTACTTGTCCCTATGTGGGAATTGAACCCCTGGCCCTCCAGCCTGAGGTAACCTTTCCCAACCACTGAGCCACTCCTCCTATACTAAAGGAACAGTCTAGTAATTCCACTGACTGACCTTTTCAATGCTTCTTTGGAGTCGGGAGTGGTCCCAGAGGATCGGAGAAAGGCATATGTGGTCCCTTTACAGAAAAGCAGAAGTAAGGATGAGATTGAAAACTACAGGCCAGTTAATCTAACCTTTGTGGTGAGTAAATTATTGGAAAAGCTACTAAAAGAGAGAATAGTGGGGTTTCTGGAGTCAAGTGGATTGCAGGATCCGAGGCAACATGGGTTTACCAGAGGCAGGATGGGTTTTCCAGAGGCAGGTCTTGTCAGATAAATCTGATTCATTTCTTTGACTGGGTGACCAGGGAGTTGGACCAAGGGAGAGCTTTAGATGTGGTGTACTTAGATTTCAATAAAGCCTTTGACATTGTTTCGCACAGGTGACTTATTAATAAACTGAGCATCCTAAGGATGGACCCTAAAGTGATTGAATGGGTTAGAAATTGGTTGAGTGGGAGGCGACAAAGGGTACAGATAAATGGAGATCACTCTTGAGGAGAAGGAAGTTACCAGTGGTGTGCCGCAGGGATCTGTCCTTGGTCCGATTCTTTTTAACATCGTTGTTAGTGATATTGCAGAAGGGTAAGGTTTGCCTATTTGTAGATGATACCAAAATCTGTAATAGAGTAGACACTCAGGAAGGAGTAGATAACATGAGGAGGGATCTAGCTAAGCTTGAGGAATGGTCAAAAATTTGGCAGCCCAGATTTAATGCTAAAAAATGCAGGGTCATGCACTTGGGCTGCAAAAATCCAAGAGAGCGATACAGTCTAGGGGCAAAGTACTTCTGTCCATGAAAGAAGAGGGGGACCTGGGTGTGATTGTCTCTGATGATCTTAAAGTGGCTAAACAGGTAGAAAAGGCGATGGTGAAAGTCAGGAAGATGCTTGAGTGCATAGGGAGAGGAATGGCCAGCAGAAAAAGAGGTGATAGTGCCTCGGTATAGGTCTCTGGTGCGACCTCATTTGGAGTAGTGTATGCAGTTCTGGAGACTACACCTTCAAAAGGATATAAACAGGATGGAGTCGGTGCAGAGGGTGGCTACTAAAATGGTTAGTGGTCTTCGTTATAAAACATATGAGGGATAGGCAGGATAGAGGAGATATGATAGAGACGTTTAAATATCTCTGTGGTAGAAATGCACAAGAGGAGAGCCTCCTTCAATTGGGAGGAGTAGCCTAGTGGTTGGGGCAAGGTATCTCAGGCCGGAAGGTCGGGGGTTCAAATCCCACTAGAGGACAGCAACCTTGGGCCGGAAGGACTGGGGTTTCTAGTCCCACAGATGCTCCTTGTGGTCTTGGGCAAGCCACTTAACCCTCCATTGCCCATGTTCCCTGTAAGTATTAGTGTATGTGTCTCATATCCCCACGTGTTAAATGTATCCCCCAATTGTGTTGTGACCGCTTTGATTGAAGGATAAGGCGGTATACAAAAACTGTCTAAATAAAAATAAATAAAAAAGCCCTGCTACAAGGGGTCATAGGATGAGGGTGAAAGACGATAGACTCAGGAGTAATATGCGGAAATATTTCTTTACGGAAAGAGTGGTAGACGCGTGAAATAGTCTCCCAGTAGAGGTAGTAGAGACAAGGACAGTTTCTGAATTCAAAAAAGCATAGGACAAACATATACCTCTAAAGGAAAAAAGGGGACTATTGTAGTTGATATGGTAGGGCAGACTAGATAGGCCATGTGGTCTTTTACTGCCGTGATATTTTTATGTTTCTTGCTCTGTCTAAGTAAAACAATGCAATCCTTCAGGAAAAGCACATGCTCGCTTGACCCTTTCCTTTGTTTTGGCTAACCATTGATCCATTGGCCTTACTTCCTCCTACTTTATTATCAACAACCGTCTGACCTCTGGCATTGTCCCCTCTTCTTTGGAAGAAGGCCATTCTTCCACCTGAGTCATTATCTCAGTCTTCATCTCTAATCCTTTTCAAATCTAGGCTAAAAACTTGCCTCTTCGAGGCTGCTTTTGGATTCTGATCCACTTAGTCTTCTGCTTTTCAACGGTGTTTTCTTACCATTCCCCTAAACATATCCTAGTCCCCAGCTGTTGTGTTGTTGCTCTTGACTAGATTGGAAGCTCTAATGAGAAGGGACCATCTCTTACATGTCTCTGTACAATGCTGCATATGCCTTGAAGCGCTGTATAAATGATCAGTATTAATAGTAGTAGTAGTGGACCTCTTTAAAAAGAAACAACCCTCACTTGATAAAACTTCTACTGCTAGCTAACATCCAGTTTGTCATCTCCCTTTCTTTCCAAAATTCTCGAAAAATTGTTTTTCCCCAACTCGGTGACCATCTTAATAAAACTAATACGCTTCATCTTTCTTTACCAGATTTCCATCTTTTCATCTCTGCTAATCGAAGTACATTTTCCTCAAGGAACTTGTCCAAACCACTTTTAAACCCAGCTACACTAACAGTTTTTACTATATCCTGTGGTAACAAATTTCAGAGTTTGATTATGTGTAGAGTGAAAAAATATTTTCTCCGATTAGTCTTAAATGTGCTATATATTGTAGCTTTGTTGTGTGTCCCCTAGTCTTTCTACATTACCCATTTCACTCCATTCATTATTTTATAGACCTCTATCATATCTCCCCTCAACTGTCTCTTTTCCAAGTTGAAAAGCCCTCTTTTCCAAGTTAACAGACTAAAGGCCACAGTGATCCCCCTGGCTCTGGAGAGGTTTTGGTCCCTCCTGGAGGACAGAGCAGTCTGAGTGTTCTTGGATAATGTCACGGTAGTGGGGTACGACATTACTTAAAGTGGAATTCGTGCTGCGATGACCAGAGGTGGTGGAACTCTGTCATGAGGCAGAGGCTCATGTGGTAGCTCTGTTGGTGGCCCACATTAGCAGGCGATGACAACATACAGGCCAATGACTTGATCGGAACAGCATGGATTCTGGTGAGTGGGAGCCAAGTCCTTACTCATCTGACCTCATGTGGAGGTGGGACCTGCCATTTTTCAATCTAATGGCCACCCAGGGGAATCCCAAGTTGAAAATCTTTAGCTGCAGGAAGGATGTGTGAGCAAAAGGCTTGGATGTCTTTCTTTAGGAGTGGCCCCAGAAAAGGGTCCTGTATGTCTTTCTGCCATGACACTTTGTGTGCTGATGTCTGCGCAGAGTTTGGTCTCACCTGGGCTTGGTCATTTTAGTGGCAGACTGGCTATGCAGGCCATGGCATGTGAATCTTTTGAGCTTATTGGCAGGGTCTCCTTTGTTGCCACTTCGAGGGGACTTCTGTGGCAGGATCGCTTGGTCAGGGAGGATCCTTTTACTTTCTCGCTTCTGGCCTGGCTCTTGAGAAGTGCAATTTGTCCAAGAAAAGATACTCTGGAGTAGTAGTTGATACCCTTTTTAAGAGTCAAGACCCTCTACATCCCTTGCCTATGTGAGGGTCTAGAGGTTCTTCAAGAGGGGGATGCCAGGAAGATGGACATAGACATCATTTTGTCTTTCTTACAGCCCAGGTTGGACGAGGGTTTAGCTCTGAACTCTCTCAAGGTTCAGATGGCAGCCTTGCATGCTATTGGTGATGGGTTTAGGGAATTTCTTTATGCACACCATTGATGTGACCCACTTCTCAAGGTGTGAAATATGTCTGTTTGCCTGTGCGTCAGACTGTACCATAGTGGAGTCTCTCTAGTATTGAAGGCATTGTAAGATCTCCCTTTGAGCCCCTTCAAATGGACTCTCTGAAGGATTTGACCCTGATGGTGGTGTTCCTGATGATTGTTGCATATGCCAGAAGGATGTCTGAGCTACAGGCCTTTTCCTGTGGAGAGCCTTTTTTGGTCATCTTGATGGCATCTGTCCTTGAGGATAATAATGGTGTCTTAGTTTTATTAAGACAAAAGGATGATTGTGCCCTTCTCCTTAGAGGAGGATATTTGGATGGACCCCTTGCTGCTTCTATTGGATGTAAGGAGGGCATTAATGAAGTATCTGTAGCTTACAGATTCTCTTGTCAGTCAGACTATCTTTTTGTCCTATTCAGCGGTCTAAAGAAAGGATAGGCAGTTTCCACTCTTCAACTGTCCGCTGGATTAAGGAGACTAATAGTTTAGTCTACTTCTGGGTGGGAAACATATGCCAGAGGTGGCTAGAGCACATTTCACTGGGGCCCAAACTTAATTCCTGTATGGATTCCACCTTGGTGTCTCCAGAGAATATCTGTAAGGCTGCCACCTGGTCATTTATGAGCACCTTTGTGTAGTACTGCAGGTTGCTTTTGTGGTAGCTGGAGCAGAATGATGCCTTTGGTAGACCAATTCTGTCTGGAATTTTGTCTTCCTCCCACCCTGAGTCCTGACTGTTTGGGCATATATTACTCATTTGGACTGTCTTAGTTTCCCTCATGTAATCATTAGTCACACTTTGATGCTGGTGTATGTGTAGTCCTTAATGGCCCTGGCATGGACATGAGATTAGGATATGTATGGGGCATGCAATTTTCACGTGCAAACACTGTTTTGTTATCATCCATACTATACCAGTCCAGAAGAGTGGGTTTTGTCCTGCCAGCAGATGGAGACAGAATTATAAAAACGCTTGCTGTGGAAGCAGAAATGCATAATAAAACCTTTTTCAAGTAGCCAAAAACCTGTGAGTCAGTTGGACCATTGGATGATAGAGGGATAAAAGGGGACACTAAGAGAGGGCAAGGCCATAGCGGAGAGACTGAATGAATTCTTTGCTTCGATCTTTACTGAAGAAGATGTGGAAAGGTTACCCATGCCTGAAATGGTATTTAAAGCTGATGCAGCAGAAGAAATGAAAGAAATATTGATAAACCAGGAAGATGTATTACAACTATTTGATAAATTTGAAGAGTAGCAAATCATCTGGACTGGATAGTATACATCCAAGGGTGTTGAAAGAACTGAAATATGAGATTGCAGACCTACTATTACTAATCTATGAACTATCATTAAAATCATCAGTAATACCTGAATATTGGAGGAAGGCCAATGTAATGCCAATTTTTAGAAAGGGTTCCAGTAGTGATCTGGGAAACTACAGACCGGTGAACCTGACGTCAGTACCAGGAAAAATGGTAGAAACCATTATTAAGAACAAAATTTCTGAACATGTAGATAGTCATGGTTTAATGGGAGACAGCCAACATGGCTTTTAGCCAGGAAAGATCTTGTCTTACTAATATGATATATTTTTTTGAAGGTGTAAATAAACAAACTGGTAGACAAAGGTGGGTCGGTCGATGTAATGTATCTGGATTTTCAGAAAGCCTTTGACAGGGTCCCTCATCAGAGACTATGGGCAAAATTAAAAACTCATGGGATAGGAGGCAGTGTACTATTGTGGATCAGGAACTGGTTAAAAGATAGAAAGCAGAGGGTAGGTCTAAATGGCCAATTTTCCCAATGGAGAAAGGTGTTATGGAGTATCCCAGGGATCTGTGCTGGGTCCGCTGCTTTTTAACATACTCATAATGACCTGGAAATGGGAATAACGAGTGAGGTAATCAGATTTGCAGATGACACAAAATTATTCAAAGTTGTTAAAACCCAGGAGGATTATGAAAAATTGCAAGAGAACCTTAATAAATTGGAAGACTGGACATTCAAATGGCAGATGAAATTTAATGTGGACAAGTGCAAAGTTTTATGCACCTAGGAAAGAACAACCCAAACTATGGTTACATGATGCAAGGTTCCACAAAAGATTTAGGCATCATCGTGGATAACACATTGAAACCCTCTGCCCAGTGTGCCGTGGTGGCCAAGAAAGCAAATAGAATGCAAGGAATTATAAGGGAAGGAATGGAGAATAAAATAAAGGATGTTATAATGAATCTATATCGTTCCATGGTGCAACCGCACCTTGAATATTGTGTGCAATTCTGGTCGCCTTATCTTAAAAAGGATATAGCAGAATTAGAAAAGGTACAGGGAAGAGCTACCAAAATGGTAAAGGGGATGGAAGGATACCCTTATGAGGAGAGGCTAAAATGGTTAGGGCTCTTCAGCCTGAAAAAGAGACGGCTGAGGGGACATATGATAAAAGGTCTATAAATTAATGAATGGAGTGGAATGGGTAAACGTAGATAGTTTACGCCATCAAAATGTAGAAAGACTAGGGGACATGCAATGAAGCTACAATGTAACACATACAAGACTAATAAGAGAAAATATTTTTTCAACATATAATCAAACTCTGGAATTCGTTACCGGAGGAAGTAGTAAAAGCTGTTAGTGTTAGGGTTTAAAAAAGGTTTGGACAAGTTCCTGGAGGAAAGGTCCATAAATCATTATTAAAGGGGACCTGGGAAATCCACGTCCCAATACAAGCATTGTGGAACCTGTGTCTTCTGGGGAAACTGCTAGGTACTTGTGACCTAGATTGGCCACTTTTGGAAGCAGGATACTGGGCTTGATGGACCTTGGTCTGACCCAGAATGGCATATCTTATGTTCTCCCCTTAAGAACATAAGAATTTTTATACTAGGTCAGATCAAAGGTCCACTAAGTCCATTTTCCACTTTCCTACAGTGTCCAATCCAGGTACAAGTACCTAGCAGGATCTTAAAAAGCAGTGTGATTTCATTCTGCTTACTATTAGGAATAACCAGTGGCTTTTCTCAAGTCTAACTTAATGGTTTATGGATTTTATAAGGGTCTGGTGCCACTTTCAGCTCCTCAGTATTTCTCTTTCTTCTGTAAATAGTGGGAGGCACAAGACAGGCAAGTGCAATCCGTTGAGGGTCGGCATCTAGTCAAAAGGAAAACTGGTTGGGTTCTCCAGATTGAGTCCTGGCCTCTGTGATGGAAGGCGGCGTTACTATGGTGTGCATTGTACAGGTCCTTGTCAGCTTCCATTTTTGGCAGGATTAGCACCCGTTTTACTGCTGCTTTGCCCCAAAAATAAGTAAGTGAAGCATGCCAGGCTCTGTACCTTCCTCTTCCGTTGCAATAGGTGAATGGGAACGTTCCTGCAGAGGCTTCATATCTACCCTTAGCACAGCAGAATATATGTAGCTCCTTTCAGTAGGCAGCTTCATGCATTGAGACTTCCTTATCGTTCCTCCAGCTTAGTCCTCAACGTATGGGTTGTGCACCTCCTCCTGCAGCATGAAGACTGGACCAATCAAATTTCAGCACCACTGGAAACAGCATACCAGGCATCTCTTGAACTCCAGTGTGTCCAATCTTCATGCAGCAGGAAGATGTTAGTGAGCCTGGCTGGGCTCACTAGTTAGTCAGTTTAGTTTGTTCTTTGCTAGCTAATCTTTTGGGTGATTATTTTTTGTCCTATTAGGACTTCTTTTGGTTTCTTAATTTCAGGGGTTCCTGTGTCTTTAAATTTAAGTTTCTAATTTCGGCACTCCGTGGGGGGGGGGGACGGGACCTGACGGAGGTCTCTCTCCTGCCCAGCCTAAGCCGCTTGTCTCCGCTTGCCTGTCTTTGTTTGCTGATTAGGATCTCTACCCCAGGACTGTTCGGGCAGAGCTCCTGCGGCGGCTGTACAACAGCTCCTCTCCGGAGGGTGGAGAGTGTGCTGGATAAGTGCCGGTAAGTCCTGGCGGCTGGCGGCGGTCAGAGCCTGTCCTGGCCTGGGTCCCTTCGCCTCTGCTCGGCCCTTGTGGGGTTCCTTTTTGATTTTTCGGGGGGTTTCCGGGTCGCTAGTGTTGCGGGGGTGCGGGAGTCAGTCGGCAGCAGGGGTTTTTTGCTCTCGGGCTGTTTCGCCGGCGACGGGCAAAAGCGCGCCAAAGCTTCCCTTGCTGCCGCGGCCATTTTAGGATTCGCGGTTCTTTTTCAGCGTGCTTCACACGCGGCGGTTTTATTTCATTTCTTTCATTTCTTTCATTATTCAGGTACGTCAAACTCAGGTGGTTTTTCCCATTCACAAAGTAATTGATCAGATGATCCAAACGGAGTGGGATACTCCTGAATCGGGTCTCAAGGGGGTGAAGATCATGCGCAGGCTGTACCCTATGGCGGACAACGATCTTGAACGTTTCTGATCTCCGAAGGTTGATGCGGCAGTGTCGGCTGTGACTAAGAAAACCACGATTCTGGTGGAAGGTAGTGCGGCGTTGCGAGAGCCGCAGGACCGGAAAATGGACGGTCTGTTGAAACAGTCCTTTGAGGCGGACGCGATTGCGTTGCAGGCCTCTGTTTGTGGGGCTTGGGTTGCCCGTGCATGTCTGCGCTGGGTTCAGCGGCTTCAACAAACGCCCGCCTTGGAGGCCGAGGTGTTAGGTGAGCTCCACCGCTTGGAATCTGGTTCAGCGTATTTGGCGGATGTCCATTATGATCTCATCAGAGCTCTATCCAATAGCATGGCGTCTGTGGTGGCTTCACGCAGAGCCCTTTGGTTGAAGAATTGGGCGGCGGATGGTTCGTCAAAGTCGCGGTTAGGCAAGTTGCCCTTTAAGGGTACGCTGCTGTTTGGTGAGGATTTGGATAAGTTGGTCAAAGATTTGGGTGAATCAAAGGGCGGTCGCCTGCCGGAGGATCGACCCAAGCGAGGGAGGTCGCTTCCGGCCGCTCGGGGGCAGTTTCGGGACTTTCGTAGGTTTCGTTCACCCCGTCCTGGTGGATTCCAGCGTGGCAGATATATCTCGAGGGCTTCGAACTTTCGAGGCTTTCGGGGGGGCCAGTAGAGGCTTCGCGACGACAACCCCTGCGTCCGCTCGTAAGTCCCAATGAAGGGCAGCGGGCCCAGGCGGAGATTCCAGTGATCGGAGGACGTCTTCGAAGCTTTCTCTCCGTTTGGGCCCAAATTACCTCCGATCGGTGGGTTTTGGACATCGTCCGGGACGGGTATGCCCTGGACTTGGCCAGGCCCGTCCTCGATTCCTTTGTGGCATCTCCCTGCCGGGGAGATCGAAAGACGGCTCAGGTTCGGCAAACCCTCGATCGTCTGGTTCGGCTGGGGGCGGTAGTTCCCGTTCCGCAGGCGGAATATGGTCTCGGAAGGTATTCCATTTATTTCGTGGTGCCAAAGAAGGATGGTGCTCTTCGCCCCATTTTAGATCTCAAAGGCGTGAACCGCTGCCTGCGGGTGCCACACTTTCGGATGGAAACCCTACGGTCAGTGCTTGTCGCCGCCCGCAGGGGCGAGTTCCTCACCTCTCTCGACCTCACGGAAGCTTATCTCCATATTCCTATTCGGGAGGACCATCAGAAGTATCTCCGCTTCGCTCTGCCGTGGGGTCACTTCCAGTTCCAAGCATTGCCCTTCGGTCTGGCGACAGCTCCGCGAGTGTTCACCAAAATCATGGTGGTAGTGGCAGCGGCCTTGCGCAAGGAAGGGGTGCTAGTCCATCCCTATCTGGACGATTGGTTGATTCGCGGAAAATCTCGCGCGGAGAGCATGGCGGCAACATCCAAAGTCATAGGGCTATTGCAGTCTCTAGGCTGGGTGGTCAACCCGAGCAAGAGCCACTTGGTTCCGACACAGTCTCTCGAATATTTGGGAGTTTGCTTCGATACTTGCGTGGGCTCGGTTTTTCTTCCCGACCGAAGGGTGTTGAGGCTTCGGTCTCTCGTACGCCGGTTTCGGCAGAGCCCCGCTCCGTTGGCTTGGCACTACCTTCAGTTGCTGGGAACGATGGCGGCTTCCCTGGAGGTGGTACCTTGGGCTCGCTTCCACATGCGTTCGCTTCAGAGAGCCTTGCTCCGTCGCTGGTCCCACCAGTCCGATTCCCTGAACAAACGTCTCCCTTGCCCGTTGGCGGTACGGCGGGACCTGCGATGGTGGCTGCGGCCGTCATCGCTCCGAGCGGGAATGCCATTGGAGCAGTCGGACAGGGTTCCGCTATTGACGGATGCTTGTCTGACGGGCTGGGGCGCGCACTGCGGCAGACAGATCGCTCAGGGTCTCTGGTCTCCGGAGGAGAGCAGTTGGTCGATCAACCGCTTGGAACTTTGAGCCGTGCGGTTGGCATTGCAAAGCTTCGAGATCCTGATATCAACCCGGGCAGTGCGGGTTCTCTCCGACAATGCTGCGACCGTGGCATACATAAATCATCAGGGCGGCACCGGGAAGCGTAGGTTTGAAGGCTCGGACACTGTTCGAATGGATAGAGCCCCGGCTGCAGGCCATATCGGCAGCGCATATTGCCGGGAAAGACAACGTGACTGCAGATTTTCTCAGCAGAGTTCAGGTGGATGCCGGCGAATGGGAACTCAACCCAACGGTATTCGTGCAGGTGGTTCAGCGTTGGGGTCAGCCGGTCATGGACCTGATGGCCACGTTACGCTCGGCGAAGGCAGCTCGGTTCTACAGTCGTCGAAGGGAACCGATGTCAGAAGGCATAGATGCTCTGTTGCAGGTTTGGCCCTCCAGGGGCCTTCTTTACGTGTTTCCCCCGTGGCCGCTACTGGGGCGAGTGATTCAGCGTATCGAGGCTCACCGGGGTCGGGTGCTGTTGATAGCGCCGGATTGGCCTCGGCGTCCTTGGTATGCCGATCTAATGAGGTTAGTGGACGGATCCCCGTGGCGGCTTCCTCTGGATCCGGATCTGTTGTGTCAGGGTCCTCTTCGCATGCCGCAAGTAGGGAGATTCTCTCTTACGGCCTGGCTATTGAAAGGGCGCGGCTAAGAAAACGGGGTTATTTGAAATCCGTGGTGGCGACTTTGCTACAAGCGCGCAAAAGCTCCACTTCGCTGGCCTATGTACGAGTTTGGCGTATTTTTGAGGATTGGTGCTCTCGACGTCAGGTTCGGGCCGCTACGGCCTCTCTTCCGGTGGTACTCGATTTTTTGCAAGACTGTTTTGCTAAAGGTTTGGCCGCCAGTTCCTTGCGGGTACAGTTGGCGGCACTTTCGTGCTACAGAGGTAAGGTTCAAGGCGTATCGCTGGGTGCCCATGCCGATGTGCTTCGCTTCTTGAGGGCAGTTTCTAGACTGCGCCCGGCCCGCAGGATTTCTGTTCCTTCGTGGGATCTCAACTTGGTCTTACGGACCCTCAGTGCGGCTCCCTTTGAGCCTCTCTCTCGGAGTTCGGTAAAGGATTTGACTCTTAAGACGGTATTCTTAGTGGCGATTTGTTCGGCACGGCGCATTTCAGAGCTCCAGGCTCTTTCTTGCAGGGAACCTTTCCTTTCTTTCTCGGATCAGAAGGTGGTTCTGCGGCCAGTGCCTTCTTTTTTGCCTAAGGTGTCTTCCCCTTTCCACTTGAATCAGGTGGTGTCGCTCCCGGTGTTTCCTGCATCGGGGGAACAGGCTTCCGATCGCGGTCTTAGTCGTTTGGACCTCAAGAGGGTTTTACGTCGCTATTTGAAGGTTACCAGCAATTTCCGTAAATCTGATCGTTTGTTTGTCCTGTTTGGGGGTCCTCGGAAAGGTGAAGCGGTGGCGAAAGCCTCCATTGCTCGGTGGATTAAAGAGGCGATTGGCTCGGCTTATCTGTTGCACGGTCGGGTGCCGCCTGTTGGATTGCGAGCTCATTCTACCAGGGCGCAGGCGGCGTCCTGGGCGGAGTTTAGCTTGGTCTTGCCGGTGGAAATCTGTAAGGCGGCGACGTGGTCTTCTCTGCACACTTTCAGTAAGCACTATCGACTTGACGTCTTGGCGGCGGACGATGCCAGTTTTGGTTCCGCGGTTCTGCGTGCCGGCTGGGAAAATCCCGCCCGTTAAGGCTGCTTTGTTACATCCCATACGTTGAGGACTAAGCTGGAGGAACGATAAGGAAATAGTAATTACACTTACCTGGTAATTGTAGTTCCTTGAGAGACGACAGCTTAGTCCTCCTTCCCTCCCTATAGTGTTTTAGCTCGGCACGCCTTGGGTTCAGAAGTCCGTATTCCCAGGTGAGTGTGTCTCTTTGTTTCTTCTTTTATATCCGATGTTTTCCTATTCCTCTCGCTATCTGCTTATGCTGCGGCAGGCGCGGGACGTTCTGTTTCCGTTGGTTTTGTGCCATTGGCTACAGTAAAAAAAAAAAAAAATTTAAAATTATTCTACTGCTGACTTAACTTCTTAAAGGTTAGCTATTTCTTTGAGTTTGCTTTGACAGTAGTTCACTGGAGTTCAAGAGATGCCTGGTATGCTGTTTCCAGTGGTGCTGAAATTTGATTGGTCCAGTCTTCATGCTGCAGGAGGAGGTGCACAACCCATATGTTGAGGACTAAGCTGTCGTCTCTCAAGGAACTACAATTACCAGGTAAGTGTAATTACTATTTTGGAGCTCTGCCTATCTGTGCATGGAACAGGAAGCATTTCAGAGAATGCTACCCTGTAGGTCCTGGATTTCAACTTTTTACCTAAAATTCTAAATTTGGCTTCCAAAACCTCCCTCCCGCATTTTTTTTATGCTAGTGATACCAACATTTAGCAGGACATCTGGCTCCTCCCCAGCACCATCTAAAATGCTATCTAGGTGATGCATGAGGTTTCACCACCTTTACACCAGGCAGGCAAGTGACAAAGCAATCCTTGCATCCCCCAGCCACCCATCTATGTACAAGCCTAATAATTGAATCACCCACTAGAACAGCTGTCCTAACCCTTTCCTCCTGGGCAGAAGCCCCTGGAGACACATCCTGATTGTGAGAGGATATTAAGGGTCTTGTTTACAAAGCCACTGTAGCGGCTTGCGTTCGATATCGGAGCCGTGGACCCATTGAATTCAATAGTGCCGCGGCTCCGATATTGGGTGGAAGCCGCTACCGCGGCTTTGTAAACAAGCCCCTAAGTCTCTTGGATGGCAGTTCTAGCTACAGGATCACTTCTTGTCCCGCCAAGGTGATGCTTGCTTTCTAGGTGACTTCTCTTCTACAAGGCAGCCCAGAGGCTGCCAGACTGGAGGTACGACGTCTTTACTATGTCCATGAAGGTCTCTTCTGGACAGGTCTCTTCAAGTACCTGTCAGGTTCCTAAAAAGGTACACAGATTTCACAGTGCTTGTCCTGGGGTAAGCAGTGGATTTCCCTGGTTCTCACGTTTTCCTCCAAGAACTTGTCTAAACCTTTTTTTATGTTTAAATATTTTTAATTGCCAAAAACAAAGGCTCATATAGTTCTGTGAACAAGTTACAAACAGGAATAAATGGTGGCGAACAGGTTATATCAGACATATCCAGTGTCAACAAACCTTTTTTTAAACCCAGCTACACTAACAGCTTTTACTACATCCTCCAGTAATGAATTCCAGAGTTTGATTATGCATTGAGTGAAAAAAAATGTCTCTTATTAGTCTTGTTGGATAGAGAATTTAGGAGATGTTATTTTTACAAGGAATAGTCATATAAACAAGTGCAGTTTTTATAACCATAAAAATATTTTGTATGATTCTGTTGTATAAAAGCATTATAGATAAGGGTGCAGCAACAGAAGCTTTCCTTTTCTGTGAGTTAATGAGTAACAGTGAAATTGTTATGAACAGAAAAAAAATACAGATCAGCAGCCTTTGTTTCTCCGTGGGAGCTTTCCTTCTCTGTGAGTTAATGATTAGCAGTGAAACTGTATGAACAGTACAGTACAGTACAGAAAAAGTCCTTTTCTTCCCGTGAGAACTTTGAAATTGTATGAAACAAAGCATGCATCCGACTTACTGTAAACGTCAACCAATTGGGTATAACCACGATAGCAAGAAGGGGAAAGAAAATGTATAAATGGGGTGAAATGGAATAAAGATTTGTGCCTGCTATAGGGAGCAGGTGCCCTTTCTCGCAAGAATGAAATAAAACCCTTCACTGGACTCCTGGTTCTGGGATTAGATTTATTACCTTAATGACAGTCTTAAATGGGGTTACATTGTAGTTTCATTGCTACAAAGATAGTCTTGAGCTGAAACACCCAAATGCTGTCCAGATTATAGAGGGAGAATAGAATGGAAAAAAATCTGGACAGCAGCGATGTTAAGCCACTGTCCAGATGATCTCTATGTTTAGTTCAAGCCTAAAACTAAACTGATAGCATTGGCAGCACTGATTGCATTTTATACATTGTGGTAGTGTGGTGTGCAGTAGGAATGGGTTTTCTGTTAAAACACCAATCAGACAGCAGTTCAGGGAAAACAAAATGTGTTTTTATCAGACCCAGTTTGTTAAACCTTCACAAAGCTAGTCTCCCGGCCCTTCCTCCAGCCTAGTTAAAGTTCCTTTCTTTCCCAGTTAGTTCCTTCTTTTGTAAGGTTTGCCTTGAACAAACTCCTGGCTCCATGGGCCTCCCCCCTTCCTGCAGCCTGCTGGGTTTTTGACTTCCTGTGAGCCTGGGCTGCAGGCTCTCTTAAAGCAGCCTGTTGATAATCCCTCTGGAGAAGGATGGGAAACACTCTATAGACCTCATCACATACATCTATTTGGCACTGCTGAATACATATAATTTAAACTTTGGTGCTTAAATTTATTATTACGGTTGTTTCTACTACTGCTGAAAATTGACTTCTGTATTAATGGGAGGGAAGGGACTATGTGTACTCTGAATATTTTTCTTATGTTTTTGACTTAAATATGCACTTTATTTTTCTAGGAGATTTTTGCGGAAGCCTAATGTTGCAGAAGCAAGTGAACAGTTTGGTAAGTTCCCAGTTCAAAAATGTCTCACTGTTTTTTCCTGTGCAATGCACTTTTAAGGAGCATGTTTACTAATGTGCACTAACAGTTAGTTCAGGGTGTACAGCACTATAAGCACGCTGTGCCAACAGCCTGGGGCCCCATGCTAGAAATTCCACGCTAACTGGATAGCTTGTGATTGATTGGATGGGGGCTGGGCGGGTTAGGGGAAGAACATGGACGTTGATGTGTGTCACAGTTAGTGTGGGCGTTACAGGCACATGTTAACCACGGATGTTGCCATTAGTGTGGATGCACTTAATGCCACTATATAGCAACCTCACTGATAGCAACATTTAAATTGAAGCAGCACAGAGGCGCTGGAAGAACTCAAGCACTCAGGGAGTAAGAGCAGGAGCTCCTCCTACTCTCCCAGCTGTCATCAACTGCAGTTGCCGATAGCAACATTAAAATTGAAGCAGTGCAGAGGCACGCCCGTGCCTGGAGGGCTTGCACCTGAGGGCCTCTTTAGAGGGCCCTTTGACATGGCCCTTAGGTATGGACCAAAACAAACAAGGAGCCAAGAGAAATTGTGTCATTCTCCAGGACCAAACAGGAAGTCAGTCCTCACCTATGGGTGTCATCGACGCCGATGAAGCCCCAGCGGAGCATTTCCCCAGCTTTCCATGAAAGCCTTTGGGAATGCTGGCACGCATGCGCGGTTCCCTTCCCGCCTAAAGGTGCCATCTTACCTCAGTCTCTTTTTTTCCGTGAAGCCCATCGGACGTGTGTCCTTTTTTTCCCGGATAAGAGAAGTTTTTTCTTGGCGTTATTTCGCTTTTTTCCTTCGGATTCGACGTCGGTTCCCCTCCCGCCGGGTTCGGTACACTGGTATCGAATCCCTTTCTTACTTTTTTCGGTTTTTGCCCTTAGTGGCTAGGCGCTTGCGTCAAAATTTTTTCTTTTTCCCTGGAAGGCCGGTCCTTTGACCTCGCGGAGGCCCTTTTCTCCCCGATGGCTTCCAGCGGTTTCAAAAAGTGTGATCGGTGTAATAAGATTATGTCTCTCACCGACACACACGACTACTGCCTTCGGTGCCTTGGCTCGGACCACGATTCTAAAACGTGCGGGCCATGTGGAAAAATGTCTTCCAAGGCCCTCCGAAGTCGTCAGCAACAAAGTGAAAGGCTTATCTCGGACTCGGCCTCTGCCCGGGCCCGGACCTCGTCTGAGGCCTCGACACCTCGGGATTCCGATCCCGAGAGGCGTCGGAGCTCCTCGGACAGGGGGTCCCCCGACCGGGAACGTAAGAGGAAGAAGCGGCTCACGAGGGCGGTGTCAGAGGAGGTCCCTGAGCCCTCGCGGGCCAGGTCTCAGAACCCCCGACCGTCGTCCCGGGCCCGTGGACCAGGAGAAGCCCACTAAAGTTCCTCGCATGGAGCCGGAGTCGTCTGGACACGTAAGTCCTGTGGTCCTCATGGACTCGCCTCCCCGAGTACCGACGTCGGGCCCGGCGCCGCCGGGGCCCGAGTCGGGGGCTGCTGCGTCACCCGAGCTGAGTCTAAGGTTGACAACCTTGGAGAGCAGAATGTCTGCCTTCATGGATCAGCAGCGGGCGCTGATGGCCAGCCTGTCTGGCGCATCTGCCACGACCACCGGGACATCAACTTCGAAGTCGACCCCGGAGACTGAGCTGATACTCGAGTCCTTTGCGGCTCGATGTCGTCCTCGGTCGAGGTCTCCCTCGACCTCCCGTTCGGGACCGAGGGTCTCGACGCCGGTACCACCGGCGTCGGGGCGGGTGCCCAGGGGCCCCGCGGGGTCCAACCTCGACTCGACATCGGACGAGTCTGCTTGGGAGACCGAGGATGAGGAGTCTCCTGACACCTTCAAGACTCGGTGTGTCCCTTCGGACTCACCTGAGTCTGAGCCCCGGAGTAGATCCCTTCCGGAGGATACTAGGTTCTCAGAGTTTATCTGGGATATGGCCGCTGCCCTGGCTATCCCGGCTGACTCCGAGGAAGAGCCTCGAGCCGAGGAGCTCGATGCTCTGCAGTATGACTCTCCTCCGAAAGAGGCCTTTACTGTCCCGGTTCCTCCGATGCTGGAACGGCTCCTCATCTGGATGTGGGAGGCGCTGGCCTCGGTGCTGGTTTTGAGCAAGCGAGTCGATTCCATCTATTTGCTCCGGAAGAGTCCTGGCTTCCAGAAAGCACAGCTACCACACCATTCCATGGTTGTGGAATCGGCCATGCATCGTCTGAAGAGTCAGAAGATGCACTCCGCGGTGCCTCCTGGTAGGGAAGCCCGAAGCCTTGATGGCATTGGTAGAAAGTGCTTTCAGGGCTCGATGCTTGCTTGCCGTGTCCAGACTTACCAGCTGTACATGGGCATGGATTTACGAGACCTGGCCAAGGAGTTGGCCGGATTCTCTGCTGGTCTCTCCGGGGAACCCTTGCAGAGTTTTAAGTCCTTGTCTTCGAGGGTCCGGGAATGCTCTAAGTTCATGTCCTGCGCCGCCTACGATGGCTTCGAGGCTTCGGCCCGAGTAGCGGCAGCCAGCATCGCGGCCTGACGCCAGGCATGGCTGCAGTCATCGGACCTCGAGCCATGGGTTCAGGACAAGTTGGTCGATGTCCCTTGCCGAGGTGAAAACCTTTTTGGCAAGCCTGTGGCCGAGAAGGCCGCTCAGCTCAAGACAGAGCACCTCACGAGGACAAGGCTGTCGAGGAAGACCTCTGCCCCTTCTCATAAGAAGAAGGGCTCGGGTAAAAAGTCCTTTTACCCGAGGAAGGGCACTGCCTACAAACAGTACCCACAATATCCAGCTGCCCAAGTTGCCCCCCAGGGTCAGCAAGCCAAGGGCCAGGGTAATGGGCCCCGTAGGCAGAGGACCCCCAAGCCTGCAGCCCCTGCTTCCACTCCACAGGGTGGGGGTTTTTGACTCCTTGAGTATAGCCATACCTCCCTTGCAGACCCAGCCCTGCACAGGAGGCCGCCTAGCTTTGTTCACCCACAAGTGGCCCTTGATAACCCAGGACAGTTGGGTGCTGGACATAGTCCATCGAGGCTATGCCCTGCACTTTCACCAACTGCCTCCGCCACACTTCCCAGGGGAGCCTTTCCGGCATCCCCTGCATACAGCCCTTCTCCTCCTCCAGGAGCTAAAGGGTCTGTTGCTGGACAAGGCGGTGGAGCCTGTGCCTCCCCATTTCCAAGGTCACGGGTTTTACTCCAGGTATTTCCTGGTGCCAAAAAGAACCGGTGGTCTTTGACCCATTTTGGATCTCAGAAACCTAAACAAGTTTCTGGTGAAAGAGAGAAGTTCAAGATGCTTACTCTTGGAACACTTCTGCCCTACCTCCAGCAGGGAGATTGGCTTTGCTCTTTAGATCTAAAGGATGCTTACACTCACATCCTTATTCATCCAGACCACAGAAAGTACCTCAGGTTCATTGTGGGAGGAAACTATTATCAGTACAGAGTACTGCCTTTTGGACTGACCTCTGCTCCCAGGGTATTTACCAAGTGCCTGGCAGTGGTGGCAGCCTACCTGAGAAATCAGGGCATCTTTGTGTTTCCTTACCTAGACGACTGGCTCATCAGAGGCCAGACTTCCCTGGAAGTTCAACAGGCCACCAACAGGACCATAGAACTGCTCCAAAAGGTGGGCTTTGTCATCAACTTCGCAAAGTCCACTTTGCTCCCCTCCCAGAACTTGGAGTTCATAGGGGCAAGGTTGGATTCTCAGCTGGCAAGAGCATTCTTACCAGTGGACCGAGCACAAAGGCTCATGGACCTCGCCAGCAAGTTTCTGCACAGGTCCCTGGTCTCCGCCAGACTCTGTCTCGGGCTTCTGGGCCACATGGCGTCGACAGTACAGGTGACCCCCAATGCCAGGCTCAATATGAGACCTGCCCAGTGGTGCCTTCGGACTCAGTGGTCACAAGCCTCAGGCAGTCTCAGAGACAGGATCAGAGTGTCCCACCGTTTCCTGGCCTCCCTCAACTGGTGGTTACACCCCCCCAATCTGCTGGTAGGGGTGCCCTTTCAGATCCCACCTCACACAGTGGTCCTAACCACTGATGCCTCTCTACAGGGTTGGGGAGCACATTGCCTAGACAAGTGCACCCAGGGCCTGTGGTCTCCTTGGGAGGCGTCCCAGCAGATCAATCTACTGGAACTCAGAGCTATCCGCTTGGCCCTCAAGGCCTTTACTGCTTCCCTGGCACAACAGTCTGTCTTGATCCAGACAGACAACCAGGTAGCCATGTTCTATGTCAACAAACAGGGCGGAACTGGTTCCCAGCCCCTTTGCCAGGAGGCCCAGGACTTCTGTTCCTTTGCCCTGAAACACAACATGCTCCTCAAAGCAGTCTATCTTCTAGGCCAGGAGAATTCCCTGGCGGACAGGTTGAGCAGGATTCTGCAACCACACGAGTGGCAGCTACATCCTTTTAGAGGTTCAAAAGATTTTCTTGAGATGGGGGCTTCCCTCCATAGACCTGTTTGCCAGTCCACTGAACAACCAGCTGCCAAGGTTCTGCTCCAGGCAACCGCATCCTCTGAGAGTAGCAGCAGATGCTTTTCTAATTCCCTGGACTCAGGGCCTACTCTATGCGTTTCCTCCCACCCCTCTGGTGGCCCGAACACTGTTCAAGATTCTACGAGACAGGGCCTCAGTCCTCCTGGTAGCTCCCAGGTGGCCAAGGCAGCCTTGGTTCCCCCTCCTGCTTCAGCTGGCAGTGGATCTGCCTCTGCCTCTGGGATTGCAACCCGACCTTCTCTCTCAGAATCAGGGCTCCTTGCTGCATCCCAATCTCAAAGCTCTCAATCTGATGGCATGGAGGCTGCAAGGGTAGTGTTGGCTCCCTGGGGCCTGCCTCCAGAGGTTGAGGAGGTTCTCCTAGCCTCCAGGAAACAATCCACTAGAAAGACCTATGCTCTCAAGTGGAAAAGGTTCTCTGTGTGGTGTCAGCTGCGTGCTGAGGATCCTTTCTCCTGTACTGTGTCAGTAGTGCTTCAGTACTTGCTGCACTTGTCCAATCAGGGTCTCAAGTCCAACTCTGTTCGGGTCCACCTCTCTGCTTTGGCAGCTCACCACTCCCTAGTTGAGGGCCATTCCTTGTCTGTGCACCCTTTGGTGTCTAGATTTCTCAGGGGCTTGCTTCTGCTCAAACTTCCCATACGTCCTCCTGCTCCTGAGTGGGAGCTTAATGTGGTCTTGCAGCAACTGACTCGCCCACCTTTTGAGCCTATGGCTACTTGCCCTCTACGCTTCCTTTCCTGGAAGACTCTCTTTCTGATAGCCCTTACTTCGGCTAGGAGAGTGAGTGAGCTTCAGGCCTTGGTCTGTGATAGCCTTTACACCAGGTTCTATAAGAACAGGGTGGTCCTCAGGACTCACCCTAAGTTCCTTCCTAAGGTTGTCTCCTCTTTCCACCTCAACCAGGAGGTGGTTCTTCCTACTTTCTTCCCTAGGCCTCATGCGAGTCAGGCTGAAACAGTTCTCCATACCTTGGACTGTAGGAGAGCCTTATCCTTCTACCTTGAACGTACGCAAGGTCACAGGAAGGCTTCTCAGCTCTTCCTTTCTTTTGACCCCAATAACTTGGGGAGGCCTGTGTCCAAGCGTACCTTGTCCATCTGGGTGGCTGACTGTATCACCTGGGCTTACAAGGCGGCTGATCTTCCTTTGCAGGGTAGGGTCACGACCCACCATGTGAGGGCAATGGCTGCATCAGTGGCTCACCTCCGCTCTGTTCCATTGCAAGATATCTGCAGGGCTGCTACTTGGTCTTCAAGCCAGACCTTTGCAGCCCACTACTGTCTGGAGAGGGAGTCCCGTAGGGACAGTGCTTTTGGCCAAGCAGTACTCCGGAATCTCTTTGAGGTCTAGGCAACTCCTGCCCTCCTGCCCTCTGGTTGGGCTACCTGTGGAGGGTGTGTCCTTGCAAAGCCTTTACTGTGTTGCCGATACTAGAGGGAGTTCTCTTGTTCAGCCTGGGTTCCTGGTAGCCCAGAGCTGGGGAGTCACCCATAAGTGAGGACTGACTTCCTGCTTGGTCCTGGAGAAAGAGTAGTTACTCACCTGTAACAGGTGTTCTCCAGGAGCAGCAGGAATCAGTCCTCACTACCCTCCCTCCTCCCCTTGGAGTTGCAGTTGTACATAGTTTATTTTTACATTTTTGTGTGCTGTTCTTAGCTATGTCATTTGACTGAGGTAAGATGGCACCTTTAGGCGGGAAGGGAACCGCGCATGCGTGCCAGCATTCCCAAAGGCTTTCATGGAAAGCTGGGGAAATGCTCCGCTGGGGCTTCATCGGCATCGATGACACCCATAAGTGAGGACTGATTCCTGCTGCTCCTGGAGAACACCTGTTACAGGTGAGTAACTACTCTCATCTGACTTAAATACCTGAGACTTCATGGTTAGTACCAATTCAGGAATCTATATATAAAATCAACCTCTGTCTATGCTACAACCCAACTAGTTTGCTCCTGAATACTGGTTGTCTCATAACAGCTTTATATACTCTTCTTCTATATTGCTAAGGCATCTAACTTTAGCTAGTAAGATCTCATATTCTCCTACAAATCAGGTTATTCCAATAATACTTGGAATAAGGAATAGATTGAAATGGTGTATTTCACTCCACCCAGAATACAAGCAAATTTGCAGACTAGTTTGATATAAACCTTGCAGCTAACCACAATTTTGAATCGTCTATAAATCCAAAAGGCATCACTTTAAGTTCTATACTAATTAATGTCCGCTCAATAAGGAACAAAATCCAGACCAAGACTGGACTATATAAAAGATCATAGGATTGATGTAATTTGTGTCACGGAAAACCTGATTGAATGACACAGACAGTGTCATCCTAAACCAAATTGCCTTGCAGCCATACTCCATACCTAACTGTCCAAGGTCTATGAGAAAAACTGCATTCTCCACCAAACAGCATAAGAATTGTAGACAATAACATAGATGTCAAACAGCATATAAAATATGTTGGAGTGATTCTTGATAAGAACTTCAATTTCCAGGAACACATTAAGAGAACTACTAAGAAAGCATACTATAAGATAAGGACAGTCCAAAAGCTAAAACCGCTTCTTAATGAGTGACTTCAGAACAGTGTGTCAATCCATAACACCTGTTCTAGACTACTGCAATCTAATTTATCAAGGTCTTCCAAGGAAATCAATGTATCCACTTCAACTAGTACAGAACACAGCTGCATGTCTTATTACTGGAACCTCAAAGCAAAGCCATATAGCACTAATGTTACATCAACCTCCCTGGCTCCCAATTCAGATTCGTTCAAAATTCAAATCTCTGCTAATCATTTTTGAAATAATACATGCCCTGCCACCAGCACTCCTACAACTTTTGATGATGATGGAAATAGGCAAATATGAGCAGTGTGAAGAAATATCTCCAGGGACAAGCGGAAATGTAGTCCTCACATATGGGTGATAATGGTACCGACGGAGCCTTCGCGGGAATGCTCCCCAGCATCCAATTGGAAAGCTTTTGGGAGCACTCAACTGCACCTGCGCGACTGCCTTCCTGCCTGCCCAACTCCCTTTCTTCAGTTCTTCGTTTTCCATAGATCCAGAAGGAAGCAAATCATGTCACTGCAGAAAAACTTTATTTTGGTGGATAGCGCCTCTGCCTTCCTGTCGACACCACCGGCACCATCAAAGACATCACTAGTTCCCTTATTCTTTCTTTTACTACTTTTTTTATCTTCTTTAAAAAAAAAAAAAAAAAAAAAGACTTGGGCATTGATGCCCTTTCTAGACCTTAAGTCTTCCATAGCCTTCACATCCTTGAAGGCATGGAGAAACCAACTAGTGATTTCAAAAAAATGTTCTAATTATGCCAGCACCATTTCAGCGACTAACACACGTGACTGGTGTTTAAAATGCCTCAGCCCAAACCACCAGCCACAAGATTTTTCTCTGTCAGAAAATGACATGGAGAGGTCTACAAAACTGGGCTTCTAAATTTGGAGCACCCTTTGATCAGACGCAGTATGAATGGCATCCACTTTGTCGAGGACCTCATCATGGATCTCAGGTATTTTCAAAGTCCAAGCACAAGGCCACATCGAAGTCTGACACTATCTCCAGAGGAAGATCTCTCTCAAAGCATTGAAACCCCTTGGGTGTTGCCTCAGAGGTGGATTGGCCTGCTATACAGCCCCTGCGGGAGGCCCTGTCCTCCAAAGCCATTGAGGGGCCACAGGATGCTCCCGAGGTCACGACCTCCGGAGAGCTACTGGTGCCATGCTCTGGGATGGTAGCGCAAATACCCATCATTGATACCCAAGCATTGGCAGCCTCAATAGACCAGTGCATACTGGCCATCTAGCGGAGCTTAGCAGCCCTCCTTGCAGCCTCTGTACCCATACAACCCTTGGCTACAGGCACCGCCCCATCAACATCGGTTCCAGGCATGACATCAGGGCTGCTGCAGATGACATAGACATTGCTCCCACCCATGTCCTTCCTTGAAACTCTTACCGATACTGGTGCCAAACCCAAGCGGCTCACCAAGGCAGATACCTCAGAGCATTGGTTCTGGCATCTAGCTTCTGGTGAATACCGTGCCCGTCAATACTTCAAGTCTTCCAATTCCAATTCCTCTGTTTTGGATGTGGAGTCGCTTGATTCACATGGGCTCTTGGACCTTCCTTCGGACCCTTCCCTGCCTCAACAGCGATGCATGTCACCTCTGGAAGTTATGTCCTTCCAAGAATTTGTTCGAGACCTAGCCAAAGATCTCTCTATTACAGCAACATCAGAGAAGGAGCCAAGGACAGAGGATTTAGAGATCCTTCAATGCCCAACAGCACCCAAGGAGGCAACCACCTTACCGATGAACCACATCCTTCATGACCTTATGCTCCGTATGTGGGAGATGCCTCTTACATTCTCACCTCAAAGTGGACATCTCAGTACCATGAATCATGTACTGGAGAGTCCCAGCTTTCAAAAGACACAGCTTCCCCACCACTCCATGGTGGTTGAATCGGCAATGAGCTGAATCAAAAGCTTGAAGACTCACTCCTCTAATCCTCCGGGTAGAGAATCAAGAACTCTCAATGCCTTTGGGCGTCGATGCTTCCAAGCATCTATCTTCTTGGCTTGGATTAACTCCTATATCCTCTACATGGGAATCTTCTTAAAAGAGGTCTCCAGGGATCTCGAGGCCTTTGCCCCTCTCCTCCCAAATGACAAAAGGGCAGATTATCTTGTCCTAGTTAAGTATAGCCTAAATGTTTCGAAGTTTGTCAGTAGGGCCATCTTTGATGCCTTTGAATGCACAACAGGGCCTCAGCAATATGCATTGGTGCATGTTGAATTGCATGGCTTCAGGACTCAGATCTTGAACAGTGGGTTCAAGATAAGCTGGGCAACATACCTTGCACAGGGAAAAACTCTTTGGCAAAGACTGGCAAGATAAGGCCTCTCAATTAGAATCAGAAAATACTACTCTAAAGAGACTGTCCAGAATAACAGCTGACTCTGCTAGGAAAAAGACACCTGCAAAGAAGTCTTTCTACAATAAATAATAAGAAATTCTTCTCTACTTATCCTCCTCCTTTCCAGTACCAGGGTTAGGCCCCACAGAAGAGGCCACAGCCTCCTATGCAACAAAAGAAGCCATAGGTGGCTAAATCTCAACCAGCTGCGCAGCCACAGTTTGTGCTTAGTTTCCTAAAAAACATTGCGACCCTGCCTCTGGAGGACTCCCACCCCTTCCACATAGCAGGCAGATTGTGTCACTGTGCCCCCAGAAGGCACCTCATCACTTCAGATCAGTGGACACTCACCATAGTCCAGGAAGAGTACAGACTTCATCTACAAACTCTGCCCCCCTCCACTTTCACTGGGAAATATCAAATGCAACCCCCACCCACTGCTCTACTACAGGTCGAAATGCCCTGTCTCAGGGCGCCGTAGAAGATGTCCCTTCCGTGAATGGGCTTCTGCTCTCAGTACTTTCTCATTCCAAAGAAAACCAGAGAGTACAGGCCCATTCTGGACCTCAGAAACCTCAACAAATTTCTAGTCCATGAAAAGTTCAAGATCTAAGAACATAAGAAATGCCGTACTGGGTCAGACGAAGGTCCATCAAGCCCAGTATCCTGTTTCCAACAGTGGCCAATCTAGGTCATACGTACTTAGCAATTTCCCCAAAAGACAGGTTCCACAATGCTTGTACTGGGTCAAGCACTGACATCCTGGGTCCCTTTTAATAATGGTTTATGGACCTTTCCTCCAGGAACTTGTCCAACCCTTTTTTAAACCCAGCTACACTAACAGCCTTTACTACATCCTCTGGTAACAAATTCCAGAATTTGATTACACGTTGAGTGAAAAAATATTTTCTTTTATTAGTCTTAAATAGTTTACCCTGTAGCTTCATTGCATGTCCCCTAGTCTTTCTATATTCTGATAACGTAAACAGTCGATCTACGTTTACCCGTTCCACTCCGTTCATTAATTTATAGACCTATCATATCTCCCCTCAGCCGTCTCTTTTCCAGGTTAAAGAGCCCTAACCTTTTCAGCCTTTCTTCATAGCAGTATCCTTCCATCCCCTTTACCATTTTGGTGGCTCTTCTCTGAACCTTTTCTAAGAGGGCTGCTACACAGTACCCTGTCCTGTGCTTCTGAGGTAAGCTGTGACCAACCTCCTGGATGATTAACAGTCTTTGCTTGGATAGAAGGAGTCTTTCAAAATGGCCTTTTGACCTGCCACCTGGCGTTAACACCTATTGAAAAGGTTTCACAGGTCTCTTGCCCACTAGGTAGAAGGTCTCTTTGTAAAGGTCTCTAGAAGACTTTATTTGTTGCTCAAAGAATACTGACCCTGTTTTGCCTTTTATTCTGATCTGATTTAAATTAAAGCTTTGTGCTGCTGCTAGTCTCTGACTTATTATGAAATTTAAACTACAAGCTCTCTACTGGGTATGAAATCTACCCAGAAAGCTCTCTTCTGTGTGTTAAATTTAAACATAAACTGCTGCTACTAGGCCCTGACTGATTTAACAATTACACTAGGTTCACAGATTAATCGGCTTTAATCCAAAGAAGTCCCTTCCGAAAAATTCCCAGAAGTATATACTCACAATTGCAGATCTCTTTCCAGAAGTAGCAGTCCCCTTTTCTAGCCCTTCAAGATTGAGCTGTTTATGCCTGTGCTGCTGAGGTAAGCTGTGACCAAGTTCCTGGGTGATTAACAGTCCTTGCTTGAATAGAAGGAGTCTTTCAAAATGGCCTTTTGACCTGCCACCTGGCGTTAACACCTATAGAAAAGGTTTCACAGGTCTCTTGCCCCCTAGGCAGAAGGCCTCTTTGTAAAGGTCTCTAGAAGACTTTATTTGTTGCTCAAAAAATACTGACCCTGTTTTGCCTTTTATTCTGGTTTGATTTAAATCTCTCTCAGGACTCTTCTTCCCTACCTCCAGAGTCGGGACTGGCTCTTTTCTCTAGATCTTAAAGAAGCGTACACACACATCTTCATCCATCCAGGACACAGGAAATATCTACGCTTCACCTTTCAAGGAAAACATTATCAATACAGAATCCTTCCCTTCAGACTCACCTCTGCCCCAAGAGTCTTCACAAAGTGCATGGTGGTCGTAGCCACTTATCTAAGAACTTTGGGGATATTTGTCTTCCCTTACTTAGACAACTGGCTCATAAAAGCAGACACCTCCCAAGAGATACTGCTTTCCTTGCATCATACCGTCACAGTACTACAACACTTGGGATTTGAGATAAACTTCCCAAAATATCAGCTCAATCCAACTCTAGAGTTCATTGGAGCCCTACTAAACACCCAGAAGTCCAGGGAGTTTCTGCCCCAGCTCCATTGTGCCAGTCTAGTTGAACTAGCATCCTAGATGCCCCTATGAGACCATCTGACCGCTCAAGAGATGCTGCAGCTCCTGGGGCACATGGCCTCTACAGTACATGTCATTCCATATGCCCGACTACATATGCGGACAGCCCAGTGGACTCTTGCTTACCAGTGGAAGCAGGCCTCAGGCTGTCTTCAGGACAGGATCCAAGTCGCTGCTCATCTAACAGCATCCCTTCAGTGGTGGTGCTCTCTAGAAAATCTGCTTGTAGGGTCACCTTTTCAGATGCCTCCACTTCAATGCATCCTAACGACAGATGCCTCCAAACTGCGTTTGGGAGCTCATCCAGGCAATCTGACTACACAGGGCTCTAGACAACACAAGAGTCACAACTCCAGATCAATCTCCTGGAACTTCGTGCTATCTCGAATGCCCTCTGGTGTTTCAATATCTCCTCAGAGCACAACAAGTCCTAGTCAGGAAGGACAATCAGTTTGCCATGTTCTGTGTGAACAAGCAGGGAGGAACAGGCTCTTGGGCCCTCTACAAGGAGGTGCTATACCTGTGGTCCTTTGCCATTGCTCATCAAATACACCTCCAGGCAGTGTACCTCCTGGGGGAGTTCAGTATCTTGGCAGATAGACTGAGTCGCATCCTTCTTCCCCACGAATAGTCTGTCCATTTGGACACAATATCCTACATCTTCCAGACCTGGGGGAACTCTAGACATAAATCTGTTCACGACTCCCCAAAATGTCAAGCTTCCTCGCTTCTGCACAAGAACTCTGACATCCACCAACCAACAAGTGGATGCCTTCCACCTACACTGGGGTCAAGGTCTGTTTTATGCTTTCCCTCCTATACCCCTCATTCCCAAGATGCTTTTCAAGCTTCAGTCTGACAAGAACACCATGATACTCAGACTCATCCTTTGCAGTTGGGATCTGCACCTGATCTCCTGTCCCAGGACGGCGACTCACTACTCCATCCCAATTCACAGTTTCTCCACCTCACAGCTTGGCTGCTGAGAGCATAGCTTTACAAGACTTTGACCTTGTAAAGATGATATCTCCCTCACTGTCTCACTAGACCTCTCTGCAGCTTTTGACTTAGTTGACCACTCTCTTCTGCTCACCCATCTCTGATTATGGGCTCCGTGGTGCTGTCCTTCGGTGGTTTAAGTCATTTCTCTCCCTCTGCTCCTTCGCCATTTTCTGTGGCACCTCCACATCCTCCACTGTTCTTCTCACTTGTGGTGTTCCCCAGGGCTCGGTTCTGGCTCGCCTTCTTTTCAGTGCTTTCCTAGCACCACTTGCACTACTCATCCGGTATTTCCTTCTACTTCTATGCTGACAGTATTATCCTTCTCTTTCACACTAGCTTCCAGTCATCTTATCTCTCTCCGATAAACTCGTGCCTAGCCTCAGTTTACTCGTGGCTATCTGCAAATCACCTCTACCTCAACGCTTCCAAATCAGCTGCCATCTGGTTTCGTCTTCTTGTGCCCTCCCTTCACTCACTCCCCAGATCGTTTCCACGCCTATTCCGCTTGTCCAATCATTATGATATCTCGGAGTCACACTTGTCTCTTTCCTCTCCTTTCATGAACACATCTCCTCCCTGTTCCAGTGGTCCTCCTCCTTTCTCCGTTAGATTCATGCCATTTGTCCCTTCCTCACGATGTCTTCCCTCACGACGCTCCTCCTTTCATTAGTTATGTCCAGGTTAGATTATTGCAATGTTGCACTCGCAGGCCTTCCACTCTTCCAGGTCTGTCGCCTCCAACTGCTACAAAATACCGCTGCACGTATTCTCACACACTCCTCACGGCGTGACTACGTCATTCTGCTTCTGATCCACCTGCACCGGCTTCCTCTCAAGTTCTGGATCGATTACAAAATCCTTAACCTTGTCCACAAGACCATCTATACTGGCACCCCGCAATATCTTTCAAATCTGCTGCAGTTTCACACCCGTCACCATCTCCCAAAGTCCCTCACGCCAACCTTGAACAGACCAGGAAATCTGCCATTTTCTATTTGGGCCCCTCCTTATGGAACTCTTTGCCTCCCATCATACACTCTGAAACCTCATTCCCGAAATTCAAGGCGCTTTTAAAAACTCACCTTTTTCACTATTGCATTTGAGCTCCCTCTCTCTGCCACTTAGCAGGCTACCCATAGCCCTTTCCCCCTCCCCCCCCCTCCCCCGGTCCTGAAATACTTTTCTGCCTGCAACCGCTACTTTTGCTGCCTTTTGACTTTTCCTGTTCTTTCTCTTCTCATGCTTTCCTGTCATACTTTGGCATTCCTTTCTTGGTTTCTCCTGTAGCCATTGTGTTTTATTGCAAACTGCTCCGAAGCCACAGCCGTCTGGGGTGGTATATCAAGCACAAATAAAGATAAAGACCTTACTGAAGAGGTTAAGGGAGATCCTTTTGGCTTCCAGAAATGTATACACTTTTAAGTGGCATAGATTCTCTGTCTGGCATTTCCAGAAAGATCTCAATCCCCTTTCTGCTCTAGTGGAGTATCTCCTCCACCTGTCCTGAACAGGTCTGAAGACAAACTCAATGAGAGTCCACCTCGGTGCCATTGCGGCCTCTCACCATCTACTGGATGGACAACCCTTCTCCACACAATCGCTAGTAGCGCATTTCATTAGAGATCTCCTGCTGTCCAAACCCCCCAGTAAGGACACAAAGGGCAAAAGCCAGATAGGTCACAGGTGCCAAATGAATGCTAACGGAAGGGTGACAGACACAACCCCCCTAAACGTAGCGCAGGCTTCCACACTATTTTCACAGCTGAAATGCATGCTACCAGTGTGCCCTTTTAGCAAACATACTCTTCCTTATCGTCCCTCCAGTCTAGTCCCGAACCTCTGGGGTTAAGCACCTCCTCCAGTAGCTTTGGAGACTGAGAAACGTCACTCTTCTGATGACAGTGGTACAAGTAGCTCCGACACCACCTCCTTTGTCCAGTTATCTCAGTCTCCAAGCAGCTGGAGGTTGGTGAGTCTGGAGAAACACTAAAGGAAAGTTGTTAGAAGGGTTCTAGGAATAAATTGTTAATATCTGGGTAATTTAAAGATATTTAAAAAAAAATATTTTGGTACTGAGACCTTCCCCCCCCCCCCCCCACCTCTATTTCCCCGGTCCTGCTACGGGTGGCAGAGGCTAGCAGAATAATAAGTTCAGAGGGGGCTGAGCTCCGTTTCTCGAACCCACTGTTTGGGTGAGGAAACGGCAGCGGAAACAGAGGAGAGATCTGACAAAGTCAGTTGCTAAAGGCGCGGCAGACTCTGAGATCACCACAGGACTGTCTCCTCAGCGCCGCGTTCTCCCCTGTCGCGGAAGCCGCTGTTCGGCTGAGCGTGGGGAGGCCAGACTTGTTCCCACAGCCCACGGAGCAAAGGTAAGCGTTGCTGCCTTAGAGCTGTTTTGGTGGGCAGGGTAAGGAGCAAGCGTGCCGTTTAGCAGAAAGTAGGCCCGGGCCGCATGGTGCAAGCGCGGGAAATGCTGCAGAGCATCGCGGCTCACAGGAAGCTTAATTTTTGTCATAGACTGGCGTTTTTTTCAGGATTTGCCATTCAGATGCAAAGTCCTCATGAACGGATAGTTTAAAAAAAAAAAAAAAAAGAACTAAATACTGTAGATATTGCCTCTGCATTGTACTCAGGTTTCAGTCAGATCAGACTGCTGTTTCTTGAATCTAGAGAACTTCAGGTGGATTTTTATATAAATTTTGAAGGACGGTATCCAGACTTTTTTCTATATGTGCAACAATTCTAGTGCAGCAAACAGAGAAGAGGTCAAGGCATGCCTTCTATACCGCAGTGTTTAGTGTGCGGTTCTAGAAGGGGTACAGTGTCTGACACTGGAGTCTGTAGAGGTTGCAGTCAGGAAGCCACCTCAATGGAGCAAATGTTATAAATGACTGGGGAAAGTCAGAAGGGGAGGCTGTAGTCGCGGAGTTGGTTTCCCCTTCCGAACCACTGCTGAAGCCGGTGGCGGGGCCCTCCTGGGCTTCAGATCTCCCGCCTTCACAACCGACATTACCAGGGGGCCTGGCGGCGATATTTTCTCCAGACTTCATAGCTCTTATGCAGCAGGCCTTTAGTGACAGTAGAAAGGGACCAGAGCCTGCTTCGACAGTGCAAAGTGGCTGGGAACCCCTCTAGGTTCGGGGGCTAACGAGGTTCCTTTAAAAAGACCTAGAAAGGTAAAGAATAGACGGGAGCAGTCAGAGGCTCGGTTTGTCCTCTCTCGGAGGATGGAGGCCAAGAGTTGGATCTGGAAAATGTGTTGGAGGAAGGAGAGTTAATAGAACAAGAGGACCAAGCTATAGTGATCTGGGTGTTTCGCCGGGAAGAATTACCAGCGCTCATAGCGGAAACTCTGAAAACCCTTAACATGCCAGCGGCAGGACCGTCGGAAGATGCAACCTTAGAGGATCCCTTGTTGCAGGCATTTCATAAGATGCAAAAAGCTTTTCCTGTGCACAGAGTGGTGCGGGAAATGATTCAGGAAGAATGGGACATACTCGAGGCAGCTCTTAAGGGTTCCAGGATAATGGCATGCCTTTACCCGTTGGTGGATCAGGATCGTGAATTGTTCAAATCTCCTAAGGGTAGATGCAGCGGTCTCCGCTGTAACCAAAAAGACTACCATTCCGGTGGAAGGTAGTGCCGCTCTTAAAGATACTCAGGACAGAAAATTAGATACCTTGTTAAAACAAGTGTTTGACTTGAATGCCCTCTCCATCCAGGCGTCTATTTGTGGAGCATGGGTAGCGAGAGCCTGTCTGCACTGGGCCCAGCGGATTCAAGGAGAGCTGTTGGACGAGAGAGACGGGGAAGCAGCTAGGTTAAAGTCTGGTACGGCTTACCTGGCTGACATTCATTATGACCTTATTAGAAGCCTGTCTGAGAATATGGCGTCGGTGATAGCGGCAAGGCGATATCTTTGGCTGCAAAATTGGGCGGCAGATGGTTCCTTCAAGGCAAGACTGGGTAAGCTACCTTTCAGAGGTAAGCTTCTGTTTGGGGAGGATTTGGATAAGTTGGTGAAGGAGCTCGGAGAGTCCAAGGGGGGGAGACTTCCAGAGGACAAACAAAAGCAAGTATGTCCGACGGCATCGAACAGAGGTCAATGGAGAGAATTCCGCCGTTTCCGTCCAGCCAGGTTCGGCCCATTTCAAAGGGGACGTTTTTCGTATAGAAATCAGGGGTTTTGAAGTTTTAGAGGGACTAACAGGTTTGCTTCATCCTTTTCCTCGAACCTTCGAAAGCCACAATGAAGTCAGGAGGACCCAGGTGGGGTTAGTAGCCGTGGGAGGTCGGCTACGAGGGCTTTATCCATGCTTGGGTCCAGATTACTTCCAATCAATGGGTGTTGGAGGTCATTCGAGACGGTTATGCTCTTGAGTTTCAATGCCCAGTGGTCGATGCTTACATTCAGTCTCCTTGCAAGGCGGCTCTCAAGGTCCAAGCGGTGCAAGAGACATTGGAAAGGCTGAGTCTCAAAGCAGTACATGGTACTGGTCTGGCGGTACATACCAGTACCGCCAGACCAGTGCGAATACGGTCGATACTCCATATACTTTGTGGTGCCAAAGCAAGAAGGATCCTTTCGCCCAATTCTGGATCTAAAAGGGGTAAATCAATGTCTACGAGTGTCTCATTTTCATATGGAAACTCTGAGATCGGTTATCGTAGCAGTGAGAGCAGGAGAATTCCTTACTTCTCTGGCTCTGTCAGAAGCCTATTTTCACATTCCGATTCAGCAGGAGCATCAGAAATTTCTCAGGTTTGCGGTTCCAATGGGACATTTTCAGGTCCGAGCGTTGCCTTTTGGTTTGGCAACGGCACCACGGACTTTCACCAAGGTCATGGTGGTGGTGGTGGCAGCCGCATTAAGAAAGGAAGGGATTCTAGTGCACCCTTATCTAGACGATTGGCTAATTCGAGCAAAGTCTGAAAAGGAGAGCGAGGCGGCAACAACCAGAGTGCTAGAGTTTCTTCAGAGCCTAAACTGGGTAGTCAATATGGCGAAGAGCAGATTGGATCCATCGCAAAGTCTAGAGTACCTGGGAGCCCGTTTCGATACGAAGGTAGGAAAGGTTTTTCTGCCACAGTTGCGAGCTCAAAGATTGAGGAAGCTGGTTCTCACATTTCTAAGCAGAAAGAATCCCACGGCGTGGCATTACCTTCAGTTGCTGGGTACTATGGCAGCGACTCGCGAGTTAGTGCCGTGGGCACGAGCGCATATGCGACTGTTACAGAGGGCGTTACTACGAAGGTGGTCGCACCAGGACGATCCGTTGTCTCAGAAGCTACCATGTCCACCAGAGACAAAACAGTCACTGCAGTGGTGGCTAAGTCCAGGGGTTCTCGAGGAAGGTATGCCCCTGGAAGCACCCGCATGGATACCCCTTATGACTGACGCCTGTCTCTTGGACTGGGGAGCTCACATCAACGGAGATTTCTCCCAGGGATGGTGGACAGAGGTAGAAAAGACTTGGTCCATCAACAGGTTCGAGCTGAGGGCAGCTGCTCTGGCGCTAAAATCCTTTCAGGGGCAGCTGAAGAAAAAGGCGGTGCGGGTGTTCTCCGACAATGCAAGCACAGTAGCCTACATCAATTGTCAGGGGGGCATCAACAGTGCATCTCCGGAGTCCGAGGCTGAAATGTTGTTGCTGTGGGCAGAGGTAAATCTGGTGGCTTTGTCGGCAGCTCATGTTGCAGGAGTGGACAACGTGGTGGCTAATTTTCTTGAGTCGAGTCAAGGTGGACCCAGTGGAATTTGTGCTCCATCCGGAGGTGTTCGAGATGGTTGGTGCACCACTGGGTGACGCCAGTGATGGATTTATGGTGACATTCGAGTCGGCAAAGGCCAGCAGATTCTTCAGCAGAAGGAAGGAAAGAATGCTCTAATTCAGAAATGGCCCGATCGTCAGCTCTTGTATGTATTTCCCTTTGGGTCCTGATAGGTCGGGTGCTACAAAGAATAGAGATTCCAACAGTTGTGTTTCAGCACCTGCCTGCATCAGGGGTCCTAAAACATATAAAAATAATAAAAGCTACATAAATATAATTCAGCCATAAACATAAAAGGAAATCGCATGACAATAAATGAAATCAACCTCCCTAGAATTCATTGCAGGAGGATGTCGTAAAAGGTGTTAGTGTAACTGGGTTTAAAAGAGGATTGGATAGCTTCCTGAAGGAAAAGTCCATAAACTATTATTGAAGTGGACTGGGAAAATCCACTCATTATGTCTAGGATAGGCAGCATGGAAACTATCTACCTTTTGGAAGCCTGACAGGTACTTATGACCTGGATTGTGTGGTGGCGAAGCCAGCCAGGTGCCTAGGGAGATAGAGAAAGCGCAAGCAGTTTCCCATAGTCAGGAGGAAAGTGCAAGAAATGGTCACTTTAAAAGTGCAGCTAACGTTGAAAGAAACCTGTCAAAAGTTGTTGTCAGGAAGCCACGCCCCAGCTCCATGGTAACTGAGGGTGGTAATGCAGGACAGCTGGGGGCGGGGTGGAAAGATACAGGTCAGACCCACTCATATAAGCCCCAGAGAACAGGGAAAGCAAGACTAACAGCGAGAGCAGGAAACAGGAACAAGACAGCAGAAAGAGTAACAGGAAGGCACGAGAGGAGGAGAGTTGAGTCTGATTCAGAGGCGGAGTCTGAGCAGGAACCTCAGTCTGAGCAAGAGTTTCACTCTTGCAGGAGGGAGAGAGACGTGAAGGCTAACTCATCCAGGAACCAGCATGGCCAGGGGAGTGGCAGTGAAGCACTGCTGAAAAGAATCTCCAAAGGTATTGCTCAAAAGGATTATAGCCAAAGCTCTCAGGAAAGGTTCCCAGACGGCAGTTTGAGGGAAGGATATCCCCAAAGGCAGCTCCAACATTCAGACCAGACCCAGGGTTACAGGAAGCCTGCAGGTGGTTCAAGAACCCAGGAAGGGCTGGTAAGAAAACCTCTTAACAAACAAGGGCTGAATGTTTTAAAGCTTTTAAAAGGTCTGTTAAAGGACCAGGAAGTAGCTTGTGGTAATAACAGCTCTGTGTACCGAGAGAGGTCTCGAGGGGAACAGCTGTTTTACAACGACGTCACAGATCCATCGTGTTCAGAATGTGAATCAATGGAACTGGGAGAGAATGATACTGTCTTGAGTCAGCCTGAGATAGAAATGGAGTGTGATTTGTCCATAGCAGTAAAGTAAGAATGTTTGGAAATCCTAACCTTGAAGAAATATCCATGTGTTTGATGTGCATGTTATGCTAAGAAGCCAGGAAGTTTTAATTAGCATGGTTGCTGCTTGAAAAGAGACTTATTAAGGAGGACTTCCTGAAGTCTCTAGGAAGCTAATTAAAACCCCTGAAGAAATAAGCTAAGAAGAAAAGTTTATTGCTTGAGTTTTGTAGCATTGAAGTTTTTCAATGGACATTTAAGTTTCAGTTAAGCAATGTGAATTGAAGCTTTACTTTTGAAGAAACCACATGTGCCTTGTTGAAGTAAGCAAGTGCAAGTGATATCTTTTATTTTCCTGTAAAAAGTCTGTACAAGTGAAAAGCCAAACTTCATTAAGAAGTTCCTGTTCATTACGGGAGGTGAATAAAATTCCTGTGTTTGCTTTCAACCCTTGGCTCAGCACTTTCATTACAACTACAATTTAACTACAACTCCCAGAGGCCTTTGCCTGGGAGTACAATTGAAAGGAACATTCGCCCCTTTCCTCGTCAGGCAACCGCCTAGGCGGGGCGAGGGCGCGACAATTGGCCACTTTTGGGAACAGGATACTGGGCTTGATGGACCTTTAGTCTGACCCAGAATGGCATATCTTATGTTCTAATAATTATTTATTGACCACAGTATCATTCACTCCATCGCAATGTCAATCCACTGGAGCGATCTGAAACTCCCAATAAGCCAGATAAGAAATGTTATTTTTTAAATGCCATACTCATTGATTTTCCAGTCTGGTAAACAGGTTCCTTTTTATTCTACAAATCTTAAAAATATAAAAATTTCTTCTTTTAATATACTTCTTGCAGAGTTCTTTAATAATATATTCATATTTGATTGTGACGCTTTTTACCACTTGATATTGTACTCATGCTTAATTCAGTATACCTCTGTATTCAGTCATACGTTTCGGATGGCATATGTTCATCTCACCAATCCTGCTTCAGGATATTAAGTATAGCATTTCTGTTCATTTAATTTTACAGACATTTCTTCTCATTCTAATTGTTTCTTAAGCAGAACAGTGTCCACTAAAATGCCAATGATTTCCAGCGTCTTCACATCTCAAGTGAATCCTGCTCACCAATTTCCATTTCAGCTCCAGTTTTAGATTCATTTAGCAAGTATTTCACAATAACTTTCTGACAACTTTTTCTGTCTTAACCCTACTAAATCTTCTGCTCTCTGGGTGTCTATAAGTCATCCAGCACTTTCTTTAGTTCCATCTCTTGCTAGTGATCTGAATCCTTTAGTTTCATCGATGCATTACTTAGGGGTTATTCTTGATTCGTCTCTATCTTGTCACCTTCACATTACTGCAGTAGTCCGCCGCTCTTTCTTTTTTCTTCATAACATATCTGATGTTCGTCCTTTCCTTTCTCCCTCTTCGTTAACCACTTTGTTATCTCTTTAAAGATTGCTAGGTTGGATTATTGTAATATTATTTATCTTGGTCCCTCTCAGTCTCAGGTACGTAGATTACAATTTATACAAAATTCAACAGTACGCATTCTTTCTCATGTGTCTAGATATGAGAGTGTCACTCCTCTCCTGCAGCAAAATCACTGGCTCCCTGTCAGATTCCATGCACAGTTTAAGCTTCTTTTAATTATATATCATACACTTCATTCTGGGATTCCTCTGTATCTTGGTGATTTTATTTATTCCATATTCCACTCATTATCTTCTCCTGGATACTCATACTTACCAATTACACCTACCATCACTTACTCGGGCCAAATTAGCCTCCACTTGTTCATCTGCATTTTATTTTCTGGCACCCGCATTATGGAATTTACTTCCCACTGAAATTCGGTTGGCATCTTCATTTCCCTCCAAGTCCCTTCTGAAAGCACATTGGTGTAATACTGCTATTGACTAGCCTACTTAATTTGGTTGATTTGTTTGTCTTGTATGTCCCTCTTTTGTTATCTTTCGCATGGTTTTAATGACTCTCCACTTCTGTTTTTATTGGAGTTCTTTTCTATTTTATTATGTTTATTTTAGACATTGTTGTACTCCGCTCTGCTGAAACCCCTTGAAGGGGGGGTCTGTCAAATAATTAAACCATAACCATAAATTCATGACAGCATCTAATGCTTCCACTTAATGGTATTATAACCATGCTTTAAAATAACAAACTCCATTCAGTTTTCTTGTTGAGGCCACTCAGGGAGACTCTCCGCAAGGAATAAATCCCCCATTGCTCTTGGTAATTGAGCAATTGTTCCCTATTTCTGCCATGCAAATATTTTGGTATGCATTCTAAGACACTCCATCGTAAGGACTGAAATGTATGTTTAAAATCCAAACAATGTTGTACTAATGGAGCAGTCATAGTGGAATTCTTTAACCGTGATTTGTGATCAACTAATCACGTCTTCAAATTTCTATTCCTTATCGTTCCTCCAGTTTAGTCCACACTTCTGGGTTGTGTATCTCCTCCTGAAGCTTGGAGACTGGGCAGGTCAAAAATCGTGACATCACTGGATGTAGTCTGCTGGCATCTCCCATCAACTCCAGTGTGTCCAGTCTCCATGCAGCAGGAGGACGTAGTGAGCCTTAGTGCTGGGCTCACTAGAGGAACACATAAGGAGCTTTTAGGATAGCATAGGCTGTTTTGGTTTGATTTTGGGAATGCTTTTTTTTTTTTTTTTTTTTTTTTTTATTTCTTTATTTAGAAAATTTTCACACTACAATACAACATAGCAACTGACAAGAAAACAAGACAAAAAAAAAAAACCCGTAAACCCATCCCCAACCCCCTCCCACCTCCCCCCCCCCTTAGGCCCGCCGGGGTGAAGCCCAAACTCGGGCACCAAAACGAACATAAAAGATAAAATTAATAAAGTTCAGCAGCAACGAAAAGGACCAAGAACTGCTAAAAAGCACCCTTCAAAGAAAAACAACAAAAACCTCAAGCATTTCTGAGGGCGCTGAACTTCAAAATACAATACAAGCAGGGGGCAAAATGTCTGAGGACCCACCCATTAGATAAGAGACAAGGCAACAAAAGTGTCCAGTGCCCGCCACCTATCCAGAACAATAGTGGCCTTATCAGGGAAATGCAATTTGCAGTAAAGTTTCTCAAATTTGACCATTTGAGATACGAGATTCCACCACTTATTCATGCATAATTTCCGCGAATTTTTCCAGTTAGCAAAGATAACTTTCAAAGCTACGGCCATCAGAAAGTTGAAAAGGAAATAATTGTCCTTAGATAGTCCGGGCACCGGAAAGGAGGATCTCAGACAGATTATACCCCATGTCAGACAAACATTAAATTGTAAGATGGCCTGTATCCTGATCCAAACTGAACGCCAATAGCTCTGAACGTGTAAGCAATCAAAAATCATGTGCTTGAATGTGCCTAAAGCTGCAGAACATGTCCAGCACTTGGCTGCAGAGGACTTGTCCCATTTGGCTAATCTAACGGGAGTAATGTACACTCTATGTAAGAAAAAATATAAAGATTGGGTGAGTGCAGCAGATCTCGAGACCCTTGTAACGGAGCCCCAGGCAATTCTCCAGACCCTACTTGATGTCTGGCGTGAGATCTCCCCCTCCCAATTTTTCTCAAGCCCGCGGAGCAAGGGCGGAGAGGAATCTCTAAGCAAAGCGTAGATTCGAGAGACACCCCCCCTCTGCCCTGCAATTTCTGCCATGACAGTAACAAGCGGGCAGTCTGAACATGACGTTACAGGAGAAAAACCCCCACCCCGTAAGCAATGACGTAATTGGAACCAGTAAAAAGAGGCAGAGTCGGGAAGGGCAAACTCACGTTGCAGATAGGAGAAATCTTTCCAGCCGAAAGACCCTGCCAACTGATCAGTTGACCAAATTCCCGACTCCTGCCATTTCTTCCAAGAAAACATCTTACCATTTATCCGCAGCTTAGGGTTCCACCACAAAGGAGATTTCAGACCCCCAGGAGAAGCGATTGCCAGCTGTCTTGCCGAAGATAGATACGCCGCCTGGGTAGCACCAATCACCGAGCCCAGTAGTAACTTCTCAGGGTGTCTCGCCCCTAGCAGCCACCTTAGCGGGGAGGGAGCGACAATCTGTCTTTCAAATTCTAGCCAAACCGGAACCGCATCCAGAGCCTCCACACAGGTCCAAAGGGCAGCTTGCTTTAAGAGAAGCGCCTTGTGGTAGGACCGAAAATCGGGAAAGTGTACACCCCCTTTGTCTTTACTAGCTTTTAGTTTTTTCAAAGCAATCCTGGGTTGGCGACCGCCCCAGAGAAAACGAGAAAGGAGACGGTCTAGCTCTGAGAAAAGACCCTGAGGTAGCAGGACCGGAAGCATGCCAAGTACATAATTTATTTTAGGCATTAAAACCATTTTTATGGCTTCCAGCCTCCCCCACCAGGTAAGATACAAAGGGGACCAGGTTAAAACAGACTGCTTAACGGACCGGAGTAGATCTTCAACATTTTCCTGGACCGCTCGTTCGAGAGGAGAGCCATATTTGGCCCCTAGATATTTAATGGTCCCTGCTTCCCAACGAAACGGAAAGTCTTCCACTAAATCAAAGGTGGCTAGGCCATTCATCGGGAATACAACCGACTTGGACCAATTAATTTTGTAACCCGAAAGGCCGGAATAATGATCGACTAACTGTAAGATTGCGGGAATAGCTGATGGTTGCGTGAACAAGAGGAGATCGTCCGCATACGCGGACACCTTGACTTGCCAGCTCCCCTCCTCAAAGCCACTGATATGATCATTCTGCCGCAGAGCAAGGAGTAGTGGTTCTAAAGCTAAATTTAAAAAGAAGAGGGGAAAGAGGGCAACCTTGTCTGGTGCCCCGATGCAACGAGAAAGAAGCCGAAAGAACTCCATTTGCACTTATCCGGGCAATAGGATGTAAGTAGAGAGAGCGTACTTTGCTGATAAAGTCTACACCAAAGCCAAACCAATCTAGAACTTTGAATAGAAAAGACCACTCTAGTCTGTCAAAGGCTTTTTCAGCATCAAGAGAGACCCCCACATAGGGGAGCTGGGCAAGATGAGAGCGCTCTAATAGATGACAGAGAAGCCGAGCATTGTCAGATGTGGCTCTCCCAGGAATAAAACCGCATTGGTCCGGGTGAATCACTTCACCGATAACATTGGCTAGCCTATTTGCCAGGACCGCCGCATAGATTTTATAATCGGTGTTAAGTAGGGAGATAGGACGATAATTCGTCACTGAAGTGGGATCACGTCCAGGTTTCTCTAAGACAATAACCGTGGCTTCCCCGAAATTGCCAACCTTCGAAGAGGAATTGCCAATCGCCTCAAAGTAAAGAAGAAGAGGAAACAACAATTCCTCTCTAAACACCTTGTAAAACTCACCGGGGATACCGTCAGGACCAACCGCTTTACCCGATGGAAGGTCAGCAATGATCTTACGAAGCTCACCCACTAAAAAAGGTTTGTCCAGCTCCTCGGACCGACACTTAGAAAGGCAGGGATGCTGCAACCGTTGCAGAAAACCTGCCATTGCCTCCTCTTCTGCAGATACCTCAGAGGTATAAAGACTCCGATAGTAATCTGCAAAGGCGTCTAGAATCTCTTCGGTGTTTCTCAAAACTCCACGGGATTGATCGGCAATTTCTACAATCCTAGTTCTATCTTTCCTCCTCTTTAAAGAATTAGCTAGTAATTTACCCGCTTTATTATTCTCCCCATAATATTGGGATTTTTGCTTGAGAAGCACCTGATCAATCTCCGCATTTAAGATCGAGTTGTATTGAAAACGAAGCCTTTGTAAATGCAAGAGAAGCCCCGGCTTAGCATTATTAAGCAAGAGCCTTTCCCCGGCTTTAATTTGAGCTTCAAGAGACTGCAAACGAGCCAGCCTTTTTTTGTTCTCTGCTATGGAAAAACTGGTAATTACAGCGCGCAGCGAGGCTTTAAAAGCCTCCCACCAGGCCCAGGCCGATGTTTCATTTATCTTATTCAAATCAAAATATTCCTTAATAAAACCTTTAATTTCGGCCTGAAACAGTGGGTCAGCCAATAATGATCTCTGGAAGGACCAAACCCGGGGAGGGTCGGTCGACGCAACCCACTCTACTCTCAAAGAGATAGCGGCGTGGTCTGAAATGTGCATACTTAAGATCTCTGCAGTCTGCGCTGCCGGGACCAGGCTTTTAGAAAGTAAAAAATAATCTAGCCGTGACCAGGATTGGTGTGGCGGCGAGAAAAAAGAAAAATCCAACTCCTTGGGGTGAAGAAGTCGCCAAATGTCCACCAGCCCCAAGGACTGGAGAAGAGCCAGGAGAGCTGTCCGCGCCCTCGATACCCTTTCTGCCCTGTAAGGGCGTTTGTCAAGAAGCGGATCAAGAGTAACATTATAATCCCCCCCCATTATCAAAGGACAGGAAGAGTGCTCTTGCAAAGCTATAAGCAACTCAGTGAAAAATAAGGGGTCGTCCAAGTTGGGACCGTAGACATTAACTAGGATGCCCTCCATCCCCTTTATATCCACAGACACAATCACCCAGCGACCCTCTGCATCAGAACGCACACTCAAAACCGTACAGTTAAGAGATTTCATCCCCAAAATCGCCACTCACTCCATTTTTCTTATGCACCGAAGGGGAGGCACCCAATAACGTGAAATGTCGATTAGCTAACTTCAGAGATTCTTTTAAATCTAGATGGGTCTCCTGCAAATAGATCAGGTCTGCCTTTTGAAGCTGACCGTAGGAGAGAATTTTCGCCCGTTTTACCGGATTGTTGATGCTTTTCACGTTCAGAGAGAGAAAATGTAAGGAATTAGCCATTATCATACATTACCATATAACATCCAGAATGCCCAATATAAACTACAAAACATCCCAATACAAAATAAACATATTCACAAACCCCGGCGAGTCGAACCCCCCTCCAACCCACCCCCCACCCCTCTACACCCCAGACCGGGTAAGCCAGTGTGGACCAAACACACACCGTCATGCGGGCCCCAAATATTGCGGGCCAGATATATAGCAATCCCATTGAGAAAAGATCCCCAACCCTTAAGTAACCTACAACCAAATATCAAGCATCACAAACATAATCAGTTTAGCAAGTCCACAGACAATGACCACAGACGTCAGCTTCCAAATAAAGCGACTCCCCAGGTGCTGGGGAATCAAAAGCCGAACGTCCAGAATAGATCTCACAGGCAGTCCAAAACCGTACATGTCACTGCATCTGAAGCGCCTCCTGCTCCGAGATAAAATTTGCCAATACCTCTGGATCTTCAAAGTCTTTGGTGACGTTATTTAGGGTTACTCGCAGCCGTGCAGGATAGAAGAGGCCATAGCGGGCCTGAAGAAGTTGAAGTCTCTGTCTCATATCCAAAAATTGTTTGCGTTTTGCGACGGTAGGCTTACTGAGATCAGGAAAGAAATGTAGCTTATGGCCCTCAAATTGAAACCCCTTCTTGGCCCGAGCTTCTTGTAAAATTTGAGCCACATGTTGATAGCGCAAGGCACAGAGGATGAGAGGCCGAGGCGTAGCTGAAGGCCGATTGACCCGTGCTGGAATGCGATGTGCCCGCTCAATCTCGAACGGGCGTACAGAACAGAAATTGAACAGCTTGGGGATCATGTCCTCCAAGAATGCGATAGGGTCAGATCCCTCACAACCCTCTGGTAAGCCGATGATCCTGACGTTATTTCTACGTGCTCTGTTGTTCATATCCTCCAATGAATGATCTAACAGCGCTACCTTCCGCGCTGTCTTTCCATATTGTGTCATTTTTTTCCTCCTGCGCTTGAGCCCTGACCTCGAGGCTTTCAACTCTGGCAACCAGGGACCCCATCTGCTCCCTGAACTCCTTTGAATCTGCCTGGAGTTCGGATAAGCACTCTCCGTTGGTGTCAACCCGGGCTCGCACGGCCTTTAGTTCTGCCAAAATCTCCCGCAGGCCCTCACCTCGATCATGCTGCGACGCCATCTTCACCGGAGAAGGGGGATCCGCTTTAGAGCGTTTCACGCCTGAAGTCGGCACATTGGCGAAATCTAATTTCGTTTGTTTGTTGCCCGCCATTCTGTAGCGTGGAATGAGAACACTGATGCTACTGAGAAATAGTTATTAACGAGGGTTGAGGCAAAATTATACCCTTGGTCCGCAGGAGCTCTCCGCTAGACGTCCATGCAGGTCGCTGGCTGGCTCCGCCCCCCTGATTTTGGGAATGCTTTAATGTTTCTTTGATTTAGGATCTGTAGCTTTAAAAAAAAACAAATGGAAGCTTTTTCTTGCTTGTGCCGGATCCTCATTCGCCTGCTTGTGTTTCTCTATCTATTGCTTCAGGTCTTACCCGGTTCAGATCTCTCTCCCTGGAGGATATGGGGGAGAGCCCTGTGGCAAAGGAGCAGCAATGGATATCCGGCGCTCCGGGGCAGCCGCGATCCTGTCAGTTCATACCCGCAGTTAGTAGGGAGCTCGACCGCAGCTGATAGCTCGCTTCTCAGCTGAGCGCGGCCATGCGGTTTTGAGCTCTGCGGCAGAAAGATCGCTACAACAGACTCTGCAGGTACTGTGTGGGGGAACAGTTCGGCAGAGCTGTCGAGGGCCGTAGGCCACAGAGGCTTGAGTCCTTTCACGGCGGTTTTGGTGCCTTTTTATTGCTTTCTTCAGCAGCGGCCATTTTAGTGGTGTGGGACCGCGTGGCGAGCCGCGCAGCCCGGGATCACACGGGGTGGCAGTTTTGGCCAGATGTTTTGTTTCTCTTCCCCGTGATTCCTGTCCGCTAGTGGTGGGGATCGATAGGAGTCCAGGGGGTTTTCTTTGGGGGGGGAGATTTGTTTCTTTGATTTGTGTCTTCTGCACTTCTGCATCTGCCTAGTGTGGTTACCTGGGTTGATCCTCCAAGTCCTAGAAGCATGGAATTTTTGATCTAACCCTCTGGCTGAGGGGAGGGTCTTCCTAATCATTATGTAATATAATATATCCTGAAAAAAAACAAAAAATCCCCACAAAGTTGTTCATTTTGGGTTTTGTTTTTCCATTTGAGAGGAGTAACCAGAGGTAAGACAGATGGCTTTTCGGCTACTGTGCATCGTCTGCGGGATCCGCACGGGCGCTATAGCGGAGTCGGGTATTTGCCGCGGCTGTTCATCAGCATCTGCTAGCGTTGATCAGTAGCTAGAGCTTAAGGCAGGGCAGAACCTGCCAGATGGGCCTGCGGAACCAGAAGGAGACGTTCTGCTGGCCCAACCGCTGGGGGCTGATACCAGAGGCCCAGGCGGGACCTTCGGGGCTATCTCCGGCTTCAGAATCGGGCTCTCAGTTTGGCGATTTCTGTCCGGACTTCGTCCTAATGATGCATCAGGCTTTTACGTCGTAAGGGAAAGCTGCCGGAGCCCTTGCCGTTGCCGGTGGTGCTACAGCAGCCGGGGCGGCCGTCTACAGATGGTGGATCTGCCAGGACACCCAAAAGGGCCAGGCCACGAGATCTCTTGCCCTTGGAGGGGGATTGGCAGGAAGCAGACGAAAATGCAGTGGATCTGGAAGCCGGTTTGGAGGAGTTGGAAGAAGGAGAGATTCCAGAGGATCAAGCAAAGATTATTCAAATCTTCCGAAGGGATGAGCTGACGCCGCTTATCACGGAATCCCTTCAAATGCTAAAGCTGACCACTGAACAGCCATCGGAGGAGGATAATGGGGAAGACCTGATCATCCAGGCGGTGAGACAAACTCAGATAGTGTTTCCCGTTCACAAGGTAGTGGACCGGATGATTCAGGATGAATGGGATCAGCCGGAAGCAGGCCTCAGAGGGGCTCAGATTATAAATAGGTTGTTCTCCGCGGGTTGATGCAGCGGTGTTGGCTGTAACCAAGAAGACCACTTTCCAAGTCATACCGCTAGACCAGTCTAGACAAACGGGTTATGCACCCCTGCCAGCAGATCTTGGAGACACAGAATTCTACCAGAGCTCTGATAGGCTGGAGCCTGGTGATATAATCCTACCCCTAGGGGTCTCCCTCAGTTTTTCTCTGTCTCCAGCAGATCTGGATGCTTTGTTTTTTGCTCCTTCAAAAAAATTTAAAATGCTTTATTTCTTTGAGATTTCTTTTGGAGAGATTATCCCCTGTAGTTGCCAGTGTACTTATCTGAGCACCAGGGTGTTTCCAGCTGAGCTCCTGTGTCCTGTCACAGTAGAGATCGCTGATGTGAAGACTCCCCAGCACTAGTCAAGAGGACTATTTAGCTGGATGGTAAGCCTCCTAAAATCCAGTCCCTGGGGCTGATTTTAGTGGTGAGGCAGCTGGCAGTGGTCTGAGCAGCGGTCCGTGGCTTCTCTGCACTTTCGGTACTGTGAGTACAGCACCTGTCTTTCTCCCACTGATGTCTGCAGCTCTGTGGTGACTCGATTTATTTTTATTGATTTTTCAGCGGTTTTAGGCATTTTTCTCATGCCTGCAACCCTCCCACCTTGTCCTTACTCGCTTACGGCCTGGCTATTGAACGCCGCCGGTTTGCTCGCTAAGGCTATTCGCCTAGCGTGGTCGTGACGCTTCTCACGGCGCGGCGGTCTACCACGTCGCTGGCTTATGCTCGGGTTTGGCGTCTCTTGACGGTTGGTGTTCGCGAAATAACCTCTCCCTGACGTTGCGGTGTCCCGGACATCCTGTCCTTTTTACAGGCCGGAGTGGATAAGGGATTAGCGCTCGGTTCCTTGCGAGTACAAGTGGCCGCTTTAACTTGTTTTCGGGGTCCTATAGCGGGGCGATCGATAGCTTCGCATTCGGACGTGTCTCGGTTCCTCCGCGGAGTTAGGGCCTTCCGGCCTCCTCTACGTTCGCCTGTACCGGCATGGGCTCTTGCGCTTGTCCTCTGTGCCCTCGTTGCTCCTCCCTTTGAGCCTCTGAGGGCCTGTTCTCTTAAAGATTTGACTCTGAAGGCAGTCTTCTTGGTGGCCATAACTTTGGCACGCCGTATTTGTGAGCTCCAGGCTCTCTCGTGTCGAGATCCCTATCTCTCGTTTTCCTCAGAAGGCGTTTCTCTGCAAACTGTCCCTTCCTTTTTGCCCAAAGTGCTGACGCCGTTCACTGTTAACCAGCCTCTTTTCTTTCCATCTTTTCCAAAGGCGCAGTGTGACAGTGGTCGGTCTCCGTTGCGGGCGGTGGACCTTAAGAAGGTTCTTTTTTGGTATATGAGGGTCACGAAACCCTTCCGTATGACTGTTCCTCTTTTGTCTTGTTCGCGGGTCCTCGTCGGGGATCCGCAGCCTCCAAATCTACTATTTCTAGATGGGTTAGGGAGGCCATTGAGGCGGCGTACCTTCTTCTGGGAGAGCCAGCTCCACCAGGACTCCGTGCTCACTCCACTCGGGCGCAAGCAGCTTCGTGGGCCGGGAGGTCTCCTGTGGCCCCTCTCGATATTTGCCAGGCGGCGACTTGGTTGTCGCTGTCCACCTTTGTCGGTCATTATAGGCTGGACGTTCATGCCCGTCAGGAGATCCATTTTGGAGCTGCTGAGCTGTCGGCGGCCTTGCCCCCCCTTGAAAGCAGGTAGCTTGGGTACTGCCCGTTTGTCTGGACTGGTCTAGCAGTATGACTTGGAAGGAGAAATTTCACTTACCGTTAATTTCCTTTCCTGGAATACTGCTAGACCAGTCCAGGACCCGCCCTGCTGTCTGTTGGAGTGCCACTGGTGCGGTGCAGCCGCCGACCGCGGTTCTTCTCTTTGCCAGTATGCCTCGCCATGGGCAGTCCTTGGGTTCGTAGGTGGATACTGTTTTCAGCTCTAGGGAGTTCTTCAGCTCCCTTGTATATAGTTCCCTTGAGACCCTCTGGGGTGATGTTACAGTTCATGTTGCATTAGCTTGTAGACGATACTGAGGGAGACCCCTAGGGGTAGGATTATATCACCAGGCTCCAGCCTATCAGAGCTCTGGTAGAATTCTCTGTCTCCAAGATCTCTGCTGGCAGGGGTGCATAACCCGTTTGTCTGGACTGGTCTAGCAGTATTCCAGGAAAGGAAATTAACGGTAAGTGAAATTTCTCCATTCCAGTGGAAGGTAGTTCTGCCTTGAAAGATGCTCAGGATAGAAAGATGGATGGTCTGCTGAAGCAATCCTTTGAAGCCAACGGCTTGTCCTTGCAAGCTTCCATCTGTGGGGCTTGGGTGTCGAGAGCGTGTCTCCGCTGGTCTCAAGGGTTGCGTCAATTGGTTCAGCTGGAGCAAGAGGGGCTATGTGAGTTAGACCGCCTGGAGTCCGGCTCAGCGTATTTTGCAGATGTGCATTATGATTTGATCAGGGCACTAGCCAATAGCATGACATCGTTTGTGGCCGCCCAGAGGTCTTTATGGTTAAGGAACTGGGCGGCAGACGGTTCGTCTAAGGCCCGGCTCAGTAAACTCCCGTTCAAAGGACGGCTGTTGTTCGGGGAGGATCTCGATAATCTAGTTAAGGATCTAGGGGAGTCTAAGGGGGGTAGACTCCCGGAGGATAAGCCTAAGCAGGGGAAGTCCTTGTCAGCCTTTAGGGACTCCTTCAGAGATTTTCGAAGGTTTTGGTCTTCCCGCTTGGGTGGTTTTCAGAGAGGATGCTTTGCCCATAGGGCCCAGGGGTTTCACAGAGCAGATAGAGGTTTTGCCGCGACGTCCTCAGCTACTGCTCGAAGGCCACAATGAAGTGAGGGGGACCCCGGTGAGAAGCGTTTCGATATGCGGGCGACTTCGGAACTTTCTGCCTGGGTCCAAATAACTTCTGACCAGTGGGTCTTGGAAATAATCTGAGAGGGTTATGCTCTGGAATTCGCAAGGCCCGTTCGCGATTCGTTTGTGATGTCTCCCTGCAAAGGTCAGCAAAAGGTTCTGGTGGTGCGAAGTACCTTAGATCGCCTCTTGAAAATAGGAGCAGTTGTTCTGGTTCCCAAGGAAGATTATGGCAGGGGTCGATACTCAATTTATTTCGTGGTGCCAAAGAAGGATGGGTCCCTGCGCCCAATCTTGGATCTAAAGGGAGTGAACCGCTGTCTCCGAGTACCGCATTTCAGAATGGAAACATTGCGATCCGTCATTGTGGCCGTGCGACAGGGGGAGTTTTTGATGTCCCTCGACCTTACGGAAGCGTATTTGTATATTCCGATCAGAGCGGGGCATTAAAAATTCCTGCGATTCATGCTGCCGTGGGGACACTATCAGTTTCAGGCATTGTCATTCGGGCTCGCAACGGCGCCGCGGACCTTCACCAAGATCATATGGTGGTGGTAGCCGCAGCGTTGCAAAAAGAGGGAATTCTGGTTCATCCCTATCTTGACAATTGGTTGATTCGGGCAAAGTCCAGGAACGAGAGCATAATGGTTACAGAAAAGACGGTGAGATTCTTGGAGGGGCTCGGTTGGGTGGTCAATACGGTGAAATGTCACCTGAGCCCGTCCCAGAATCTCGAATATCTGGGAGTGCACTTCGACACTTGATGGGAGGGCGGTGTTTCTCCCGGAGCGTCGCGTGCAGATTCTTCAGCAAGTGGTGCCCCAGTTCAGAGCAACTCCGACACCTACGGCATGGAGTTACCTCAGGGTGCTGGGGACAATGGCGGCAACCTTGGAAGCAGTGCTTTGGGCCAGGTTTCATATGCGTCCGCTACAACGGGTGTTACTTCGTCGATGATCTCATCAGGCCGATTTGTTGAGCAAGCGGTTTCCCTGTCCTCTAGGGGTCAAGCAGGCGCTGAAATGATGACTGCGGCCAGGGTCTCTTTCGTCCGGGATGCCTCTGGAACAACCGAAATGGCTTTCTTTGTTGACGGACGCGAGTCTTGCGGGATGGGGGGCTAATTGCAGGGAGCTTTTCGCACAAGGCCGTTGGTTGGTTCAGGAAACCGCTTTGTCGATCAACAGGTTAGAACTCTGAGCGGTGATGTTAGCGCTGCGCGCCTTCGAAATGACAGTGAATAGCTGTGCGGTCTGAGTTCTGTCGGACAATTCCGCTACAGTGGCTTACATCAATCGACAGGGAGTACAGGAAGTACGGCCATGGAAGAGGAGGCGGACGAGCTGTTCGCTTGGGTAGAGCAGCGCCTGCCGGCAATTTTGGCTGCACACATTGCGGGCAAGGACAATGTGACAGTGGATTTCCTCAGCAGGGTTCAAGGGGATGCTGGAGAATGGGAATTGCATCCGGAGGTGTTTGTGCAGTTAGTTCGTCGATGGGGTCCGCCAGTCATGGATCTCATGGTCACCTTCCAGTCCCCGAAGGTGAGTCTGTTTTTCAGCAGGCGACGAGAGCGGATGTAAGAAGGGATCGACGCTCTAATGCAGAGTTGGCCGGTTTTGGGTCTTCTCTACGTTTTTCCACCGTGGGCGATGATAGGTCGTGTGGTGCAGCGTATAGAGGCTCATCCGGGGGGAGTGTTGCTAGTGGCTCCAGACTGGCCGAGGCGGCCGTGGTACGCCGATCTCATGCATCTTCTCGATGGGGAGTCGTGGAGGCTGCCAGTGTCGGAGAGTCTGATTCAAGGGCCTCTGAGGATGCCTCAAGTGGATCGATTCTCGCTTACGGTCTGGCCCTTGAAAGAGCAAGGCTAAGGCGAAAAGGTTACTTGAGAGCAGTTCTCTACTCAAAGCGCGAAAGACGTCTATGTCGTTGGCGTATGTTCGTATATGGTGTATATTTGAGGATTGGTGTGAGCGGCGAAGGTATCCGTGCTGATAGTCTTAAGTTTTCTTCAGGAGGGCTTTGATTAAGGGGCTGGCGGCCAGTTCCTTGAGAGTTCAGTTGGCAGCACTGGCTTGCTATAGAGGCAAGGTCCAGGGAGTGACTTTCGGCGTGCATGTGGATGTGCGTTTTCTGAAGGCAGTCACCAGGTTACGTCCTTCTCGTAGAGTCTTGGTGCCTCCGTGGGATCTCAATTTAGTTTTGGGAACACTGGTTAAGGCACCTTTTGAGCCATTGCAGCACGCGTCCTTAAAGGATTTAACGCTGAAGACGGTGTTTTTGTGGCTATTTGTTCAGCGAGGCGTGTTTCGGAATTACAGGCATTTTCTTGCAGAGAGCCATTCTTGCCATTTTCTCCTGAGAAGGTGGTGCTCCGGCCGGTGCCATCCTTTTTGCCTAAGGTAGTTTCTCCATTTCATTTAAATCAAACAGTTTCTCTTCCGGTGCTAGGTTCTCTGAGTGGGGATGCAGCTGACCGGGGGCTCCGCCGCTTAGATGTTAAGCGGGTGCTTAAGCAGTATTTAAAAGTGTCAGATGCCTTCCGCAAATCGGACCATCTGTTCGTTTTGTTTGGGGGTGCTCGTAAGGGCGAAGCGGCTGCGAAAGCATCTATTAGAGGTGGATTAGAGAAGTGATTGCGTCGGCATATCTCTTGTCAGGTCGACAAGTTCCGTCGGACTTGCGAGCTCATTCCACCAGAGCGCAGGCGACTTCTTGGGCGGAGCACAGTTTGGTTCCATCTGTGGAAATTTGTACGGCAGCTACGTGGACGTCCTTGCATACTTTCAATAAACATTACCGCCTAGATCTCTTCTCAGCAAGGGATGCTGCATTTGGGTCGGCGGTGTTGCAAGCAGGCTGGAGAGGTCCCTCCCAATAAGTACTGCTCTGTTACATCCCAGAAGTGTGGACTAAACCGGAGGAACGATAAGGAAATGGAAATTACACTTACCTGGTAATTGATGTTCCTGGAGGAACTCCAGTTTAGTCCTGAATTCCCGCCCGGGATCGTATGATTGTACTGGCAGTCCTATCGGAAGCAGGTTTGGGTAACCGGTAGGTATATTTATTCTCTTTATATTCTGTATGTTCTTGTGCTTTTGTTCTGTCGCTCTGGTGGGGCGGAAGGAAATGGCACAGGGAAGATGTACTATCCTTCCGGCAGGACGTTCTCTTGTATATAGTTATAGTACAGTTCTTTGGTTATAATTGGCTACTTATTTGTTGCTCCTTTAAGTGTGCTTTGTCAGTAGTTCACTGGGGTTGATGGGAGATGCCAGCAGACTACATCCAGTGATGTCACAATTTTTGACATGCCCAGTCTCCAAGCTGCAGGAGGAGGTACACAACCCAGAAGTGTGGACTAAACTGGAGTTCCTCCAGGAACAATTACCAGGTAAGTGTAATTTCCATTTACTATGCCATATATATAATTTTGGGCAAGGGCAGACAATGACATAAACTACGAATTTGGAAAGACAGATAGTATGAAATCGTGATTCACATTTCTTTTGAGTGACTGGATCAAACCACAAACCACCCTTCAGTTCTTTGATCACAATAGATATAATTTAGACATTTAAAATGGCCCTTCGGATGTACTGTATGCTTTATATCCAAAGATGCAGCTTTTGCCACCCAATCTGCAATGTTTTTGGCTCTCATATATGCAAATGTTGGTATATCTTCAAATTCAATATGCAGTGATAGAAATGGCCAATGTTTCTTAATAATGACCTTGATATTCATAGCTCTATTTGAATATGGAAGTTTTGATTTAAATGTTGTACAAGAAGAGGGAAGGCCGAGGGGAGGGGGGGAACTGCTGAGCGAAGTCCTGTCATAAGGGGGTCAGGAAAGAAGGGGAGGGATACACACACAGGGGAGTATAGATCGGGAGGGAAAGAGGGTGAGAAGGTGGAGGATGAGGAGAATGGGATTGGGGTGGGGGTGAATTGCTGACAGGAGGATAGGATGGCCAAAGGACAGTGTCCACTCCTCCTACCTGTGACAGGCCTTGGCCCGAGGACTTTTTGTCATTAGACTCAAGGCTGGTGAATGACTACCCTCTGCCAGGCTGCACAGGGGTGCGGAAGTGTGAAGGGAGGCTTGCCAATGAAGATGGAGGGGAGTGGTAGATAAACCTAGACAGAGGTGGACCCCAGTGCATCAGGGATTCCAAAAGTGTGCTCCAATATGGGGCACTGGATTGTAAAGTATAGGAGACAGGAGAGGGGAGGAGGGTGGGAAGGGGGAAGTAGGAAACATAGCAAGGGGAGGGAAAGTGTAATGATAATTTGGACAGGGGAGGGGGAGAGACCCGTGTGGAACTATTGGACTGGAAGACAGGAGATGGACGAATAGAAAGTGGAGAGGGGAATATAGAAGAATGCCCTGGGGTTGCAGAGAATGGATGGAAAAGGTGGGGTTGGCCCTAGGCTGGGGGAGGCTACTCAGCAAAAATAAGCTAAGAGATATTCTGTTGGAGAAGCCAGGAAGGATCCTGAACAGTGGGTAAGGATCTACATATGCCCTCATGGAATGTGTGCAGAGTGTGTTTGCCCATAAAACGATACAAGCTACTACAGCAGTTATGCGCTCATCATACTGACATCGCCTTCATCCAGGAAACTCATCAGTTGGAGATAGAACACGCTAAATGGAGATGGGGATGGTTAGGGCAAGTGTACGGGGCTGTGGCAATAGACAAGAAAGCAGGGGTTATTATCTTGATAGCCAGAGAAGTCGATTTTGAAATGTACAAGGTATACTCAGACCCGATGGGCAGATATGTATTAGTTGAAGAAAAACTCATGGGTACCTTGGTGGCTCTTGGCTCTGTTTATGCCCCAAATACTTATGAAGCGTCCTTTTATCAGGACTTCGAGAAATGCTTAAGTGCAGTGGGTGATAAAATCTTGTTATTAGCCGGAGACTTTAATTGCGCACTGGAGCGCTCAATGGATAGATCATAGACTACTGGGGCGCAAGATCAGTGTCAAGTACTTAGAACCCAGGGTATATATGATGGGCATGATTTGTTGGATATCTGGTGTGTCCTCCACCTGAGCGAAAGGGATTTCATACATCTCTCATGGGCACACTGTATGTTGTCCAGCAGTGATTACTTTCTAATCTTGGCTGGCCTATTTAAGCAGGTTACATAGATGGATATAGGGCCGATCATCATATCTGACCATGCTATCATAACGTTGGAAATAACTTGGGGGGAGCGGAAGGGAGCAGAGCCATGGAGCCTTCTCGTGGAAGTTACAGGGGACCCCATTTTGGGCCCGCCCTTCGGGTGAAATTGGAGGACTATGCTCTAAAAACTGCCCAGCACATAACAGAGCTGGCCTTGTTTTGGGAGGCCGGAAAGGCAGTAATGCGGGGCGAGATAATGGAATATGTGGTGGCCAGGCGGAAAAGAATGAACAATCAGATTATGCAACTGGAGCACGCATTGAGAGAGGCAAGACAAAGGCTGGCAGGACATCCTCGAAGAGAACACCGACGTGCGATACACGAGATACTGGCAGAGTTAAACTTGCTTACCATCAAAGAGTGAAGAAATCTCTCTTCTATTATCGATGGGAATGACTGGGGCTCACCAAAGTTAAACAGGTGGTGGAAGTCGGGGGGGGGGGGGTCCCCACTTTCCTCCCCTGTGTTTGGAGAGCGTTTTGGTAGTCATAATCAAATTAAATAGAATGGATGACAATGGGGACCCTGCGGGACCTCACAACAAACATTCCACACATAAGAACATAAGATATGCCATACTGGGTCAGACCAAGGTCCATCAAGCCCAGTATCCTGTTTCCAACAGTGGCCAATCTAGGTCATACGTACCCAGCAGTTTCCCCAATAGACACAGGTTCCACAATGCTTGTACTGAGTCAAGCATTGATATCCTGGGTCCCTTCTTAATAATGGTTTATGGACTTTTCCTCCAGGAACTTGTCCAAACCTTTTTTTAAACCCAGCTACACTAACAGCCTTTACTACGTCCTCCGGTAACAAATTCCAGAGTTTGATTACACGTTGAGTGAAAAAATATTTTCTTTTATTAGTCTTAAATTGTTTACCCTGTAGCTTCATTGCATGTCCCCTAGACTTTCTATATTCTGATAACGTAAACAATCGATCTACGTTGACCCGTTCCACTCCGTTCGTTCATTAATTTATAGACTTCTATCATATCATATTCCCCTCAGCCGTCTCTTTTCCAGGTTAAAGAGCCCTAACCTTTTTAGCCTTTCTTCATAGGAGTATCCTTCCATCCCCTTTACCATTTTCGTGGCTCTTCTCTGAACCTTTTCTAAAATCGCTATATCATTTTTAAGATACGGTGACCAGAATTGCACACAATATTCAAGGTGCGGTCTCACCATGGAACGATATAGAGACATTATAATATCTTTTGTTTTATTTTCCATTCCTTTCATTATGATACCTAGTATTCTGTTTGCTCTCTTAGCCGCCGCTGCATATTGGGCCGAGGGTTTTAACATGTTATCCACAATGACGCCTAAATCTTTTTCCTGGGTGGTGGTTCCTAAAGTGGAACCTTGCTTCGTGTAACCATAGTTTGGGTTGTTCTTCCCTAGGTGCATAACTTTGCACGTGTCCACATTAAATTTCATCTGCCATTTTGATGCCCAGTCTTCCAATTTATCAAGATCCTCTTGCAATTTTCCACAATCCTCTTGGGTTTTAACAACTTTAAATAGTTTTGTGTCATCTGCAAATTTGATAACCTCACTCGTTATTCCACTTTCCAGGTCATTTATGAATATGTCAAAAAGCAGCGGACCCAGTACAGATCCCTGGGGTACACCACTATTCACCTTTCTCCATTTGGAAAATTGGCCATTTAGCCCTACCCTCTGCTTTCTATCTTTTAACCAGTTCCTGATCCACAGTAGTACACTGACTCCTATCCCATGACTCTTTAGTTTTGCCAAAAGTCTCTGATGAGGGACCTTGTCAAAGGCTTTCTGAAAGTCCAGATACACTATATCAACCGACTCACCTTTGTCCACCTGTTTATTCACACCTTCAAAAAAACATAACAGATTAGTAAGACAAGATCTTCCATGTCTAAAGCCATGTTGGCTGTCTCCCATTAGGCCATGACTATCTACATGCTGAGTAATTTTATTCTTTATGATGGTTTCTACCATTTTTCCCGGTACTGACGTCAGGCTCACCGGTCTGTAGTTTCCCGGATCACCCCATGTACCCTTTTTAAAAATTGGTGTTACATTGGCGATCCTCCAATCTTCAGGTATTACAGATGATTTTAATCAGGGGTCTCAAACTCAAATTGCTTTGAGGGCCAAATGAGGACTTGTAAAGTAACCCGGGGGCCGCATAAGACGCGGGGCCTCATTTGCATAAGGGGCCTCATTTGCATAAATATTTGCATAATGTTACCATACACTAACTTTTAGTAAACATGCCTCTTTAATGAGTATGGATAAAGAAAGACTAAAAGATTTAGAAACAAGAAGACAATAATTAAACTGGGAACCCCAAAAGCCAAACTTGGAATGTACAACAACACTGTAGAAATAAAACTATAAATTAATTTCCTCTTGTACTAAACAAAGCGCAAACATTAATGATGCACATTTCCCAGAGCTGACATATTCCAGTTAATAAATTCAAAATAAAGAGATATTTTTCTACCTTTTGTGCATTTTTTTCAGTTGCAATTGTTCCAGCCACTTTCTTCTGGTTTCTTCATGTCTTCTGCTAACTCTCCATCGTCTGCTGTCCATTTGCCCTTTCTTCTCTCCTAGTTTTTTTTCCATTCTCTCTCTACATCTGCTTTAACATACTAATCTTTCTCCTTTTTCTCTTTCCTCATTCCTATTTCATCCACTCAAATTTTACCCCTCCATCCTCAATCCCCACTTACTCTCCCAATACCTGGCCAATTGTAGATTTGTCTTCTCTCCCAGACAAAATATTTTTCCCCTCTCCATTTCACTTTCCCAGCTCCATCCCATTCTAATCCTCCCCCAACATCAGCTCCCTTCTAGTTCCAGCCCCACCCAGCATCCGCTCCCTTCTAGTCCCCCCATTAGTCCATTTCCAGTCCTATCCTAGCCTCACCATCAGCCCATTTCCAATCCTAGCCGCCCGTCAGCCCATTTCCAATCCTAGCTCCCTCCCCTCACAGCCCATTTCCATTCCAAGCCCCCCTCCCCATCAGCCATTTGCAGTTCAAGCCCCCCTTCCACTCAGCCCATTTCCAGTCCTAGCAACCCCCCCCAGCCCATTACCAGTCCTAGACCCCCCATAGCCCATTACCAGTCCTAACCTCCCCATAGCGCACTTCCAGTTTTACCCCCATCACCCCATTTTCAGTCTTACCCCCCCCATAGCCCATTACCAGTCATAACCCCCCCTGCCAATAGCCTACTTCCAGCCCTAACCCCCATTACCCCATTTCAGTCAGCCCCTCCATAGCTCATTACCAGTCCTAACTCCCCCCCATCAGCCCACCTCCAGTCCTTCCTAACCCCCACCTGCCCATTTCCAGTCCTAGCCCCCACCATAGCCCATTACCAGTCATAACCCCCCTGCCAATAGCCCATCTCCAGTCATAACCCCCCCCTGCCAATAGCCCATCTCCAGTCATAACCCCCCCTGCCAATAGCCCATTTCCAGTCATACCCCCCCTGCCAATAGCCCATTTCCAGTCATAACCCCCTGCCAATCGCCCATCTCCAGTCATAACCCCCCCTGCCAATAGCCCATCTCCAGTCATAACCCCCCCTGCCAATAGCCCATCTCCAGTCATAACCCCCCTGCTAATAGCCCATTTCCAGTCATACCCCCCCCCTGCCTATAGCCCATTTCCAGTCATACCCCCCCCCCGGCCAATAGCCCATTTCCAGTCATACCCCCCCCCCTGCCAATAGCCCATTTCCAGTCATACACCCCCCCCCCCCAAGGTAAATTAAAAAAAAACCTGGCTTCTGCTGCTGCAGCAGAAAATCAGCTGTCCCGCGGCCCCTTCCCCTCTGCGCGGAGAGCCCTGAGTGTGCTTCATCTGCGGCGTGCTTTTTAAGCCGCGAAGAGAGTATTTCCCGCGCGCGCGGCTTAAACCTCGTCACTTTACACGCCTCGCGCGCGGGAAATACTCTCTCTTCGCGGCTTGAAAAGCACCCGCTGATGGAGCACTCTCGGGGATCTCCGGGCAGAGAGGACGGGGCCGCAGGACAGCTGATTTTGCTGCTTGAGCAGCAGAAGCCAGTTTTTTTTTTTTTAAAAATTGACCGTCGATTCTGCCGTTGCCATGGCGGCAACGGCAGCAGCAGCAGAAGCCGTCGCGGGCCGCACAACGGCGGCCCGCGGGCCGCGTGTTTGAGACCCCTGATTTTAATGATAGTTCACAGATTACTAATAGCAGGTCTGCAATTTCATATTTCAGTTCTTTCAACACCCTTGGATGTATACCATCCGGCCCAGGTGATTTGCTACTCTTCAGTTTATCTAATAGTTGTAATACATCTTCCCTATGTATCGATATTTTCTTCAATTCTTCCGCACCTTTAAATACCACTTCAGTCACGGGTAACATCCCTACATCTTCCTCAGTAAAGACCGAAGCAAAGAATTCATTCAGTCTCTCCGCTATCGCCTTGTCGCCTCTTAGTGCCCCATTAACCCCTCTATCATCTAATGGACCAACTGACTCTCTCACAGGTTTTTTGCTACGAATGTACATGAAAAAGTCTTTATTTCGCATTTTTGCTTCCGCAGCAAGCTTCTTCTCAAATTCTCTCTTTGCCTGCCTTATCAATGCCTTGCATTTGACTTGCCAGTGCTTGTGCTGTTTCCAGGTTTCGTCGTTTGGCTCTTTTTTCCATTTTCTGAAAGATGCTTTTTTGGCAACAACAGCCTCTCTGACCTCGCCTTTAAACCATGCTGGCAGTTTTTTTGACTTCCTTCCACTTTTCTTAAAGCGTGGAATAAAGCTGGCTTGGGCTTCCAAGATAGTATTTTTAAACAACACCCAAGCTTGATGTAAGTCTTTAACCTTTGCAACTGCTCCTTTTAGATTTTTCTTAACTGTTTTCCTCATTTTATCATAGTCTCCCTTTCAAAAGTTAAAAGGTAGTACTGTGGATTTCCTTACTATCCCTCCTCCACTAATTAAATCAAAGGCGATCATGCTATGATCACTATTGCCAAGTGGCCCCAACACCCTTATCTCTTGCACTACATCTGGGTTCCACTAAGGACTAGGTCTAATATTGCTTCCCCTCTGGTCGGTTCATCAACCAGCTGCTCCAAGAAGCAGTCATTTATTTCATCTAGGAACTTTATCTCCCTAGTATGTCCTGCCGTGACACTGACCCAGTCGATACTGGGGTAATTGAAATCACCCATTATTATTACTGCGCTGTAACTTTTGTTAGCTTCCTTGATTACTTTGAGCATTTCATCCATCCATTTGTTCATTCTGGCCAGGCGGTCGATAGTACACCCCCACTGCCATCGCCTTCCCCTTTTTACATGGAATTTCAATCCATAGAGATCTACAGCAAATTTTGTTTCTTGCAAAACTTTAATCCTTTCTGACTCAATGTCCTCTCTAACATAGAGCACAACCCCTCCACCAATTTGATCAGCTCTATCATCACGATATAGTTTGTACCCAGGTATCAGTGTCCCACTGGTTGTCCTCCTTCCACCATGTCTCTGATATTCCAATCATATCTAACCTCTCGTTTAGTGCTATATATTCTAACTCTCCCATCTTGTATTTTAGACTTCTAGCATTTGCATACAAGCATTTTAGAGACCGTATTAACGCTTATTAAAAGAGGGCTGCTACACAGTGCCCTGTCCTGTGCTGCTGAGGTAAACTATATTCTGATTTGATTTAAATTATAGCTCTTTGCTGCTGCTAGGCTCTAACCTATTATGAAATTTAAACTACAAGCTCTCTGCTGGGTTCTAAATTTAACCAGAAAGCTCTCTTCTGTGTTTTAAATTGAAACTAAAAGTATTTTGCTGATGCTAGGCCCTGAGTGACTATTAAATTTAAACTACAGTTCTCTGCTGGGTATGAAAGGTAACCAGAAAGTTCTCTTCTGTGTTTTAAATTTAAATTTAAACTTAAACTGCTGTTACTAGGGCCTGACTGATTTAACAAAAAATAGTGGGTTCACAGATTAATTAGCTTTAATAGAAAAAATTCCTTTCAGAAAAATTCCCAGAAGTATATACTCACAATTGCAGATCTCTCTCCAGAAGTAACAGTCCCCTTTTCTAGTCCTTCAAGACTGAGCTCAGAACAATCTTGACCTAACTGCACCCAGTATTTTCAGAACTTCAAGAAACCATGAAACCAACCACGCCACTACACCATTTATCCCTATATACTCTAATAGGAGCATTAGCACATCATGATCTACTAGATCAAAAACTGAACTGAAATCAAACTGCAGAAGAACTGACAGATGACCCTTTGCTAATGCAACATTTTTATCGGACACTAAAGCTCCTAATAACAATTCAGTACTATAGGCTTTCCTAAACCCACACTGATATTCCTTCAAAATGTCTAATTTGTCCAAATAGGAAATGAGCTGATTTGCCACAATTGATTCTGTAACCGTAATTAATAAAGGTATATTAGCTATAGGGCGAAAGTTAGTAATTTCAGCTAAACTCAGTTTATTATCTTTAGGAATAGGTGTCAGAATAATATCTCCCAGAATAGATGGATAAATTCCTTGAGTCATAAACTCAACTATAATTCTATAAAACCATGTCCTAAAATCTTGTAGCGCTTGTGTAAAAATATAAATAGGACAGTGGTCTGCAAGTGAAAACGTTTTAGCGTGTTTGTTGAATAATGTATTTACCATTCAGTAAGATGGGATGGTAAATTCAGACCACACGAAGTCTGCAAAACAGTGATCCAGAGTTCCATCATTTAAAAATTTCCAGAAAACGTCTAAATTTCTCCGTGAACAAGCAGGAAGTCAGTCCTCACATATGGGTGATGTTGGCACCGACGGAGCCCTCGCAGAAGCATCTCCCCAGCTTTCAAAGATAGCCTTTGGGAGGTGCCACCATGCATGTGTAGTACCCTTCCTGCCCAAGGGTGCCATCTTGCTCAGTCTCCCTTTTTCTGCAGAGCCCTTCAGATGTCTGTTCGTTTTCCCTTGGAAAAAGTTGTTTCTCGACCTGAGTTTCAAACATTCTCCGGTTTGCACCGGTACTCTTCCTGCCACCCGAACCCGCTGTCCCGGCATCGAGTCTCGGATCCCTTCGATTTTTCCTTCCTTTTAGTGCCTTTGTGCCCTTTTTTTCTCTAACTGGCAGCACCACAGGTCTTCGACCTCATTGGGGTACTTTTCCCCCCTATGGCTACCAGTGGCTCTAAGAAGTGTGATCGGTGTGCCATGATAATGTCCCTCACCGACACACATGACTGCTGCCTAGGGCCGGACCACGACCCCACGGCTTACAATCTGTGTAAAAAGATGTCCACCAAAGCCATCAAGAGCCGTCAGCAGCAGCAGCACAACAAGTTCTTCCCAGAGGCCCCGGCTCCAAAGGCCAAAGCCCCCTCTGAAGCCACCGAATCCCGTGATGCCCCCGTGAGCCCCAATTGGTGCCGTGGCTCTTCAGAAAGGAGGTCTCCCTCGAGGGAAAACAAGAAGAATAAGAAACCTTTGAAGGCAGCATCTCTGGATGGCTCTGACGGGTTGGGTAAGCCCTGCACCGGGTCCCGTAGTCCTTGATGGATATTGGAGCGGGAGCGGCCTACCAAGATCGCTCAAAAGGAGTTGACTGCAGATCGGTCTCGGTCGCCAGAGCCTATCCTCATTGAGGGCTCCCCTTTGGGGGAACCGGCACAGAGCCCGAATTTCTCGGTGCCTGTGCCGACAGCTCTGGAGTCTTCCGGACTCAAATCCAGAATGGCGGTCCTGGAGCGTAATCTGACTGCCTTCATGGAGCAGTAGCGGGCGTTGCTGCCCAGACCACCGAGCCCTCAATGTCGAGGACTTCCCTGGAGGCTGAGCCGATCCTCGAGACCATACGGCTCCGAGTCTATCCTTAGCCTGCCTTTCTCTCCCACTTAGCTGTGTGATATTCGTCAGTCCACTTTGTACCTTCGCTGTCTCTTATCTTGTCTTTCCTGTCACAAATTGGCATTCCTTTCCCTTTTCTAATACAGCCTATGTTTTTTATTTTGTAAACCGCCCTGACGCTTCGGCCCAGGCAGTAAAGCAAGCACTTTAATAAAGATAAAGGTCTCACTTCGTGTCCCGCTTGACGGGATCGAGGTCTTCCCCGGCTAGTGCTCATGGCACCAACCACAGGGCCTCTGTGGGATGTGGGCATGTCTCTGGCCCTGAGCCTGCGAGCCGCTCTTCCTAAGGTCTTCCTCTGACTACTCTGAATGGGAGACTAAGGACGAGGAGTCCCTGGTCTCCCGATGCCACCGTGATGTCCCCTCGGATTCACCACCCTCAGAGCCCCTATGTTAGTCCCCGCCCGAGGATATGGCATTCCTCGACTTTGGGATATTTCAAAAACCCTTGCATTCCCGATGGAATCGGAGGAGGACCCTCGGACGGAGGAATTAGAAATCCTCCAGTACGAGGCCCCGCCAAGGGAATCACTTAAAGTACCCATCCCACCCATCCTGGAATGGCTAATGCTCCATATGTCAGTGCCAATGGTGAGCACACAGCTTGACTCGATGTATTGGGTCTGCCAGAGCCCAGGCTTCCAGAAGTCATAGCTGCCACACAACTCCATGGTGGTGGAGTCAGCCATGTGTCAGTTCAAGAGCCAGAAGATGCACTCCTCGGTGCCTCCAGGTAGGGAGGCCCGCACCTTGGATGCCCTCGGCAAAAGTGCTAGCAGGGCTCAATGCTCATTGTCTGGATCCAGGCCTGCCAGCTGTATATGGGAAGGAACTCGCCAGGTTCTCGGTGGGGCTCTCCGAAGAACCCCTGCAGCGGTTCAGGAACCTGTCCAAGGCCGTCCATGAGTGCTTCAAATTCATGGCTTGAGCAGCCTATGACTACTTTGAGTCGGCAACTAGAGTAGCTGTGGCAGGCATCGGTGTCCAAAGCCAGGCTTGGCTACAGTCTTCCGACATCGAGCAATGGGTTCAGGACAAGTTGGTCGATGTCCCATGCCAAGGAGAGAACCTCTTTGGCAAACCCGTGATGGAAAAAGCTGCCGAGTTGGAGTCTGAGTTCATGACGAGGACCAGGCTCTCCAAGAAGACCGCTGTCCCTTCCTAATGGAAGGGCTCGGGTAAAAAGCTCTTTTACCCGATGAAATGGGCTGCTTACAAAAGCTACCCACATTTTCAGGCCTCCTCAGCTCTCCAGCAGGATCAGCAGGCCAAGGGACATGGGTAAGGCCCTCATAACAGAAAGCTCCCAGGCCCCGGCTCCATCACAGCCAGGGGGAGCTTTTGACTCCTTGAGCATAGCCCCTCTACCTCAAGGGGGACAGCAGCCCACAGGAGGACGTCTAATCTTGTGTGCCCAAAAGTGGCCAGCCATCACCACTGATTCCTGGGCACTCCATGTGGTCAGGGAGAACTACCTCCTCCACCTGTCTGACACCTCCTCTTTTCTTCCGGGAGAGCACCCAGGTCTCCCCTTCACTGAGACCTCCTATTGAAGGAACTTGCAGGCCTTCTAGAGGACAAAGCGGTAAAAACAATGCCCCCATCATCTCTGGGGCAAGGGGTTCTACTCCAGGTATTTCCTCATGCCAAAAAGAACAGGGGGCTTAAAGCCCATCGTGGACCTGCGCAACCTGAACAAGTTCCCAGTGAGGGAGAAGTTCAAGTTGCTTTCTCTTGGAACATTGCTGCCTTACCTCCAGCAGGGAGACTGGTTATGCTCCTTGGACTGGCTGTACTCCTGTCTTCCCTGGCATATATCCATGTCCTCATTCACCCCAGCTACAGGCAGTACCTTCGCTTCATGGCAGGGGGCGGTCACTACCAGTACAGGGTACTACCCTTTGGCCTTGCCTGTGCCCCCAGGGTCTTCACCAAATGCCTGACAGTAGTAGCCTTTTCTCCATCTCCAAGGGTTATTTGTCTTCCCCTACCTTGACAACTGGCTCATAAAAGGAGGCACAGCCACAGAGGTGCAGCAGGCCACAGCATGCACCATCCAGGTCCTGCAACATCTGGGGTTCATGATAAACTACCCCAAATCCCACTTCCTCCCAATGCAATGTCTGGAGTTCATAAGAGCAAGGCTGGACACTCTTCAAGCGGGACCCGAAGTGAGACCTTTACCTTTATCTTTATCTTCTTTCCCCTGGATTGGGCAGACCGTCTCAGGAAACTGGCCGGAGATGTCAGCTCGGCTTCTCCTGCACCTAATTGGACACATGGCCTCAATGGTCCATGTCACCCCCAACGGTTATCTGCACATGAGGGCCACTCAGTGGTGCCTTTGGGACCAGTGGACACAGGCCACAGGTAGTCTCCAAGATAGTCTCAGTGACCTGCCAGCTGGTGGACTCTGACTTGGTAGCAAAATCCCAGACACCTGCAGGCGGGGATGCTCTTCAAACCCCAAGCCCTCTAAGGGTCCTCATTACCGACACCTCCCTCCTAGGATGGGGAACCCTCTGCAAAGAACTCATCACCCAAGGCAGCTGGTCTCAAGTCAAGGGCAACCAGCAGATCAACCTCCTGGAGCTTTGGGCAATATATCTGGCCCTCCGAGCATTCTGTCACTGCCTGAGACACCAGCCAGTGCTGATCCAAACAGACAATCAAGTGGCAATGTTCTGTGTAAACAAGCAGGGGAGCACGGGGTCTCGCACCCTCTGCCACAAAGTGATGGCACTCTGCTTTTACGTAGTTCAACAGGGAATATTCCTGCAGGTATCATACCTACTAGGCTAGGACAATGCTCTGGCAGACAAACTGAGCAGGGTCCTCCAGGCACACGAGTGGCAGCTGGACTCCAGAGTAGCCAACCGGCTCTTTCGTCTCTGGGGACCCCATGGGTGGACGTCTTTGCCAGCCTGGACAACTACCAGTTTCCTCGCTTCTGTTCCGGCAGCCCCACTCATCCCAGGTAGCAGCAGATGCGTTCCTCATCCCATGGCTGGATGGCCTCATGTATGCCTTCCCATCCACGCCGCTGATTGCCAAAACACTCTTCAAGGCTCTTTGCGATAAGGCGTCACTGATTCTGGTGTCTCCACAGTGGCCCAGGTAGCTGTGGTTCCACCTACTCCTTCAGTTGTTAATGGAGACTCCAGTTCCCCTGGGGAACTCCCCAGGGTGTTTTTTTCTCAGGAGGACAGTGTAGCTGCTGAAAGGGTGATCTTAGCCCCTTTCAGCCTCTCGGGAGAAGTGGCAGAGATCCTGCTGGCCTCCCATAAGACCTCTACCAGGAGAGCTTACATCTTCAAATGGTGCAAGTTCTCGGTCTGGTGCACAGAGCAGCGGGTCAACCCGTTCTCTTGCCCTGTGCAGCTGGTGCTGCAGTACCTTCTTCATCTCTCGCAATCCAGGCTCAAATCAAACTCCATGAGAGTGCACCTCAATGCCCTAGTGATACATCCTGTTGAGGGCAAGCCCCTTTTGGTCCAGCTACTGGTGACTCCCTTCTTGAGAAGACTCCTGTTGTCCAAACCCCCCTCCCCCGTCTGCCCTCCAGCGACGGAATGGACCTCAATGTAGTATTGGCACAGCTCACTCGCCCACCATTTGAGCCTCTATCTCCCCAGCGTCCAATAGGAAAGCTTTTGGGACCATCCCACTGCGCCTCTGTTGCTGCCTTCCCACCTTTGCAACTATCCCTCCTCAGTTCTTCGTTTTTTCTGTGGAGCCAGCAGGAAGCAAATCTTGTCACTGAAGAAAATGCCTTTATTCTTTTTTTTTTTGTTATTTTTTGTGGTTGCGTCTGCCTTCCCGTTGATGCCGGAACCAACATCCTTGATTTTGTTACTTTCTTTCTTAATAAAAAAAACCCCTTCAGGCGTATCAATACCATTTAGACCTTAAGCCTTAGAACCGACATGATGGAAAAACCAGCCACTGGTTTTAAAAAATGTTCTAAGTGTAGTAGCACTATCTCTGCTACTGATACCCATGACTGGTGTCTCAAATGCCTCGGCCCAGATCACCAGCCATCTGAATGTCCTCTATGTAAAAAGATGACAAAGAGAGGCCTACAGAATTGGGCCGCAAAACTCTGCTGCCTTTTTGCCTCAGATGTTGTTTCACTTGCTTCAGCTTCGTCGAGGGCATCATCTTCCTCTCATGGATTTCAGGTATTGAAACATAAGTCTTCATCAAAGACAGGCTGTCCTCCCAAGGGTAGATCTCTATCTAAGCATAGAGATGCCTTTAGCGTTGCCCTGGAGGTGGATTGACCGGCCAAACAACCGCAGCGGGAGGACCTCCCCTCCAAAGCCACCGAGAGATTCTAGGATGCTCCCGAGGACTCCACCTCAGGAGAGCTGCTGGTGCCATGCTCTGGGACAGTAGCCCATGCTTCCGGTACCGATATTCAGGCATTGACAGGCTCTATTGACCAGTGTATCCTGGCCATTGAGTGGAGTCTAGCAGCTCTGCTGGCAGCATCGGTACCAGTGGTACCACAGGCACCAGTACCGATGGCAGTGCCGATGCAGTCTGCATCAGGTTTCATGCCGCTCGCCACACTCCTGCCCTCAAGTCAGTTCCCGGTTCCGAGGTACCAGTCAGACAAATCTCTCAGGCTGGTACCGATCTCAATTAGTACTGGAACTTACAAGAGCATGAATATCGTTCACGCCGATACTTTGACTCTACTGATTCTGATCCTTCGGATGATGAATTGATCGGTACCCGAGAAATGCAAAGTCTTCCGGAGGCATCGCTGCAACGGCATGTGTCCCCTCCTGAATATATGTTGTTTCAAGAGTTTTTATCAAGGATATGGCAAGGGGCCTTTCCATTACACCTACATCTGAGAAAGAGCCCAGAGCAGAGGAATTGAAAATCCTCCAATATCCTACAGCTCCTAAGGAGGCAACTACTCTGCCTGTTCACCGTATACTCCAGGACCTCATGCTTCGGATGTGGGAAACGCCTCTCACCATTTTCCCCCATACTTGACGATTCGATACCATGTAACGGGTACTGGAAAGTCCCAGTTTCCAGAAAACACAGCTTCCACACTACTCAATGGTAGTGGAATCAGCTATGCATTGAACTAAGAGTTCTAAGACACACTCCTCCAATCCCCCAGGTAGGGAATCGAGAATCTTCAATGCCTTTGGACGTTGGTGTTTTCAGGCTTCCATTCTTTCAGCCCACATAAGTTCCTACATACTCTATATGGGTATGTTCTTTAAGGAGGTAACTAGGGATCTGGAATCAATGGCTCCTCTTCTCCCTGATGATAAAGAGAGCAGACTATCTTACATTAGTCAAACATGACCAAAATGTTTCCAAGTTTGTCAATAGGGCAACCATTGACTGTTTTGAGTGCACTAGCAGAACAACATCTATCTGCATCGGTGCATGTAGAATTGCATGGTTTCAGGCATCAGACCTTGAACAATGGGTTCAAGACAAGCTGGGTAATATTCCCTGTACAGGAGAGAACCTGTTTGGGAAGGCTTGGCAAGATGAGGCTTCTCGGTTAGAATCTGAGAATACCACCCTCAGTAGACGTTCCAAAATCACTACCAACCTTGTGAAGAAGAAAGCAGCTGCAAAGAAAGCTTTCTTTGGTAAAAAGAAAAAAATTTACCCTTCTTACCCCCCCCCCCCCCCGGCTTCTCAGTACCAACCTCAGGATACCCAGAAGAGGCAACAGCCTCACAAGCAACAGAAGAAGCCACAGGCTCCTAAATCTCAACCAGCTGCGCATACCCAATCTGCGCCTATTTGTTTTTTTACTTTTTCCGAGAGAACATAGCCACTCTGCCTCTGGAGAATCCCCATCCCCTCCACATTGCAGGCAGACTCTGTCATTATGCCCACAGATAGCATCTTATAACCTCAGAGCAATGGACACTAACCATAGTGCGAGAGGGATACAAGCTTCATTTACAAAGCATATCTCTCTCCACCCTAGTGGGGGAATATCATTCTCAATCCTCTCTCATTGCTCTCCTGCTACAAGAGATCACCTCTCTTCTTTCACAGGGTGCTATAGAAGAGGTTCCAACATACCAGCAAGGGATGGGGTTCTATTCTCATACGTTCTCATACAAAAAAAAAAAATGAAGGCTACAGATCCATCTTAGACCTCAGAAACCTAAACAAGTTTCTAGTCTGAGAGAAGTTCAAGATGGTTTCACTAGGAGCCCTTCTGCCTGATCTCCAGAGTCAGGATTGGCTCTAATCTCCAGGAACAAGCAGGAATGAGTCTTCACATGTGGGAGACGTCGCCGACGGAGCCCGCATGGGAAATGCTCCCCAGCATCCAATCAGAAAGCCTTTGGGAGCATCCCCGTGCCTGCGCGGTGGCTTCCCGCCCTTCCTACTGCCTCTCCCCAGTTTTTCGTTTTCCGCGGAGCAGGCAGGACGTCCGTCCTGCCACCGCAGAAATTTTTCCTTTTTTCTGTAGTTGCGGCTTTCCCGCCGACGGTGGCACCTCCGTGCCCCCCTTTTTCTTTCTTTCTTTTAATTATTTTTCATTTAATTTTCGTCGCCCCCTCCGGGCGCTGAGGACCGGGGCATGGAGCCTTCTTCCCCCCAGCCTCACGGCAGGGACTTAATTTTCCACGTGGACTCCAATGCCTGGTGCCTCTCCTGTTTGGGGCCTGACCCTTTTTCCCCGGATTCCCCGGGCTACAGTGTCGGGAGAAGACCCTCCCTCTTTCGGGTATCCCTCGACGACGTCTTCGCGCCCAAGGCGCGGTCGTCGGGTTGTTCTTCTCTCCAGGATCAGGTAACCACACAATAGTCTGTTAAGACTAGCCGAGTCTTGAGGGGCGAGTCTCATGCGTGGCATGGCGACGGCTCCGGCCAACCCCTCAAGTCCTCCTTGGCTGATATACCCCGGTGGGAGTCCTCGGGCTCCAAAGCATTTACGGGGTTTCGGGATGTTCCTGAGGTTCGCTCCTCACAGAACATTCCCGAGCCATGCCCGAGGGAGGTACCCGCTTCAAGCGGTGCCGATTCTCCGGCGTCGGCGTCAAGTGTTTCACTCTTCGCCAGGGATCGTCAGCCGGTGTCCTCGGCGCCTTCGGGGCCGATCGACTCGACCGGGTCTGACCTCCCTACATCCAAGCCATGCTCGGGCGTGGTAGCCGCTCCGGGCGGTACTGAGCCCCCAGCATCGGCGTCGGTGTCGAGCACTCCGCTCCTCACCGAGGATCGTCGGCTGCTGTCCTCGGCGCCTCCGGGGCCGATTGACTCAGTCCAGCCTGGCGTTCCTTCAGCCCTGCCATGCGCGTGGGCGGTACCCGCTTCGGGCAGTACCGACCCCTCGGCGTCGGTGTCGAGCGTTCCGCTCCTCACTGTGGATTGGTGGCTGCGGTCCTCGGCGCCTCCGGGGCCGACCGACTCGCGCCGGTATGGCGTTCCTACGGGGGTGGTATCCGCTTTGGGCGGTGCCGACCCATCGGCGTCAGTGTCGAGTGACCCGCTCCCCACCGGGGATCGCCAGCCGCTGCCCTCGGCACCTCGGGGGCCGATCGACTCGACACTGTCTGACGGCCCTACGTTCAGGTCATGCGCGGGAGTAGTACCCGCTTCGAGGGCATGGGCGTCGGTGGTTCCACCCCGTGCCGGGGATGGTCATCTGGCCTCCCTCCCCTCGGGGCCGCTCGCTTCGACCCGCGCCGGGTCGCCGGTATCCCAGCCCTGCGCAAGGGTGGTTCCGGGTTCGAGTGGCGCCGCTCCGCCGGCGACGGCAGGGGCGTCGAGCACGAGGGACCGCCATCGACCTTCCCCGGGGACCTCGGGGTATGTCGGCCAGCGCATGGGCGACTCCCCGGCATCGACGCGGCCGTCGAGGGCCCCGCCCTTCCCTTCCCTTCCCTTCCCTAGAGAAGGGGCCTCGGGGTCTTCGACCGCTTCGACCCAATCTGATTCTGCGCCGCCCCGCAACGGTACCCCGATGTCGGCGCAGGGGCTTTGCACTCCCCCCCCCCCCCCGCAGGGACTCGTCGTTGGGTGACCGGGGTCCCCTCGGGGACGGGCCGTATGCCCCGGAAGGATTTCTCTCTGGGTCGGACGGGTTCGAGAGGGAGCCCGGCACCGCGCAGTGCCCGCCGATCGACATCGGCGCCGGTGTCAGATGACCCCCTCTCTTCCGAGCATCGTCCTCGGGGGCCCTTGATGTTCGCAGCACCGGTTGGCGCGGTTCCGATCCACGCTCCGGGATCTCCACCACCGGCGTGGACACTCGCGCCGGGGGCCTCGAGGAAGGAGTCGATCTCCTCGCTCGGTTCGATGCCCAGCCTGGAGTCGTCGTCCAGCCTTGAAAGCCTGGCCACGGCACGTCTTGGGATCGGCCCCTGTCCTCTCCCGCAGAGCAGAGACCACTGGCCCCTGCCCTCCGGCGGCTGCGGATTCTCTCCAGTCACGGGGGGAAGCACCGCCCCCGGGTTCAGGGCCGAGACCGGTTCCTGCGACGCCGTCGGTGCCATCGACTTCTTCGATGCCTAGCTTGGAATCAATTCCAGGAGCCGACGACGCCATGTTGACTGCCCCGATCCTGGTCCCCTCCTCTGCCCAGCGGGCATCGGCCCGAGCGGCCTCTTAGTGCCCTGGCGGCCTCTCCCGCCATAACTGTTCCGGCAGAGCCGCCTTTTCAGGATTTCCTCCTTGACATGGCGGACTTGCTGGCCATCCCTATCCCGGACCCGAGCCCAGGCCCTGCGGAACAGGCAGCCGCGATGCTTCCTCTGCATCCCGCCCTGCAGGATCTCCTGCTGGGGGCTTGGCGGTCGCCTTTGAGGGTTCTGGCGCCGCCGACTGCGATGCAGGCTCTGTACCGGGTGCCTCCGTCCCCGGGGTTTTGGCAGCACCAGCTTCCACATCGGTCCATTGTGGTGGAATCGGCGCTGAGGAAGGCCGGAAGCAAGGAGAGGTATGCTTCTTGCCCTCCAGGCCACGCCTCAAAGACGCTAGATACTCTAGGACGTCAAGCCTTCCAAATGTCTATGCTGGCGGCCAGAATTATTTCATATATATTTTATATGAGTCTGTCGCTTCGGGAGGTCACCGAGAGGTTATCTCGGTTATCCACCTTCGTATCTGCAACCAAGGCCTTTGAGTATTCCCTGCTTCTTTATCATTGCAGGAATATCTCCGGGTTCCTTTCTCGTGCTTCGCTGGACTCCTTCCGGTCGGTCAGCAGAGCCTCTGCTGTTGCCATTAGAGCACGCCGCACAGCATGGTTGCAGGCGTCCGAGTTGTGTAGACGGGCACAGCACATCCTGGGTAATTCTCCCTGCGACGGAGATCACCTCTTCAATAGCGAAGCCTTACGTCAGGTCGCACAGTGCTTCGCTAACCTTCCCAGAGTTAGCAGCCAGCCTAGGGCCCGGCTTCCCCCCGGTGGTGGTAAACGCCCTTCCAGACCCCCCTTCCCTAGGAAGAGGAAATGTCAGCCCTCCGCCCACCCTCCAGGCGCGCCCAAGCAAGGGACCTCTCACCCCGGGTTGATGTCCCCGGCCCGCGCCAGGACTATCATACTAAGCATTTTTAGGCTCAGGTGGGCGGCTGCCTGCTCTTAACCTCCTTACCAGAAGTTTAGACTAGAGCTCTACTCTGGGGCTCGTCCAGTTGGAAAATGGTTCGGGGACTTATCTAGGGGTTCAGGTCTTCTCCTCCGTGGGAAAGGGAGACCACCTTATGCCGTGATCGCTCTGGCCCACGGTCACCCTACTTACTCTTCGGTATGTCCCCGAACCCCTCTCAGCCAGTATCCTCTTGCTGATTGCTTCCGTACTGGAATTCCCCTCCAGCCGCTATAGTCCCCCTATACTCACCAGGGACTATACCCTCATGTCCCCCGATTGTGCGGGGGACAATTTCTACGCGCAGGTCCTGGGGACACGTTAGGGCCACTGTTCCCTCTAAGCTGTGCGCGTGTGCGCGCGCACACACCTCACCGAACGAGCTCACATACTTTACAACAGAGCGCACAAAAATTACGGTTCTGATTCTGATAGAAAACAACACAGACGTCTTAAAATTTAAAAGTTGTTAAGTATTTACGGTTTTCACAAGTTCTACAATGTTTTCTAGTGCAATTAATGTGGTGTACATACAGTATTCTGATGTGTAGTCAAATTTTAAAGTATATAACTCTGAGTGTCTTTGTGGCGCACAAAAATTTAACCTTCCTTCAAAAGCTGCACAGCTGATATTTTATGCGCACACAGCCTACAGAAAATTAGAGGGAACATTGATTAGGGCCTCCAACCCCTGCGGCATTCTACTGGACTGATGCTATCCTCCGTCCCCCGCGCTACCGCGCTCTTAGCTCGCCGATCTGCCCTTGCCATCCGGGAAAGATCCCTCCCCTGACGGATCTTGCGGCCACCTCTCCAGGTGGACGTTCTGGGGATCGATGGCAGATCCGCCTTACCTGAGTGCTGCTCATGGAGGCAGGCCCCCCGGCGTGCCTGCGTTAGTACCGGAGGGGGCGTCCCCATGTCCACCGGCTTAGATATACTAGATATCACCTGCTTGGCAGGCGCCTTTGGGGGATCCCCACAGTACCTGTGTTTACCGCCTTTTTCCCCCTATGGCCGGTACTCACCCCCCCCCCCCCAGGGGGTCCGGCCAGTCCGCCTGCCTATTCCCCGTTGGCCCGCGGACCGGTGGTACCCTACTGCTGTGAAGTCAACAGTCCCCTTTTCAGTTAGGTCCTCCTCCCGGAGGTCCGGACCCTTGTCTCCCTATCTCTCGCTAGGGCAGACTGTGTACCCCTTCTGCTCCGGGGTACACCTCTACTCTTCTCTGGGATAGGCTCTCTAGTTCGGCCTGTCTTCCACTGTTGGTCCTCTGAGTTATGGACTCTACTCCTAAGGGAGTGCTCAGCTTGCCGTGAGCCCCCTGGAAGACCTGCCGTCCTTCTCCTGACCCAGCTGACGCCTGGATCCCATGGCCTTCCGGATTTGGAACTTCCTCCTCGCTGCGGTGAAGTTTCCTTGATGACCTCGCTACTGCGTCTACAGTGCCTTCATCACAGGACTACTTCCGACAACCCGGAGGGTAAGCAGTACAGGGTTCTAAACCATTAATTCATTAGAAACTTAATGGCCGGTAAGCTCTGTATGGTACTAGGTCATTTACTCGTTACATGCTTAATGATTCTCTTCATGCACCCCTCTGCCTACTCCCGTAGCCTGGGGTTTTTTTTGCTGTATCCTAATGGTACCTGTTCTGCACTCTAAAGACTTGCCTCCGTAGTCTTTGGATTCACTGTTCCTCTATTCAACTCCTGCCCTCCATCCCTCAGGGGATGCCGGAGATTCAGGCTGGGCAAATGCCATCCCGTCTGGGCTGCGCTTATGGGATCTCCCCGGGCATCCTAAGCTAGGGAGTCCCCACGTGTGAAGACTCATTCCTGCTTGTTCCTGGAGATAGCACAGATCTCCAGGAACAAGCAGGAATAAGTCCTCACATATGGGTACGTCGGAACCGACGGAGCCTGCGCGGGAAAGCTCCCCAGCTTCCTAGAATGGAAGCTTTTGGGACCTCCCACTGCACATGCGCGCTGCCTTCCCGCCTTCCTGAACAGCTCTCCTCAGTTTCTCTTTTTCCGCAGAGCCAGCAGGTCGTGTATCCTGTCACCGCTGAAGAAATTGTAGTTTTTTTTGTTTTGTTTCTTTAGACCGCGTACCTGCCTTCCCATACCGATACCGGTATCGCCGGTCTTCCTTTTTCTTTCTTGAAAAATTATTTTCTTTTTCTTTTATTATTTTTCAGCACTTGGTCACTTCAGTTAGGCCTTCTGGCCTACTTGAATTCTCCACATGGAGAAGCCAGCCCCTGGATTTAAGAAGTGTACCAAGTGTACTGCTGTAATATCAGTCACAGACACCCATGAATGGTGTCTTAAATGTTTGGGGCCTGACCACTCCATTCCGGACTGCCCTTCCTGCTCCCAAATGTCTAAGCGTGGGCTGCAGAACCGGGCCAACAAATTCCATGTGCTGTTTGCTTCAGAGAATCCAACATCACAGTCATCCAGGTCATCATCTCCGGATGGATCTCAGGTAACGAAACCTTCTGTGGGCAAGTCCTCAAAGGGCAAATCTCCTTCAAAGCATCGAGAGGCTCTTAGTTTTGAGGACCCTGCCCCAGCCAAACAGCCCCGGCGGGAAGCTCTGCCTTCCAAAACGCCAATTCAGGGGCTACAGGTTGACATCGATGGCACGGCCTCGACAGATCACCTGTTGGACTGCTCTGGGGTACCGGCCCATACCGGTACCGACATCCAGGCAGCCGTGGCGTCTATGGGCAATACTGTCCAATCCATGCAGCAGGCCGTCATGGCTTTCATTAAAGCTGCAACGCCATCGGTACCGCCTCCAGCGGTTCCGGGCCCGGTTCCGGTATCGTCCGCCATGCCGGAACCCAGGCCTTCCTCTTCTAAACGCAAATCGGTACCGTATGGGCTTTCGCTCCATACCGCTTCCATACCCGGTACGCCCGATGTCGATACCGATCGGTATGCGTATCGTGCGTTGGAGGAAACTAGAGAATACACCGATTCCTCTGAGGATTTTGGCTCCTCTGATGAGTCTGCAGAGCTCTCCCTTGACCTTCCTGAGGAACCTTCTTCTCCAAAAAGGAGAATGTCTCCTCCAGAGGATTTGTCCTTTCAGGATTTTATTTTAGAAATGGCTAAAGGCCTTTCTATCACTACCTCCTCTGAAAGGGAACCAAGGTCAAAAAGATTGGATATTTTAGGATACTCTAAGTCTCCTAAAGAAGCAGTTACCCTGCCTATCCATGAAATCCTTCAGGAACAATTGATGGATTTCTGGGAGAACCCTTTAACTCTGTCTCCTTATTCCCGTAGGTTGGACACCATGTATCGGGTCCCTCCTTCTCCTGGTTTTCAGAAAACTCAATTGCCTCACCACTCCATTGTGGTAAAGTCTGCAATGAAAAAGATCAAGAGTACTAAAAGGCACTCTTCTACACCTCCAGGAAGGGAATGTAAGACACTGGACTCTTTTGGTAGGAAAATCTTCCAGGCTAGTATGCTTATAGCCAGGATTAATTCCTACAGCCTCTATATGGGCATGTTCCTAGGGGAACTTGCCCAGAAAGTGCGGCATTTTGCCCCCTTTATCCCTGAGGATAAACAGGAGGACTTCCTTTCTGTAGTGAAACAACTTTCAGATGTTTCTAAGTTCTCCAACAGAGCTGCCTTTGATTCCTTCGAGGGAGCCAGCAGAGCTTCTGGCATTGCTATTGCAGCCAGACGTCTGGCTTGGCTCCAGGCTTCTGATCTGGAACCCTGGGTTCTAGATGGCTTACGGAATCTGCCCTGTACAGGTGAGAACTTATTCGGTGCAGAGTGGCAAGTTAAAGCCACTCAAATGGACGCTGAAAATGCCACCTTAGAGAGACTTTCTAAGTCCACTTCTACTCCCACTAAGAAGAAGTCTTTCAAGAGGCCTTATTATAAGAAGGCCAGATATGCTTCCAATACTGGCCAGCAATCTTCTCAACCTCGTTTTGCGGCTAAACGTCAGCAAACGAAACAAGCAAGAGCAAAGCCTGCAGCAGCTACTACAGCTCAACAGGCTCCACCCCCTCAGGGGTTTTGACTTGCCCCTAGAGAACTTGCCATTCCTGGTTCTGGACCAACCAGAACCTCTCACCATACCTGGAAGGTTAGCTCACTTTGCTCCCAGATGGGAACAAATCACAACAGAGCAATGGACCCTCTCTATCATCCGAGAGGGTTACAAACTTCATTTCTCCAACCTTCCTCCTCATCACATGGTGAGACCCTTCAATTCTCCATCTCCTCTCCTAGCCCTGTTGGGTCGGGAGATCTCTTCTCTGCTTGCCCAAGGGGCCATAGAAGAGGTTCCTCTTCATCAACAAGGGTCAGGTTTCTACTCCCCCTATTTTCTCATTCCAAAGAAGACAGGGGGATTCAGACCAATCCTAGATCTGAGAGAATTGAACAAATTTCTGTACAAGGAGAAATTCAAAATGCTCTCTTTGGGCATTCTCCTTCCATACCTTCAGAGTCAGGACTGGCTTTGTTCTCTAGACCTGCAGGATGCGTATACACATCTACTCATCCATCCATCCCACAGAAAATATCTTCGCTTTCTGTTCAGGGGAAGTCATTACCAATACAGAGTACTTCCCTTCGGTCTCGCCTCTGCCCCAAGAGTCTTTACCAAATGCATGGCAGTCGTAGCCGCATTTCTCAGAAGCATGGGGATTTTCGTATTCCCATATCTGGACGACTGGCTCATTCGAGCTCCAACTCAGTCGCAGGCCCAGATTTCCCTAGACCGCACAAGGAGCCTTCTGCAGTATCTGGGACTGGTGGTAAACCTTCCCAAGTCTCAACTCAGCCCTACTCAGTCTCTAGAATTCATAGGGGCCCAGTTGGACACCACCACTGCAAGAGCCTACCTTCCACTGGTTCGGGGTCAGCGTCTGCTGAGCTTGGCCTCCCAAGCCCAGTCCAGTACTCACTTGACAGCCAGGGAAATGCTACGCCTCCTGGGCCATATGGCCTCCACAGTACATGTGGTGCCCTATGCTCGTCTTCATATGAGAGCAGCTCAATGGACCCTGGCCACCCAGTGGACTCAGGCGTCGGGAGCACTCTCAGACCAAATACAAACCTCAAAACGTCTGTCTTGGTCCCTCCATTGGTGGATATCCACCAAGAATCTGTTGTTGGGGGCTCCCTTTCAGCCCTTGCTACCCCAAGCAACCCTCACAACAGATGCCTCCCAATTGGGGTGGGGAGCCCATCTGCTAACTCTCTCCACTCAGGGCACTTGGTCTCCACAGGAGGCCACCCTTCATATCAACCTCCTGGAACTGCGAGCAATTTACCTTGCCCTCAAGGTCTTCTATACCCTCCTTGCCAACCTGACTGTCCTGGTTCAGACAGACAATCAGGTGGCCATGTTTTACATAAACAAACAAGGAGGGACGGGCTCTCTGTCGCTTTGCAACGAAGCTCTCAGATTATGGGCCTTCGCCAGAGAGCACCAAATTCATCTGCTAGCAGTGTATCTTCCAGGAGTTCAAAACTCTCGAGCAGACAGGCTCAGTCGAGTTCTGCTGCCACACGAGTGGTCCCTACACGTGGACCAGATAAGCAGAATCTTTCAGGAATGGGGGACCCCGGACATAGACCTCTTTGCAAGTCCGTGGAATGCCAAACTTCCCCGGTTCTGTTCCAGGACTCCGTGTCAGGAAGCTCAGGCCACGGACGCCTTTCTCCTCCATTGGGGTCAGGCGTTCCTATATGCCTTTCCACCCATTCCGCTGATTCCCAAGACTCTGTTCAAACTCCAGAGAGATCACGGCTCTATGATCCTCATAGCTCCACGCTGGCCACGCCAAGTGTGGTTCCCTCTGCTTCTACAGCTCTCCCAGGGATCCTCCCTGGACTTAGGAGCTGCACCAGACCTTCTGTCTCAGGAGGAGGGGACTTTGTGGCACCCAAACCCCAAATCCCTACATCTCCGAGCTTGGTTACTGAAGGCTTAAGTCTTCAAGACTTTAATCTTTCTCAACCTGTGAAAGATATCCTTCATGCCTCTAGGAAACCTTCCACGAGGCGGTCTTATGCTTTCAAATGGAAACGTTTTTCCATTTGGTGTGCTCAGCAGGGCCTTGACCCTCTGGCACTTCCTTTGAATTCCCTCTTAGACTATCTCCTGCATCTTTCCAATGCAGGCCTTAAGACGAATTCTGTAAGAGTCCATTTAAGTGCTATTTCAGCATCCCTGAAAACTATAAATGGACAACCTATCTCCTCTCATCCTCTTGTTGCAAGATTCATGAGAGGCCTGACTCTCACTAAACCTCCCATCAGACCCCCCCCCGGTCGCATGGGATTTGAATCTAGTGCTTGGTCAGCTTATGAAGCCACCTTTTGAGCCGTTATTTTCTACCTCCTTGAAATTTCTTTCCTGGAAGGTACTATTCCTAATTGCAGTCACTTCCGCTCGCCGCATCAGCGAACTGCAGGCTCTAGTGGCTAATCCACCTTATACAAGATTTCATCATGACAAGGTGGTCCTTAGGACGAATCCCCACTTTATGCCCAAAGTGGTCTCGCCTTTTCATCTTAATCAAGAGGTATATCTACCGGTTTTTTTTCCGGCTCCTCATGCATCCAGTGCAGAGAGGAACCTTCATACTCTGGATTGTAAAAGAGCTCTAGCCTTTTACCTTAATAGGACTCAGCCACATCGAAAGTCTTCTCAACTTTTCGTGGCTTTTGATCCTTCACATTTGGGACTTCCAGTCTCCAAGCGTACACTTTCCAATTGGATTGCTCAGTGTATTTCCTTTGCTTACCAGAGTAAAAACATTTCTCTGGAAGGCCATGTCACAGCTCACAATGTGAGAGCCATGGCAACTTCTATGGCTCATCTGCACTCTGTTTCCATTGATCAGATCTGTCGAGCCGCTACCTGGGCCTCGGTTCATACCTTTACAGCCCATTACTGTTTGGACAAGGACTCCCGCCGGGATGCCTTGTTTGGCCAGGCTGTCCTCAAACACCTGTTCCATTCTTAGACAACTCCTGCCCACCTTCCCAGGATGGATGCCTGAGATCCATACGAAGATGGCGAACCCTTGGAGGGGGATCTCCCAGGCATCTCAGCTAGGGAGTCCCCATATGTGAGGACTTATTCCTGCTTGTTCCTGGAGATAGCACAGTTACTTACCTGTAACAGGTGATCTCTGGGAACAGCAGGAATTAGTCCTCACAACCCACCCACCTCCCCTAGGAGTTGTATCTTCTATCTATCTGTCTTCCTGTCCTCTCTCTATTGTCTCAGCTATAAACTCGAAACTGAGGAGAGCTGTTCAGGAAGGCGGGAAGGCAGCGCGCATGTGCAGTGGGAGGTCCCAAAAGCTTCCATTCTAGGAAGCTGGGGAGCTTTCCCGCGCAGGCTCCGTCGGTTCCGACGTACCCATATGTGAGGACTAATTCCTGCTGTTCCCAGAGATCACCTGTTACAGGTAAGTAACTGTGCTTTACTTACCTGTAACAGGTGATCTCCGGAACAGCAAGAATTAGTCTTCACAACCCGCCCACCTCCCCTGGGAGTTGTATCTCTCTTTTTCTCTATTCCTTCCTCTCCTCTCCTGCCGGCACAGCTATGAAACTCAACTGGGGAGAGGCAGTAGGAAGGGCGGGAAGCCACCGCGCAGGCGCGGGGGATGCTCCCAAAGGCTTTCTGATTGGATGCTGGGGAGCATTTCCCGTGCGGGCTCCGTCGGCGACGTCTCCCACGTGTGAAGACTAATTCCTGCTGTTCCGGAGATCACCTGTTACAGGTAAGTAACTGTGCTTTCTCTAGATATAAAGGAAGCGCATACACACATCCTCATTCATCCAGAATGCAGGAAGTATCTACGCTTCATCTTCCAGGGAAATCACTATCAATACAGAGTCCTTCCGTTCGGACTCGCCTTTGCCCCAAGAGTCTTCACAAAGTGCATGATGATTGTAGCTACATATCTTAGGACTCTCGGGATATTCATCTATCAGACGACTGGCTGATAAGGGCAGCCACCTCACAGGAGGTTCTTTATCCCTCCTTTGTACAATGCAGGTACTGCAACATCTGGGATTTGGGATAAATCTTCCAAAATCCCATCTAGCTCCCACTCAAACATTAGAATTCATAAGAGCTCTTCTGGACACTCAGCGGTGAAGGACATTTCTACCCCAGGATTACTGTACTTGCCTAGTGCAGCTCACACCTCAAGTGCGGCTCAGACCATCTCTCGACTAGGGACATGCTGCAACTTCTAGGCCATATGGCCTCTACAGTGCATGTTCCATCTGCTCATGCGAACAGCTCAATGGACTCTTGCTTCCCAGTGGAAGCAGGTCTCCAGGGCCCTCAGGGACCAGATCCAAGTCAGACCTTCTCACTGAGTACCTTCTATGGTGGTGTACCTCAGGAAATCTCCTTGTAGGGTCACCTTTTCAGATGCCTCCACATCAATGCATCCTGACAATGGATGCCTCCAAATTGGGCTGGGGAGCCCACTTAGGTTGTCTCTCCTAAATTTACTGGAGCTTTGTGATATCTTCAATGCCCTCAAGGTGTTTCAACAACAATTACACGCACAGAGTTCTCGTCCAGATGGACAATCAGGTAGCCATGTTTTATGTGAACAAGCAGAGAGGAACGGGCTCTTGGCCTTTCTGCAAAGAGGCTCTCCATCTTTGGTCCTTTGCCATTGCTCATTGGATATACCTCCAAAAGGTATATCTGCCAGGACAGCAAAATGTCCTAGCAGACAGGTTGAGCCGGATCCTTCTTCCACAAAAATGGTCCCGCCATCTGGAGACCATCTTCTTCATCTTTCAGATCTGGGGATTTCTGGAGATAGACCTTTTTTGCCACTCTTCAAAACACCAAACGTCCTTGTTTCTGCACCAGAACCCCGATGTCCAGCTTCCAACATGCAGATGCTTTCCACCTTCACTGGGGTCAGATTTCCTGTATGCCTTTCCTCTCATACCCCTGATTCCCAAAACGCTTTTCAAGCTTCAAGCAGACAGGGGCCACATGATCCTCATAGCCCCATGCTGGCCATGCCAACCATGGTTTCTCCTCCTGCTGCGTCTGTTCCAGACTCACCCCCTGAGTCTCGGGTCAGCTCCTGATATTCTCTTCCAGGAGGAAGGGACGCTACTCCAGCCCAATCCGCAGTCTCTCTATCTCATAACTTGGCTGTTGAAAGTGTAGTGTTACAAGATCTTAACCTTCCTCAGGAAGTGGCGTAGGTTCTCTACCTGGTGTTCCCAGAAGGAGTTTAATCCCTTCTCAGCTCCTGTGGAGTCTCTCCTTCAGTATCTCCTCCATCTTTCATCCTCTGGTCTCAAGACAAATCATTGAGGATTCACCTCAGTGCAATTACTGCTTCTCGCCATCTGTTGGATGGGCAGCCTATCTCCTCACAGCCGCTTGTGGCGCATTTCATGAGAGGGCTCTTATTGACCAAGCCTCCCATCAGATCACCACTGGTGGCATGGGATCTTAATGTCATGTTAGGGCAGCTCCTCAAGCCACCTTTTGAACCTTTAGCCACAACCTCACTAAAGTTTCTCTCATGGAAGGTTATTTTCCTAATTGCCCTCACTTCAGCTAGACACATCAGTGAGCTTCAGGCTTTGGTGGCAGACCCACCTTACACCCAGTTCCACCATGATAAGGTTGTCCTTAGGACTCGCCCCCATTTCATGCCAAAGGTGGTATCTCCTTTTCAATCTCAATCAATTAGTTTACCTTCCTGTCTTTTTCCCTAGATCACATTCCTCTAGGGCACACCCTTGACTGCAAGCGTGCCTTAGCATTTTATCTTCAAAGGACTCGAGAGCCCTGCAGAGTTTCGCTGTTGTTCATTTCCTTTGATCCTAGTCACTTGGGTATCCCAGTTTCTAAACGTACTCTATCCAAATGGATAGCAGATTGCATCTCATTTGCTTATGATAGGGCAGGACTATCACTTCACTATCCCTGCCCATAATGTTCATGCCATGGCTGCCTTGATGGCAAGCCTACGTTCCATGGCCATTGACGAAATCTGCAAAGCAGCTACCCAGTTTTCGGTACATAGGTACATACCTTTGCTGCTTATTACTGTCTTGACAAGGACTCCCGCCGGGAGGCCATGTTTTGTCAGGCTGTACTCCACCTCTTTCAGACTTAGGACAACTCCTACACTCCATTCAGGAACTTAACGATACCAGACATCCATAGAGGATACATGATCTCTTGATGCCTACTCTGAGGCAAACCTACCGATTCTTAGGTCATTTTTTGGAATCTGGGAGTTAGGGAGTCCCATATGTGAAGACTACATTCCTAATTTGTTCCTGGAGATAGCGTAATTACTCACCTGTAACAGGTGATCTCCGGGAACAGCAGGAATTTAGTCTTCACAACCCGCCCTCCTTCCCTAGGAGTTATAGAGTTTCTCTTTTCTCTTCTTTTATCTCCGCTACAAACTTAACTGAAGAGGGAGAGTTGCAAAGGTGGGAAGGCAACAATGCAGATGCAGTGGGATCCTCCCAAACACTTTCGTATTGGACAATGGGGAGCGTTCCTGCGTGGACTTCGTTGGTACCGACGACACTCATATGTGAAGACTAAATTCATGCTGTTCCCAGAGATCATCTCCCTCTCCCTTTCCTTCATCCTCTGAACTCCAGTTTACATTTTGGCATTTGACCCATTGTTAGCTGCTTCTTTTCTGATTCTCTTTCCCATCTCTCTTCCAATAAAAAAAAATTCTTGGATATCAGAGTTGAGTTGGGATTTGGAATCCCTGATGCAGGCAGGTGCCGAAACACAGCTGTATTGGATCCCCCTAATAAATTGGATGAATTGATCAGTCATCTCCAGGAACAAGCAGGAATGTAGTCTTTTATTTAGTTACACAATTACAGCGATTGCAATTAGTTCATCACACAGCAGCACGTATTCTGATGCATGCTTCACGCTTTGACCATATCACCCCCCTCCTAATTCACCTGCACTGGCTTCCACTTGTCTATCGTATTTATTTCAAAGTTCTCATCCATGTGCATAAAACCATTCACACCGGTGTCCCTCTCTATCTTGCAGATCAGATTCACCTTCACTCCTCCCACCGTTCCCTTCGGTCAGTCCGTCTGAATCGTATGTACCTTCCCTCTCCGTCACAGGCTCATCTTGAATCTACACGTTCTTCTGCTTTTTTCTTCTTGGGCCTCCGACTCTGGAACTCGCTTCCCCTTGCCCTCCGCCTCGAGCCCTCTTATAAAACCTTCAAGACCATTCTGAAGACCCACTTATTCTCCTCTGCTTTTCACCTTCCTCCCCCCCTTCTCCCCTATCTCCCCCACCTCGTTGAATGTTGATGTTCCCAAACCCTCTGTTTCCTTTGTATTATTACCGCTATGTTTTTGTTTTCTGTATTCTTTCTCTACACTGTTCTATCTCCTTCTTTTCTTTTATTATAGCGTTCTTTTCCTTCTCAGCAGCCTTATTTTTGATATTGTAAGCCATTCTGTGCCTTGTGGTATGAGTGGTATATCAAATGTGTTAATAAAGATAAAGAAAGATAAATATATTCTTTACTTCTATACCGCTCCTTCCAGAGATCAAGGGCGGTTTACAGGGAACAATTTTACAGTTTTACATGGAACAGCAGTTATAACTATTTACAGGCAACATTGCATGAAATTGTGTCATGAACTATTTACAATGAACAATAAACATATTTTACAAACAATCTTGTGTGAATCTTAGTAGTTATTTTCTTCATTTGGTAAGGTGTTTGGGGGGGTTAATAGACTGTGGGTTCAGGAGGGGAGGGTAATCGGCTGTGGGTTCTGGAGGTTAGTGGGTTGTTTCTTTGATTGTTGAGGGGCAGCTCGTGGGAGGTAGGGGATTTCAAAATGTTCGGTGAAAAGGTGAGTTTAAGTTCTTTTCTGAATAGTTGGAGGTCCTTTGTCATGTGGAGGGTCAGTGGAAGTTCGTTCCAGAGGGTGGGGGCAGCAAATGAAAAGGCTCTGGAGCTTGTAGTTTTCTTCCTCTTGCAGATGGTTTTGTGTATGTTGAGTGAGTGGGTTGCATTTTGCCTGCGTGTTCTGGATTCTGATGGGGAGTGTATGAGGGTGGTTAGGTGTGAGGGGGAGATGTCATTGAGGAGTTTGAATGTTGTTAGGAGTATTTTATATTTTATCCGGCTATTTATAGGGAGCCAGTGTAGGTCTAGTAGGATGGGGGTTATGTGGTCGGTTAAACTTGCCTTTGTTATTACCTTATTATATTACCAACTAAAGAGTGAACCCCTAATAACTGAGCTATTCATTCATTTGTTTTTATTTTTTTGTCGGAGGTTTTTGCCATGAGAGATTACAGGAAAATTGCTCACTCCTGAGGCGTAACTTCCCTTTTAATTACTTAATATGGTAACCAAACCATTGTATAAAACATGTGAAGTAATTGCAAATCTTATATTATGCTACTACACAAATACCCAATGCAGAATTCAAACGAACACAGTACTGCGTTTAGAACCGTTCTTCTCTTTCCGGCCCTGTTTCAACGCTTTACTTTCCGCCCTATATTTTGCTTATCCAAGAAGATTTTACTTATCCAAAATGAAGTCAGCTTGTGGAATCTTGTATCTCTTGTATTCCGCAACTTAACAGCAGAAAACGGAAGGACATTCCTTATTCTTTCAAGCTGGTATCGTCCTCAGTTGAACTTATGTGACAGGATCTTTAAAACAGCGCATGGCATTTAAAGAATCAGCTAATACACGCCTCCGTGACATCACAGTAGGCTCGCCCAATCGTTCCAGGTTCAACCCCATTGGTTCCACAGAATTAGTACGAAAAATCCAACTTTGTTCTAATGCTTGCAGTTTTTGCTCTCTATCCCCTCCACGGGAGTGCTGTGGAACATGATCGATGATCCTCCATTGAATATCTGAAAAAGAGTGGTTGAAATCAATACAATGTTGCACAAGTGGTGCCGAAAGCACCGAATTGCGTACCCTTGAAGCATGTTCTTGTAATCTTAATTTTACCTTACGTACAGTTCGCCCAACATAAATCTTAGGACAGGGACACACTAAAACATACACCACATAATCTGAGCTGCAAGTAGTAGACCAGCGAGAGCGTTGTATTATAGTGGTAGTGGGAATCATCCATTCGGCCCCCTCAATAGTCTGCTGACATAGGACCCAAGCCAAACCTCTGAGACATTTATAGTGGCCCTGTGGGAGACCAGCCACTTCTGGACTCTGCCAAGGTTTATTTAACAAATTAGCTATGTTGGGGCCCCTGGTGTATGCTATACGTAGCGTTTTTTGAAAACATGGATGAAGAGCCAAGATGTGCCAATGGCGTAGTAGTATAGCCCGAATACGTGGGATATGAATCATACAAGGTAATATGCCTGTAATGTGGTCATCCGCATCTGATCTTCCAGAGAATCGTAACCACTCCCGATGAGTGTTACGTGCTCTCACATGAGCCTGACGGACTATGGAGCTCGGATAGCCTCTGGATAACAGACGTGATCTTAACTCCTGTGCATGTTTTTCAAATTCCTCCCCAGAGTTACAAATCCGACGAAGGCGGAGAAATTGTCCATATGGTAAACCCCGTTTAAGAGCCGGGGGATGAAAACTCGTGAAATCCAAAAGTGTATTTCTTTGTACTGATTTCCTGTAAAGAGTGGAGCAGAGCCTCCCATCATGCTTGAAAATTGTGATATCTAAAAATTCTATCTTCTGCATGTGGGAATGTAATGTGAAGGCTAGCTTTTCTTTTTGGTCATTAAGCCAAACCAAAAAACCTTGCAAGGCTTCCTCTGTACCTTTCCAGAGAAAAAAGATGTCATCCAAAAACCGTACCCAGAGATCAATTTTGTTATACCACTCTGATGGAAACAACAACTTCTCCTCAAAATCCGCAAGATATAAGGTAGCTATAGAGGGGGCTACTGTTGCCCCCATTGCTATGCCATAGATCTGATAGAAAAATTCTCCCTCAAACTGGAAAAAATTCCTGGTCAAAACCAAAGATAACATCTGTAAGAGGAAGGATTTTGGTAAACGAGATGGCAGTGGTAAATCCAACTCAGCTATTATAGTTAACGCCTCCTCTTGAGAAATGTTAGTGTAGAGGGCTACAACATCTAATGTAACCAGAAGAATGTTCTCAATAGGATAGGTGATCGAATCCATCTTTTCTAAAAAATGGACTGAATCCCGAATATAAGAAGAGACTTGCTGGGCACAAGGTCTTAAAAAGATATCACAAAACTGGGACAATGGCTCCAACATGGAGCCTCTGCAAGAAACTATTGGTCGGCCTGGTGGTGACAGCAAGGACTTATGAACTTTAGGCACTGTATAAAAATTAGGAATCAGAGGATGTTTTGGAGTCAGAAAACTAAATTCCTTCCTAGTTAGCCAACCTCGATCTAAACCTTCCTGCATGAGAGTCATTATTCTATCCCGTACTTCCCCCGATGGATCCCCCTCCAAATGTTGGTAGAAAGCTGTATCATTTAAATGAGTCCACGCCGTACGTCTATAGTATTCCACTGATTGAATCACAGTGGCTCCCCCTTTATCAGCCTTTCTGATAACGATATTGGAAGCTTGGCGTAATTCCTTTAAGGCCAACCATTGAGATTTAGTCAAATTATTGGCTGCCTGAGCTGTTCTGTCAGAAGATAAATGTTCCTCCATCTGGTTCACATCATGTAATACCAGCTGCTGAAATGTTGAAATATGAGGATCTATTTCACCTCCGGGGAGCCATTTCGAAGGAGGACGTACTACTGAACTATCTGGGATAAGGGGATTTACTGCACAAAACTGGACTACTCGTAATTTTCGAAAAAATTTATATAGAGCGATCCTCACTTTAAAAGGATGGTAATGAACCCGGGGAACAAACGAGAGCCCCTTATTTAAGACAATTTCTTGTGTCTCCGTTAGGGGGCTATCAGTGATGTTAATCACTGTAGTTTCGCCCGCTGTCTGGTAAGGGGACCCAGATGTTGATCTAGGGTCTGATCCTGATATTCCTCTCCTGACTGCCACCCTCGGCGTCGGCCTCTGCCACGCCGACCTCGCCGAAAAACCTGTTCTTGGGGTGCTGCGGATCTACTACGGCCAGACCGTCCTCGTCGGGCATTCCCATGATCTTCAGAGCTTTCTTCCTCAGATTCAAATTCCGAAGAAGAATGAAACAATGATTGTTTATGTTGCTCTATGGGAAATTTCTTAGCCCAGGTGAAGACCTGATCTAATTCATAGTCCTTTTGGTCTCTCGTAAATTTCTTAATTTTGATAGATTTAATATACTCTCTAAATTGATCTAGTTGGCCCGTCATATCAGCCATCTGAATATTAAACCGATCCTCCGTGGATTGTAATTTAATTTGTGCCTCCAACGTGGCTACTTCAGCTCTCAGTTTCAGTTGCTCAACCGCTGAACGTTGACTTAGCAAAGCTACCAAGTCCAAACTACACTTATTAAGTATGCTATTCCATTTTGCATGAAACACCTCATCATCTGCATACAACTTAGGGGCTTTTAACACCCGAAGCCCCCGCGGACTCATGGTAGATTTCAAATATTGATTCATTGCTAGTTCATGAAATTCAGTCCGAATTAATTTCTTGTTAAGCAGCAGTAGATCATGAAACGAGGAAGAATGGCTGCTGTTAAGTTGTGGAATACAAGAGATACAAGATTCCACAAGCTGACTTCATTTTGGATAAGTAAAATCTTCTTGGATAAGCAAAATATAGGGCGGAAAGTAAAGCGTTGAAACAGGGCCGGAAAGAGAAGAACGGTTCTAAACACAGTACTGTGTTCGTTTGAATTCTGCATTGGGTATTTGTGTAGTAGCATAATATAAGATTTGCAATTACTTCACATGTTTTATACAATGGTTTGGTTACCATATTAAGTAATTAAAAGGGAAGTTACGCCTCAGGAGTGAGCAATTTTCCTGCAATCTCTCATGGCAAAAACCTCCGACAAAAAAATAAAAACAAATGAATGAATAGCTCAGTTATTAGGGGTTCACTCTTTAGTTGGTAATATATTATTGTTTAATAAGGGTGAAGGGTGGTTTTAAGATATTTGTTATTACCTTGGCACAGATGTTCTGGGCTCTTTGGAGTAAATTTGTATTTTTTAGCGGCAGGCCATTTAGTAGACTATTACAATAGTCGAAGTGGGGGGTGATGAGTGTGTTGACTACAGATCTAAAATCGTGGGTGACGAGGAGGGGTCTTAGGTGCTGTATGGTCTTTAGTTTATAGAATACAGTTTTTACTGTCTTTTTATGTGAGGGAGCATGCTGAGTGTGTGTTCTAATATTATCCCTAGGTATTTTACTTCTTTTTTGACAGGGATAGTAGTATTGTTGATTGTGATGGTTGTTGGGTAGGTAGCATCAGGTTTTCTTGTTACAAACATTGCTTCTGTTTTTTTAAGGTTAATGCTGAGACAGTTGGTTTCTAGCCAGGAGTTAGCCTCTCTGATACATTCAGATAAGTTGTGGTAGGAGGGGTTGTTGGTGTTTATGGGGATAGCGAGAATGATGTCATCGGCATAATTGAAATGGTTAATTTTATATTTTTTAAATATGTTTGTGATGGGCTGTAGGTATAGATTAAAAAGGAGGGCGGAGAGGGCTGAGCCTTGTGGAATACCTTGTCCTTGAGAGAACATTTCTGAGGTGTTTTGGCCTATTTGGACACGTATCAATCTGTGAGTAATATATGACATAAACCATTTGAGGACTGTCCCTCCTATTCCCAGGTTTTCTAGTTTATTAATTAGTGTGTTATGGTTAATATTGTTCAATGCGGCAGTTGTATCTATGAAAAGTAGGATGAATCACTGTTTGTTGTCGTCTGTACCTCTAATGAGGTAATCCATCAGTGTTAGTAGGGTTTCAATGCCATGGAATGGGCGGAAACCAAATTGGTGTGAGTCAAGGGGTTTGTGTATGTCAACGTAATCTTGTAGTTGGAGTTGTATGATTTTTTTTTCTATTATTTTAGCAATGAACGGTATATTGGCTATGGGCCTGTATGAGTTTGGGTCTTTTGGATCTAGTTTATTATTTTTTAGGATAGGACGTATGGAGTTGAACTTAAGGGCATCAGGCATGATGCCTTGTGATAGTGATTAACTATGTTTTGGATGTTTGTAGCGAGTTCAGCTTTGGTGGATTTGATCCATGATACTGGGCATGGGTCAAGAGGGGAGGTTGTGGTATTAATCATTGTTATGATCTTGAGGAGGTGTTTTTGGTCATCTTTATGGAAGGTTGTCCATTTATTTGAGGTTTTTGGATCGGTATGCATTGTTGTACTTGTGTTAGGGGGTTTACTTTTTAGTTTCTCAGCAAAGTGTGCAGCTAATGTTTGTACGCTTATTGTGGAGTGTTCAGATTCTGGCTTTTGGGTTTTTGTTAGTGTTTTACAATTGCAAATAATTCTCTGGGACGATTTATAGCCATGTTTATTACTTTAGAGTGGTAGTCTCTTTTTGATTTGTTGATTGCGTCTTTATATGCATTGAGTAAGCTTATGTATTGGGATTTGTTTTCATTCAATTTTGTTATTCTCCATCTCTTTTCTTGCTTTCTCAGTTGTTTTTTAGCTTGGCAAGGTCTCTAGTGAACCATTTTTCTGACTTTTTTATTGTTTTTTGTGTGACTTTCGTGGGGGCGGCTGCCTTTTGGATTGTTAGGTTCCATTGGTTTATGGTTGTATTAAAATTTGATGAGTTTGTTGTGAGTTTGGGTATTACCTTGTCTAGGAAGGCATCTTTATCAAAGTGGGTAAAGCGTGAGTTATGTGTGGTGCTTGTTGTTTTGTTAGTAGGTGTTTGTGTGAGGAGATAGAAGCTTATTAAATGATGGTCAGACCAGGGTACTTCTGCTATGGTTGGGGGGGGTGTGGAGTTGGTGGTTATCGAAAGGGGTTTGGAGGAAGACGAGGTCTAGTGTGTTACCCTTTATGTGCGTGGGGGCATGTATGATCTGTTCGTATCCCATTTCTGTCATAGTGTCCATGAAGTTTATTATGTGGGGTGGGTTAAGTGATGGGAGGTTCAGGTCACCCAGTATAATAAGTGGTTTTCTCTGTGAGGCTGTACATGCAAGTTCGAGAATGGGGGTGAGGTTTTTGTGGTCGGCAGATGGGGGTCTATAGATGAGGCAGAGTGCAAGGGTTTTATTCTCTGTTGATGATGTCCATGCCATCTATACTATTTATGTTTGTTAGGGTGTATTGGAGGTCTCTTTTGGTGAGGATGAGGGCTCCACCTCTTCTTTTGGCATCCCGGTGACAGTTGAATAAGTCATATTGTTGTGTGTATAGTTGGTTTAATAGGATTGTATCTGTGGGTGCAAGCCATGTCTCGGTGATGAATAGTATGTCGGGTTTTTCATCTCTGATCATGTCATTGATGATTGGTAATTTGTTCCTTATGGAACAAATGTTTATTAGGATGAGTTTTCTCCTGTTGGTTGTGTTGGAGGAGCCATTTACATTAATGGGTTGTTGTTGGTTTATTTGGATTAGTCTGGGATAGGGTCTGTGGATATTGTGGCGTGGATTATGGTTATGTGTGTGGATATATGTTGGGGCGTGTAATGTGTTTCGGTATGTGTTGTGGATAATGGGAATGTTATAGGAGGTTTGGTCAAGTTTGTATGTGTAAATATTGTGTATTAGGAGAGTTTCAGGAGGAGAGGGAGGGGAAGGGCTTGAAGCTTTATGGTGGCCATTTTGTGGTTTGAGGAGGTGGGGGGGGGGGGGTTGTGTATGAGAGAACCCTGTGTGTGAGAGTCTCCGAGGATGGCAATGATGGTTCTAGTGTAGGTGGTTCTCATGAGTTGTGTATAGTACAAGTTATGGTACACAATAGTGTCTTGATGTAAGAGTAGTGTATTGCTGAGTCTAAGGCACAATTTCTGTACTGGTCAATAGTGTGTTGACAAGTCAATGTAAACTTAGACAGATGGCACAGATTATAGCAGATAGCGGAGTTGCTATGTAGTTCAAAGCAGATGGAACAAATTCTGGCACAGTTCAGCTGCGTGTTGACAAAGCAGTGTAAACTTAGGCAGATAGTACAATTTATAGCAAATTCTAGGCAGTTTAGGCAGATGGCATAAATTCTAGGACAGTTCAGTGGTGTGTTGCCAAAGCAATGCAGACTTAGTCTTCACATATGGGTATCGTCGGTACCAACGGAGCCTGCGCAGGAATGCGCCCCAGCGTCCAATAGGAAAGCTTTTGGGAGCATCCCACAGCTCCTGTGTGCTGCCTTCCCGCCTTTCCCAACTGTCCCTCTCCAGTTCTTCGTTTTTTGCGGAGCCGACAGGTCGCACATCCTGTCACTGCATAAAATTCCCTTCTTATACTTCTTTTTTGTGGTCGCGTCTGCCTTCCCTCGACGCTATACCGGTACCGCTGGTGGTTCTTTTCTTTTTTTCTAACCCCCCCCCCAAAAAAAAACTTTGTTTCTGTAGTCTTTCTCCAGTAATTTTCTTCTTGGGTGCCACGTGCCATTTTGGGCACTAGGCCCAACTTTTCCCTTAAAATGGAAAAACCCGCTTCGGGTTTTAAAAAGTGTTTTAAGTGTGGCGGTACCATCTCCGTCACTGACACCCATGAGTGGTGCCTCAAATGTTTAGGTCCTGACCACTCTATTTGAGAGTGTGTTGCCTGTGGAATGATGTCAAAAAAGGGGCCGGCAAAACCGAGCTGCTAAGCTCAGCACCCTTTTTCCCTCCGATGCAGCCTCTGTGGCATCGATGTCCTCTAGGGCTTCATCTTCCTCCCATGGATCTCAGGTAACTAAACATAAATCTAGCCGGTCCTCAAAGGGTAGATCTCCTTCTAAACATCGAGATGCCTCTGGCGTTGCCCTTGAGGGACTTTCACTGGCAAAATTTCCCCGGCGGGAGGCTTCGGCTTCCAAAGCACTAACGGGGCTTCAGGATGTTCTCGAGGCTTCAAACTCGGCAGAACTACTGGTGCCATGCTCTGGGGTTCCGGCCGCTTTAACCGGCACCGATACCCAAGCATCGGCAGCGTCGATAAACCAGAGATTCTTGGCTACTGAATGCAGTCTGGCGGCTCTTCTCACGGCCTCGATGCCCCTGAAACCACTTCAGACAATTCAACTGATACCGGCATCGACTGCAGTACCGGCACTGACTGCATCGACTTTGGCAGGTATTCTACCGGGACCGAGTCATGCGTCTCTATCCGGCATCGACAAGTCGGTACTGGACCACTCCGATGCCAACTTCAATCGGTACTGGTACCGTGCCTTGCACGATCACCCGGATCGGAGATACTGCGAATCCTCGGATGAGTCTGAAGACTCCGAAGGCTCTGCCGATACCAAAGTACTACTTCCCGAAGATTCCTCTTCTCCTCAGCGTAGGATGTCTTCACCAGAGGATATGTCCTTTCAGGATTTTATCCGAGATGTGGCCCAAGGTCTTTCCATCACAGTGGCTCCTGAAAAAGAGCCTAGGGCAAAGGAATTAGAAATCCTACAATACCCTAAAGCTCCCAAGGAGGCAGCTACCTTACCTATTCATGAGATCTTGCATGATCTTATGTTAAGGATGTGGGAAACACCTCTAACCACATCTCCTCATTCTAAGACTCGACACCATGTATCGAGTTCCTCCTTGTCCTGGGTTTCAAAAGACTCAATTACCACACCATTCCATGGTGGTGGAATCAGCCTGGAGATGGATGAATAGTGCAAAAAGGCATGCATCTAATCCTCCAGGACGTGAGTGTAGGAATCTTGATGCCTTTGGACGTCGATCCTTCCAGGCTTCCATGCTGTCTGCTAGGATCAGTTCCTATATCTTGTATATGGGAATGTTCCTTAAGGAAGTCACAGGAGACTTACCTTTTATCATCAGGAAGGAGAGGGCTCATAAGAGCTAAGATTATCTTACTCTTGTTAAACCAGCTCAGGATGTTTCCAAGTTTGTGAATCGTGCAGCCTTTGACTGTTTTGAATGCATAAGCAGAACCTCTGCTATCGACATAGGTGCACGCAGAATTGCCTGGCTCCAGGCATCTGACTTAGAAATCTGGGTACAGGACAAACTGGGGAATATACTTTGCACAGGAGAGAATCTCTTGGGCAAGAATTGGCAGGAAAAAGCTAATGAGATAGATGCTGACAATATCACTTTGGATAGATTGTCCAAATCTACAGCTGATCCTGCGAGGAAAAGATCCTCTAAGAAAACATTCTGCAGTAAGAAGAAGTTTTATCCCTCCTATACCCAGCAGGGACATCGTTCAGGTTAGTCTGCCCAAAAGGGACAGCAGCAACAACCTAGGCAACAAAGGAAGCCAAAAGCAGCTAAGCGTCAACCGGCTCAGCAGATTCAGCCTCCACAGGGGCTTTGACTCCTATCTAGAGAACTTTGCTTTCCTGGCCCTGAATGGCCCAGAACCCTCCATCATCCCAGGAAGGTTATGTCATTTTGCCCCTAGATGGTGTCGGATAACAGCAGAAAATTGGACTCTGTCTATTGTACAAGAGGGGTACAAGCTTCATTTCCTCAGCATGCCCCCTCCTACAATAGTAAGACAGTTCAATTCTCAGACCTCTCCCAACGACGAGTTAGGTCAAGAAGTCACAATGCTCCTTGCTCAAGGAGCAATAGAAGAGGTGCCCATTCCCCAACGGGGTACAGGGTTTTACTCCCCCTATTTCCTTATTCCAAAGAAAACAGGAGGACACAGACCCATTCTAGACCTCAGAGAATTGAACAAATTCCTGTTCAAAGAGAAGTTCAAAATGATTTCTCTAGGAACTCTGCTGCCATACCTTCAGAGTCAGGATTGGCTTTGTTCTCTAGATCTCAAGGATGCGTACACTCATGTTCTCATCCATCCAACTCACCGAAGGTTCCTTCGATTCCTGTTTCAAGGGAAGCACTACCAATACAGGGTTCTTCCTTTTGGCCTGGCTTCTGCACCAAGGGTGTTTACAAAATGCATGGCTGTGGGATCATTATTTCTCTGCACCCTGGGAATATTCGTCTTCCCTTACTTAGACTGGCTCATTCGAACCCCTTCAGAGCCAGAAGCCAGGATGGCTCTGTCTCGCACAATGCGCATCCTTCAGTATTTGGGACTTGTCATAAACTTCCCAAAGTCCAACCTTGCTCCGACTCAATCCTTAGAGTTTATAGGAGCTCTTCTGGATACTAGACAGACAAGGGCTTTCATTCCACAGCCCCGCTGCCTTCGCATTGTGCAGTTAGCTTCCCAAGCAGTGCTAAAACCTCACCTCACTGCTTGGGAAATGTTACAGTTGCTAGGCCACATGGCATCCACCGTGCATGTGGTTCCTTATGCTCGCCTCCATATGAGGCAGCCTAGTGGACCTTATCCACTCAGTGGACTCAGGCGTCAGGTTGCCTGTCAGACAAAATAGCAAACTCAGATCTCCTTATTTTGTCCCTCCAATGGTGGCAGTCACCCAAAAACCTTCTGGTGGGGTCTCCTTTTCAGCAACCCCCACCCCAAGCCACTCTAACAGATGCTTCACAGGTGGGTTGGGGAGTCCACCTGCACGGCCTCTCTACCCAGGGTACCTGGACTCCACAGGAGGCCTATCTCCATATCAACCCCCTGGAGCTCAGAGCAATCTTCCTTGCTCTTTGAGTATTTCACACCCAGCTCAGCTACAAAACTGTCCTAGTTCAAACAGACAATCAAGTAGCCATGTTCTATGTGAACAAGCAGGGCGGAACAGGCTCTCTGTCGCTGTGCAACGAAGCTTTGCGACTATGGGCCCTCGCCAGAGAGCATCAGATTCATCTCCTTGCGGTATATCTTCCAGGCATTCAAAACTCTTGGGCAGACAAACTCACTCGAGTTCTGCTTCCACACGAATGGTCTCTCTATGCAGACCAGGTGGCCCAAATTTTTCAAATTTGGGGAACCCCGGACATAGACCTCTTTGCAAGTCCGCTGAATGCCAAACTTCCCCGGTTCTGTTCCGGAATTCCGGCTCAAGGTTGTCAAGCCAGGGATGCTTTCTTCCTTCATTGGGGTCAGGACTTCCTGTATGCCTTTCCACCTATTCCCCTAATTCCCAAAACCCTGTTCAAGCTTCAGAGAGACAGAGGTCATATGATCCTCATAGCTCTACGTTGGCCATGGCAACCGTGGTATCCTCTGCTCTTACATCTCTCTCAAGCTCTGCCTCTGGAGTTAGGATCTGCTCCAGATCTTCTTTCTCAAGAGTACGGGATGCTGTGGCATCCCAATCCCCAGTCTCTGCATCTCAGGGCCTGGTTGCTGAAAGCCTAGAACTTCACAGTCTTAACCTTTCCCAGCAGGTAAAGGATATCCTTCATGCTTCCAGGAAGCCTTCCGCAAGACGCTCTTATGCATTTAAGTGGAAAAGGATTACCATATGGTGCTCACAGAAGGGTCTTAACCCTCTTGCGATACCTCTGGAATCATTACTGGAGTGCCTCCTTAATTTATCAAATGCAGGGCTTAAGACCAATTCAGCGAGAGTCCATTTGAGTGCTATTGCAGCTTCTTTCAAGCCTCTAAATGGACAACCTATTTCCTCTCATCCTCTCATAGCGAGATTTATGAGAGGCCTTCTTTTAACGAAGCCTCCCATTAAGCCACCACCGGTGGCATGGGATTTGAATCTGGTACTTGGGCAGCTCATGAAACCGCCCTTTGAACCATTAGCCACTACTTCTTTGAAATTCCTTTCCTGGAAGGTTATCCTTCTCATTGCAATCACATAAGCACTTTGCATCAGTGAATTGCAAGCGTTGGTGGCTGATCCTCCTTATACAAGGTTCCATCATGATAAGGTAGTCCTTAGGACTCATCCACACTTTATGCCAAAGGGGGTTTCGCCCTTTCATTTAAAACAAGCGGTATACCTTCCTGTATTCTTTCCAAGGCCTCACGCCTCAAATGCAGAAAGGAACCTTCATACTTTGGACTGTAAAAGAGCTTTGGCCTTTTACTTGCAAAGGACACAGCAACATAGAAAATTCTCTCAACTCTTTGTTGCTTTTGATCCTAGTCATTTGGGACTTCCAGTCTCCAAAAGGACACTGTCTAGCTGGATTGCACAGTGTATATCTTTTGCCTGTGAGAGTAAGAACCTTCCCGTTGAAGGCCATGTCACAGCTCACAATGTGAGCCATGGCAGCCTCAATGGCTCATCTTCACTCTGTGTCTATCGACGACATCTGTCGAGCAGCTACTTGGGCTTCGGTTCATACCTTCACAGCCCATTACTGCTTAGACAAGGACTCCTGCCGGGATGCCTTGTTTGGTCAGGCTGTTCAACACCTGTTCCAGACTTAATCAACTCCTACCCACCATCCCTGGTAGGATGCCAGAGATCCATGGGGGGAAGTGGAGCCCTTTCACAAGGGCACACAACTTTCTGGGGCCATCTCCCTGGCATCTGCAGCTAGGGAGTCCCCATATGTGAAGACTACATTCCTGCTTGTTCCTGGAGATAGCATAGTTACTCATCTGTATCAGGTGATCTCCGGGAACAGCAGGAATTTAGTCTTCACAACCCACCCACCTCCCCTAGGAGTTGTATCTTTCTGTCTCTCTCTCTCTCTCTCTCTCTCTCTCTCTCTCTTTTGTCTTAGCTTTAAACTCAACTGGAGAGGGACAGTTGGAAAAGGCGGGAAGGCAGCACGCAGGAACTGTGGGATGCTCCCAAAATCTTTCCTATTGGACGCTGGGGAGCGTTCCTGCACAGGCTCTGTCGGTACCGACGATACCCCATATGTGAAGACTAAATTCCTGCTGTTCCCGGAGATCACCTTTTACAGGTGAGTAACTATGCTTTCCCCTTGAGTAATTAGTCAGTGTTCCATTCCGATGGCTTAGGTTTGGTGACAACCCTAAATCTGAAGTATCTTTTCTTTACTTGTACGTGTGGGTGTGTGAATTCTTCCTAGCATACAGAACAAAAAGCACTGACATGATATACAGAAGAGTATGAACTTTTGGTTTAGTTGAGTATATCATTGTCTTCCCCAAAGAAAGTGTATTATCTCTGAGGGGCTGCTCCGTTGGTACTGTTTTTATGATGACTGGTAGTTTTCATGTAAATAGCATTTGCTTGGTGAAAGGATTGTGGTTCTCGCAGTACATGCAAATGTATAAAAGACTAATTTGGATCTTCCCAACTGGCATTCTCACCGACATCAGCCTCTTAACAGTGGGAAGGAAGTTATAAAAGCTTTTTGAAATTAATCATTATTAATTACAAAATAATGATTGGAGTGCTCCCCCCCCCTTTGTTCCCTAAAGAAAAAAATTCAGATATTTATTTATTTATTTAACATCTCTTATATACCGCGCTATTCATTATCAGTGCAGTGTACAATAAAACAGAAACCTATACCGTGCAGTAGGACTGCATATATAGAACTTGGAGTTAACTGGGGAAACATATCTACATTTTATTTACAATGAAGTCCATGTTACAGGCTAAAATCTATTCAGGACTAATCGTGCTGGCTGTCTCTTATCTTGTCAGGTATGCCGTTGGGGGGCTCTAAGTGGTTGATGGTGATGCTCTTTAGTTGGTTTCTATAGCTGGATTCTGGATAGTGTCTTATAAACAAATGATGTTTCAGTGCTTTCCTGAATTGAGTCAGGCTGATAATGACTCTCATGTCTGTAAGGAGAGCATTACAGGCTCTGGGTGCGTAGATCGTGAAGGCCCTGTTGGAAGTTTTTTTCGTGCACGTTGTCATTTCTTTTGGAATTTTTAAGGTATTCACCATTGTAGATCTTCTGATTCTGTTTGGGAGTGCATTGTGGATCATTTCGTTAATGGATGTGGGGGGATGGCTGTTTAGGGCTTTGAAAGTCAGGACTAAGAATTTGTAGATTAATCTGGCCTGGATGGGTAGCCAGTGAAGATTCTTCAGGATTGGTGTGATGTGGTCTGACCTTGATGCCCCAACTAAGACTCTTGCAGCTGTGTTCATTGCTAGTTGAAGCGGGTGCAGCGTTGACTGCGGGAGCCCATATAGTATAACATTAGCGTAATCAAAATGCGGGAGTACCAGGGCTTGGTAGATTGTTCTGAAATCACTGGGATCCAGTAGAGCTTGTGTGATGGGGCCCGTGGTTAGAGCCCTTATTGCCCTGTATAGGCGGTTGCCTAGGGCCTATGAACAAGTAATTGCTCTGGCTTGATAAACAAAAGAGTCTTTCAGAGCAATTTTGAATGAAACTTAAAGTGGGTTTTATTCCCCGTCCCGCTCGGACTTGTCAAGAAAACAGAAACTTAAAGATGAACAGAGCAACAAATTAATGGCAAACAATTAATCCTTGTTTCCTGTACACAGTTCTCATTGCATTCATTCACATAGCAAGGCTGCGTTTGTAACACATGCTGCATTCCATGGGAATGGGCTCCGGGAGATTGCTAGCGTCTTCCCATATCATATTCTCCTCAGCAGTGCCCAAACTCCCTGTGTCAGACTCCTCATACAAATGGCGCTCAGACACAGTGTCCTGTGATAAATCACTGTAATAATCAAAAGAGGCTCTTCTCCCTTCAGGGCTATACCTCTCTGGCCTGTGGTATCTTCTGCCTGGGCTCTCCTCCCAGAATAACAGTTCTGAACCACCTTGCTGCTTGTAGTTATATTCAGGACCACGCCCTTGGCACTTAGGGGTTTTAAACTTCTCCCTATAATCATATGGAGGATTCCTTCTCTCTGCATGGACTGCCTTAATACTTGGCTCCCTATACCTTATGGCTTTTGCCTTCCAGGCTGGTTGTGCAGGAGTATAATTAGACTTAGTTTTACACCTACTTCTTAGGCTGCAGACGTGCTTGGAGTTCCCATCCCCCAACACTTTCCTCTCACAGTGACCTCTGCCTTGAGCTGGCACATACCGGTCTCTAGTGTAGTGGGATCCTCCTAGCTTCTCTTTCAGGTTATTTCTGGTAGCAGGTTTACTCTTGGAACAGCTTGCCTTGAACCTCTCTTCTCGAGAGCTGGAGTCAGACTCACTTCCTGGTTCTCCGTGAGAAGAGTTTCCTCCCAGCAATCCCCTGGGGTTTCTGCTCAGCTGATGAGAGCCACACCTCCTGCTATTCTCTGCAACCCGACCTGCAGTCCTACTCTCTGTAGTTCCCTTTGGTGTTCGTGTTCTTGCTCCTCCTCTTGCCACTCCCAATCTTGCCACTCCCCATCCACTCCACTGACTGGAACCTTGCCTTAAGTAATCCCTAGCTCTGCACGTGACCTGGGGATTTTCACTCAGGTGTTCCTGATGGGATTTTTGTTTGCTACGTAGCAAGAATTTCCCTTGCTCCAGTGAATCAGAGTGCCTAGTGCTGCTTTCTAAAGCTGACTCTGAGGTAAGTCTTTCTTTTACCTGAATTTGCATAGGCTGTGTACCCCTTGCTGCATCACACTTGTAGCTGTCGGAGTGTCCGTATTTTGAAGTATATTGTTTTTACCGAGTTTTTTATGTGTTTTTTCATGTCCAGCCTTTGGTCTAGCGTGATACCAAAGTATCGAATTGTGGATTTGGTTAACAGTTCTGCATTCTTGACTTTTAGTGCAGGTGGGGGGGGGGGGTGAATTCTTGGCTCCTCGTAATGAAGAGGACATCTGTCTTGTTATAGTTGATCCGAAGGTTCTGCGTGTACAACCAGTCCGCAACTGCATTAAGACATCTTGTTAGCGGGGAGAAGTCTGGATGGTCGGTCGAAAATGGCATGTATAGAAGGATGTCATCTGCGTATGCCAGACAGTGTACACCAAACGATCAGATCAGGGCACAGATAGGCTGCATGTAAATGTTCAACATCAATGCCAATAGTGCTGATCCCTGGGGCACACCTTGATTTTGTAGGAATGGTTTTGAGGTTGTGGTGTTTGGTCCTCATGTGTTGCCATCTGTTGGATAAATAGGATTTGCACCAGTTTAGGGCGATGCCTTGTAATCCCTTTTCCTTGAGATGTTGTATGAGTATTTTGTGGCTCACAGAGTCAAATGCTGCTGCGATATCCATAAAAATGAGGGCAAAGCTGTGTCGGACATTATCAATACCTGAGATTAAGGTATTGAAGAGGGTGGCTAGGAGGGTCTCAACACCGTGTGCTTCCCTGAATCCATGTTGGGCTGGGTCCAGTGGTGCTTCGGTGTCAATATGGTGTTGAATTTGACGAAGTACAACCTTTTCGATTATTTTGGCGAGAAGTGGTATACTTGATATCGGCCTGTAGGATTCGACTTTTGATGGGTCCATCTTGTTGCTTTTCAATAACGGTCTGATGGATGTGTGTGTTAATTTTTGTGGAAAGGATCCTGTAGAGAATAATAGATTCAGGATTTTACTCAGGAAAGGACTTAGTTCGCAACGCATTTCTTTTATCCAGGGTGCTGGACATGGGTCGCTAGGTGAAGTGGTGGCGTTGATGGAGGCGATGGCATCTTCTGTCTCTTTGTTTGAAATGGTGGAGTTTTATTGTTCTTTACATGCAAGTTCTCTGTAACAGTTAAAGTTTTAATGTATACCGCCTTCATTAAATGATAAGGCAGTATAGAAAACTTGTTAAATAAATAAAACAGATTTTTAAGTCACCCAGAGTGCTTCTTGCAGAGCTGTTCTTAGTTAGCCTTTGGAGCTGCAATGCTTGAGGCAGAAATGGACTCTGCTTTCTGAGGAGATTATCTCCTCCCTTCATTGCAGACTAGCATGGTGCCCCCTGCACAGGTTAGAAAACTACACTCTCCTTATGACAAGATTTCAACCAACTCAGGGTTAGTCTTGCTACCTCTTGTAATGACTGCTTGTGCCAGGAAGTCTGTCTTCTTTTTTTCAGGTCAACTGGCAAAGGAGCTTAAACAGCAGGATTGCCTTCAGTATGCCGGCTTCTGCAACCTAGCTATGGCCCGGTAAGTCTGTCCATGATCCCTTACTGAAGCATGCTGTGTTTTATCACACACGGACAAAAATAAATTTTGCAAGTGTACACTGGGGAGCAAACGTTTGTGAACACCTTGTCAAAAGATGGTTGTATGTTCAAATAGTTGAGAAGTTGCAGTGTACTGGGCTATTTGTTTTCTAATGTGCAGTCTTATTTTCAAATGTGTAGCCCATTTTGTTTATTTTTCAAATAGACTTCATTACAATTTAATTGTTTTTCAAAATAAAGATATAGAAGAGACAAAGTTTCGTTATTTTGTTTGTGTAATAGTTGTAATGTTTGTTTTGACAATAAGTATGGTGCACGATGATATACAGTATATATGTACATATAAATAAAATATACTGGACAGTGCACATATACATTATGCATGTATGTGCACATATGCTGACCACATAAGGTATCATTAATTTCAGGACTTTGTGATCATTTGTGTGATTTATGTGAGTTTCTGACTAAATAAGAATTAAATGGTACAAAATTGCCTCTTCCTAAAGTCCTTCAATCTACTATTCCCCCATAATGGGCAGTTGTTAGTGCTTATTGACTAGAAACCACCACATAGTAACACATGCATCAGGCATAATTTGTATATTTTGTTTGCAGAGTCATGCCAAAACGAGGATCAGAATTAGCACAATTTGTAGCAGTGTTCACAAACCTTTGCTCCTCACTGTATGTGGATTGATTCATTCTTTGTGCCTCCAGTTCATTCCAGACGCATAGGTTTACACTCTCCTGTCGGCAGATGGAAACTGAGAACCACTGGTTGACATCACCTTATATAGGGTCCTGGGCAGGGCTCAATTAATCAGTATTTCTTAGTCTCCAGCAGATAGTAGACAGGGTAGATCTGTGCAGTCTCTGACTGACATAGAGGGCCTTGAGGTTGGTGTTCCAGGTGTTAGGTGGGCTAACTATCCCTTCTCGGACAAGAGCAGAAAGGCTTGGGGAAACTGGTGCTGTTTAAGAGTTCATAGGGATGCAGAACCAGGGGGTGTGCTGTTTCTCCCCCTCCCCCTTCAAGGTCATCAATACCTGACTGGTGACTGCTTCTGGGGTTTTTTTTTTTTGGTATGTTGTTCTTCCTCAGTTCATGGAAGGAGGCCAGGAGTTGAGGCCTTAGCAAGCAGTATTAAAGTTTTTAAAAAAAAAACTCTCAGGAAGCAGAAGAGAGTGGAGACACGCTTTATGAGGTGAGTTGGATCACACTGAGTCAGGGGGAAGCCAAGAGCAGCCAGTGCTGCACAGCCTATGCAGTCACTGTTCACAGCTTAGCACGTCAGGCTGCTGCCACAACTTTGAGAGAGAAACACACACAGAATGCTTATCGGCCCTGAGGTATGAGCGGGGCTGAGCCAGTGCGAGTTAAGCTTGGTGGCAGTAGGATCCCTTTTGGTGGGAACCGTTGCGATCTTGATTCCATCAGAACCTGGCTTAAGACGGGGGAAAGGGCCTCCAACGTTTAAGCCTGATAGGGGCTAAAATGCAGGAGATCTTGAGCCTGGCTTTTAAAAGATCAGAACCTTCAGTAAGCATGATATTTGCCCCGGAATTTTTTCTCCTAGTGCACCAAGCCTTCTCTCTGAAGAAGAGTCTGGTGGAGGTGCCTCTGAATCAGGGCTCTGCTCCCTAGTTACAATCACAGGATAGACTGTTGGATTCAAAGAGACCCACAAAAAATCTTGTGGAGGACACGGACAAGGTAGAGTCTCTGGCATCCGGATAGTCTCTGGAGCCACTTGAGGGGCCTTCTGAAGACCTGATGGAGCTCAGAAAGAAAGCTATAGAACAGTGGTTCTCAACCTTTTTTGTACCGTGACCCCTTTTACCATTGGTCAACTTGTGGTGACCCCCAATGATAAAATCAAATGCGTCTCTCTTCCTTTATCGTTAACTCATTGTCGCTGTAATCATTTGAATTATTAATATATTATAGGCCTTTGCAATATGTTTTTATTTATAAAATTTATTTATTTAAAACCACAATAATTAATCACAACAAGTAACAATATTTGATTTTAAAATTATGATGATTTTGTAGTCAAATCACTAATATGAAATAAAATTATTTTTTCTACCTTTGTTGTCTGACCAATTTATTCTCTGATCATGCTGGTCCCAATCTGAGGCTTCTGCTTTCCTGTCTTCTCTTAGCTCTCTTTCTGTGGTCTATGGTCCATCTGCCATTTCTTATCTCTTCTTTCGTTTTCTTCACTTCTTTTCATCAGCCTATTTCCATCCCAGTAACCCTTCCCCAGTATCAGCCCCTTTCCAGTCCTCACTCTCAGTACCTTCCAATGTCAACTTGCATTCCCATGACTGCCACTGGTGTCCATTCCCTTCCAGTCCCCCTCCTTCCCCACTGACCAGTCCCTTCTAGTACAAATGCCATGGCAGCCCCTCTCAGATCCACTCCCTTCCAGTTTCATTCTCCCATCCCCTCATATCAGCCCATTTGTAGCCTTAGCCCCCAGTTTTCTTCCAGGGCCAGCAGCTCTATCATCTTCTCCCCTCCCCACAATCAGCCCATTCCCAGTCGAAGCCCCCCCCAATCAGCTCGCTTCCAGTGCTAGTCCCCCCTCAACCTTATTACCAGTGCTAGCCTCCCCTAATCAGCCCAATACCAGTCCTACCCCCCCATCAGTTCATTACCAGTCCTAGCCTCCCCTAATCAGCTCATTTCCAGTGCTAGTCCCTCCTCGACCCCATTACCCGTGCTAGCCTCCCCTAATCAGCTCATTTCCAGTGCTAGTCCCTCCTCAACCCCATTACCAGTGCTAGGCTCCCCTAATCAGCCCATTACCAATCCTACCCCTCCATCAGCCCATTACCAGTCCTAGCATCCTGTAATCAGCCCATTTTCAGTCCTAATCTCCCCGATCAGCTCATTTCCAATGCTAGCCCCCCATCAGTCCATTACCAGTCCCAACCCCCCTTGATCAGTCCATTCCCAGTCCTAGCCTTCCCTAATCAACCCATTACCAGTCCTAGCCCCCCCCATCTGCCTATTATAATCCTAACCCACACTGTCTCTCCCCTCTGTCCAGCATTTATCCCCTGTCTGTCCAGTATGTCCCCCTGTCTCTTCCCTTTGTCCATGTCAGCCCCCCTCCCTCCCTCTGTCAGCCCCCTCCCTCCATCCATCCATGTCAGCCCCCCCCGTCCATGTCAGCCCTCCATCCATCCCTCCATGTCAGCCCCCCCTCCATCCCTCCATGTCAGCCCTCCCTTCCCTCCCTCCATCCATCCATGTCAGCCCCCTCTCTCCATGTCAGCCCCCCTCCCTGTCATTCCCCTCTCTCCATGTCAGCCCCCCTCCCTCCATCTATCCATCCATGTCAGCCCCCCTCCCTCCATGTCAGCCCTCCCGTGCATGTCAGCCTCCATCCATCCATATCAGCCCCCCTCCGTCCTGTCAGCCCGTCCTCCCGCCATCCATCCATATCAGCCCCCCTCCCAGCCCCATTGCAGGTTCCCTGCTCCCCTCTCCCCTATCCCCATGTCTGTCTCCTTCTAGCGCACAAGTTGCTGCCGCTGCCGAGTCTGCTTCTCGGCAGCAGCAAACTCACCCCCTTCCTTCTAATGCAGCCGCGACTCCCTGCCTCTTAGGGAACCGCGGCTGTGACTGTAAAACCATTGCAGAGCCTTCCTGCCTCTCGATGGGCTCTGTGCACCATTGTCCCGCCTCCAAACGAAGTTGTTTACCACTTCCTTTGGAGGCGGGACAATGGTGCATGGAGCCCGTCGAGAGGCACGAAGGCTCCGTAACGGTTTTACAGTCACAGCCACGGTTCCCTAAGAGGCAGGGAGTCGCGGCTGCATTAGAAGGAAGGGGGTGAGTTTGCTGCTGCTGAGAAGCAGACTCGGCAGCGGCAGCAACTTGTGAGGAGTGTGGTGTTTTTTTTGTTTTTTTTTTTACAGCGGAGTGAGGCGACCCCCGCTAAATCCTGTGGCGACCCCCATGGGGGTCGCGACCCACAGGTTGAGAACCGCTGCTCTAGAAGAAGAGGGATGTTCTGGCAGGAGAAGATGTACAGTGGTCCAAATCTTTTGGAGAGATTTCTTGGAATCCCTTATTACAATGGTATTGAAGATTGCTGAGGAGTGAACTCCATAATCTGAAGTGGCAGAGGATATATTACTTGAAAGAATCTGGAATCTGCCCAAAGCCACTTGTTTCTTAGGACAATCAAGGATATGATTGTGGCAGAATGTGTATTCCTGATGCTGATCTGAAGGTGGGCAGGTCCATGGATCAGCTGTACCTAATACTTGTTGAGAAAGAGAGATTGTGTCTTCCCCAGGTGGACATGGTATTGTCAGCCATGACCAAGAAGGCAGTCAAGGGAAGGAGTGGCCTAGTGGGTGGGGCAAGTTGCCTCAGGCTGGAGGGCCACGGCTTCAAATCCCACTGGAGGAAAGCAACCTCAGGCTAGAGGGACTGGGGTTTCTAGACCCACAGGAGCTCCTTGTGGCCTTGGGCAAGCCACTTAACCCTCCATTGCCTCAGCTACAACATGAAAATTGTGAGCCCTTTGAGCACAAGGGAAATATTTACCATACCTGAATGTATGCTCCTTTAACCCAGTGAAAAGCGGTATATAAGCATTGCTAAATAAATAAATAAAACCATACTTTTGGAAGGTGAGCAGCTCTTAAGGATCCACAGGGCCATCGGATGGTGGGCCTGTTGAAAAGATTTCAGGTATCTGCACTAACTTTGCAGTTGGCTGTTTGTGGAGGATATCTGGCATGGGTCTATCTGCGGTAGGCTCAGCAACTGCTTGAGGGATCCTTTTCTACATCGTCAGAGTGTTTCAGAAGCAGAATGCTTGGAGTTTGGTTCTGCCTTTCTGGCTGATGCCTTATATGACTTAGTAAGGACTTTTTTGCATCTTCTACATTGGCTGAGAAACTGATCGGTGGATGTGGTGTCTAAGACATGGCCTAGTAAGCTTCCTTTTAAGGGAAAGCTGCTGTTTGGAGAAGATTTGGAGAAACCGGTAAAGGACTTGGAGTCTGAAGTTTCAGGACTCCTGGAAGATAGGCTGCAGGGAATAGCTTGCTTTGATTCGATGAGGGGCCACCTTTGAGAAATTCGTAAGTTTCATCCTAGTAAGACAGGTGCTCTACAGTAGGACAAATTCCTTTCTAGAGGACCGTCCTTTCAAAGTGGCCTAAGAGGGGGTCAGGAAGGGGGCTCCAGGGCAATGTTCCCTCTAATTTTCTGTAGGCTGTGTGCGCATAAAATATCAGCTGTGTGCAGCTTTTGAAGGAAGGTTAAATTTTTGTGCGCCACATAACAACACTCGGAGTTATATACTTTAAAATTTGACTACACGTCAGAATACAGTATGTATACCACATTGATTATAATCAAATTAAATGAAAATAGATGATTACTAAATGAAGCGGGAAATTTCTAGTAATTACAATCATAACTTTAAAATTTTAAGACGTCTGTGTTGTTTTTTATCAGAATCAGAGCTGTAATTTTTGTGCGCTCTGTTGTAAAGTATGTGCGCTCGCTTGGCGAGGTGTGTGCGCGCGCACACGCGCACAGCTTAGAGGGAACAGTGCTCCAGGGTAATTAAGTGCCTGAAGTTCACAATTAGTGGTTTGGGACCACTGGAAGAATAGGGGCTCAGAAGGCACTATCATTTATTTTGTGGTACCAAAGAAGTGAAGGTATGTTTGCCCAATCTTGGATTTAAAACAGGTCAATGGGGGGATGTTGAGGGTTTTGGATGGAAACCCTGAGGTTGGTGATGGTGGCTGTTCAACAGGGAGAGTTTTTGACTTGCTTAGATCTCACGGCTTATCTGCAAATCCCCCATCCAACTGGACCACCAGAAGTACCTGCACTTTGTGTTCCTGTGAGAGAGTTTTCAGTTCTGAGCTCTTCTGTTCAGTATAGCCATGGACCTGAGGATGTTTTCCAAAGTGATGGCCACAGTGGCCATACTTGGGAAGAAAAGGGTTTTGGTGCATCCATATCTGGGCAAATGGTTGATTCAGGCGAAATCCTACAGAGAAAGAGTTGGCAACAGTTTGAGTAGTTTGCTTCCTTCAGGAGTTGGGCTTGGTTGTCAAATTTGCCAAGAGGTAGTTAATCCTGACTCTCTCTCTGGAGTACTTGTGTGCTTTCTTCAATACCCAGAAGGACAGGATTCTGAAGTTGAGATCACAGATCTGGGACCTGCTCAGGGTTTGGGATTATCTCCCAAGTTATGGGTTCGATGGTGGTGATCTTGGATCTAGTGCCATAAGCCAGAACCCATATGCATCCGCTACAGAAGTCACTCCTCTCCTGGTAGTCAGCTCAGTTTTTAGGCAAGGTTCACCTTTGGGGGAAAGCAAAATCTAGCCTACCCTGGTGGTTGAAGCAGGAGAATATTGTAGTCTGAATGGGTTTGAAGACTCCAAATTGGATTCTGATCATGCCCGATGTAAGCTATAGTGGTTGGAGAGCCAATTTATGACTGAGGTAGTGCAGGCACAGTGGTCCTCAGAAGTGAAGTGGTCTATCAGTCGTTTGGAGACGAGGGTGATTTGCCAGGCTGTGCGGGCTTTTTTCTGTTGATGCAGAACAAAGCAATTAATTTCCTGTCTGATAATGTGAGAGCAATAGCTTATGTCGACTTCCAGAATGGTATAAGGAGCAGGCTTGTCACAGTAGAAGTGGGGCCACTTCTTTGTTGGGCAGAGAAGCACCTCATGGCACTGTTGGCGGCTCAGTTGGCTGGAGTGGAGAATGTGTAAGTGGATTTTTTTGAGCAGAAACACTCTGGATCCATGGAGACTGGCAGCTGGCGTTTGATTACATTGTTTGGTACTGGAGGACTCCAATCAAGGACTTGATAGCGATGCAGAAAATGCCCAAGTGCCCAGGTTCTTCAGCTGCACAGGGTTTGGACACTTTTTGATTCAGCGCTGGCCTCAGGGAAGCATGCTGTATGCATTTCTTCTGTGGTCGCTCGTAGGGAAAGTAATTCATAGAGTGGCAAGCCCCTTGATTGCAGTAGTTCTAGAGACCCCAGATTGGCCAAGGAGGCTGTAATATGTGGATCTCATCAGTTTGAAGGTGAGAGACCCATTGCAATTCCTGAAAGCAGGGGGTCTGTTATTTCAGAGCTCAATCCAGATACTAGATGTTTTTCCATTCTGTCTTAATGTCCTGACTCTTGAGAGGTCAAGGCTTCAGAAAAGAGGTTATTCCAACCAAGGAATTGCAACTCTGTTGCAATTGAGGAAGAGGTCCAATTCACTGGCTGACATCCGAGTGTGGAAGATTTTTGAGGCATAGTCTTTGTTCCTTTGGGATATGACATCAGGCTCCTTCTCTAGTCCTATTCAAATACAGACTAAAAACCCACCTCTTCGAGACTGCTTTTGGATACTGATGCCCCTCACTCTCTTGTTCACCACTTATGTGTATCTTACCATACACTTGTCCCCAGTTTTGTGATATTGTTTATCTTGATTAGATTGTAAGCTCTGATGAACAAGAACTGTCTCTTACATCTATATGCACAGCGCTGCGTATGCCTTGTAGCGCTATACAAATGGTAACTAGTAGTAGTAGTGTCTTCCGAATGTTTTAGAGTTTTTTGCAAGAAGCTCCAAACAATGTTTGGCAGTGAACTGTTTATGGGTTCATTTGGCAACCATATCATATTATAGGCAGTCTACTCAGGGTCACCTTTCTCCTCTCATCTGGATGCCAATTGTTTTTTGAGATGCATTACTGGCCCCCTTTGTCCTCTGATGAGCAGCGCTATCTCTTACATCTATATGTGCAGTACTGTGTACGTCTTATAGTGCTATACAAATGATTAGTAATAGTAGTAGTAGTACAAGTTGATAGTTTTTGAGAGGCACTACTGGTCCCATTTGTGCTCTTACCTGGATTTCAGCCTATATAGGACATGGCCTTTGGGACAGGCATGTTGGAGAAAGGCATGTCAAGGCCATTCCCTCATTAGGTATTGCTTTGGTACTTTCTATGCACCTGTACTGAGCTGTTTGGACAAAAGGATGAGAAATTAGAGCTTATGTGCTAATTTTCTTTCCTTGAATCCCTTCAGTCCATTTCAGAATCCAGCCCTAGTGATTTCTGCATCATGTATGTTGTATCCACTGAAAAAAATCAGTGGTAAGAAATAGGTGGGTAGTATTTGCTCTGCTTTCTTTCTTTCAGTTCATTTTGTTATTAATTTGTTATTGCTCTGTGGGTCTGTTTCTGACTCAATCAACAGTTGTTCCCAATACCCTTTTGCATTTGTTTAAAGGGATAAGTTTTTAGGTACCTTTGTTAAAAAAAAATATTAGTTAGCTGGAGACTACACAGGAACCTATATTGGATGATGTCATTAAACTGGTAGTTTTCAGTCCTTGTCTCTCGGCTGAAGATTCGACTGGAAGAACTCAGGGAAGGAAAATTAGCAGGTAAACCCTCATTTCTCCTTTCCAGCCAGTTTTGAAAGTGAAGGGAAAGCCAGATATCAACTCACAGGGGTGAATGGCCGACTCCACCATCATGGAGTTATGCAGCAGCTGTGATTTTTGGAAGCTCGGGCTCCAGCAGACTCAATACATTGAGTTGCGCCGATTGCTCACCACCAGCACTGAAGTCGGTGTCTCCCAAATTTGGAGCATCAGCCGTTCCAGGATGGGAGGGATGGGCGCCGTGAGCGATTCTCGTGGAGGGGCCTCGTATTGGAGAATTTCCAACTCATCCGCCCAAGGGTCCTCCTCCAACTCGGTCGAGAATGCCAAGGCCTTAGACATGTCCTTGATAAAAACAAGGAAACCCTTATCCTCAGACGGGGACCACCGTTGAGGCTCCGAGACGGGAGAGTCAGATGGGACGTCGCAGTGGCGACGGGTATCGGGAGACTCCTCGTCCTCCGTCTCCCACTCGGAGTAGTCCATCGAGGACTCGTTGGAGGGCTGTTCGTGGGCCTCGGGACCCCCGATGCCCTATGGACAGTGCCCGGTAGACTTGTCGAGGATGACTGCGGTCCCGTCGAGCGGGACTCGGATTGTGACCTCAGCCAAGGATCGACTCGAGGCCTAAGGACCTCGAGTATCGGCTCGGCCTTCGGGGACATCTTGGATATTGAGGGCCCGGTGGTTGGGGCAGATGAACCGGTCATGCTGGACAACAGTGCACACTGCTGGTCCATGAAGGCAGACAAACTGCGCTCCAGGGCCGCAATTCTGGGCTCCAGACCAGAAGGCTCCGCAGCCTTTGGCACGGGCACCAAGGTACTCAGGCCCGATGCTGGCTCCCCAAAGGGGAATCCTCAACAAGGATAGTGTCTGGGGACAGAGGCCAGTCCACGGTCAGATCTTTCCAGGGGATCTTTGCAGGACGCTCCTTCTCCGACGCCTTGGACGAATGTCTCGGACTGTGGGACCAGGCCCAGGGAGCACCCAGCCAGTCGTAAACTATTCAAAGATGCCGCCTTTGAGGGTTTCTTCTTCTTCCTGTGTTCCCTCGAAGGAGACCCCCTTTCTGAGGACCCACGACGAGGCTCGAGTTCGGAAGGCTCTGCATTTCATCCACCAGCTTTTTGAAGTTGGGTGAATATTGCGTGAGGGCCAGTCTTGGGGAATCCTGGAGATGTTCATCTGTCATGTTGGAACGTTGTGTACTCTTTGTCATTTTCAAATGGGAAAATGCAGATTTACACAAATAAGTTGAACCGAAACAGGAGTATACAGCTTCACTGCATCTTCTCAAGTTGGGAAATTTGTCTCTAGGCACTAGCTTCCGAAACTATTCTTGCTCAGCACGGGTCTTGAGAAAAATGTCATTTTTAAGGGTTAATATTTTGTTTTCAAGAGATGGCTTGTTCAATGAGTAATTTTTACTGAAAGCAGCTGCAGTTTCTTTAATGTCCACATCTACTTTGAATGGGTATGACAAGTACTCCACAACTGTTCCAATTTTTTGGAAGTCACAGAATCTATTTTCAAATTCCTGGATAACAGAACAGATTTCTGTCACATACTTCTCGTTCTGAAAAACAAAATTTGGATAGTGTCTCAGCTGGTCCTGCATATTAGGAAAATGATCAAAAGTGTTGTTTGCAAGGTCAGTCATTATTAGTTCAAATTTGCTCTTGTAGGATAAAACTGTACTCATCTCGCAAATGCATTTGTTTTTACCTTGTAGTTCAAGGTTCATATCACTTAGTTTGTCTGTAAAGTCAGCGAGAAATGCCAGATCACATAACCACGCCTCATCTTCCAACTCTGCTTGGTCATCTCCCCTCTCCTTCAAAATATTCTTATTTCATTCAGCAAATCACGAACTCTTAGCAGAAATTTGTGCCTACTTAGCCACCTTACATCTGTGTGCAAAATGATTTCTGCTACCCCTTCATCAAGATTGAAAAGCCATCTTTGAAGTGATCTTCCACGAACTGAATTTACAATTTTGAAAGTGATGTCCATGACAGTCTTTGTTTTGAGTCTCTTGCTTGCCAAAACTAGCTGGTGAATGATAGAGTGGTTAGAAAGGAAATCTGGGAAGTCGTCAGTCTGTCTACAGAGGGCTATGGAACCGTTAACCTCACCTGTCATTGCTCTTGCTCCATCAGTAGTGATGGAAACAAGTCTATGCAATGGAAGATTACACTGTGTCACAAAAGAATGGAAAGAACTGAATATTTCCTGACCGGTAATTCTCCCTTTTAAAGAAATCATACCAAGTAGTTCTTCTTTAACACTGAAGTCTTCAAAAACCATCTGAATAAAGACTAGTAACTGGGCTATGTCTCTTATGTCTGTAGATTCATCTAGCTGGAGTGAGAAAGCAACACAATTTGAAACATCCTCCAACAATTGTTCAGGTGTGTCTCCACACATCTTTTCTATTTGCCGCACGATGGTGTTTCTTGACAATTGTACATCTTGAATAGCAGGTATGATCTCTTTCTTGTTTTTGAATCCTTCAGAAAGATTGTCAGCTGCTTCAAGAAAACAATCTTTTACAAATTCCCCTTCAGTGAAAGGTTTGCATTTCTTTGTGATCAGGTTGCTGACCTTGAAGAATGCTGTGGTTGCATTGACCGAATGTGACCTTGGCTTCGCCATCAACTGTTGCTGAGTAGCCAATTTCAATTTTAGTTCTTTGAGCTTCAGTTTACGAATTTCAATTTTGGGTGGAAAATCAGCATCAAACTTATTGCTATGCAGAGCCTTATAATGATGTTCCAGATTACCCTTTTTGGGCAAGGATACTGGGGCGTTACAAATTAGACAACAACACTTATCTTTCACCATGATGAAGAAGTAGTCCATTTCCCATTCATCATGAAAGTGGTAGGTTTTGCTCTTCTTTGGAACACTCATCTTCGTTATACTGGGGTGGCTGGATGTAAGAAGGCCAAATCTACTAAGTTAGTATAAACACTGGCTGAATCTGGTCCAGAACTGTCACTGTCCCAAAGTACTGTATTAAAGATCAACAGGAACTGAAGACCTCTGGATGATGTACAATACAAGGATTGGAGATGGCAAAACCACACATGCAGTTCTAAAAGTAAAAATAAGAATTCATCATACCGGCACCAATAATCAAATACCATCAATCATCAAAAAAACTCAAACACCTGTCCAGCAAACCAGATATAATCAAATACCGCCAAACAAGTTCAAATACCACCACACGCGATTTAATAAATTCTGCACAGTGTAGAATCAACGCAAAGGCAAGGTGAAATAAAATTGCAGTGTAGAATCAATGCAAAGGCTAGGCGAAATAAAATTGCAGTGTAGAATCAATGCAAAGGCTAGGCAAAATAAAATTGCAGAGGCAAGCAAAAGTCAGTGGTTTGAACCAATTCGAAGGCAAGGCATAGGCAAGTTAGAACAAAATTGAAAAAGCCTGCCAAAATCACCAAATTCTTGACACTTTGTTGTTTCTGCCTGAAAACGTTTAATGAATGCGAACTATAAAGCGGCCAACGACCAGCACATGACACAACTAATAACTAATAACACACAACTAATTCTAAAGAGGACACAGAATCTATTTGACCCTCCTCTTCAAAGCCTCGATGACATGGTCGCCGCTTGGAACTCAAGCCTAGATGCCGTGATCCACTCACCTACCACGAACAAAGCACCACATAAGAAAAAGAATGCCCCATGGTACTCCCAAGAACTATGTAATTCGCTCCTTCAACTCAGACGACTTGAGAGACGCTGGCGACGATCAAGAACAGCTGAGAGCCATGAGGCATTCACAGCACAATTAGGAAAACATCGGTTATCTGTAGCATCAAGTATGAAACAATATCATGCAAAAAGACTACAACGCTCCTTGAACAAACCCCACGAGCTTTTCCAAATTGTGAAATCTCTAGCAAAGGAGCCATCTCAAGAGAACTTACCCTACCCAGACTCACAAGAATATGCTTATTACTTGCGTAAGAAAGTAATCAGCTTGCCCACACTGCTAAGCCCCCCATACCAGCCAGCCTACCTTTCTCCATCCCACAACCTCCTCTTGGTCATTTTTTGAGTGGGTCCCAACACACTATCACATCATTTTCTACTCCATCTGACAGAGTCATTCAAGACACTATCCTAAACATAAACACTACAACAGCACCCTCCGATCCGTGTCCAGCTCCCTGGATAAAGGCCCTGCGTGCCGAGCTCAGCCCATTCCTATCCAAATTGATTGATGTATCGTTCTCTACTGGAACATTTCCTCGAAGCCTGAAACAGACGGCTATCAGACCACTCCTAAAAAACAGTAAGTTGGACCCTTCGATGATGGAATCCTACAGGCCTATCTCCAGCATACCTCTCCTATCGAAAATCATTGAAAAGATTACCCAACGCCAATTACAAGATCACATAGATACTAATGCACCCCTGCATCCCTGCCAGCATGGATTTCGCGAAGCACATGGTGTTGAAACATTACTCACAACCTTATTCAACACCATAACCTTAGGTCTCGATAACATCAGACAAGGCTTTGCACTGATCTTCATGGACATTGCTGCCGCATTTGACACCGTAAACCACGAAGTTCTCCTGCTACGCCTCAGAGAGAAGGGAGTTCAAGCTTCAGCTTTGTCATGGTGCGCTTCATACCTCACTGATCGCTGGCAACATGTCCGTTCTGGCCCCTCCAACTCCGATTCCTTCCCCCAAACTAAAGGTGTTCCACAGGGCTCATCTCTATCCGCCTTGCTATTCAATGTCTATATGCAACCCATTTGTGATCTCATCCAATCATTTAATATCAACTGCCTGGTCTATGCTGACGACGTCTTGATGTACATGCCAATTTCGACAGAACATCTTGAACTATCCCCACTTATCAGGTGCTTTGACGCTGTCACAGACTGGCTAAATGCACAAATGCTTAAGTTAAATTTCAAAAAGACAGAAGCCCTCTTCGTAACCAGGAATCTGGCTTTTACTCCACCCCTGTCTGTCAAGGTTCGCGACGCAGAGATCATATGCAAGACTACAGTAAGATACCTAGGTGTAACGCTTGATCAGCAACTTAATATGAAGGCTCATATCAAAAACATAACAAAGTCGGTGTACCATAAAATCCGGACCCTCCGCAATCTGCGTCAACTGTTAGAACCTGATGACTTCCGAACTGTCTTTCAGGCCCTAATAATGCCTCACTTTGACTATGCCAATGCGATCTTGTATGGTCTACCTAAGTGCACGACTAACCCCTTACAACTTGCAATGAATTCAGCTGCAAGAATCCTTCATGGAGCCTCAAGAAGTTCTCATATTACCCCAATACTAAAACAATTGCACTGGCTACCCATACAAGCCAGGATCTCATTCAAGATCCTAATTATGACCCATAAAGCCATCAATAAATACCCTGCTACTGCCATTACTGATCTAATTTCAATCACACCTCCCAATCGAGCAAGGAGATCGAATGCCGCAAATACTCTCATATTACCTAAGGCAAGCACGAAGTGTTCTCAATTCACTAGATCCAGAGCCTTCTCCTTCTTTGCTCCATCCTGCTGGAACGCACTACCAGCAACTATCAGAACCATCAGTGAACTCTCCCAATTTAGGAAGGCACTGAAACGGCACCTCTTTCTTCATCACTACGATGATGCAGTCTTCTCCCCACACTCACCCACTCTCACATCTCAATGCAGCACCTCAAACTCATGCACGTCACATTCCCAGACTGATCACTCGCAATCACACCTTCCCCTCCAACCACCATGAGAAACTTATGCAGTGCCGCATAACTCATTATATTGTTGCATAAAGTAGACTGTATTTATTCATCGTGTCTCCTTGTTAAGGGACTGGTTATTTATACCCTATTTTACCTGTTATACCTGCTTAATGCATACCCAAGTTTAATTTTCCTGTTTAATGTATACCCAAGTTATTATACCTGTTTCACTGTAAGCACAAATCACGAAATTGAGATGTGCAACTCTTATGTTCATTGTAAACCGCACTGATGTCGAATAGCGCGGTATAAAAGAGACTGCAAATAAATAAATTAAATAAATAATACAGTAAGTGTATTCAGGTAAAGCCTGGGCAAATGTATATCGCCCGGTATATAACACACTTCTAAGGGGTGTTGGGGCGGGGGCAGGAATGGATGATTCTGAGAGGCAGGAGACCAGGTATGACGCCGGGCCTGTGGCGTCTCGTCGCAGGGCATGGGCGGTGGCCCCCTGGGGTACCCACAAACTATTGGCACGAAAACAACAAGCGCCCCCAATACACCCGCAGGCAAGATTCCTGCAGGCAGGGAAAAAAAGACAGGCAAAGGATTAGCAGCGGCGGCAAGCCCTCGGCAGACAACCTGCCTGCACGAGCTCTCTTCTAGTGACAGGGGGAGCTGCTGGAGAGATGGAGCCAAGTGGGGCTGGCGATCTACCTCTGACCCCTCTGCGATCTACAGGTAGATCGCGATCTACCTGTTGGACATGCCTGTTCTACATGAACAAACAGGGGGGCATGGGGTCTCGTACCCTTTGCTGGGAGACATTGGTCCTCTGCTCGTATACAGTCCAACAAGGTATCCTCCTGCGGGCAGTATACCTGCCAGACCAGGACAATCTGCTGGCCGACTGGCTCAGCAGAGTTGTCCAGCCACACGAGTGGCATTTGGACCCCATTTGGCTTTTACGGCTCTGGGGGGAACCCGTGATGGACCTGTTCGCCAGCCCGGACAACTTTCAGCTGCCCCACTTCTGCTCCCAACAGGCCCACCCCTCCAGGGTGGCAGCGGATGCATTCCTGGTCTCATGGTCAGAAGGTCTTATGTACGCCTTCCCTCCTACGCCGCTGATTGCCATGACCTTGTTCAGGATCCTCCGTGACAGGGCATCGCTCATCCTGATAGCTTCTCATTGGCCTGTGGTGCCCACTACTTCTACAGTTGATGGTGGACGCCCCCTCCCCTTAGGGACTTCCCTGAGACTCCTATCTCAGAGGAGGGGGGCTCTCTCCTGCACCCCAACCTGGGGTCCTTGTCACTGACAGCCTGGCTGCTGAGAGGGTGAATCTGGCCCCTTTCAACCTCCCGGTTGAGGTGGAAGACATTCTGCTGGCCTCCCGTAGGGCCTCTACTAAGAAGACTTATGCCCTCGAATGGCACAGGTTCTCTGTTTGGTGCGCCGAACGTGGGGCTGAACCTTTTTTTTGCCCGATGGCTCTGTTGTTGCAGTACCTGTTCCACCTCTCCCAGTCCTGGCTCAAGTCTAACTCCGTCCAAGTGCACCCCTGGCAGCGCACCACCACCCGGTGGATGGTAAGCCCCTCTCGGCCCAACCGCTGGTGACCCGTTTCTTCCAGGGCCTGTTCTTATCAAAGCCCTTGGTTTGCCCTCCGGCAACTGAACCTCTGGCTACTTGCCACCTCCGCTACCTCTCTTGGAAGGTGGCTTTCCTGGTCGCAATTACCTCCGCTCGCAGAGTCAGCGATTTTCAGGCCCTTGTGGCAGAGGCACCCTATACCAGGTTCTACAAGAACAGTGGTGCTCCGCACACATCCCAAATTCCTGCTGAAGGTAGTGTCGCCCTTCCATCTCAACCAGGAAGTGGTGCTCTCTACCTTCTTTCCAAGGCCTCACTCCAGTTGGGCGGAAACGGTCCTTCACACCTTGGACTGTAAGAGGGCTTTGTCCTTCTGTATCCAACACACTCAGGGTTACCGCAAAGCTTCTCAGCTTTTCATCTCCTATGACCCCAGTAGGCTGGGGGAGGTTGTGACCAACCATATGCTGTCCACATGGGTGGTGAACTGTATTGCACTTGCTTACAAGCAGGCGAGGCTCCCGCTGGAAGGCCACGTCACAGTGCACTGGGTCAGGGCCATGGTGGCTTCGGTGGCAAACTTGCACTCTGTCCCAAAGGTGGACATCTGCTGGGCCACCACCTGATGTTCAGTCCATACCTTCGCAGTCCATTACTTCCTGGAAAGAGAGTCCTGACGGGACAGTGCCTTCAGCCAGGCTGTGCTCCGTAATGTTTTCAGGGTTTAGGCAACTCCTATCCTCCGACCCTTCTGTGTTCAGGCTACCAGAGTGCTGATTCATCAGACACAGGGGTCCTACTGCAGTCTATGTACACGGACTAAATTGCTGCTGCTTGCGGCTCCCCGTGAGGGAGCCCCTATTTTGCTATGGGCTTTCGGTAGCCTGTAGCTGGGGAGTCCCATATGTGAGGACTGACTTCCTGCTTGTTCCTGGAGAAAGCGTAGTTACTCACCTGTAACAGGTGATCTCCGGGGACAGCAGCAGGAATCAGTCCTCACAACCCTCCATCCTCCCCTTGGAGTTGCTCCTTTACCATCTTTTATTTCGCCATCTGTTAGTTATGTCATCTGACTGAGCAAGATGGCACCCTTGGGTGGGAAGGGGGCCACACATGCGTGGTGGCATCTCCCAAAGGCTTTCTTTGAAAGCTGAGGGGATGCTTCTGCGAGGGCTCCGTCAGTGCCGATGTTACCCATATGTGAGGACGGATTCCTGCTGTCCCCGGAGAACACCTGTTACAGGTGAGTAACTGCGCTTTACTTGCCAATTCACTTTGTACAAATTTTATAAAAACAAACAGTAACAAAAATAGCTGCCCATACAAATATATACCAGAGCTATCAGAATTGCTTTCCACATAATAATGTGTATTTAAGCAGGAGTCTTTGCCAAACAGACATCTTGGTTAAACAGAAAAACCTTACTTGTGCAGACATCTGCTCTTATTAAAGTCTCGAATGATTTGTTCTTGGCAAAGTCCAAAGGCTTTTACTCTGTCCTCATTCTTCTTGATCTCTCTGCTGCCTTCGACACTGTTGACCATAGCCGCCTTCTTATCACCCTATCCTCGCTTGGATTCAAAGACTCTGTACTATCTTGGTTCTCTTCCTATCTATCCCATCGCTCTTTCAGTGTGTGCTTCGATGGCTCCTCCTCCTCTTCAACCCCACTACCTGTAGGCGTTCCTCAGGGTTCTGTCTTAGGTCCACTGCTCTTCTCTCTCTATACCCAATCCCTTGGCACCCTTATCTCTTCCCATGGCTTTCACTATCATCTCTATGCCGACGACTCTCAAATCTATCTCTATTAGGGTGGTCCATAAAAATGAATTCCTAAATTCCTTTGCTCCCTGGCCTGCTTCTGGTTCCATTTAGGTAGAAAACACTGTGTACAAAGCTTGAAGCCAATCAAATAATATTTAGGGGTGGCTCAACAAGTCTTGAGATTTCCCCCTGGGAGCAGATGACGAAATGTTGCATCATCTTATATCATCCACTCAGTTCCACGCTGATTACATTTGATTGCGTCATATTTGAACTAATCTCGTCTCTGAGAGGTGGCAAAGACATTGTACTATTATCTTTGTATCTTTATTCTTTTCAGATGGCGAAAAAACGTGGTTTTTATCTCATTGAAAAAATGTCGACCACAATTCTGGGGACCAAGCTCCCCAGCAAGGAGCAAGTGTTAAGTGTATTTTTACATCACCTTATGACATTAAACAAAGGCGTTAGTGAAAGTGCATCTATTGTAACAAGTGAAGTAGAAGCTTACTGGGAAAAGGCCAGGCTTCCTGTTCAAAGAAATGACAAAATTCAAGAAAAAGTAAAGAAATTGTTCAATCAGTGGAAACTTTTGAAGAAAAACAAAGGGAGAGGAGGGAAACAAGAGGCAAATGAAAAAGAATTCCAGGTTGCAATGAAAAACCTATTTGATGTGGCGCATGCCAATGCAATGTCTTTAATTCATATTCAAGAAGACAAAGAATTCATAATAGTGCAACGAGAACCAGGGCGCCGCGGCTCAATGTGCGCGATGGACAAGAAACTGGCCAACATGGAAGCAAGATCGCAACAGCGAGAAGAAGAACTGAAAAGGCGCAGACAAAAACATGTTGCCGAAGCCGAGGCAACTACAAGCCAAGTTCAGCTGGAAGGATCTTCTTCCTCAGCAGAGTCAGGTGAAGACTCGTCGACATCTGCGGATTCAGATAACGGACAGAAGAAAGCAACTCCACAAACGAAGCAGTTTCGACCTAACAATGTCTGGACCCCAGACCTTACAGCAGCCCTGGATCGGACAGGGACAACGGATCGCAATGCTCTGTTTGTGGTAGCTGAAACCGCCAGAAGTCTGGGACATTATCCTGGGGAGCTCAATATCAGCCGCTCCAGCGTCAAGCGCCATAGAGAAAAGCACCGTCAGCAACAATGGACGGACCTGCACAACGCATTCAAAGCCGAAGGTAAAACATGCATTGTGCATTGGGATAGCAAGTTATTGCCATCTCTCCTCTGTTCAACCACATCCGTTGACCGCCTTCCAGTTTTGATAACGGCTGTCTCCACTAGAGAAACACAACTTCTTGGTGTACCAAAACTGACATCAGGAACGGGCGAGAATCAAGCTGCAGCAGTTTATGAACTGTTACAGGAATGGTGTTTGGATGAAAAGGTTGCAGGCTTCTGCTTTGATACAACTGCATCGAACGCGGGACGTCGATCAGGAGCGTGCATTCTTCTAGAACAGAGACTCCGTCGCACAGTCCTTCATTTGGCATGCCGCCATCACATTTACGAAATAATTCTTGGTGCAGTATTCTCTACATGCTCTGGAGCTTCATCGGGTCCCGATGTCCAACTCTTTCGCAGGTTCCAAAAGAATTGGGGCTCCCTTGACAAGTCCAACTATCAAACTGGAAAAGACTTGGAGGTGCTGCAACCTGACAGGGATCGCATCATGAAGTTTGCGGAATCCAAGTTGGCACAGGGCAATCACCGAGATGATTACCTGGAATTCTTGGAGTTAACGATTGTCTGCCTTGGAGGGAATCTTCCTAGTTTCAATTTCAAGAAACCCGGAGCTTTCCATCATGCCAGATGGATGGCAAAAGTCTTGTACTGTCTCAAGATTTGGATGTTCCGAGGACAACTCAAAGATCTTATCCAACGGGAGGAGTCCTGTGTTCGTGATGTGAGCATTTTCTCCATCCTGATTCATGTGGAAGCCTGGTTTTCTGCCCCTGATGCCGCAGTTGCTCCTCGAACAGATTTGGAGATGCTGAAGAAACTACACTCTTACCACAATGACCGTGTTGGAAGAGCGGCCAGAGACAAACTGCAACAGCATCTGTGGTATGTGTCAGAGGAGCTTGTGGCACTGTCACTGTTCGATGAAGCTGTTTCAGCACCGACAAAGCGGGCCATAGTGTCGGCCATGATCCCAGCAGAATCAGATGAAAGCGATGAGGATGATGACGAAGACGAAGATCCCCCAAAGCGGGTCGAATTGAAAAGTTCCATGATTCCACCACTTGAATCTTTTGCAACTCGCAAGTCAGTCTGTTTCCTGAAACACCTCGACATCAACAGTGATTTTCTTAATGCAGACCCAGAAGACTGGGAAGAGAATGCATCATTCAAAGATGGTCTGAAGAAAGTAAAAAATCTTCCAGTGATCAACGATGTGGCTGAGCGAGGGGTCAAACTCATTGAGGAGTTCAACGGCCGACACACCACAAAAGAAGAGCAACTCCAGTTCCTTCTGGGTGTTGTCTCGCAACACCGTAAGATGTTCCCCACATCGTCAAAGTCCTTACTAGCATCTGGACCACATTGAGTGCTTGGCAAGCATGATACCCCCATCTATGAGCGGATAATACCCAGTGGTCTGACGAACCCTGGGGGGGATCCAGGGGCCTGATAGATAGGGACCTTGAGCCACCCCTAAATATTATTTGATTGGCTTCAAACTTTGCACACATTGTTTTCTACATAAATGGAACCGGAATCAGGCCAGGGAGCAAAGAAATTCCTACTTTTATTTTTTCCCCTATGGCAGTGGACCACCCTAATCTCTATGCACCTGTTATCTCTCCTGATATCCAGTCTAAGATCTCACTCTGCCTCTCTGACATTGCTGCCTGGATGTCCCACCACCACTTAAAACTGAACATGGCCAAAACTGAGCTTCTTATCTTTCCCCCGAATGCTTCCCCTTCTCTTTCCCCTTCCTCTCTCTCTCTGTTGATAACTCTGTACTCCTCCCTGTTTCTTCAGCACATAACCTTGGTGTTATCTTCGATTCCTCTCTCTCTTTCTCTTCACATATCCAGCTCATTGCTAAAACTTGTTTCTTTCTGTACAATATTTCCAAAACTCGCCCCTTCCTCTCTGTTGACACCACTAAATTGATTGTCCACTCCTTAATCACCTCCCGTCTTGATTATTGTAACGTTCTCCTTGCCGGCCTCCCTGCAAGCCACCTCTTTCCTCTTCAGTCAATTCAACACTCCACTGCTCGACTCATTTTCCGCCAGTCTCGTTTTTCCCACATCACTCCTCTCCTCATATCGCTTCATTGGCTTCCCATCCATCTCCGTATCCAATTTAAACTTCTCCTCCTGACCTATAAATGTATTCACTCTTCTGCCCCCCAGTACGTTTCATCTCTCTTCTCTCCTTACACCCCCTCTCGGTTGCTTCGCTCTTCTAACAGTCTTCGTTTATCTGTGTCCTTTACTCATACTGCCAATTCCAGACTTCGCTCCTTCCAACTGGAAGCACCCTTTGCTTAGAATAGTCTTCCTATCTGTGTGCACCAGGCGTCCTCCCTGGCCATTTTCAAGTCCAGACTAAAATCCTACCTCTTCACTATTGCTTTCCGTTCCTGTCTTACCCTATCTTGATCTCTCTATCAACATTTGCTTACTTTGTCCTGTAAATTTTTGTTATTTGTATTATGTAACTTATTTTGTTTTCTGTCTTATTAGATTGTGAGCTCTGATAAGAACATAAGATATGCCATACTGGGTCAGACCAAGGTCCATCAAGCCCAGTATTCTGTTTCCAACAGTGGCCAATCTAGGTCATATGTACCTAGCAGTTTCCCCAAGGGACACAGGTTCCACAATGCTTGTATTGGTTCAAGCATTGATATCCTGGGTCCCTTCTTAATAATGGTTTATGGACCTTTCCTCCAGGAACTTGTCCAAACCTTTTTTAAACCCAGCTACACTAACAGCCTTTACTACATCCTCCGGTAACAAATTCCAGAGTTTGATTACACGTTGAGTGAAAAAATATTTTCTTTTATTAGTCTTAAATAGTTTACCCTGTTGCTTCATTGCATGTCCCCTAGTCTTTCTATATTCTGATAAGGTAAACAATCGATCTACGTTTACCCGTTCCACTCCGTTCATTAATTTATAGACTTCTATCATATCTCCCCTCAGCCGTCTCTTTTCCAGGTTAAAGAGCCCTAATCTTTTTAGCCTTTCTTCATAGGAGTATCTTTCCATCCCCTTTACCATTTTGGTGGCTCTTCTCTGAACCTTTTCTAAAATCGCTATATCCTTTTTAATATACGGTGACCAGAATTGCACACAATATTCAAGGTGCGGTCTCACCATGGAACGATACAGAGGCATTATAATATCTTTTGTTTTATTTTCCATTCCTTTCCTTATGATACCTATCATTCTATTTGCTCTCTTGGCCACTGCTGCACACTGGGCCGAGGGTTTTAGCATGGTATCCACAATGACACCTAAATCTTTTTCCTGGGTGGTAGTTCCTAATGTGGAGTCTTGCATCGTGTAACCATTGTTTGGGTTGTTCTTCCCTAGGTGCATAACCTTGCACTTGTCCACATTAAATTTCATCTGCCATTTTGATGCGCAGTCTTCCAATTTATCAAGATCCTCTTGCAATTTTCCACAATCCTCTTGGGTTTTACCAACTTTAAATAGTTTTGTGTCATCTGCAAATTTGATAACTTCACTCGTTATTCCACTTTCCAGGTCATTTATGAATATGTCAAAAAGCAGCGGACCCAGCACAGATCCCTGGGGTACACCACTATTCACCTTTCTCCATTGGGAAAATTGGCCATTTAGCCCTACCCTCTGCTTTCTATCTTTTAACCAGTTCCTGATCCACAATAGTACACTGCCTCCTATCCCATGACTCTTTAGTTTTGCCAAAAGTCTCTGATGAGGGACCTTGTCAAAGGCTTTCTGAAAGTCCAGATACACAATATCAACCGACTCACCTTTGTCCACCTGATTATTCACTCCTTCAAAAAAACATAACAGATTAGTAAGACAAGATCTTCCTTGTCTAAAGCCATGTTGGCTGTCTCCCATTGGGTCATGACTATCTACATGCTGAGTAATTTTATTCTTTATGATGGTTTCTACCATTTTTGCCGGTACTGACGTCAGGCTCACCGGTCTGTAGTTTCCCGAATCACCCCTGGAACCCTTTTTAAAAATTGGTGTTACATTGGCGATCCTCCAATCTTCAGGTATTAGAGATGATCTTAATGATAGTTCACAGATTACTAATAGCAGGTCTGCAATCTCATATTTCAGTTCTTTCAACACCCTTGGATGTATACCATCTGGCCCAGGTGATTTGCTACTCTTCAGTTTATCTAATAGTTGTAATACATCTTCCCGATGTATCGATATTTCCTTCAATTCTTCCACACCTTTAAATACCACTTCAGTCATGGGTAACATTCCTACATCTTCCTCAGTAAAGACCGAAGCAAAGAATTCATTCAGTCTCTCCGCTATCGCCTTGTCGCCTCTTAGTGGTCCTTTAACCCCTTTATCATCTAATGGACCAACTGACTCTCTCACAGGTTTTTTGCTACGAATGTACTTGAAAAGGTCTTTACTTCGCGTTTTTGCTTCCGCAGCAAGCTTCTTCTCAAATTCTCCCTTTGCCTGCCTTATCAATGCCTTGCATTTGACTTGCGAGTGCTTGTGCTGTTCCCAGGTTTCATCGTTTGGCTCTTTTTTCCATTTCCTGAAAGATGCTTTTTTGGCAACAGCCTCTCTGACCTCACCTTTAAACCATGCTGGCAGTTTTTTGGACTTCCTTCCACTTTTCTTAAAGGTTGGAATACAGCTGGTCTGGGCTTCCAAGATGGTATTTTTCAACAACAGCGAAGCCTGATGTACGTCTTTAACCTTTGCAACTGCTCCTTTTAGTTTTTTCTTAACTGTTTTCCTCATTTTATCATAGTCTCCCTTTTGAAAGTTAAAAGGTAGTACTGTGGATTTCCTTACTATCCCTCCTCCACTAATTAAATCAAAGGCAATCATGCTATGATCACTATTGCCAAGTGGCCCCAACAACCTTATCTCTTGCACTAGATCTGGTGTTCCACTAAGGACTAGGTCTAATATGGCTTCCCCTCTGGTCGGTTCGTGAACCAGCTGCTCCAAAAAGCAGTCATTTATTTCATCTAGGAACTTTATCTCCCTAGCATGTCCTGATGTGACACTGACCCAGTCGATACCGGGGTAGTTGAAATCATCCATTATTATTACTGTGCTGTAACTTTTGTTAGCTTCCTTGATTTCTTTGAACATTTCATCATCCATTTGGTCATTCTGGCCAGGCGGTCGATAGTACACCCCCACTGCCATTGGCTTCCCCCTTTTACATGGAATTTCAATCCATATAGATTCTACAGCAGATTTTGTTTCCTGCAAAACTTTAATCCTTTCTGACTCAATGCCCTCTCTAACATAGAGAGCAACCCCTCCACCAATTTGATCAGCTCTATCATTACGATATAGTTTGTACCCTGATGAGCAGGGACTGTCTCTCTTCTATGTTTGTACAGCGCTTCGTATGTTGCGGCGCTTTACAAGTCTTTAATAATAATAATAATAATAATAATAATCTGATTTCTTTCTTTCTTTTGATTTATATATCTTTTCCTTTTTTGCAACTCCAAGAGATTTACAACTATTAATATTTAAATATTTATTTCTTTTTGGGGGGAGGGTGGCCTTTGGGTAATGTAGGGAGAGAATCTGATGTGTTACTATTGAAGTGCGTTTCTAATGGGGGAAATGGGGGGGGAAGGGTTTTACTGTACAATTGTGATGTTGGTGATCATGTGTAGAGGATATGGTTTGGTTATAAATGTTAACAAAAATCTAAATTTAATTTTTTTTTTAATTTCTTGCCTGTTGTCTGGGTTTTCCCTGGATGGGATAACAGATGCAGGTCAAACCCACCGAAAACTGTTGAACCAACAAGGGTGTGTCATATGTGGTACACCTATTGCTGGTCTAGTGGACTACTCCAGAGGCAGGCTGCTGCTTCTGCCGCCTTTGGGTAATCTTTCTTGAACTTCAGCACAGGTTGTGTGGTCTCCATGGACCCAACTGCAGGCTACAGCCTGCGGTCCAGAAGGCCACAGATTCAATTCCCAGTTTGTCTGACATCTATCATACCACTTCTAGGCACATTACAGAAAAACATACATAATAAATGGCAAGCATGCAATAAAAACTCACAACAGAAACCCACGTCCCAAATCCTTCAACGTGTCTGTAACCTAGGTCCATAATATCTCCTGATTAATTATAAATCATACTGAAAAATATAAGTTTATGTTTATGAAAGCCCATTTATAGGCATAAATCATTGTATGAAATTACCCTGCTCACCCTGATTGTAGTTCAAAAAAACCCTGGCCTGAGTTGGATAGCTAGTTTAGAAGTGGGGATTTTGATTGCATTTGTAATAATTTTGCCTAGCAATATGTTTTGAAAAATAGCAATACCCAAAAATGTGATGCAGCACGTCTTTCACCTCAAAAGTCCTTGTTCAACCTCAGATTGTATTGCAATAAGCCTCTTATTTCTTTATTATTGAGCCATACCAGTCCAGATACGTGGATTTCTCCAGGACCAAGCAGGAAGTCAGTCCTCACATATGGGTGTCATCGGCGCCGATGAAGCCCCAGCGGAGCATTTCCCCAGCTTTCTATGAAAGCCCTTGGGAATGCAGGCACGCATGCGCGGTTCCCTTCCCGCCTAAAGATGCCATCTTACCCCAGTCTCTTTTTTTCCGAGAAGCCCACCGGACGTGTGTCCTGTCATCACGGATAAAAGCTGATTTTTTTTGGCAATACTCGCTGTTTTTTCTCCCGGTTTGACGCCGGTTTCCCCTCCCGCCGGTTTCGGTACACCGGTATCGAGCCCGATTCTTCTTTTTCAGTTTTTGCCCTTCGTGGCTGGCGTTCGCACCCTTTTTTGCTTTTTCCCTGGAAGGCCGGTCCTTTGACCTCGTGGGGACACTTTTTTCCCCGATGGCTTCCAGCGGTTTCAAGAAGTGTGATCGGTGTAAGAAATTAATGTCTCTCACCGACACACACGACTGCTGCCTCCGGTGCCTCGGTCCTGACCACGACCCTAAGTCGTGTGGGCCATGTGGGAAGATGTCTTCCAAGGCACTCCCAAGTCGCCAGCAGCAGAAAGAAAGGCTTTTCTCGGACTCGTCCTCGGGCCGGGCCCAGACCTCGTCTGAGGCCTCGACATCTCGGGATTCGGATCCCGAGCGCCGTCAGAGCTCCTCAGACAGGGGGTCCCCCGACCGGGAACGCAAGAGGAAGAAACGGCTCGCGAGGGCGTCGTCGAAGGAGGTCCCTGGCTCCTCGAGGGCCAGGTCTAAGACCCCCGACCGTCGCCCCGGGCCCGTGGACCAAGAGAAGCCTGCCAAAGTTCCTCGCGTGGAGCCGGAGTCTGCTGGACACGTAAGCCCTGTAGTCCTCGGACTCTCCTCCCAAGGAGCCGACATCAGGCCCGGCGCTGCCGGGGCCCGAGTCGGTGGCTGCTGCATCTCCCGAGCTGAGTCTCAGGATGACAGCCTTGGAGAGCAGATTGTCTGCCTTCATGGAGCAGTAGCGGGCACTGATGGCCAGCCTGTCTGGCGCATCTGCCCCGACCACCGGGACATCGACTTTGAAGTCGACCCCGGAGACCGAGCCGATACTCATGGCTTGAAGTCGTCCTCAGTCTCGGTCTCCCTCGACCTCCCGCTCGGGACCGAGGGCGTCGACGCCGGTGCCTCCGGCGTCGGGGCGAGTGCTCCAGGGCCCCGCAGGGTCGGACCCTAACTCCTCGTCGGACGAGTCCGCCTGGGAAACGGAGGATGAGGAGTCCCCCGATACGTTCAAGACTCGGTGCGTCCCATCGTACTCACCGCAGTCTGAACCCCGGAGTAGATCCCCTCCGGAGGATACTCGGTTCTCGGAGTTCGTCCGGGATATGGCCACTGCCTTGGCTATTCCGGCGGACCCCGAGGAAGAGCCTCAAGCTGAAGAGCTCGAGGCCCTACAGTATGACTCTCCTCCGAAGGAGGCCTTTATTGTCCCGGTTCCTCCGATGCTGGAACGGCTCTTCTTCCGGATGTGGGAGGCACCGGCCTCGGCGCCGGTTTTAAGCAAGCGAGTTGACTCGATCTGTCGACTCAGGAAGAGCCCTGGCTTTCAGAAAGCACAGCTACCACACCATTCCATGGTTGTGGAATCGGCCATGCATCGTCTGAAGAGCCAGACGATGCACTCCGCGGTGCCCCCCGGCAGGGAGGCCCAGAGCCTCGATGGCGTCGGTAGAAAGTGCTTCCAGGGCTCGATGCTTGCTTGCCGTGTCCAGTCTTACCAGCTGTACATGGGCATGTACTTGCGGGACCTGGCCAAGGAGTGGGCCGGGTTCTCTGCTGGACTCTCCGGGGAACCCTTGCAGAGATTCAAGTCCTTGTCCTCGGGGATTCGGGACTGCTCGAAGTTCATGTCCCGCGCCGCCTACAATGGCTTCGAGGCTTCGGCCCGAGTTGCGGCAGCCGGCATCGTGGCTCGACGCCAGGCATGGCTGCAGTAATCGGACCTCGAGCCATGGGTTCAGGACAAGTTGGTCGATGTCCCTTGCCGAGGTGAAAACCTTTTTGGCAAGCCCATGACCGAGAAGGCCGCCCAGCTCGAAACAGAGCACCTTACACAGACAAGGCTGTCTAGGAAGACCTCTGCCCCTTCTCATAAAAAGAAGGGCTCGGGTAAAAAGCCCTTTTACCCGAGGAAGGGCACTGCCTACAAACAGTAGCCTCAATATCAGGCTGCCCAAGCTGCACCCCAGGGTCAGCAAGCCAAAGGGCAGGGTAATGGGCCCCGTAGGCAGAGGACCCCCAAGCCTCCAGCCCCTGCTCCCACTCAGCAGGGTGAGGGTTTTTGACTCCTTGAGCGTAGCCTCTCCATCCCTGCTCTCCCAAACCTGCACAGGAGGTCGCCTCGCCCTCTTTGCCCACCAGTGGCCCCTCATCACCGGGGACAGTTGGGTGTTGGACATAGTCCACAGGGGCAATGCACTGCATTTTCACCAACAGCCGCCTCCTTACTTTCCAGGGGAGCCTTCAAGGCCTCCCCTGCACACAGACCTGCTCCTTCAAGAGCTTCAAGGTCTGTTGGTGGACAGGGCGGTGGAGCCTGTGCCTCCCCACTTGCAAGGTCACGGATTCTACTCCAGATATTTCCTGGTGCCCAAATGAACCGGTGGCCTTCGACCCATTCTGGACCTCAGGAACCTCAAGTTCCTAGAGAAAGAAGTTCAAGATGCTTACTCTTGGAACACTTCTGCCCTACCTCCAGCAGGGAGATTGGCTATGCTCCTTAGATCTAAAGAATGCGTACACTCACATCCTCATTCATCCAGACCACAGAAAGTACCTCATGTTCCTTGTGGGAGGAAACCATTATCAATACAGAGTTCTACCTTTTGGCCTCACCTCCGCTCCCAGGGTCTTTACCAAATGCCTGGCAGTGGTGGCGGCCTACCTGAGAAATCAGGGAGTCTTTGTCTTCCCCTATGGACGACTGGCTCATCAGGGGTCAGACATGCGAGGAGGCCAGACAAGCCACCCTCAGAACTATTGCTCTTCTTCAAAGCCTGGGGTTCGTAATAAACTTCGCAAAGTCCACTTTGCTCCCCTCCCAGAACTTAGAGTTCATAGGAGCAAGGCTTGACTCTCTACTGGCAAAGGCTTTCTTGCCAGAAGACAGGGCACAAAGATTGATAGCCTTGGCGAGCCAGTTTCTCAACAGGTCACTAGTCTCCGCTAGACTCTGCCTGAGGCTTCTAGGCCACATGGCCTCGACAGTACATGTGACCCCCAATGCCAGGCTCCATATGAGGTCTGCACAGTGGTGCCTTCGGACTCAGTGGTCACAGGCCACAGGCAGCCTCAGGGACATGATAAGGGTGTCCAGACCATTTCTGAACTCCCTCAGCTGGTGGCTACACCCACCCAATCTACTAAAGAGGGTGCCTTTTCAGATTCCTGGGTACACAGTGGTACTGACCACCGATGCCTCCCTGCAGGGCTGGGGAGCTCATTGTCTAGGCAAGAGCACCCACGCCTGTGGTCTCCTTGGGAGGCTGCTCAGCAGATCAATCTCCTAGAACTCACAGCTATTCGCTTAGCACTCAAAGCTTTCTCTCCTGCCCTGGCTCATCATTCTGTCCTGGTTCAGACAGACAACCAGGTAGCCATGTTCTATGTGAACAAACAGGGCGGGACTGGGTCCAGAATCCTTTGTCGGGAGGCTCAGGAGCTTTGTTCATTTGCCCTCAATCACAACATGCTCCTCAAGGCTGTGTATCTTCCAGGCCAGGACAACTACCTGGCCGACAGGTTAAGCAGGATTCTGCAGCCCCATGAGTGGCAGCTGCATCCTTCAGTAGTTCAGAAGATCTTCCTAAAATGGGGTCTCCCTTTGATAGATCTCTTTGCCAGTCCCATGAACAAGCAACTGCCAAAGATCTGCTCCAGGCATCCGCATCCTCTGAGGATAGCAGCAGATGCTTTTCTAATTCCATGGTCTCAGGGCCTCCTGTATGCGTTTCCTCCCACGCCTTTGGTGGCCCGAACTCTCTTCAGAATTCTTCAGGACAAGGCCTCGGTCCTGCTGGTGGCTCCCAGGTGGCCGAGACAGCCTTGGTTTCCACTTCTGGCGGTGGATACCCCACTGCCTCTGGGGTTGCAACCCGACCTTCTCTCACAGGAGCAGGGTTCCCTTCTGCACCCCAATCTCAAAGCTCTCAATTTGATGGTCTGGAGGCTGCAAGGGTAGTTTTGGCTCCCTGGGGCCTACTTCAGGAAGTTGAGGAGGTTGTCCTAGCTTCTAGGAAACAGTCCACTAGAAAAACCTATGCTCTCAAATGGAAAAGGTTTTCTGTGTGGTGTCAGCTACATACAGAGGATCCTTTCTCCTGTACTGTACCAGTAGTACTTCAGTACTTACTGCACTTATCCAATCAGGGACTTAAGTCCAATTCTTTTCGGTCCACCTCTCAGCTCTAGCAGCTCACCACTCACTGGTGGAGGGACATTCTCTCTCGGGTCACCCCTTGGTGTCCCGCTTTCTCAGGGGCTTGCTTTTGCTCAAGCCCCCAATCCGTCCTCCTGCCCCTGAGTGGGAGTTGAATGTGGTCTTGCAGCAACTGACTCGCCCACCTTTTGAGCCCATGGCTACTTGCCCACTGCGCTTCCTCTCCTGGAAGACACTCTTCCTGATAGCCCTTACTCCGGCTAGGTGAGTTAGTGCGCTTCAGGCCCTGGTCTGTGATAGGCCTTACACCAGGATTTATAGGAACAGGGTAGTCCTCAGGACTCATCCAAAGTTCCTCCCAAAAGTTGTCTCCTCGTTCCACCTCAATCAGGAGGTGGTTCTTCAAACATTCTTCCCTAGGCCTCATGCAAGCCAGGCTGAAGCAGTTTTGCATACTCTGGACTGTAGGAGGGCCTTATCCTTCTACCATGACCGTACGCAGGGGCATAGAAGGGCAACTCAGCTCTTCGTCTCCTTTGACCCTAATAGGTTAGGTTTGGCTGTGTCCAAGCGTACCTTGTCCATCTGGGTGGCTGACTGTATCACTTGGGCTTACAAGGCGGCTGACCTTCCTTTGCAGGGTCGCGTTACGGCCCACCGAGTCAGGGCAATGGCTGCCTCAGTGGCTCATCTCCGCACTGTGCCCTTGGTAGACATCTGCAGGGCTGCAACTTGGTCTTCAAGCCGGACCTTTGCGGCCCATTACTGTCTGGAGAGGGAGTCCCGTAGGGACAGTGCTTTTGACCAAGCAGTACTCCGGAATCTCTTTGAGTTTTAGGCAACTCCTGCCCTCTGTTGGGCTACCAGTGGAGGTTGTGTCCTTGAAAAGCCTTTCTATGCTGCTGAGACTAGAGGGAGCTCTCTTGTTCAGCCTGGGTTCCTCGGTAGCCCAGAGCTTGGGAGTCACCCTTATGTGAGGACTGACTTCCTGCTTGGTCCCGGAGAAAGAGTAGTAACTCACCTGTAACAGGTGTTCTCCAGGAGCAGCAGGAATCAGTCCTCACAACCCTCCCTCCTCCCCTTGGAGTTGCAGTTGTACATAGTTTATTTTTCATTTTTGTGTGCTGTTCTTAGCTATGTCATTTGACTGAGGTAAGATGGCACCTTTAGGCGGGAAGGGAACTGCGCATGCGTGCCTGCATTCCCGAAGGCTTTCATAGAAAGCTGGGAAAATGCTCCGCTGGGGCTTCATCGGCGCCGATGACACCCATATGTGAGGACTGATTCCTGCTGCTCCTGGAGAACACCTGTTACAGGTGAGTAACTACTCTTTATAGCAGCCTGCCAGCAGAGATCCAGAACTTTTCAATACGACTACATCACTGTAAGAGGAGAGATGCAGCTTGAACCCTTTATAATACTCTCTGTTGCCAGCAGATGGTGAATATGTTCTGGGTTGTATGGTTAATAGTCTGAGGACTGCTTTTTCCCTCAGATTGAGATCAGACAGAACAGGGAGTTGGATACTTCCCTCCCACTCCCCCCAGGTATTCACTCCCCTCCCAGACCTGGGCCAATCAGCTTCTCTCATGCTCTTGTGGATTCTCCAGAGTTTCCCCTGGCACAAGGTGTCTGCTCTTCATGAGGACAAAGCAGTGTTTTAGTGGCTTGGGGGTCCCTGGGGTGCTCTTTTTGCTGATATTTAACGTGCTATTTTGGGTTTACTGCTACTTGCATAGTAACATAAGATATGCCATACTGGGTCAGACCAAGGTCCATCAAGCCCAGAATCCTATTTCCAACAGTGGCCAATCTAAGTCACAAGTACCTAGCAGTTTCCCCAAAAGACAAAGGTTCCACAATGCTTGTTTTGGGGCAAGCAGTGGATTTCCCATGTCCCCTTTTAACTCTTTCTAGGCCGAGCCCAAAACTCTTGGGATCCAAAATTCAGGCTAAATATTCCTATCAAATGGTATATAATACATGACCATAGCAGAAGGAAAATCACTATTAGAACATATTGAATAAGACGGTTACAATTTTCCTGAAATATGCAAAACTTAACCCGGCTGCAGAATGTGGATTAAAAATTTAAAGTAGGCCTTGAAAGGGTTAATAATGGTTTATTTATTTATTTAACATTTCTTATATGCAGCCTTTCATGATATCAAGGCGGTTTACATTGAACAAGCTGAAATTACATTGAACAGGGCATTATAACTTGGAGATAACTATTTACAGGGAACATGGGCAATGGAGGGTTAAGTGGCTTGCCCAAGACCACAAGGAGCACCTGTGGGACTAGAAACCCCAGTCCTTCCGGCCCAATGTTGCTGTCCTCTAGTGGGATTTGAACCCCCGACCTTCCGGCCTGAGGTAACTTGCCCCAACCACTAGGCCACTCCTCCCTAGGACCTTTCCTCCAGGAACTTGTCCAAACCTTTTTTAAACCCAGCTACCCTAACAGCTTTTGCTACATCCTCTGGTAACGAAGTCCAGAGTTTGATTACGCGTTGAGTGAAAAAATAATTTCTCTTATTAGTCTTAAATACGTTACACTGTAGCTTCATTGCATACACCCTAGTCTTTCAATATTTTGATGGCATAAACAATCGATCTACGTTCACCCGTTCCACTCCATTCATTAATTTATAGACCTCTATCATATTTTCCCTCAGCTGTTTCCTTTCGAGTTTGAAGAGCCCTAACCTTTCTAGCCTCTCTTCATAGGGGTATCCTTCCATCCCCTTTACCATCTAGGCTTTTGCGCAACTTTAAACACATGCATAGGGGAGTAATCAGCATCGTATGGTGGGTACAACCATCAACAAAGGATAGGGGGACGGGGCCAGTAACCAGCATGGAGTGACAGGTTCAACTCTAGCTACCTTACTGAGCAGATTACATGACCATGTTGGTCTTTGTCTGCTGTCATTTACTATGTTACTATGTCATTTACTATGTTGGGCTAAATGGCTGATTTTCTCAATAGAGAAAGATGAATAGTGGAGTATCCCAAGGATCTGTGCTGGATTTGCTGCTTTTTAACATATTTGTAAATGATCTGGAAATGGGAATAATGAATGAGGTTATCACATTTGCCGATGAGACAAAATTATTCAAAGTTTTTGAAACCCAAGAGGATTGTGAAAAATTGCAAGAGGACCTTGATAAATTGGAAGACTGGATGTTCAAATGGCAGATGAAATTTAATGTGGACAAGTGCAAAGTTATGCACCTAGGAAAGAACAACCCAAGCTATGGTTACACGATGCAAGATTCCACGTTAGGAACCACCACCCAGGAAAAAGATTCAGGCGTCATCGTGGATAACATGTTGAAACCTCCTGCCCAGTGTGCAGCATCAGCCAAGAAAGCAAATAGAATGCTAGGTATCATAAGGGAAGGAATGGAGAATAAAACAAAGGATGTTATAATGCCTCTGTATCTTTTTCCATAGTTCGACCACACCTTGAATACTATGTGCAGTTCTGGTTGCCGTATCTTAAAAAGGATATCGCATTATTAGAAAAGGTACAGAGAAGAGCCACCAAAATGGTAAAGGGGGTGGAAGGATGAGGCAAGGCTTAAAAGGATAGGGCTCTTCAACTTGGAAATGAGAAGGCTGAGGGGAGATATGATAGAAGTCTATAAATTTAATGAATGGAGTGGAACGTGTTAACATAGATCGGTTGTTTACGCCATCAAAAAGTAGAAAGACTAGAGGACACGCAATGAAACTTGTGATAAGGAAGCTTATCATAGCTCAGGAAGGAGCTATAGTAAAGGTGAAGTGACTCTGAACAAGCAACCTGTCAGTTCTGGTAGAAATAAGAAAACAGAATTTTTCTATAAAAGACTACCAGTCCCAGAATGCACCAGGTTTCCAACAGCCATTAGAGGAGCTGAAGTGGGGAAATGTGTGTTCAATCAGGAGGGCTATGAGGTAATCCCCAAGCACTCATCTCAAAGGGCAGGGCCTGATTCAGCACAGCTGCGCTGTGCTAGGGTGGAGCACTCATCAAAGCAGAATAAAGGTAGAGTTTATTCTACAGAGAATTATCCTCATCCTCCGTTTCATCTGGGAGATCCTCATCCTCAGAATTATCCTCATCATCTTGGAGATCCTCAGTATCTTGGACAGCTTCATCATCTGGAGGATCATCAGAAGCAGAAGCCAGTGCGGACAGACAGAGAGGGCAAGAAACCCTTTGGAAGAAAGAAGAGAAAAGCATTTGGGAGGTCTAAAGGAGTCCAGAGCAGTACGTATACTGGGAGACATTCAAAAGGCCAGCATACACCATTGGACTGGGGAAAGCCAGAGGAATGGTGCTGCAGAGCTAGGAATCTCCAGAGGGTACCTGTGAGGGAGACGGCTGCACGTGGAAGGGACCCTAAGACCCGTGCCAGAAGGTATGTGAAGAGAGATCCAGTGTCCAGGGATCTGGATTGGAAGGCTGGACATAAGAACTGGACTACATACTGGCCAGGCTATTTAGAGAGGAACTCTAACAGCAATGGAAGCTCAGGTATGAACATTGATCTATGCCCTAGCTATAACCTTGAAGGACAGCAGGGAAACAAGTATTCTCCTGAGAGTGCTACATTGAGAAATTCCTCTGTGCCAATCCATGATATTGAACCCATGATTGTTGAAGAAGGGGGAGAGGTCTTAGATACAGGCTGTGAATATATGGATTGCTCTCTGTCTAAACTCCTTTGGTAATTTTCTGTTACAAAGTACAACAACCACCACAAAGAAATACAAACTTGTTCTTTAATCTACTCAGAAAAGCTCCTGAAGTAGGATTTGAGCCACGCAGTAGAAAGCAAGCCAGCTAAGGGGTTTCAGCTGGGTAACTGCTAGCAATTGAGCCTTACCTAATTGCTTGTGAGCTCTGAGGGAATCACTTCTGAATCTATGTGTGAAGATATAAGAAGTTAACCTGAAAAGAACAGTTTTTTCCTTCTTTGTGGGTTTTGCTTGTTGTTTGAAACACTGCTAAGAAAATATTAGCTAAAGCCTACAGAAAAGACCAGTTTGTTACCAACCAGGTCTTTATTCTTTTCATTTGATTGCCTGACAAGTTCAGCTGTTTTCCTGATTTTGTTTTTCTAAGTTTAACCCTGAAAGCAAGTATCCTGTTTTATGTGCTACCAAGCATATCTGTGTTGGGAGAAATAACCCCATAAATAAATATCTTATTGGCTTTACACTCAAGCACAACTAATTATTGTGAGCAGCTGTGTCTGGTGTGAATGGACTGCATTTCCCACAATCCCTTGCAAATCATATTGATATATGCACTTGCCAAGACTGTGAACATTCTCACCCAGGCAGCCGTCTGACAAACTACAATGTAACCCATTTAAGACTAATAAGAGAAACTATATTTTTTCACTCAACGTGTAATCAAACTCTGTAATTCATTACTCGAGGATGAAGTAAAAGCTGTTAGTGTAGCTGGGTTTAAAAAAGGTTTGCACAAGTTTCTGGAAGAAAGGTCCATAAGCTATTATTAAAGAGGACCCGAGAAATCCACTGCTTACCCCAGGACGAGCCTTGTGGAAGCTGTAGACTTTGGATCTCCAGGAACAAGCAGGAATGAGTCTTCACATATGGGGTATCGTCAGTACCGACGGAGCCTGCGCAGGAACGCTCCCCAGCGTCCAGAAAGAAAGCTTTTGGGAGCATCCCACAGCGCCTGCGCGTTGCCTTCCCGCCTTTCCTAGCCGCCTCTCTCCACTTCTTCTTTTCCGCGGAGCCAGCAGGTCGTGTTCCTGTCACCGCTGAAGAAGTTCTTTATTTTTCTTTATTTCTTTGGTCGCGCATCTGCCTTCTTCGACGTCTGACCGATACCGCCGGTCTTTTCTTCTTTCTTTTTAAAAAAAACCTACCGTTTCCCACTTCTGTGCAACTTTTCCTTTTGGACCTTAGGCCTAGCAGAATTTTCCTCATGGAAAAGTCCGCTTCCGGGTTTAAAAAGTGCATGAAGTGCAGCGGTACTCTTTCTATCACCGACACCCATGACTGGTGTCTAAAATGTTTGGGCCCTGACCACTCCATCACCGATTGTGAGTCCTGTTCCTTGATGTCTAAAAGAGGTCGACAGAATCGAGCGGCCAAGCTCAGTACCCTGTTTCCCTCTGATGCAGCTTTGGTGACATCGACATCTTCCAGGGCTGCTTCTTCCTCCCATGGATCTCAGGTAACCAAACATAAGTCCAGCCGGTCCTCGAAGGGTAGATCTCCCTCTAAGTATCGAGATGCCTCCGGGCTTGCCCTCGAGGATCCTGCACCAGCAAAATTACCCCGGCGGGAAGCTCCGGCTTCCAAAGCTTCATCTATGGGGTCACAGGTTGACATCGATGGGGTGGCCTCGACCGATCACCTGTTGCCATGTTCTGGGGTACCGGTGGTTTCCACTGGTACCGACATCCAGACATTGGTTGCGTCGATGGATCTGAATATTCTGACCATGCAGCGTGCCATTACGGCATTCATACAAGCTGCGACGCCTCCGGTACCGCAACAAACTCCGTTGTCGGTACCGGTTCTGGCACCGATATCGGTTCCGGTGCCGGTACCGATTGCATCGACATCGGCTTCGGTGTTGACTGCAGCGGTACCCTGTTCTGTGATGCCCATCGGTACCGAATCGGTACCGATCACTCCCGATGTCGATACCACTCGGTACGCGTATCGGGCTCTGCAAGAGCATTCAGACAGGCGATACTTCGATTCCTCCGAAGACTCTGAATCAGAGGCTTCTGTTGAAGCATCGGTATTCCTTCCTCAGGAGCCCTCTTCTCCAAAAAGAAGAATGTCTCCTCCAGAAGACTTGTCTTTTCAAGACTTCATTAGGGAAGTGGCCAGGGGCCTCTCTATTTCAGTGGCCCCTGAACCAGAGCCTAGAGCCAAGAAATTGGATATTTTACAATATCCTAAGGCTCCTAAAGAGGCAGCTACTTTACCAATTCATGAGATCCTTTATGATCACATGTTGGGCATATGGGAGACACCTCTTACTACCTCCCCTCATTCTCGCAGGTTGGACACCATGTACCGTGTTCCTCCTTGTCCTGGCTTTCATAAGACTCAGCTTCCTCACCACTCTATTGTGGTGGAGTCAGCTATGACGAAGATAAAGAGTGCAAAAAGACACTCATCTAATCCTCCAGGAAGAGAATGCAGAACCTTGGATGCTTTTGGCCGGAGAATCTTCCAGGCCAATATGCTTACTGCCAGAATCAACTCCTATAGTCTCTATATGGGGATGTTTCTAAAGGAAGTTACAGATCATCTGCAAACTTTATCTCCTTTTGTCTCAGAAGATAAAAGGGAGGAGTTTCTCACCTGGCTTAAACATGCCCAGGATGTTTCCAAATTTTCCAACCGTGCAGCCTTTGACTCTTTTGAGTGTGCCAGCAGAGCCTCGGCTATTGCCATAGGTGCATGCAGATTTGCTTGGTTACAAGCTTCTGATTTGGAACCCTGGGTCCAGGATGGATTAGGAAATCTTCCTTGTACAGGTGAAAACCTTTTTGGCAAGGATTGGCAAGCAAAGGCCACTCAGATGGATGCTGAGAATTCTGCCTTAGATAGACTTTCAAAGTCTACTTCTGCTCCTGTTAGAAAAAGGTTATTCAAAAAGGCTTTCTTTCCCAAAAAAGGGAAATATTATCCTGGTTATGGTCACCAGGCATCTTCTGCAGGTCGTTTTGCTGCAAAGCGTCAGCAACAACCTAAACAAGCCAAGCCTAAGGCTGCAAGGACTGCTACGGCCCAACAGCCTCAGCCTCCTCAGGGCCTTTGACTTACAACTAGAGAACTTAGCCTTTCTGGCTCTAGAAGAACCAGAGCCTTTCACCATTCCAGGAAGGTTAGCTCACTTTGCTCCCAGATGGGAACAAATCATAGCAGAGCAATGGACCCTCTCCATCATAAGGGAGGGGTACAAGCTTCATTTCTTAAACCTTCCTCCTCACACCTTGGTGAGACAGTTCAATTCTCCAACATCTCTCCTCGACCTTCTGGGCCAGGAGATTGCTACCCTTCTTACCCAAAGGGCAATAGAAGAAGTACCCCTTCTTCAACAGGGTTCAGGGTTCTACTCCCCCTATTTTCTAATCCCAAAGAAAACAGGGGGCTACAGACCCATATTAGATCTCAGAGAATTGAACAAGTTTCTATGCAAGGAGAAATTCAAGATGATTTCTCTCGGTGCTCTCCTTCCATACCTTCAGAGTCAGGATTGGCTTTGTTCTCTAGATCTCAAGGATGCGTACACCCATGTGCTCATCCATCCAACACACAGAAGGTTCCTTCGGTTCCTTTATCAGGGAAAGCACTACCAATACAGAGTGCTTCCTTTTGGTCTGGCCTCTGCTCCAAGAGTGTTCACAAAATGCATGGCAGTGGTAGCTGCATTTCTACGCACTCTAGGAATATTTGTATTCCCATATCTGGACGACTGGCTCATTCGAGCTCCATCCCAGACAGAGGCCCAGGCTTCCCTAGCCTGCACAAGGCGTGTTCTTCAGTATCTGGGACTGGTAATAAACATCCCAAAATCACATCTCACCCCTACTCAGTCATTAGAGTTCATAGGGGCCTTGCTGGATACCACAACTGCAAGGGCCTATCTTCCCCAAGCCTGTTGCCTCCGATTGGTGCAGTTAGCCTCACAAGTTCAGTTAAAGTCCCATTTAACTGCTCGAGAGATGTTACAACTGTTAGGCCACATGGCATCCACCGTGCATGTGGTTCCTTACGCTCGCCTTCACATGCGAGCAGCTCAGTGGACTCTGTCCACCCAATGGACCCAGGCATCAGGGTGCCTGTCAGACAAAATAGCAACCTCCAGTCGCCTCTTTTGGTCTCTCCAGTGGTGGAAGTCCACTCAGAATCTGTTGCTGGGGTCCCCCTTTCAACAGTTGCTACCCCAAGCAACCCTTACAACAGATGCCTCTCCAAGGGGTTGGGGAGCTCATCTACAAGATCTCTCCACCCAGGGCATCTGGTCTCCACAGGAGATATCTCTACATATCAACCTCTTGGAGCTCAGAGCAATTTTTCTAGCTCTCAGAGTCTTCCACACCCTGCTCAGCTACAAGACAGTCCTCATCCACACGGACAACCAAGTAGCCATGTTCTACGTGAACAAGCAGGGCGAGACTGGCTCTCTGTCGCTTTGCAACGAAGCTTTGAGATTGTGGGCCTTCGCCAGAGAGCATCAGATTCATCTCATGGCAGTGTATCTTCCAGGGTTTCAAAACTCTTGGGCAGACAGACTCAGTCGAGTTCTGCTTCCACACGAATGGTCCCTCCATGGGGACCACATAGCCAGGATCTTTCGAATTTGGGGAACAACGGACATAGACCTGTTTGCAAGTCCGTGGAATGCCAGACTTCCCCGGTTCTGTTCCAGGATTCCGTGTCAGGGAGTTCAGGCCAGGGATGCCTTCCTCCTCCATTGGGGACAAGACTTCATCTATGCCTTTCCACCCATTCCCCTAATTTCCAAGACACTGTTCAAGCTTCAGAGAGACAAGGGGTCTATGATCCTCATAGCTCCACGTTGGCCACGCCAAGTGTGGTACCCTCTACTTCTTCATCTCTCTCAAGCTCCCTCCCTGGACTTGGGATCTGCTCCAGACCTCCTGTCCCAGGAGGAGGGAACGTTGTGGCACTCAAATCCCCAGTCTCTTCATCTCAGGGCCTGGTTGCTGAAGGCCTAGACCTTCAAAATTTGCATCTTTCTCAGCAGGTGAAGGATTTTCTTCATGCTTCCAGAAAGCCTTCCACTAGACGTTCCTATGCTTTTAAATGGAAAAGGTTTACCATTTGGTGTGCAGAGAAGGGTCTTAACCCTCTTGCAATACCTCTGAATTCTTTACTAGAGTATTTACTGCATTTATCCCATGCAGGCCTTAAAACGAATTCAGTAAGAGTCCATTTGAGTGCTATTGCAGCATCCCTTAAGCCTCTCAATGGACATCCTATTTCCTCTCATCCTCTTATTGCAAGATTCATGAGAGGCCTTCTTTTAACTAAACCTCCCATTAGACCACCTCCAGTGGCATGGGATTTGAATTTGGTTCTTGGCCAGCTCATGAAGCCACCCTTTGAACCCTTAGCCACTACCTCCTTGAAATTCCTTTCCTGGAAGGTTATTTTTCTCATTGCAGTCACCTCAGCTCGCCGTATCAGTGAGCTTCAAGCCTTGGTGGCTAATCCTCCTTATACAAGGTTCCATCATGACAAGGTAGTCCTCAGGACTAATCCACACTTTATGCCTAAAGTGGTCTCACCTTTTCATCTGAACCAGGAGGTGTATTTACCTGTCTTTTTTCCAGGACCTCATGCATCAAGTGCAGAGAGGAATCTTCATACCCTGGATTGTAAGAGAGCACTTGCTTTTTACTTACAAAGGACACAGCAACATAGAAAGTCCTCTCAACTCTTTGTTGCTTTTGATCCCTCTCATTTAGGACTTCCAGTCTCTAAGAGAACTCTGTCCAATTGGATTGCTCATTGTATTTCCTTCGCCTACCAGAGTAAGAACCTTTCTCTGGAGGGCCATGTCACAGCTCACAATGTGAGAGCCATGGCCGCCTCTATGGCTCATCTAAACTCTGTGTCCATCGACCAAATCTGTCGAGCGGTCACCTGGGCCTCGGTTCATACCTTTACAGCCCATTACTGCTTGGACAAGGACTCCCGCCGGGATGCCTTGTTTGGCCAGGCTGTTCTCAAACACCTGTTCCATACCTAATCAACTCCTACCCCCCATCCCTGGTTGGATGCCCGAGATCCATGGGGTGAGGTAGAGCCCTTCTCAGGGACCCACAACCTTGGAGATCTCCCTGGCATCTCTAGCTGGGGAGTCTCCATGTGTGAAGACTCATTCCTGCTTGTTCCTGGAGATAGCACAGTTACTTACCTGTAACAGGTGATCTCTGGGAACAGCAGTAATAAGTCTTCACAACCCACCCACCTCCCCTAGGAGTTGTATCTCTCTATCTTTCCTTTCCTCTCTCTCTCTTTGCCTCAGCTTAAAACTCAAACTGGAGAGAGGCGGTTAGGAAAGGCGGGAAGGCAGCGCGTAGGCGCTGTGGGATGCTCCCAAAAGCTTTCTTTCTGGACGCTGGGGAGCGTTCCCGCGCAGGCTCCATCGGTACCGACGATACCCCATATGTGAAGACTTATTCCTGCTGTTCCCAGAGATCACCTGTTACAGGTAAGTAACTGTGCTGTACCTGCCAGGTACTTGTGACCTAGATTGGCCGCTGTTGGAAACAGGATACTGGGTTTGATGGACCTTGGTCTGACCCAGTATGGCATTTCTTAATGTTCTTATATTCTTATTCCATCTTGCCTCTCCATATGCTTGAACAAGCTACCTGAATTAGTACGCCTTTCTCATTCTCTGACCCTATTCAAATTCAGGCTAAAACCCATATCTCTTTGAGGTTGCGTTTGGATGCTGATCTCCTTATTCTCCTGCTTATCACCTATCTTTATCTTGCCATTTCCCTTGAATTATCCTAGTCCTCAGTTGTTGTGTGGTCTCTCTTAATTAGATTGTAAGCTCTGATGAGCAAAGACTGTCTCTTGCTTGTTCATGTACAACACTGCATATGTCTTGTAGGGCTATAAACATGATAAATAGTAGTAGTACTAGTAGTAATAAAAACAGTGAAGTCCATTTTCTAGTTTATAATTTACTATGCACTTTATATACTGCCCCTTTTTAAAAATTTGAAGCAATTTACAATCTAAAAAACAATTAAAATCAAATGCTAAATTAAAACAAGGGGGGAAAACACCATATTTAGACAGTAAAGAAAGAATGCAGATAGTCACATGCTCAACTTATCTTCAGTCAACCTCGCCATGCCCACATTATTCCTCTTCTCAAGTCGCTTCATTGGCTCCCTGTCCAATTACGCATCCAGTTCAAACTTCTCCTACTGACGTATAAATGCATTCACTCTGCAGCCCCTCGATACCTGTCATCTCTCCTTAAACCCCCTCTCGGGAACTTCGCTCTGCTAACAAATTACTTTTATCGAGGCCTTTCACTTGCACCACTAACTCCCGACTTCGTTCTTTTCACCTTGCTGCACCTTACGCCTGGAACGGCTTACCTGGGTCTGTGCGCCAGGCACCCTCCCTGGCCCTCTTCAAATCCAGATTGAAGACTCGCCTCTTCACTGTCGCTTTCAGATCCTGACTTCTTTCTCTTATCTCAACCTGACTCCTGTCAACTTTCATGACCGAATTGTAAAGACTATACTGTACTTTGCACTGAATTGACTATTGCTCTGTATTGTCTCAACTAGATTGTAAGCTCTGACGAGCAGGGACTTTCTCTTGTATGTACGCCTGTACGGCGCTGCATGCGTGGCGCTATATAAGTGCTAAATAGTAGTAGTAGTAGTAGTAAAAGGAAATAACTTGGACACACTGGAGATGCTGTGAAGAACAATACTGTAACTATGAGTTGCCAAAAGCTGAGAAAGCAGGTGAGCTTTCAAATTTGCTTGAAAAGCTTTATGAACAGGTTTAGAGCACAGTGGAGCAGGAAGATTATTCCATAGAAAAGGGCATACATCCAAGAATATTGAAGGAATTTAGGGAAGTTCTGGTGGCTTCACTGTCTGACCTTTTTTAATGCTTCTTTAGAGTCAGGAATGGTCCTACAGGACTAGACCAAAAAGCATGTAGTCCCTCTACACAAAAATAGAAGTAAGGATGAGGTTGGAAACTACAGACTGGTTAGTCTGATCTTTATGGTGAGTAAATTAAAGGAAAAGCTGCTAAAACAAAGGATAGTGTAGTTGTTGGAATCCAATAGACTACATGATCCAAGGCAGCATGGATTTACTAGAGGCAGGTCTTATCAGACAAATCTGATTAATTTCTTTGACTGGATGACCAGAGTTGGATTGAGGGGGAGCGGTGGATGTGGTGTACTTAGATTTCAGTAAAGCCATTGATACTGTTCCTCACAGGTGACTTTATGAATAAATTAAGCACCCTATAGATGAACCCCAAAGTGGCGGACTGGGTTAGAAACTGGTTGTGTGGCACGCAAAAAAGTGTATGGGTAAATGGAGCTAACTCTAAGGAGAAGGACATTACCACTAATGTGCCACAGGGATCTATCCTTGGTCTGATTCCTGTAAAATTTTTGTATACAATATTGCATAAGGGCTATCGGGTAAGGTTTGCCTCTTTGTGGGTGATACTAAAGTCTGCAATAGGGTACTCACCCAGGAAGGTGTAGACATGAGGAGGGATCTAGTGAAGCTTAAAGAATGGCTGAGAATTTGCCATCTGAGATTTTAATGCTAAAAAATGCAGGGTTATGCATTTGGACTGCAAAAATCCAAGGCAGTGGTAGAGTGGTGATGTACCTCTCTCCACAAAAGAAGGGCGGGACCTGGGGTGATTGTTTCTGATGATCTTAAAGTGGCTAAACAGGTAGAAAAGGCGAAAGCCAGAAGGATGCTTGGGTGCACAGGGAGAGAGGAATGACCAGCAGGAAGAAGCCTCTGTTTAAGTTTTTGGTGAGACCTCATTTGGAGTATTGTGTGCAAATCTGGAGGCCATACCTTCAAAAGGATATATACGATGGAGTTGGTGCAGAGGGTGGCTACCAAAATGATCAGTGGGCTTTGTTATAAGACATATGAGGACAAAAATCTCAATATGTACTGTATACTTTGTAAGAAAGGAAGGAGAGGGGTGATATGATAGAGACATTTAAATACCACTGTGACATAAATGCACAGAACAAGAGCCTCTTTCAATTGAAAACAAACTCTGCGAAGAGGGGCTTTAGGGTGAAGATGAAAGGTGTTAGACTCTGGAGCAATTTGAGGAAATATTTCTTAATGGAAAAAATGGTAGATGCACAGAATAGTCTCCCAGTGGCTGTGATAGAGATGAGGACTGTATCTGAATTCAAGAAAGCATGGCACAAACACAGAGGATCTCTAAGAGAAAAAAGGGATTGTAAAGCTTACTAGTTGGTATGGAAGGGCAGACTGGATAGGCTGTATGATCTTTATCTGCTGTCATTTTTCTATGTTTCTGTGTCTGTAAACAATGAGTTAATTATCTGAAGCATAAATGGAAATTTCATGTATGTGGAGTATAGATGTCCAATAGCTTTGATTGTAAATTATAAAACAGATGTGTTGTGTATATCAATCTCCCCTGACACCAGCATATTGGCAAATCAACTGCCTATCTCAAGGGGACTTGATCATCTCCTTTGGGTTGTTAAATGTTTAAGTCCCCTTGAGACAGGCAGGTGACCTGCCAAAGTGCTGGCATCAGGGGAGGTTATATACAAGGCACATCTGTTTTATAATCTCTTGTTCCACATAAGTGCAAGTTACATTTATGCTGTAGATACTTAATTCATTGTTTAAGATAAGTGCTGTGTTTGCACTCAGGCAAGTGGAAATGACAATTTTTCTGTGAGATAAGTGCAAGCTGCAGCTTTGCTTTAGAAAAACGAAAGCTAATTTATTTCTTTGTATTGAATCCAATTTGAGTTTAATATAAATTTTCTAGACTAGACACTTAAAGAAGTTATTTTCAAGTGAGACAAATGATTATACATGTAAATAGAAAGCTGAGAGCTTAATACAGTGTCAAATGTGCATTGTTGTTGTCTATAGTATATTTATATGTTACCTCACAGAATATTTTAGATTTTTCTATGAGTTTATTTACTAAAGGTTAACACGCTTTAAAGAAGGTTATGCATGTTAAGTACCACTGTGCTCATAGAAATAAAAGGGCTGTAGGCACTTAACATGCATTAACTTTCAGTAACGTGCATTAAAAGCTTTAGTAAACGTGCCTCTAAGACTTTCTTTGAAAAGTTTAGAATGTGTTTGATTGTAATAAAAAAAAAACATTTTCTCCGGGAACAAGCAAGAAGTCAGTCCTCATATATGGGTGACGTCTCCGCCGACGGAGCCCGCACACAAGCTTCTCCCCCCAGCTTTCAAAGAAAGCCTTTGGGAGATGCACCATGCATGTGTGGTCCACTTCCTGCCCAGGTGTGCCATCTTGCTTCAGTCTCCTTTTCCGTGGAGCCCACCTGATGTGTGTCTGTTTTCTCCAGAAAAATAGTTCATATTTTCTTGCAAATTTTCTTTTCCCCGGTCGCGTACCAGTTCTCTTTCCCGCTCTTGAGCTCGCTTGCCTCGGCATCGCATCTCGGGTTCATATTTCTTTTCCTTTTTCTTGTTTTTTGACCAGTGCGGTTTCGCACCCTTTTCACTAGCAGAGCCTCAGGTCTTCAACCTCGCTGAGGCCTTTTTTCCCCCCATGGCCTCTGCCAGCAGTTTCAAGAAGTGTGATCGGTGTATGCGAACCATATCCCTCACCGACCCACATGACTGGTGGACTACAACCCCTTGGATTGTGGCCTCTGTACGAGGATGTCCTCCAAGGCCATTAAAAGTTGTCAGCAGCAGCATGAGAAGATTTTCCAAAAGTCAGACTCTGCTCCGGAGTCTCCAGCAATGTACACTCCAAGGCCCCATCTAGGACCCCGGAGCCCAGAGGTGGTCCCGCCACCTCCGACTGAGGCCATGGTTCCTCCAAGCGGAGCATCTCGGACGTGGAGCACAAGAAGAAGAAATCCTTGAGGACAGCGTCCGTAGATGAGTTTGGGAAGGCGGGTAGGTCCCACACCCGGTCCCACAGTCCACGTCACTAATCCAGAGGATCAGAGTGGGAGCGATGCCTGCAAAGAATCATCGCCTCTGGTGATCGGCCTCGGACCCCCGAAGCCATCCTGGTTGAGGACTCCCCCCCCCCCCCCTTCCTTATCAGAGCCAGCACCGGGCCCAAGATACTCAGTGTCTGCCCCGAAGGCTGCGGAGCCATCTGGACTGAAGAGCAGAATGGTAGCCTTGGAGCGTAGCTCGTCTGCCTTCATGTCCCAGCAGTGGGCCCTGATGCCTGGTTCTGCCAGGTCATCTGCCCAGATCACCAGGGCCTTGACCTCGAAGACATCCCTGGACGTCGAACCGATCCTCAAGCACCATCAGCCTCAAGTTGATCCTCGATATTTGTCTCTATCCCGGTCCCGATCCTCAGAACCAAGGTTTTCTCCGATGAGTGGCTGCAGCTCCGCCTGCAGAACCTCTGAGGGGCACAGACTGTCGGGCTCAGGGCCCGACTTGCAACCCCGTCCATCCTTGACTCCTCCACCGACTATGTTGGACTGGGAGACCGAGGATGAGGAATCTCCGGACACCTGTCACCACCGCAACGTGCCCTTGGACTCGTTTCCCTTCGAGACTCGAAGCAGGTCCCCGCCCGAGGATATGACATTTCTTGACTTGGTGCAGGACATGTCAAAGGTGTTGGCATTCAACACCAAGTCGGAGGAGGACCTTCGCATGGAGGAGCATGAGATCCTGCAGTGCAAGGCTTCTCTGAAGGAGGCACTTACAGTGCCTATTCCCCCTATCCTGGAACGGCTGTTCCCCCGCAAGTGGGAATCACCAGCATTGGTGCCCATCGTGAACCGATGGCTTGACTCGATGTATCATCTAGTCTGCAGGAGCCCAGGCTTCCTGAAAGCACAACTGCCACACAACTCTATGGCGGTGGAGTTGGCCATGCATCGGCTCAAAAGCCAGAAGATGCACTCCTTGATGCCCCTGGGTAGGGAGGCCCGCACCTTGGATGCCCTGGGCACAACGTGCCACCAGGGCTGGATGCTCATTGGCCGGATCCAGGCATACCCAGCTGTACAATGACATGTGCCTGAGGGACCTGGCGAAGGAACTCGCCGGGGTCTCTCCAAGGAATTCCTCCAGTGGTTCCGGAGCCTGTCCTCTGCTGACAGAGTGCTCGAAATTCATGACTCAAGCAGCCTATGATGGCTTCAAGTCAGCGACTAGATTAGCCGCAGCGGGCATCGGTGCCCAATGCGAGGCTTGGCTACATACTTCCAAACTGGAGCAATGGGTTCAGGACAAATTGGTCGATGCCCCATCCCAAGGAGAAGGACCTCTTTGGCAAACCCATGACTGATAAGGATGCAGAGTTGGAGTCTGCGTTCCTGACGAGGACTAGGCACTCCAAGATGACCGCTACCCTTCGCTGACGGAAGGCCCCGAGTAAAAAGCCCCCTTACTTGAGGAAGGGAAGGGCTTATGGAAACTACCCTCGGTATCAGGCCTCCCCATCAGGCCAAGGGACAAGGGCATGGTTCTCTAAGCCCAGGCATCAGCTACGGTATGGCCTGGTGGGAGCTTTTGACTCCTTGGGCATACCTCTCCACCCCCAAGAATCCCACCCCATCAGGCCTCAGGGGGGATGCCTGATTCTGTTTGCCCACTAGTGGCCAGCAATCTCCACTGACACCTGGGCACTCTAGGTGGTCAAGGAGGGCTACCTCCTCCACTTGGAGCAGACTCTCCCTCCATTCTTCCTGCGAGAGCCCACCAGGACTCCCCTTCACCAGACCTTGCTACTGCAGGAGCTTGCAGGCCTTCTCGAGGACAAGGCAGTGGAACCTGTACTCCCATACCTCTGGGGCAGAGGGTTCTACTCCCGGTACGTCCTTGTACCAAAATGAACAGGGTGCCTAAGGCCCATCCTAGACCTGCATGATCTGAACAAGTTCCTGGTGAAGGAAAAGTTCAAGATGCTTTCCCTTGCGATGCTGCTGCCATACCTCCAGCAGGGAGACTGGCTATGCTCCTTGGACTTAAAGGATGCATACATACCCATCCCAGCCACAGGCAATACCTCAGGTTAGTGGTGGAGAGCGGCCACTTCCAATATAGGGTCCAACTCCTTGGTCTGGCCTCCGCCCCAAGGGTCTTAACCAAGTGCCTAACGGTAGTCGTGGTCCACCTTGGCCTCCAAGGGGCCTTTGTCTTCACCTGTCTGGACGACTGGCTCATCAGAGGAGGCACGGCGGCACCATCAGCATCCTATAACATTTGGGGTTTGTTATAAACCACCCCAAGTCTCACTTCCTCCCGACACAGTGACTGGAGTTCATAAGAGCACGGCTAGACACCCTTTAGGCCAGAGCATTCCTACTTCAGGACAAGGCCATAAGAACATAAAATATGCCATACTGGGTCAGACCAAGGTCCAGCAAGCCCAGTATCCTGTTTCCAACAGTGACCAATCTAGGTCATAAGTACCTAGCAGTTTCCCCAAAAGACACAGGTTCCACAATGCTTGTACTGGGTTAAGCATTGACATCCTGGGTCCCTTCTTATTAATGGTTTATGGACCTTTCCTCCAGGAACTTGTCCAAGCCTTTTTTAAACCCAGCTACTCTAGCAGCTTTTACTACATCCTCTGGTAACAAATTCCAGAGTTTGATTACACGTTGAGTGAAAAAATATTTTCTTTTATTAGTCTTAAATAGGTTACCCTGTAGCTTCATTGCATGTCCCCTAGTCTTTTTATATTCTGACGATGTAAACAATCAATCTACGTTTATCCGTTCCACTCCATTCATTAATTTATAGACCTCTATCATATCTCCCCTCAGCCGTCTCTTTTCCAGGTTGAAGAGCCCCAACCTTCTTAGCCTCTCTTCATAGGTGTATCCTTCCATCCCCTTTACCATTTTGGTGGCTCTTCTCTGCACCTTTTCTAATAAGGCTATATCCTTTTTAATATACGGCGACCAGAATTGCACACAATATTCAAGATGCGGTCGTACCATGGAACGATACAGAAGCACTATAATATCCTTTGTTTTATTTTTCATTCCTTTCCTTATGATACCTAGCATTTTATTTGCTCTCTTTGCCGCCGCTGCACACTGGGTGGAGGGTTTCAACATGTTAATCACGGTGATGCCTAAATCTTTTTCCTGTGTAGTGGTTCCCAATGTGGAACCTTGCATCGTGTAACCATAGTTTGGGTTGTTCTTTCCTAGGTGCATAACTTTGCACTTTAACACATTAAATTTCATCTGCCATTTGGATGCCCAGTCTTCCAATTTATCAAGATTCTCTTGCAATTTTCCACAATCCTCTTGGGTTTTAACAACTTAAAATAGTTTTGTGTCATCTGCAAATTTGATAACCTTGCTCATTATTCCCCTTTCCAGGTCATTTATGAATATGTCAAAAAGCAGTGGACCCAGCACAGATCTCTGGGGTACTCCACTATTCACCTTTTTCCATCAGAAAAATTGGCCATTTAGCCCTACTCTCTGCTTTCTATCTTTTAACCAGTTCCTGATCCACAATAGTACACTGCCTTCTATCCCATGAGTTGCCAAAAGTCTCTGATGAGGGACCTTGTCAGGGGCTTTCTGAAAGTCCAGATACACTACATCAACCGACTCACCTTTGTCTACCTGTTTTTTCACACCTTCAAAAAAACATAACAGATTAGTAAGACAAGATCTTCCTTGTCTAAAGCCATGTTGGTTGTCTCCCATTAGGCCATGACTATCTACATGATGAGTAATTTTGTTCTTTATAATGGTTTCTACCATTTTTCCCGGTACTGACATCAGGCTCACCGGTCTGTAGTTTCCCGGATTACCCCTGGAACCCTTTTTAAAAAATTGGCGTTACATTGGCTATCCTCCAATCTTCAGGTATTACAGATGATTTTAATGATAGTTCACAGATTACTAATAGCAGGTCTGCAGTCTCATATTTCAGTTTTTTCAACACCCTTGGATGTATACCATCCGGTCCAGGTGATTTGCTTCTCTTCAGTTTATCAAATAGTTGTAATACATCTTCCCGGTGTATCAATATTTCTTTCAATTCCTCTTCAGTATCACCTTTAAATACCACTTAAGTCATGGGTAACATTCCTATAGCCTCCTCAGTAAAGACCGAAGCAAAGAATTCATTCAGTCTCTCTGCTATAGCCTTGTCCCCTCTTACTGCCCCTTTTGCCCCTCTATCATCTAATAGTCCAGCTGCCTCTCACAGGTTTTTTGCTACGAATGTACTTGAAAAAGTCTTTATTATGTGTTTTTGCCAACCACTTCAGGGTGCTGGCTGCAGACGTACAACGCAGATGCACTGTGCCTGCTTGCCTCCTGCTACACTTGCTGGGCCACTGTCCACATTACCCTGGATGCCTGCCTCCACATGAGGGCGCCCCAATGGTGCCTCCGCTCCCAGTGGATCCAGGCCACCGGATGGTTGCGGGACAGTGTGACAGTATCCCGCCAACTTGCGGACTCCCTCAGCTGGTGGCAGGTTCTGCAGTGCTTCCAGGCAGGGATGCCCTTCCGGGCCCTCGGTCTCCAGAGGGTCCTCACTACGGATGCCTCTCTGCTGGGTTGGGGTGCTCATTGCAAAGATTTCTGCACCCAGGGCAGCTGGTCGCAGTTAGAGAGCCAATTGCAAATCAGCTTACTTGAGCTTTGGGCCATATTCCTGGCTTTCAGAGCCTTTTGCCACTGCCTGTAGCACCAGTTAGTGCTGGTCCAAACAGACAGTCAGGTGGCGATGTTCTACGTGAACAAGCAGGGGGCACGGGGTCCTATTCGCTCTGCCAGGAGGCAGTGGCTCTGTGCTCTTTTGCACTTTGCAATAGGTTGCTCCTGTGGGTGGTGTATCTACTGGGCCAGCTCAACGCCCTAGCAGACACGCTGAGCAGGGTCCTCCAGCCGCACGAGTGACGGCTGGCCCCCAGTGTGGCCTCTTGGCTCTTCCGGCTCTGAGGAGTTCTATTGATGGACCTCTTCATGAGTCAAACCAACAGTCAGCTGCCTCGCTTTTGCTCCCGCCAACCACTCCCCTCATGGATAGCAGCAGATGTATTCCTCATCCTGTGGATGGAGACCTTCTTTATGCCTTCCCGCCCATGCTGCTGATTGCCAAGGCCTTTTCAAGGCTGAGCATGACAGGGCATCGCAGATACTGATTGCCCTCCGATAGCCCAGGCAACCATGGTTCCTGCTGCTCATCTGCTTGTCCTTGGTGCTGCCTGTCACCCTGGGAAGTGCCCCAGGGTGACTGTCACAGGAGGAAGGCTCCCTCTACACCTCAACCTGAGGTCCTTGTCACTAATGGCTTGGCTGCTGAAAGAGTAGCCTTGGCCCCATTCAGCCTCTCAGGGGAGGTAGAGGAGGTCCTCCTGGCCTCCCGCAGGATCTCCACGAGATGAGTTTATGCCTTCAAATGGTGCACATTCACAGTGTGGTGCACGGACTAGCAAGTTAACTGGTTCTCGTGCTCTGTGCAACTTGTACTGTAATATTTGCTCCACCTGTCGTAGGCAGGACTGAAGTCCAGCTCGATTAGAGCGCACCTGAGTGCTCTAGCGGCGCATCACCACCTTATCGAGGGCAAGCCCCTCTCTGGCCAGCTTCTCATGACCTGCTTCTTGCAGAGCCTCTTGTTATCCAAGCCCTCCGTCCACCACCCTAGCAGCGGAGTGGGACCTCACTGTGGTGCTATCCAAGCTCATCGGGCTGCCATTCGAGCCCCTGGCTACCTGCCACCTGTGGTACCTCTCATGAAAGGTTGTCTTCCTAGTAGCACTCACATCCTCTCGGAGGTTCAACGAGCTTCAGGCGTTAATGGTGAAGCCGCCGTACACAAGGTTCTATAAGAACAGGTGGTGCTCCACATGCTCCCCAAATTTCTTCCTAAGGTGGTGTCTCCCTTCCACCTCAATCAGGAGGTAGTGCTTCTCACCTTTCCGCGGCATCATACCAGCGAAGGGCCACCGCTAAGCCTCTCAGCTTTTTGTCTCTTATGACCCCAGTCAGTTGGGGGAAGCAGTGACCAAGTGAACTCTGTCCAGTTGGGTGGCGGACTGCATTGTCCTCGCCTATGAGCAGGCTGGGCTCTCGCTAGAGTGCCGGGTCAAGGCACACAGCATCAGGACTATGGCGGCATCTGTGGCAAACTGGCATTCTGTGTCCCTCTGTCGGACATCTGCTGGGCCACCACCTGGTCTTCAATCCACACTTTTGCAGCTCATTACTGCCTGCAGAGGGTATCCTGACAGGACATCACTTTTGGCCAGGCCGTACTCCGTCATCTATTCAGGGTGTAGGCAACTCCTGTCCTTCGACCCTTCTGTGTTCAGTCTACCAGAGTGCTGGCTCTTACTGGACACTTGGGTCTCTTGAGAGTCTGTTTCCTTAAGACTCAATTGCTGTTGCTCACGGCTCACCTTTTCCTGGTCACCCATGGTATTTCTACAGTTTTTCAGTAGCCTGTGGCTAGGGAGTCCCATATGTGAGGACTGATTTCCTGCTTATTCCCAGAGAAAGCGTAGTTATGTACCTGTTCTCCAGGGACAGCAGAAATCAGTCCTCACAGCTCTCCCTCCTCCCCATGCAGTTGCTTCTTGTCATTTTTTGCCATCTTTAGCTATGTCATTTGACTGAGACAAAATGGCACCCTTGGGCGGGAGGATCATGCATGCGTGGTGCATCTCCCAAAGGCTTTTTTGAAAGCTGGGGAGAAGTTTCCACGCGGGCTCTCTCAGCACCAATGTCACCCATATGTGAGGACTGATGCCTGCTGTCTCCGGAGAAAACCTGTTACAGGTGAGTAACTGCACTTTATTTTCCCCTTTTTTGTTTGTTACTATATTTGATAGGTTATTGCACCACGTTTTTAGGTCTAGCAATAAACCATATGCGTTTTTTAAAAATTTACCTGCCTTCATATGAAAATTTTAATTTCACTAAACACAGAATTATTGACCCACTAATCAAATAGGTTTATATGTATAGTGGTGACTATTAAATGTATAACTGCCCTGTCCATGAATTTTCAGTGGTACTATTCTTACATACCAGGGCAGAAAAAGGGCAGAGTATGGGTGTTTCAAACAGTCCTTATAAAACTTGATTGTCTTGAGGGATAAAAAAAATCCAAAACTCTTCTAAAAATATAATAAAATTGCGAAGTAGATTAAAGAAGCGACAGGATACTATCCTTCTACTGAAGGGCTTTCTATTCCTCAAGATTTGTGTGTTTACTCCACAAGGGCCCAGGCTTCCTCCTGGACCGAGCATCCATCCATCTTGCCCGAGGATCTTTGCAGAGATTCCATTTGGGCATCTTTGCATTCTTTTTCTAGGCATTACCACCTGATGTACAGACCAGGAAGGAACAGGAATTCTTCAGGCAGTTCTGTCTTCCTCTCACCCAGATTAGCTTGAGCTCTAATACTTCCCATGGACTAGTCTGGCTGTATGATAAAGTAAGGTGTAATTTCAGTTTAGCTACTAATTTCCTTTCCCTGAATCCTACCAGACCAGTAGATTATATCTTCTAGGACAGGCATGTCCAACTTCGAACAGGTTGTGATCTACTTTTTCCGGCGAAAAGTGCCAGTGATCTACCACCATGAAAATTACGTTTAAAATTAGTTTCAAATTTAAATTTTAACCCAATAAAGTTGGAGGATTCCCCTCCCCCCCATTTTTAATGAACCTTCTGTCATTTACTTGGATGGGATCAGCTGTTAAGCAAATTAAGCAAAAACAAAACAGAGACGAAGATCCAGTAAGAACTGCAAAGAGAAATGGAAAGTACATTTTTTCTTAAAGTTTTATTTAGTGATAACTTTCTTTAACTGTTTTAATAAATTTCTTTAACTTTTATGGAGTAATTTGTGTTACATTTAGGTCGCGTATTGATCTAGGCTGATCTTGCACAATCTTTAATATTTCGCTCTTGCTCATTAGTGAGACGCTGAGCCTGCATTTCATCCACCAGCTTTTTGAAGTTGGGTGAATATTGCATGAGGGCCAGTCTCAGGGAATCCTGGAGATGTTCATCGTCATGTTGGAACGTTGTGTACTCTGTCATTTTCAGATGGGAAAACACAGATTCACACAAATAAGTTGAACCGAAACAGGAGTGTACAGCTTCACTGCATCTTCTCAAGTTGGGAAATTTGTCTCTAGGCACTAGCTTCCGAAACTATTCTTGCTCAGCATGGGTCTTGAGAAAAATGCCATTTTTAAGGGTTAATATTTTGTTTTCAAGAGATGGCTTGTTCAATGAGTAATTTTTACTGATAGCAGCTGCAGTTTCTTTAATGTCCACATCTACTTTGAATGGGTATGACAAGTACTCCACAACTGTTCCAATTTTTTGGACGTCACAGAATCTATTTTCGAATTTCTGAATAACAGAATAGATTTCTATCACATACTTCTCGTTCTGAAAAACAAAATTTGGTCCTGCGTATTAGGAAAATGATCAAAAGTGTTGTTTGCAAGGTCAGTCATCATTAGCTCAAATTTGCTCTTGTAGGATGAAACTGTACTCATCTCGCCAATGCATTTGTTTTTACCTTATAGTTCAAGGTTCATATCACTTAGTTTGCCTGTAAAGTCAGCGAGAAATCCCAGATCACATAACCACTCTTCATCTTCCAACTCTGCTTGGTCATCTCCCCTCTCCTTCAAAAAACGTCTTATTTCATTCAGCAGATCACAAAATCTTAGCAGAAATTTGTGCCTACTTAGCCACCTTACATCTGTGTGCAAAATGATTTCCGCTGCCCCTTCAACAAGAGTAAGATTGAAAAGCTGTCTTTGAAGTGATCTTCCACGAACTGAATTTACAATTTTGAAAGTGATGTCCATGACAGTCTTTGTTTTGAGTCTCTTGCTTGCCAAACCTTGCTGGTGAATGATGCAGTGGTAAGAAAGGAAATCTGGGAAGTCTTCATGCTGTCTACAGAGGGCTATGAAACCGTTAACCTCACCTGTCATTGCTCTTGCTCCATCAGTAGTGATGGAAACAAAAGAATGGAAAGAATTGAATATTTCCTGACTGGTAGTTCTTCCTTTTAAAGAAATCATTCCAAGTAGTTCTTCTTTAACACTGAAGTCTTCAAAAACCATCCGGATAAAGACTAGTAAATGGGCTATGTCTCTTATGTCTGTAGATTCATCCAGTTGGAGTGAGAAAGCAACACAATTTGAAACATCCTCCAACAATTGTTCAGTTGTATATCCACACATCTTTTCTATTTGCCACACGACGGTGTTTTTTTGACAATTGTACATTTTAAATAGCAGCTATGATCTCTTTCTTATTTTTAAATCCTTCAAAAGGATTGTCAGCTGTTTCAAGAAAACAATCTTTTACAAATTCCCATTCAGTGAAGGGTTTGCATTTCTTTGCGATCAGGTTGCTGACCTTGAAGGATGCTATTGTTACATTGACCGAATGTGACCTTGGCTTTGCCATCAACTGTTGCTGAGTAGCCAATTTTGATTTAAGTTCTTTGAGCTTCAGTTTACGAATTGCACTTTTGGGTGGAAAATCAGCATCAAACTTACTGCTATGCAGAGCCTTATAATGACGTTCCAGGTTACCCTTTTTGGGCAAGGATACTGGGCGTTACAAATTAGACAACAACACTTGTCTTTCACCATGATGAAGAAGTAGTCCATTTCCCATTCATCATGAAAGTGGTAGGTTTTGCTCTTCTTTGGAACACTCATCTTCGTTATACTGGGGTGGCTGGATGTAAGAAGGCCAAATCTGCTAAGTTAGTATAAACACTGGCTGAATCTGGTCCAAAACTGTCACTGTCCCAAAGTATTAAAGATCGACAGGAACTGAAGACCTCTGGATGACGTGCAATACAAGGACTGGAGATGGCAAAACCACACACATGCAGTTCTAAAAGTAAAAATAAGAATTCATCATACTGGCACCAATAATCAAATACCACCAAATAATCATCAAAAAAACTCAAACACCTGTCCAGCAAACCAGATAAAATCAAATACTGCCAAACAAGTTCAAATACCACCACATACAATTTAATAAATTCTGCACACAGTGTAGAATCAACGCAAAGGCTAGGCCAAATAAAATTGCAGAGGCAAGCAAAAGTCACAGTGGTTTGAACCAATTCGAAGGCAAGACATAGGCAAGTTAGAACAAAATTGGAAAGGCCCGCCAAAATCACCAAATTCTTGACGCTTTGTTGCGTCTGCCCAAAAATGTTTAATGAAAGCGAACTATAAAGTGACCAACGACCAGCACACAACACAACTAATACAGTAAGTGTATTCAAGTAAAGCCTGGGCGAATGGATATCGCCCGGTATATAACACACTTCTAAGGTATGTTGGGGCGGGGGCAGGAATGGGTGATTCTGAGAGGCAGGAGACCAGGTATGATTCTGGGCCTGTGTGCATCTCATCGTGGGGCGTGGGCGATGGCACTCTGGGGTACCCACAAACTATTGGCACGAAAACAACAAGCGCCCCCAATACACCCGCAGGCAAGATTCCTGCAGGCAGGGAAAAAAGACAGGCAAAGGATCAGCAGCGGCGTCAAGCCCTCGGCAGATGACCTGCCGGCATGAGCTCTCTCCTAGCGACAGGGCGAGCTGCTGGAGAGATGGAGCCAAGTGAGGCTGGTGATCTACCTCTGACCCCTCTGTGATCTACCTGTTGGACATGCCTGTTCTAGGAAGTCAGTGTGCTGCTGTTTGGCAGGATTTTAGGTTGCTTCTTGTTAATGTTTCTTCAGAGCCTCTTGCTCTAGGAAGAACAGAATTGAGGGTATATGATTCACAATATCTGTCCCAGTTGGCAAGGTACACAAAAACCAGTCTAGAAACGTGGCAGTAGTAGCAAAAGCCTTTATTTACTTAAAAGGATGAATGTGCCAATAACCCGACACTGGCCGTGTTTCGTGTGTACTTCCTCAGAGGTATTTGGCTCACTATAAATAAATACATAAATAATTTAAAAACAAAATGCATAAATTAAAAAATACCTGAAAAAATTCAAATTAAAAACATAAAAACATAAGAAAAAACAAATAAATAAGTGTTACATTGCTTTCATTAAAGCCATATAAATAATCCTGTACATATAAAGGCACAATTATAAATATAAAGTGCATGCAAATATAAAGAACATAAATAACTTTCCATGAGTAACATGTATATACATTAAAAATCATCTTTATCAAACCCTTAGAAGACAACTTAAAAGCAAAAAGAATGCAAAAAGGAAAAGGAGAAGGAGAGCATGAGGAGGAGCCGGAGTGAAACGGTTGGATACATCACCCATATAAATTAGAGATAATAAACTATGTGTATCCGTGTTTGTAAAAATTTTTTTAAAAATTTTTGAACGGACCATAAAACTATAATGACTCATGAGTGTAAAAAACATATGAGAAACCCTTAGGTAAGTATACTATGTTTAAAAAGAAACTATGAAATAAAACCTACCGCTGCAACAAGAACATATGAATGAAAATCCCTTGTGAGGGTACTAAGGAAGAACGTTGACACCATAAATATGTTGTATATTACTAACATCCGTCTTCAAATTGTACTACAGGGGAAATAAATAATAAATGAATGTGAACCAATGTTAAACTCATCTCCGACGACGGAATCTAAAACAAAACAGTAAAATACTAAAACCTACCGCTGCGAACAGACTATATGATTTAAAAATCCCTTTGGCAAGTGTTAGGGAAGAAAATTGTAGCCACGAGTGTCACTACCATCCGCCTTTAAAATCTGCTGCAAAGAATAAATAAATAAATAGATAGGTTTTATCTCCAAAGGTAGAATCAAAAACATACATAGATACAATTGTCCCAAAGGGCGATATGAATTACTTAATTAATGCTAAAAATAAACTATTAAGAAACATAACCTCCGCGGTATAGTATATTACTAACATCAACCTTTCGGGTGTACTAAAACCATGGATATAGACCGATGATAAAACAATGAATGCCGTAAAAATCACAAATTGAAAGGCCCAACAAAATTACAATTGTCAATACTCCAAAGAATATGTGGTTTTAAAACAATACAGTAAATCGATTACAAGACCTCCTTGTAAAGGAACCCTCTGAAAGAATCAAGACAATGATAAAAGATGCGTCGTAGCGTTTAAACCTCTCGTGAGCGGGAAAACAAAAAACAGCGATCCTATTGGAAATCACCAATGTCATGCAAATCGCTGTCTAAAAGCCATGTGCATAACTACTGTGAACTTAACTAAAATAATGTTTGCATCGGGAGAAAAAAATATACATATGACGGGCACTTCAGAGTGAGTGAAGACAGGATCACACTTGCATTATAACCTTTAAATCTCCCTGAGCTGAAAAAAACTTTAAATGTTTAAAATCCAAAAGACGTACGTATCGATCTGAGTCTCATGCACGAACCTTATACTTAAAAAACAAATTACATACAGACAATGGAATAATGACGAAAGCATACCATGTCCTCCATGATTATTATCTAAAATAATACATATAATTAGCACAAAACTGAACCTGTACTGTGCAAATAATACTTATAAAGAATCTAAAACAAAACAGTAAAATACTGAAACCTACCGCTACAAACAGACCATATGATTTAAAAATTCCTTTGGCAGGTGTTAGGGAAAAAAAAGAGGAGATCCACACTGTTTGACCGTAGAGAGAGTATTTCAGAAGAACCCGACATAGATACCCCTGTGGAGCAAAACAAGAAGAGAAGCAGGAGTGAATCAGTGGATAAACATGATGCTTCGGCATCACTTTTGTCAACTTATAGAGATAAGTCTGAATATCAAAAGGAAAAAGGGAAAGAAAATAATAATAAAAAAAATTTTTTGAACATGGACCAATTATGGAAGGGAGGCGGTCGGGATTCCTCCCATACCCGCCCACCTCCATTTATAGATCAAGACAGAATACAAGGGCAAAATCAAAACAGAATGTACAACGATTACCATTCGAACAGAGGTCAAGGTCGTGGATGAGGGAGAGGCAAGTGGGTAGCGGACCACTCCCACGAAAGGAGATTTTGAAGCATGATAATGTCATCAACATTTCAAGTTACTCCCTCAAGTCTGAAGAGATATCAGTATTAAATAAGGGTCTGTCATTTGTTCCTGTTAAAAAATATGTTCCTTTGAAATCCAAGTAGATTTATAGAAATTTTTTAGAAAAATTCGCATTCATTTTTTTTACAAATCAGGTGTCTTCTACGGAAAACATATCTATTATTAGTAGAAAATCCAAGTGGAATCCACCCTTGCACACAGATCCGCTCATTGAAGCATTTGAACGTGTAGTGTTGCAGCAAGTAAGTGAGATTGTTGAAGACAAGAGGTTACCCTTTCAGAATTTAACATGGGGTGAAAAACGCGCTATAAAGTCTTTACAAGAAAATACCAGCATTATCATTAAACCAGCTGATAAAGGGGGTGCGGTAGTGGTTTTAGATAAATATAAGTATATAGAAGAAATAAATAGACAACTCACTGACAAGGCTTTTTATTTCCGATTGGATGGTGATCCAACAGACAAATTAAAGAGCAAAATTGATAACCTAGTTTTGAATGCCTATGAATTTGGACACATTACCAAGAAGGAGAAAGAATTCTTAATTGTGGATAAACCTATCATACCAACGATCTACATCATCCCAAAGATACATAAATCTCTGGAGAATCCCCCGGGTCGACCCATTGTGTCAGCAATTGGCTCCTTATTAGAACCTCTTTCCCAATTGTTAGATGTCATTCTACGCCAGTTTGTTATGAAAATGTGGTCCTATGTACGCGATTCCTCCCACGCAATAGAAATTTTCTCTTCATTTCAAGATCTTGGTCCAGACGTAATGTTGGTGACATTAGATGTAGAGTCGCTATATACAAACATACCACAATCTGAGGCTTTAGATATTATTGAACATTGCCTCCTGACTAGACATGATCACAAGCGTATTCCTACCACATTTCTTCTGTCATTGGCTGAAATTGCAATGTGTAAGTTTTTTTTGCTTTAGAGATTTATTTTACCAGCAAATCAAGGGGGTGGCCATGGGGTCCTCCATGGCTCCTGATACTGCCAATTTATATATGTTTCAATTTGAAAAAATCTTTTTAAAGATCATGCATTGAAGGATGAGGTTAAGCTATGGATTCGTTACATTGACGATATTTTTATTCTTTGGGATGGTTCTGTATAGAGACTTTCTGATTTTAACATATGGATCAATGATCTAGATATAAATTTACGATTTCAGATAACATATGATCCCATAAAGATACCCTTTTTGGATCTTCTGGTTAGAAAAGAAGGTAAGAAAATCACAACTACCTTATACAGAAAGCCCACCGATAGAAATCAATTGTTACATTGCACCAGTTTTCACAATCCCTCCTTGAAAAAGAATTTACCCATGGGACAGTTTCTTAGGGCCAGAAGGGTATGTACTATGGAGTGGGATTTTGAATGTCATGCCAAAGACATGAAAGATAGGTTCAAGATACGCCAATATCCCAGCCGTTACATTGAGAAAGCATATGAAAGAGCCCGTGATGAACCCCGTGAAGCACTCTTGAAATTACAAGATAAGAAAGCACAACTGAATATTGTGTGCCCACTTTTATATTCATTGCAATCATGCAGAATTACAAAAATCCTTAAAAAAAGAATGGCATCTCATACAAACTCTTCCTGGTTTCCAGAAAATGTTTTTAATAATAGCCCATAAAGAAATGTAAATCTTCGGAACCTCCTGGTTCCTTCAGCCTTCACAGAACGTAAAACATTATCTAGACACAAGGGACAGTATCCGTGCGGACGCTGCTCCTTTTGCCTACATACACTGCCGGTGCGTGATGCTTTTATTCATCCAGATACTCAAAAGAAATTTTACATTAATGACTTTGCTAATTGTGAGACATCCTACGTCATTTATGTAATTCAGTGCCCCTGCAACAAATTGTATGTGGGCAAAACTAATCGGAGCATATGTACACGCATAATAGAACATAAAAGTTGTATTAAAAGGAAATCAGTGGATAAACCACTGGTACAACATTGGCTGGATTTGGGACATAAATTAGTAGATGTAAAGTTTTTTGTCATAGAAAAGGTCCACCTCAATTGGAGAGGAGGAGACCTTGAAAAAACAACTTTACGTTTGGAACAAAGATATATATTTCTGTTTAATACATTGGTTCCTTATGGTCTTAATATGGATAAAGATCTGTCAGTTTTTTATGAGTATGGTGTTTTTATGAATTATATTTCTTTATAAGTATTATTTGCACAGTACAGGTTCAGTTTTGTGCTAATTATATGTGTTATTTTAGATAATAATCATGGAGGACATGGTATGCTTTCGTCGTCATTCCATTGTCTGTATGTAATTTGTTTTTTTAAGTATGAGGTTCGTGCATGAGACTCATTAGATCGATACATACGTCTTTTGGATTTTAGACATTTAAAGTTTTTTTCAGCTCAGGGCGATTTAAAGGTTATAACGCAAGTGTGATCCTGTCTTCACTCACTCTGAAGTGCCCGTTATATGTATATGTTTTCTCCCGATGCAAACATTATTTTAGTTAAGTTCACAGTAGTTGTGTACATGGTTTTTAGACAGCGATTTGCATGACATTGGTGATTTCCAATAGGATCGCTGTTTTTGGTTTTCCCGCTCACGGGAGGTTTAAACGCTACGATGCATACGCGGGCGTCTTTTATCATTGTCTTTATTCTTTCAGAGGGTTCCTTTACATGGAGGTCTTGTAATCGATTTACTGTATTGTTTTAAAACCACATATTCTTTGGAGTATTGACAATTGTAATTTTGTTGGGCCTTTCAATTTGTGATTTTTACGGCATTCATTGTTTTATCATCGGTCTATATCCATGGTTTTAGTACACCCAAAAGGTTGATGTTAGTAATATACTATACCGCGGAGGTTATGTTTCTTAATAGTTTATTTTTAGCATTAATTAATTCATATCGCCCTTTGGGACAATTGTATCTATGTATGTTTTTGATTCTACCTTTGGAGATAGGTTATATCTATTTATTTATTTATTCTTTGTAGCAGATTTTAAAGGCGGATGGTAGTGACACTCGTGGCTACAATTTTCTTCCCTAACACTTGCCAAAGGGATTTTTAAATCATATGGTCTGTTCGCAGCGGTAGGTTTTAGTATTTTACTGTTTTGTTTTAGATTCCGTCGTCGGAGATGAGTTTTTTTAACATTGGTTCACATTCATTTATTATTTATTTCCCCTGTAGTACAATTTGAAGACGGATGTTAGTAATATACAACATATTTATGGTGACAACGTTCTTCCTTAGTACCCTCACAAGGGATTTTCATTCATATGTTCTTGTTGCAGCGGTAGGTTTTATTTCACAGTTTCTTTTTAAACATAGTATACTTACCTAAGGGTTTCTCATATGTTTTTTACAATCATGAGCCATTATAGTTTTATGGTCCGTTCAAAAAATTTTTTTTAAATTTTTACAAACACGGATACATAGTTTATTATCTCTAATTTATATGGGTGATGTATCCATCTGTTTCACTCCGGCTCCTCCTCCTTTTCTTTTTTGTAGTTATTTTATTTTATTTTATTTATTTATTTATTTATAGTCTCTTTTATACCGCGCTATTCAGCATCAGCGCGGTTTACAGTAAACAATGAACACACACATTTCCAATAGTACTTTGTGTTTACATATGAACAGGAAATTCAACTTGGCTAACAGGGGAACTATATACAATAACAATATATATCTTTTTGCTTTTAAGTTGTCTTCTAAGGGTTTGATAAAGATGATTTTTAATGTATATGCATGTTACTCATTTATTCATGGAAAGTTATTTATGTTCTTTATATTTGCATGCACTTTATATTTATGATTAGTGTTGTGCCTTTATATGTACATGATGATTTATATGGCTTTAATGAAAGCAATGTAACACTTATTTATTTGGTTTTTCTTATGTTTTTAATTTGCATTTTTAAGATATTTTTTTAATTTATGCATTTTGTTTTTAAATTATTTATGTATTTATTTATAGAGAGCCAAATACCCCTCAGGAAGTACACACGAAACACGGCCAGTGTCGGGTTATTGGCACATTCATCCTCTAAGTAAATAAAGGCTTTTGCTACTACTGCCACGTTTCTAGACTGGTGTTTGTGTTGGTTGCCTACCTGGCAGCTTGCTGTTCCTTAGCATTCCTCCAGTGCAGTCCTCTACGTCTGGGTAGTCAACCTCGTCCTGCAGCTAGGAGACTGGCATGTCCAAATTCGTGACATCACTGGTATATCCTGGCACCATCAGCCCTCCTACTTCCAGTGTGACCAGTCTCCTTGCAGCAGGAGGACTTGTGGAGCCCTGGATGTGGGGGCTCACTGTGAGAAAAAAATAAGGAGCTTAGTTTCATTTCATTTTATTGCTTACTTTTATTTCTAGATGGTTATTTATGGGATTGGAGAATTTCCCTTTCTTTGGGTGCCTGTTACTTTAAATTTTAGAGTTTCTGCAGGGAGGAGGGGTCAGTGCTCAGCCCTGAGGGAGCCTCCTGTCTCTCCTCGTGGCAGCCCTGCTTCTTTGCGATTATTTCCCATTTCCTTTATTTTCCTTTTTTCTCCTCTCCCTTTCTTGTAAGTTGTGGTCTGGAGATTTTTAGCAGGCTGTCTCTGTTAGAACTGAAGTTCTCTGCTCCCAGACATTACGGAGCCGAGCCCTTCACTTGCCTGTAGCTCCAGGATTCCCTGCTGTGCTGGGGATTTCCTGTTGAGTTTCAATCAGCTGTTTCCCGTGGTGAGTGCCTTTGGAGCTGGGGTAAGTGTTTTTTAAGTATTTTCTTGTTGAAGAGAGCCTGTGGCATGCATTTGCAGGCCTTTCTTAAGCAGTTCGGTTTGGCGCTCTTTTTAGCCTCGGGGTTTTTGCCTCGGCGGCCATTTTGACTGCAGTTTTACACTGCAGGCAGCCAAGCACATGAGGAGTTTTTGCTAGCACGTGGTGAGTGCTTCATTTTACCATTGGGGGACTTAGTGACCCTTCCTTTCAGGGTTTTTTTGGGGTTTATTTCTTTTATATCTTTTCTTTTATTTCATTTTATTTTTCTATTAGGGCTGATTCTTCCCTTTCCTTCCAGGGCATTTCTGGGGGGTGGGGGGAGCCAGTAGTGCTTCCAGCGCGGTCCCCTTGGTTTTCCTGCTTGGCCAATGCCTCAGAGGCCTCTCTGTCTAATTTGTGGTACCCACAGAGGGCCGGTGTCAGTGTTAGGAGTGTGTCGGGGCTGTGCCACCCTCTCCGCTCTAATGGAGCAGCGTATGGAGGTGCTTGAGCCCGCGGAGGTGCCTGAGCCTCCCGTATTAGACGAGGCAGTTGCAGCACGCTCCGTAGTGGCCGACCCACGGTCGGAGAGCGTCGCGGGACCCTCTGGGGCCCTGACTGGGGGGTCCTCAACTGCTCTTGGGACCTTTTCCCCCGAGTTTGTCTTAATGTTGCATCAAGCGGTTTGCTTGCGTCAGCAGGGTACCTTTCAGGCATCCGGACCTTTGGCGTCCCTGGAGGGGCAGCGAGATTCTGCCGCGGCAGCGTCTCTTCCTCCGCCGGTGGCAAAGCGGGCTAGGACGGCGCCGGACTCTGACGCCGAGGGGGAATGGCCCCCGGAGTCTGCGGACGTCTGGGACCCTGCAGAGGAGCCTCAGGATCTGGAAGAAGGGGAAATTCCAGAGCCCGAGGACCAAGCCAAGATCATCAGAGTGTTCCGCAGGGAGGAGTTGCCTTCTCTCATTTCGGAGTCGCTGCAAATTTTGAATATGGCGGCTCCGGTAGTTCCGGATGTGGCGATCGAGGATCCGGTTATTGAGGCGGAACGTCAGTCGCAGGTTGTTTTTCCTTTGCATCGCGTGGTGGATAAGATGATTACGGACGAATGGACCCGGCCGGAATCGGCCTTGAGGGGGGTTCGTACTCTCAGTAGACTTTATCCCTTAACGGATAAGGATAAGGAGCGTTTTCGAGCTCCGCGGGTAGACGCGGTGGTCTCGGCGGTTACTAAGAAGACTACCATCCCTGTAGAGGGTGGTGCAGCATTGAAAGATGCCCAAGATCGGAAGGTGGATAATCTGCTGCGGCAGACGTTTGACGCTGATTCCATCTCCTTGCAGGCGTCGCTGTGTGGCGCTTGGGTGGCCCGGGCGTGCTTGCGCTGGGCTCAGCGTCTCCGCCTTTCCCCGCGGTTGGAGGAGGCGGATGTCAAGGAGCTGGATCGTTTGGAATCCGGAGCAGCGTATCTGGCAGATCTGCATTATGACTTGATTCGGGCCTTGGCCAACAGTACGGCTTCGGTAGTGGCGGCCAGGGGTTCTGTGTGGCTCCGGAACTGGGCGGCGGATGGTCCCTCTAAATCCCGTCTTAGCAAGCTTCCCTTTAAGGGCGGCTTACTCTTTGGGGATGATTTTGATAAGCTTGTTAAGGATCTCGGGGAGTCCAAGGCCGGTCGGCTTCCCGAGGATAAGCCTAAGCCGCTTCGTTCGACTCCATTCCCTCGGGGACAGCCTCGGGATTCTCGGCGGTTTCGGTCCTCCCGCTATGGAGGATTTCAAAGGGGCCGCTTCCAGTCCCGTCCACAAGGGTTTCGAGGCTACCGAGGCGGCGGCCGAGGCTTCTCCGCGGCCTCCTCCTCTGTGGCTAGGAAACCGCAATGAGATACGGCGGGTCCCAGCGGTGGATATTTCGGTGGGCGGCCGCCTCCGGGAGTTTCTCCCCGCTTGGACCCTCATTACCACGGACCAATGGGTGCTCGATATCATTCAACACGGTTACACTCTCGAGTTTGCCTGTTCCCTTCGGGATTCCTTCGTGCGGTCGCCATGCCGGGGAGCGGTCAAGGCGGCGGCAGTAGCCTCCACCCTGCACCGATTGTTGCAGTTGGGGGCAGTGACCGAGGTTCCCAAAAGCGACTACGGTATGGGTCGATATTCCATCTATTTCGTGGTTCCCAAAAAGGAGGGGACTTTTCGCCCTATTTTGGATCTAAAGGCGCTCAACCGTTGTCTGAGAGTGCCGCATTTCCGCATGGAGACCTTGCGGTCGGTGATCGTCGCGGTCCGCCAAGTGGAGTTTTTGACGTCTCTAGATCTAACCGAGGCGTACTTGCATGTGCCCATTCTACAGGCTCACCAGAAGTTCCTGCGCTTTGCGCTGCTGTGGTTCATCCATATCTGGACGACTTGTTGATTCGGGCCAAGTCCAAGTAGGAAAGCATTCAGGTCACAAGCAAAGTGGTATCTTTTCTGCAGAGTCTGGGTTGGGTGATCAATTTCGGAAAGAGTCATCTGGAACCCTCTCAGAACCTGGAGTACCTGGGCGTGCGCTTCAATACATGCTCGGGTCACGTGTTTCTCCCTGCCAGGCGGGCCACCTCGTGAGCTCTCGTTCGGAAGTTCAGGTCCACTCCGGCCCCTCCGGCTTGGGACTATCTGAGGGTCTTAGGTACCATGGCGGCGACCCTGGAAGCGGTGCCATGGGCAAAGGTGCACATGCGCCCGTTACAACGGTCTCTACTCCGGCGCCGGTCGCATCAGGCGGATCCTCTCAGCAAACGTTTGCCTTGCCCTCTGTCGGTTCGCAAGTCTCTCCAGTGGTGGATTCTTCCGCAATCCTTAGCGGTCGGGATGCCGCTGGAACAACCCGATTGGATACCTCTTTTGACGGATGCCAGTCTGGGGGGCTGGGGAGCTCATTGCCAGGGGGCCTTTGCGCAGGGTCGCTGGTCTCCTCCAGAAACCTCATGGTCAATCAATCGTCTGGAGCTCCGGGCCGTGTTCCTCGCTCTTCAGGCTTTCCAGTCCTTAGTTCTGGGTTGCGCGGTGCGAGTTCTTTCCGACAACTCGGCGACCGTCGCCTACATCAATCGGCAGGGCGGCACGGGCAGCGCCCCCATGGAAGAGGAAGCGGATCAGCTGTTTACGTGGGTGGAGACGCGATTGCTGGCGATTTCGGCAGCTCACATTGCCGGAAAGGACAACGTGACAGCCGATTATCTCAGCCGAGTGCGAGTGGATGCCGGAGAGTGGCAGCTGCATCCCGACGTGTTCGCTCAGGTAGTGCAGCGCTGGGGGACACCGGTGATGGATCTGATGGCGACCTTTCTCTCCGCAAAGGTTCTTCTGTATGTGTTTCCCCCGTGGGCGCTCATAGGTCGAGTCGTGCAGAAGATAGGGCGACATCCGGGGAGAGTTCTTCTCGTAGCTCCCGATTGGCCCCGACGTCCATGGTATGCGGACTTGATTCGTCTCCTCGATGGTCGTCCTTGGCGTCTCCCGGCTCGTTCGGATCTCCTGATTCAGGGTCCTCTCCTTATGCCGCAGGTGGATCGGTTCTCGCTTACGGTTTGGCCATTGAGCGGGCGCGTTTGCATAAGCGGGGTTACTCGGCAGCGGTGATTTCCACGCTGCTTGCGTCTCGAAAGCGTTCTACCTCCCTTGCCTATGTCCGCGTCTGGCGCGTGTTTGAGGATTGGTGTTCTCGGCGCTGGATACGAGCGGCCACCGTGGCCGTGCCCATAATTCTAGATTTTTTACAGGATGGTTTTAGCAAAGGTCTGGCGGCCAGCTCATTGCGGGTTCAGCTGGCGGCGCTGGCCTGTTATCGGGGCAAGGTCAACGGCCTTTTGTTGGGTTCTCACCCGGACATTCGGCGGTTCTTGTCAGCAGTTTCTAAGCTGCGCCCTTCCCTTAGGTCTTGTGTTCCGCCATGGGATCTTAATCTCGTCCTCGGAGCTTTGTCCCGGTCTCCCTTTGAGCCGTTGAAACACGCCTCCCTGAAGGATTTAACTTTGAAGGTGGTGTTCTTGGTGGCGATCTGCTTGGCCAGACGTATCTCTGAGTTGCAGGCCTTGTCCTGTCGGGAACCGTTTCTGTCCTTCTCGGACGACAAGGTGGTGTTGCGGACCGTTCCTTCTTTTCTCCCTAAAGTGGTTTCGCCCTTTCTCATGAATCAGGTGGTTTCACTCCCCGTTCTCGGCGGTTCCGATCGCGACTTGCGCCGCTTGGATGTGCAGCGGGTATTGCGGCACTATTTGAGGGTTACCGAATCCTTTCGTAAGTCGGATCGTTTATTTGTCCTTTTTGGGGGCGTACGTAAGGGGGAAGCCGCTGCTAAAGCTTCCATTGCCCGATGGATTAAGGAGGCGATTGCTTCGGCTTATCTGCTTCAGGCGCCTTCGGGCTTGCGTGCTCATTCCACTAGGGCGCAGGCTTGTTCGTGGGCGGAGCATCGGTTAGTTCCGCCAGGAGATATTTGCAGGGCGGCTACTTGGTCGTCCTTGCATACCTTCAGTAAGCATTACCGCTTGGATGTGGCGGCGGCAGCGGATACCCGTTTCGGATCGGCAGTTTTGTCGGCCGGCCGGAAAGATCCCACCCGTTAAGTACTGCTCTGGTACATCCCAGACGTAGAGGACTGCACTGGAGGAACGCTAAGGAAATATTAATTGCACTTACCTGGTAATTGTAGTTCCTTTAGTGACGACAGTGCAGTCCTCCATCCCGCCCTACTCATGATCTTTCCAGGTTTCCGGCGTGGAGTACGGGTCAAAGAGTCTTACAGGTGAGCCGGCTCCGATCTTTTCCTGTCTATTGCTTTCTAAGTTGTCCTATTGCTTCCGCTGCTCGGGGCGCAGGGATAGGAAGCAGAACCTGGATCATAGCTTTTCTATGCATTTAAAAGTGCAGTACATAACAGAATCCATTCCCACTTCTGTACCTAGTTGTAAAAAAAAAAAAAAAAAAAGGAAACAGACAGGGGAAAACACATTGTTCAGTTGACGTGGTTACATTGCTACTTATTTCTTGCTCCTTTGAGTCTGCTTTGTTAGTAGTTCACACTGGAAGTAGGAGGGCTGATGGTGCCAGGATATACCAGTGATGTCACGAATTTGGACATGCCAGTCTCCTAGCTGCAGGACGAGGTTGACTACCCAGACGTAGAGGACTGCACTGTCGTCACTAAAGGAACTACAATTACCAGGTAAGTGTAATTAATATTTTCTCCAGTTGGCAAGGTTACATTCTCTCCTGTTTTGGGTTTCACTGGTTGTTTTTTTGTATAGTTTATTCTTTTTGCTCTCAGTATTGTACTAGAAAGAGTTCAGCTGCCCAACTCCTCTTTACAAGAAATTCTGTGCCAGAAATTTCAAAATTATGTGCTGAAAAAAATCAGAATAATGCAAAATTTTATCCAAAAGTAAATACTTTTAGTTTTCACACACAAATTAAATAGTGGTGCCGAACTCACTTACAAATTGGTGCAGGTGTGTTTGCAGTAGTTATGAGTATATTCTTGGAACCAGATACCTCCGGCCAATTACTGAGTGAATTACTGCATGTGTGGAGTGACTGGGTGAAATGTATTGGGTAGGGAAGTGGATGCAGCATGTTTGTGAGTGTGTGACTTCATGGATAGTGAATGATTGATTACGATGAGTTTGAGACATGCACTAAGTGACTGTTAGGCGTGGTGTGTGTTGCATGGAATGAATGGGTGGGTTGTGTTTGTGAAGGTAAGCAACTGGATTCAGTAGGTTTGATTGGGCGTGGGGGCAGTTACCGTAGGGGACTGTTGTGCTTGTCTGTGACCGAGTGGAAATAGGTGGAATGCATGGGCGGAAGGTATGTTGCAGGTGGGGGCTGGCCATGGTGGGGGGGGGGTGTATGCAATGTGTAGCTTGGGTCTGTATGTTCATGACTGAAAATTTTTAATGGGTGAGTGGGTGTGCGCTTGTGATATAGTGTGTTGAGTTGGCTATAGTGGTTATTCCGATCCTCATTTAGTGGGTCTGGACATCCGATCCGGATGTTCAGACCTACTAAATGTCCAGATCGCACTGGCAGCCACAGAGCTCCCCGCACATATAGCCGACTTGGGGGGAACTCTATTTGTGGGTGGGAGGGGTGGGCTGGGGAGGAGCAAGGGTGGGCAATGGGCAGGAACATGACCCTGGACGTACAGGGCTGATTCTGAGGTCAGCCCTGTATGTCCGAGATCGGCCAGTTAGATGGGGGACATATTCCACCTCAGAGGTGAAATAAGTCCCCCCTAGACATTGGGGGATGGCAGCGCCGAGGAGTGACTAAGAGGTGAGGGGGTGCAAGGGATTCCCCGCAGCCCGATCCCGGCCATGGGAGGAGCCCGATCAGGGTCACGCTGCAGGAAACAGGCCGGATACTGTTGCCGTCAGGGATCGCGGCTCCATGCGATGAGATGCCATGGCATTGTGACTTCATGAAGGAGCCTCGCTGAGCTAGTCGGGGAAGTGGGTGGACGTTCGGGGTGCCTGAGTCGGGGCACCTCCCCGATGTCCAGCTCCTGTGATGTGATTCTGCTCCCGCGGGGACATCTAGCCATGCATAAGTGGAATCGGGTGCATCTGTGGGCTGTCCGGATGGCCCGGAGACGCATATCAGAATGGGCCTCCATGTGTGTGTGTATGTATGTGTGTGTGTGTGTGAATATATATATATATATATATATATATATATATATATATATATATATATGTATATATATATATATATATATATAGGGTGGCCCAAAAATAGTGAGAACATCTCATAAATTAAAACCTTAAATAGTTTACTTATTTACCTTTTCTAGCTATATAACGTCTTTATTTTGACAATTTCCGGTCACCATCTATTTTTTTTTTTTTTTTTAATTTGTCAATCATTTACATCTGACTTTTTGAATTTTTAAATAACTTATATGCTATGAGATGTTCTCACGTTTTTGGGGCCACCATGAATGTATGTGTGTGTATGTATGTATGTGTATATATATAAAATATGACTCCCTACCCCATCTCCTTCTGCCCATTTCCCCTCTACACATGTCCCCTTACCTTCGTCCCCACACAATCCCCCACATCCCTTACCCCATCTCCACTTCCATATGTCCCCTTATTCTCTGTTGTCCCCAGCAACTCTTCCCCACCCTGTCTCCTTCAGATCATTTTTCCATTTAACACATTTCTCAGTATCCACTGAATCTCCCCTCCCCCAGCACTCTGGAAGAGCTGCAGGATCAGTTACATTTGTACTACTGATGCCTTTGCCCAGTGGCTTGAAAAATGTTTATGCAAATTTGTGCAATTATGTACACACTAATTACATGGGAAATTATGCATATTCATAATTGCATAATTCCCCAGGATGTACCTTTTATACAGTGATGAAGTTGCAGTGAAAGGTTTTGGATTTCTGTCTCCATGTGCTGGCAAGATGGCATAAACACATGCATTTGTGGCAGGATTCAAAGAAAGGAAATTATTAGGTAAACTTGAATTTCATCTTTTTAAAACAAAAACTATTCAGTTCTAGAACTAGTAGACACGGGGAAGAGATCACCAGTAATGCTATCAGAAAAGTAAACAGATGCGGAAAAGCTTTAATTTGTGTTCTGCATTTATAAACAGTCATCCCAGGAAATTGTCACTGAATATGCTTTATTGAGATAATAGATCCTTATTTTTGCCATAAAATGGAAGAATATGCACAGGAGAACTCGGCAGAAACTCAGAGCTCAGCGGGTTGCACCTTTTATGGGTTTCTCTGTATTGCACCTTCTATGCAGCCGTGTGACCCAGATAACATTTTTCATCTCATTGGTGATCTCTTCCCTGTGTCCCTTTTTTATGTTTTTGGCCATGCTAGCTGTGAGCAGACGTTATTTAACGCCCCTGGTGAAGCAATGGCACTGACGGAAGCAGCACGCCTCTTCCTGCAAGAGGAACAGGAGATCCAGTGCCTGCGATGTCCCAGCTTCGAAGAGCACTTGCAGGCAGCTATCAACTGCTTCAGCTTTGCCACCAAAGTAAGTTTTATATTTTCTTTTTATAACGTTTTTATTTAGCACTCCAAATATAATCCAAGTAAAAAAAAAGAGAACATAAAAATATTGTCATTTCCATAGGAAAATTTACGCTTATGGTGTACAGAATAGGCAGTTCCTGGATGTCATTACTGAGTCAATGGAAAATTAAAGTTTGTATTTGTGGTTTGTTAAACTTTTTGCAATAAATATTCTAAGTTTTGATTGTAATAAGAAAATAAGATAGCAAAAACTAATAGAACCAGAATGAAAGGCGAGAGAGAGAGAGAAAGAGAGAGCGAAAACGGAGGGACAATTATAGTTGCCATTTTCCTTAGTTTTGTGAGATAGGATGTCAGATTTTAACAGAAACCCTACTACTTTGTTCTTTCTGTTAGCTGTAAGCCTATCCATGGTGCAAGTGCCCTGTCATTGTATCCATTCTGTGTCACTCATTTGTCTTGGTCCAGTCAACCTCTGCCAGCAGGCTGGGAGCTCTTCTGCTTCCTTTTCCATCTCTTTTTCCTTAATGCTTAGGATATAGGATCAGGCATCAACAGTGAGTAAAATGAACATAAGAATTGCCATACTCTGTCAGAGCAAGGACCCAAAAGCCCAGTATTCTGTTTCCAATAGTGGTCAATCCAGGTCACAAGTACCTGGCAGGATCCCAAAAAGTAGCAAGATTCCACGCTTCTTACCTGAAAAATAAGCAGTGGATATTCCTAAGTTTACCTTAACAATTTATGGACTTCTCCTTTAGCGACTTGTCCAAACCTTTTTTTAAACCCTACGCTAACTGTTTTTATCACATGATAAATGTGTAAATTATGTAACTTATTAAATACTAGATTATGACAAATAAGGACTGATTGGTTTACCCAGTCTTTCCAGTTTTCTTCCTGTCTGTTTCTTTACCATCTTGGGGAGATGAACATTGAAATGCTCATACTTAGATTCATGATAGTTCAGCCTCCCCAGCCTGTCTTTTGTCTAGCTCATTCCTTTCACTGCCTTCTGTATCTGTCCAAAGTATGTTTGCATTCTTTTATAGTGCTGTCTTCCACCACTGTTGGTAATAGATTTTTTTAGGCTTTGCTTTCCTTTTCAATTTGTATAAATATCATATTCTGTACAACACAGGGCTTCCTGCCTGTAGACTTCACTGCTTATAGGATGGCTGGGACTCCTCCCTTTTGTCCCTGGGGCTGTGATGTGATTCCACACCACTCACACCTTCTGCTGGCATAAAGGGCAGGCCATGGGTCTGTATTTTGAATTTCAATTGTCTGTCAAACTGGCTGTATCTGTGGTTTCTCATGAAAGGCCTTTCAACTTCACTGACTTGGTCCTCTGTCTGTTAAGAGCATCTCAAGGAAGCTGTTAAGCATTCGGCTTCATCGTAGCCCAGGGGAAGCACACAGGCACAAATATTAGAACATAACAATGGCCATACTGGTCAGACCAAAGGTCCATCAAGCCCTAGTGTCCTGTTTCCAACAGTGAGCAGTCCAGGTCATAGGTACCTGGTATATCCAACAGTAGCCTGTTCCATGATTCTTATCCCCAGGAATTATTAGTGGTTTTCTTTCATTCTCCAGGACCAAGCAGGAAGTCAGTCCTCACATATGGGTGACGTCGGCGCCGACGGAGCCCTCGCGGAGCAATTTCCCCAGCTTTCAAAGAAAGCCTTTGGGAATTGCAGCGCGCATGCGCGGTCCCCTTCCCGCCCAAGGGTGCCATCTTGCTCAGTCTTCTTTTTTCCGCGGAGCCCTACAGACGCTGTTTGTGATAGCCGCAGAAAAAGTTGATCTTATTTCTTATTCTTTCTTGGTTCGACGCCGGTTCCTTTTCCCGCCCGGACCCGCTACGCCGGTATCGGGTCCGTTCTTTATTTTTCGGTTTTTTGTCCTTTGTGACAAGCGTTCGCGCCATTTTTTTATTTTTCACTGGCAGGCCCTGTCTTTTGACCTCGCAGGGGCCCTTTTTCCCTCGATGGCTGCCAGCGGGTTTAAAAAGTGTGATCGGTGTAAGAAACTTATGTCTCTTACCGACACACACAACTGCTGCCTCCGCTGCCTCGGACCCGATCATGACCCGATGATCTGTGGTCCGTGTAGCAAGATGTCTTCAAAAGCGTTGAGTCAGCAGCATCCAAGGGAACGAATCTTCTCTGACTCCGCGTCCGGCCGGGCCCGGACCTCGTCAGAGGCTTCGACGTCCCGGGACTCCGGTCCTGAGCATTGTCGGAGTTCCTCTGAGCGGGGGTCTCCTGCCCGGGAACATCATAGGAAGAAAAAACCCGCGAGGGCGTCGTCGGTGGTGCTCCTGGTTCCTCGAGGGCCAGGTCGCATAGCCCCGATAGCCGTCCCGGGTCCTCGGAGTCGGAGAGGCCTTCGAAACATCCTCATCTCGAAGTGGAGTCGCCTGGACACGTGAGTACTGTAGTCCTCGTGGACTCGCCTCCGAAGGAGCCGACGTCGGGCCCGATGCTGTCGGAGCCCAAGTCGGGGGCTGCTGGGTCTCCTGAGCTTGGACTCAGGTTGACGGCCTTGGAGAGCAGTTTGGCTGCCTTCATGGACCAGCAGCGGGCATTGATCGCTGGCCTCGACAATGCATCTGCCCCGGCCACCGGGACGTCGACGTCCAAGTCGACCCCGGAGACCGAGCCGATCCTCGAGTCCATGCGAGCTCGAGTCGATCCTCGGTCGCGGTCTCCCTCGGCCTCCCGTTCGGGACAGAGGTCGTCGACGCCGACACCCTCGGCGTCGGGGTGGAGGGCATCGGTGCCCGCCCGACCGGAGCCGCTCGATTCCTACTCCGAGGAGTCAGACTGGGAAACAGAGGACGAAGAGTCACCTGGTACTTTTCGGACTCTGTGTGTCCCATCGGACTCACCTGAGTCCGAACCTCGGAGACGGTCTCCCCCGGAGGACACCCGGTTCTCGGACTTCGTGTGGGATATGGCCAAAGCCTTGGCATTCCCCGCGGATCCCGAGGAGGAGCCTCGAGCCGAAGAGCTCGCCCTCCAGTATGACTCTCCCCCGAAGGAGGCCTTTACTGTACCGGTTCCTCCGATGCTGGAACGACTTCTCTTCCGCATGTGGGAGAGCCCGGCATCGGCGCCGGTGTTAAGCAAGCGGGTCGATTCCATTTATTGAGTCCGTAAGAGCCCCGGGTTCCAAAAGGCACAACTACCACACCATTCCATGGTGGTGGAATCGGCCATGCATCGACTCAAGAGTCAGAAGATGCACTCCTTGGTGCCTCCCGGCCGGGAGGCCCAGAACCTGGATGCCCTCGGTAGAAAGTGCTTCCAGGGCTCTATGCTTGCTTGTCGAGTCCAGAACTACCAGCTCTATATGGGCATGTATCTCCGAGATCTGGCAAAAGAAATTGCCGGGTTCTCTGCTGGTCTCTCCGAGGAACCTTTGCAGAGGTTCCAAGCCTTGTCCACTGGTATTCGAGAATGCTCAAAGTTTATCTCTCAAGCAGCCTACGATGGCTTTGAAGCATCGGCTCGAGTAGCCGGGGCCGGCATCGGTGCCCGCCGACAGGCTTGGCTTCAGTCATCCGACCTCGAGCCATGGGTACAGGAGAAGTTGGTCGATGTCCCCTGCAGAGGTGAAAGCCTCTTTGGCAAACCCATGGCTGAAAAGGCTGCACAGATCGAGACCGAGACTCTGACCAGAACTAGGCTGTCCAGAAAAACCTCTGCCCCTTCTCAGAAGAAGAAGGGCTCGGGGAAAAAGCCCTTTTACCCGAGGAAGGCGGCTGCCTATAAACACTACCCTCAGTATCAGGCCTCAGCAGCTCCCCAAAAGGGTCAGCAGGCCAAGGGACGGGGTAATGGGTCCCGTAGGCAGCAGGCCCCCAAGCCCACAACACCTGCCCCTGCTCAGCAGGGTGGGGGGTTTTGACTCCATCAGCATAGCCTCTTCCCCTCAGCTGGTTTCTCTCAGCACAGGAGGCCGGCTGGTCCACTTTGCCCACAGGTGGTCAGCCATCACTTCAGATACCTGGGTGCTTCATATAGTTCAGAAAGGCTATCTTCTACACTTTCACCAGGTACCTCCCTCCTACTTTCCAGGGGAGCCTCCAAGACTCCCTCTGCACAGGGACTTACTCCTTCAGGAGTTAGCAAGTCTTCTTCAGGAACAGGCTGTGGAACCGGTGCCCCACCACCTGAGAGGTCACGGCTTTTATTCCAGGTACTTTCTGATACCAAAAAGAACAGGAGGCCTCAGACCCATCCTGGACTTGCGAAACCTCAACAAGTTCCTAGCAAGGGAAAAGTTCAAGATGCTTACCCTTGGAATCCTGCTGCCCTATCTCCAGCAGGGAGACTGGCTATGCTCTTTAGATCTCAAGGATGCCTATACTCACATCCTTATTCATCCAGACCACAGACAATATCTCAGGTTTGTTGTGGGAGGAAATCATTACCAGTACAGAGTACTGCCCTTTGGCCTATCCTCCGCCCCCAGGGTGTTCACCAAATGCCTAGCAGTGGTGGCGGCCTATCTAAGACTTCAAGGCCTTTTTGTGTTTCCATACCTGGACGACTGGCTCATCAGGGCCCAGTCTTCCCAAGAGGCCACTCAGGCCACTCATCACACTGTGTCTCTGCTCCAGCACTTGGGCTTTGTCATAAACTTCGCAAAGTCCACTTTGCTCCCCTCTCAAGATCTCGAATTCATCGGCGCAAGGTTAAGCACACTTCAGGCGCGGGCTTCCTGCCTCTAGACAGAGCACACAGGCTCATGGATCTCGCCAGCCACTTTCACAGCAATTCCCTGGTCTCTGCCAGGCAATTTCTGAGACTGCTCGGCCATATGGCTTCCACGGTCCATGTGACCCCCAATGCCCGCCTGAACATGCGACCTGCTCAGTGGTGCCTTCGCACTCAATGGCATCAGGCCACGGGGAGCCTGACGGACTCAGCACAGGTCTCCGACCTGCTGGTCTCTTCTCTGCGGTGGTGGCTTCATCTGCCAAACCTGCTACTGGGAGTGGATTTTCAATCTCCTCCGCCTTCTCAGGTACTAACAACCAATGCTTCTCTCCTGGGTTGGGGAGCACATTGCCAAGGGACATGTACTCAAGGCCTCTGGACTCCTTGGGAGTCTGCGCAGCAGATAAACTTCCTGGAGCTCAGAGCCATCCGCCTAGCTCTGAGAGCCTTCTCCCACCTCACTTCTCACCAGTCTGTGCTGGTCCAGACGGACAATCTAGTTGCAATGTTCTACGTGAACAAACAAGGAGGCACAGGCTCCTTCCTTCTCTGTCAGGAGGCACGAAGACTGTGCTCTTGGGCCGTCCACCACGGCATCCTCCTCAAAGCGGTCTATTTCCCAGATCAGGAAAATTACCTGGCAGACAAGCTAAGCAGGATCCTCCCACCACACGAGTGGAGATTAGATCCATTAGTGGTTCAGCGGATCTTTCTCAAGTGGGGACTCCCCACCATGGATCTGTTTGCCAGTCCTCTGAACCGGCAACTTCCCAGATTCTGCTCTCGACAACCGCATCCTCTCAGAGTAGCGGCAGATGCTTTTCTGATTCCATGGTCCACAGGCCTCTTGTATGCCTTTCCTCCCATGCCGCTGGTGTCTCGAACACTCTTCAAAGTTCTCAGAGACAAAGCCTCGCTGATCCTAGTGGCTCCCCGGTGGCCGAGACAAACTTGGTTCCCGCTTCTAATGCAGCTGGCGGTGGACACTCCTCTTCCTCTGGGGTTTCAGCCTGATCTCCTGACACAGGATCAAGGGTCTCTCCTACACCCCAACCTCCGGTCCCTTCATCTGATGGCCTGGCTGCTGAAAGGGTAGTCCTTGCTCCCCTCCAGCTGCCTCGGGAGGTGGAAGAGGTTGTTTTGGCCTCGAGGAGGCCTTCCACCCGGAAGTCCTACGCTCTTAAGTGGCGTCGGTTCTCCATTTGGTGTGCTCAGCAGTCTGAGAATCCCTTCTCCTGCTTGGTAGCAGTGGTCTTGTAATACTTGCTTTACCTCTCCAATCTGGGCCTTAAGTCCAACTCTGTCAGGGTCCACCTCAGTGCTCTCTCTGCACATCACGCACCGGTGGATGGCAGGCCTCTTTCCCACCACCCTTTGGTGGCTCGTTTTCTCCGAGGCCTTCTTCTCCTTAAGCCTCCTTTACGCCCACCAGCCCCTGAATGGGATCTGAATGTGGTCTTGCAGCGGATTACCTGTCCGCCCTTTGAACCTATGGCTACCTGCCCTCTTCGTTTTCTTTCTTGGAAAACCTTGTTCTTGGTAGCCCTTACTTCTGCTAGGCACGTTAGTGAACTGCAAGCCCTAGTGTCTGATCCTCCTTACACTAGGTTCTACAGGAATAGGGTCGTCTTACGGACTCACCCTAAGTTTCTTCCAAAAGTGGTTTCTACTTTTCATCTCAACCAGGAGGTGGTTCTTCCGACCTTCTTTCCCAGGCCGCACACCTGCCGGGCTGAAATGGTCCTGCATACCCTGGACTGTAGGAGGGCCTTATCCTTCTACCTTGACCGTACGCGAGAGCATAGAAGGGCTGTTCAGCTCTTCGTTTCTTTTGACCCCAATAAGTTGGGGCTGCCTGTCTCCAAGCGTACTTTGTCCATATGGGTTGCTGACTGTATCGCTTGGGCTTATGGGGCGGCCGGCCTCTCGTTGGAGGGTCGAGTCACGGCTCATCGTGTTAGGGCGAAGGCTGGGACAGTGGCTCATCTCCGCTCTGTTCCGATGGCAGACATCTGCCGGGCCGCTACTTGGTCTTCAAGCCAGACTTTTGCGGCCCATTACTGCCTAGAGAGGGAGTCCCGCAGGGACAGTGCTTTCGGACAGGCAGTCCTCCATAATCTCTTTGAGGTTTAGGCAACTCCTACCCTCCGGCCCTGGTGTTGGGCTACCGGTCGGGGGCGTTTTCAGAGAAGATTCCTTCCTTCTGTGCTTCTGAGCTAGAGGGAGCTCATTTTTCCACTTGAGGCCTCCGGTAGCCTTAAGCTTGGGAGTCCCATATGTAAGGACTGACTTCCTGCTTGGTCCTGGAGAAAGAGTAGTTACTCACCTGTAACAGGTGTTCTCCAGGAGCAGCAGGAATCAGTCCTCACAACCCTCCCTCCTCCCCTTGGAGTTGCAGTCCTATCATTTCGTTTTTTGCTAATTTTTTGCTGTCTTTTAGCTATGTCATCAGACTGAGCAAGATGGCACCCTTGGGCGGGAAGGGGACCGCGCATGCGCGCTGCAATTCCCAAAGGCTTTCTTTGAAAGCTGGGGAAATTGTTCCGCGAGGGCTTCGTCGGCGCCGACTTCACCCATATGTGAGGACTGATTCCTGCTGCTCCTGGAGAACACCTGTTACAGGTGAGTAACTACTCTGTCTAGTTTAATAACGGTTTATGGACTTTTTCTCCAGGAACTTGTCTAAACCTTTTTTAAACCTAGTGACACTACCTGCTTTTCTCACATCCTCCAGTAATGAGTTCCAAAGCTTAATGATACAATGAGAGAAAAAATATATTCTCTGATCTATTTTAAATATACTGTATTACCTTGTAGCTTCATGGCATGTTATGTGGTCCTTGTACTTTTTGAAAAAGTAAACAATCAATTTGCGTTCACACATTCCACTCCACTGAGCATTTTATAGACCTCTATATCTCCTCTCCGCCTTCTCTTTTCCAAGCTGAAGAGCCTTAACCTCTTTAGCCTTTCCTCATAGGAGAGTTGTTCTATCCCTTTTATCATTTTAGTCTTCTCTGTATCTTTTCTAAAGCCACTACATCTTTTTTTGAGATGTGGAGACCAGAATTGCACACAGTACTGAAGGTGCAGCTGCACCATGGAGTGATACAGAAGTATCTAATTTCTTAACAAACAGGGGTGTCCTACACGGAGCGGTGGGTTCACCCCTAAACAAAGACACGGGGAGGGCTGGCCTGCACGGAGCAGCAGGTGCACCTACTCTTGCCATCTTACTGGGCAGACTAGATGGACCATACTGGTCTTTATATGCCGTCATTTACTATGTTACTATGTTTTGTTCTCTATTCCTTTTCTAATAATTCCTAACAATCTGTTCAGTATGCGCTGGTAGTGGCAAAAAACAAACAAACAGAAGATTTCAATGTATTGTCTATGATCACACTTAGATCTTTTTCCTGATTGGTGACCCCTAATGAGGAATTTATCATTGTTTATCTATACGTAGTTTGGATTATTCTTCCCTGCGTGCATCACTTTGCACTTGTCCACAATAAATTTAATCTGTAATTTGGTTTCCAAGTCTCACAAGGGTCCTTCTGCAATTTCTCACAATATGCACACAATTCAACAGCTTTGAATAATTTGGTGTCATTTGTTCCCTACCAGCAGATTCATGGAGACAAAGAACTAATGAAAAGCCCAGGTTTCAATGGCATTACTCCCATGCCTCTTTTCGCCTGAGCCACCAGAGATCCCTTCGGTATTTCTTTGTCTCCAGCAAATGGTGGATGGATTTTCTCCTCTCTGAAGAAAATCTAATTATTGACAGGAAAAAATAGATTAAATGCTTGTGAACAACCACCTTGAGGGTGACTCTCTCACTTGAGTTTGATGTCGTAGGCTCCACTAGAATGCAGTCTTTTCAGTAGCCATAGGAGGAGGGAAAATTGGTTCAGCTCCATGCACTTATCATGATAAAAGCTTGTTGAGCAGCCAGAAATTGGAAGGATCTGGAAGAGTGCAGCAGCCTCACACTGTAACAATATCAAGGGAGTAGAGCTGAGTCTGTCACGGATCCTGTCTGGGGCTCTCAGGGCTTGAGTACCAAGACTTGATCTCTTAATTGTCCTTGTTGGGGGCTCTCGATTCTGTCATCTTGGGACTCATTTCGGAGTGGACTGCTGGTGACTGTTGGCACAATGTGGGAGTTTCCCACCATTTTCTGCAAGCATTTAACGTTTTTACCTATTGTGGGCTTTGCGGTCGTGCGATCCTAGCATGCACTCCGCACCAGCACCTGTAACGCACGTTGCAATAAAAGCACAGTTAACGCACGCCTTTCGTGCCGCAGTGGCCTTAGCGCACATTGTTTTGATAACTTGCTTTAGCTCTCTGTCTTTTTCCAGGAAGCATTGTTTCACCTGTGGCAAGTGAGATGCCTCATCTCCAGATTCTGGACTATGCTCTTCTTGCATGACAACTTCTGAGTTGTCCCTGGAGGGTCTGATTCCCACCCCCTCAGCTGGGAGATGCAGTTAGTCCGGCCTTGCCTGCCTCAGGGCAGAAGGTGATGGATGGTGCTATGGGTGAGGATATCCATCCTTCCAGAGGATCCGGTGACCGTACTGTGAGCCACTCCATGTCCTCTAAGGGTCTGTAGCTGTGCCCCCTGGTGTTGGGTGTCATTTCAGCGAGGAGAGCTTCTGTACTCTGGATTGTCCTCCCTGGAATTCTTTTCTTTTTTGTGGCATATCTGGTCATTCTGGCATGGAAATTCGGACCCTGCGGCCCCTGGGTGCCTCCGAGTGCAATCTCATGCAGGGAAGGCTGAGAGTGGAAGCCCTCTTTGATTGCCTTTGGCTAAGAGCCCTTGGCGAGGGTCACCCCCTAGAGATGGGAAACAGCTGGGAGCTGTCCAAGATTTTGACTATGGCTCAGATTCAGATGGCTTGGTACTGGGCTCTGATGTGAATGAAGGAGTATACTTGTCCAGAAAATTGTGAAGAGGCTGTGGTGATCCGCCTATTTCGAAAGGAGGAGCAGCAACGTTGATTGCCAGGGTTTCATTCTCCTTGAACTTGATGGATACTTTCTACATGCAGCAGGAACTCTTCCACTACTGTCTTCCTGTTCCCGGATGTGATCAAGTAATATGATCCTTTCGGAGTGGGACTCTCCCGGCTCTCTGCCTAAAAGGGTTAAGGGTGTACAAGAAGATCTGTGTTCTCCCGGAGAGGGAGTGCGTTGAGTGGTTTGTTATTCCCAAGGTGGATGCACAGGTCACGGCGGTTACCAGATGGACCACCATTCCTGTGGAAGGCGGATAGGCCTTGAAGGATTTTCTGAACCATAAGGTGGATTCGTTGTTTACGAATCAATTTGCCCTGGTGGCTGCTATTCTGCAACTGGTGGTATGTACCAGCCTAATGTCTCAAGCCCTGCTCCAGTAGATTTTGTCTCTTCCGCTGGATGACTTTTCTGATGCCATGTATGACCTTGTATGTTTGGCAGCCAAGGGTGGTGCTCTGATGACAGTGTCATGGCATTTGATTTGACTCCAGCACTGGGCAGTGGATACATCCTCCAAAGCCCAGTTGGCCCAACTGGCTTTTAAGGGGAAGCTTCTCTTTGGAGCCAATTTGGAGAAGCTGGTGAAGGACATGGGCGAGACAAACTCTTACTGCCCTCTGGAAGACAGCTCCAAGGGGCCTGTGAAGTGGGCTGGTGCCCCTTTCTCATCAGCCTCCACCCATCCACTGAGGGTGTGCTGGCCAGAACCCGTGGGTCTCAGGACTCTTGTTACTGACCTGGAAAATCTTTCTTCCCCTCTGCTTCCAGGCTTTGGGCTTGTTCTCGGTCCTTTCATGGAACATGTGGGCTTAGGGACTCGGCCCACTCCAGAGGGGGAAACTCCAGGTTTTCACAATGAATGTTTGGGGACCCATCCCATGATTTCTCCGGTTGGAGGCAAGCTTTGCCTTTTCTTTCAGGAATGGGCCCGAATTACCAAGGATCGCTGGGTGCTAGATGCCACTCAGTTTGGTTATGTTCTGGAATGCAAAGAACCGATTCTGGATGCCTTCATCATCTCCCCTTGTGGATCTGTGATCAAAATTGCCGTGATGCGGAACACCTTGGACAGGTTGCTGCACCTAAATGTGGTGGTACCCATCCCCCCAGACAAGCGAGGCAAGGGCAGATACTCATCTATTTCATGGTATCCAAAAAGGATGGTTCCTTCTGGCCCATTCTGGACCTCAAGCAGGTCAACGAGCAGGTGTGCATCCAGCTCTTCTGGATGGAAACCTTGCGCTCTGTGATTCAAGGGGAGTTCTTGGCTTCTCTGGATCTGGCCTAGGCATATTATCATATCCCAATCCAGGCAGATCAGCAAATGTATCTGCGTTTTGCTGTGCTTGGCTCTTGCTATCAGTTCACCACCCTCCATTTCAGGCTATCCACTGTCCCAATGACGTTCTGCAAGGTCTTGGTGGTGCTGGTGATGGTGGCTGCAGCGCCGAGGGATCTGTGTCCATCCATCTCTGAACAATGAGCTCATCCAGGTCCATTCCCTTTCAGAGGCATCTCAGGTGGTGTCCCAAGTGGTGCCTTTTTGGGTGATCAGTCGAGGAAAGAGCCAGCTGTTGTCCTCCCAATCCCTGTAGTTCCTGGGAACATGTTTTGACACTCGAGTGGGCAGAGTTTTCCTACTAGAGGAGGTGGTCAAAAGACTGTTGGATTGCCTGGCGCTGTTGTATGCGCAGCAGGCTCCCAGAATCTGGGATTATCTTCAGCTCCTCGGATTGATGGCGATGACCATAGAGATCGTGCCATGGGTGTGTGCTCATTTGCAGCCTCTCCAGCGACCCTTGCTGACTTGATGATCCCCAAGTTCTCAGGAGTTTGAGCGCAGGCTCCCACTTCCAATGATGGTGAAGACCAGCTTGCAGTGGAGTCAGCAGCCTTGTCATCTGAGGAAGAGCGTGCTGCTGGACGATTTCTCTTGGATCCTGCTGATGATAGATACCAGTCTCTCTGGCTGGGGAGCCCATTGCCAAGACCATACGTCCCAGGACCATTGAAACTGCAGAGCAATGGTATGGTCCATCAACCACATTGAGGCGAGGACCATCAGGTTGGCTCTTCTGCATTTCTGGCTTCTGGTCGAGGGCTGGGCAGTTTGAGGATTTTCGGACGACATCATGGCAGTGGCTTATGTCAATTGTCAAGGCAGCCCTCTGGGTGGAGAAGAACCTCTTAGCCTTGTCGACTCAGCACATTGTCAGGGTGGATGGTGTGGAAGCAGACTTCCTCAGCCATTACTCTCTAGATTGTGGAGAGTGGGAATTGAGTCAGGAGGCGTTACAGTTCATTCTGCACTGCTGGGATCACAACGAAATGGATCTGCTGGCGACTCACTGCAGTGCCAGTGTTTGCTGCTGCTTCAGTCGTCACACAGAGATGGGGTCCGAAGGCTCTTGGTGGCACGTGTAATTCGGCGTTTAGTGCACCACCTAGACAGGATTGTTCTGTTGGCGCCGGATTGGCCAAGGAGAACGTGGTTTGGAGACCTGGTGCAGCTCCTGCAGGTGCCTCCTCTTTGGTTGCTTCCATCTTGGGGCTTATTGCGACAGGGACCAATCATCCTGGCGGACCCGGTTCCCTTCTCGTTTATGGCTTGACTCTTGAAAGGAGACAGCTAGCATGTAAGGGCTACTCTCCGACTGTGGTCTCTACTCTGTTCGGAGCCTGGAGGAGGTCTACCAAGCTAGCATATGTGTGAATCTGGTGCCTCTTTGAGCAATGGTGTGGTGCTCGGTAGTTGGCTCCTGAGGTGGCCAAAGTGCCATCTATGTGTTGGCCTTTCTACAGGATAGTCTGAAGAAGGGTCTTTTCCTTAGCTCCCTGAAAGTTCAGGTGGCAACTTTGGCCTGTTTCCGAGGTCCAGTGGCTGGTAAGTCTCTAGTCTTGCACCCAGATGTTTTGTGCTTTCTCCAGGGGGTTCATCTGCCTCTCCTCTCCAGTTTGTGATCCCTTCCTGGGATTTGAGTCTACTGCTCAAGGCCCTGATGGCAGTGCCCCTTGAGCATTGAAGCTTGCTACTTTGAAGGATTCAATGTTCAAGATGGTCTTCTTGGACACGATTTGTTCTGCAAGGCAGATTTCCAAGCCGCAGGTTCTCCAGGACCAAGCAGGAAGTCAGTCCTCACATATGGGTGTCATCGGCGCCAATGAAGCCCCAGCGGAGCATTTACCCAGCTTTCTATGAAAGCCTTTGGGAATGCAGGCACGCATGCGCGGTTCCCTTCCCGCCTAAAGGTGCCATCTTACCTCAGTCTCTTTTTTTCCAAGAAGCCCACCGGACGTGTGTCCTGTCCTCCCGGTTAAAAGTACATTTTTTTCGGCGATTATCGCTATTTTTTCTCCCGGTTTGACGCCGGTTCCCCTCCCGCCGGGTTCGGTACACCGGTATCGAGCCCGATTCTTCTTTTTCAGTTTTTGCCCTTCGTGGCTGGCGTTCGCGCCCTTTTTTCCATTTTCCCTGGAAGGCCGTTCCTTTGACCTCGCGGGGACTCTTTTTCCCCGATGGCTTCCAGTGGTTTTAAAAAGTGTGATCGGTGTAAGAAATTAATGTCTCTCACCGACACACACGACTGCTGCCTTTGGTGCCTCGGCCCTGATCACGACCCTAAGTCTGCGGGCCATGTGGGAAGATGTCTTCCAAGGCACTCCGAAGTCGCCAGCAGCAGAAAGAAAGGCTTTTCTCGGACTCGGCCTCCGGCCTGCCCCGGACCTCGTCTGAGGCCTCGACATCTCGGGATTCCGATCCCGAGCGCTGTCGAAGCTCCTCGGACAGGGGGTCCCCTGACCGGGAACGGAAGAGGAAGAAGCGGCTCGCGAGGGCGTCGTCGAAGGAGGTCCCTGGCTCCTCGAGGGCCAGGTCTAAGACCCCCGACCGTCGCCCCAGGCCCGTGGAACAAGAGAAGCCTGCCAAAGTTCCTCGCGTGGAGCCGGAGTCTGCTGGACACGTAAGCCCTGTAGTCCTCGAGGACTCTCCTCCCAGAGAGCCGACGTCAGGCTCGGCGCCGCCGGGGCCCAAGTCGGTGGCTGCTGCGTCTCCCGAGCTGAGTCTCAGGATGACAGCCTTGGAGAGCAGACTGTCTGCCTTCATGGAGCAGCAGTGGGCACTGATGGCCAGCCTGTCTGGCGCATCTGCCCCAACCACCGGGACATCGACTTCGAAGTCGACCCTGGAGACCGAGCTGATACTTGAGTCCATCATGGCTCGAAGTCGACCTCAGTCGCGGTCTCCCTCGACCTCCCGTTCGGGACCGAGGGCGTCAACGCCGGTGCCTCCGGCATCGGGGCGGGTGCTCCAGGGCCCCACGGGCTCGGACCCTGACTCCTCCTCGGACGAGACGGATGAGGAGTCTCCTGATACGTTCAAGACTCGGTGCGTCCCGTCGGACTCACCACAGTCTGAGCCCCGGAGTAGATCCCCTCCAGAGGATACTCTGTTCTCGGAGTTCGTCCGGGACATGGCCACTGCCTTGGCTATTCCGGCGGACCCCGAGGAAGAGCCTCGAGTTGAAGAGCTCGAGGCGCTGCAGTATGACTCTCCTCCGAAGGAGGCCTTTACTGTCCTGGTTCCTCCGATGCTGGACTGGCTCCTCTTCCGTATGTGGGAGGCACCGGCCTCGGCGCCGGTTCTGAGCAAGCGAGTCGACTCGATCTATCGACTCAGCAAGAGCCCTGGTTTTCAGAAGGCACAGCTACCACACCATTCTATGGTTGTGGAATCGGCCATGCATCGTCTGAAGAGCCATAAGATGCACTCCGCGGTGCCCCCTGGCAGGGAGGCCCGAAACCTTGATGGCGTCGGTAGAAAGTGCTTCCAGGGCTCTCTGCTTGCTTGCCATGTCCAGTCGTACCAGCTGTACATGGGCATGTACTTGTGGTACCTGGCCAAGGAGTTGGCCGGGTTCTCTGCTGGACTCTCCGGGGAACCCTTGCAGAGATTCAAGTCCTTGTCCTCAGGGATTCGGGACTGCTCGAAGTTTATGTCCCGTGCCACCTACGATGGCTTCGAGGCTTCGGCCCGAGTTGCGGCAGCCGGCATTGCGGCTCGACGCCAGGCATGGCTGCAGTCATCGGACCTCGAGCCATGGGTTCAGGACAAGTTGGTCGATGTCCCTTGCCGAGGTGAAAACCTTTTTGGCAAGCCCATGACCGAGAAGGCCGCTCAGCTCGAAACAGAGCACCTTACATGGACAAGGCTGTCTAGGAAGACCTCTGCCCCTTCTCATAAAAAGAAGGGCTCGGGTAAAAAGCCCTTTTACCCGAGGAAGGGCACTGCCTACAAACAGTAGCCTCAATATCAGGCTGCCCAAGCTGCATCCCAGGGTCAGCAAGCCAAGGGGCAGGGTATTGGGCCCCGTAGGCAGAGGACCCCCAAGCCTCTGGCCCCTGCTCCCACTCAGCAGGGTGGGGGTTTTTGACTCCTTGAGCGTAGCCTCTCCATCCCTGCTCTCCCAACCCTGCACAGGAGGTCGCCTCGCCCTCTTTGCCCACCAGTGGCCCCTCATCACCGGGGACAGTTGGGTGTTGGACATAGTCCACAGGGGCTATGCCCTGCATTTTCACCAGCTGCCTCCTCCTTACTTTCCAGGGGAGCCTCCAAGGCCTCCCCTGCACACAGACCTTCTCCTTCAAGAGCTTTAAGGTCTGTTGGTGGACAGGGCAGTGGAGCCTGTGCCTCCCCACTTGCAAGATCACGGATTCTACTCCAGGTATTTCCTGGTGCCCAAAAGAACCGGTGGCCTTCGACCCATTCTGGACCTCAGGAACCTCAACAAATTCCTAGAGAAAGAAAAGTTCAAGATGCTTACTCTTGGAACACTTCTGCCCTACCTCCTGCAGGGAGATTGGCTATGCTCCTTAGATCTAAAGGATGCATACACTCACATCCTCATTCATCCACACCACAGAAAGTACCTCCGGTTCATTGTGGGAGGAAACCATTATCAGTACAGAGTGCTGCCTTTTGGCCTCACCTCCGCTCCCAGGGTCTTTACCAAGTGCCTGGCAGTGGTGGCGGCCTACCTGAGAAATCAGGGAATCTTTGTCTTCCCCTATCTGGACGACTGGCTCATCAGGGGTCAGACGTGCCAGGAGGCCAGACAAGCCACCCTCAGAACTATTGCTCTTCTTCAGAGCCTGGGGTTTGTCATAAACTTCGCAAAGTCCACTTTGCTCCCCTCCCAGAACTTGGAGTTCATAGGAGCAAGACTGGATTCTCCAGGACCAAGCAGGAAGTCAGTCCTCACATATGGGTGACGTCGGCGCCGACGGAGCCCTCGCGGAGCAATTTTCCCCAGCTTTCAAAGAAAGCCTTTGGGAATTGCAGCTCGCATGCGCGGTCCTCTTCCCGCCCAAGGGTGCCATCTTGCTCAGTCTTCTTTTTTCCGCGGAGCCCTACAGACGTTGTTTGTGAATCCCCGCAGAAAAGTTGATTTATTTCTCTTTTTCTCTCGGTTTCGACGCCGGTTCTTTTCCCGCCCGGACTTGCGACGCCGGTTACGAGTCCGTTCTTTGTTTTTCGTTTTTTTGTCCTTCGTGACAGATTTCGCGCCTTTTTACTTTTTCACTGGCAGCCCGGTCTTTCGACCTTGCAGGGGCCCTTTTTCCCCCGATGGCTGCCAGTGGGTTTAAAAAGTGTGACCTCCTGTAAGAAACTCATGTCTCTTACAGACACACACGACTTCTGCCTCCGCTGCCTCGGACCCGATCATGACCTGATGATCTGTGGTCCGTGTGGCAAAATGTCCTCAAAAGCGTTGAGTCGGCAGCATCAGCGGGAACGGATCTTCTCTGACTCTGGCCGGGCTCGGACCTCGTCAGAGGCTTCGACGTCTCGGGACTCTGGTCCTGAGCATCGTCGAAGTTCCTCTGAAAGGGGGTTTCCTACCCGGGAACATCATCGGAAGAAGAAACCCGCGAGGGCGGGATCGGTGGACGCTCCTGGTTCCTCGAGGGCCAGGTCGCATAGCCCCAATTCCCGTCCCGGGTCCTCGGAGGTGGAGAGACCTTCAAAACATCCTTGTCTCGAGATGGACTTGCCCGCTCACATGAGTACTGTTGTCCTCGAAGACTCGCCTCCGAAGGAGCCGACGTCGGGCCCGACGCCGTCGGGGCCCGAGTCGGGGGCTGCTGGGTCTCCTGAGCTCGGACTCAGGTTGACGGCCTTGGAGAGCAGTCTGACTGCCTTCATGGACCAGCAGCGGGCATTGATCGCTGGCCTCGCCGGTGCTTCTGCCCTGACCGCCGGGACGTCGACCTCCAAGTCGACCCCGGAGACCAAGCCGATCCTCGAGTCCATGAGGGCTCGAGTCGATCCTCGGTCGTGGTCTCCTTCGGCCTCCCATTCGGGACCGAGGTCGTCGACGCCGACTCCCTCGGCGTCAGGGCTGATGGCATCGATGCTCGCCCGACCGGAGCCGCTCAACTCCTCCTCCGAGGAGTCGGCCTGGGAATCCGAGGACGAAGAGTCACCTGGTTCCTTTCGGACTCGGTGTGTCCCATCGGACTCCCCCGAGTCCGAACCTCGGAGACGGTCCCCCCGGAGGATACCCGGTTCTCGGACTTCGTGCGGGATATGGCCAAGGCCTTGGCCTTCCCCGCGGATCCCGAGGAGGAGCCTCGAGTCGAAGAACTCGATGCCCTCCAATATGACTCTCCCCCGAAGGAGGCCTTTATTGTACCGGTTTCTCCGATGCTGGAACGACTTCTCTTCCGCATGTGGGAGAGCCCTGCGTCGTCGCCGGTATTAAGCAAGCGGGTTGATTCCATTTATCGAGTCCGCAAGAGCCCCGGCTTCCAAAAGGCACAACTACCGCACCATTCCATGGTGGTGGAATCGGCCATGCATAGACTTAAGAGTCAAAAAATGCACTCCTCGGTGCCCCCCGGTAGGGAGGCCCGAAGCCTGGATGCCCTCGGTAGGAAGTGTTTCCAGGGCTTTATGCTTGCTTGTCGAGTCCAGACCTGCCAGTTCTACATGGGCATGTATCTCCGGGACCTGGCTAAAGAAATAGCTGGGTTCTCTGCTGGTCTCTCCGACGAACCTTTGCAGAGGTTCCAAACCTTGTCAACTGGTATTCGAGAGTGCTCGAAGTTTATCTCTCGAGCAGCCTACGATGGTTTTGAGGCATCGGCTCGAGTAGCCGCAGCCGGCATCGGTGGATGCCGCCAGGCTTGGCTTCAGACGTCCGACCTCGAGCCATGGGTGCAGGACAAGTTGGTCGATATCCCCTGCCGAGGTGAAAACCTCTTTGGCAAGCCCATGGATGAGAAGGCTGCACAGATTGAGACCGAGACTCTCACCAGGACTCATCTCTCAAGAAAGACCTCTGCCCCTTCTCAAAAGAAGAAGGGCTCGGGGGAAAAGCCCTTTTACCCGAGAAAGGCGGCTGCCTATAAATACTACCCTCAGTATCAGGCCTCAGCAACTCCCCCACAGGGCAAGCAGGCCAAGGGACGGGCTAATGGGTCCCGTAGGCAGCAAACACCCAAGCCTGCACCACCGGCCCCTGCTCAGCAGGGTGGGGTTTTTTGACTTCATCAGCATAGCCTCTCCCCCTCAGCTGGTTTCTCCCAGCACAGGAGGCCGGCTGGTCCACTTTGCCCAAAGGTGGTCCAACATCACCACAGATATCTGGGTACTTCACATAGTTCAGAAGGGCTATCTTCTTCACTTTCACCAGGTACCTCCCTCCTACTTTCCAGGGGAGCCTCCGAGACTCCCTCTGCACAAGGACTTACTCCTTCAGGAGTTAGCAAGTCTCCTTCAGGAACAGGCGGTGGAACCGGTGCCCCATCACCTGAAGGGTCAAGGGTTTTACTCCAGGTACTTTCTGATACCAAAAAGAACAGGAGGCCTCAGACCCATCCTGGACTTGCGAAACCTCAACAAGTTCCTGGCAAAGGAAAAGTTCAAGATGCTTACCCTTGGAATCCTGCTGCCCTACCTCCAGCAGGGCGACTGGCTATGCTCCTTGGATCTAAAGGATGCGTATACTCATATCCATATTCATCCAGACCACAGACAATATCTCAGGTTTGTTGTGGGAGGAAATTATTACCAGTACAGAGTACTGCCCTTTGGCCTATCCTCCGCCCCCAGAGTGTTCACCAAATGCCTGGCAGTGGTGGCGGCCTATCTAAGACTTCAAGGCCTTTTTGTGTTTCCCTACCTGGACGACTGGCTCATCAGAGCCCAGTCTTCCCAAGAGGCCACTCAGGCCACTCATCACACTGTGACTCTACTCCAGCACTTGGGATTTGTCATAAACTTCGCAAAGTCCCCTTTGCTCCCCTTTCAAAATCTCGAATTCATCGGCGCCAGGTTGGACACTCTTCAGGCGCGGGCCTTCCTCCCTCTGGACAGGGCCCAGTTGCTCATGGATCTCGCCGGCCACTTTCACAGCAATGCCCTGGTCTCGGCCAGGCAATTTCTGAGACTGCTCGGCCATATGGCTTCCACGGTCCATGTGACCCCCAATGCCCGCCTGAACATGCGACCTGCTCAATGGTGCCTTCGCACACAATGGCATCAGGCCACGGGGAGCCTAGCGGACTCCGTACAGATATCCGACCAGCTGGTCTCTTCTCTACAATGGTGGCTTCATCTGCCAAACCTAGTACTAGGTGTGACTTTTCAGCCCCCTCTGCATTCTCAGGTCCTGACGATGCTTCTCTCCTCGGTTGGGGAGCACATTGCCAAGGGACATGTACTCAAGGTCTCTGGACTCCTTGGGAGTCTGCTCAGCAGATAAACTTCCTGGAGCTCAGAGCCATCCGCCTAGCGCTCAAAGCATTCTCTCACCTGCTTTCTCACCAGTCGGTGCTGATACAGACAGGCAATCAGGTTGCGATGTTCTACGTGAACAAACAAGGCGGAACAGGCTCCTTCCTTCTCTGTCAGGAGGCACAGAAACTATGCTCTTGGGCCGTCCACCACGGCATCATCCTCAAAGCTGTCTGTCTCCCAGGTCAAGAAAATTACCTGGCCGACAAGCTAAGCAGGATCCTCCAGCCACACGAGTGGAGATTGGATCCTCTGGTGGTTCAGCGGATCTTTCTCAAGTGGGGCCTTCCCACCATGGATCTGTTTGCCAGTCCTCTGAACCGGCAACTTCCCAGATTCTGCTCTCGACAACCGCATCCTCTCAGAGTAGCGGCGGATGCTTTTCTGATTCCATGGTCCACAGGCCTCTTATATGCCTTTCCTCCCATGCCGCTGGTGTCTCGGACACTCTTCAAGGTTCTCAGAGACAAAGCCTCGATGATCCTAGTGGCTCCCCGGTGGCCGAGACAACCTTGGTTCCCGCTTCTAATGCAGCTGGCGGTGGACACCCCTCTTCCTCTGGGGTTTCAGCCCGACCTCCTGTCACAGGATCAGGGGACTCTCCTGCACCCCAGCCTCTGGTCCCTTCATCTGATGGCCTGGCTGCTGAAAGGGTAGTCCTTGCTCCCCTCTGCCTGCCTCCAGATGTGGAGGAGGTCGTCTTGGCCTCCAGGCGGCCCTCCACCTGGAAGTCCTACGCTCTTAAGTGGCGTCGGTTCTCCGCCTGGTGTACTCAGCAGTCTCAAGATCCCTTCTCCTGTTCCGCATCAGTGGTCTTGCAGTACTTGCTTTCCCTCTCCAATCTTGGACTTAAGTCCAACTCGGTCAAGGTCCACCTCAGTGCTCTTTCTGCGCATCACATTCCGGTGGATGGCAGACCTCTTTCTAGCCACCCTCTGGTGGCTCGTTTTCTCAGAGGCCTCCTTCTCCTTAAACCACCTTTGCGCCCACCAGCCCAGGACTGGGATCTCAATGTGGTTTTACAGCAGATTACCTGTCCACCTTTCGAACCTATGGCTACCTGTCCTCTTCGTTTTCTTTCTTGGAAAACCTTGTTCTTGGTAGCCCTCACTTCTGCTAGACGCGTTAGTGAGCTGCAGGCCCTGGTGTCTGATCCTCCGTACACTAGGTTCTACAAGAACCGGGTAGTCCTATGGACTCACCCTAAGTTTCTTCTTCCCAAAGTGGTTTCCCCTTTTCACATCAACCAGGAGGTGGTGCTTCCGACCTACTTTCCCAGGCCACACTCCAGCCGAGCTGAAATGGTCCTGCATACCCTGGACTGTAGAAGAGCGTTAACCTTCTACCTTGACCGTACGCGGGAGCACAGAAGGGCTGTTCAGCTCTTCGTCTCTTATGACCCCAATAAGTTGGGGCTCCCTGTCTCCAAGCGTACTCTGTCCATCTGGATTGCTGACTGTATCGCTTGGGCTTACGAGGCAGCCGGCCTCTCATTGGAAAGTCAAGTCACGGCCCATCGTGTTCGGGCGAAGGCTACGTCAGTGGCTTACCTCCGCTCTGTTCCATTGGCAGACATCTGCCGGGCCGCTACTTGGTCTTCAAGCCAGACTTTTGCGGCCCATTACTGCCTGGAGAGGGACAGTCCTCCATAACCTCTTCGAGGTATAGGCAACTCCTACCCTCCATCCCGGATGTTGGGCTACCGGTTGGAGACGTATTCAGAGAAGATTCCTTCCTTCTGGGCTGCTGAGCTTGAGGGAGCTCCTTTTTGCGCTTAGGGTCTCCGGTAGCCTTAAGCTTGGGAGTCCCATATGTGAGGACTGACTTCCTGCTTGGTCCTGGAGAAAGAGTAGTTACTCACCTGTACCAGGTGTTCTCCAGGAGCAGCAGGAATCAGTCCTCACAACCCTCCCTCCTCCCCTTGGAGTTGCAGTTCTATGCTTTCGTTTTTTTGCTAATTTTTTGCTGTCTTTTAGCTATGTCATCTGACTGAGCAAGATGGCACCCTTGGGCGGGAAGAGGACCGCGCATGCGCGCTGCAATTCCCAAAGGCTTTCTTTGAAAGCTGGGGAAAATTGCTCCGCGAGGGCTCCGTCGGCGCCGACGTCACCCATATGTGAGGACTGATTCCTGCTGCTCCTGGAGAACACCTGTTACAGGTGAGTAACTACGCTCTCCCTGCTGGCAAAGGCTTTCTTGCCAGAGGACAGGGCCCAAAGGTTGATAGCCTTGGCAAATCAGTTTCTCAGCAGGTCACTGGTCTCTGCCAGACTCTACCTGAGGATGCTTGGACACATGGCTTTGACAGTACCCCCAATGCCAGGCTCCATATGAGGCCTGCACAGTGGTGCCTTCGGACTCAGTGGTCGCAGGCCACAGGCAGCCTCAGAGACAGGATAAGGGTGTCCAGACCATTTCTGAACTCCCTCAGCTGGTGGCTGCACCCACCCAATCTACTGAAGGGGGTGCCTTTTCAGTTTCCTGGGTACACGGTCGTACTGACCACAGACGCCTCCCTACAGGGCTGGGGAGCTCATTGCCTAGGCAAGTGCATCCAGGGCCTGTGGTCTCCTTGGGAAGCTGCACAGCAGATCAATCTCCTCGAGCTTCGAGCTATTTGATTAGCACTCAAAGCTTTCTCTCCTACCCTGGCTCATCAATCTGTCCTGGTTCAGACAGACAACCAGGTAGCCATGTTTTATGTGAACAAACAGGGTGGGGCTGGGTCCAGAATCCTTTGTCGGGAGGCTCAGGACCTTTGTTCATTTGCCCTCAAGCACAACATGCTCCTCAAAGCTGTGTACCTTCCAGGCCAGGGCAACTACCTGGCCGACAGATTAAGCAGAATTCTGCAGCCCCACAAGTGGCAGCTGCATCCTTCAGTAGTTCAGAAGATCTTCCTAAAGTGGGGTCTCCCTTTGGTAGATCTCTTTGCCAGCCCAATGAACAAGCAACTGCCAAAGTTCTGCTCCATTGTTGTCGTAAAACACTGTAAATATGGTCTTTATACAGAGTGTGAATAAACTCATGAACTCTTGTCCCCTGCGTTATGATCTTTCAAAGTTACTTCATTTATTCTGAAAGCACTTTCAGAATAAATGAAGTAAGTTTGAAAGATCATAACGCAGGGGACAAGAGTTCATGAAAAAACTACAAGATACAGATAAGCAAATTTTTTACGTTTTAATTAGTAGAAGCCTTAGCAGTCCCTCAATTGGTGATTAAAAGAAGGTCATTGATGCTATTATAACATATGAGCTTAGTCATTACACTCATTGTTTTTAAGTCTGAGACCTTCGGGGAACGCAGGAGGCAGTATGAAGTTATCTATAGTTTATATGAAAGCTTGATATGAGTAGTTCATTTACGATAACTGCTATTGGTGAGCTGGTGGAGTGTACTTCATATGAAAAGTTCTGCTCCAGGCAACCGCATCCTCTGAGAAGAGCAGCAGATGCTTTTCTGATTCCATGGTCTCAGGGCCTCCTGTATGCGTTTCCTCCCACACCCTTGGTGGCCCGAACTCTCTTCAAAATTCTTCAGGACAAGGCCTCGGTCCTGCTGGTGGCTCCCAGGTGGCCGAGACAGCCTTGGTTTCCACTTCTACTTCAACTGGCGGTGGATCCCCCACTGCCTCTGGGGTTGCAACCCGACCTTCTCTCACAGGAGCAGGGTTCCCTTTTGCACCCCAATCTCAAAGCTCTCAATTTGATGGCCTGGAGGCTGCAAGGGTAGTTTTGGCTCCCTGGGGCCTACCTCAGGAAGTTGAGGAGGTTGTCCTAGCCTCTAGGAAACAGTCCACTAGGAAAACCTATGCTCTCAAATGGAAAAGGTTTTCTGTGTGGTGTCAGCTACGTACAGAGGATCCTTTCTCCTGTACTGTGCCAGTAGTGCTTCAGTACTTACTGCACTTATCAAATCAGGGACTTAAGTCCAATTCTGTTCGGGTCCACCTCTCCGCTCTAGCAGCTCACCACTCACTGGTGGAGGGACATTCTCTGTCGGGTCACCCCTTGGTGTCCCGCTTTCTCAGGGGCTTGCTTTTGCTCAAGCCTCCAATCCGGCCTCCTGCCCCTGAGTGGGAGTTGAATGTGGTCTTGCAACAACTGACTCGCCCACCTTTTGAGCCGATGGCTACTTGTCCACTACACTTCCTATTCTGGAAGACCCTCTTCCTGATAGCCCTTACCTCGGCTAGGCGAGTGAGTGAGCTTCAGGCCCTGGTCTGTGATAGGCCTTACACCAGGATTTATAGGAACAGGGTAGTCCTCAGGACTCATCCAAAGTTCCTCCCAAAGATTGTCTCTTCTTTCCACCTCAATCAGGAGGTGGTTCTTCCAACATTCTTCCCTAGGCCTCATGCAAGCCAGGCTGAAGCAGTCCTGCATACCCTGGACTGTAGGAGGGCCTTATCCTTCTACCTTGACTGTACGCAGGGACATAGGAGGGCTACTCAGCTCTTCGTATCCTTTGACCCTAATAAGTTGGGGTTGGCTGTGTCCAAGCATACCTTGTCCATCTGGGTGGCTGACTGTATCACCTGGGCTTACAAGGCGGCTGACCTTCCTTTGCAGGGTCGGGTCGCGGCCCATCGTGTCAGGGCAATGGCTGCCTCAGTGACTTATCTCCGCTCTGTGCCCTTGGTAGACATCTGCAGGGCTGCAACTTGGTCTTCGAACCAGACTTTTGCGGCCCATTACTGTCTGGAGAGGGAGTCCCGTAGGGACAGTGCTTTTGGCCAGGCAGTACTCCGGAATTTCTTTGAGGTTTAGGCAACTCCTGCCCTCTGTGGGGCTACCGGTGGAGGTTGTGTCCTTGAAAAGCCTTTCTTTGCTGTTGAGACTAGAGGGAGTACTCTTGTTCAGCCTGGGTTCCTCGGTAGCCCAGAGCTAGGGAGTCACCCATATGTGAGGACTGACTTCCTGCTTGGTCCTGGAGAAAGAGTAGTTACTCACCTGTAACAGGTATTCTCCAGGAGCAGCAGGAATCAGTCCTCACAACCCTCCCTCCTCCCCTTGGAGTTGCAGTTGTACATAGTTTATTTTTCATTTTTGTGTGCTGTTCTTAGCTATGTCATTTGACTGAGGTAAGATGGCACCTTTAGGCGGGAAGGGAACCACGCATGCGTGCCTGCATTCCCAAAGGCTTTCATAGAAAGCTGGGGAAATGCTCCGCTGGGGTTTCATCGGCGCCGATGACACCCATATGTGAGGACTGATTCCTGCTGCTCCTGGAGAACACCTGTTAAAGGTGAGTAACTACTCTTTCTGTCTTGCTGGGACCCTTATCTGTCCTTTTCAAAGGAGGATGTTTCCATTCAGCCTGTGCTTTTCTTCTTGCCTAAGGTGCTTTCTCCCTTTCACATGAACCAGATGGTTTGCCTGCCCTCCTTCTGTAAGGAGCAGTGTCAGGGGAAGGATAAGGATCTTCGCCTTATGGAAGTCCGGAGGGTTCTTCACTGGTACTTGGAGGTTATGAATTCCTTTAGTAACTCCAGTCTTTTTTTTGTGCTGTTTGCTGGCCCACGGAACAGGAAGCTGGGTAAATTAAGCTTGATAAAGGGCCATTTTGACAGCGGGCTTGAAACACAAAGTTTTGTGTCGCACAAATACCCAACTGCCTTTGGAATGTCTCCAAGGGAATGATAGTGGTGGGCAAATCTTTTGGTTTCCCGACTGGATGGATTGACAGCTTTGGACCATGTGGGAGTATTATGGCGATAGTGAGGAGAACAGAAAACTACCGCCGTCTTGTAAGAACTTTCAACGGTACAGATAAGTAGCACTATTTCCCTAATAAGAGACATTCCATGGTTACAGAAAACTGTTCATTGGAAGAGAGGATTTTGCATATAGCATTTATTATAAGGGTTGTTTGCTGAGGCTGGTCTTATTATTTAATTTAATTTATTTAACAATTATTTCTATACCGCTCTTTCCCAAGTATCAAGTGCGGTTTACAAAGAACAGTATGTAATATGGTATGGGTAATATCATACCAAGTCATTTTACATAGAACAGGTGGAATTAGATACAGGTACAATATAAAGTTTGAACATTAAACTATTAGAACAATATAAAAGTTTGAACATTAAACTATTAGAACTTATATACATTGTAGATATTTACAAATTAAACTATTAGAACTTATATACATTGTAGATATTTACAAATTATATCATTTATCACTTGTGGTTGTATACATTATTCTAAACTTCAAAGCACGTAGTTATAGATATTTGTAGTATGGTTGTTAACCTGTGTCTCTTTGTGTAGTCTGGTTAGATTCTGCTCCTTTGTAGTGTAATGAGAATAAATGGGTTTTCAGTTTTTTTCTAAATTCCTTTATGTCTGACAGTAAACGAATGTTGTCAGGAAGGTTATTCCAGAGGATAGGTGCTGAATGTGAGAAGGCTCTCTTGTTGGTTTGTTTTCTAGCTTTTGTGTAATCTTTTGGTACTGCTATAGTGTTTGTGTTTCTACTCCTTTGTGAGCGTTTATCAATTTCTACATTTATGAGTGTATTGAGTACAGATGGTGCTAAGTTATTTATTAGCTTAAATGTGGTTAGAAGAATCTTGTATTTTATTCTGCTGTAAATAGGTAGCCAATGGAGTTCAGCTAATGTCGGTGTGATATGTTCTATTGCGCTTATATTCATTATTATTCTTGCTGCTATGTTCTGGGTTAGTTGTATCTTTTTAATATTTTGCTTTGTGATGCCATTAAGGATTAAATTTGCAAAATCAAAGTGTGGGGTTATGATAGCTTGAATTGTGGTTATGAAGTCTTGTAAGTGAATTAAAGGTCTTAGTTGTCTCAATGTCTTAAGTTTGTAGTGTATGTTTTTTGTTAGATATTTTATGTGTGAATCCATGTTAAGCTTATTATCAAGTATCACACCTAGGTATTTTATTTCTTTTTTATGTTGATCTCATGGTTATCAAGGGTGATGGTGCTTGGGGGTGTGTATGTTTGGTTTTTAGTGATATATAGTACATCAGTTTTTGAGAAATTAATGTGTAAGTTCTGATCCTTGAGCCATATTGTTAGTTCTTTAAAACATTCTGTTATTTGTTGTAGTGGGGGGTGTGGGATTTTAAATGGGAGGTAGAACATGGGCCATCTATAGCCTCAGGCAAAATTTGGTCGAAGTGACCTTTTTAAAAAACCAAATAAAAAGGAGGGTCTGTTAAACGAGTATGTTTTACATCCTCAGCACAGACGATCCATCAAAAAAGTACACTGTGGGACATTAGTTGCCATTAAAAACATGTTTATGATGTTAGGATAGGGATACTAAGAGTGAGCCTTTCTTATTGGATGTTTCTCCCATATACTTTGGGGCGAATACTGAAGAGACCTCTGGTGGCTGTGGCGAATAAAGGCATAGGAGTGATGCCATTGAAACCTGAACTTTTCATTGGTTCTTTGTCTCCACCAATCTGCTGGTAGGGGAACACAATCTACTTGTCTGGACTGGTCTAGCAGGATTCAAGGAAATGACATTAACTGGTAAGTAAAATGTCACTTTACACTTACACGATCTGTCCTCAAGATCGATCAGCTTTTCCTGCATTGCTTGCATCCACTTCATCACAATCTCAATTTTCCCTGCAGCATCCGACTTCCAGGCCTCCATATCTGGCTCACGCTGCTCCAGGACTTTTATTCAGGGAGTAAGGCTGTCTAGCTAAGCATTTATCTTGGACAGCGAATTTCAGACCTCAGTCATATCTTTGCACATCTTTCCCTACAGTGATCTTATTTCCCCTAGCACTGGCTCCATTGCTTCTATGCCTCCTTCCTCTCCTTGCCTTTCCAGGCCCTCCACCTGCGCTGCCAACTGTCACATTCTCCTTGAGATCCACTGCTTCTCAAAACAAGTCAGTTTTGTGACATCTTGTCACTCGGATTCTTGGTCCTTCAGGTCAGCATCTCTCCACATATTTCAACAGGGGTACTTCTTCCAGTTGCACTGGTAACACAGAATGGATCATGGCCGGGTTAGGAAATCCTATGGAGCTTCAGCAAAAGCATCTGCCATTACATGTACTCACCAGCACTTCCTTCTATTCCCCCCCCCCCCTCAACTTCCCACTGGAAGATTATATTTTATGCAGGCTTTGTGGAGGTTAATGTTGACGTGGTGATTTTTAGGTAATAACTGTACTGTTATTTTCTGTGATTGTTTGTTTCTATTGAAATTTGATGTGTTGTTGATTTAGCTTCCCTCTCAGAACTGTGTATGATACAGGTTATAAGTCTTTTAAATAAATAAATGCATAAGTCTTCTCTGGGACATCCCTACACAAATTGCAGTTTGTATTGATGTGGAAGCACTTCCTCATTGTTTTTTTCATTCTAAAACATTTGTTCCATATATTTCTGCCCCTAGGTTTATATTGAACTTAATCAGCCTGTGATGGCAGCTAGCCTGTGCTTAGAATTGGGAAATGCCTTGAAGGTTTGTATGGGACACTTTTTTTTATTAATCCACCATGGCATCTGTATCCCTGCTTTTTGTTTAAGTATACTTGTCCACAGGTTTTGATACATGCCTTGTTTACTTCATACCTAGAACGGTAATGCAGTAGCATTCTTTAGTGAGGAGAGAAGAATGCTTCTTGTGCTTCATGAATTATATGGAATACTATTTTGTTGCATCACTTCTATCAATCCAAGGAGCAAGAGCCTTGCAGGGAATGCAGAATAGTGGCTGCTTCATAGTCAAACTGTTTTTTCTTGCTGCCCTATCTTCCATCATATCGTCCTCTGTTCCTGAAGCAATCTCTGCCCATTCTCCACCATAATTTCTTCCTTTGGCAAACCAGCCTTTGTGGTTTGGCCTGTGTGTTCTTATAAAGTATTGATGGTAGTAGCACAGTCAAACTGGGATACCAAAGAGGCAGTTTTCTTGAGAGAGAGGGAGGTTTTTTTGTCTTAATCAAAGCAGGATTATTGAAAACAAAAAGTTAAGTATTTTTCCTTATTGTCCCTCTAGTCCAGTCCAGACGCATGGGTTATGCCCTATCACCAGCAGATGGAGACTGAGAAGCACAGGCTTTGATGATGTCACTCTATAAGGTTTTTGTGCATACCCGTATTTCTCAGTCTCCAGCAGATGGTGAAGAGCTTCTGTGCAATCTAGACACCACTAGCTTAAAGAAGGGGAATTGGCAGAGGAAAGGGCTTAACTCGTGCTGATAGCATTTGAGAAAAAGGGATTGGCACTGCCACTGAGAATCAATAAAGTCAGTATTGACCCTTTTTCTGGGGTGCAGAACTGAGTCGTCCTGGTCCCTTCCCCCACAGTACAGCCTTCTCTCTCTATTTTCTTAAAGAGCATGAGTGCTCCGGTGGTCTCCTCTCCCCTGGTTGGAAGGGTCCCAGTACTTTAAATTGAAGGACTTTGCTTCTTTATAAAAAAAAAAAAAGAAAAAGAAACAGGCAGTGAGAGGAGAGAGATGGAACAGAATTCCATGCTGCGGCAGTCTGTTTCCCCTTTTCTGACCGATTGCCCTCAAATTGGCATTGAAGATAGGACTACTTCATTTGATTTTCATTTTTCTTCAGCTGTGAGGTATTTTCGCCAGGAGCTGCGATCAGCCATGTCGGCGAGGGAGGGTGCTCGCGTGGTGTTTGTGTCATCATCGGGGGTTGAGGCCATCGTCAGAAACTGCGGTTGGAGGCAGAGAAACAAAGACCAGTGGGAAACAACTTAAGATGGCTGCGGGGGATAATCCTGCTATGGAGGGGAGCACTGCAGGGCACTTATGCCAGATGTTGCAGGCTTCTCCTCAGCCATGCAACCCCACAGTTTGGTGGGAACTATGGCTTTGTTATCACTGACAGGTGCAGATACGGGGGAACTCCCCTGCAGGCAGAATTTGAGTGCTAGAGCTGGCGGGGCTGGTCCAGGCAGCAGCAGATGAAATAGGGGGGCAATACTATAGGTCTACCATCTTCCCCAAATTTTGTCCTTCTATTGCACCGAGCATACTGCATAAAGTAGGGCTTGGTGGATAACTCTGTCCAGAAAAGTAATGTCAGCATGGTGAAGGCCACATTATTCTCCCCAAGGGAGCCACTGGAGCCTTTGGCTAAGTGTCACTGGATTACCGAAGACTCATGGGGAGAACAGGCGTCAGTTTGGTCTGGGGCATCAGATGATTCCTTACAAGGTCCATAGGATCTGTGAGGGGAGTCCACCGGAGCAGATTTGTAGGAGGGCGAAATCCCTCTAGGTGAGGATCCCAACATCATTCGGGTGTTTCGGCAGAAGGAGCTATCAATCCTCATAACGCAGTTGTTGTTGGCCCTTTATATTCCTCATTTGTCCCTGGTGGTGGAGTGAAAATTAGAGGACCCCTGTTACAGGGTATTTAGAAATCATGGAGGACCTTTCTGGTGCATAGAGCTATTATGGAGATGATTTGGGGAAGCTGCAAAACTAGAGGGCATAACATGAAGCTGCAAGGGGGTAAATTGAAAGGCAATATCAGGAAATACTTTTTCACTGAAAGGGTGGTGGATGCTTGGAATGCCCTCCCGATGGAAGTGTTGGGGGCAAATACAGTGACAGAATTCAAAATGGCATGGGACAGACACAGTGGATCCCTTTACAGCAACAGGATAAAATCAAAATAAACTTAACTAATTTCTCAACATACAGGGGTGTCTTACACGGAGCGGTGGGTTCACCCCTAAAACAAAGGCATGGGGAGGGGTGGCCTGCACGGAGCGGCAGGTGCACCTACTCTTGCCATCTTACTGGGCAGACTAGATGGACCATACTGGTCTTTATCTGCCATCATTTGCTATGTTACTATGATTCCCATACACAAAACCCCCTGAAATCAATCTAAAAGCCCAAAAGCAAAAGATCTCAGAAAAAACAAAACACCCCCTCAAGACACAAAACAATTGTGCAAAATACTGTTTTTGTCAGAATATGCCAACAAAGTACCGGGAATTCAGTCCAAGTACCACTGTGGCAATTCCTTTTATTAAAGATACGGATAAAAATGTCAAATTCCAGAACTTAGCTTAGTATAGTGCTGCTCTCCGCACTGCAAAAATATGCCAGCAGACACAATGACGACGTGGCTCCACGTTCAAGCTCTGAATTTTTGCCAGTTTGGATGGGCCTGAAGCAGGGTGTTCAAGGTTTTCATATTTGATGATACACCCGAAACGTGGAGCCATGTCGTCATTGTGTTTGCTGGCATATTTTTGCAGTGCGGAGAGTAGCACTATACATAAGCTAAGTTCTGGATTTTGAAATTTTTATCCGTATCTTTAATAAAAGGAACTGCCACAGTGGTACTTGGACTGAATTCCCGGTACTTTGTTGGCATATTCTGACAAAAACAGTATTTTGCACAATTGTTTTGTGTTTTGAGGGGGTGTTTTGTTTTTTCTGAGATCTTTTGCTTTTGGGATGTTACTATGATTGACAGTGAATGGGAGGTGCTTGAGGGGTGGCAGAGCTATGTCTCGATTGTACCTGATTCCTCCCAAGGAGAAAAATCTTCTCAAGTTGCCAAAGGTTGATGCATTAGTGATGGCAGTGACCAAAAAAATGACCATCTCCATAGAAGGTGAGGCCGCTCTGAAGGAGGTTCAGGACAGGAAACTGGAAACTTTATTGAAACAGGCATTTGAGATCAATGCCCTGGCATTATAGGCATCTATTTGTGGTTCTTACGTTGCTCGAGCTTGTTTGAGATGGGCGCAGAGTTTGCTGGATGCAAATTTGGTGGAGCAAGAGATGATGTTGGAGGCAGTTAAGTTAGAGTCAAGTGTGGCCTACCTGGCAGATACGTTGTATGATGTGGTTCGCGCTTTGGCAAAAAGTATGGCTTCTGTGGCATCAGCTCATTATTTTCTCCGGCTTTGTAATTGGTCAGGGAATGTGGCATCCAAAACTCTCCTCAGTAATCTTCCTTTCAAGGGCAAGCTGCTTTTCAGGGAAGCTCTGGATAAATTGGTGAAAGACTTGGGCAACTCTAAAGTGCCTAGGCTTCCCGAGGATAAAACGAAAACAGGGAAGTCTACATCATCGATGAGGGGCCAGCACAGAGATTTTTGGAGGTTTTTCACAGTCAGCTTTGCTCCTTTCCAAGGGGATCACTATCTGTCCAGGGGTCTTCCCTTTCAGGGGAAAAGAGGAGTAGGGAGGGGCTTCTATTCCACGAAGGTGGGTGCCTCTAAGAAACCTCAATGAAGTGAGGAGTGCTGAGGGGGAGGTTACTCTGGTGGGAGGCCAGCTTCAAGCCTTCTACTCTGCTTATTTCTGATCAGTGGGTTTTGGAAATGGTGCGTGATTGCTAGGCCCTGAAGTTGGCTCATCCTCTCTCCAATGCCTTTGTTATTCCCCTGCAAGGCTCCTGCCAAAGCATTTGGCTTGTGAAGAAGATGGAATTGAAGCAGCTGAATTCACTCTGCAGTTAAGCATTTTTAAATCACAAGTTTTGAATAATTTAATAAAAGGAACAATCACAGCGAGGGTAAGGAATTGATTCCTTTTCCCTTTTGATTGGAGGTTCCGACAAAAGGTTTTGGTGAAATTAAGCCTTTCTATAGTGGTGCTTCAGGGTTTACATTTTGGAATTGTTTGTTCACCCTGAGGGAGGTTTCATTTAGGGGGTTCTTGAAAGCAGGAGTGGTAGCAGATAGCTCGAGAGCTTGATCCAGTTGCAGACCATGGTTGAAGTGCCCTCAGACCAACGCGGTCAAGGTCAATACTCAATTTATTTTGTGGTGCCCAAAAAGGAAGGTTCTTTTCACCCTGTTCTTGACCTCAAGAGGGTCAGCTGATTACTGCGGGTTCCTTATTTTCGTATGGAGACGTTGCAGTCAGTAATTGTGGTGGTGCGAAAGGGCAAGTTTTTGACATTGCTGGATCTCATCGAGGCCTATCTTCATATTCAAATTCAGCCGGATCACTAGCGCTTCCTTCTGTTTGCAGTTCCAATGGGCATTTTCAGTTCCAGGCCTTACCTTTCGGTCTAGCCATGGCTCCTCAGACTTTCACGAAGGTAATTGTGGTAATGGTTGCTTCTTTTCATTGGCAGGACATCATGGTATATCCATACGATGACAACTGGTTAATAAGGGCAAAGTCCGTTCAACAGAGTCAGGAAGTGACGCAGCAAGTGGTGTCCTTTTTGCAAAGTCTCGGTTGGGTGATCAACTTGAGCAAGAGCTCCTTAGTTCCGTCACAACAGGTGAGTTATTTAGGGACTCTGAGAGAGGGTTTTCCTCCCGGAGGACCAGGCCAGGAAGCTTCAGAGTCAATGCAGCCTCCCACCACATGGCACTACCTACAACTCCTGGGGTCCATGGCAGTGACTCTGGGTTTGGTACCCTGGGCCAGATCTCATATGTGGCCATTACAGGGAGCACTCTTGACCTAGTGGTCCCTGCAAAAAACATACACTCTCAAAGAAATTAATGTGCCCTCAATGGATAAAGGCTGGATTTGCTGAAACTGCAGGCGGGGATGCACTGGAACCACCGGAATGAGTGGTAGTCACCACTGATGCAAGCCTCTCAGGGTGGGGCATGCACTGTCAAAATCATGTTGACTCAGAGGCAGTGGTCACCGGAGGAGAGCTCTAGGTCCATAAATCACCTAGAGATGCGAGCAGTTTTTCTAGCCCTGCAAGACTTCTCCCTGATGCTAGGTGCAAGGCTATCAGGATCTTTTCAGACAATGCAACCATGGTGGTGTATATAAATCGTCAGGGCAGCACAGGCAGTGCAACACTGGCTGCAGAAATATCCCCAATCCTTCACTGGGTGGAGATCAATCTGCAAGCTTTGTTGGCCGCTCATGTGGTAGGAAAGGAAAACGTGCAGGCTGACTTCCTCAGCCATCATCACCTGGACCTGAGGAAGTGGTATCTCAAGGGGTTGGTGTTTCTCCAAATAGTTCAGCGCTGAGGGCAGTCAATAATGGATCTGATTGTGTCTGCCTCCAATGTCAAAGTGGAGCATTTCTTCAGCTGCAGAAGGGAACCGATATCCAAGGGGCTGGATGCTCTAGCTCAGTGGTGGCCGCACAATGGCCTATTGTATGTTTGTCTGCTGTTGTTTCTAATAGGCCGTCAGCTGCATAGGATTGAAGCGCATCAAGGATAGATGATTCTAATAGCTCCCAACTGGCCTCAATGACTGTGGTATGTGGACTTAATGCACCTATCGGCGGCCATTCTGTGACCGCTTCCCATGGTTTACAATCTTCTCTCTCAGGGTCTGATTCTCATGTTGCAAGTAGATCGATTCTCGCTTGCGGCCTGGCTCTTGAAAGGGCTAGATTGAAAAAGAGAGGCTACTTGGCGCAAGTCATAACCACCTTTCGTCGAGCCTGAAAGAGGTCCTCGTCGCTCTCCTTTGTTAGGACTTGGCATGTGCTTGAGGTCAAGTGCACGGAGAGGGGGCTACGAGCACTCTCTGCCTCATTGCCGGATTTCTTGGCCTTTTTACAAGCAAGTCTGGAGAAAGGCCTGGCTTTAAATTCCTTGAGGGTTCAGGTGGCCGCTTTGGCTTGTTACCGTGGTCAAATACATGGTTTTTCATTGGCTTCTCATCCAGATGTCGTGTTTTTTTTTCAAGGCGGTTAAAGAATTGCGGCCATTGGTTTGTCTGATTGTTTCTGTCTGGGATCTCAATTTGGTATCGTCAGCACTGATGGTCCTCCATTTGATCCTCTGAGCACAGCTTTGCTTAAAGAACTCACATTGAAGGTTGTTTTTTCTGGAGACCATAGCCTTGGCTAGGAGAATTTCAGAGTTGCAAGCTTTGTCCGGTAGGGAACCCTTTCTTCTGATATTAAAAGAGAGGGTAGTACTGAGACCGGTTCCATTATTCTTGGCTAAGGTGGTTTCTACATTCCATCTTAACTAGTCTATTACTCTGCTGGTTTTTCCAGGAGAGGACCAAGAAATTGAGTCTGGTTTGTTGTGCTTGTTAGACATTCGTAGAGCCCTGCGCTAGTATTTGAAACGTATTCAGTCCTTTCAGGCATCAGACATTTTGTTCTGTTTGCAGATCCTGGGGTAGTTTCTCCAAATGGGTTAGTTTTGCACATACCATGACAGGCATGAACCTCACTTCTAAGCAATGTCCAAGTCTTCCATTGTACGGTGGTTGAAGGAGGCTATTGGGGCCATGTACCTACTTAAGAATAGGCCACTTCCTCTTGAGTGGAAGACTCTCTCTAGTAGAGCGCAAGCAGTGTTGTGAGCTAAGTGTACGCTGGTTTCCTGGTAGGTATCTGTAAGTTGGCGACTTGGTCATTGCTTCATACATTTGCATGTAATTACCACATTGATGTGCAAACTAGATGGGAGGTGCGGTTCAGACAACAAGTATTGCAAGCCGGGCTCGCAGGTTCCTCCCTAAATTGAGTACTGCTGTGATACATCCTGTGCATCTGGACTGGACTGGAGGGATGATGAGGAAGTTGAAATTAGATCTTACCTGCTAATTTTCTTTCCTGGGTCTCTCCAGTCCAGTCCAGGACACACCTGGGATCGTTTTTTTTTTCTGCAATGCGAGCCCGGATATAGCGAAGAATTTCTGGCATGTGTAGGTACAATCCGGGTCTATATCCCTCTGTTTCTTCTAGTATTTATTAAGTCCTAGGAAAGTTTGTTCCAAGGTTATTGTTTCTCTGTGGGGAGCTATCTCGAAATGTTATCAGTTAATGCAAATAGTTAGGTACGATAGTTATTCTGTTATGATTATATGACATATCTAGATTTAGTGGCAGTTAAAGAAACATGGCTCACAGAAAACCATGACTGGGATGTAATATCAGGCTATACTTTATTCAGAAAGGATAGGGTAGGAAGAAGGGGAGGAGGAGTAGCACTATATGTAAAAATAATATTAAAGCTTTGGAACTACAGAGCTTAAAAGGGAGAAAGGAGGCACTGTGGGTTAAACTAGAAAGAGGGAAAGAGAAATCTATTTGCATTGGCGTGATATACTGACATCTCTCACAGGAGGACGAGGTGAATGGAGAGTTAATGGAAGACATATGCAGCATTGCTAGGAAAAGGGAAGTGATACTGATAGGGGATTTCAATATGCCAGATGTTGATTGACACATTGTGGCTGCAGTATCATCTAGAAGTAAGGAGATCCTGAATTCTCTACAGGGAGAACTAGTCAGGCAATTGGTAACAGAACCCACACGTGAAGGGGCCATACTGGACTTGGTGCTTACCAATGGTGAAAGTGTTTCTGATGTTATAGTGGGAGATCATTTTGCATCCAGTGATCACCAGATGGTGTGGTTCAGTATTAGGACTAGGGCTGTTAGAATCCATTCAAAAGCGAGGGTCTTAGACTTTAGGAAAACTAACTTTGCCAAGATGGGCCAATACTCAGGGAGTCATTAGTGGGATGGGAACAGCTGGGGGATGTAGAAAAACAGTGGGCAAAATCGAAAGGGGATATTTTAAGGGCAACCAACCTTTTTGTTAAAATGGTGAATAAAGGTAAAAGGAAAAGGAGACCACTATGGTTTTCAAAAGAAGTTGCTGAAAAGGTGAAGAAAAAGAGGGAGGTTTTCATGAAATACAAGAGATCACAGAGAGAGGAAAACAGGCATCTATATTTGGAAAAACTTAGAGAAGCTAGCAAAGTAGTCAGGAAAGCAAAGATTCAAAAAGAGGAGGAAATAGCTAATGCAATAAAATGGGGGGATAAGACATTTTTCAGATATGTTAGTGAAAAAAGGAAGGGCAAAAGTGGTATTGACAGACTGAAGGGTGAAGGGGAAGAATATGTTCACAGATGAAGGAGCAAGACCTCGGAAAGTACCCACAAGCAGGAACAGAAGCGAGGGGCATCTTGAACAATTTTCAGAAGACTGTGTTCATGAGAAACTAGCTAAACTTAAAGTAAACAAAGCGATGGGACCGGATGGGATAACCTTAGAATACTGAGGGAACTTGGGGACTTTCTAGCAGCTCCACTGACTGACCTTTTCAATGCCTCATTGAAGTTGGGAGTGGTGCCAAAGGACTGGAGAGAGGCTCATGTGGTCCTTGAAAACTACAGGTTGGTTAGTTTAACTTTGGTGGTGAGTAAATTATTGGAAACGCTGCTGAAAGAGAAAATAGTGAGGTTTCTGGAGTCCAGCAGATTACAGGATTCGAGGCAGCATGGATTCACCAGAGGCAGGTCTTGTCAGACAAATCTGATTGATTTCTTTGACTGGGTTACCAGGGAGTTGGACTAAGGGAGAGCCCTAGATGTGGTGTATTTAGATTTCAGTAAAGCCTTTGACACCGTTCCTCACAGACGACTTATAAGCAAACTGAGCACCCTAGGGATGGACCCTAAAGTTACTGCTTAGGTTGGAAATTGGTTGAGTAGGAGGCAACAAAGGGTACAGGTAAATGGAGCTCACTCTGAGGAGAAGGAGGTTACCAGTGGTGTGCCCCAGGGATCTGTCCTTGGTCCAATTCTTTTTAACATCTTTGTTAGTGATATAGCGGAAGGGCTATCGGGTAAGGTTTGCCTCTTTGTGGATGATACCAAAATCTGCAATAGAGTAGACACCCAGGGAAGTATAGATAACATGAGGAGGGTTCTAGCTAAGCTTGAAGAATGGTCTAGAATTTGGCAGCTGAGATTTAATATTAAAAAATGTAAGGTCATGCATTTGGGCTGCAGCAATCCAAGGGAACAATATAGGATAGGGGGTGAAGTACTTTTGTCCACTTAAGAAGAGCGGGATCTAAGCGTCATTGTTTCTGATGATCTTAAAGTAGCTAAACAGGTAGAAAAGACAACAGCAAAACTAGAAGGATGCTTGGGTGCATAGGGAGAGGAATGGCCAGCAGAAGAAAGGAGGTGATAGTGCCTCTGTATAAGTCTTTGGTGCAACCTCATTTGGAGTATTGTGTGCAATTCTGGAGACCGCACCTTCAAAAGGATATAAACAGGCTGGAATCAGTACAGAGGGTGGCCACTAAATTGTTTAGTGATCCTCATTATAAAACACATGAGGACAGACTTAAGGATCTTAATATGTACACCTTAGAGGAAAGGCGGGATAGAGGTGATATGATTGAGACGTTTAAAAACCTCCGGGGCATAAATGCACAGGAGGGAGAGCCTCTTTCGATTGAAAGCAAGCTCTGCTTTGAGGGCACATGGGATGAGGGTGAAGGGGATAGATTCAGGAGTGTATGCAGAAATATTTCTTTACAGAAAGAGTGGTGGATCCATGGAATAGTCTTCCAGTGGAGGTGGTAGAGATGAGGACAGTATCTGAATTCAAAGAAGCATGGGACAAACACAGAGGATCTCTAAAGGAAAAAAGAGGACTGTTGTAGTGGTTGATATGGAAGGGCAGACTAGATAGGCCATGTGGTCTTTTTCTGTCATCATGTTTCTATGTTTATCTCTTGTGGAGTCTGCTTTGTTAGTAGAATTACTGGTGTGAGAGGATGTGCACAGAACCCTTATAGGATGACATCATCAAAACCTGTGCTTTTCAGTCTCCATCTGCTGGTGATAGGGCACATAACCCATGCATCTTGACTGGACTGGAGAGATTCAAGGAAAGAAAATTAGCAGGCAAGATCTAATTTCACCTTTTCATAGGTTTCTGACTAAACTGTTGTATAACCTGATCTAGCCTCTTTTCTCCCAAAAAACGTAGTGGGGGTGGGGGGATATTCAAAGGCATTTACACGGTTTGCAGACCTGCAAACCATATAAATGCTGCTAAATGGGATATTCGGTGGCACTCAGGGCCGGCCCGTCCATTGAGCGAGAATGTTTTTTGCCCAGGACCCCGTGTTTCAGGGGGCCCCGCGCAAACAACATTCTGCATTAAAAGTAAATTTAAAAAAAAATAAAAGCTGGCTGCTGCCACTGCTGCCGTGGCAGCGTCAGAATCGAGTGTCCCGCGGCCCCCCCTGCCCGGCAGAGCCCTCCCTCCCTGCATCAGTCCCTCTCCGTACCGGCTTTCAGAGCCGCGGAGGGAGAGGTTCCCTTTTGCGGCTCTGTTAAGCCCCCCTGGGCTGATGGGAAACAGGAAATGCCTGTTTCCCATCAGCGCCGGCGGGCTTAACAGAGCTGCGAGGGAGAAACTCTCCCTTTGTGGCTCTGAAAGCCGGCATGGAGAAGGACTGATGCAGGGAGGGCGGGCTCTGCCGGGCAGCGGGGGCTGTGGGACACTCGATTCTGACGCTGCCACTGCCAGGGCGGCCGCAGCAGCAGCCAGCTTTTTTTATTTTTTTATTTTAAATTTTCCCTGGGTTGATGGGGGGGGAGGGGAGTTAGGACTGATAATGGGCTGTGGGCTGATGGGGGGGTTAGGACTGGTAATGGGCTATGGGAGGGGGCTAAGACTGAAAATGGGGTGATGGGGTTAGGACTGGAAGTGGGCTGATGTGGAGCTTAGGATTGGTAATGGGCTATGGGGGGAGGCTGGGACTGGTAATGGGTTGGAGGGGTGTTAGGAATGGAAATAAGCTGAGTGGAAGGGGGAGGCTTGAACTTCAAATAGTTGATGGGGACAGGGGCTTGGAATGGAAATGGGCTGAGTGGAGGGGAGCTAGGATTTGACATGGGCTGACTGTGGGACCCGGCTAGGACTGGAAATGGATGGAGGAGCTAGGACTGGAAATGGACTGATGGGGCTAGGACTGGAAATAGGCTGATGCGGGGACTAGAAGGGAGCGGATGCTGAGTGGGGCTGGAACTAGAAGGGCGCTGATGTTGGGGGAGGATTAGAATGGGATGGGGCTGGGAGAGTGAAATGGAGAGGGGAAAAATATTTTGTGTGGGAGGGAAGAAAAATCGACAATTTGCCGTGTATTGGGAGAGTAAATGGGGATTGAGGATGGAGGGGTAAAATTTGAGTGGATGAAATAGGAATGAGGAAAGAGCAAAAGGAGAAAGATTACTATGTTAAAGCAGATGTAAAGAGAATGGAAAAAAACTAGAAGAGAGAAGAAAGGACAAATGGACAGCAGACGATGGAGAGTTAGCAGAAGACACGAAGAAACCAGAAGAAAGTGGCTGGAGCAATTGCAACTGAAAAAAAAAATACACAAAAGGTAGAAAGATATCTCTTTATTTTGAATTTATTAACTGGAATATGTCAGTTCTGGGAAATGTGTATTATTAACTTCTGTGCTTTGTTTAGTACAAGAGGAAATTAATTTATAGTTTTATTTCTACAGTGTTGTACATTCCAAGTTTGGCTTTTGGGGTTCCCAGTTTAATTATTGTCTTCCTGTTTCTAAATTGTGATTCCTTGTTTGGTGATGGTCTATATTCTGCATGTGTAACTGAGCTGAGGTATTCTGTTTATGTAATTCCTATTTGACATTGCCACTTGTTCTTTTTCCCCAGTAAGTCATGTATTGTTGTTATCTGAAATGTATTGGTTTAATATTTGCAGTGTTGCCTTTTGATAGGTAGGGTATAGTGCTTTGTGAGTCCTGGTAGTGCTGTTAGGATAATGGCGCGTTTGCTATGGGTTCTAAATGGGCAGTGTTTGTAGTAGTTCCTGATGTGCCTGGCGGTTGGCACTGGATTATAGTAATGTAGAAATCTTTTAGTCTTTCTTTATCCATACACTCATTAAGAGGCATGTTTACTAATAATTAGTGTATGATAACATTATGCAAATATTTATGCAAATGAGGCCCCACACCGAGTCTCTGCACATGGCCCAGCACCCCCCTTGAACAGAGCGTGATTATAAAAGCAGAATTTATTAATTTATTCTTACTGCCAAGCCGACACAGGCCGTGTTTCGCACACTTCGTCAGGGGCTGATCAGGCAGATAAAAGCTAAAAACATAAACATATAAATCATTTAGCAATAAATACATAAAAAATATATCAAATACATAAAAGAACAGATGATATCATAAACATAAATATGAATGAATAAAAATATTAATGTATAATAATAAACACAGCAAACATAAATAAAAATAAAAAACTTAACCCATGTGATATAAATAAGAGTGAAAAGTGTGGATAAAATTAATAAATAAATTAGCAAAAACCATAATACACCACCTATATCTCAACCATTGAACAATTGCACATGACTCATATATACATTAATATCAGACCTTAGAGGAGAAGTATGTGACAAACAACTGTAAATTGATAAATACCTCTTCGTGCAAACGAAAGAACTACTTCATCATTGACATTCCTACAGTGGGAATCCAGCTGAAAATTAAAATTGATACAAACACAACGTTGTGTTCATTTAAAACACTAAGGGAACACATTAATAAAAAGATAAATAAAAGGCTAAAAAACTTTGTACATATACCTTCATAAATAAATAAAATGAATAAAATTATAAAACAGACTGGAAGAAACCAAAACGTGAAAAAGGAGGAAGGCAGGAGCGTCTGGTGAAAAATGAAGAACTCCACTTATAAAGTGCCATGTGCTAAAAGGGCCCGAATGAAAATTATGAGCCACCATCATTATTATATCAAATCGCTAAAAAACTGTGACTGCTGACATTATATCTAAGTGTTGACCCATCTAAGAGACTAGTATTACATAAAAAGCATATCCTAATTAAATTGAAACATAGCACAAGAGTCTTTTCGCTGACATGACTGGCACCTTGTGCTGGCAGTCAGCACGAGCATGCCACAAAGCTAAAAACAAGAAACCAAAAAACAAACCACAAGAGGCTTTTCATAAAGGAGAAAAGATACCGGAACACTTTTATTATCATCACACTCAAAAGAATAGAAAACTATTAAAATACATGAAGCAGTAACAACCCACAAACTGCTGTCATTAAACTCACTGTTAGTGGCTGCCGCGGGCTAATGAAGAAATCACACCGTTCGCCGACGAAGAACTGGATAACAAATGTAAGAACTCAATTTCAATTATAAAAGCTGGACTGTAAAGCTTATTCTGCGTGTTCACAAACAATGTTGAGGAATGTTAAAAAACCGCCCACGCAGGCACTCTTGATATATGGCTAGGAGACTAAAAAGGGGCGGAGTAAGGGGAAAGCAGAGAAGGAGACCTGACGGGACTGACCATGGGCGGAGCATAGACCTAAAAAAGGAATCCTATCTGAACCTCAACTATATGAAACAAAGCAGTCCCATCTTGATTATAGTTAGGAAAAATGTAGGAAATACATAATAAACCAATGTTATGAGACCCAACTACATGAAGGATGAATGTTAAATAATAAATGCACCAATGTAACTGCTTGCTAAACCACCAGGGAAAACAGATCTACCCGCCTATAGTGAACTTGTATAGCTTAAAACAATAAATAAATAAAATAGTTAAATGAATAATAATTGAAATGAACTATTGACATAAATAAATACCCAAAGAATCGCCCTACCATATCTACCACACTTCCTTGACTAAAGACCTCAGGAGCATGAATTACTAAATAGCAATGTAACTACTCACTGAAACAACAGGGGAAACAAATCTATCTGCCTTAAATAAACTCATATAGCTTAAAACAATAAATAAATAAATAGTTAAATGAATAATCCTTAGAATGAACAATGTCATAAATAAATAAATACTTAAACAACCAAATGATCGCCATACTATGTCTAAGAAGGAACAACCCATGTATGCCATACCTACTGACTAAAAAACTCTCAGGACATAAAAAAGAGAGGCGATATGTAACGCATCTCCATTTGTGAATCTTCAAAAACAGCCTGGATAATAACCAAAGTAATAGCTTACCATGATCTTAAAAAGTGAATAAGTAAAAGAAAATAATAAACTCCTAGTTATAAGAAAACGGAAAGGTCACTGTCTAAATTGAGACCACTTGGGTCCAGGGAGTTCAGTGCATATATAAACCTCTGTTCTAATCTTAGCATGGTCTTATTGAGGTCTCCTCCTCTCCAATTGATCTTAACTTTTTTAATCACAAAATTTTTTTTTATCCAGAATACTATGCTGCTTAGACTGCCAATGGGCTACTAGGGGCTTATCGGTTAGACCCCTTCTGATGCAACTTTTATGCTCTGTGATCCTAGTTCTAATCTGGCGACTGGTCTTTCCGAAATAGTTTACTGCAGGGACACTGTACAACATAAATAACGTTCTGAGTTTCGCAATTGGAGTAATCTTTAATGTCAAACCTCTGATTTGTGATAGGGTGAATGTAAAATTCCCTAACTGGAAGAACATTTAAACAAACAGAACATCTACCGCATTGGAACTGTCCTCTATACTTGGGGGAATATCCTTTCTCTGTTAAAGCTGAAGGTACCAAGAGGTTTCGTAAATTTATTTATTTTTATTTATTTATTTACATTTCTTATATACCGCACTATTCGACATCAGCGCGGTTTACATCGAACACAAAACTTCAGTACAAAAACAGTGTCTGAGTTACATTAAACAGGGTCAATAACTTGGATAACAAGGTAATTAAATAAATTGATGTTACGCTTATGTGCAATCGTAAGTTTAATATCTTGGAAACATGGTAATGTTTGAATAAGATGCCATTCGCTTCTAAGAATATTGATAATCTTGGAAGAGTATTCTGAATAGAGCAGAGGGCACACCATGCCTACATTGTCTTCTTTTGTCTTTGGTTGTAACAGAGAACTGCGTGAAGAGTCTCTCGCTCTTATATACGCTTGTTCTACATACGATGCAGGATACTGTCTTGTCAAAAACCTCTTTCATGTTCTTAGCTTCGTTTTCAAAATCATCAAGCTTGGTGCAGACTCTTCTAACCCTTAAAAATTGACTTACAGGAAGGTTTTTCTTTAATGGTGGGTTATGATAACTATTGAAATGGAGGAGCTGGTTCCTGTCAGTGGGTTTGCGATAAAGCGTTGTCGAAAAACACTCACTTTCTTTTCTGATAAGAAGATCAAGGTAGGCTATTTGATGGAAATCATACGTCATTTGGAATCTTAAATTTACATCTAATTGATTAATCCATGTGTTAAACCCATCTAATCTCTCCACAGAACCATGCCAAAGAATGAGAACATCGTCGATGTATCGAATCCACAGACATATATTGTCACTAAAAGGATGTGTTTTCAAAAACTTACTTTCAAAATTAGCCATATAGAGGTTGGCTATATCAGGGGGCCATGGCAGAGCCCATCGCCACCCCTTTAATCTGTTTATAAAACAAATCCCTAAAACAGAAAAAATTTTCAAACAATGCAATCTGTGCTAAAGATAATAAAAATGAAATAGAAATCCGACGGTGCATGGTACGTCTCTGGAGGCGTTCATCAATAATATCAAAAGCTTCTCTTTGTGGCACATTAGTGTAAAGAGATTCTACATCAAGAGTTACTAAAACAATATCAGTACTATAATGTTTAAAAGAGGACAAGATATCTATTACATGTGCTGAATCCCGTACATATGACCACATGTCGTTGACAAATGGGTGCAGAAAAAGATCCAAAAGCTTAGAAATAGGTTCTAATACCGACCCAATAGCAGAAACGATTGGCCGTCCAGGTGGAGCAACCAGAGATTTGTGCACTTTAGGAATAATATATATTGTAGGGATCACTGGTGAATTCACAATGAGAAAGTCTCTTTCTTTCTTGGTTATATATCCTATCTCAAAAGCAGAACTGACAAGACTGTCAATACTTCTTTTGAGATCAGAAGTAGGATCTTTATCTAATCTCTGGTAGAATACCTGATCTTTTAACTGTCTGTTTATTTCTTGTATGTAATACTCTTTATCTAATATAACAACTGCTCCTCCTTTGTCTGCGGGCTTAATTATAATCTGGTTGTTCTTTTGTAAAGATAAAATAGCTTTCCTCTCTCCTGAGGTGATGTTGTGAAAGGAGGCTGACCTATCTTTCATAACTGTTTCAACTCATGTGAGCACCACCTTTTCAAAGGCTTCTATGATCGGGTCTGATTGCTGCGGAGGAACCCATGTAGATTTTCTACTGACTATGGAACCGTCATTGTACCCATTGTCTCGACTAGAAAAAAAGTGTTGAATACGTAATTTCCTAAAGAATTTGTATAGATCAATGTGCACCTCAAATGGATCTACCTTATTTTTAGGAACAAAAGATAACCCCTTATTAAGAATGGATTCCTCATCGGGCGTCAAGGAATATTTAGAAATGTTGATCACATTAGTCTGATGTAGACCACCATGTGGATGGTCTACTATCTCCTTTCTTCTGACCAATCTGTTCTCCATTGTCCCCTGCCTCTGCCTCGTCCTTGGCCTCGACCGCAACCTGGGCCCCTGTAAAACTGCTCCTGGTGTAGTAGGGCGATTCTTTGGGTATTTATTTATGTCAATAGTTCATTTCAATTATTATTCATTTAACTATTTTATTTATTTATTGTTTTAAGCTATACAAGTTCACTATAGGCGGGTAGATCTGTTTTCCCTGGTGGTTTAGCAAGCAGTTACATTGGTGCATTTATTTAACATTCATCCTTCATGTAGTTGGGTCTCATAACACTTGGTTTATTATGTATTTCCTACATTTTTCCTAACTATAATCAAGATGGGACTGCTTTGTTTCATATAGTTGAGGTTCAGATAGGATTCCTTTTTTAGGTCTATGCTCCGCCCATGGTCAGTCCCGTCAGGTCTCCTTCTCTGCTTTCCCCTTACTCCGCCCCTTTTTAGTCTCCTAGCCATATATCAAGAGCGCCTGCGTGGGCGGTTTTTTAACATTCCTCAACATTGTTTGTGAACACGCAGAATAAGCTTTACAGTCCAGCTTTTATAATTGAAATTGAGTTCTTACATTTATTATCCAGTTCTTCGTCGGCGAACGGTGTGATTTCTTCATTAGCCCGCGGCAGCCACTAACAGTGAGTTTAATGACAGCAGTTTGTGGGTTGTTACTGCTTCATGTATTTTAATAGTTTTTTATTCTTTTGAGTGTGATGATAATAAAAGTGTTCCGGTATCTTTTCTCCTTTATGAAAAGCCTTATGTGGTTTGTTATTTTGTTTTTAGCTTTGTGGCGTGCTCGTGCTGACTGCCAGCACAAGGTGCCAGTCATGTCAGCGAAAAGACTTGTGCTACGTTTCAATTTAATTAGGGTATGCTTTTTATGTAATACTAGTCTCTTAGATGGGTCAACACTTAGATATAATGTCAGCAGTCACAGTTTTTTAGCGATTTGATTTATAATTTGATATAATATGCATGGTGGCTCATAATTTTCATTCGGGCCCTTTTAGCACATGGCACTTTATAAGTGGAGTTCTTCATTTTTCACCAGACGCTCCTGCCTTCCTCCTTTTTCACGTTTTGGTTTCTTCCGGTCTGTTTTATAATTTTATTCATTTTATTTATTTATGAAAGTATATGTACAAAGTTTTTTAGCCTTTTATTTATCTTTTTATTAATGTGTTCCCTTAGTGTTTTAAATGAACACAACGTTGTGTTTGTATCAATTTTAATTTTCAGCTGGATTCCCACTGTAGGAATGTCAATGATGAAGTAGTTCTTTCGTTTGCACGAAGAGGTATTTATCAATTTACAATTGTTTGTCACGTTCCAGAGCTCTTCTCCTCTAAGGTCTGATATTAATGTATATATGAGTCATGTGCAATTGTTCAATGGTTGAGATATAGGTGGTGTATTATGGTTTTTGCTAATTTATTTATTAATTTTATCCACACTTTTCACTCTTATTTATATCACATGGGTTAAGTTTTTTTATTTTTATTTATGTTTGCTGTGTTTATTATACATTAATATTTTTATTCATTCATATTTATGTTTATGATATCATCTGTTCTTTTATGTATTTGATATATTTTTTATGTATTTATTGCTAAATGATTTATATGTTTGTTTTTAGCTTTTATCTGCCTGATCAGCCCCTGACGAAGTGTGCGAAACACGGCCTGTGTCGGGTTGGCAGTAAGAATAAATTAATAAATTCTGCTTTTATAATCACGCTCTGTACTGGGTTCGTTGCTTTACGTGATTATTTGCCTTTTCGTGGTGGTGCCAGCACCCCCCTTGAGCCACCACTGGTGGCACTAACATGCTTAGTGCAGCTGTATATCCGCAGGTGCCACTGCTACATGCCCCATTGCTAAGCGGTTAGCGTTGGTACATATTGGTACATATTGGTACATAAAATGCTGTAAATAGTTTACCCCTGTTATCCAAGTTACTTGCCCTGTTATCTGTAAACTCTTACATGTTAATTGTACTGAGCATTTTTGTTCCATGTGAACCGCGCTGATGCTGAATAGTGCGGTATATAAGAGACTGTAAATAAATAAATAAATAAATAAATATTGGGAGAATTACAGAGCACAGCGGAGGCAGCACTCATTGCTAGCCAGGCAGCTGGCCTCACTTTCTCTGTGAAAGCTTACCGAGCAGCAGCTCAGTATTGCCGCTGCCCAATTAGCTTCTAGGTTCTGTGGCGACCTGGGTATTCAATGCCAGTGGCTGGATATGGTCCCAGCATTGAATATCCAGGGTTAGAATTCAGCAGCAATGGTTAGCCACTACCACTGATATCCCCCCTAGTGTTTTTTTATACCAAAATTACAGCATTTAACCCCTTCTCCCCCAGACTGTGCCACCGTCCAGCATGCAATAACGGCCCCGCCTTGTGCTGAAGCGGTGGTGACTGAACTGCTGCTTCAGCGCTGCTTCAGGTCTTAAAGTGGCCACGTGCATGTGTACTCATGGCCTGCTGCTCCTGCCCCCTCCAATGCAATTTTCTTGCAGGGGGCAGGAATGGCAGGCTGGAACTGCACACATGTGCATGGGCATTTTAAACCTGCTTCGTGCTGAAGCAGCAGTTCCGTTTCTGCTTCCGCAGGAGGGGCAGAGGTTACCGATACCTTCCACCAGGGTCTTCTGCCCTAGGTGATCACTTAGTTTGACTAGTGGACAGGCTGGCCCTGACCACTTTTTCCAAGGACAAGCAGGAAAGCAGGTCTTCCCAGATAAGTGATGTCATCTGATGGAAGCTGGCACCGAGAAAGCTGCTCCAACTCAGATTCATTTGGAAATTTTTGAGAAGCCTCACTGCATATGAGAATCGTTTTCTGCTTGTCACTGTCATGTGGGATCTCATTTGGTCTCTTATTTTCTATGGCGCCTTTAAGATATGTTCCTATGTGCTCTGAGGAGTTTTCTCCATCTTCAAAAAGCTTGAATTTTCATGTTGTCATGTGGGCTTTCAGATTTTTTTCTCTTTACTGTGCTTTAGCTGCATTTTAAGGGGGGGAGTTCTGTGTATATCCTGTCAGGTCTTCTTTTGGGCCTAGGGGCATCCACTCTGGGTTAAATTTTGAAACGCCGAGTCATTTGATTTCACTGCAGCTGTATTTTTGTGTGATATATCCCAGAAAGGAGTCCCTAGTGGCTTTAAAAAGTGTGGGCAGTGTAGCAAGACCCTGCCCAGAATGGATATCTGTAAATGGTGCCTCCAAGAGAACAATCCCTCAATTTTACTCAAAGTATTTCCTGTTGACAAAGAAGACAGGAAAATACTGTCCCATCCCAAACCCAAAAGCCTTGAACAAGTTTCTCTTTCAAGATAAATGCAAGGTAGCTTCCTGGGCTACCCTCATCCTTTACCTTCAAAAAGGAGACTGGTTGTGTTCTCTGGACTAAAAGATGCAAACATTCACAGAGCAACATCCAAGTCACCAGAAGTATCTCAGATTTGTAGTAGAGAAATACCATTACCAGCAGCAAGTTCTAGCCTTTGGCCTTGCATCAGCTCTATGAATATTCACAAAGGACCTTATTGTAGTAGAAGCACATCTGTGCAAACTGGGAGTGTATATATTTCTGTGCCTCAGTGATTAGCTGCTCAAGAGCATATCTTAGGAGGAAGTCCAGAGACCCATGGGCATAATCATCCAGGTGCTGGAGTTACTAAGATTTGTTGTAAATTTATCCCAAATTTTCCCTTAATCCCTTTCACTCAATTAGAATTCATAGATGTTCTCTTAGATACGATTCATGCAAAAGCCCTTTTCCCTCAGGAAAGGATGACCACACTGGCATCCGTAGAGACAGAGATACAAGTGAGTTGGGCTCCAAACCACCAAACCTTTCTGATCGCTGTCTGCAACATCTGATTCCCTCTCATACTCTACAGCACTTCTGATCCCCTTTCTCTCCTGGTTTTCCTTCTTGTAGCATTTTACCCTCCCACAACCATATGAATCCCATCATTCTCTCCCTGAATCCCTTCTCTCCCGCATTCTCTCATCTCACTTTCTATGACACAATCCCACAGCTCTTTGGATTTTCTTATCACTTTTGCCCTCCCCCATAATCCACATATTCACTATTTTGCCTCCTCACTATCTCTTGTTCCCCTCATTGCTCACTTACTATTTTGCCCCTCCATCCCTTTGCTATTTTGACCCCCTGTCTGTCTCTTTCCCTTCCCCCTCTGATCAACCATGTAAAGAAGGGGAGGGCAGCAGCAGTACAGTGTTCAAGCCACATCTTCCCCCTCTTATTTTCTGGGGCCAGTGTCACACTTTGAATTGCGTGACACACCATAGTGCTACATGCCTCAAAGTTTGACACTCTTGGCCAGAAGAAGAGGAAGATGATATGGCCTGAGGTACAGCACTGCTGCTGTCTTCCTTCTCTTCACAACACGGATTAGCAGGAAGGAGGAAGAAACCCAGAGACGTTTGCTGTTGCTCCTGCTGCCAATTGACATGGGCACTCTTGTTGTGCGTCAGGTCCTCAGTCTCCCACTGCTTTTCCTTAGGATTCGGGGCATTCCATGAGAACGGCCACATTTTGCAGCTTTTCAGTGATCAGGGATTTGTGGGAGATGCTGAGCCCTGGTTTATATACCTTCCTATAGAGGTTTCCTGCTTTGTGTTATCTCTGGCTCATATACCTGCTTCCTATCACTCTGCTCCAGCTTCCAACACATTTCTCCTTGTTGATTTGGCAGGAGATGAATAAGCTTGGAGAAGCGGTAGTGTACTTTCAGAGAGCTGCGGAGCTGCAGTCTCAAGTCCCTATCGAGTGCCTACTTTCTCTGGGATACGTGGCTTCCTGCAAGATAATGACACGTAAGAAGCAGGATAACCCAGTCCTTACAATGCAGGTGTGGTAGGGAAGTTTTCCGGCTGGTATTCTTGATTCGGTGCAGAAATATCCTACATTTGTCAGGGCATCACTGAGCATGCAGCAACATGTGTGAACTTTAGTTACATGAAACTAAATGGCATTCTATTTAATCCTTTTTTTTTAATGTAACAACAAAATTAAAGATACTAATGAGAAAAAAAATTCCCCAACAACTCAGGGGTTAGCAACCTAACCTATCAGAATCCTAAAACTCTACTGTTCTCTTTATTTCTCTGCCCTGCATAATCGTATTCATGGTATTAGTATTGAAATGTAACACCAAATAACAAAAACTGAAAACTGATTGTGAAAAAACACAGATTGTTGTGCTTTGCTGATGTTCATGCAAACTTTGAACCGAATGGTGACAGTAGAGCATCCAATAGTGTGGATCAGGTTTTAAAGAACTAATGAAAGCACATAAAGAATTTGTAGCAAAATTGAATTCTGGTTTGACAGAATCTGGGTATTTAGTGCTAGTGATGTATTCAAGATTAGATTGAGGGCTCCCATTTAAGTGTAACGTGGGTAAATGATGTCATCTCTTTGCATGCAGGGGATTATGATGGTGCACTGGCTGTATTTACAGAAATGCAATTGTTGGCTCAGGAAAAAGGACTGTACACATCTGGTAGTAATACCCCTGTAGGTAAGCAATGATTTGGATGATTTCAATATGTATGACTCATCAGACATGGCATTTTGCAGGATTTTATTCTTCATATGTGATACAGGAGTCAGATATTTTTCCCTGGCTTGCCATTTTGCAATTATTAGCTTATTTATGAAATTAGAAAAGTTCTCAGAATCAATCACTGCCACATTGACAGGTGTCAGGATTGAAGATCAGTGACTAGTCACAAGTGAGAAATCCCTGCCATGTTTTCCATCACCAGTTTCCTGCAGTCCAGGTGAGGTAGCAATATTTTCCTTTAAGGCAGTATTGAATCAGACACACAAATAGGCAATGTCATCAAATGATGCCAGGGCAGGATAGCTCTCTCAGAGCTCAGAGTTTAGTGTGAAGTTCTGAGTATACATGGCCCTTCCTGCACATCGCAGTCTCCTCAGGCTCTCTTTTTTTTTTTTGTCTGCTCTGATGAATGGATGTGAAAAGTTTTCACATTACTGAAGAGGTTTGTCTTCCGCTGTTGGTTGTTGTCACAAAAACCCAAAATATTAAAGAAAATATTTTTCTCTTGTTAGTTTATTTTTATTTTTCCAGTGCAGAAGATGATGTAGACCAGCGGTTCTCAACCTGTGGGTCGCGACCCCAACGGGGGTCGCCACAGGATTTAGCGGGGGTCGCTTAGCCTCCACCAAGTTTTAAAAAAAAAATTAAGATGTGCACAAGTTGCTGCCGAGTCCGCTTCTCGGCGGCAGCAGCAAACTCCGGCAAACTCACCGCCTTCTTCTGCAGCCGCGGCTCCCTGCCTCTTAGGGAACCGCGGCTGTACTTGTAAAATCGTTGCGGAGCCCTTCCTGTCTCGACGGGCTCCGTGCAGCATTGTCCCGCCTCCAAAGGAAGTGGTAAACAACTTCCTTTGGAGGCGGGACAATGCTGCATGGAGCCCATCGAGACAGGAAGGGCTCCGCAATGATTTTACAGGTACAGCCGAGGTTCCCTAAGAGGCAGAGAGCCGCGTCTGCATTAGAAGTGAGGCAGACAACCTGAAACACGGCTGAAATAGAAAGAGGTGGGCTGACATGGCGGGAGGGGGGCTGACATGGACAGATGGAAGGATGGGGCTGACATGGAGGGAGGGGGCTGATATGGATGGATGGAGGGAGGGGGCTGACATGGACAGATGGAGGGAGGGAGGGGGCTGACATGGACAGATGGAAGGATGGGGGCTGACATGGAGGGAGGGGGCTGATATGGATGGAGGGAGGGGGCTGACATGGACAGATGGAAGGATGGGGCTGACATGGAGGGAGGGAGGGAGGGAGGGGGGCTGACATGGACAGATGGAAGGATGGGGCTGACATGGAGGGAGGGAGGGAGGGAGGGGGGCTGACATGGACAGATGGAAGGATGGGGGCTGACATGGAGGGAGGGGGCTGATATGGATGGATGGATGGAGGGAGGGAGGGAGGGGGCTGACATGGACAGATGGAAGGATGGGGGCTGACATGGAGGGAGGGGGCTGATATGGATGGAGGGAGGGGGCTGACATGGACAGATGGAAGGATGGGGCTGACATGGAGGGAGGGAGGGAGGGGGGCTGACATGGACAGATGGAAGGATGGGGCTGACATGGAGGGAGGGAGGGAGGGAGGGGGGCTGACATGGACAGATGGAAGGATGGGGCTGACATGGAGGGAGGGTGCTGATATGGATGGATGGATGGATGGAGGGAGGGGGCTGACATGGACAGATGGAAGGATGGGGGCTGACAGGGAGGGGGCTGACAGGGAGGGAGGGAGGGATGGGGGCTGATATGGATGGATGGAGGGAGGGAGGGAGGGATGGGGGCTGATATGGATGGATGGATGGAGGGAGGGAGGGAGGGGGGCTGACATGGAAGGATGGGGGCTGACATGGAGGGATGGATGGAGGGAGGGGGGCTGACATGGACGGATGGAAGGATGGGGGCTGACGGAGGGAGGGAGGGAGGGGACTGACAGGGAGGGAGGGAGGAATGGGGGCTGATATGGATGGATGGAGGGAGGGAGGGAGGGGGCTGACAGGGAGGGTGGGTGGGGGGCTGATATGGATGGATGGATGGATGGAGGGAGGGAGGGAGGGGGCTGACAGGGAGGGAGGGAGGGATGGGGGCTGATATGGAGGGAGGGAGGGAGGGATGGGGGCTGATATGGATGGATGGAGGGAGGGAGGGAGGGATGGGGGCTGATATGGATGGATGGATGGAGGGAGGGAGGGAGGGGGGCTGACATGGACGGATGGAAGGATGGGGGCTGACATGGAGGGATGGATGGAGGGAGGGGGGCTGACATGGACGGATGGAAGGATGGGGGCTGACATGGAGGGATGGATGGAGGGAGGGGGGCTGACATGGAGGGATGGATGGAGGGAGGGGGGCTGACATGGACGGATGGAAGGATGGGGGCTGACATGGAGGGAGGGATGGAGGGAGGGGGGCTGACATGGAGGGATGGATGGAGGGAGGGGGGCTGACATGGACGGATGGAAGGATGGGGGCTGACATGGAGGGAAGGAGGGAGGGGGCTGATATGGATGGATGGAGGGAGGGGGGCTGACATGGAGGGAGTAGGCTGGCATGGACAAAGGGGAGAGACATGGGGACATACTGGACAGACGGGATAAATGCTGGACAGAGGCGAGAGACAGTGCGGGTTAGGATTATAATGGGCTGATGGGGGTGCTAGCACTGGTAATGGGCAGATGGGGGGGCTACGAATGGTAATGGGTTGATTAGGGAAGGCTAGGACTGGGAATGGACTTATCAAGGGGGGGTAGGACTGGTAATGGACTGATGGGGGTCTAGCATTGGAAATGAGCTGATCAGTGAGGTTAGGACTGGAAATGGGCTGATTTTGGGGAGCCTAGCACTGGTAATGGGGTTGAGGGGGGGACTAGCACTGGAAATGAGCTGATGGGGGGTAGGACTGGTATTGGGCTGATTAGGGGGGGGGGGTAGGACTGGTAATGGGGTTGAGGGGGATTAGCACTAGAAGTGAGCTGATTAGGGGGCTTTGACTGGGAATGGGCTGATTGTGGGGAGGGGAGGATAGAGCTGCTGACCCTGGAAGAAAACTGGGGGCTAAGGCTACAAGTGGGCTGATACAAGGGGATGGGAGCATGGAACTGAAAGGGAGTGGATCTGAGAGGGGCTGCCATGGTATTTGTACTAGAAGGGACTGATCAGTGGGGAAGGAGGGGGACTGGAAGGGAATGGACACCAGTGGCAGTCATGGGAATGCAAGTTGACATTGGAAGGTACTGGGAGTGAGGACTGGAAAGGGGCTGATACTGGGGAGGGTTACTGGGACTGGAAATAGGCTGATGGAAAGAAGTGAAGAAAACAAAAGAGATAAGAACTGGCAGATGGACCATAGACCACAGAAAGAGAGCTAAGAGAAGACAGGAAAGCAGAAGCCTCAGATCGGGACCAGCATGATCAGAGAATAAATTGGTCAGACAACAAAGGTAGAAAAAATAATTGTATTTCATATTAGTGATTTGACTACAAAATCATCATAATTTTGAAATCAAATATTGTTACTTGTTGTTTTGATTATTTAAATAAGTATTTTATAAATAAAAACATATTGCAAAGGCCTATAATATATTAATAATTCAACAAATGATTACAGCGACAATGCGTTAATGGTAAAGGAAGAGAGACGCATTTGATTTTATCATTGGGGGTCACCACAAGTTGACCAACGGTAAAAGGGGTCACGGTACAAAAAAGGTTGAGAACCACTGATGTAGACAAAGTCTGGGTTTCAACCCTGCCTTCAGTGCTGTAGAAAGATCGAGAAATTTTGAGACATACTCCAGATGCCTCAACTTTCTGGGGGCAGAACATAATGAGCTGAGTATAAGCACTGTGAAAGAATGGATCTGTGCGCTTGAAATAATTATCTGAATCAAAGGGAAGACAAGGAGAATAGAGTGACATTTGCATAGAGATTTGCTGACTGTTCACTCCAGCAGATCTTCCTCTGTAGATGTTACCTCTGCCTCAATGAACAGTGGATTTAAGAATGCAATGCATGCCGTTGAGTCAATGCTGACACCTGCTAATCCAGCAACCCCCGTGCTTTCCTTGGCAAGGCGTGACTGGAAGTAGATTATCAGGGCTTTCTTCTGAGGCAATGGAGAGTAAAGTGACTTGCCCAAGGCCACAGAGAGTTCAAGTGGGAATCGAATCCTGGTCTCTTGGTCACTGGGCTCGTGTTCTAACCACAAGGAAGAAGCACTAGGAATCTTCTGAAAGTGTGTGCTTACAGGTTTAAAAAATCTTTAACACATGCACAGGCCTGAGTTTAAGGCCCACAAGGATCTTTAAACTAGCCTCATCATTGATGGAAGAACAAATATCTCAGGTAAGTAAAATATTAAGCACCTCTGTGAAAACAGGAAAAAGTGGCAGCATCTGGAAAGTGGTGGATACTAATGCCCGCAGTATGGGAAATATGATTCTTGATCTAGAGGCTGTAATACAAGAACCTGATTTTGATTTAGTGCAATCATGGAGAAGTGGTTCATGGAGAACCATGACCGGGATATTATTATACCGGGCTATAATTTATTCTGGAGGACAGACTAGGAAGAAATGGAGGAGGAGTGGCACTATGTGTAAAAAAAAAAAAAACCCCAATAATATTAAAGCAAAGAATTGCAGGGCTTACTAGGTAAGGAGAGAGGCACTGTGGGTTAATCTAGAAAGAGGGAATTGAACATCCATTTACATAGTCGTCATATACAGACTTCCTTCACTGGCAGAAAAAGTCCCCATCTCGCAAATCACCCACTCAGCCTCTGACACTCCAACAACATAGTCATAACAGAACATGAACCAGATTCTCTGCACACCCAAAGTTATGATCCCAACTTGAACTGTAAATTATCCAGAGGTGATATATCTTTCTGTATATAGTTTGTATATAGTTTCCCCTGTTATCTCCAAGTTACTGACCCTGTTATAATGTAAGCAAAGGATTGTTCTAATGCGAAAATTTGTTATCTGTAAACCGCGCTGATACCAAAGAGCGCGGTATATAAAAACTGTAAAATAAAATAAAAATAAATTCACAATATTGCCATTAAAAAAGAATTTCTACTGATAGGTGCTACTGATAGGTGTTGATTGAGACGTCCCTGCTGCAGTGTCATCTAGAAATAAAGAGATCCTAGGCTCTCCAGAGGGAGAACTATTTTAGCAACTGGTAACAGAAGGCACATGGGAGGGGACATAGTGGACTTAATGCTTACAAATGGGGGGCATGTTTCTGATGTTAAAGTGGGTGATCAGCTTGCATCCTGTGATCACTAGATAATGTGGTTCAGAATTAGGAAAAGGGCTGCGTGGCATGTGGTGGGAAGAGGTTTTCTTTAAAACACAGGCCAGACAGAAGTTCAGGAAAAATAAAAGCAGTTTTTATTCTCCAGGACCAAGCAGGAAGTCAGTCCTCACTTATGGGTGACGTCGGCGCCGACGGAGCCCTCGCGGAGCAATTTTCCCCAGCTTTCAAAGAAAGCCTTTGGGAATTGCAGCGCGCATGCGCGGTCGTCTTCCCGCCCGAGGGTGCCATCTTAGCCAGTCTTCTTTTTTCCGCGGAGCCCTACAGACGTCCCCGTCTTGTCCCCGCGAAAAAGTCGATTCTCCAGGACCAAGCAGGAAGTCAGTCCTCACTTATGGGTGACGTCGGCGCCGAAGGAGCCCTCGCGGAGCAATTTTCCCCAGCTTTCAAAGAAAGCCTTTGGGAATTGCAGCGCGCATGCGCGGTCGTCTTCCCGCCCGAGGGTGCCATCTTAGCCAGTCTTCTTTTTTCCGCGGAGCCCTGCAGACGTCCCCGTCTTGTCCCCGCGAAAAAGTTGATTTTCCTCTTTATTTTATACTTTTTTCTTTCGGTTCGACGCCGATCGTTTTCCCGCCCGGACTCGCGACGCCGATCTCGAGTCCTCTAGCGTTTTTTTCGGTTTTTCTGACTTAGTCAGCTTTCATTTTCGTTTTCCCTGGCAGCCCGGTCCTTTGACCTCGCAGGGGCCCTTTTTCCCCCGATGGCTGCCAGTGGCTTTAAGCGGTGTGGTCGGTGTGACCGAAATATGTCACTAACCGACACACACGACTTTTGCCTCCGCTGCTTGGGCCCGGATCATGAGGAACTGATCTGTGGGCCCTGCAGCAAACTGTCCTCGAAGGCGTTGAGAAGTCGGCGGCATCAGCGCGAGAGAATCTTCGCTGACCCCAGCCGTACCCGGACCTCGTCGGAGGCCTCCGTGTCAAAGGGCTCCAGCTCGGACCGTCGCCGGAGCTCCTCCGACCGGGGTTCTCCCTCCGGGGACCATCGTCGGAAGGAAAAACCCGCGAGGGCGGCGTCGGTGGACGCTCCTGGCTCCGCGAGGGCCAGGTCGCATAGCCCCGACAGCCGCCCCGGGTCCTTGGAGAAGGAACATCTCCCGAAGCGACCTCGCCTGGAGTCGGAGATGCCTGCCCGGGTAAGTCCTGTAGTCCTTCTGGACTCGCCTCCGCGACAGCCGACGTCGGGCCCGACGCCGTCGGGGCCCGAGTCGGGGGCTGCTGGGTCACCTGAGCTCGGACTCAGGTTGACGGCCTTGGAGAGCAGACTGTCTGCCTTCATGGACCAGCAGCGGGCACTGCTCGCTGGCCTCGCTGGCGCCGCTGCCCCGACCGCTGGGACGTCGACGTCCAAGTCGACCCCGGAGACCGAGCCGATCCTCGAGTCAATGAGAACTCGAGTCGATCCTCGGTCGAGGTCACCCTCGGCCTCCCGTTCGGGACCGAGGTCGCCGCCGCCGACTCCCTCGACGTCGGGGCGGCTGGCGCCGCACCCTGCCCGGGCCGACCCCACCGAGTCCTCGTCGGAGTCGGTCTGGGAGTCTGAGGAGGAAGAGTCACCTGATTCTTTCCGGACTCAGTGTGTCCCATCGGACTCACCGGGGTCCGAGCCTCGGAAGCAGTCCCCCCCGGAGGATGCCCGGTTCTCGGACTTCGTTAGGGATATGGCCAAGGCTTTGGCCTTCCCTGCGGATCCCGAGGAGGAGCCTCGAGCCGAAGAGCTCGACGCCCTCCAGTATGACTCTCCCGCGAGGGAGCACTTTACTGTGCCGGTTCCTCCTATGCTGGAACGACTACTCTTCCGCATGTGGGAGAGTCCGGCCTCCTCGCCGGTCCTGAGCAAGCGGGTCGATTCTATCTATCGGGTCCGCAAGAGCCCTGGCTTTCAGAAGGCACAGCTGCCACACCATTCCATGGTAGTGGAATCGGCCATGCATCGTCTTAAAAGCCAGAAGATGCACTCCTCGGTGCCTCCTGGAAGGGAGGCCCGTAACCTGGATGGCCTTGGCAAGAAGTGCTTCCAGGGCTCTATGCTCGCATGTCGTGTCCAGACTTACCAGCTCTACATGGGCATGTATCTCCGGGATCTGGCTAAAGAGCTAGCCGGATTCTCCGCTGGTCTCTCCGAGGAGCCCTTGCGGAGGTTCCTAGCCTTGTCCACGGGCATTCGGGAATGCTCAAAGTTCATGTCCCGAGCAGCCTATGATGGCTTTGAGGCCTCGGCTAGAGTGGCCGCAGCCGGCATCGGTGCCCGCCGACAGGCTTGGCTTCAGTCGTCGGATCTTGAGCCCTGGGTACAGGACAAGTTGGTCGATGTCCCCTGCCGAGGCGAAAACCTCTTTGGCAAGCCCATGGCGGAAAAGGCTGCACAAATTGAGACTGAGACTCTCACCAGGACCAGGCTTTCTAGGAAGACCTCCGCCCCTTCCCAGAAAAAGAAGGGCTCGGGAAAAAAAGTCCTTTTACCCGAGGAAGGCGGCTGCCTACAAACAGTACCCCCATTATCAGGCCCCTGCAGCTCCCCAACAGGGCCAGCAGGCCAAGGGACGGGGTAACGGGTCCCGTAGGCAGCAAGCCCCCAAGCCTGCACCACCAGCCCCTGCTCAGCAGGGTGGGGGTTTTTGACTCGCTCAGCATAGCCTCTCCCCCCCCGCTGGTTCCTCCCAGCACCGGAGGCCGGCTGGTTCACTTCGGCCACAGGTGGTCCAGCATCACCGCAGATGCCTGGGTACTTCAGGTCGTGCGAGAAGGCTACCTTCTCCACTTCCATCAGGTCCCTCCCTCCTATTTTCCGGGAGAACCTTCGCGCCCCCCTCTGCACAGGGAGTTGCTCCTTCAGGAGTTAGCAGGTCTTCTGCAGGAACAGGCGGTGGAACCGGTGCCCCACCACCTGAGAGGTCAAGGCTTTTATTCAAGGTATTTTCTGATACCAAAGAGAACAGGGGGCCTCAGACCCATCCTGGACTTGCGCAACCTCAACAAGTTCCTTGTGCGGGAGAAGTTCAAAATGCTTACCCTTGGAATCCTTCTGCCCTACCTCCAGCAGGGAGATTGGCTATGCTCCTTGGATCTAAAGGATGCCTACACGCACATCCTCATCCACCCAAGCCACCGCCAATACCTAAGGTTTGTGGTGGCAGGAAATCATTACCAGTACAGAGTACTGCCCTTTGGCCTATCCTCCGCACCGCGAGTCTTCACAAAATGTCTCGCGGTCGTGGCGGCCCATCTCCGGCTTCACGGCCTCTATGTCTTTCCGTACCTCGACGACTGGCTCATCAGAGCAGCGTCCGCTCAGGAGGTCACCAACGCCACGCGCCGCACGGTGACTCTGCTGCAGCACTTGGGCTTTGTCATAAACTTCGCAAAGTCCACTTTGCTCCCCTCACAGGATCTCGAGTTCATCGGCGCAAGGCTGCACACTCCTCGGGCACGAGCGTACCTACCGCTCGACAGGGCTCAACGGCTCATGGACCTAGCCGACCGCTTTCGCAGCCAGCCCCTGGTCTCCGCCAGGCGCTTCCTGAGACTGCTCGGCCATATGGCTTCCACCGTCCATGTGACCCCCAATGCCCGCCTGAACATGCGGTCTGCTCAATGGTGTCTCCGCCAGCAGTGGCGACAAGCCACAGGCGGCCTGGCAGACCTAGTGCGCGTCTCCGAGCCGCTGCTCTCGTCTCTCCGGTGGTGGCTCCGGCAGCCGAACCTGATATTCGGAATGCCTTTCCAGTCACCTCAGCCGACCCGGGTGCTGACCACCGATGCATCCCTCCTGGGCTGGGGAGCACATTGCCAAGAGGCACGTACTCAGGGCCTCTGGACCACGTGGGAGTCTGCTCAGCAGATCAACTTCCTGGAGCTCAGGGCGATCCGCCTAGCTCTCAAGGCCTTCTCCCACCTGAGTTCCCAACAGTCCGTCCTTGTCCAGACGGACAATCAAGTTGCCATGTTCTACGTGAACAAGCAGGGGGGCACGGGCTCCTTCCTCCTCTGCCGGGAGGCACAGAAGCTCTGCTCTTGGGCCGTCAGTCACGGCATTCTCCTCAAGGCAGTTTATCTCCCGGGCCAAGAAAATTGCCTTGCAGACAAACTCAGCAGGGTCCTCCTGCCGCACGAGTGGCGTCTGGATCCCTTGGTAGTTCAGAAGCTCTTCCTCAAGTGGGGTCTCCCCACGGTGGATCTCTTTGCCAGCCCTCACAACCGGCAGCTTCCTCGCTTCTGCTCTCGTCAGCCACACCCCCTTCGGGTTGCGGCGGACGCCTTTCTGATCTCGTGGTCGGGGAGCCTTCTGTACGCTTTCCCTCCCATCCCGCTGGTCTCTCGGACTCTTTTCAAGGTTCTCCGAGACAAAGCCTTCATGATCCTGGTGGCCCCTCGCTGGCCCAGGCAGCCGTGGTTTCCGCTCCTGCTGCAAACTGGCGGTGGAGGATCCAATCCCTCTGGGGGTACAACCGGATCTCCTCACTCAGGATCAGGGGTCCCTTCTGCACCCCAACCTCAGGTCTCTCAACCTCATGGCCTGGCTGCTGAGAGGGTAGTCCTTGCTCCCCTTCTCCTGCCGGCGGAGGTGGAGGAGGTCGTCTTAGCTTCGCGACGGCCTTCTACCCGCAAATGCTACGCCCTTAAATGGCGTCGCTTTGCAGTCTGGTGTACCCAACAGTCTCAGGATCCCTTCTCCTGCCCGGTGTCGGTGATCTTGCAGTACTTGCTGCACCTCTCTAATCTGGGACTTAAGTCCAACTCCGTCAAAGTTCACCTCAGTGCTCTTTCAGCACATCATGTGCCAGTGGACGGCAGACCTCTCTCCAATGACCCTCTCGTAGCGAGGTTTCTCCGAGGTCTCCTTCTACTTAAACCACCTCTGCGCCCGCCAGCGCCTGACTGGGACCTGAATGTGGTTTTGCAGCGGATCACCTGTCCGCCTTTTGAAACCTATGGCTACCTGTTCTCTCCATTTTCTGTCTTGGAAAACACTGTTCTTGATAGCCCTCACTTCCGCTAGGCGCGTAAGTGAATTGCAGGCCCTCGTGTCTGATCCCCCTTACACTAGGTTCTACAAGAATAGGGTAGTCCTACGGACTCACCCAAAATTTCTGCCTAAAGTGGTCTCCCCTTTTCACATCAATCAGGAGGTGGTACTTCCAACCTTCTTTCCCAGACCACACTCCAGCCGAGCTGAAACGGTCCTCCATACCCTGGACTGTAGAAGGGCATTGAACTTCTACCTTGACCGTACGCGGGAGCACCGTAAAGCTGCTCAGCTTTTTGTGTCTTTTGACCCCAATAAATTGGGGCTCCCGGTCTCCAAGCGTACTCTGTCCATCTGGGTTGCGGACTGTATCTCTTGGGCTTATGGGGCAGCCGGACTCTCCTTAGAAAGTCGAGTCACGGCTCATTGCGTTCGGGCAAAGGCCACGTCAGTGGCTTACCTCCGCTCTGTTCCGCTGGCAGACATCTGCCGGGCCGCTACTTGGTCTTCGAGCCAGACTTTTGCGGTCCATTACTGTCTCGAGAGGGAGTCCCGTAGGGACAGTGCTTTCGGACAGGCAGTCCTCCGTAATCTCTTTGAGGTCTGAGCAACTCCTACCCTCCATCCCGGATGTGGGCTACCGGTGGGTGATAATTCAGCGAAGATTCTATCCTTCTGTGCTGCTGAGCTAGAGGGAGCGCATTTTTGTGCTTAGGGTCTCCGGTAGCCTTGAGCTTGGGAGTCCCATAAGTGAGGACTGACTTCCTGCTTGGTCCTGGAGAAAGCGTAGTTACTCACCTGTAACAGGTGTTCTCCAGGAGCAGCAGGAATCAGTCCTCACTACCCTCCCTCCTCCCTTGGAGTTGCAATCGTCTGCTTATGTTCTTTTTGCAAATTTTTTATGCTGTCTTTTTTAGCTATGTCATCTGACTGGCTAAGATGGCACCCTCGGGCGGGAAGACGACCGCGCATGCGCGCTGCAATTCCCAAAGGCTTTCTTTGAAAGCTGGGGAAAATTGCTCTGCGAGGGCTCCGTCGGCGCCGACGTCACCCATAAGTGAGGACTGATTCCTGCTGCTCCTGGAGAACACCTGTTACAGGTGAGTAACTACGCTTTCTGTCTCAGCTTGTTAAACCTCCGCATACCAAAACTCAGAACAGAAAGCAGTTCAGGGAAAAAGAATTCCATTCCCAGCTTGTTAAACCTCCACAAGCTGGTTGTCCCAGCCCTTCCTTCCCCCAGCCCCAGTTTAAGTTCCTACCTCATAACTCCTTTACATGGTTTGGCTTGGAAGGACTCTGGCTCCTTTCTCTCTCCTGAAGCCTGCTGGGTTCTTAACCTCTATAAAACCCCATCAAGCACCCACCCCCTTCAGCTCAACCATGCCCCATTGAGCGCACCCGGGATCCTCCACCAAGGAAAGAAAGTCCACGTTCGGGTAAGTCCTACTAACCCTATTGTGGACCTGAAACTGGTAGGGTTGGAGGCTCAAAAACCATATTATAGAACTGTATAAATTAATAACTATTTAATCGTCCAACTGCTACCTAGACTAACACTGTAAAGGTTCAGAGCTCTGTTGCACGTTGTTGTTCTGTTACACTATTTTATTTCCCTGTACAACAGCATGTATCTTATGGCTCTGTAACATTTTCAGTTAACTGTAAACAGCCTTGAAAGGTAGAAAAGTGGTATAAAAATAGGTTTAAATAAAAAAAATAATACGGCAGAGTCACGTGATGTGGTGAGCTTGAGCGGTTGCAGATCGCTTGAGCTCCGGGTTCACCTCCCCCATACCGACATATAGAACCGTGTTTCGACCGCCAAAAGAAGCCAGAGCCTTGGGGGAAGCTGTGCAGAGAGCAGGTATAGTCAGCGGGAAGCATGCGATGGCGGCAGCGGCGAAAGCGGGGAGACGGGAGAACGACCGCATGGCGGGGCAACAAAAGATGGTGGATGTTTCTGCAGGGCCGAGTTCGCCGGCCTCACCTGCATGAGTGGTGGAGATTTCCGCTGCGGTAGCTAGCACATTGTCAGCACAATTCGAGGTGCTGCATAATAAAATGGATATATTACAGAGTTCAGTGAGCTCTCTGGGCAGTAGGATGCAGGAGGTGGAGGATCGTATAATGCAGAGCGAGGAGGTGATGGAAACTTTAAAGCAGGAAGTGGAACGCATGCGGGCAGCATTACAAGCTCACGGGGAGAAGCTGGATGATATGGAGAAATCGATCGTGGCGGAATAATTTGTGATTTTTGGGCATACCGGACACAGTGCTGGACAGAGAGCTGAGAGAGTATGTAGAAAACTTGGCAATGCAGATTGTGGTGGGAACAGAGCAGAATAATAAATTTGTGATTGAAAGGAGCACACAGAGTTGGGCCTAAGAAATTGAGCGATCGCAGGCCCAGGGTGGTGTTGGCGAAGTTTGTGCAATTCCCACAAAAAGAAGCTGTGCTGCAAGCCACAAGAAAGAAAGAGGTTATCGTGAATGACAACATAAAGGTGAGAGTGGTGCAGGACTATTCAGCGGCTTTAAGCCAGAGAAGGAGGGCATATGCGCCGGTGTGCCAGAAGCTGATACAGGCGAATAATACGGTTCACGGTGCAGTATCCTGTTAGATTGCACATTACCCATAATGGAACACATAAGGTATTTGATTCCGCGATGGAGGCGAATAAGTGCTTCGAGGATCAAGTGCGGAGCGAGGCCCATCCAGTGGAGGAGCAGCCGGCAGCGACATGAGCTGAAGCAGGGAAGGCAGAGGATGCGCATAGAAGAGCTCATTCGGGGGCTACCGGCAGGAGCAGTGCCGGGATTGTGGGATTGTAAGCTGGCTGTGTGGGACTGTTAACTTTACCGCCAGTTGAGGGTAACGGCAGGGTAGGGGGAGAGCGGAGACATTGTTTGTTGAATTAGCGAGGGGGAGGGATGGATGCTTGGATCTGGTTAATGTAGTGGGAAGGGTTGTATCTTGTTGTATGGGTGGATTGGGGATGGGGTTGTTTGCAGTGTTATTGTATTATATGTTAAGGTATGGTACTGTATAATGGTAGCCTTTGTCTTACTGCCCCTTTGGTGGGGATTGCATGCATTGTATGAAGTTTTGGGGTTGGGTATGGAGGGACAGTAGATGGCAGGGCTACCTTTGGGGTAGGGGCAGAGGGATTTGTTCAGTGCGTGGGGGTAGGGGGTTGGAGACGTGTTGGGGGGAGGGGAAGAACAGGCACATCGTTAGTGACTAAGAAAGAGGAGAGAGGGAGGGACTAAAGGGAATAGGATGGAAGGGGTTTGGAAGGGGGCGAGTAGAAGGGGGAGAGGACAGTCAGAAGGAGGGGGGAAGCAAGGGGAGGGTTCTTAGCCTAGATTGGAGATGGGTGGTGGGTTGGGGGAAAGATGGAGATAAGGAGGGGCTCTGGACTGGGAGGGTCACTCCATGGGGTATCCTAAGTAAAGAGCAATATGAGATGGATACAGATCCATTAACCTGAAGATCATTTCTTGGAATGTGCGCGGTTTGGGAAGTCCGATAAAGAGGTACAAAATATTACGGGCCCTAGCGCAACATAATTGTGATATCGCCCTTTTGCAGGAAATCCACCAGACAGCCGAGGAACATCTTAAGCTGAGGAGAGATTGGGTGGGACGAGGATGGGGGGTCCCCTGCAATGGGAAAAAAGGGTGGAGTGGTCATTTTGATCTATAAATGGATTGGATTCACCCGGGAACAGATATACTGCGATCCCGCAGGTAGATTTTTGTTGTATGGGCTTCTAGAGGGGAAGCCTTTAGTGCTGGGAAATGTGTATAGCCCTAATACATTAGATCGGGCGATGTATGCACGTTTAGCTTCTTGGGTGGAGCAAATGCCGGAGGCCCCGTTGATATTAGGGGGAGACTTTAATGGGGTCTTGGATGTTGAACTGGATACAACGAGGGGGGGGGGGCGGAGAGCAGACAAGAACACAGACTGCTAGAGTTTTACAAGGGTTGCGGCGGAGATTGGAGGTGGTGGATCCGTGGCACTTATTCCATCCGATGGATAGAGATTTTACCCATCAATCTCGGGCCCATGGGACCAGTGCTAGGATAGACTATATTTTGGTGTCAAAGGAGCTTTTTGCAAGAACTGTGGCAGCGCAGATCGGCCCTACTGAGATCTCTGACCATGGAATGATTTGGGTGGAGCTTGAATGGTATAATGCGGTTTCACAGACTAGGGTTTGGAGGTTCCCTGTCGAGCTTTATAGCAATTCCGAGTTTCATATCTTTTTTAAGCAAAAGTGGCAAGAGTTTGCAGAATACAATGAGCAGCATAATAAGGATCCGGATTTATTTTGGGAAACGGCCAAAGTAGTTTTGTGGGGCGATATCATTGGATATATGGCGCAGAAACTGCGATTATTAAATGAGCAGATTGTCCGACTGGAAAGACAGATGGTTAAAGAGAGGCGGAAATGGACAAGTTGGCCTAGTGCAAAGAATAAAAAGAGGTTGTGGGAGGCACAGGTAACTTTGAATGAGCTATTGCATAAAAGAGCAAAGAATTTGTTTGCCTACTACCGTTTTCAGCTGTATCAGTTTGGGGATAAGCCGGGGAAGCTCTTTGGCAAGATGTCTGCAAGGCTGTAGGGGGTACAAGAACAGTTGCAGCGCTGCGGGATAACCAGGGTCAGTTGCAGAAGGTAGGGCCGGAGATTGCACGAGTGTTTAGATCCTTCTAGCAAAAGTTGTATGCCAGAGGGGAGGGTTCGGAGAATCAAATGGAGTAATTTCTATGAGAGTTAGAGTTGCTACGGTTGAATGATACTCAGCGTGCCCAACTGGACCAAGCAATAATGCTGCAGGAGGTGCAGCTGGCCATTCAGAAGGCTGATTGTTTTAAGGCGCCGGGTCCGGACGGGTTTGGGGCCAAATTATACAAGATTTTGGAAGGGTTTGTGTCCCCCTCTTTGTTGGCGTTGTTCCGCCAGAGAGTAGAGGACAGCGTATGTAAGTGGGGAGATAATCACGCCCATATTATATTAATCCCTAAGCCAGGAAAGGGCCATATGCAGGTGGCCTCCTATAGGCCAATTTCACTGATCAATTTTGATTGGAAGGTGATGTCCAAGATTCTGGCGGAGCGCTTGGCGTCTGTGCTGGGTGAACTAGTACACGAATCACAGGTGGGTTTTGTGAAGGGATGACATGCGGTGCGCAACTTGCGGAGGATCTTGGTGTCTTTGGAATGGATGAGAACTCAAGGAGTGCCATCGCTTTTGGTCAGTTTTGACGCAGAAAAAGCTTTCGATCGAGTGAGTTGGCAATATTTGAGATGTTTGCTACCTCGTTATGGTCTGGGACTGTCCTTCTGCGCTATGGTTAATGTGCTGTATGGGAATCCTACGGCGGGCGTGGTATGTAATGGAGTGGTGTCAGAAGTTTTCGTTGGAGAGAAGCACGCGACAGAGCTGCCCACTCTCCCCTCTGTTTGTGCTATCGTTGGACTTGCTATTGAGAAAGATAGAGGCTTCTAGGGATATCCAGGGAATGTGGATTGGGGTGCAGGGGTTCAAAATAGCAGCGTTTGCCGAAGATATGTTGGTGCATTTGTTATCTCCGAAACAGACGTTGCCAAGGCTATTAGAGGAATTTTCATGGTTTGGTAGCTTTGCGGGACTCCGTATTAACAGGGATAAATCAGAGGCCTTAGATGTGTATGGACAACTTCGAGGGGCATGGGGTACTACCTTCCCTCTTAAGTGGGTGGGGGATTGCTTCACGTATTTGGGCATACTCCTGCCGAGAGAGCCGAAGAAGTTGTATTGGTGCAATGTTGAGAGAATCTTTCTCAAGATGCATAACCAGCTGCAGGCGTGGAGGCCACTTCCGCTGTCTTTGTTGGGATGGGCGGCGGCAGTGGGGATGGTGGTTCTGCCTCGGGTGTTGTATTGGTTGCAAACTCTCCCAGTGTGGCTGTTGCACCGTGATTTGAACCAAATGGACCGGGAGATTAGGGGGGTTTTGTGGAAGGGGGCTAGAGCCCGGATCCCGATGAGGCAACTAAGAGGGGGGTGGAGGCAGGGGGGGATAGGGATCCCGGATTTATATCAATATGCCTTGGCCTGTCAGGTGAGGCATCTAGGAGACTGGTTGGGGAGCACGGAAGTGTTTACCCCTCGAGAGCTGGAGGAGGCCTTTGTGGCGCCCCGGTCCCTGCTGGCGGTTTTGCGTTCGGAGGGGGTCGGAGTTACCGACGCGATTGAACGAGAGCATCTTGGTGTCTTCGGCGAGATGTACTTGGGAACAATCGAATAAGTATTGGGATAGGTCGCCGAGGGTTTTGAGCTGGTTGCCCCTGCAGGGTAACACAGGATTTCCTCTGGGCTCGGAGAACACCAGTTTTGAGCAGTGGAGAGACCGGGGGATTCGGCATCTGGGCCATGTGGATGACTTGAAGGGGCAATGTAAATCCTTTGAGATCTTGTGCAGGGAGTTTGATATGACTAAGTGGCAGTGGTCTGCTTACGCTCAGGTCTCCCACTATGTGCTATCCCTATCGGCGAAGGAGCTGGTGGTGGACCTCTTCCCCCTCTAGGGCACCCTTGGCCACTGTATAATAAATCTCCCTTTAGCACAAAATAGGAAAAAGCTTTTATAGGGGATTCTCCATTACCTATTGGAACCCCATCTACCTCCAAAACCTGCTCTTGGGCATGCTTAAGTGACTCATCCTCTTGCTGAAGTTCCCTGGGTCTTTCCCCAGCCCCAACTCTGGGAAGGGAACCATTCTGTTTGGGTTACTACCACTGAATCCTGAGCTATCCCCAGTGGTTTCTTCCCTAAACGTTCCCTCTCCCATATCTGCCCCCAGATTTTATTGGTAGTGTAGCTTTTCCCGGTAACGCCAACTCTGGGATTTAGTAGGCTTGGGATTCTCGATATATAGATCTGGATCTTCCAGTGGGAAAATCTATGGGAAATCTTCCTAGTCTGACAAAGTTTGGGTAGTCTCTGCTGATCACCACTGGATACGGGAGCCAGGGTAGTACCACAACCTCGAATGTGGCTTGCCCTGCTGGAATCTTAAATGAAACCTGTGCCGTGGGATACTGTCTCTGATCTCCATGCACACAGGCCAGTGTTATCATCTTTGCATAGTCAATTTGAAATTGGGTTATGGTTTTCCAGCGAATGAAGATCTGCACACTCCTGGAATCTATCAAGGCCTGGAGGCGGGTCCCCTCAAGCTGCACTGGAATTACAATGTTCTGTGCCTCTGGGTGGGGAGTGTCCACAAAAGTGCAGATATGAGGGGTGGTTGGTTAGGTCCCACACCTAAAATAGGTGAAGGGGGTCATAGCTGGGGCCATGCTCTCGCCTAGGAGAGATGATGCTGGAGGTTGGAACATTGGAGCCCAATATCCGCTCTGGCTTCCTCCTCCATCTTTCTGGGATAATTCTGTTCTCACTGTCCGCTTCACTCACTGGTTGGGCATCATAAATATCCCTAAGCTATTTTCAGTGCACACTCCAGTATAATCTTGGGGTGCTAATGTACCCAATGTTTCATTGGGACAGTCAAGCCCTCCAAAATATAAATAAGAGATAAACAAACAAATCACATTTTAAGAACATAAATACAGCAAACATTAAAAAATTAAAAAATATAAAAAAATAAACAAGTATAATAATAGCATGAACAAATGTTAAAATGATCACTTATAAACATAAAAATATAAAAACTTTCTTGCAATCAAAATTAAAGTCATAAATGATCACATAAGAACATATAAAAACAAAATAAAAGCAAAAACAAAATCAAATATAGGGGTGTGACATAACTTTCATGTACCAAACAATTATATGTGTACCTCTGTTTAAATGTTAGCCCATATGGGTCTTGTAAACTAGAAGAAGAAATAAGAAAATTGATTAAAAGATGAACAATAAACACAGCATGAAAACTGCATAAAAAAATCTAAAAACAACATAGGAGACTACTTGATGAAACATATAGAGGCTGGGGCAATATGAAATTAAAAAATATAAAAAATTGTCCTTATGGTGTATCTCTTAATAAAAGCAGGAGCGAACCAGCATAAATAAACCACCATTTTTTGATTATCAATAGTGTTCTTTGTATGTGATAATAACCAACTAAAATAACCATAAAAGATAAATGTAAAAAGATAAATGTAAAAACGCATTATAAAACCGTAGGTTTTAAAATGTCAGTAAGAGCAGGAATATCCTAAAAATATGTTAATAAATAAATAAAGCATATATAAATAAATATAAAATCCTGGAATCAAGCTAGACGTATCAAACTATTGTAAAAAAATTATATATTTAAAATATCCTGCAAAATCCGGCCAGGGAACAGTTTAGAAAACAATATTTAAATCTTTTACCTCTAACATGCTAAACTTCTTCCACAGTCCTTTATATGTTTGAGTGTCACTCGATGCAGAGAACGCCCACACATGTGCTCTAAATATAACCACTGAACCGCGGGAAACCAGCCCACACTATGGATGGTTGAACCCGTAATATGATAATAAAGGGAGGTATTAAAGACACCCTGCTAAATAATAAAACAAACTTCTTATGCCTCAATAGGCCTTCATAAATGAAACTAAAAATATTGTTTATATTTATAAAATGGAATTCTACCCCGCGGGACTCTGTCATCACGCTCATTGGTTAAAAAAACATGGAGTGCTGTTAAAAAGGGGGGGGGGGGGAAATAGGCCTAGTGTGGGCTGGTTTCCTGCGGTTCAGTGGTTTATATTTAGAGTGCATGTGTGGGCGTTCTCTGAATCGAGTGTAGACAAGATATACACACGCAGCAGACTGTGAAAGAAGCCTTTACGTTTTGGAGGTGCAAGACTCAAATTTCGCTTGTAAATTGTTTTTTGTTGGCCTTGGTTAGATAATTTTATAATAGCACACAAGGAAGTCTTTTAAATAAAATATTATATATTTTTGTACAAACATTAGGTAAATTTGATAAATAATGTCTTTTTTAATCCAAAGTTTACTATTTATTTATCGTTTATCAGCCCTATTTATTATTCCCCTTATTAGCATACTACAGTTTTTCCAGCAAGTGAAAGTGATAGCTGGTTTCCCGCAGCTCAGGGTCTAATTTTAGAATGCATGTGTGGGCGCTCTCCGAATCGAGTGACACTCTTACACATATAAAGGATTGTGGAAGAAGTTTAGGATTTTAGAAGTAAAAGATTTAAATATTGTTTTCTAAACTGTTCCCTGGCCGGATTTTGCAGGATATTTTAAATATATAATTTTTTTACAATAGTTTGATACGTCTAGCTTGATTCCAGGAGTTTATATTTATTTATATATGCTTTATTTATTTATTAACATATTTTTAGAATATTCCTGCTCTTACTGACATTTTAAAACCTACGGTTTTATAATGCGTTTTTACATTTATCTTTTATGGTTATTTTAGTTGGTTATTATCACATACAAAGAACACTATTTATTGATAATCAAAAAATGATGGTTTATTTATGTTGGTTTGCTCCTCCTGCTTTTATTAACAGATACACCATAATGACAATTATATATATATTTTTATATTTTTTAAATTTCATGTTGCCCCGGCCTCTATATGTTTCAAGAAGTAGTCTCCTATGTTGTTTTTGGATATTTTTTTACACAGTTTTCATGCTGTGTTTATTGTTCATCTTTTAATCAATTTTCTTATTTCTTCTTCTAGTTTACAAGACCCGTATGGGCTAACATTTAAACAGAGGTACACATATAATTGTTTGGTACATGAAAGTTATGTCACACCCCTATATTTGGTTTTGTTTTTGCTTTTATTTTGTTTTTATGTGATCATTTATGACTTTAATTGTGATTGCAAGAACGTTTTTATATTTTTATGCTTATAAGTGATCATTTTAACATTTGTTCATGCTATTATTATACTTGTTTTTTTAATATTTTTTAATGTTTGCTGTATTTATGTTTTTAAAATGTGATTTGTTTATCTTTTATTTATAATTTGTATATTTATGATTTTAGTTTTGCCAGATTAACCCCTGAGGAAGTTTTTCGAAACACGGCCTGTGTCGAGTTGTCCCTGGATAGAACAAATAAATCTCTGTCTTTCCATGTTATCACGTCTTAGACTGGGTCCTTCCGCCTGAGGGGACATCCTCCCCAAAAGCGCCCTTGACATCTGTGTCTCCGACCCCCCCCCCCCCTATTTTCCCGATGCCTGACCCAGCTTGCCGCGGCCTGGGTCAGGTGGCAGGTACTCCCCTACACTTGGTGGGGAATCCTCGGGCCCAATCGGGCCAAAAGTGCTGCTTATACCACTTTTGAGGTGGCATATGCAGCATGACCGGCAGCCCTGTACATGCTGCCGGTTGGACCCGCCCCTGCTCCGCCCCCCCCCCCCTTTCCCATACGTCCTGTGCATCAGTATGGGGAGAGCTGATGTCCACTTTGAGGCACTTTCCTCCTCTAGAGAGCAGTCCTTCATAGCCTTTATTCAGGATCTGGTCCTCCATCAACATGTAACCATACCCACTCATGCTGCAGGTCACACTCTTCTACACCCTCAGACTAGAACAGAACTGCGGTACCTTTTAATCACTCCTCAAAACCCATCTCGTCTCCTCTGCCTTCAATCTCCCAGCTCTCACCATGTGACCTTGTGTCTCTTAGGTTGTCTCTTCCCCCTGTCTTGTCCATTTGATTATCTCTCTTTCCTTTCTCAAATTGTAGTTCCTTTCCTTTTCTGGCCTTTGGCCTCTCTGTACTGTTTTGTTTTGTTTTTTTAAATTATTCTACACCACCCTGCTATTATGAAGGGTGGTCTATCAAATTGAATAAACATAAAACAGGCATGACACTCAAAGCTTTATAAAATTACCCCCCCCATGTCACCCCTCCACCAGTTTGATCTTCTCTATCCCCCCATGTCACCCCTCCACCAGTTTGATCTTCTCTATCATTTCCATATACAGTCAAACCTCGGTTTTCATGATTAATCCGTTCGAAAAAGTCTGACTAAAACCGAAACGTATGAAAACTGAAGCAATATTTCCCATAAGAAATAATGTAAATCCAATTAATCCGTTCCAGACAACCAAAAATATTCACAAAAAATACATTTTATAGAGAATAACTATATTTTTACATACAGAAAACAATGAGAAATAAATATAAATGACTAATGAAATGGATAAATGAACATTTAACGTCACTGAAAGCAAGCTAAGTACAGTACTGTACAGTACAGTATGTTAACATCTGGCCTTAGCCACCCCTGACAAGCTGCTGTGCCCAGCTCTCTTCGGAATCACATTGAATTCAGTCCATTAAAATACCTTTACATTATCTGCTCAATGCTTCAGAATGGCAGAAAATCTTAATGATATAGCTTCAGACGTACCCTGCAAGAGAAAGAACTGCCTCCCACATTCATGCAACATCTCCTGCTTACGTTGACAGCTTTTCTTCCCTGCTACCGGGACAAAATCTCAGTCAAAAGACGTTGAAAACCGAAGCAATGCATGAAAACCGGGACAAAATCTCAGTCAGAAAAGACGTTGAAAACCGAAGCGTATGAAAACCGGGGCAAATGAAAACCGAGGTTTGACTGTAATTCTGTACCCTGATATCACAGAGTCTCATTGATTTATCCTCCTCCTACCAGGTTTCTGAGATGCCTTGTTGTGTGTATCATCATTTAATCCTATGCATTCTAATTCTCCAGCCTTGTATTTTAGACTTTTCGGCATTCACATTCTGCCTAATGTGGATAGGGGTAATTTGGCATTATTTATCTCTCTCATTATTTAGGTGCACTATACTACTTTTGCCTTTATCACAACTTCTCTTTTGGGATATTCTAGCTTCCCTATTTTGCCATTATCCTTAGAAGATACCTCACTTCAAACCACATGTTCCTGAGTGATTAATGACTTTCACTTGCATCTTGTTTAAAAGCTATATCATCTCCTTTTTAAACATTAGCACAAGTAGCTGGGTTCCACCTTGATTGAAGTGGGAACCATCCTTTTGGAATAGGCTCTCTCTTTCCCTAAATGTTGCCCAGTTCATAACCAATCTAAAGCTGTCTTCTCCATAGACAGAAACAAGAAAACCAAAGGGATACTGTGTATCCTGGGCTTAGGAGGAATCACTGCTACTGTTGCCTGGGTCTGCTCCTTGCCAACTCACAAAAAAGAATAAAGGCTTGAAAGGAGAGGTAATAGAATGAAAACAAAATAAAACAAAACCTGGACAAATAGAAAAAATAATCCATGTTTCTTTCACCAATCTATGCCTTTCTTTCTAGGGGCTTTCATGGATGTCATTGTGAGGTGTGAAGTGTCCCGAGTACTGTTGCTCATGCTGCTTCAGGTAAGGGACTTGCTCATGTGGTACACTTAAGGGATTCTTTCATACGAAAGGACCATCTTCAGAAGCCTTCCTGCCCATCCAAAGTCCATTTAGTGTGCCTAAGTGGGGAGACAATGTTCAATTGCATGAAAGTATATAAAGCTAATTGTTTTACTTGTCCTTTGGGCAAGACGCAGTGTAATTCAGTACCTAGGTAGGAAAGTTCACATACCTCAACTGTTTTTCTTAAATATAGCTATATGTTTTTCCTCCAGCCTCCGCCTCAAAAGCTGCTGCCGGAGCATGCCCAGACACTGGAAAAATACGACTGGGAGGCTTTTGACAGTCACAGCCATGGTAAGCTCACAAATCATTAGCTAAATAACATGCCCAAAACTATTTGTAGCACACTATGGTGGTCATTTTAGAAGAGTAATGCAGCATTTGCACAAATAGCCAGTTTACATATGCAAGTGGCCTTACTCATGTAAACAGTGATTTTAGAAAAGCTGTTGCTTACATATGTATATCCACAGCACACACCGTTTTGAAGGGGCAAGCCTGAAATATCTGTGTTTTCTGTTTTGTAATGGCAGTATACATCTACTTTAAAAACGTTGCCTGGTAACAATTAGACCTGCTCAGAGTCATGCATAAGTGTCAGCCAACTGCTCGTTGGATTTGGGCTTTTGGAAGACTGATTGAGGGAGCCATTGTGCTTACCACTTGGTTTTTTAAAGCCACTTCAAAAAGCCAAAAAGTAGAGTTTTTGAGCTTGGCTCCTTAATTGGCTCCCCTTAGGTTTCAAGGTTTTTTTTTTGTTTTTGTTTTTTAAATCTTATTCAAAGCGATTATTTTGTGAATCATGTAGAGAGAGAGAAGATCTTCCAATACCAAGAAATGCAGACAGAAACCAGGAAAATGTGGAGGAAAGATGCAGAAATATTTCCCATTGTATTGAGAGCCAGCCACAGGTCTGAAGTATAAGCAATTTCTAAATACACTTCCATAGATTATAGGATGCAATATGCATAAGTAAAGTCCAGAAGGAACCTCTCTTTTTTTGAACCTTTACGAGTATTTATGTTTTGTACCATTACAAAAAATGAAAAACATCAACCGATTTCTTAGCCACTCACTCTCCTTCCTACTCCAGCAGCCATAACCTTAGTCCGCCAAAATAAAGAGAAGATTTCAGTGCACCAAGTCCATGACAATCAGTTCCAATAAGTCCTCAAAAAGCACCCAAGAGTCTGATTTATGAAATCTCTACACTAGATCCCATGTAGCCTTCCAGACATCCACTGTATTAAGCTTCCTCACCACCTCACCTCATACTTTGCTATCAAGCACACTAAGGGGTATGTTTACTAATTGGCGGTAGCGGCTTCCTTGCGATATCGGAGCTGTGGCCCCATTGACTTCAATGAGGCCGTGTCTCCGATATCGCATGGAAACCGCTACTGCTGATTAGTAAACATATCCCTAAGTTCCACCAAAAATAAGCAGTGATCTCCAGGAACAAGCAGGAATGAGTCTTCACATATGGGTACGTCGGTACCGACGGAGCCTGCACGGGAACGCTTCCCAGCTTCCAATCAGAAAGCTTTTGGAAGCATCCCACCACGCCTGCGTGCTGCCTTCCCGCCTTTCCCAACTGCCTCTCCTCAGTTTTTGTTTTTCCGCGGAGCCGGCAGGACATCCTCCTGTCACCGCAGAAAATTCTTCTTTTTTTATTTCTAGTTTTCTTGTGGTCGCGGCTGTCTTCCCAACGCCAACGGTACCGCCGGTGTTTTCTTTTCTTTTCTTGTAAAATTTTTCCTTTTCTAAGGGATAATTTTTCTTTTTAGTGTCCCACGGGGTGTTAGGCCTTTTAGGCCTCCTCTCTTTTTTCCTTCATGGAACTGCCGGACATTTTCCTCAAGAAATGTTCACCCTGTGGCGGTACAACTTTATTTTTAGACCCTCGAAATCGGTGTCTAACCTGCTTGGGTCCTGACAACAGTCTAGTAAGAAGACATCTTCAACATCGAGAATTCCTCGATACACGGTGCCCCTCCAACTTCGGGGCACCGTCCCCTTCTTCTTCCACGTTGAATCAGGTAACCCACAAACAGTCTGTCAAGACTAGCCAGTCCTCGAGTGGTACGTCTCATGCACAGCATGTAGACAGCTCCGGCTTTACCCTCGATGGCCTCCTGGCTCCAAAACCCCAGCGGGAGTCTTCAGTCTCCAAAGCGTATAAGGGGTTTCGGGTTGTTCCTGGGGTTCACCCCCCACAGAACATACCTGAGCCGTGCACTGTGGTGGCATCTGCTTCGAGCGGTACCGATACCCCTGCATCGGCACTGGTGTTGGATAAAATAGTCCTCACCAGGGATCGTCATCTGACCTCCTCGGTGCCTTCGGGACCGTTGGATACGTTCCAGATTGACTTTCCATCATCGGTTCCAACACCGATACCTCCACCGATGTCGGTACCTTCCAGATGTGCATCGACAGTCTCGCTTATTTCGATGCCAAGTCTGGAATCGATCTCTAGTTTGGAGGACTGGGTACCGAAGGCTCGATTCCGATGTCTCGGATCTGCAACTCTCGGTTCCCCTAAGGCCGATTGAGTTGCCACTGGTAGACCTTCATTCACCGGTATCAGACACGGTACCGAAGCCGGCACCGATGTCTTCATCATCCTTACAGTCGGTGTTTTCCAGGCTTCGCTTTTCAGGATCCTTGCCCTCGATGCCGAGCTTGGAATCCATTTTTAGTCTGGAAGACGAGGTACCAATAGTTTTTGGTACCGACACCAATAGATACCGGTGGCTGAATACCGAGGATAGCAACTGCAAGTTTTCGGTTCCCTCGGTACCGATTGAAGTGTCACCGAAGACTACTCCGATGTCTTTGTCGAGTCCGACTCCGACATCGGTACCGGTCTTCACTTCAGTACCGGTATCCACAGTAGCATCGTGGCAAACTTCTACCATGCTTTTTTCAACAGCATCGCTCCATTCTATACCAGGCTTGGAGTCGATACCTAGCATGGACACTGTGGTAAGGACGGTTGCTGCTCCTGATAACCGGTACCAGCAACCATCCCTTAAGCATTCCCTACTGCACCCTGCAGGATCATCCATTTCAATATATTTGGATAACTCTGTGACTGCTCAGGCTAGTTCTTTAGATCTAACCTGTCAAAGGGAGATTCCTGTCAGGAATCCCTCTTTTCAGAGTTTCCTCCTGGATATAGCAAGATCCCTTGCCATTCCTATTCCAGGACATGATCCTGCACAAGGCTCTGTTTCTACCAATGCAAAGGGCCACATAATGCTTCCTTTGCATCCTTCCTTGCAGGATATCCTTCTAGGAATGTGGGAAACACCTTTAAGGGTACCCCCACCCCCCAGGGCAACTTATCTCTTGTATCAGGTGCCCCCCTCTCCAGGGTTTCAAAAGACTCAACTTCCTCATCATTCCATAGTTGTGGAATCAGCAATGAGGCGGATCAAGAGTAAGAAAAAGCACTCTTCTTATCCGCCAGATCGTGAGTCTAAGACACTAGATGCCTTTGGACGTCAAACCTTCCAAACATCTATGCTTACTGCAAGAATTCTCTCATATATTTTCTATATGAGTCTTTCTCTTGAGGAAGTCACAAAGCAATTACATCTCTTGACTCCTTTCCTTTCAGTTTCCAGGAGTACGGACTATTCCTCGCTGCTTAAGCATATCCAGACTATCTCTTGGTTTCTTTCTCGTGCTTCCCTAGACTCTTTTGAGTCTGTCAGCAGGACTTCTGCTATAGCTATAGGGGCACGACGTACAGCCTGGCTCCAAGCTTCAGATTTGGCCAAGTGGGCACAACAACGTCTGGGACATACTCCTTGCACTGGAGACAATCTTTTCAACAAGGAGTCTTTACGTCAGGTTACTCAGTTGTCCACTGATTTACCTGTTCTTAAAGGTTCTTCTGCACCTTCTTCTGTCCCAGTAGGTAGGAAATGTTCTACCAAACTTTCTTCCCACAGGAGAAGAAGGTTTTATTCCTCATTTGCCCATCATACAGATGTTCCCCTACAGGGGAGGCATCGTCCTGGTCTGAAGAATCCAAACTCTCACCAGGCTTAGCAAACCCAGCCTCTGCAGGGTTTCTGATCAACCATCAACAGAGGCAACCTATTACTTCATTCTAACCCCTACACCTGGATCTCTTTCCAAAAGACATCCATTTTTTATATGAGCTGTCAGAATGTTCATGCCTATAAGTCACAGGTTTCTCCTCTTCTCTTACCAGAGAAAGAGGTCTGACCACTATCAAATGATAGTTCCTGTGCTAGCATGTATTTTTTCCTTTCTATAGACTTACTACTTGGTAAGTCTTCTTCTTCAGCTCTATTCTCTTCACCCTCTTACCACTGTAAGAGCAAACTTACTTACTGGAGGGTTTTCTTCTTCAACCCCTCTGTGTGTCACTTTTCAGTGCGGAGTTCTCCTCCCTGAGTTTCCTCCCCTGTCTTGATTTTCCTTTAAGGCAGTTTATCAGACATGCACAGAGTTTTCTAATCCTGTTCTGTCTGTTCTTTCTTTTTTTTTAATCAGTAATATTCTTTCTGCTGTCTGGCCAGCAGCTGCCTATGCAGGAGCCTTAATATTTGGTCCACTGATTCTTGCCCACAAGCAACCAGATTTTTTCTCCTCTAACATTCTATCTGGTCTTAGTAGTGGCTCCAAGTCAGTGTTTTTCCATCTATCTTGGAGATTATCCCACTACAAGCTCTGGGTTGCTCTTCTATTTCTGCCATCTTCATCCCCTGGATTTGGCAGCATAGTGGGCTGCGATACTGGCTCTAGCAGCCAGTCCTATCTCCTCATTCTCCTGCATCATGCTCTCTGCAATCCTACAGAGAAGCTTTCCACTATGGGCCCTTGCTAGAGAGCATGGGGATTTTTTCTCCAACAGCTATTTTAGATGGTTGGAAAAGGCTTTTCAGTCATGTCTCCCATGACTAGAAGGATCTCCCTTCTTTTGCTATCTCCTTTTGCCATAAAGGACATAAGCCTTCTCTTACCTAAGGGCTTAAGGAGTTGCCAATTCCCTGCTTTGGTCCATGGCATTCCCAATCTCAGATATGCTCTTTCTCCTTGCAGCTCGTCCTAATGGTAAGAATACATGATACCTTTTGCCCTTCAGCAGGTCAACATGGTACCTCATCCTTTTCTGTCTACTTACCATGCTAGAGTCTTGAACGTCTCCGGACTTGCTGATTATAGATGGATATTATCCTCTCTCATGAAACCATCCTGGTTTTTTCACTAGCTAGCATCCTTGTGGATCTTAACCAGGGGAATAGATTCTCTATATATCTTCTCAAGTAGGTTGCACCTTCTTGTTTTAGATGAATCTTTCCTCTCCACATGTCCTATGTGAATACCATGCTGTAGGCATATATCTGTCTGTTTAATTACAGACACCCATATTTAGGCCTACATATTCAGATTTATCTTTGTGTGTATTTTATGCCCTTCCATATCTCACTATAGATATATTCTTATATGTCTATTCATATATCTATCTATCTATCTGTCGAGATATTCCATTATAGATAGATATGTTTCCACATACTTATCTATCTCACTGTCTATGTTCATATAGCTTCTGTTTCTGACAGAAGGGTTTTTCCCATACCTCTGCTATTCAGCAGGTTTGGGCTTCTACACACACAACCACTCCTGTGGTACTCAACAATTTTTATACCATAACCTAACGGTTTAGGTACCCCTGAAGCTCTCCATACCTAATATCTCTCCTAGCTTACCCCAGTTAGGAGAGATATTGTAGATCTTCAGTTAATCACAGGCTTAATACCTCAGGCATTTGCCCTCTCTTTCTGGGATACAAGCGGTTCCTATACCCTTTCTCCCCACAAGGACTGTACCTGTTTGTCCAAATCGGTTAGCCTTTCTCTTTTTGCCCCCAAGAGTGAGTACTCTGCCACCAAAAGAGTTTGGTTTTTACCATACAGCTTTTTGCTGAAGGCCCACCGTTTTGTACTACCCCAGTTTCCCCTATCAGGGCTGCCTGTTGCCTTTCAGGATTTTGACCTCCTCTGTTTTTTCTACAGGTTTATTACCTCCACTTTGCAGTGAGGTCCTCTTCACGGTTCCTCTACTGGGTTCCCAGTAGATCCATGAACCTCCATATTCCTATGCAATCCTGTTAGCGGAGGCCCATATTGCAGTATTTTTTGCAATATCCTTGATAACAATCATTATCCACACATGGACTCCCCCCTACTGCAGTCCTGTGCTAGGTTAGCTGTTCCACAGCATCTTTTTTTCTTCAACTCCTACCCTCCATCCCCAGGATGCCTGGTGTTGTGGGGAATAGCATGTTCCAACCTATTACATGCTCGGACTCCAGGCATCTCAGCTTGGGAGTCCCATATGTGAAGACTCATTCCTGCTTGTTCCTGGAGATAGCACAGTTACTTACCTGTAACAGGTGATCTCTGAGAACAGCAAGAATTAGTCTTCACAACCCTCCCACCTCCCCTAGGAGTTGTATCTCTATCTATCTTTCCTTTCCTTTCTCTCTCTCTTTGTCTCAGCTTTCAAACTTAACTGAGGAGAGGCAGTTGGGAAAGGCGGGAAGGCAGCACGCAGGCATGGTGGGATGCTTCCAAAAGCTTTCTGATTGGAAGCTGGGAAGCTTTCCCGCACAGGCTCCGTCGGTACCGACGTACCCATATGTGAAGACTAATTCCTGCTGTTCCCAGAGATCACCTGTTACAGGTAAGTAACTGTGCTATCCCTGCTTCCGTTTTTAAAGAATTATCTTCAGTTCCCATGCTATCAGGATATCAGACAGCCAGTTGCTATGGGATGATAATACACGCCCAATAACCAATGATCTAACAAACACTACTATAACAGATAATTTGCAGTTTATACCCAATATCATAGATATCCGTTGCCATACTTGTTGCCAAAACTCTGTTGTCATCAGGCAAAAGAAAATGCACACAAAACGTTCTCCTGTTAACCTGACAAAAATAACATTTATTCAAGAACTCCACATTAACCCTGTGAGCCTGCACTAGAATTCAAACAGTCCTCTGCATGATAAAATATAAGGACTATAGAATGCTAGTTGACCCCCAGAGCTAGTTCAAATTGACCAAAAACTCTGCCATTGATAATCTGTCCACTCCACCAAGAGTTCATGGTGCCATATGTGGTGTTATGGCTGGTTTGCATTCTGAACGCTATAAAAATGAGATGCCACATGCTTCCCCTCCCCCTACTCTCATCTCCTCACAACACAGTTATGCTTGGGACATTTTGCATTGCCTTGATCTCCCTTTCTTATTCTCTTAGAGTATGTCTTAATTGCTGATATTGGAAAAAGGAATTCTCTGGGAACAAGCAGGAAGTCAGTCCTCACATATGGGTGATGTCGGCGCTGATGGAGCCCACACAGTAACTTCTCCCAAGCTTTCAAAGAAAGCCTTTGGGAGATGCACCACATATGTGCGCTCCCCTTCCCGCCTAAGGGTGCCATCTTGCCTCAGTCTCCTTTTTTCTGTGGAGCCCATCTGTGTGTCCCCCCCGGAAAAAGTTGATTTTTTTTCCTTGTCTTTTACTTCGATTTCGGGTCGATTCCTTCCTCCAGTTTGCGTACTGGTGCCCTTCTCGCCTCCCAAGTCCACTTGCCTTCAGCATCACGGTTTTCCTTGGGTTCCTTTTTTCCCTTGGGTTTTTTCTTTGGTGCACAGGTTTTCGCACCCTTTCTGATCAGGCCAAAGGAGTTTGACCTTGCGATAGCCGTATTCCCTGCTATGGTCTCGGTCAGTGGCTTCAAGCCTTGCAAACATGGTGCACATAATTATGTTGCACACAAATCTGCATGATTGTTACCTTCGGTGCCTCGGGCCAGATCATGATGTCTTGGCGTGTGACCTCTGCCAGCAGATGACTCCCAAGGCCTCCCCGAGGCCATAAGAAGCAGGACGAGTCAATTTTTCATAAGACTGACTCAACCCCGGAGTTGTCTGCGCGATCAGCACCCTCGAGGGCTGTCGCAGAGGCCTCAGCTTCGCGTGACGACTGTGCTGCCTTGGAGCCTCAAAGTCATACGACATCGAGCCGGGGCTGCCTCGTGGAGGGACACCCCTTAAAGAGCCGGGCCTCATTGGGTAATGACTCCGTAGCTGTGTGGAAGTCCCATGGCCCCGGGCCTTGGAGCCCCGGACGTGAAGCCAAGGGTGATGGCCAGGAGCGGCCTTTGAAGCTGCCCCAGCAGGAAAAAAGCCGTCCAACAGGTAGGCAGTACTCACGTGAGTAGCACAAACACAGTCCAAGACGTGAGATATGTGGAAGACAGTTTATTCAAACTCACTGAACCTATGGCAACCCGACACAGGCCGTGTTTCATAACCTTCATCAGGGGTTGATTAGGCCGAATACTACAAACATAAAGACATAAATATTAAAAAACAACATATTAAAAAAGGGGGTAAAAGAACAGATAAGACCATAATATATATAAAAAAATATATATATAAAAAAACAAATTTCATATTAAGATTAAGACAATAAAACATGAAAATTATGTGATGGAACGCTAATTAAACAACAAACACATTCTGATAATATTATAGGAGATATTACAATTTTAAGTTTTAAACTAACATCAGTAAAACCATCATATAGGTGTGACAAGCAAAGAGCCAAACTACATAGATCTTTGTAATTAATAGCTGTTGATGGGCAAACTTCAAATGGACAACCGTGACTACAAACTTTAAAATGGTCATGCACATTTAATATTTATGTTTTTATGTTTGTAGTATTTGGCCTAATCAACCCCTGGCGAAGGTTACGAAACACGGCCTGTGTCGGGTTGCCATAGGTTCAGTGAGTTTGAATAAACTGTCTTCCACATATCTCACGTCTTGGACTGTGTTCCGGCAGGAAAAAAGGCCATCCTTGTCAAGGACACCCCCTCAACAGTGACAGTGTCAGGCTCAAGGTCCTTGGTGCTCACAGGTGACTGCAGAGCCTTCTGGTCTCAAGGCCAGGATGGCAGCCTTGGAATGCAGCTTGTCTGCTTCATGGCCCAGCAGCAGGCCTGATGCCCAGTTCCTCCAGGTCATCACTCCCGACCACCAGCCCCTCCACAGTGAGGGAGTCCCCGGAGGTAGAGCCAATCCTCGAGTGCCACCAGCTTTGAGAGACACATCAGCACAGATCCCGATCCCGGTCCTGGTCCCACTCAGGGCTGAGGATTTCCCCACACAGCGCTGCTGACTCTGAATGCAGGAGCTTCGGGAGCCCTGAGTCATCTGGGCTGGGGCATAAGCCTGAGGTCTGGAGGACCCTCAAGATCTCCTCCAACTCCGGGTTGGACTAGGAGAAGAACTACGATAAGTCACCAGACACTAGACTCCACAGGGATGTGTCCTTGGACCCTTTCCCACCCGAGAACCTGGCCTTCCTGGACTTTTTTCAGAATATGGCAAAGGCTCTGGCCTTCACTACCAAGTCCGAAGAGGAGCCTCAGGTGGAGGACCCTGAGATCCTCCTGTATGAGTCTTCCACTAAGGAGGATTTCACAGTGCCCATTCCACCATCCTGGAACAACTGCTCTTCCGTATTTGAGAGACCATGGTCTCGTGCCTATTGTGAGCAGGCAGCTGGACTGTGATGTACTGGGTTCACCAGAGCCCTGACTTCCAAAAAGCCCTGTGATGGTGGAGTTGTTCATACGTAGGTTCAAGAGTCAGAAAACGCACTCCTCAATGCCCCCAAGCAGGGAGGCCCGTGTTATGAATGCCCTGGGCAGGAAATGCTTCCAGGGTTCAATGCCCATCAGCCAGATCCAGGCATACCAGTTGTACATCAGCATGAACTTGTGGGACATGGTCAGGGAACTCATAGGGTTCTTGGCTGGTCTCTCCGCGGAGCCTCTCCAGCGGTTCCGGACATTGACCCCCACGTTCAAAGAGTGCTCCAGATTTATGACTCGAGTGACCTATGACAGCGTTGAGTCGGCAGCTAGAGTAGCTGCAGTGGGCATTAGTACCTGTCGCTAGTCCACAGTCTTCTGACTTGAAGCAGTGGGTGCAGGACAAGTTGGTTGATGTCCCGTGCCAGAGAGAGAATTAGACAAGGCCGCCGAGCTGGAGTCCATGCTCTCCAAAAGAACCGCTGACCCTTCCCGAAGGAAGGCTTTGGGTAAAAAGCCCTTATACCCGAAGAAGAGGAATCTTATGGGAACTACCCTCAGTACTCAGCCTTCCCAGCTCCCCAACAGGGCCAGCAGGCCAAGAGACCAGGGCCCGGCCCTCGTAAGCCTAAGACCCCCCCCCCCAAAGCCCCAGACTGCGCCTCTGGCGCAATCTGGAGGGGGCTTTTGACTTCATGAGCATAGCCTCTCTTCTCCCAGGAGGTTCTTCCCTGCAGCATATGGGTGGCATCTGGTATTTTACGCCAACAGGTGGTCCACCATCACCATCAACACCTAGGCCCTACAGGTGGTGAAGGAGGGTTACCTCCTCCACCTCAAACAGATGCCCCACCATTTTTCATGGGAGAGCCCCTTATGACTCCCCTTCACCGAAGCCAGCTTCAGCAAGAACTCACTGGTCTTCTGGAAGACAGGGCGATGGAACCCTCCACCTTAGGCATAAGGGGTTCTACTCCCACTACTTTCTGGTTCCCAAAAGGACTGGAGGGTTTTGACCCATTCTAGAACTACAGGACCTCAACTGGTTCCTGTTGAGGGCAAAGTTCAAAATGCTTTCTCTTGGAACATTGCTGTCACACCTCCAGCAGGGAGACTAGCTATGCTCCTTGGATATGAAGGATGCGTATACACACATCCTTATCTACTCCCTTCACAGATAGTACCTCCGCTTCATGGTAGGAGGCTGCCACTACCAGTACAGGGTCTACCCTTCAGTCTGGCCTCCACCCCAAGGATCTTCACTAAGTGCCTGGCGGTGGTCACAGCCTTCTTGCGTCTCCTGGGGGTATTCATCTTTTCCTACCTGGATGACTGGCTCATCAAGTGCAGCACTGCTGCCGAAGCGCATCAGGCGACAGGCCGCACCATCCTCATTCTGGAGCACATGGGGTTCATCATAAACTATAGTCCAACGTCACATCTCCATCTGACACAAGGCTTGGAGTTCATAGGGGTACTGTTGAACACTGTCCAGGCCAGAGCCTTCCTCCCTACAGACAGGGCCCAGCAATTCCAGGCGCTTGCAGGGCATGTCCAGAGTTACGCCTCTGCCTTTGCCCACCTTCTGCTTCGCCTGCTGGGTCACATGGTGTCCACGGAACATATCATCCCAGACGCCCATCTGCATATGTGGCCTGCCCAAAGGGTGCTACGCTCCCAGTGGTCTCTAGCGATAGGGCACCTGCGGGACAGTGACCTGTCTTCTGGTCAACTCCCTCAACTGGTGGTAACAGCTCCAGCACCTACAGGTTGGGTGCCCTTCTGGGCTCCCACTCCCTAGAGGATCCTCACCACAGACACTTCCAAACTGGACTGGGGAGCCCATTGTGACAATCTCTGCACTCAGGACAGTTGGTCGCAGGCAGAGAGCCTCCAGCAGATCAACCTCCTGGAGCTCCGAGCCATAGCGCTAGCCCTCCGGGCCTTTCACCACCACCTACGCCATCAAGCGCTACTGATCCAGACCGACAACCAGGTGACGATATTCTACATCAACAAACAGGGAGGTATGGGATTGCCCCTCCTGTGCCAGGAGGCGGTGAGCCTCTGCTCTTTCGCCAGTGACAATGGGATGCTCCTGCAGTCAGTCTATTTCCTGGGCTAGGACAATGCCCTGGTGGACCTTCTCAGCTGGATCCTCCAACTGCACGAGTGGCGGCTAGAGCCCAGGTGGCTAGCTGGCTCTTCTGGCCATGGGGGTTCCCGCAGGTGGACCTCTTCTCTAGCTCAGCCATTGATCAGCTGCCCCGCTTTCCTCTCCACTGAAATCTTGGTCTTTCTCTGAGCAATTAATAATGCAAAAAATTAACTTGAATGCTCAATTGTATCAATACGGTGTAAATACTCTTCAGACTTCCTTCATCCCACTCTTAAAAAGCGTGCCGTTTTTTAAGAGCAGGATGAAGGAAGTCTGAAGAGTATTTACACCGCTCTTATGAAATTAAAAAGAGACGTGTACAGCATCATTTATATTTCTTTGAAATAGCAACAAACAGATCCCCTGAAGCAACGATAGTGAAACGCAACGGAGGCGCCTGAGGAAGGCGTTGGGATCAGAGAGCGTGATGGGAGCTTATTGATGAGCATTTAAATATAAGCTAAGTGTTTGCCGAAGATTGAAGATAATATCAGTAGCGTTACGATTAAATCTTAATAGTAGCTTATATGGCATAATAGTATGGAAAGAGAAAAGAGCCCCATCCATTTTCTTAATCACTTGAAAAAGTTTGCTGAAGGTCGTTGATGCTAATAGGCACTAGAGCTGGACATGCTATAAGTCTAAAAAAGAGTGCCAGAAAAAGTCTGAGACCTTCAACGAAAGTAAGAATAAAAACCACCGTTTCAGAATAACCACAAGGGATAATAGCAAACTTTGGTTCCGCTTCTGCTCCAGACAATCACATCCCTCACGAGTGGTGGCAGATGCGTTCCTTATTTCCTGAACAGGGGTCCTCCTCTATGCCTTCCCACCCACGCCACTGATCACCAAGATCCTGTTCAAGGTCCAGCTCGATAGAGCCACCTTGATACTGATGGCGCCTCGGTGGTTCCTCCTGCTCCTCTGCTTGTCCCAGGTGCCCCCAATTCCACTGGAGTGTGCCCTGGGCCTGCTCTCACAGGAGGACAGTTCTCTCCACCCCAATAAGGGGTCCCTGACTCTGACAGCCTGGCTGCTGAAAAGAGTAGCCTTGACCCACTTCAGTCTCTCATGCAAGGTGGAGAAGGTCCTCCTGGCTTCCCGCAAAGCCTCCACTCACTGGGCCTATGCCTTCAAGAGGCAGAGATTCTCTGTGAGGTGCACGATAAAGCAGATCAGCCTCTTCTCGCCCCTACTACTACTCAAGGCCACCTGTCTGCCCCCCGGCGGTGAAGTGGGATCTCATTTGGTTCTCTCAAAACTCCTCAGCCTCTCACCACCTCAAGTATCTCTCCTTGAAGGTGGTCTTCCTCGTGGTGCTCACCTCCGCTCGCAGGGTTAGCGAGCTCCAGGCTCTGGTAGCCCACCCACCTTATTTGAGGTTCCACAAGAGCTGGTTGTTCTCCGCATACACCCCAAGTTTCTGCCTAAAGTGGGGTCTCCATTCCACCTTAACCAAGAGGTGGTGCTTCCCACCTTCTTCCCGCGGCCTCACGCTAACAGGGCAGGGGCCACTCTTCACACTCTGCACTGTAAGCAGGCCCTGGCCTACTATGGAATGCACCCAGGCCCACCATTGCGCCTCACAGTTCTTCATTTCCTACAACCCAAATCAGCTGGAGACAGTGATCTCCAGGAACAAGCAGGAATAAGTCCTCACATATGGGTACGTCGGTACCGACGGAGCCCGTGCGGGAAAGCTCCCCAGCTTCTTAGAATAGAAGCTTTTGGGACCTCCCACTGCACATGCGCACTGCCTTCCCGCCTTCCTGAACAGCTCTCCTCAGTTTCTCTTTTTCCGCGGAGCCAGCAGGTCGTGTTCCTGTCACCGCTGAAGAAATTGTTATTTTATTTGTTTCTTTAGACCGCGTACCTGCCTTCCCCATACCGATACCGGTATCGCCGGTCTTTTCTTTCTTTCTTTAAAAAATTATAATTCTTTTTTCTTATTTTTTAGCTTTTTGGTCACTTCAGAGAGGCCTCTCGGCCTACTCAATTTCTCCTCATGGAGAAGCCAGCCCCTGGATTTAAGAAGTGTACCAAATGTAATGCTGTTATTTCAGTCACAGACACCCATGACTGGTGTCTGAAATGTTTGGGGCCTGACCATTCCATACCGGACTGCCCATCTTGCTCCCACATGTCTAAACGTGGGCTGCAGAACCGGGCCAACAAATTCCATGTGCTGTTTGCTTCAGAGAATACAGCATCACAGTCATCCAGGTCTTCTTCTCCGGATGGATCTCAGGTAACCAAACCTTCTGTGGGCAAGTCCTCAAAGAGCAAATCTCCTTCAAAGCATCGAGAGGCTCTTAGCTTAGAACTTGAGGACCCTGCCCCAGCCAAACAACCCCGGCGGGAAGTCCAACTTCCAAAAACGCCAATTCAGGGGTCTCAGGTTGATATCGATGCTACGGCCTCGACAGATCACCTGTTAGCCTGCTCTGGGGTACCGGGTCACTCCGGTACCGACATCCAGGCAGCTATGGCGTCCATGGGCGATACTGTACAGTCCATGCAGCAGGCCGTCATGGCTTTCATTAAAGCTGCAACGCCATCGGTTCCGCTTTCAGCGGTTCCGGGCCCGATACCGGTATCGTCCGCCATGCCGGTATCGAGGCCGTCCACCTCTAAACGCAAGTCGGTACCGTATGGGCTTTCGCTCCATACCGGTTCCATACCCGATACGCCCGATATCGATACCGATCGGTACGCGTATCGTGCGTTAGAGGAAAGCACCGATTCCTCTGAGGATTTTCACTCCTCTGATGATTCTGCTGAGTTTTCACTCAACTTACCTGAGGAGCCCTCTTCTCCTAAAAGGAGAATGTCCCCTCCAGAGGATTTGTCCTTCCAGGACTTTGTTTTAGATATGGCTACAGCCCTTTCTATTACCACATCCTCTGCAAAGGAACCCAGATCCAAAAAACTGGATATTTTGGGATACTCAAAGGCCCCTAAGGAGGCAGTTACCCTGCCTATCCATGAAATCCTTCAAGAACAACTGATGGATTTCTGGGAAAATCCTTTGACTTTGTCTCCTTATTCCCGTAGGTTGGACACCATGTATAGGGTCCCTCCTTCTCCTGGTTTCCAAAAGACTCAATTGCCCCACCACTCTATTGTGGTGAAGTCTGCAATGAAGAAGATTAGGAGTACCAAAAGGCACTCTTCCACCCCTCCAGGACGGGAATGTAAGACTTTGGACTCTTTTGGTAGGAAAATTTTCCAGGCTAGTATGCTTATAGCCAGGATTAATTCCTACAGTCTCTATATGGGCATGTTCCTGGAGGAACTTGCCAAAAAGGTGCGGCATTTTGCCCCCTTTATCCCTGAGGATAAAAAGCAGGGATTCCTTTCCCTAGTGAAACAACTCTTAGAGGTTTCTAAGTTCTCTAATAGGGCAGCATATGATTCCTTTGAGGGAGCCAGTAGGGCTTCGGGCATTGCTATTGCAGCCCGACGTCTTGCTTGGCTCCAGGCCTCTGATCTGGAGCCTTGGGTTCTAGATGGCTTACGGAATCTGCCCTGTACAGGTGAGAACTTATTTGGGGAAGAGTGGCAAATCAAAGCCACCCAGATGGATGCTGAAAATGCCACCTTGGAAAGACTTTCAAAGTCCACTTCAATTCCTACTAAGAAAAAGTCTTTTAAAAGGCCTTACTATAAGAAGGCCAGAGTTGCTTCAAATACTGGCCAGCAGTCTTCTCAACCTCGCTATACTGCTAAGCGTCAGCAATCCAAACAAGCACGAGCTAAGCCTGCAGCAGCTACTGTAGCTCAGCAGGCTCCAACCCCTCAGGGGTTTTGACTTGCTCCTAGGGAACTTGCCACTTCTGGTTCTAACACAACCAGAACCTCTCACCATACCCGGAAGGTTGGTTCACTTTGCTCCCAGATGGGAACAAATCACAACAGAACAATGGACCCTCTCTATCATTCGAGAGGGTTACAAACTTCATTTCTCCAGCCTTCCTCCCCATCATATGGTGAGACCATTCAATTCTCCCCCATCTCTCCTAACCCTGTTGGGTCAAGAGGTTTCCTCTCTTCTTGCCCAAGGGGCCATAGAAGAGGTTCCTCTTCCTCAACAAGGGTCCGGTTTCTACTCCCCTTATTTTCTCATTCCAAAGAAGACAGGGGGATTCAGACCAATCCTAGATCTGAGAGAATTGAACAAATTTCTCTTCAAGGAGAAATTCAAAATGCTGTCTCTCGGCATTCTCCTTCCTTACCTCCAGGGTCAGGACTGGCTTTGTTCTCTAGACCTACAGGATGCGTATACACATATACTCATCCATCCATCCCACAGAAAGTATCTTCGCTTTCTGTTTCAGGGAAAACATTTCCAATACAGAGTACTCCCCTTCGGTCTAGCCTCTGCTCCAAGAGTATTCACAAAATGCATGGCAGTCGTAGCCGCATTTCTAAGAGGCATGGGAATCTTTGTCTTCCCATATCTGGACGACTGGCTCATCCGAGCTCCAACTCAGTCACAGGCCCAGATTTCCCTGGACCACACAAGGAGCCTTTTGCAGTATCTGGGACTGGTAGTAAACCTTCCCAAGTCCCAACTCATCCCTACTCAATCTCTAGAATTCATAGGGGCCCAGTTGGACACCATCACTGCAAGGGCCTACCTTCCACATGTTCGAGGCCAGCGCCTCCTGAGTTTGGCCTCCCAAGCTCAGTCCAGCACTCACTTGACAGCCAGGGAAATGCTACGCCTACTGGGTCATATGGCCTCCACAGTGCATGTGGTGCCCTATGCTCGTCTTCATATGAGAGCAGCTCAATGGACCCTGGCCTCTCAGTGGACTCAGGCGTCAGGAGCGCTCTCAGACCAAATACAAACCTCCGATCGTCTGTTTTGGTCCCTCCACTGGTGGACTTCCACCAAGAATCTGTTGTTGGGGGCTCCATTTCAACCATTGCTACCCCAAGCAACCCTCACAACAGATGCCTCCCAAACAGGGTGGGGAGCCCATCTGCAAACTCTCTCCACTCAGGGCACTTGGTCTCTACAGGAGACCACCCTTCATATCAATCTTCTGGAACTGCGAGCAATTTACCTTGCCCTCAAGGTCTTCCACTCCCTCCTAGCCAACCTCACTGTCCTAGTTCAGACGGACAATCAGGTGGCCATGTTTTACATAAACAAACAAGGAGGGACGGGCTCTCTGTCGCTTTGCAACGAAGCTCTAAGACTATGGGCCTTCGCCAGAGAGCATCAGATTCACCTGCTAGCAGTGTATCTCCCAGGAGTTCAAAACTCTCGGGCAGACAGGCTCAGTCGAGTTCTGCTGCCACACGAATGGTCCCTACATTTGGACCAAATAAACCGAATCTTTCAGGAATGGGGGACCCCGGACATAGACCTCTTTGCAAGTCCGTGGAATGCCAAACTTCCCCGGTTCTGTTCCAGAACTCCGTGTCAGGGAGCTCAGGCTACGGACGCCTTTCTCCTGAATTGGAATCAGGCATTCCTATATGCCTTTCCACCCATTCCTTTGATTCCCAAGACTCTGTTCAAACTCCAGAGGGATCATGGAACTATGATCCTCATAGCTCCACGCTGGCCACGCCAAGTGTGGTTCCCTCTACTTCTACAGCTCTCCCAGGGATCCTACTTGGATCTGGGAGCTGCGCCAGACCTCCTGTCTCAGGAGGAGGGGACTTTGTGGCACCCAAACCCCAAATCCCTTCACCTCAGTGCTTGGTTACTGAAGGCTTAAGCCTTCAAGACTTTCATCTTTCCCAACCAGTGAAAGATATCCTTTCTGCCTCTAGGAAACCCTCTACCAGGCGTTCCTATGCTTTCAAATGGAAACGTTTTTCCATTTGGTGTGCTCAGCAGGGTCTTGACCCTCTGGCACTTCCTTTGAATTCTCTTCTTGATTATCTCCTGCATCTATCCAATGCAGGCCTCAAGACGAATTCGGTAAGAGTCCATTTAAGTGCTATTGCAGCATCCTTGAAACATATAAATGGACAACCTATCTCCTCTCATCCTCTTGTTGCAAGATTCATGAGAGGCCTGACTCTCACTAAACCTCCCATCAGACCACCCCCGGTCGCATGGGATTTGAATCTAGTGCTCGGTCAACTTATGAAGCCACCTTTTGAGCCAATGTTTTCCACCTCCTTGAAATTTCTTTCCTGGAAGGTCATCTTCCTCATTGCAGTCACTTCGGCTCGCCGCATCAGTGAGCTGCAGGCTTTAGTGGCTAATCCACCTTACACAAGATTTCATCATGATAAGGTGGTCCTTAGGACGAATCCCCACTTTATGCCTAAAGTGGTCTCGCCTTTTCATCTTAATCAAGAGGTATATCTACCTGTCTTTTTTCCAGCTCCTCATGCATCCAATGCAGAGAGGAACCTTCATACTCTGGATTGTAAAAGAGCTCTCGCTTTTTACCTTAATAGGACTCAGCCACATCGAAAGTCTTCTCAACTTTTTGTGGCCTTTGATCCTTCCCATTTGGGACTTCCAGTCTCCAAGCGTACACTTTCCAATTGGATTGCTCAGTGTATTTCTTTTGCTTACCAGAGCAAAAACATTTCTCTGGAAGGCCATGTCACTGCTCACAATGTGAGGGCCATGGCAACTTCTATGGCTCATCTGCACTCTGTTTCCATAGATCAGATCTGTCGAGCCGCTACCTGGGCCTCCGTTCATACCTTCACAGCCCATTACTGTTTGGACAAGGACTCCCGCCGGGATGCCTTGTTTGGCCAGGCTGTCCTCAAGCACCTGTTCCATTCCTAAACAACTCCTGCCCACCTTCCCAGAATGGATGCCTGAGATCCATACGAAGATGGCGAACCTTTACAGGGGATCCCATGCATCTAAGCTAGGGAGTCCCCATATGTGAGGACTTATTCCTGCTTGTTCCTGGAGATAGCACAGTTACTTACCTGTAACAGGTGATCTCTGGGAACAGCAGGAATTAGTCCTCACAACCCACCCACCTCCCCTAGGAGTTGTATCTTTTATCTATCTATCTTCCTGTCCTCTCTCTGTTGACTCAGCTATAAACTCGAAACTGAGGAGAGCTGTTCAGGAAGGCGGGAAGGCAGTGCGCATGTGCAGTGGGAGGTCCCAAAAGCTTCTATTCTAAGAAGCTGGGGAGCTTTCCCGCACGGGCTCCGTCGGTACCGACGTACCCATATGTGAGGACTAATTCCTGCTGTTCCCAGAGATCACCTGTTACAGGTAAGTAACTGTGCTTTCTCTAAGCGTATGCTGTCCATTTGGGTGGCGGACTGCATCGCCATCACCATCTCCTTCGCCTATGAGCATGCCGGTCTCTCACTGGAATGCTGTGTCAATGCACACAGCATCCTGGCCATGGCGGCCTTTGTGACAAACCTGCGCTCTGCTCCCTTGTCGAAGATATGCCAGGCTACCACCTGGTCCTCTGACCATACCTTCGCAGCCCATTACTGCCTGGAGAGGGAGTCCTGCTGGGACAGTGCCTTCGGCCAAGCAGTACTCTATCATTTGTTTGAGATATAAGGCAACTCCTGCACTCCGGCTGTTCGTTGAGTTCAGGCTACCAGAGAATTGGTTCCTCACTTGACACTTGCGACCATTCATGGGTCTGCTGTTTCTTGACTCCATTGCTGCTTTTCACGGTTCAGCTTTTTCTGGTTACCTGTGGCTTTTACAGGTTTTTTTTCGGGAGCCTGAAGCTGGGGAGTCCCATATGAGAGGACTGACTTCCTGCTTGTTCGCAGATTAAACATAGTTGCTCTCCTGTAACAGGTGTTCGCCAGGAACAAAAGGAATCGGTCCTCACAACCACTCTCCTCCCTGTGGAGTTGCTTTTCTTTTTTGCTGTCTTGAACTATGTCATCATACTGAGGCAAGATGGCACCCTTATACGGGAAGGGGACCACGCATGCTTGGTGCATCTCCCAAAGGCTTTCTTTGAAAGCTGGAGAGAGGTTACCACGCGGGTTTTGTCGGCACTAACGTCACCCATATGTGAGAACTGATTTCTGCTGTCCCCGGAGAACACCTCTTACAGGTGAGTAGCTACGCTGTATTGTCTATCTGGTACCTCTGCCACAGTTCTTCATGAAAAAGAACTTGATTATTTCTCCACAAGCCCTGAATCATCTCTATTCCTGTCTGCCTCCAGTGCTCCCAACAAATTCAGTTTTCAAACAGGGTTTATTCCACAATGGAGCTTTAGTTGACCGATTACAGAGGGTGGAAATAACATAGGATTTTGCCGGATTATACAGACAGATTATGGTTGGGATCCATTTCAAATGCAGTGGCTCAACCTAAACCCTTTTCCATCGGAAGCCAGACCGGAGAGACATCTGCTTCTTCTGTGCACCACCAGCTAGCAAGACTTAAAATTAAGACTTGATGGCACATCTGAAACTCAAAAAAGCCTACCCAGCATATCATCCTGGATTGGTTTCTTGGCCTACAAAGAGAGGTTAGAACCTAAGATACGCCATTACTGGGTCAGACCAAAGGACAATCAAGGCCAATATTTTCTCCAACAGTAGCCAATCCAGGTCACAAGTACCTGTTAGCTTCCCCAAAAAGTAGACAGACTCCATGCTGCTTATTTCAGGGGTAAGCAGTGGATTTCCCCAGTCCTCTTCAATAATGGTTTATGGACTTTTCCTCCAGAAACTTGTCCAAACCTCTCTTAAACCCAGCTACACAATAGCTTTTACTACATCCTCTGGTAATGAATTCCGGAATTTGATTATGCCTTGAGTGAAGAAATATTATCAATTTGCTACATTGTAGCTCCATTGTGTGTCCTCTAGTTTTTGTACTTCTTGAAGGAGTGAATTTATTTATTTAAAAGTATATCTCCAGGAACAAGCAGGAATGAGTCTTCACATATGGGTACGTCGGTACCGACGGAGCCTGCGTGGGAACGCTCCCCAGCGTCCAATCAGAAAGCTTTTGGGAGCATCCCACAGCGCCTGCGTACTGCCTTCCCACCTTTCCAACTGTCTCTCCTCAGTTGTTCTTTTTCCGCGGAGCCAGCAGGTCGTGTTCCTGTCACCGCAGAAGAATTTCCTTATTTTTTCTTTATTTCTTTTCTGTCGCGTCTGCCATCCTCGACGCTATACCGGTACCGCCTGTTCTTATTCTATTCTTTTTAAAAAAAAGAAAAAAAAAGAAAACCTTTTTTCCATTTATTTTTCTTCAGGTGTACTTCAGTTTTGGGCCTTAGGCCTAAAACCCTTTTCCTTAAATATGGAAAAGCCTGCCTCAGGATTTAAGAAGTGCACAAAATGTGGCTGTACTATCTCCGTCACCGACACCCATGACTGGTGTCTAAAGTGTTTAGGCCCTGACCATTCCATTAAAGATTGTGTGTCCTGTTCCATGATGTCTAAGAGAGGTCGACAGAACCGAGCTGCCAAGCTCAGTACCCTGTTTCCCTCTGATGCAGCTTCGGTGGCATCAACGTCTTCCAGGGCTGCTTCTTCCTCACATGGATCTCAGGTAACTAAACATAAATCCAGCCGGTCCTCGAAGGGCAAATCTCCTTCTAAGCATCGAGATGCCCCTGGCCTTGCCCTCGAGGATTCTGCACCGGAAAAATTACCCCGGCGGGAGGCTTCGGCCTCTAAAGCATCGTCATCGGGGTTCCAGGATGATCTAGATGGCGTGGCCTCAACAGATCTCCTGGTGCCATGCTCTGGGGTACCGGTGGCTTCCACCGGTACCGACTTCCAGGCATTAGCGGCGTCGATGGATCAGAGGATTCTGTCCATCGAATGCAGTCTGGCGGCTTTCCTTGTGGCATCGACGCCCGTGGTACCGCAACAGACTACTCCGCCAGTACCGGCTCCGGTATCGTCATCGGCACCGATTCCGGTATCGCCATCGATTCCGGTACCGGTGACAGAGACATCGGCATCGGTGTCCGCTATGCCGGTACTCTGCCCTCTGCAGCCCTCCGGTACCGATACCCCGGTACCGGTGATTCCCGATACCGATCCCAGTCGGTACGGGTATCTGGCTTTGCAGGAGCATCCCGACAGGCGATACTTCGATTCCTCTGATGACTGAGGATTCTGAAGAGTCTGTCGATGCAGCGATGCTTCTTCCACAGGAGGAGTCCTCTCCTAAACAAAGGATGTCTCCTCCAGAGGACTTGTCTTTTCAAGACTTTATCAGAGAGGTGGCTCAGGGCCTCTCTATTACAGTAGCCCCAGAGTCAGAGCCTAGAGCTAAGGAGTTAGGAGTTTTAGGATATTGTAGAATATCTAAGGAGGCAGCTACCTTGCCTATTCATGAGATTCTGTATGATCTCATGTTAAGGATGTGGGAAGCACCTCTAACCACCTCTCCTCATTCTCACAGGTTGGACACCATGTATCATGTCCCTCCTTGTCCTGGTTTCCATAAAACTCAGCTTCCTCACCACTCTATTGTGGTTGAGTCTGCAATGAGAAAGATTAGAAGTGCCAAGAGACATGCCTCTAATCCTCCAGGACGTGAATGTAGAACCCTGGATGCTTTTGGTAGAAGAGTCTTCCAAGCTTCCATGCTTGCTGCGAGAATTAATTCTTATAGTCTCTACATGGAAATGTTCTTAAAAGAAATCACTGACCATTTTCAGACTTTAAATCCTTTTATGTCTGACAGTAAAAGGCAAGAATTTCTCACTGGGCTCAAACATGCCCAGGATATCTCCAAATTATCCAACCGTGCAGCTTTCGACTCCTTTGAATGCATAAGCAGAGCCTCAGCTATAGCTATAGGTGCACGTAGGATTGCTTGTCTTCAAGCATCTGATTTGGAGACCTGAGTCCAAGATGAATTGGGAAATATCCCTTGTACAGGTGAGAATCTGTTTGGTAAAGATTGGCAAGCAAAAGCCAATCGGATGCTGAAAATTCTGCTTTGGATAGACTATCCAAATCTACTGCTGCTCCTGCTAAGAAAAGGTTGTTCAAGAAAACGCCTTTTTCTAAAAAGGGAAGATCCTATCCTGCTTATAGTTATAGAGCGTCTTCTGCAGCTCAGTTCCCTTCCAAACGTCAGCAATCCTCCAAACAGACCAAGGCAAAGGCTGTGAGGCCTGCTCCAGCCCAGCAATCTCAGCCCCCTCAGGGCCTTTGACTCTCTGCTAGAGAACTTAGCCTTCCTGGCTCTAGAAGGACCAGAGCCCTCCACCATTCCAGGAAGGTTATGTCACTTCACTCCCAGATGGGAGCAAATCACAGCAGAACATTGGACAATCTCCATCATAAGAGAGGGGTACAAACTTCATTTTTCAAGCTTGCCCCCTCTCACAAGTGTGCACCAGTTCATTTCTCCAACCTCTCTCCTCAGCCTGTTGGAGCAGGAGGTTGCCACTCTTTTCGCCCAAGGGGCAATAGAGGAAGTGCCTCTTCAACAACATGGCACAGGGTTCTACTCCCCCTATTTTCTTATCCCAAAGAAAACAGGGGGCTTCAGACCCATTTTAGATCTCAGAGAGTTGAACAGATTCCTAGTCAAAGAGAAATTCAAATTGGTTTCTCTAGGAACTCTGCTGCCATACCTTCAGAGTCAGGATTGACTTTGTTCTCTAGATCTCATGGATGCGTACACCCATGTTCTCATCCACCCAACTCACAGAAGGTTCCTTCGGTTCCTTTTCCAGGAGAAGCACTATCAATACAGAGTGCTCCCCTTTGGCCTGGCCTCTGCACCAAGGGTGTTCACGAAATGCATGACAGTGGTTGCTGCCTTTCTGCGCACCCTGGGAATATTTGTCTTCCCTTATCTGGACGACTGGCTCATTCGAGCTCCCACTCAATCAGAGGCCAAGACTCCTCTAACCTGCACAATGCGTATCCTTCAATATTTAGGGCTGGTAATAAACATCCCAAAATCCAATTTGATCCCTACTCAGTCCCTGGAGTTTATAGGGGCGTTGCTGGATACCACAAAGGCAAGGGCCTATCTTCCCCAGGCCCGTTGCCTTCGCTTGATGCAGTTAGCTTCTCAAGCAGAGTCAAAACCCCTACTAACTGCTCGAGAAATGTTATAGTTGCTAGGCCACATGGCATTCACCGTCCATGTGGTACCATACGCTCGCCTTCATATGAGAGCAGCTCAGTAGACTTTATCCACCCAATGGACCCAGGCATTAGGCTGCCTGTCAGACAAAATAGCAAACACAAGCCGCCTCATTTTGTCCCTCCACTGGTGGAAGTCCCCTCAAAACCTGTTGCTGGGGTCTCCCTTTCAACAGCCTCTAGCCCAGGCAACTATTACAACAGATGCTTCTCCAATGGGCTGGGGAGCTCATATTCAGGACCTCTCCACCCAGGGCATCTGGTCCCCACAGGAAACTTCTCTACATATCAATCTCTTAGAACTCAGAGCAATCTTCCTTGCTCTGTGAGTTTTCCACACCCTGCTCAGCCACAAGACAGTCCTTATCCACACGGACAATCAGGTAGCCATGTTCTATATAAACAAGCAGGGAGGAACTGGCTCTCTGTCGCTTTGCAACGAAGCTCTGCGACTGTGGGCCCTCGCCAGAGAGCATCACATTCATCTTCTGGCAGTCTATCTTCCAGGGGTTCAAAACTCTTGGGCAGACAGACTCAGTCGAGTTCTGCTTCCACACGAATGGTCCCTACATATGGACCAGGTATCCAAGATTTTCCAACTTTGGGGAACCCCGGACATAGACCTCTTTGCAAGTCCGTGGAATGCCAAACTTCCCCGGTTCTGTTCCAGAACTCAGGCTCAGGGGGCTCAGACAAGGGATGCTTTCCTCCTTCATTGGGGTCAAGACTTCCTGTATGCCTTTCCACCCATTCCCCTAATTCCCAAAACCCTGTTCAAGCTTCAGAGAGACAGAGGATACATGATTCTCATAGCTCCACATTGGCCACGGCAAGTGTGGTACCCTCTGCTTCTACATCTCTCTCAAGCTCCCTCCCTAGAGTTAGGGTCTCCTCCAGACCTCCTCTCAGGAGGACGGAAGGTTGTGGCATCCCAATCCACAGTCTCTGAATCTCAGGGCTTGGTTGCTGAAGGCCTAGATCTCCAGGATCTTCCTCTTTCTCAACAGGTGAAAGATGTTATTTATGCTTCCAGAAAACGTTCCACTAGACATTCTTACGCCTTCAAGTGGAAAAGGTTTACCATCTGGTGTTCTGGAAAGGGTCTTAACCCCCGTGCCATACCTCTGGAATCGTTGCTGGAGTATCTCCTGCATCTGTCTAATGCAGGCCTTAAGACAAATTCAGTAAGAGTCCATCTGAGTGCTATTGCAGCTTCCCTCAAGCCTCTAAATGGACAACCTGTTTCCTCTCATCCCCTTGTAGCAAGGTTCATGAGAGGCCTCCTTTTGACAAAGCCTCCCATTAGACCACCACCGGTGGCATGGGACTTAAATTTGGTTCTTGGTCAGCTTATGCAGCCGCCTTTTGAACCTTTAGCTACTACCTCCTTGAAATACCTTTCTTGGAAGGTTATCTTTCTCATCGCAATCACATCGGCACGCCGCATCAGTGAATTGCAAGCACTAGTAGCTAATCCACCTTACACAAGGTTCCATCATGACAAGGTGGTCCTTAGGACTAATCCACACTTTATGCCTAAGGTGGTCTCGCCTTTTCACCTCAACCAAGAGGTCTATCTACCTGTTTTTTTTCCAGGACCTCATGCCTCAAGTGCAGAGAGGAATCTTCATACCCTGGACTGTAAAAGAGCTCTAGCCTTTTATTTACAGAGGACACAGCAACATAGAAAGTCCTCTCAACTCTTTGTTGCTTTTGATCCTTCTCATTTGGGACAGCCAGTCTCCAAGAGAACTCTTTCCAACTGGATTGCCCAATGTATTTCTTTCGCCTATCAGATCAAGAACATTTCTCTGGAGGGCCATGTCACAGCTCGCAATGTGAGAGCCATGGCAGCCTCAATGGCTCATCTGAACTCTGTGTCTATCGACGACATCTGTCGAGCAGCCACTTTGGGCCTCAGTTCATACCTTCACAACCCATTACTGTCTGGACAAGGACTCCCGCAGGGATGCCTTGTTTGGTCAGGCTGTTCTCAGACACCTGTTCCATACTTAATCAACTCCTACCCACCATCCCTCAGGGGATACCAGAGATCCAGGTGGGGAAGTGCAGCCCTGTCCCAGGGACACACAATTTATGGGCTCTCTCCCTGGCATCAAAAGCTAGGGAGTCCCTATATGTGAAGACTCATTCCTGCTTGTTCCTGGAGATAGCACAGTTACTTACCTGTAACAGGTGATCTCTGGGAACAGCAGGAATAAGTCTTCACAACCCACCCACCTCCCCTAGGAGTTGTGTGTCTCTCTCTCTATCTCTCTTCCTTTCCCTCTCTCTCCCTCTTTGTCTCAGCTATAAAACTCAACTGAGGAGAGACAGTTGGAAAGGCGGGAAGGCAGCACACAGGCGCTGTGGGATGCTCCCAAAAGCTTTCTGATTGGACGCTGGGGAGCGTTCCCGCGCAGGCTCCGTCGGTACCGACGTACCCATATGTGAAGACTTATTCCTGCTGTTCCCAGAGATCACCTGTTACAGGTAAGTAACTGTGCTTTATATCCCGCTTTATCCTTGAATCAAAGCAGATTTCACTGCAAACCAATCAAGTAGGGTAGTGCGGGGGTGTCGGCATGCAGTGGCTGTGAGTTTAGTGTTCATGAGTGTGTGGATAGGTAGGTCTTGATTTGGGGTACAATCTATACAGGTTGAGCTATCTACATTGGGCTATATACATTTGGCTATATACAGTTTCTTGGAGTGATAGGGTGTTTTGATGTTGTGGATGTCATTTCTTGTGTAACTCGTTTTGTTGTGTGGTTAGGGTGGATTGGTGGTCTTCATTGGATTGTTCAATGAATAGAGTGGTTTTTAGTAGTATCCGGAAATCCTTTATATCAGCTGTTTGCTTTTAGTTTATCTGGGAGGACATTCCAGATTGTAGGGGCTGCAAGAGAAAAGGCTTGCATGGAAGTGGATTTGTTTGCTCTTGTGAATAGAGTAGGTGTTGGTATATTGTGTTTGGTGCTAACTGATCTACATTGATCTGTTCCACTCTACTCATTAGTTTATAGATCTCTATTATGTCTCCTCTCAACCGTCTCTTTACCAAGCTGAAGAACTCTAACTTTTTGAGTCTTTCCTTGAGTCTTTCCTCATATGAGTATCCTTTCATCCTCTTTATAATTTTGATCGCTCTTTGTACCTTTTGCTAATTCCGCTATATCCTTTTTAAGACATGGAAACCAGAATTGCACACAATATATGAGATGCGGTTGCACCGTGGAGCAATGCAGAAGCATTATAATATACTTGGTTTTATTTTCCATTCATTTCCTTATGTAATGATGGTTCTCCTTGGACAGCAGGATAAATCAGCCATACACACTAAGGTCAGACATTTCCTCCCAGAACCCAGAAGATTCTGGAAAACTCTCTGGGTATGTGTCCTGCATGACCATTGTTCCATCTCCTCAGTCTATCCCATAGCTTAGGCACCTTCAAAAATTTAAATCATAAGGGGAGTTGGGAAGGATTGTGTGGCTGATTTATCCTTCTTTTTATGAGGAACAACCGTTGCAGGTAAGTAACAATCTCTCTTTCTCCATGGACAAGCAAGATATAGTCAGACACATACAGGGGTGATTCCGAAGCTGAGGGTGCAAAGGTAGAAAGAAAGTTCCAAGTAGTTACTAGATATCCCTTGCAGCTTTGGTAGGGTTGAAGCAAGGTTGTTTAGAGGAAAAATGAGTGAATTGACTCTCTTGGCTGCATGCAGTTATGATCAATGCATTTGGAAACACGATGCATACTAGACAAATGCAAGATTAGAAGAAACATAGATAATCCAAAGTAGGTGAATATCATTGAACTAGACCAATGGGAAGTAAATGTCATGTGGAATAGAAGGAAAGAAGAATCTTGGGCAATTAGTCTTTTGGATCTAAGACAGAGGTAATCATAATGCATTCCTTTGCATTTTCCCTCAGTAGCACAGGTATGCAGCAGATGTGTGCTCTGAGTTCTACTGGAGTTAGGAAAATGGAGCAACTAAGGGGTTTTTTTCTTCAGATATATGTATTGACAGAGATAGTTAGCTAAGAGGTGTGGCAAAAGAGCTATCCAACAGGAGAGTGGCAGACAAGGGTCCTGTGAAGATGGAAACATCTTGGGATCTATCATCGAAGGAGTTTGATCGTAGACCTAAATGGGGATGGTGGACCATGTTCAGTCACACCTGTTGGAAAAATATCAGGCAAAGCTTGAGAAGTAGCTTGTGAGGAAGTGCTCATGACAGGCAAGTCTGTCATAAGAACATAAGAGATGCCATACTGAGTCAGACCAAGGGTCCATCAAGCCCAGTATTCTGTTTCCAAGTACTTGTTAGGTTCCCAAAAGAGTATGCAGATCCCATGCTGCTCATCCCAGGAGTAAGCAGTGGATTTCCATGATCCTTTTTAATAACACAGGTACACTACCAAAAAACTACCTCCAGTTTTGCAACTGATTCCTATAGATTTTGGGGTGCTGAATCCAGGAAAAATAGCCAAAATGTTCCATCACGTCACGTTTTCTTGCAAAATTAGATTTCTTACCCATATAAGGAATGTTCACATAATTTCTTTTTAGCCGACTGCAGTTTATTTTCTTGGCCCAAAATAGAGGTTGTAATGGTTAACTAACTAGAAACACTCCCTCCTGATATTTTAGAGTGTTTTGTATTCATTTTATACATTAACAGGACAATTGGGAGGCGGGGGGCTAAATCCAGTACTCGCGCTGGCGCATGTTCTTTCCTGTTCGCCTCGCCTCGTTCGCTCGCTCGCTCAAACACGGTGGTTGCGACATGAACGTTCCTGTCAAATTTCAGTTTCTTGCAAGTTCATTATTACCTTTTGTTTGCTCGGTCATAATCCAGCTTTATTCCGAAGTGGTTCACTACAGTTGTAGTTTGCAGTGCTGTGTATTTGTGATGGCTCACAGAGCCAGAGGTTGCGTCAACTCTCCGGACAGTTTTTGTTTTATTTGTGGGGAATATACCGTGAAAAAGCGGCAGAGGAACATTTCTGCATTTATTAAAAAAGTATATTTCGCCTATTTCGGTTTGAAGTTAGGCGATCAAGACAAACCGTGGGCTCCTCACAAAGTGTGCAAGACGTGAGGAAGATCTATGCTTATGGATGAAAGGTAAAAAACAAGCATTTCGTTTCGGAATACCTATGATGTGGCGTGAACAAAGAGACCACAGCAGTGACTGCTATTTTTGCTCTTGCATTGTGAAGGGATACAACTTAAAAAATAAGAACGTAATAAGTTACCCCAACCTTCCCTCAGCAATTAGGCCTATGCCTCATAGCAACGAAGTACCTGTGCCTGAACCACCAAAATCTTTGGATCATATTTGTGTGGACGGTTCTGATCATGATGAGACTCATCAGATGGCTTTTCCCGATGAGTCCAGTACTTCCGAGTTTGAAACTGAACCAGATCCGAAACCTGAACTTTTCTCTCAAGCTGAATTGAATGATTTAGTCCGGGATTTAGGACTCCCAAAAGATGCTGCCCAACTGTTAGGTTCTCGGCTTAAACAGAAAAATCTATTGTCACCAGGAACAACTTTTTATTGGTACCGCAACCGCGAGAGACAATTTTTGAAGTATTTCAGCAAAGAGGAAGATTTGGTATTTTGCAACGATATATACGGAGTGATGGAAAAGTTTAAATTCAAGTATGATCCCGCTGAATGGCGGCTGTTCATTGATTCGTCAAAAGACAGCATAAAAGGTGTTCTTCTTCATAATGGCAACACATTCGCTTCAGTTCCTATTGCTCACTCTGTTATTCTCCAAGAAAAATACGAGAATTTGGCCCTGATTCTTCAGAAGATTCGTTATGATGAGCATAAGTGGATGATTTGTGGAGACTTTAAAATTCTATCCATGCTATTAGGGCAGCAATCCGGTTTCACCAAATATCCCTGCTTCCTTTGCTTGTGGGATAGCCGGGCCCGCGACCTACACTGGGGGAAAAAAGACTGGCCAATTCGGGAGTATTTGAGACCCGGTGAGAAAAATGTTCTTCATGAGAGCTTGGTACCTCGTGATAAAATTCTATTACGACCTCTCCACATTAAGTTGGGTCTCATTAAGCAATTCATCAAGTCCCTTCCAAAAGATGGTGAGTGTTTTCGGTACCTTTGCTCAAAGTTCCCCCGACTTTCTGAAGCAAAGCTAAAGGAAGGAGTGTTTGTTGGCCCTGATATAAGGAAACTCATTTCAGATGGAGCATTCGCTGAAACGATGTCTAAGAAGGAAAAAGAAGCCTGGGATTCCTTCAAGGATGTTGTTCTCAAATTCTTGGGGAACAGGCGGGATGAGAACTATAAGGATATTGTTGCCAGGATGCTCAATGCCTTCAAAGAACAAGGCTGTAACATGAGCCTGAAAGTCCATTTCTTGCACTCCCATGTGAACTACTTTCCCGAAAACTTGGGGGCGTACAGTGAAGAACAAGGTGAAAGGTTTCACCAGGACATCAAGGACGCAGAGAGAAGGTACCAAGGAAGATGGAACACCACTATGATGGCTGATTTCTGCTGGTTGCTGCTGCGGGAAACCCCAGATGAAAAATACGCCAAGCAGCGCACCAAGAGAAGCATTCGGGGGAAGAAGAAACGGGCCCACCAGGAGATTGATTGACCCAAGAATGACTTTAAAATCTAAACTGTGTTGACAAATATCGTGTTTTTACTAAACTTTGAAATAAAAATTTGCTAGTTATTACCACAGTGTCGGATCTCATTTATTAGAATTTTATTTTCACACCATCGGGTGTTTGTCTTCATGTATTGCAATGGTGCGGTTTGCGTTTTCTATTCTTACATACATACCTGTACAACATTTTTTGCACATTTCTTTGCTTTGCTTTGTGTCTAACCTCGCTCTTATATGCTCAATGTTTGTGCACATGTATGTGGCTGTTTTAAGTGCAGACAATTTTGCTACCATCACAGTGTGTTTTGTTGACATTACTCTATTCTTATGTGCTGCCTTGTTACAATTTTCTTTATTCTTATTTGAATAACTACTAAACAATTAGTATAAAGAATTCATCCAAGAAACTTTTATCTCGATCGCACTCAATCTGAAACGTTCACCTCAAACTGCTAACCCAATGTAGCAAAAAATCTGTACGTGATGGAGCAAATTGGTTACCAGATTTGGATTCAGCGCACCAAAAAACGTAAAAATCAATCGAAACATTAGAGGCAGTTTAAAAAAAAATTTTTTTAGTGTACCTGTGTAATGGTTTGTCAACTTGTCCTCCAGGAACTTGTTCAAACCTATTTTAAACCCAGCTACACTAAAAGCTTTTGCTACATCCTCTGACAACAAATTCCAGAATTTGATTACGCATTGAGTTGTGAGAAGATGAGAATAGGGGATGGCAGCGGGGAGCATGAGGCTTCTCATTTTTATAGCATTCAGAATGCGACCCAGCCATTACAACGCATATGGCACCATGAACTCTTGATGGAGTTGGCAGATTGTCAGTGGCAGAGTTTTTGGTCACTTTGAACCAGCTCTTGGTGTCAGCTTGCATTCTGTAGCCCTTATATTTTATCATGCAGAGGGCTGTTTGGATTCTAGTGCAGGCTCATAGGGCTAAAGTGGAGTTATTGAATAAATGTTATTTTTGTCTTTTGACCTTTTATAATGTGTGACATATCTTTTATCGAAGCTTTCAAAATGGTCTTTTTAAATAATGTTCGTATGTCACGCAAATCTTTGATCCTGTTAACTGTTCCTTTTAGTTTTTCCTTACTAATTTTGTCATGTGGCAAGAGGAAGAGCAGAGTAGCTACACATTGGGCTGTGACCATAAGAACATAAAAAATGCCCTACTGGGTCAGACCAAGGTCCATTAAGCCCAGTATCCTGTTTCCAACTGTGGCTAATCAAGGTCACAAGTTCCTGTCAGGTTCCCAAAAAGGTACACAGATTCCACAGTGCTTATCCTGGGGTAAGCAGTGGATTTCCCTGTTCCTCTTTAAAAAATGGTTTATTTTCTCCAGGAACTTGTTCAAACCTTTTTTAAACCCAGCTACACTAATAGCTTTTACTAAATCTTCTGGTAACAAATTCCAGAGTTTGATTACTCGTCGTTGAAAAAATGTTTTCTCTTATTAGTCCTAAATGGGCTACACTGTAGCTTCATTAAGTGTCCCCTTGTCTTTCTACATTTTGAAGGAGTAAACAATCAGTCTACATTTACCCATTCCACTCCATTCATTAATTTATAGACTTCTATCATATCTCCCCTCAGCCATCTCTTTTCAAAGTTGAAGATCCTTAACATTTTAAGCCTCTTCTCATAGGGGTTATCCTTCCATCCCTTTTTTCCATTTTGGTAGCTCTTATCCATACCTTTTCTAATTCCGCTGTATCCTTTTTAAGATATGGCGACCAGAATTGTACAAAGTATTCAAAGTGCAGTTGCACCATGGAACGAAACAGAGGCATTATAATAACCTTGGTTTTGTTCTCCATTCCTTTCCTTATGATTCCCAGCATTCTATTTGCTTTCTTGGCCACCGCTTCTTTGTAGTCTTCCTCTAGCTTCCCATCCATGTTGTCTCTGTATGCAAGCTTTTTGGAACAGCTTATTGCAGGACATTCTTATAAAATGGCCATATCAAGTAATTTGTTTGATATATTGGAGGATAGATCTCTTCCTTTTTTACTTAAATGGAGCAGAATAGATAATGGCATGTAAATAATACCTAGAAAAGAAGCAAATGAGGCATGAAAAAATGTTTCGCTTTGACCCGGTGAAAAGCGGGATATAAATGCAGTTAAATAAATAAATAAATAAAATAAATGACAGGTAAGTTGATATTTTCTCAGAAATATCCTGTCTTCCTTGAGACCATATGTATAAAAGGTAAACACAGTTTTCTTTAGCAGCATGAATGTGCACTGAATAAGTTAAAGGTGTTTTATCATTTAAATCAAAATTGGACCTCATGGTTGGTAGAGTTTATGAAAAGAAGAGAGACTGTTAGTGACTTTTGTTGTACCAAAAATAACAACAGGGCTAGTTATAGTGGTCACTGTGTACAAGAATAAGAAAAACATTGTAGGCTGCAGAATTGTCAGAACAGTTATTATAGCAGTATTTTTACCACATTCACAACAAGGGGACATTGTAGAATAATTTCTCTTTTTGATTAATGCATTCACTGAGGATCTTCAGTAGAAGCTATGAATCAGAGAATAAGATATAGACCAAGAGGTTCTTATCTCCAGGAACAAGCAGGAATGAGTCTTCACATATGGGTACGTCGGTACCGACGGAGCCTGCGCGGGAATGCTCCCCAGCGTCCAATTAGAAAGCTTTTGGGAGCATCCCACAACGCCTGCGTGCTGCCTTCCCGCCTTTCCCAACTGCCTCTCTCCAGTTTTTGTTTTTCCGCGGAGCCGGCAGGACGTACTCCTGTCACCGCAGAACATTCTTCTTTTTTATTTTTGTTTTTTGTGGTCGCGTCTGCCTTCCCTCGACGCCACTGGTACCGCCGGTGCTTTTCTTTCTTTCTTACTAAAAATTTCTTTTCTTCTAAGGAAATTTTTTCCTGTTTAGTGCCTGACAGTGATTTTGGCCACTAGGCCTCTATCCTTTCTATCATGGAAAAGCCAGCCACTATCCTTAAGAAATGCTCAAAGTGTGGTGGTACAAATTTAATTTTAGACACTCATACTTGGTGTCTACAATGTTTAGGTCCTGACCATTGCCCACGGGAGTGTCTCTCCTGCAGGAGCTTAAATAGAAGAAGTCTTCAGGATCGAACACAACTCGATACTCTGTTCACATCAGACACGATGTTACCAGCCAGAATATCTTCTTTCTCACAGGATCAGGTAACCAAACAAAAGTCTGTTAAGACTAGCCAGTCCTCGAGTGGTAGATCTCCTGCTCAGCATCGAGATGCCTCCGGCGTTGCCCTCGAGGACATGTTGGAAATAAAACCTCGGCGGGAGTCTTCGGGCTCCAAAGCATTAATGGGGTTTTGGGTTGTTCCTGAGGTTCTTACCTCCATGGACATACCCGGGCTATGCTCGGTGGTTGTGGCCACTTCGAGCGGTACCGACACCCCGGCATCGGCCATGGTGATGGATGAGATATTCCTCACCAATGAACGTAGTCTAGCGAATCTCTCAGCTACTTCGCTACCGCTAGAGTTGCTGCAGACCGTTCCTCGACTATCGGTATCTGCTTTGGTACCGGTACGGGTATCGACATCGGTGTCGGTACCATCGATGCTTGCTTCGACAGACTCGCTTACTTCGATGCCGAGCCTGGAATCGCTCTCTAGCATGGAGGATTCGGTACAGACTCGTCTCGGTACCGACCTCGGGCGGTACCGAAGACATCTCTTTAAAGAAAATCCGATGCTTCATCCTTTCAAATCATAAGAACATAAGATATGCCATACTGGGTCAGACCAAGGTCCATCAAGCCCAGTATTCTGTTTCCAACAGTGGCCAATCTAGGTCATATGTACCTAGCAGTTTCCCCAAGGGACACAGGTTCCACAATGCTTGTATTGGTTCAAGCATTGATATCCTGGGTCCCTTCTTAATAATGGTTTATGGACCTTTCCTCCAGGAACTTGTCCAAACCTTTTTTAAACCCAGCTACACTAACAGCCTTTACTACATCCTCCGGTAACAAATTTCAGAGTTTGATTACACGTTGAGTGAAAAAATATTTTCTTTTATTAGTCTTAAATAGTTTACCCTGTAGCTTCATTGCATGTCCCCTAGTCTTTCTATATTCTGATAAGGTAAACAATCGATCTACGTTTACCCGTTCCACTCCGTTCATTAATTTATAGACTTCTATCATATCTCCCCTCAACCGTCTCTTTTCCAGGTTAAAGAGCCCTAACCTTTTTAGCCTTTCTTCATAGGAGTATCCTTCCATCCCCTTTACCATTTTGGTGGCTCTTCTCTGAACCTTTTCTAAAATCGCTATATCCTTTTTAAGATACGGCGACCAGAATTGCACACAATATTCAAGGTGCGGTCTCACCATGGAACGATATAGAGGCATTATAATATCCTTTGTTTTATTTTCCATTTCATTCCTTATCATACCTAGCATTCTATTTGCTCTCTTGGCCACTGCTGCACACTGGGCCGAGGGTTTTAACATGGTATCCACAATGATGCCTAAATCTTTTTCCTGGGTGGTGGTTCCTAATGTGCAACCTTGCATCGTGTAACCATAGTTTGGGTTGTTCTTCCCTAGGTGCATAACCTTGCACTTCTCCACATTAAATTTCATCTGCCATTTTGATGCCCAGTCTTCCAATTTATCAAGATCCTCTTGCAATTTTCCACAATCCTCTTGGGTTTTAACAACTTTAAATAGTTTTGTGTCATCTGCAAATTTGATAACCTCACTCGTTATTCCACTTTCCAGGTCATTTATGAATATGTCAAAAAGCAGCAGACCCAGCACAGATCCCTGGGGTACACCACTATTCACCTTTCTCCATTGGGAAAATTGGCCATTTAGCCCTACCCTCTGCTTTCTATCTTTTAACCAGTTCCTGATCCACAATAGTACACTGCCTCCTATCCCATGACTCTTTAGTTTTGCCAAAAGTCTCTGATGAGGGACCTTGTCAAAGACTTTCTGAAAGTCGCGATACACAATATCAACCGACTCACCTTTGTCCACCTGATTATTCACTCCTTCAAAAAAACATAACAAATTAGTAAGACAAGATCTCCCTTGTCTAAAGCCATGTTGGCTGTCTCCCATTAGGTCATGACTATCTACATGCTGAGTAATTTTATTCTTTATGATGGTTTCTACCATTTTTCCCGGTACTGATGTCAGGCTCACCGGTCTGTAGTTTCCCGGATCACCCCTGGAACCCTTTTTAAAAATTGGTGTTACATTGGCGATTCTCCAATCTTCAGGTATTAGAGATGATCTTAATGATAGTTCACAGATTACTAATAGCAGGTCTGCAGTCTCATATTTCAGTTCTTTCAACACCCAGGTGATTTGCTACTCTTCAGTTTATCTAATAGTTGTAATACATCTTCCCGATGTATCAATATTTCCTTCAATTCTTCCGCACCTTTAAATACCACTTCAGTCATGGCTAACATCCCTACATCTTCCTCAGTAAAGACCGAAGCAAAGAATTCATTCAGTCTCTCTGCTATCGCCTTGTCGCCTCTTAGTGCTCCTTTAACCCCTTTATCATCTAACGGACCAACTGACTCTCTCACAGGTTTTTTGCTACGAATGTACTTGAAAAGGTCTTTACTTCGCGTTTTTGCTTCCGCAGCAAGCTTCTTCTCAAATTCTCCCTTTGCCTGCCTTATCAATGCCTTGCATTTGACTTGCCAGTGCTTGTGCTGTTTTCAGGTTTCATCGTTTGGCTCTTTTTTCCATTTCCTGAAAGATGCTTTTTTGGCAACAGCCTCTCTGACCTCACCTTTAAACCATGCTGGCAGTTTTTTGGACTTTCTTCCACTTTTCTTAAAGCGTGGAATACAGCTGGTCTGGGCTTCCAAGATAGTATTTTTCAACAACAGCCAAGCCTGATGTACTTCTTTAACCTTTGCAACTGCTCCTTTTAGTTTTTTCTTAACTGTTTTCCTCATTTTATCATAGTCTCCCTTTCGAAAGTTAAAAGGTAGTACTGTGGATTTCCTTACTATCCCTCCTCCACTAATTAAATCAAAGGCGATCATGCTATGATCACTATTGCCAAGTGGCCCCAACAACCTTATCTCTTGCACTAGATCTGGTGTTCCACTAAGGACTAGGTCTAATATGGCTTCCCCTCTGGTCGGTTCATGAACCAGCTGCTCCAAGAAGCAGTCATTTATTTCATCTAGGAACTTTGTCTCCTTAGCATGTCCTGACGTGACACTGACCCAGTCGATACCGGGGTAGTTGAAATCACCCATTATTATTACTGCGCTGTAACTTTTGTTAGCTTCCTTGATTTCTTTGAGCATTTCATCATCCATTTGGTCATTCTGGCCAGGCGCTCGATAGTACACCCCCACTGCCATTGCCTTCCCCCTTTTACATGGAATTTCAATCCATATAGATTCTACAGCAGATTTTGTTTCCTGCAAAACTTTAATCCTGTCTGACTCAATGCCCTCTCTAACATAGAGCGCAACCCTTCCACCAATTTGATCAGCTCTATCATTTCGATATAGTTTGTACCCAGGTATCACAGTGTCCCACTGGTTGTCCTCCTTCCACCATGTCTCTGATATTCCAATCATATCTAACCTTTCATTTAGTGCTATATATTCTAACTCTCCCATCTTATTTTTTAGACTTCTAGCATTTGCATACAAGCATTTTAGAGAATGTATTTTATTCATATTAATTTGGCTATTGTTAGACATGGGTAATTTGGGATCTTTAAGCTCTGTCTGCTCCATACTTGAGGGCATTTGGGCTACTTTACTCTTTTGTGGAACCTCTCTACTTTTGGTAGTATCCTTCAAAGATACATTCTTCCGAACCATCCGCTCTTGGGCGACTGTTGGCTTTCCCTTAATATCTAGTTTAAAAGCTGCTCTATCTCCTTTTTAAAGGTTAATGCCAGCAGCCTGGTTCCATCCCGGTTAAGGTGAAGCCCATCCCTTCGGAAGAGCCCCTCCTTTCCCCAAAATGTTCCCCAGTTCCTAACAAATCCAAAACCCTCATCTCTGCACCATTGTCTCATCCACGCATTGAGACTCCGGAGCTCTGCCTGCCTTATGGGTCCTGCGCGTGGAACAGGAAGCATTTCAGAGACTGCTACCCTGGAAGTTCTGGATTTCAACTTCCTACCTAAAAGCCTAAATTTAGCCTCCAGAACCTCCCTACCACATTTTCCTATGTCATTGGTACCGACATGTAGCAAGACAGCAGACTTCTCCCCAGCACTATCTAAGACCTTATCTAGGTGGCGCGTGAGGTCCGCTACCTTCGCACCAGGCAGGCATGTTACCAGGCAATCCTCACGTCCACCAGCCACCCAGCTATCTACATTCCTAATGATCGAATCACCAACTATAACGGCTGTCCTAACCCTTACCTCATGGACACATGGCCCTGGAGAAATGTCCTCGGTGCGAGAGGGTTTTAAATCACCTGGAGGACAGGTCCTAGTTACAGGATCACTTCCTGCCACACCAGGGTGATGCTGTCCTGTCACGTGACCTCTCTCCTCCATGGCAACAGGGATGCTGCCAGACTGGAGGTGGGACTTCAGGACTGTATCCCTGTAGGTCTCGTCTATGTACCTCTCTGTCTTATGCTTTCCAAGTCTGCTACTTTAGCCTCTAGAGAACGGACTCGTTCCCTGAGAGCAAAGAGCTCCTTGCACCTAGTGCACACGTAAGACCTCTCACCAATTGGGAGAAAATCATACATGTGACACTCAATGCAAAAGACTGGAAAGCCCCCATCCCGCTGCTGGACTGCTGTCTGCATCTTAGTTTTAAGTTTGTGTTTAGATCTAAGTTTTTTACTTACTAAGGCTTGCTATGGATATTTATACTAATAAAACTGTACCTAATATGTGTAATATACCTTGTTCACCTGAAGCTTAACTGATCTCAGGTCCTTAGTGTATGACTGATTTGGGTAATGAGCTTCACCTGAGAGCACCTCCTGTCTTTTAAGATGTGTAAGTACCTATAAAGCTACGATTATCCCAAGGGTGGGTGGGTGTGTTGAGGGAGGGAGGGAAATAACACTTATTAAAAGAGGGCTGCTACACAGTACCCTGTCTTGTGCTGCTGAGGTAAGCTATATTCTGATTTGATTTAAATTATAGCTGTTAGCTGCTGCTAGGCTCTAACTTCTTATGAAATTTAAGCTACAAGTTCTCTGCTGGGTTCTAAATTTAACCAGAAAGCTCTCTTCTGTGTTTTAAATTTAAGCTAAAAGTACTTTGCTGTTACTAGGCCCTGAGTGACTATTAAATTTAAACTACAAGCTCTCTGCTGGGTATGAAATGTAACCAGAAAGTTCTCCTCTGTGTTTTAAAACTAAAAGTACTTTTCTGATGCTAGGCCCTGAGTGACTATTAAATGTAAACTACAAGCTCTCTGCTGGGTTCCAAATGTAACCAGAAAGCTCTCTTCTATGTTTTAAATTTAAACTAAAAGTACTTTGCTGTTACTAGGCCCTGAGTGACTATTACATTTAAACTACAAGCTCTCTGCTGGGTATGAAATGTAACCAGAAAGTTCTCCTCTGTGTTTTAAATTTAAACTTAATCTGCTGCTACTAGGCCCTGACTGATTTAACAAAAAATAGTGGGTTCACAGATTAATTAGCTTTAATACAAAGAATTCCTTTTAGAAAATTACCAGAAGTATATACTCACAGTTGCAGATCTCTCTCCAGAAGTAACAGTCCCTTTTTCTAGTCTTCCGATCCCGATGACTGGGATGAATCCATCGGTACCACTGCTGAATTTTCAACAATTCCAGCCTTTACCCCTCATTTCAGAGGGTCCTCCTCAGGGGAGATATTTCTTTTCAAGCTTTTCTGCTTGATATGGCAAAGTTACTTGCCATTTCTATACCTGGTAAAGAATCTATACCAGGGGATTCAGAGACTGCAATTCCCCTGGATTCCAAAGGAGAGGTGATCATGCTTCCTTTGCCTCAGATCTTACAAGATCTACTATTAAGAATGTAGGAAACTCCTTTAACAGTATCCCCACATTCTAAGACACTTGACACTATGTGCAAGGTGCCACCTTCTCCAGGTTTTCAAAAGACTCAACTTCCTCATCATTCTGTTGTTGTAGAATCAGCAATGAGGCGTATTAAGAGTGCAAAGAAGCACTCCTCTTATCCGCCAGGTCGTGAGTCTAGGACTTTAGATGCCTTTGGATGTCGATGTTTCCAGGCATCCATGCTTTCAGCAAGAATCATCTCATATATTTTCTATATGGGATTATCTCTTGAAGAAGTCACAAAGAACTTAAAGCTTTTCAACCCTTTTCTTCAAAAACATAAAAGAGCAGACTATTCCCTATTAATCTGTCATGCTCAAAATTTCTCTATGTTCCTTAATCATAAGAACATAAGATATGCCATACTGGGTCAGACCAAGGTCCATCAAGCCCAGTATTCTGTTTCCAACAGTGGCCAATCTAGGTCATATGTACCTAGCAGTTTCCCCAAGGGACACAGGTTCCACAATGCTTGTATTGGTTCAAGCATTGATATCCTGGGTCCCTTCTTAATAATGGCTTATGGACCTTTCCTCCAGGAACTTGTCCAAACCTTTTTTAAACCCAGCTACACTAACAGCCTTTACTACATCCTCCGGTAACAAATTCCAGAGTTTGATTACACGTTGAGTGAAAAAATATTTTCTTTTATTAGTCTTAAATAGTTTACCCTGTAGCTTCATTGCATGTCCCCTAGTCTTTCTATATTCTGATAAGGTAAACAATCGATCTACGTTTACCCATTCCACTCCGCTCATTAATTTATAGACTTCTATCATATCTCCCCTCAGCCGTCTCTTTTCCAGGTTAAAGAGCCCTAACCTTTTTAGCCTTTCGTGCTTCCCTGGACTGTTTTGAGTCTATTAGCAGAACCTCTGCTATAGCCATAGGCGCATGGCCTGGCTCCAAGCTTCAGACTTGGTCAAATGTGTACAAGAAAGGCTGGGAAATACTCCTTGTACTGGTGAGAATCTCTTTAACAAGGATGCTTTATTCCAAGCTAATCAGTTAAACACTGATATTGTTGCTTTCAGAGGATTGTCAAAACTTTCCTCTATCCAAGCTGGTAAAAAATCTCCTAACAAACTTTATCCTCCTAAGGGAAAAAAGTTTTACCCATCTTCTACCCATCATGCAGATGTTTCCAAACAAGGGCAACATCAAACCAGGCTAAGAAGATCAAAACCTCAACAGGCTCAGCAAACCCAGCAGTCGCAGGGTTTCTGATATTTTATTCATTAAATCTCTTTTTCCTGTTTGAGGTTTAGAGCCTGTAACCTACTTCTTATCAACAGAAGCATTTACGGTTCATCTCATCCTTACTGAGATATCAGTGATACACTGACTCGATCCTCGGCTCTAGGCATGAATCTCTTGCCATAAGAGAAATCCGTTCTTTTAGCTCCAAGAGCTTTAGAGGATAATCATGCCCTACAGGTAACAGGTTTCTCCTCTCCTTTTTAAAGGAAAAGAAGGAGTAACAACTATCAACAAGGTAGGCTATGACCTTCACCTTGGCAGTTTTCCTGTACGAGGATATCTCATACTTTTGACTGCAAGGGGACTTTACTTTTTCAGGAACTTACCAAATTGTAAGTCTTCTCAACTCTGTATTACTTTATATCCCTCTTACTCGAGACATTCAGTCTCTAAGAGTGATACTATTCAACTGGAGGGCTTATTTTTTAAGCCCATAGGTTTTTCTTCAATACCTATTCCAGTAGGTGGTTTCCATTCAGAGTTTTCTTCCCCTTTGCAATCTTCTCAAAAATTTCTTTAAGACAGCTTATCAGACGATAATGGAGTCTTACCTCTCCTAGTTATGTCTGTCGGTCCTTTTCCAATCTGTAGGACCTAACTTTTTCTGCTGCCTTAACAGATAATTCCAAGAGAGGTTCCCCAACCCACTTGGACAGTTTGTCATTGCAGGCAATGGGCCTGTCTACTATTCTTAGCCATCTTCAGTTCTTTTTGGCTCCAACAGAATAGCTTAGGTTGTCTACTGGCAATTAAACAGCCAGATCTCACCTGAGCAACCTGCAGCAAGCTCTCTGCAATTATACAAGAAAGCTCTGCAACTATGGGCCTTTGCCAGAGAGTGTCAGAGCCATTCCTAGTAGGTAACTTCCAGATGGTTAAAAAGGCTTTGCCCAGTCATGCTCCTACATGACTGGTGTTTTTCCTACTCTTACCATCTTCCTTAAACTTTCCTTTTAAGGAAAGGGAACCAGGGCTTGGACCACGTGAAAGCATAAAGAGCTGCTCAATTCCCTGGGTTGTTCCACATGTCCAGTGGAACTCTTTCAACAGGGATGCATTCTTTTTCACTGCAGTCGGTCCTTGGTCTAATACTTTCCTTCTAATTCCCAATACTTCATTGAAGCTTAGGCTGGACAAAGAACGCATGATACTCATATTGCCCTCATAAGAGGGAAAACATGGTATCCCCTTAGGTTGCGTCTTCTTCTCCAGTGACTACACTGAAGTTATAGAAGGATCCAGACTTGCTGTCTTAAGACTAAGGATCTCCTCTGCACCCCCCCTTCACGTAGGCCTCCAGTCCTGGTTATTCAAGGGCTAGAATCTTTAAGGAAATCTAGACCTCTCCTTCTGAGTAAGAGCATTCCACTGGCTCTTCCACTTATAACCAGAAAGAGATTCTCTATCCATGTTCTCAAGCAGGTGTTACCCCTTCTTGTTATTAGATGAATCTCTCTATACATATATGTATTCAGATATGTATATATGGGTGTGTGTATATATATATATATATGTGTGTGTGTGTATATCTGACACTGAAAGATTTGTTATTGTCCATATCAATGCTGTTCCAGCATACCATAAGGTTTTACAAGGACAACCAATTTCTGTGGTAATTAGAAGATACCTTCTTTTACCGTAACCTTTCAGGTGATGTTACATCTGAAGCTCTCCATGTAATGTCATTATCCTAAGTGACATCAATTAGGAAAGACATTACTGATCTTCAAGGAATTGGAGGCTACAGCGCCTACTACAAATGTCATTGTCTTTCATTTGGATAAAGGTGTCTTACAGACCCATCCTTTTTCTGCAAGGAATGTTTCTACCTTTTCGTCCAAATCAATCAGATTTCTCTCCTCTTTTTCCTAGAACCTTATTTTGCTCCAAGGACAAAGAGCTTTAAACCTTACCCAACAGAGGCTTCAGCTTTTCCACCGAAGTCCTACCTCATTAAACTCCCCCAGTTTTTTCTTCTGGGATTAGTTCTAGTCATTAAGGCTTCTGACCTCTACCTCTATTGCAAAATTTATTTTCCTCTACTTCGCAGTGAGGTAATTTCTTGAGGATACTGTACTGGCTCTTAGTAGCAGACCCATATTAGCCTCAATAAACACTTCGCAATACTTTTGAGTAAGGTCCACATTGGAATATTGTAATTCAATATTTACTGACAATTATGATCTACACAAGGACTCCTTTCTACACGCCTTGTTTAGTCAAGCTGTTCCACAGCACACCTCTTTTTAATTCAACTCCTACCCTCCATCCCTGGGATGCCTGAGGTTCTGGGAAATAGCATGGCCCATCCTTTAGATCTGCAACATGCTGGGACCTCCTCTAGGCATCTTTATCTTGGGAGTCCCCCCATATGTGAAGACTCATTCCTGCTTGTTCCTGGGGATAGCACCGTTACTTACCTGTAACAGGTGATCTCTGGGAACAGCAGGAATAAGTCTTCACAACCCACCCACCTCCCCTAGGAGTTGTAACTCTCTATCTCTCTCTTTCCCTTTCCTTTCTCTCTCTCTCTTTGTCTCAGCTTTAAAACTCAACTGGAGAGAGGCAGTTGGGAAAGGCGTTAAGGCAGCACACAGGTGTTGTGGGTTGCTCCCAAAAGCTTTCTAATTGGACGCTGGGAAGTGTTCCCGCGCAGGCTCCGTCGGTACCGACGTACCCATATGTGAAGACTTATTCCTGCTGTTCCCAGAGATCACCTGATCTCCAGGAACAAGCAAGGAATGAGTCTTCACATATGGGTACGTCGGTACCGACGGAGTCTGCGCGGGAACGCTTCCCAGCGTCCAATCAGAAAGCCTTTGGAAGCATCCCAACACGCCTGCGTGCTGCCTTCCCGCCTTCCCAACTGCCTCTCCTCAGTTTTTGTTTTTCCGCAGAGCCGGCAGGACGTCGTCCTATCACCGCAGAAAATTCTTTTTATTTTTTAGTTTTCTTGTGGTCGCGGCTGCCTTCCCCGACGCCACCGGTACCGCCGGTGTTTCTTTTTTCTTTTCTTGTAAAATTTTTTCCTTTTTAAGGAATATATTTTTCTTCCTTAGTGTCTCACGGTTCTCAGGCCTTCTAGGCCTCTCCATTTTCCTTCATGGAACCGCCAGCCACTTTCCCCAAGAAATGTACAAACTGTGGCGGTACAACTTTATTTTTAGACACTCACAATTGGTTTCTAACCTGCTTGGGTCCTGTCCTGACCATTTTCCTCCGGAGCCCTCAGGCAATAGTATTGTGAGAAGTTTTCAACATAGAGTTCCCCTCGACACACGGTCCCCCTCCAACTTCAGGGCACCGACCATATCTTCTTCTACACAGGATCAGGTGACCCAAAAACAGTCTGTTAAGACTAGCCAGTCCTCGAGCGGCACTTCTCATGCACAGCATAGAGATGCCTATGGCCTTGTCCTCGAGAATCCACTGGCTTCAAAACCCCGGTGGGAGTCCTCGGCCTCCAAAGCCTGTGTGGGGTTTCAGGTTGTTCCTGAGGTTCACCCCTCACAGAACATACCTGAGCCATGCCCGGTGGTGGCATCCACTTCGAGTGGTACCGATACCCCGGCATCGGCACTGGTGTTGGATGAAACATTCCTCACCAAGGATCGTCATCTGGCGTCCTCGGTACCTGCGGGGCCAGTGGATACGCTCCAGATCGACCTTCCAGTATCGGTATCGACACCGATACTAGTACCGACATCGGTACCCTCCAGACGTGCATCGATAGACTCGCTTCCTTCGATGCCAATTCTGGAATCGATCTCCAGTCTGGAGGACTGGGTACCGACTCGCCTTGGTACCGACTGCTGTCAGTACCGAAAACTCGGTTCCGATAATTCGGATCCGCAACTCTCGGTTCCTCCGATACCGTTAGAGTTGCCACCGGCTGGTCTTCATCCACCAGTATCAGATACGGTACCGAGATCGGTACCGATATCCACAGTACCATTGCTGTCGGTACCTTCCATGCTTCTCTCGTCAGGCTCGCTTCCCTCGATGCCGAGTTTGGAATCGATCCCTAGCATGGACGATCTGTTACCGACTGTCGCTGGTTCTTACCTGCAGTACCAGCGACCACCATCTAAGGATCCCATACTGCACCATTCAGGATTTTCTATTCCTATATACTTGAATAGATCCCTCGGTGCCAACGCTAGTTCTTCATCAGATCTAGCCTATCCAAGGGAAGTTCCCTCTGGGGATCCTTCTTTCCAGACTTTCCTCCTGGATATGGCAAAATCACTTGCCATTCCTATTCCTGGACAAGATCCTACACAGGGGAATACAGAATACCTCTCTGTTCCTAGCAAAGCAAAGGAGAATATAATGCTTCCTTTGCATCATTCTTTGCAGGATCTCCTTCTACGAATGTGGGAAGCTCCTTTAAAGGTACCCCACCTTCCAGAGCAACTGATCTCCTACATCAGGTGCCCCCCTCTCCAGGGTTTCAAAGGACTCAACTTCCTCATCATTCCATTGTGGTAGAATCAGCAATGAGGCAAGTGAAGAGTAATAAAAAGCACTCTTCTTGTCCGCCAGGTCTTGAGTCTAAGACACTAGATGCCTTTGGACGTCAAACCTTCCAGACATCCATGCTTTCAGCAAGAATTCTCTCATATATTTTTTATATGGGTCTATCTCTTGAGGAGGTCACAAGGAAATTACATCTTTTGACTCCTTTTCTTCAAGAGCCCAGGAGTAAAGACTATTCCTCACTGGTTAGTCATACTCAAAATATCTCTAGGTTTCTTACTCGTGCTACCCTAGACTCCTTTGAGTCTGTTAGCAGGACTTCTGCTCTAGCTATAGGGGCACGACGTAGAGCCTGGCTTCAAGCTTCAGACTTGGACAAATGGGCACAAGAAAGACTGGGAAATACTCCTTGCACTGGAGAAAATCTCTTCAACAAGGAGTCTTTACTCCAGGTTACTCAGTTATCCACTGACTTTCCTTTTTCCAGAGGCTGTTCTACGCCGCCTTCTTTCCCAGTAGGTAGGAAATGTCCTACCAAACTTTCTTCCCCTAGGGGGAGAAGGTTTTACCCATCTGCCCATCATACAGATGTTCCCAAACAGGGGAAACATCGCCCTGGTCTGAAGAATCCACAACCTCAACATGGTCAACAAACCCAGCAGTCGCAGGGTTTCAAATAGATCATTGTCCCTCTTGGTTGGTGGTTAGGATGGCAGTCTGCTTCCTTCACTGGCAGTATCTGCACTAAATTTATCCTAACCTACCTAGATATCTCTTCATGAGACATCTTTTTTTCTAAGAGTCTTTATGATGATCATGCCCATACTTAACAGTTTCCTCTTCCTCTTGAAGGAAACAGAGGTAACAACTCTCAATAGACAGTTGTTTCCCTCTACTGGCATGTATCATCTCACCTGTCAGAGACTTCCTCCATAGTCGGTCTCTTGCAACTCTGTCTTACCTCCCTCTTACTACAACATTTGGTTTGTAAAAGTGTCCCTTTTACACTGGTAAGCCCCTATGGTCCTCTACCTGTTCTACCGGGGGATTCTCCCTTCTGGAGTTGTCTCCCCGCCTTGTTACCTTAGGGCAGCTCATCAGACAATAGGAACTCCTACCATGTCTGTTGTTCTTTTTTCCCAATCTAAAAAAGGAAGAGGGAAAAGAAATTTTCCACGCTGCCCTGGTAGTTGCTGCAGATACAGCAATTCCTAGTGGTTAACCACTGGTTTTGTTCACTACACAACCAGGGATTCCCCTCCACTAGCAATCCTCCTAGCCTCAGTGCTAAGTCCCAAACTGGTCATCAACCTCGTTTGGGAAACCCTATTATCACAGTCTGGTTGGTTAACTTCTATTCTTCGCCCCCTTGTCCTTGGCAGAATAGCTGGTTACCTGCTGGCTTTCCACAGCCAGTTTTTTCTTCTAACCAACCTGTAGCATGCTCTCTGCATCTCTACAGAGTAGCTTTACACTATGGGCCCTTGCTAGAGAGCATCAGTATCTTGCCTAGCAGATAACCCCAGATGGTCAGGAGGGGTTCCCCCAGTCATGTTCCATGCCTGGCAGGTATTCCCTACCCTTACCATCTCATCTTAAATCTCTTTTGAGGCATAAGCCTCAGGCCTTTCATTATGTGAAAACCTAAAGGAGGGCCAATTCCCTGGCTTGGCCCATATCTCCTTGGCTCTTCTCGTCAGATAATTTTCTTCAATGGCAGCTAGAGGACGCCTAATACCCATCTTGCCCTCATAAGCGGGTCACTAGGGTATCTTCCTCCACGGGCGTCCTCTATCCATTCTCCATACTGCAATTCTGGAGAAATCTGGACTTCCTGTCTGCAGACTGAAGTTATCCTCTGCAATTTTCACGTAGGCCATCCTGGTTATTCAAGAGCTCAAATTCTGCAAAAAATTCAGACTTCTTCTTGTCAAGGAGACCTTTCCTCTGACTCTCCCAGTCATAACCAGGAAAAGAGGATTCTCTATGTATCTATTCAAGCAGGTATCAACCTTCTTGCTGTCAGATGAATCTTCCTCTCTCCCTATATCCCTAGGGGGGATGAGGTTCTATGGACATCTCTCCATCCACATACCTGGAGACATGTGTCTATATGCCTACATATTCATATAGGTATATATAGATATATATAGATACATATATACTTATCTATATCTATCTGTGTGTCTTCTGCCCATCCATATCTCTTTATAGATATATGCATATATACCCTATATGTGTATATATGTAAGTGTATATATATAATTTATAGATATAGTGAGATATATTTTTAGATAGATCTGTATCCATCTACTTATCTATCTGTCTGTTAGGTTCAGATATCCTTACATTCCTATATGATCCTGACAAATGGGCACTACCCCTATCAATGCTGTGCCAGCATACTTAGGGGGCTACACTTATAACCACTTCCTGTGGTAATTAACCAACTTTTTCCTTACCATAACCTTTTAAGGTTAGGTACTCCTGAAGCTCTCCATGTACCTTTTTTCTTTCCTAATTGACCCCATTTAGGAAAGACATTGCGGAGCATCAGTTACTCTAAAGCTTAGCGCTCCTGAGTCTGTCCTTACTGTCTTATCAGATACAAGGGTCTCCATACCCTTTCTCCCCTACATGGACTGATTCCAACCCCAGTCCAGTTGGGTCAGACTCATTTTTTCTCTTGGTCCAAGGTTTGTACTGTTTTTGGACCAAAACAGCTTAAGCTTTCTTTCATAGTACCTTCTGCGTCTCCGCTGAAGCTCTACCTCTTATACTACCCCAGTTTTTCCCCTGGGGCTATTTCTCACCCTGAAGGGTTCTGACCTCCACTTGTTTTTGTTCTACTTTATTACCTCTACTTCTCAGTGAGGTACCCCTTGAGCACATTCACTGGCTCTTCTAACAGATCCATATGTAGCTCAGTGGACTTGTGCAGTGCCAACAAGGGAGGCCCAGATTACAATATTATACTACTAAATGCCCTCTATACAGGGTCTTCCCCTTTTGAAGCCCTGTTCTAGCCAGCTGTTCCACAGCTCCTTTTCTGTATTCAACTCCTACCCTCCATCCCCAGGATGCCTGAGGTCCTGAGGAATAGCATGGCTCGTTCTAGACTTGCAACATGCTAGGACTCCCTCTGGGCATCTGAGCTTGGGAGTCCCCATATGTGAAGACTCATTCCTGCTTGTTCCTGGAGATAGCACAGTTACTTACCTGTAACAGGTGATCTCTGGGAACAGCAGGAATAAGTCTTCACAACCCACCCACCTCCCCTAGGAGTTGCTTTTTCTCTATATCTTTCCCTTCCTTGCTCTCTCTCTCTCTCTCTTTGTTTCAGCTTTAAAACTTAACTGAGGAGAGGCAGTTGGGAAGGAGGGAAGGCAGCACGCAGGCTGTTGGGATGCTTCCAAAGGCTTTCTGATTGGACGCTGGGAAGCGTTCCCGCGCAGACTCCGTCGGTACCGACGTACCCATATGTGAAGACTTATTCCTGCTGTTCCCAGAGATCACCTGTTACAGGTAAGTAACTGTGCTTTACAGGTAAGTAACTGTGCTTTACAAAGGGGCATTAGCTGATAGTGCATGTCTGATGCATGCTAAAAGTGCGCCTTAGACATGCATTGTCAGCTAGTTCTGGGCCATGACTGCACGGGCCGACTCCCAGGCTAACGGTTCATCCTGTGTTAGGGACGTGAGTGGGTGGGTTAGGGGAAGAGAGAGGGCATGTTGAGCTCTGTGCAGGGTAAACACCGTGCGCTAACTGTGTCCCATGCAATTATTGTGGGTTCATTTAACACTACTTCACTAACTATACTTTGCAGCATCCTTCTTTCCCTTGATCTACACAAGCTTCCATGGCCAGATTTAATTTTTTTTGCGCCCGTAGGCAAGACCAGACAGCAAATTCTGGAGAGTGAGGGGAGGGGAAGGAGGCGGTGTCAAAGATATTGAAAAGCCAGAAGAGAAACAGAGGAAGGCCATAATCACACCCCTTTGAAGCAGCACATGCATGTAGTCCTAAAGTTAGTTGTTTAGGAGGTTGCAGATGGTCCAAAATGTGACCACACAGATGTTATCTGGTCATGGTCGGAGAGAATCCATTCTCCAGGACCAAGCAGGAAGTCAGTCCTCACATATGGATGACGTCGGCACCGACAGAGCCCTCGTGCGGAGCATTTCCCCAGCTTTCAAGGAATGCCTTTGGGAATGCAGCACGCATGTGCAGTCCCCTTCCCGCCCAAGGGTGCCATCTTGCTCAGCCTTCCTTTTTCCACGGAGCCCAATGGACGTGAGTTCGTGTCACCCGGGAAAAGTCGATTTTTTTTTTCTGCGATTTTCGCTTTTTTCTTATTCGGTTCGACGCCAGTTCCCCTCCCCGCCTGGGCTCGGTACACCGGTATCGAGTCTGGAATTTCTTTTTTCGTTTTTTGTCCTTCGTGACTAGCGTTCGCGCCTTTTTTGTTATTTTCACTGGCAGCCCGGTCTTTTGACCTTGCAGGGGCCCTTTTTCCCCCGATGGCTGCCAGCGGGTTCAAAAAATGTGATCGGTACAAGAAACTTATGTTACTCACCGACACACATGACTGCTGCCTCCGATGCCTCGGGCCCAACCATGACCCGCTGGTCTGTGGCCCATGCGGCAAAATGTCATCGAAGGCACTTTGGAGCCGTCAGCATCAAGGTGAAATAATTTTTTTGGAGTCCGCGTCCGGCCGGCCCCGGATTTCGTCAGAGGTCTCGACATCTCGGGAGTCTGACCCCGAGCGCCGTCGTGGTTCCTTTGAAAGAGGGTCTCCCACCCAGGAGCACAAAAGGAAGAAGAAGCTTGTGAGGGCGGCGTCGGTGGAGGCCCCTGGGTCCTCGAGGGCCAGGTCGCGTAGCCCTGACGCCGCCCTGGGCTCTCTGAGTCGGAGAGGCCGTCCAAACTACCTTGCATGGAGCTGGAGTCCCTGAGTCACGTAAGTTCTGTTGTCCTCGTGGACTTTCCTCCGGGAGAACCGACGTCGGGCCCGACACCCCGAGTCGGGGCTACTGATTCTCCTGAGTTTGGACTCAGGCTGACGGCCTTGGAGAGCAGCTTGGCTGCCTTCATGGAACAGCAGCGGGTGCTGATCGCCGGTTTAGCCAGTGCATCTGCCCCGACCACCGGGACCTCGACGTCTAAGTCGACCCCGGAGGCCGAGCCGATCCTCGAGTCCATCAAGTCTCGAGTCGATCCTCGGTCAAGGTCCCCCTCGACCTCCCGTGCGGGGCCGAGGTTGTCGATGCCGGTGCCCTCGGCATCGGGGCGGGTGGCACCAAGGCCCACACGGCCGGAGCCGCTCGACGACTCCTCGGAGGAGTCGGCGTGGCAGACGGAGGACGAGGAGTCTCCGGACACCTTCCAGACACGGTGCGTCCCTCAGACTCCCCGGAGTCCGAGCCTTGGAGAAGGTTCCCCCCCTCCCCCCCGGAGGATACCCGGTTCTCGGACTTCGTGAGGTACATGGCCAAGGCTTTGGCATTCCCTGCGGATGCCGAGGAGGAGCCCCGAGCCAAGGAGCTCGATGCCCTCCAGTATGATTTTCCTCCGAAGGAAGCCTTTACTGTACCGGTTCCTCTAATGCTGGAACGGCTGCTCTTCTGTATGTGGGAGGCACCGGCCTCAGCGCTGGTTCTTAGAAAATGGGTCGATTCCATTTATCGAGTCCGTAAGAGCCCTGGGTTCCAAAAGGCGCAGCTAACGCACAATTCCATGGTTGTGGAATCGGCCATGCACTGCCTGAAGAGTCAGAAGATGGACTCCTCAGTGCCCCCTGGCCGGGAGGCTCAGAACCTGGATGCCCTCGGTAGAAAGTGCTTCCAGGGCTCTATGCTATCTTGCCATGTCCAGACTTACCAGCTGTACATGGGCATGTACTTAAGGGACCTGGCAAAGGAGATTGCCGGGTTCTCAGCTGGCCTCTCCGAGGAACCCTTGCAGAGGTTCAAGGCCTTGTCGACAGGGATCTGAGAGTGCTTGAAGTTTATCTCTTGAGTAGCCTATGATGGCTTCGAGGCTTTGGCCCAGGTAGCCGCGGCCGGCATCGGTGCATGCCGTCAGGCCTGGCTACAGTCATTGGACCTGGAGTCATGGGTGCAGGACAAGTTGGTCGATGTCCTGTGCCGAGGCAACAACCTATTCAGTAAGCCCATGACTGAAAAGGCTGCAGAAATCGAGACTGAGACTCTCACCAGGACAAGGCTGTCCAGAAAGACTTCTGCCCCTTCTCAAAAAAAGAAGGGCTCAGGAAAGAAGCCCTTTTTCCCGAGGGATAGTGCTGCCTACAAATCCTACCCTCAATATCAGGCCTCTCCAGCTCTCCAACAGGCCAGCAGGCCAAGGGGCAGGGGCATGGGCCCCGTAAGCAGAAGACCCCCAAGCCGCCAGCTCCAGCTCCTGCACAGCAGGGAGCGAGGTTTTGACTCCCACAGCATAACCTCTTCTCCGCCGGTGGCTCCACTCAGCACAGGAGGTCGGCTGACCCTGTACGCCTACAGGTGGCCAGCCATCACAGGGGATACCTGGGTACTGAGCATAGTCCAAAAGGGCTACATGCTCCACTTCCACCAGCTACCCCCCTCCTATTTTCCAGGGAAGCCTCCAAGACTCTCTCTACACAGGAACCTCCTCCTTCAGGAGTTGACAAGTCTCCTAAAGGAACAGGTGGTGGAACCGTTGCCTCACCACCTGGAAGGACAAGGCTTCTACTCCAGGTACTTCCTGGTACCAAAAGGACAGGAGGCCTCTGGCCTATCCTAGACTTGCGAAACCTAAACAAGTTTCTGGAGAGGGAAAAGTTCAGGATGCTTACCCTTGGGATACTGCTGCCCTACCTCTAGCAGGGAGACTGGCTATGCTCCTTAGACCTAAAGGATGCTTATACTCACATCCTCATTCATCCAGACCACAGACAATATCTCAGATTTGTGATGGGAGGAAACCATTTTCAGTACAGGTACTTCCCTTTGGCCTAGCCTCTGCCCCCAGGGTTTTCACCAAATGCCTGGCGGTGGTGGCGGCTTATCTCAGGAATCAGGAAAGTTTTGTCTTCCCATACCTGGACGACTGGCTCATCAGGGGCTAGTCTCTCCAGGAGGCCCGACAAGCCACTCTTCGCACTGTCTCTCTTCTTCAACATCTGGGCTTTGTCATAAACTATGCAAAGTCCACTTTGCTCCCTTCTCAGAACCTAGAGTTTATAGGGGCAAGATTAGACACCCTTCAGGCAAGAGCCTACTTGCCCGAGGACAGGGCCCACAGACTGATGGACTTTGCCAACCAGTTCCAAAGCAGTTCTCATTTTTCTGCCAGGCGCTACCTGCGCCTCCTGGGCCACATGGCATCCACGGTACATGTGACTCTGAATGCCCGTCTTCACATGCGGGCTGCTCAATGGTGCCTCAGAGATCAGTGGACGCAGGCCACAGGTGACCTCCGAGACAGAGTAAAGGTGTCCAAACCACTTTTGGACTCCTTAGAGTGGTGGCTACATCTCCCAAACCTTCTCAGCGGGGTACCTTTTCAGGCTCCAGCACACACAAGGATGCTGACGACCAATGCTCCCTTAAAGGGCTGGGGTGTACATTGCCAGGGCACGTGCACTCAAGACTGCTTATCTCCTCGAGAGGCCACGCAGCAAATCAGTCTTTTGAAGCTGCAAGCAATCCGCTTAGCTCTGCAAATATTTTCTCATGCCCTCTCTCACCAGTCTGTCCTAGTTCAGATGGGCAATCAGGTGGCAATGTTCTATGTGAACAAACAAGGGGGCACGAGGTCCGGGCTCCTATGTCAGGAAGCACTGGCCCTTTGCTCCTTTGCAGTCAATCAAGGCATGTTTCTCAAAGCAGTTTATCTCCCTGGTCAGGAGAATTTCCTAGCAGACAAGCTAAGCAGGATTCTCCAGCCTCACGAATGGCAGTTGGTAGTCCAGCAGATCTTCCTCCGCTGGGGACTTCCATCCATCGATCTCTTTGCAAGTCCACAAAACCGTCAGCTGCCCAGGTTTTGCTCCAGACAGCCGCATCCCCTGAGGATGGCAGCAGATGCTTTTCTGATCTCTTGGTCTACGGGCCTCCTGTAAGCGTTTCCTCCCACGCCCCTGGTGGCCCGAACTCTGTTCATAATTCTCTGGGACAAGGCCTCGGTGATTCTGGTAGCCCCCAGATGGCCGAGGCAGCCCTGGTTTCCACTTATGCTGCAGTTGGCGGTGGAAACTCCGTTCCCTCTGAGGTTGCAACACAATCTCCTGTCTCAAGAGCAGGGTTCCCTTCTGCACCCCAATCTCATTTCCCTCAATCTGATGGCCTTGCTGCTGAAAAGATAGTGCTAGCTCCCTTACTTCTACCTAAGGAGTTTGAGGAAGTGGTCTTGGCCTCTAGGAGGCAGTCCACCAGAAAGTCCTATGCCCTCAAGTGGCGTAGGTTTACGGTATGGTGTGCTCAGCGCAATGAAGATCCTTTCTCTTGCCTTGTGCCAGTAGTACTGCAGTATTTACTTCAACTTTCAGACCTAGGCCTTAAGTCTAACTCTGTTCGGGTCCACCTCAGTGCTTTGTCAGCGCACCACTCACCACTGGAAGGACAGTCTGTCGGTTCACCCTTTGGTGTCCAGATTTCTCAGAGGTCTGCTTCTATTCAAGCCTCCGGTTTGTCCACCGGCGACTGAGTGGGATTTGAACGTGGTCTTGCAGCAACTTACTCGCCCACCGTTTGAGCCGATGACTACTTGCCATTTGCGCTTCCTCTCTTGGAAAGCGCTCTTCCTGGTGGCTCTTACCTCGGCCAGACCGTGTGAGTGAACTACAAGCTCTGGTTTCTGATGACTGTACACACGGTTCTATAGGAACAGGGTGGTCCTACGGACCCATCCCAAGTTCCTTCCAAAAGTGGTCTCCTCTTTCCACCTCAGCCAGGAGGTGGTTCTTCCGACCTTTTTTCCCAGGCTGTATACAAGCCGGGCTGAAACAGTCTTGCATACCCTGGACTGTAAGAGGGCGTTGTCTTTTTACATAGAACGTATGCGGGGGCATCGAAGGGCTACCCGGCTCTTCGTCTCCTTTGACCCTAATAAGATGGGGTTACCTGTCTCCAAGTGGACGTTGTCCACTTGGGTAGCAGATTGTATCGCCTGGGCGTACAAGGCAACCGACCTCCCCTTGCAGGGTTGAGTCACGGCCCACTGTGTCAGGGCGAAAGCCGCGTCAGTAGCTCATCTCCACTCTGTTCCATTGGCAGACATCTGCCGGGCCGCAACTTGGCCTTCAAGCCAGACTTTTGCAGCCCATTACTGCCTCGAGAGAGTCCCAAAGGGACAGTGCTTCCGGACAGGTGGTACTCTGTAATCTCTTTGAAGTTTAGGCAACTCCTACCCTCCGGCCCTTATGTTGGGCTACCGTACGGGGGCATTCTCAGAGGATATTCTTATCACGAATGCTGAGGCTCTTGAGAGGGAGCCATTTTTTCAGCTTAGGGTTCCCGGTAGTTTAGAGCTGGGGGGTCCCATATGTGAGGGCTGACTTCCTGCTTGGTCCTGGAGAAAGAGTAGTTACTCATCTGTAACAGGTTTTCTCCAGGAGCAGCAGGAATCAGTCCTCACGACCCTCGCTCCTCCCCTGGAGTTGCAGTCATATCCTTCATTTTGTTTTTTGCTGTCTTTTAGCTATGTCATCAGACAGAGCAAGTTGGCACCCTTGGGCAGGAAGGGGGCCGCGCATGCGCGCTGCATTCCCAAAGGCTTTCCTTGAAAGCTGGGGAAATGCTCCACACGAGGGCTCCGTCGGCGCCGACGTCACCCATATGTGAGGACTGATTCCTGCTGCTCCTGGAAAACACCTGTTACAGGTGAGTAACTACTCTTTACAGATGTACCGAGGCAATTGCATTGTCTCCCAATTCAAGAGCACTGTCTGTTTTAAAATGGCAGTGTTAACCTTTAAAATCTTGAGAGAGGGGAGCACAGCTATTTTCTGGAAGTGTTAGAGTGGGTACCAGCCTGGCTGTGTCTTGAGGTCCGCTCGGGGTGTCCGTTGGTGCAGCGCTGGTTTTCCTTCTATTTTTTCCCAACCCGTTGTGCTGCCTTTGCACATTTGTAGTGCTTCACATGCTTGATATGTGCTTACTACACTGTGTGCATCAAGTATTCACTTTAACTGTGTGCGCGGTTGAAGCACGCATTGTTAGTGCCCGTGTGGCCAGAGAACATTTGCCGTGTGCCTTATCAGCGTGCCCTAGGCCTCTGAAACCAGGGTGTTAGCGGTATCTAAGACTTTGATTGTTGGCACAGACATGCTTGCTTCTAAGGAATGCTGCCTGGTCTGCGGAAAGTGACGCATTATGTACCTGGATTCTGGTTTCTGCGATTCTTGCATGGAAGCTTCTGATACACCTTTGGAGGGCCTGTCTCCCCTCTTGCAGTGAGGGGACATGGTTTCCCAGTCCTTATCGTCCACTCTGCAGGAGCAGCGGATGCAAAAGTGAAGAAGGATAATCTCCAGACCTTGGACTCAAGCTCTCGCTCTACTGGCTGCTCCCCTTCTCTTAAGGGCCTGACGGCAAGCCTTTCCCTGCAGGTGGGGGGACTATTTGTGTTAGGAAGCTCTGGTTTTTGGATTGTCATCCCAGAGATTCTTCTCATTTCTGCAGCAAGCTTGGTCCTTCTGGTGAGGCAACTCAGACTTTGATGCCTCCAGGTCCTCTTGCTCTTTTGCTGCTCACTAGGAAGAAGAGCTGGTGGTGTGGGATAGTCGAAGCCCAGCTCCAGGCATCACTTCCTAAGCAATCTCAGCGGAGATTGGAGTCGCATTTCCTTTTGGTTGAGGCCTGGAATCCAGTTCCAATGCTTCTAGCCATGATTCCAACCTTGAGGACAAAATGTCTACTTCAAAGGATCCAGATGATTCCAATATTATCTGCCTGTTCAGGAAGGAGGAACTGGTGGCTCTAGTAGTTCAAGTGTCTTCCACTCTGCATTTGGCTGATCCTCCGGTGGCAGAACGGGCACCAGAGGCACAAACCCTTCTGCTGGGAGTTCGGAAATCTACAAGGGCCTTCCCTTTCAGGAGGTTATCAAGAGCATGATCTGCCTGGAGTGGGATTTGCCCGACTCCCTGGTGAGGGTTCTTAAGAAGCTTTACACTCTTGTCGCAGGAGGATTGCTCACGTGGTTCAGCATGGATGCTAATGTCATGGGGGTCACAAAGTGGACCACCATCCCGTTAGAGCAGGGGTTTTCAACCCAGTCCTCGGGGAGCCCTAGGCCAGTCAGGTTTTGAGGATTCCCAGAATGAATATGGATGAGAAAGATTTGCATGTTCTGCCTTCATTGTGGGAATCCTGAAAACCTGACTGGCCTGGGGTTCCCCGAGGACTGGGTTGAAAACCTATGCGGTAGAGGATGGGGCAACCCTAAAAGACCGCTTGGATCATAAGATGGAAGCTCTCCCGAAGAATCTGTTTTCAACTTCCTCTGTTATTCTCCAGTTGGCTGTGTATGCGGATCTATTGACTCGAGCTGTCCTTCAGTGGATTCATACACTTGCTCCAAGAATCAGCAGCAGCCTTTCTGTCGGATGCTATGTATGATCTCATTTGTTTGGCAGCTAAAGACATTATCCTTTTGACTGTGTCACAATGCTGGCTGTGGCTTTGCCACTTGGCAGCAGACTCTGCCTCCAAGTCTCAGTTGTCCCAACTTGCCTTTAAAGGGAAGATTTTTTTGAAGAGGAAAAGCTGGTTAAGGATTTGGGTGAGTCCAAAGCTCATTGCCTCCCAGAAGATAGGCCAAACGGACATAGGAAGTGAATGGATGCATCTTCTTCCTCGGTATATGCGTATATCTCCAGGAACAAGCAGGAATGTAGTCTTCACATATGGGTATCGTCGGTACCGACGGAGCCTGCGCGGGAACGCTCCCCAGCGTCCAATTAGAAAGCTTTTGGGAGCATCCCACAGCGCCTGCGTGCTGCCTTCCCGCCTTTCCCAACTGCCTCTCTCCAGTTCTTCGTTTTCCGCGGAGCCAGCAGGTCTTTGTTCCTGTCACCGCAGAAAATTCTTCTTTATTACTTTCTTTTTTGTGGTCGCGTCTGCCTTCCTCGACGCTCTACCGGTACCGCCGGTAGTTTTTCTTTCTTTCTTTCTGTCTTTTAAAAAAAAAAATATATATATATATATATATATATATATATATATATATACTTACTTTTTCTTTTTCTCTGGTGCACGCGCCATTTTGGGCCCTAGGGCCAAAATTTTTTTCCGTCATGGAGAAACCTGCTTCAGGTTTCAAAAAGTGCACCAAGTGTGGCGGTACCATCTCCGTCACCAACACCCATGAATGGTGTCTAAAATGTTTAGGTCCTGACTACTCCACTGCAGATTGCATGTCCTGTGCCATGATGTCTGAGAGGTCGGCAGAACCGAGCTGCTAAGCTCAGTACCCTGTTTCCCTCTGATGCAGCTTCGGTAGCATCAACGTCTTCCAGGGCTTCCTCTTCCTCCCGTGGATCTCAGGTAACCAAATATAAGTCCAGCTGGTCCTCAAAGGGTAGATCTCTGTCTAAGCACTGAGATGCCTCTGGCGTTGCCCTTGAGGATTTTGCACCGGCAAAATTGCCCCAGCGGGAGGCTTCGGCTTCCAAAGCATTATCGGGGCTCCAGGACGTTCTCGAGGCATCGACTTCGGCAGAACTCCTGGTGCCATGCTCTGGGGTACCGGCAGTTTTCTCTGGTACCGACATCCAGGCATCGGCAGCGTCAATAGACCAGCGGTTCCTGGCTATTGAACGCAGTCTGGCGGCTCTCCTTGCGGCATCGAAGCCCTCGGAACCGCATCAGACAGTTTCTCCGGTACCGGCACCGATAGCATCGGTATCGACATCCAGTGTCCGCATTACCGGCACCCAATCACCCGATGCCTTCTGGTACCGATACACCGGTACCGATTCATCCCGGTACCGACTTCAGTCGGTACGGGTATCGGGCTCGGCAAGAGCATCCGGACAGACGGTACTTTGAGTCCTCAGAAGATTCTGAGGAGTCTGATAGTTCTGTCGATACCGGAATCTTCTACCTGAGGAGCCTTCCTCCCCTAAGCGCGGGATGTCTCCTCCAGTGGATATCTCCTTCCAGGATTTCATCAGGGAGGTGGCTCGGGGTCTCTCTATTTCTGTGGCTCCTGAATTAGAGCCCAGAGCAAAGGAGCTGGAAATTTTACAATATCCCAAAGCTCCTAAAGAGGCAGCTACTTTGCCCATCCATGAGATCTTGCATGATCTCATGCTCAGAATATGGGAGACCCCTCTTACCACTTCTCCTCATTCTCGTAGACTTGACACTATGTATCGAGTCCCTCCTTGTCCTGGTTTCCAAAAAACTCAGCTCCCTCACCACTCTATTGTGGTGGAGTCAGCTATGAGAAGGATCAGGAGTGCAAAGAGGCATGCCTCTAATCCCCCAGGACGTGAATGCAGAACTTTGGATGCTTTTGGACGTCGTACCTTCCAAGCTTCCATGCTTTCTGCCAGGATCAGTTCCTATATTTTATATATGGGAATGTTCCTGAAAGAAGTCACAGGAGATTTAGAGATTTTGGGTCCTCTTCTCCCTGAGGATAAGAGACAGGATTTTCTCACTTTGGTCAAACATGCCCAGGATGTTTCCAAATTTGTCAATCGTGCTGCTTTTGACTGTTTTGAGTGCATAAGCAGAACCTCTGCTATTGCCATAGGTGCACGTAGAATTGCCTGGCTCCAGGCATCTGATTTGGAACTCTGAGTACAAGACAAATTGGGCAATATTCCCGGTACTGGTGAGAACCTGTTTGGCAAAGATTGGCATGAAAAAGCCAATGAGTTGGATGCTGACAACTCCACCTTGGACAGACTTTCCAAGGGTACAGCTGATCTTGCAAGAAAGAAATCTTTCAAGAAATCATTCTTTTCCAAAAAGAAAAGGTTTTTTCCTGCTTATTCTCAGCAGGGACGCTCTGCAGGTCAATCTGTCAGGAAAGGTCAGCAACTGCCCAAGCAAAGGAAGGCAAAGACTGCTAAGCCTCAACCGCCCCAGCAGTCTCAGCCTCCACAAGGTCTTTGACTTGCGTCTAGAGAACTTAGCCTTCCTGGCTCTAAATGGACCGGAGCCTTCCACCATTCCAGGAAGGTTATGTCACTTTGCCCCAAGATGGTGGCAAATTACAGCAGAGCACTGGACACTCTCCATCATACAAGAGGGGTACAAGCTTCATTTTTTGAGCATGCCCCCTTCCACAATGGTAAAATAGTTCAATCCTCAGACCTCTCTCACCAACCTGTAAGGTCAAGAGGTCACCATGCTTCTTGCCCAAGGGGCAATAGAAGAAGTACCCATTCATCAACAGGGTACAGGGTTTTACTCCCCCTCTTTTCTTATCCCAAAGAAAACAGGGGGTTACAGACCCATCTTGGACCTCAGAGAATTGAACAAATTCCTGTTCAAAGAGAAGTTCAAGATGATTTCTCTAGGAACTCTGCTGCCATACCTTCAGAGTCAGGATTGGCTTTGTTCTCTAGGTCTCAAGGGTGCATGCACCCATGTTCTCATCCATCCAACTCACAGAAAATTCCTTCGGTTCCTTTTTCAAGGGAAGCACTCCCAATACAGGGTGCTTCCGTTTGGCCTGGCCTCAGCTCCGAGAGTGTTCACAAAATGCATGGCTGTGGTAGCAGCATTTCTCCGCACTCTAGGCATATTCGTCTTCCCTTACTTAGACAACTGGCTCATTCGAGCCCCATCAGATCCAGAGGCCAGAGCTTCTCTATCATGCACAATGCGTATCCTTCAGTATTTGGGTCTAGTTATAAACTGGTCAACAACATAGAATTGAAGTCCAAACCCACAATCCGATATCTCGGCATCACACTGGACCAGCACCTTGATATGACAATGCACGTGAAGAATGTGACAAAGACTATATATCATAAGATCAGAACACTACGCCACCTCCGCCCCCTACTTGATTATACTGACTACCGATCAACCTTAGAAACATAGAAACATGACGACAGAAAAAGACCACATGGCCTATCTAGTCTGTCCTTCCATAACAACTACAACAGTCCACTTTTTGCCTTTAGAGATCCTCTGTGTTGGTCCCATGCTTTCTTGAATTCAGTTACTGTCCTCATCTCTACCACCTCCACTGGGAGACTATTCCACGGATCCACTACTCTTTCCGTAAAGAAATATTTCCGCATATCACTCCTGAATCTATCTCCCTTCATCCTCATCCCATGTCCCCTCGTAGCAGAACTTGCTTTCAATTGAAAGAGGCTCTCTCCCTGAACATTTATGCCACGGAGGTATTTAAACATCTCAATCATATCACCTCTATCCCGCCTTTCCTCTAAGGTGTACATATTAAGATCCTTAAGTCTGTCCTCATATGCTTTATAATGAAGCCCGTTAATCATTTTGGTAGCAACCCTCTGCACCGACTCCATCCTGTTCACATCCTTTTGAAGGTGCGGTCTCCAGAATTGCACACCATACTCCAAATGAGGTCGCACCAAAGACTTATACAGAGGCATTATCACCTCCTTTTTTCTGCTAGCCATTCCTCTCCGTATGCACCCAAGCATCCTTCTAGCTTTTGCTGTCGCCTTTTCCACCTGTTTAGCTACTTTAAGATCATCAGACACAACCACGCCTAGGTCCCGCTCTTCTTTAGTGGACAAAAGTACTTCACCTCCTATACTGTATTGCTCCCTTGGATTGCTGCAGCCCAAATGCATGACCTTACATTTTTTAACATTAAATCCCAGCTGCCAAATTCTAGACCATTCTTCAAGCTTAGCTAGATCCCTCCTCATGTTATCTACCCCTTCCTGGGTGTCTACTCTATTGCAGATTTTGGTATCATCCGCAAAGAGGCAAACCTTACCCGACAGCCCTTCCGCTATATCAGATCTCTTGTCAGATAACACACCTTTGTATATAGTTTCCCCTATTTCCCAAGTTTATATCTCCTGTTAAATGTAATTGACCAGACATATGTAAATTGTCGGATGTTTTTGTTCAATGTAAACCGCGCTGATGTCTAATAGTGCGGTATATAAGAATTGTTAATAAATAAATAAATAAAATAAAATAAATAAAAATAAATATCACTAACAAAGATGTTAAAAAGAATTGGACCAAGGACAGATCCCTGGGGCACACCACTGGTAACATCCTTCTCCTCAGAGTGAGCTCCATTTAATTGTACTCTTTGTCGCCTCCCACCCAACCAATTTCTAACCCAAGCAGTAACTTTAGGGTCCATCCCTAGGGTGCTCAGTTTGTTTATAAGTCGCCTTTGAGGAACAGTGTCAAAGGCTTTACGGAAATCTAAATACACCACATCTAGAGCTCTCCCTCGGTCCAACTCCCTGGTCACCCAGTCAAAAAAATCAATCAGATTTGTCTGACAAGACCTGCCTCTGGTGAATCCATGCTGCCTCGGATCCTGTAATCCGCTGGACTCCAGAAACCTCACTATTTTCTCTTTCAGCAGCGTTTCCAATAATTTACTCACCACCGAAGTTAAACTAACCGGCCTGTAGTTTTCAACCACTTCCTTACTTCCGCTTTTGTGTAAAGGCACCACATGAGCCTCTCTCCAGTCCTTTGGCACCACTCCTGACTCCAACGAGGCATTGAAAAGGTCAGTCAGTGGAGCTGCTAGAACGTCCCCAAGTTCCCTCAGTATTCTAGGGTGTATCCCATCCGGTCCCATCGCTTTGTCTACTTTAAGTTGAGCTAGTTTCTCACGAACACAGTCTACTGAAAATAGTTCAAGATGTCCCTCGCTTCTGTTCTTATTTGTGGGTGTTTTCTGAGGTCCTGCTCCTGGTTCTTCATCTGTGAACACAGAACAAAAATATTTGTTAAGCAATTCCGCTTTATCCTTATCAGCTTCTACATATTCCCCCCCTGCACCCTTGAGTCTGACAAAAACCTTCCAGGCATTAGTCCTCCCACACCTAGATTTTGCGAACATCATCCTCCATGGGATCTCTCAATCAACTTTAAATCTGCTTCGCCTGGCTATGAATGCAGCTGCAAGAGTCCTCTCTGGGTCACCAAGATCTGCACACATAACGCCTATCATGAAAGATCTGCACTGGCTACCTCTACAAGCCAGACTCCACTATAAGTCACTAGTACTTACTTTCAAAGCCTTGAATAACTACCCACCTACACCAATCAGCAAGCTGATTCACAGCACCCTCGAAAATAGAAACAGGAGGCCTACTGCTATGAACACCTTAATAGTTCCTAGGATGATGACATCGTGTATTAAGGCTACTTCAAACAGAGCTTTCTCAATATTCGCTCCTCTAAACTGGAATACACTTCCCCATGAAATCCGTGGCATCAAAAGCCTAATACTATTCCGAAAAGCCTTGAAACACTATCTGTTCACAAAATGTTACCCAGAAGTCATCCCGGACACTCACACATCTAGCAAGCTTCCCACATACCCCAGACACCTTAGCACCCTAATACAACCAGAAAATGGTTAGCCCACACAATAGCCCACATGATAACCATTTACCTCCATTTACCTGCACCATCCACATGAAATCACTTACAATATACAAACGAGTTTAGAATATTGCATATAGTTAAAGTATATAGTTTAAAGTTAAACTGTACATAGTTATCCCGGTTATCCCATGTGTTATTTTCCCTGTTCTTTGTAAACTCAATGTTGCCTGTATGCATTGCAGTATGTTTTGTTCATTGTACACCGCGCTGATTTTAATAGCGCGGTATAGAAGAAATGTTAAATAAATAAACATCCCAAAATCCAGTCTAACTCCCACTCAGTCTCTAGAGTTCATAGGAGCTGTGCTGGATACCAAAAGGGCAAGGGCCTATCTCCCCCAGGCCCGTTGCCTTCGCATAGTGCAGTTAGCTTCTCAAGCAGTGCTAAAACCCTTCCTCACTGCACGAGAAATGCTTCAACTGTTAGGCCACATGGCATCTACAGTGCATGTGGTTCCTTATGCTCACCTTCATATGAGGGCAGCCCAGTGGGCTTTATCCACCCAATGGACCCAGGCCTCAGGGTGCCTGTCAGACAAAATAGCAAACACAAGTCGCCTTATTTTGTCCCTCCAATGGTGGCAGTCCACTCAAAACCTGTTGCTGGGTCCCCTTTTCAACAACCCTTGCCCCAAGCAACTCTCACAGCAGATGCTTCACCAATGGGTTGGGGAGCTCATCTGCAAGACCTCTCCACCCAGGGCACCTGGACTCCACAGGAGACTCTTCTGCATATCAATCTCTTAGAGCTCAGAGCAATCTTCCTTGCTCTTCGAGTGTTCCATACCCTGCTCAGCTACAAGACAGTCCTCATTCATACGGACAATCAGGTAGCAATGTTCTATGTGAACAAGCAGGGGGGAACAGGCTCTCTGTTGCTTTGCAACGAAGCTTTGCGACTATGGGCCCTTGCCAGAGAGCATCAGATTCATCTCCTGGCAGTGTACCTCCCAGGCATTCAAAACTCTTGGGCAGACAGACTCAGTCGAGTTCTGCTTCCACACGAATGGTCTCTACATGCAGACCAGGTGGCCAAGATCTTTCAAATTTGGGGAACCCCGGACATAGACCTCTTTGCAAGTCCGTTGAATGCCAAACTTCCCCGGTTCTGTTCCAGAATTTCGGCTCAGGGCTCTCAGGCCAGGGATGCTTTCCTTCTTCACTGGGGTCAAGGTTTCCTGTATGCCTTTCCACCCATTCCCCTAATTCCCAAAACCCTTTTCAAGCTTCAGAGAGACAGAGGGCGAATGATTCTCATAGCTGCACATTGGCCACAGCAAATGTGGTACCCTCTGCTTCTACATCTCTCTCAAGCTCCCTCCCTGGAGTTAGGATCTGCTCCAGATCTCCTGTCTCAGGAGGACGGAATGTTATGGCATCCCAATCCCCAATCTGTGCACCTCAGAGCTTGGTTGCTGAAGGCCTAGATCTTCAAGATCTTAACCTCTCTCAGCAAGTAAAGGATGTCCTTCATGCTTCCAGGAAGCCTTCCACAAGACGCTCTTATGTTTCAAGTGGAAAAGGTTTACCGTATGGTATTCGCAGAAGGGACTTAACCCCCTTGCGATACCTCTGGAATCCTTACTGGAGTATCTCCTTCATTTGTCCAATGCAGGACTTAAACCTAACTCAGTAAGGGTCCATTTGAGTGCTATTGCAGCTTTCCTCAAGCCTCTAAATGGACAACCTATCTCCTCCCATCCTCTTATGGCAAGATTTATGAGAGGCCTTCTTCTGACTAAGCCTCCCATTAAGCCACCACCGGTGGCATGGGACTTAAACCTAATTCTTGGTCAGCTCATGAAGCCACCTTTCGAACCCTTAGCTACTACCTCATTGAAATTCCTTTCTTGGAAGGTTATCTTTCTCATTGCAATCACATCAGCACGTTGCATTAGTGAATTGCAAGCATTTGTAGCTGATCCACCTTATACAAGGTTTCATCATGACAAGGTAGTCCTGTGGACTCATCCACACTTTATGCCAAAGGTGGTCTCGCCTTTTCATCTTAATCAAGCAGTCTACCTGCCTGTGTTCTTCCCAAGACCTCATGCATCAAATGCAGAAAGGAATCTTCATACTTTGGACTGTAAAAGAGCTCTAGCTTTTTACTTGCAAAGAACACAGCAACATAGAAAGTCTTCTCAACTCGTTGTTGCTTTTGATCCTTCTCATTTGGAACTTCCAGTCTCCAAGAGAACACTGTCTAACTGGATTGCACAGTGTATTGCTTTTGCCTATCAGAGTAAGAACCTTCCTCTGGAGGGCCGTGTCACAGCTCACAATGTGAGAGCCATGGCGGCTTCAATGGCTCATCTACACTCTGTGTCTATCGATGAAATCTGTCAAGCAGCCACTTGGCCCTCTGTTCATACCTTCACAGCCCATTACTGCTTGGACAAGGACTCCCGCAGGGATGCCTTGTTTGGTCAGGCTGTTCTACAACACCTCTTCCATACCTAATCAACTCCTACCCGCCATCCCTGGTTGGATGCCAGAGATCCATGGGGGGAAGTGGAGCCCTTCACAGGGGGACACAACTTCTGGGGTCTCTCCCTGTCATCTAAAGCTAGGGAGTCCCCGTATGTGAAGACTACATTCCTGCTGGTTCCTGGAGATAGCATAGTTACTCACCTGTAACAGGTAATCTCCGGGAACAGCAGGAATTTAGTCTTCACAACCCACCCACCTCCCCTAGGAGTTGTATCGCTCTATCCATCTCTTTCCCTTTCCCTCTCTCTCTCTTTGTCTCAGCTTTAAAACTCAACTGGAGAGAGGCAGTTGGGAAAGGCGGGAAGGCAGCACGCAGGTGCTGTGGGATGCTCCCAAAAGCTTTCTAATTGGACACTGGGGAGCGTTCCCCCGCAGGCTCCATCGGTACGGACGATACCCATATGTGAAGACTAAATTCCTGCTGTTCCCGGAGATCACCTGTTACAGATGAGTAACTATGCTTTTTTGTAGCTCTATACAAATGATTAGTAGTAGTAGTAGTAGTAGTAATGTGCTTCGCTGCTTAGAGCAGCATCTGATTGGGTTGTCCTGGCAGTGCTGAACTGGTCAAAGAAATGGCATTGTCTGGTAAATAAAATCTTATTGACTTTCTTGGTGTGCCAGCTATTTCCACTTTACAGTGATTGACTTGATAGTTCCCCAAGGGATATTCAGATGCATGGAAATTTTCTTATAACCTTCCCCCAGTTTATATCTTAAACAACTTTCTGCGTTCTTCTGGCAGCTTTGTGTCTCTCATGTTTAGAGCTTTGCTTCACAGCCACATAACAAAACACAAGCTGATTCCTCATCCAGGAGCATTCAGATCAGTTCAACTATTGTGATTAGAAATGGGTGTGCTCTGTTTGACTTGTTATGGGCCTAGTTACGACAATCTTTAGAAATGGATCTAATTTTGATTTGCTATGACAAAAGGGTGCGAAAACTTGTGGAATGAAGAGTTTTTGGTTTCTTATTCTGAATTACCTGAATATTTCTATAATTTTTCTTTCACACTGAAAATGTAGAGTATGTTGTCTAGATAAGTGAAACAATGTCCTACTGAGGTGCATTTTGAATTGTATTCTTTTTAGAAGGCAGAATAGGAAAAAGTATAAGGATTTGCACAATTTTGCAAGACGCTGTAATTCCATATGTATCTGCTATAGCTATACCCTTACAATTATATATCCAATAATCTATGTTAATAAATAATTAATGAAACCAAATGTGCAGATGTGCCATTTTATGATAGGAGTATGCAGATTTTATTAAATGCAGTAGTACAAGCTACCCGATACTTGATAAATATTGCTTTATGGCATTCACTCATAGACTCTAAGGAAGAGTTTCCCTTTTGGAGTCAGCTCCACTTTCTTTTGAATCTGATGTTCCTTGGAGGTTTTTCATCAGGGTACTTACTGATCAGGTAATCAGAGTCTGCTTAGCTATTGGGATCTCATAAGAGTATATCTTGGATGGATTTAGCTGTTGGGGTTCACTGCTTGAGGAGGAGTCTGCCTTTTTGAGTTGATGTATGACTCTTTTGTTTCCTTCATTGCTTATGTATGTTAATATTTTGGTTGTTTGCTTTTCTAGTGAACTATCTGCCGGAAGATGTGTTTTTGCTGTTGCAGTCTGTGGTGGTAAGTCTTTCAGTGTAACTTCTTGTGAGTGTTTGCTGTTGTTTGACGGAACTTATATTTTCCTTCATAACCGTTTCTTTAGATGGCCTGCCAAGAAAAGGATATTGAATCACTAAAGGTTCTACAGGTAGAACTCTGGTAAGTGCTGTAACTGTTAACTATTTACACAAGTTAGTAGAGTACCTTAACATGTAATTGTTCCCCCATTTTGAAAGTATGAGTCATCAATATACGTTACAATACTCAAATAGATGTAATTTTTTTACATTGACGAACAGGATGACATCATCTGATGAGCCATGGGTGAACTTTTCTCTTCCAGAGCCCAGGAAGACTGTAAAACATTCATGGGCATGTCTGAGGGTTGTTTATTTATTTGCATTGTTTGACATACTGTCTTTCATTATAACATCCAGGCAGTTTACAAAACCAGACAAAAGTGGAATTAAAAACATAAAATAAGGAAAGACATACAATAGGATAATGTAATATATAATAGCACAACAATATCTACCAATAGACAAAACAAAAACAAACATAAATAGCAAATTAGTAAATGTCCTGCTGCAGATCTGCGAGCATGGCTGAACTAGATAAAGGAAGCAAATACTTTTTGAAGAAGCCAAGATTTTAGACCTTTTCAAACCTCTAATAAGAGGATTCCAACCTAAGGTCAGAAAGTAATGTATTCCACAAAAAAATAAGGAAGAATGGTCAATAGAAACCGTTTCTGCACTGGGAAGCAGGGACAGATTCTACAGCTCTGGCCTCCAGAAAGTCTTGAAGTTCCTTCTTGAATAATTATGGAACGCCGCTGATGGGAGGACACTGTTGCAGCAGCAGTGTTGATGGAGGAAGGCTGGAAAACTATAGATATCCCTGATTCACAATAGAAAGGACTCATTGTTCAGAAGGGATGGCTGTCAAAAAGACAGTTTTGGTTTGATGGGAGCTGCAGGAGGCACTCCCTAGATGTGCGGTGCGGCAGATATGCTAGAGAGGTCTACCATTGAGAGGCTGGCCTTGCATAAGGTTGGTAGCGACATCTGGGGTAGAGATTCTGGAAGTAGTGTTGAGGATAAGACTTCCTGAAATAAACAGGTTGAGTTTTGTGGAATTGCAAGGCTGTTCCAGGTGCAGGAACAGGCAATTCTTGGATTGTGGAATAATTATTTCATCTAAGGTACAGTAACTTTACTTTGTCACCAAATAAGGCATTGCCAGTGCAAGTGGTTTTCCGTAAGGTGGTCATGAGAATCTTTGTAGAATCCGGAAGAATAGAACCATGCTATTCTTGCTGCAATGGCTACTGCTGCCAAGCATGAATTGATGTCATAGGCATCATACATACGTAGCTCTTAAAGTTGATAGGCACACTCCTGAATAGTGAGGTGGGTCTGAGCCAAATCCTCTCTGGAAATATTTAAATCAGCAACTTGTTCCATTAAGGAATCATGCCAAAACCTCTGAGGACACATCCCTTAGGGGGCATCCTTCCAGATGTGGAGGTGTGAGTGGTATGAAGATCACCTGAGAACACTGAGGGGTCTCTGTTTGACTGAAGAGGGACTGAAACAGTAGAAGCCGTGGAATATTGTTAACATTGGCAGTTTCAGGTTGGAACCTTTTCATCAAAAGGAACAGGGAGGCTTGTTATGAGGGAGCCTGTAAGGAAGAAGCCCATATTAGTTTTAGGTGAGAGGAGGAAATGGAGGGTAACACAGGTAAAAAAAACATTCTCCAGGAACAAGCAGGAAGTCAGTCCTCACTTATGGGTGACGTCGGCACTGACGGAGCCCTCGCGGAGCAATTCCCCAGCTTTAAAAGAAAGCCTTTGGGATTGCTGCCACGCATGCATGGTCCTCTTCCCGCCCAAGGGTGCCATCTTGCTCAGTCACCCTTTTCTGCGGAGCCCTTCGGACACATGCCCTCATCCCTCGGAAAAATTGTTTTGTTTCCTGGCCTCTGGCCTACTACTTTTTCCAGTTGCACCGGTCCTCTACCCGTCCTTCCCCTGCTCCCATTCCTTTGAGCACAGGGGACATTTTTTTCCTAACTTTTTTGCCATTAGCGGGCTTCGCGTCCTTTTTTTTCTCCCAACCGCTGGCTGTGTGGGTCTTCGACCTCGCCGGGGCCCTTTTTGCCCTGATGGCCACCGGCTTCAAAAAATGCGATAGATGCTCCAAGAACACGTTGCTTACGGACACACATGACTGCTGTCTGCGGTGTCTCGGGGCCAACCATGATCCAGAGCTCTGTTTGATTTGTAAGAAAATGTCTTTCAAAGCCCTGCTCAGCCGTAAGCAGACGTCCAAGGATATTTTCCGTAAGGCTGCCTCGGAATCCCCGGTAGCACCCTTTGTCATCTCTCTGCCGGTGGGATCCCCCACCCCGGCTCCTTGCTCAGTACGGCACTCCAACCAGGGGTCCCCTGAAGTGAAGCAGCGTAAGAAGAAGAAGGGCTCGAAATTGCTGTCGGGGCTCCTGAAAAGTGTGAGTGCTCCCACGCTCGGTCACTTAGCCCCACTTGGCGTTCCCGAGAGTCAGACAAGGAGTGGCCTCGTAATGTACCCTGTACAGACTCGGAGACTCCTGGCAATGGTGCCAGGTCTCCTGAGGGCCATCCCGGTGAGGACCCCCTCTTCTTTGACGCCCAACCCAGTGATCCCAGTGTCGGTGTCGCAGGGCCTCACGCCCGCGTGGGAGTCCTGTATGCTAGCGCTAGAACATAGAGTTTCTGCAATCATAATCTCCCAGCAGGCGCTTGTGTCCAGCTTCACTATCCCACGCCTAGAGAATGAGGTTCCCTCGAGAGGGACACCAAAATCCGCCCTGAAAACCATTGGGAGCCATGGGCCTCATGAGGGTCCTCGGCGTCGGTCTTGCTAGTCTTCCCGTTCCTCGGGGGCAAGATCCTCCAGGGCCTCCGGCTCCAATCAGGCCTCGGCTTCCGGATCAGGCGACCAGCCCAAATTGGATTCCTCCTCCAACTTTTCAGACTGGGAGTCAGGCGGGGATACCTCCCCAGAGACCCGTGCACATTGGGACCTCCCGTTGGACCCGGACCGGTCCCTCCCCGCCTTTCAGAGGCATTCACCACCTGAAGACACCTCCTTCATGGTGTTTGTATGGGATATGGCATGGGCTTTCAACCTGGCTACTCAGGTTGAGGAGGAACCTTGAGCTGTGAAGAGCTCGATATCCTGCAGTATGAGTCCCTGCCTCGGGTATCTCTGACTATTCTGGTTCCCCCCATTCTGTCCAGGCTGCTACTCCGCATGTGGGAGACCCCTGCTTCAGTCCCCATTGGGAGCAAGCACCTTGACGCGATGTACAGGGTCCAGCGCAGCCCCGGGTTCAGGAAAACCCAACTCCCTCACACCTCCATGGTGGTGGAATCGGCTATGAGAAAACAAAAGAGCCCGAAGCCGCGCTCTTCGGTTCCGTCAGGCAGGGAGTCGAGAGCCCTTGAGGCCGTAGGCCGCAAGGCCTATCAAGGGTCCATGCTCTCATGCCGTATTCAAGAGTACCAATTGTACATGGGCATGTTTTTGCGAGACGTAGCCAAGGAACTCGGGAGTTTCTCCGCGGGCCTCGTGAGCGAACCTCTCGGTAGGTTCTGGACCCTTCTGAAGTCCATCATAGAGTGCTCGAAATACCTCTCCCGTGCCACTTACGATGGATTTGAGTCCTCAGCTCGAGTGGTGGCTGCTGGCAGTGGGGCCCGATGCAAGGCATGGCTCCAGTCTTTGGACTTAGAGCAATGGGTCCAGGAAAAGCTCCTAGACGTACCCTGCCTTGGTGAGCAGCTGTTCGGTAAACTGATGGAGGATAAAGCCGCTGAGATAGAAACCGAGTTCGTCACCTGAACCTGCCTCTTGCACAAGACCTCCTCCCTCCCCCGAAAGAAACGGCAAACTAAGAAGCTGTTCTTTCCATGGAAGAGTCTGCCCTACTGAGGCTACCCACTGTACCCACCCACTCCTGCGCCGACCACAACAATGCAAGGAAAGTCTGGGCCCCATGGTCATCGCAAGCCAAAAAGGCCCAAGGCCCAAACCCCCATGCCACCTCAATCCGCCCAGGGGTTTTGACTTCAGCAGCATAGCCTTTTGCCCTCTGGCAGCACCGCAGCTGGTGGGGGGACGTCTGTCCTCCTTCGCCCCTCAGTGGGCATCCATCACGTCGGACACTTATGTCCTCCGAGTAGTCTGGGATGGCTATCATCTCCATCTGGACAGGCTTTCCCCCTCCCTTCTCCCAAGCGGAGCCTTCTCGACTCCCCGCGCACCAGACCTTCCTACAGCAGAAGTTAGACAACCTCCTTGCCCAGCAAATGGTCGAGAGGGTACAGTCGCACCTCCGGGGTCGGGGCTTCTATTCCCGATACTTCCTCATTCCGAAGAAGTCAGGGGGGCCTACGGCCCATTCTTGACCGCCAAAAACTAAAAAGGTTCTGGTGCGGGAGAAGTTCAAAATGCTATCACTTGGCGTCCTGCTGTCCTTGCTCCAGCAGGGTGACTGGCTATGCTCCTTGGATCTCAGGGACGCTTACGTCCACATATTGGCCCACCCCTAGCACAAGGCAGTACCTGCACTTCAGGGTGCAGGGAGAGCACTACCAGTACAGGGTGCTTCCCTTCGGACTCGCATCTGCTTTGTGAGTCTTCACAAAGTGCCTCACTGCTGCCACCGCCTCCCTCAGGCGGAAGGGCATACCAGTCATCTCCAGGAACAAGCAGGAATGAGTCTTCACATATGGGTATGTCGGCGCCGATGGAGCCCGCACGGGAATGCTCCCCAGCATCCAATCAGAAAGCCTTTGGGAGCATCCCTCGTGCCTGCGCGGTGACTTCCCGCCTTTCCCACTGCCTCTCCTCAGTTTTCGTTTTTCCGCGGAGCCAACAGGAGGTACCTCCTGTCACCGCAGAAACTTTTTTCTTTAAAATCCTTATTTTCTTGTTTTCTTGTGGTCGCGGCTGTCTTTCCCGCCGATACCGGCACCGCCGGTGCTTTATTCTTTTCTTTTCCAACTTAGAGAAATAACTTCTCCTCAGTTTTTTCTTTTATCTTTTTGAGGCCTACCAGGCCTTTCCGACATGGAGCCTTCTTCCCCTAAGAAGTGCCTTCACTGCAGAAACTTAGTTTTCTTTTTAGACTCCAGTGCCTGGTGTCTTACCTGTTTGGGTCCTGACCCCTTTTCCCCTGGTCCATCAGGCTTTATTATCGGGAGAAGACCTTCTCTTTTTCGGGTATCCCTCGATGCCGTTTTTCCTCCTGAGGTGAGGACACCGGTTTATTCTTCTCTCCAGGATCAGGTAACCCACAAACAGTCTGTTAAGACTAGCCAATTCTTGATGGGTAGGTCTCATGCCCAGCATGATGACGGCTCCGGCCTTGCCCTCAAGACCCCATTGGCAATAAGACCCCGGCGGGAGTCTTCGGGCTCCAAAGCATTTACGGGGTTTCAGGTTGTTCCTGGGGTTCACTCCTCACAGAACATACCTGAGCCATGCTCGGGGTTGGTATCCGCTTCGAGCGGTACCGATCCCCCGGCATCGGCACCGGTGTCGAGTGCTCCACTCTTCACCGAGGATCGTCAGCTGGTGTCCTCGGTACCTTTGGGGCCGATCGACACGACCCAGACTGGCTTTCCTGCGTCCCCGCCATGCGCGGGGTTGGTACCGGCTTCGAGCGGTACCGCTCCCCCGGCATCGGCACCGGTGTCGAGTGCTCCGCTCTTCACCAGGGATCGTCGTCGGGAGTCCTCGGTGCCTTCGGGGCCGATCGATACGACCCAGTCTAGATTTCCTGTATCCCAGCCAACCGTGGGGTTGATACCGGCGTTGAGCGGTACCGATGCCTCGGCATCGGTGTCGAGTGTTCCACTCTTCACCGGGGATCGTCATCTGGTGCCCTGGGTACCTTCGGGGGCCGATCAATGCGCCCCGGATGGACTTTCCTCTATCTACACCATGCTTGGGTGGGTACCGGCTTCGAGCGGTACCGATACCCCGACATCGGCGCCGGTGTCGAATGTTCCTCTCTTCACCGGGCGTCGTCCTCTGACGTCCTCGGTGCCTTCGGTACCGATCGATACGATTCCGATTGACCTTCGTGTAGCGGCATCGCCGATTCCACCACCGACGCTCGTTTCGATGCCCAGTCTAGAATCCATATCCAGTCTAGATGACTTGGTTCCGACGCGTTTCGGAGCCGATCCATGTCGCCTCCGACTACGCAGTACCGGGGATAATCACCAAAGCTCTCTGGTTACCTCGGTGCCACTTCGGCAACCTCCGATACCTGCTACGATGGCATTACCGTCCCCGATGCCGGTACCGGTATCGACGTCGTTTCCTGCAGTTCCTTCGGTGCCATTGATCCTTTCTATGCCTAGCTTGGAATCGATACCGGGAACCGACGACGCAGTACTAACTGCCTCGAATCAGAACTGTCAGTATCGTTCTCCATCTAGCAGGATTCTTTTTATGCACCAGTCCAGTAGGTCTTCTGGTGTTCACGCTGCTCATTCAACCTCAGCCTACCCAGGAATTGTTCCTCTGGGAGATCCTTCTTTTCAGAAATTTCTCCTTGACATGGCAGCCTTTCTTGCCATTCCTATTCCTGGTCCTACTCTTGACCAAGATCCTGCAGAAAAGGAAACCATAATGCTTCCTTTGCATCAGTCTTTGCAGGACCTTCTTCTGAGGATTTGGGAATCACCTTTAAAGGTTCCTGTGCCTTCTACAGCCATGAATGTTCTGTATCAGGTGCCTCCCTCTCCGGGGTTTCAGAAAAGCCAACTTCCGCATCATTCCATTGTAGTGGAATCAGCAATGAGGAAGGTCAGAAGCAAGAAGAAGCATTCTTCTTTCCCACCAGGTCGTGCATCTAAAGCACTTGATGCCTTTGGACGTCAAACCTTCCAAACATCTATGTTGGCTTCAAGAATTATTTCATATATTTTTTATATGAGTCTCACACTTCAGGAGGTCACAGAGAAGTTATCTCTTTTGTCTCCTTTTTTGTCAGAACCTAAGGCCTCTGACTATTCCTTGCTTCTTAATCATAGCAGGAATATCTCTTGGTTTCTTTCCCGGGCTTCTTTAGACTCTTTTGAGTCTGTTAGCAGATCCTCTGCTATTGCCATTGGAGCGCGTCATACAGCGTGGCTGCAGGCTTCAGACTTGAGCAGATGGGCACAACATACACTGGGTAATTCTCCTTGTACTGGAGAAACCCTTTTCAATAGAGAATCTTTACGTCAGGTTGCTCATTGCTCCACTGACTTTCCTGGTTCTGGAAACCATCCTAAGCCTTCTTTTTCCCCAGGACGTAGGAAATGTCCTACCAAACCATCTTTCCCGAAGAAGAGAAAGTTTCATCCTTCTGCCCATCCTCCCGGTGTACCCAAGCAAGGGACATCTCACCTGGTCTGAAGTCTCCAGACTCTACCCAGTCTACTCATAACCAGCACCCATAGGTTCCTGTGTATTGCAATCTACAGTTAACTTCTCCTTAGCGGAAGTTTATTCTTCAAACTCTACACTGTTTTTTCCAGTATGCTATGCTCTTGGGATACTTTTGTCCATGGGTTACAGAATTCTCCCATTCTTACTACCACGAAGGGAGGTTACAACTATCCCATGATAGTTCTGTCCCCATATGGACATCTTTTCCCTCAGCTGACTTACCACATGGTAAGTCACTTTCCAACCCCCTCTCTTCCAGGGTCTCCCCTGCTTGCGTTGGTGCCATACTGAAACACTTCCTTTTCTTCCAGTGTAGACTGTTTGTTTTTCCTCCAACGCGTGCTCTGAACAACTCATCAGATTGGAACGGAAATCTCCTCCGCTGCCTTTGTCTGTTTTCTCTCTGTTTTCATACAGGAGAATCCCCTCTGTTTGGTTCAGTTGCTGTATATGCAGGAGTTCCAGTGATTACTTTAGTGCTCATTGCAAGCTACTTGCAACTATCTGGCATAATACTATTCACTGCAGCTTATCTTCTTCTAGCCATATCCTTTCCTAGGATATGGCAACACACCTGACTTCTGTCAGTTTTATCTTATAATTCTCCTGCACACTGCTCTCTGCAACCTTCAGAGAAGCTTTCTGCTATGGGCCCTTGCTACAGAGTATTGAACTTGTCTCTGAGGGTCTTTCATATACAGAGGACAAGTTTTTTTCTACGTGAATGTCCACGGAGTTTCCAATCTGGCCAGAATATACTCCTGTTCCTTCCAGCTTGGCATTATGTTTTCTACTCCACTTGGACAACGCATACTCTTTTACCGTACATGATACCCCTGAACCCCTTGGCTGGGTCACTTTGGTATCTCCGTCTCTGCGTTCTTCTTATCCTTTGGACATATCAGAGTCCTAAGGTACTGCTAACGTACTCTTGCCAGACTGCTGTTGTCCTCTGTGTTTCACGCAACCATGCTGGTTCTTCCACTGACCTACATTCCTGCTCCACAGAAATAGTTTCTCTATATTTCTTCAGGTGGGTTTCACCCCCTATTATTGGATGAATTTTCTTTTCCCATCACATTCCCCATGTGAATGTTTTTCTGTGGCTCGGTTGCAGGCTTGTATTTTTAAAATTATTTTCCTGTATGTATGTGTCCTGTGCATACATGTTTTTATACCCTGGGTGGGCATCAGCCACCCCGTCTCTATCTATACATATATCTATCTACATTTCTATATGTAGATATATATATCACGCTTGTCTAGGCATATCTATTCTCATATGTATAGATATGTATGTCTTTCCTTATATATATATATATATATACGCATATTGGGAGATGTCCATAGCACCCTATGTCTAACCTATCTCCCTGACTGTCGGTGCTTAGGTTTTTATTTTCTTATGGGGTCCAGACAGTAAACTTGCCTATTATCATACGGCTCAGTAACTGGGACTGGTTATACTAACAATCACTGCTGTGACGTCAACAGCTTCTATTTTTGTTATACATCTCCCTTTCTATGCAGTCTCAAACTTCAATGTCTTCCTATCTCTTACCAGCTAGGAAAGACAGTGTACATCTTCAGTATTCCTGGGTACACTTCTGTTCCCCTTGGGAATAGGGGCTTTTTTCCATACCCTCTCTTCCCTTCCGGACTGGGCTAATTTTCCAGATCGGTCAGTTTTCTTCTTTTAGTCCTCAATGTTTATGACTCTGTACCTAAAAGAGTTCTAAGCTTTCCCATAAAGCTTTCATTGGAGGCATGCCGATCTACTCCTGCCCCGGTTGACACCTGGGTCACCTGCCCATTCCAGATTGGAACTTCTTCCTCACTGCTGTGGAGTTACCTCGAAGATTCCGCTACTGCATCTACTGTCTACTTCCTACAATCCAGTAGGTAAGCTCTATATTGTGCTAGTTCATTAAATATTTTACTGGTACTTGACATACATTCTAAAGACTTTTTCCCTGTAGTCTTTAGATTCGCTGTTCCTCTGCAGCTCTGCTCTATTGAACTCCTACCCCCCATCCCCCAGGGGAAGCCGGAGATCCAGGTTTGGGAAATGCCGTCCTGTTCCAGGGATATGCATTTTATGGGATCTCCCCTGGCACCCGCAGCTAGGGAGTCCCCCATATGTGAAGACTCATTCCTGCTTGTTCCTGGAGATAGCACAGTTACTTACCTGTAACAGGTGATCTCCGGAACAGCAGGAATTAGTCTTCACAACCCACCCACCTCCCCTAGGAGTTGTATCTATCTATTCCTTTCCTCTTTCTCTCCTTCTGTCTCAGCTATGAAACTCAACTGAGGAGAGGCAGTGGGAAAGGCGGGAAGTCACCGCACAGGCGCGAGGGATGCTCCCAAAGGCTTTCTGATTGGATGCTGGGGAGCATTCCCGTGCGGGCTCCGTCGGCGCCGACGTACCCATATGTGAAGACTAATTCCTGCTGTTCCGGAGATCACCTGTTACAGGTAAGTAACTGTGCTTTCCCTTACCTCGATGACTGGCTTGTCATGGGGCCCTCGGCCAGGGAAACCCGCCTGGTGGCATCACACACTATCCTCCTCGAGCACCTGGGATTCTTGGTCACGTCCCACTTCGAACCAGTGAAAACCTTGGAGTTTATCGGTGCATGCCTCGACACTGAGCGGGCGATCGCCTTTCTGCCAGCATACCATATGGCTTGCCTCTGAGCCTTGGCAACCCAAGTCCAGAGCATCAATCAGATCACAGCGCAGACTATACTGCGCCTTCTAGGGTACATAGCCTCCACTGTCCATATGGTTCCACATGCCTGCATGCACATGTGACCAGCCTAGTGGTGCCTCGGCACTCAGTGGAGCCCGGCCTCCTGCCACCTCAGAGACCCCATTCAGCTCTCTCGCAACCTTCGCTGGTCCTTAGACTGGTGGCAGGATCCCCGCAACCTTCTCCAGGGGCTGCCCTTCCAAACCCCGCAGCATGAACTAGCGCTGACAATGGATGATTCCCTGCTAAGGTGGGGAGCCCACTGCAGTGCACTGTGCATGCAGGGGCGATGGTCACCTGAAGAGTCTGCTGTTAACTTGCTTGAGATTCGGGCGGTCTGGTGGGCCTTGAGGACCTTTGAGAACCATCTCCAGGAAAAGTCGGTGCTCATGCAGATCGACAATCGAGTGGTGATGTTCTACATCAACAAGGAGGGGGGCACAGGATCATGCCTCCTCTGCCGGGAAGCTGTCCGCCTCTGCTCCTTCGCCTTCTGCCAGGGGGTGACCCTACGAGCGGTCTACCTCCCAGGCCACGAGAATGTCCTTGCGGACAATCTAAGCAGGATCCTCCGCCCTCACGAATGGCGGCTGGACCCGGAGGTGACCAACTTGCTGTTCCTTCCGTGGGGGACCTCGATCATGGACCTGTTCACCAGCCCGGTGAACACACAGCTCCCCTGCTTCTGTGGCCTGGTCCTGCACCCGAGCAAGGAGGCGCGGGATGCGTTCTTCTTGAGCTGACCTCCGGGCTTCTCTACACGTTTCCTCCCACTCTTCTCACTGTGAGGACCCTCCACAAAGCTCAGCGAGAACAAGCGTCGATGATACTCATTGCTCCCTCATGGCCTTGGCAACCGTGGTTCCCACTCCTGCTCTGGCTCGCATCCGAGCCTCCGGTTCCTCTGGTCTGTGCCCCAGGCCTGCTAACGCAGGAGGAAGGGCGGGTACTTCACTAGAAGCTGGCCGCATTATCTCTTGGAGACTGGCGGCTGAACGGGTTTCCCTAGCCACACTAGACCTCCCAGAGGAGGTCCTACTTGCGTCGAGGAAGGACATGACGAGACGAGCTTACGCCTTCAAGTGGTGACACTTCTCGGGCTGGTGCTCCGAGCTCCAGATCGATCCTTTCTCATGTCCCACTCGGTGAGCCCTCCAGTACTTTCTCCATCTTTCGAAGGAGGGGCTGAAGTCAAACTCTGTCAGGGTACACCTGAGAGCCATCTCAGCGAATCACCTACCCGTAGAGGGTAAACCCCTCTCGGAGCAGCCCTTCATCTCCCGTTTTATGAGGGGCCTCTTGATGTCCAAACCTCCTATCTGGCCTCCTCCAGCAGAGTGGGACCTGAACGTAGTACTCATGCAGCTTACGCATTCATCCTTTGAGCCAATGGTGACGTACTCGCTTCAGCACCTATCCTGGAAGGTGTTCTTCCTGGTGGCTTTGACCTCGGTCCGCCGAGTCAGTGAGCTCCAGGCTGTCATGGCTAAAGCTCCTGACACCAGGTTCTGTAGGAACAGGGTGGTCCTCCGTACCCACCCCAAGTTCCTACCAAAGGTTGTCTCGGATTTCCATCTTAATCAGGAGATAGTCTTACCAACCTTCTTTACGAGACCCCATGCTGACCAGGCGTCGGCAGTTTTGCATACACTCGACTGCAAGAGGACTCTTGCCTTCTATCTGCAGCACACCCACCCTCATCGCAAGTCTGGCTGGCTCTTCGTGACTTATGATCCCAATCGCCTGGGGCAGGCAGTCACAAAATGCACCCTCTCCATCTCGGTGGCAGACTGCATCGCCTTTGCTCACGCGAAGGCGGGCGCCCCGCTGGCTCGGCGAGTCACCGCACACGGTGTCCGAGCTAAGGTGGCTTCGGTAGCTTCCATGCGCTCAGTGCCTCTGATGGACATCTGCCGAGCTGCGACCTGGGCTTCAGTGAACACTTTCGCTTCGCACTACTGCCTGGAAAAGGAGTCCCGACGCCTTCGGGCAGGCTGTACTCTGTAATCTATTCGGGATATAAGCAACTCCTGCCCTTCGACTCTTCTCAACAGCTACCGAGGGTTTCCCCTCGGGGACCCGAGGACTCAGGCTCCTTCGAGCATTGGCTTCTGCTTACGACCTCGCAGAGGCGTTTTTGATTACAGGTTCGGTAGCCTATAGCTGAGGAGTCCCATAAGTGAGGACTGACTTCCTGCTTGTTCCTGGAGAAAGTGTAGTTACTCACTTGTAACAAGTGTTCTCCAGGGACAGCAGGAATCAGTCCTCACTACCCTCCCACCTCCCCTGATGAGTTGCTGGATTTTTATCCTTCCCTTGCCATCTGCTTGGTAGGGCTCGAGCTAAGGGACCTGACTGAGCAAGGTGGCACCCTTGGGTGGGAAGAGGACCACGCATGCGTGGCAGCAATCCCAAAGGCTTTCTTTGAGAGCTGGGGAATTGCTCCACACAGACTCCATTGGTACTGATGTCACCCATAAATGAGGACTGATTCCTGCTGTCCCCTACAGCACGCCTGTTACAAGTGAGTAACTACGCTGTTTCTTACTGCACTTAACCCAAGTTGTGCTGGTTACACTAAGAAGCTGGTGCGTGCCCTCTAGTTGTTTTTCAAGCTGTGTGTGGACGGACTGTGAAGCAGCTACATGCTTTGTTTTTGAATGATTCTTAGCCTGCTGTAGGTCTGCCTCCAACAGTCCTGCCTTCTGCGGACAGGGAGGTTGAAGTAAAGAATGGTTCTTTTGTGAATTGCTGGCAGCTCCCAAAGCAGTTATGGATGATGGTGTGTGGTATGCTCAGCTGTGCGGCTTGGACTTTAATTATTTTTCGATATCTCTGTACTCCAGTGGTAGTGTACTTAGTGGTTTTGAAGGGGTCAGTGTAGTCAGAGAGTCACTTTTTGCAATCCGTTTAAGGTAAATTCCGACATACCAGGATGTTTGTGAGGAATGCAGAGACTAGCATTTTTTTTTGTGAGTATACAGAAAGAGCCGAAATTGAGAGTAGAGAGCTAATGATACAAGGAATGGAGAATAAAACAAAAGATATTATAATGCCTCTGTATCGCTCCATGGTGCGACCGTACCTTGAATATTGTGTGCAATTCTGATCACCATATCTTAAAAAGGACATAACAGCATTATAACAGATACAGAGCAGAGCCACAAAAATGGTAAAGGGGATGGAAGGACATCCCTACAAAGAAAAGCTTAAAAGGTTAGGGCTCTTAAGCTTGGAAAAAAGACAGCTGTGAGGTGATACGATAGGTCTATAAAATAATGAATGGAGTAGAATAGGTAAATGTAGATCAGTTGTTTACTCCTTAAAAAGTAGAAAGACTAGGGGAGACGCAATGAAGCTGCAGTGTAGCATATTTAAGACTAATTGAAGAAGATTATTTTTTCACTCAGCGTGTAATCAAACGCTGGAATTCATTACTGGAGAGTGTAGTAAAAGCTTTTAATGTAGCTGGATTTAAAAGAGGTTTAGACAAGTTCCTGGAAGAAAAGTCCATAAACCATTATTAAAGAGAACCAGGAAAAACCTGGGATAAGCAGCATGGAATCTGTATACCTTTTTGGGAACCAGAGAGGTACTTGTGACCTGGATTGGCTGCTGTTGGAAACGGGATACTGGACTTGATGGATGCTTGGTCTGACTCAGTATGGCATCTCTTATATTCTTACGGTACTGCTGGTTAGTAATCTGCCCAGAGTGTCAGGAGATATGAGGACTGCGCATGCTCACTGCTTAAAAAAAGTGTTCTAAATGAAGCTAGGAGAGAGCTCTGCACACTGGATCAAGTCAAAGGACCTCAATAGGAAGAGTGCCTGCATCTCCCCTGCTTGTCCACAGAGAAAACCAGCAATCCAGAATTAAAAATAATCTTTGGAATTAAACTTAAAATTGAGATAAGACTGGAAATATTTGCAGTTCATGCTATTTCTAACCTGGTGCTTGTTCCAGGTATTGAGATTTTCTGGCTTTCTCTTCTCCTTAGGCCCCTTTTGACAGCGGAACAGAACCACTTGCTACACCTTGTGCTACAAGAGATGATCATGCCTTCTGGGCAAGGCATTTGAATCCAAGAGCTTCCCTTCTTTCCATACTTTGTCGTGCAGCTACTGGAGAAGCACAGTTGCCTGAACAGGGACTTGGTGCTGGAGCATCCCACATAGTGCCATTCTAATGACACTCCTGATATAGTGAATATTTTCACAAGTCCTTTCATCATGGGTAAAAAAAATCCCCTTTAGTGAGTCGTTCTGCCTACTAAAGTGAAACTGAGAAAAGATCACTTAAATTATTAGCCGCTAAAAGTTTCTTACTTATAAATTTCATGTAGCGCATATTTGCAAATCATGGTTACATTAACGCAGGAAAAAATGAGATATGATTCCATATGCATGCATTTACTGCAGTGTGGTCCATTTTTGTATGTTTTAGAGACATATGGGAGCAATTTGTCATTCCTGATACACTGACATTTGTAACAAACTATTCATCAAAAATGTCTCACTGTACTCAATTATTGAAATGAAATGTAAAACCTGGCTTTACACTATGGGCTAAATCGAAGCAGCTATTTGTGGATTATTTCATTAAGGTTACGAGACTAAAGTAAGAGTAGGGGGTTGTCCTGGAGAGTTGGACTATTCTATAAGTGACCATTTGTATAAAATCTGAAAACTGTATGTAAACAAATTTCCTAGCAACTGAATGGAAAAATAAAACTAGAATCCTCCAAATTTTGTTTGTTTTTACTTGGAGATAAAATTATGTAGTAGTATTTCCCGGTTTGAGGGCTGTTGGGGGTCCTCAATGAGGTTTTGGGGGCCAGTTATCTGTTGGAATGCGTGGATGCATGTCACAATTTGACTGGAAATGGGCCTAGATTACTGCAGATCTCTGGATCCTGTATGCAGTTCGTAATGGATATGCTCTTGAGTTTGCACAAGACACATTCAGTTTCAGGCACATGAGGTAGACCACATATATATGCGTATGCATTAACACTTTCAACCATTGCATATGTGAATGCTGCTTCTGCTACCAGGAAATCTCAAAGGGGGTGGGATGGAGAGAAAATTCAGTGGTGAGTGTAAAGAGCATAGAGGGAGAAGCTAAGACAGGGATCTAGTGCTGCCTCCTATTTAGCTGCCCTTCATCGTACCACACTCCTGGCATCAACTAATGAGGGGAGTAGGTCCTCAGAACATATTGGTTACACGGAGTCTCTGTGCTTGTTGAAAGAAGAGGGGCTGGAAGCACCATGGGCTGCCATATACCTGTGGAATAGAGCTCTTTCACCTTCACTGTAGTGTTTGTTTTTTATTAAACAGTTTTTTATACTGTTTTATCATTTCAGTCAAAGCATTTTACATTGTAACTTAATCTTGGTAATAATGTTCATTAAATAGGGACATTGATAACTTGGATTTTTTCTAAGGCAATGGAGAGTTAAGTGACTTGCCCAAGGCCACAAGGAGTGTTGATGGGAATCGAACCCTGGTCTCTTGGTTCCCAACCCAGTGCTCTAACCATTAGGCATCTACTCTACCCCTAGCATGAAATCTAATAAGTATTACAGGCCGACATAGTGAATGGATACCATGTTATATGTACAGTAGTGTCTATGCACAGTACAAACTGCTATGCTCTAATACAGGCAACTGAAGCCAACCTGGCCTCCACACACAACTCCTCATAGGAAATAATACAGTGTCAATAAACACACAGGACACATTAAATTAAGTGAGTATAAAAGCTTCAGTTTTATTGACCTGACAGTGAGTAAAATAATGGAAACGCTGCTAAAATAGAAGATAGTGAGGTTTCTGGAGTCCAATGGATTGCAGGATCCAAGGCAGCATGGTTTTACTAAGGGCAGGTCTTGTCAGACAAATCTAATTAATTTATTTGATTGGGTGACCAGAGAGTTGGACCGAGGGAGAGCCCTAGATTTGGGGTACTTAGGTTTCAGTAAAGCCTTTGACATCGTTCTGCACAGACGACTTATAAATAAATTGAGCATCCTAGGAATAGATCTAAAATGACTGACTGGGTTAGAAATTGGTTGAGAGGAAGTCAACAAAGAGTACAGGTAAATGCAGCTTACTCTGAGGAGAATGATGTAACCAGTGGTGTGCTGCAGGGATCTGTCCTTGGTCCGATTCCTTTTAACATTTTTGTTAGTGATATTGCACAAAGGCTGTCTGGTAAGGTTTACCTCTTTGCAGATGATACTTCCACATATTACTCCTGAGTCTTCATTTTCATCCTGTGCCCCCTCATTGCAGAACTTTCTTTCAGTTGAAAGAGGCTCTCCCCCTTATGCCATGGAGGTATTAAACATCTCTATCATATCTCCTCTCTCCCAGCTTTCCTCCAAAGTATACATATTGAGATCTTTAAGTCTGTCCCCATATGCCTTATGACGAAGCCCGCTGACCATTTTGGTAGTTCCCTCTGCATTGACTCCATCCTGTTTATATCCTTTTGAAGATGTGGTCTCCAGAATTACACACAATACTCCAAATGAGATCTCACCAAAGACTTATACAAAGGCACTGTCACCTCCTTTCTGCTGACCATTCCTCTCCCTATGCACCCAAGCATCCTTCTGGCTTTTGTTGTCACCCTTTCTACCTGTTAGGCCACCTTAAGATCAAATATTTTCATGTTTTTGTTTTTGTGTGGTCCCATTCCTGGTCCGTCATCTGTGAATACAAAAAATAAATATTTGTTAAGAAATTCTGCTTTATCTTCAACCATTTCCAGGTAATTCCCTCTTTCAAGTCTGACAATACCACTTTTGCACTTCTCCTGTCACTAAAATTTCTAAAAAATAAAAGTCTTGTCCCCTCATTTTTCTGTATTAGCTGTTTTTGTTCACAGAGAACGTGGTATGAAAAACCAAGGACTAGGATATGTATCAAAAACTTTTATTGATAATGCCAACACGTAATGCCAACCCGACACAGGCCGTGTTTCGTTAATACTTCCTCAGGGGTAAAGGCAAACTAAAAACAGAAAAAATACAATAACCAAAATGATAACACAGACATTATACATTTGTAATCATATAATCGAACTTAAATCGAATATAAAAGATAATGCCTATACACAGATAAAAAGTTAAAAACATGCAGAAGTTAAAACCATGCAGGAGAAAATAAATAATAAAAGCCAAAATGTTGGAACGCTATATGTGAACACTATTTTAAAAAGAAAGTAAAAATATAAAAACAATGAACTAAATAAAACACATGAACCAAATGTATAAAAATAAGCATAAAGATGATAAGAAAAATGAAATATGCACAAGCATAAGAATATCATAAATAATTAAAAGAATAAATATACAAACCAAATAAGAGCCTAACAGAGACAGGACTGTACCAATAAAGAACAATTAAAATATGAACATACGTATACCTTACCGGTAGACAATGAACCCCTTTCATTAATCTATAAATAAAGAAAATAAGAAAAAGGGAGAGAAAGAAGGAGTGAGTCTGAAGAAAAACAATCCTCCACGTGTAAGAGGACCAGTCTGTAAACATATTAGTCAACCATGTTGATAGTACACCTCAATTGACAAAAAAACGTCGCGTGGGAATGCTTCATAACTACAACATGAAAAAAGGAGGAAATGAAGACCATTCCTTTAAAAAAAATTTCTTTTTAATATAATTAAAATAAGCTCATCACCATGTAGAGCTACTAGAAACATTATAAAGGTGTCCATCACATCAATGTGCTATCAGTAATGTCAACAAGCAAAAGAGGGAACCGGACTGTAATGAAAAGTGTATTACTTGCACTCACCACCGTGTAGAGATACTGTAAATATCATAAAGGTGTCTATAACATACATATACTATCACTATTGTCAAAAAAGACAAAAGAGAGAACCGGACCGTAGTAGAAAGTGTGTTACTTACAAACAGCAGTCAAACTATCGGCATTCGATGTACTAGAGAAAGGCAAAAGAAACATTACTCCTCAAATAAAAGCCGATTCACTTCAAAGGGAACCGTCTTTAGCACCACAAAAATAAAATGTAGAGCAAAACAAACTCACTGTAGTAGAGACGTCGAAGTATCGCCACTGCAAAGAACTACAAACGGAGAAGAAGTGCTGCCATAAACTGCAAAACTATCAGGCTTCCGTAAAGAATCAGTTGTTTGTAAATCATAAAAAATGCAGGCGCATGTGCAGTGGATAAAAGGCAGTCAAACAGAGGTCACGTGACACATGGGCAAGTGAGGACATTTTTCACTTGCTCCGGGACCACCGCGGCAAAATCGGCATAAAAACGGCGTTTTGAGCTCCTGGTGATCGGTGCCGACTGCGGGGAAAGTAACTTTAATTTAGCCCCCATACTCTGCTGCCTTTTGGTATTCCTGGATGCCGCTCCCGGTGCGGAGAGAGAGGGAGAAGGAGAAGGCGCCCAAATCTCGGGCCACAACAGCATCGGAGATGCACCCCGCTTCCCCGGGCGGGGAGAGTGGAGACTCGGCGTCGGAAGATTTGGCAAAGGAAGTGGCCCGACATCTAAATCCCAAGTTCGACCAAATCCTCACCAAATTGGAGGCGATGGGGGAGACCATGGCAGCACAGGGCCAGCGAATTGAAGAACTGGAACACCGTGTGTCAGCGATCGAAGATGATGACGGCCGGCAAGAGAGAATGCACGCGGATACACAGGCACAGCTCTTGGCGCTGCAAAACAAGGTGGATGACCTGGAAAATCGTTCCCGCCGGAACAACCTCCGGCTGGTGGGCATCCCCGAACCAACCACTGACCTTCAGCTGCTGCCGCTCATCGAAAAATGGCTCCCGGAAGAGCTGGGCCTACCCACGTTGGTTGGAGACCTGAAAGTGGAGCGCGCCCATAGGATCGGGCCTTGGTCCGAGACCAGAGCCAGACCCCGAGTGGTCATTGCGAAAATTCTGAACTTTGCTCATAAGGAGCGCCTTCTCAGAGCCTACCGACAGCATGAGGGTCTGCTATGGCACAACTCCAAAATTCTGCTGTTTCAGGATTACTCCACCGCGGTGTCTGCGAAGCGTAAGGAGTTCTCCCAGGTATGCATGGCTCTGTTTGAGAGGAAGATTCGCTTCTCCCTGACCTTCCCGGCGACGCTAAAAGTTCACCATCAGGGCCGTAATTTGACATTCGCGACCGCGGGAGAGGCCAAATCCTTCTTAACTCAATTACAAAGGGAGCAGCCGGCTCAGGCGGCGGCGGGCGCTGCGGACTCAGTGCAATGAACTCGCATGACCCATGCTGCTCCTACTGTTGGTCTCAGCTATGTGGAAGCGGCACATCTCCGAGAGAGAGGGGATCTCTCCAGGGAGGGTAGCTACCGGGACCTGATGCCATACTCCAACAACCTCCTGGAAGTTTGTGCCTCATTGAACCATGGGAGCCTATTGCCATGTTGCCATTTTGCTATATTCTCTGTCTATACTGTAAGAAGTATGTTTGGTCGTTGAATTTCCTAGGGATCGTGGGGTAAAGTGAGTATGTGAGACCTACACCCATTCCCCTCACCACTGTGGTCCTTTTCCTATCCCCTTCTTGGATGGCCGGGGTGGGGCTGGGGGAGTTAAGAAGGATTTGTAGCAATTTGTTTAAGCCAATATCTGTCCCCAGCAGCCAAGCCGAATATAGTGTGGGGGGGGGGGCGGTGGAGGGCTTCGGAGGGAGGGGGGACCCCGGGATTAATAGAAAGCACTGGGGCTAGATGTATCTCCGCGGTGGTCCCGCGGTGCGCAGAGGTGACCTTACTCAGTTTTAGACTGAGGTGGGAAGTGCGTTACTCAGGGGGGAAGGTTGTATGGAGGGGGGGAGAGGAGGATGGGGTGGTTGAGAGCGTGGGAGGGAAGGGGGGTGGGCGGAGGGGGGGGAAGAGGGGGGGGGAATGGGGGGTCCTTACGGTCACACCCGGGCAAGACAGCCTCTTGTACGGGGGGGAGTCGGATTCTGGAGATGGGGGGCGTCCCAGGCTGGGGGGACCCTCTCCCAACCATTGGCATTGATATGGGTGAAAATGTTCTTTAATATTGTATTACTCTGAAAATTATTTCTTGGAATGTCTGTGGGCTGGGGAGTCCCATTAAAAGATCCAAAATTTTGCAAGCTTTGGCCCGGCAGAGAGCAGATATTGCCTTGCTCCAAGAAACCCACCAGGCAGAGGAAGAGCATCGCAAACTCCAACGAGGCTGGGTGGGGCAAGTCTGGGGGGCCCCTGCTGTGGGTATAAAGGGGGGCGTGGTGGTACTTATTCACAAAAATATCCGCTTTGAGGTTCACCAACAGATCCTAGATCCTACAGGGCGTTTCATTGTGCTACATGGTCTATTGGGGGGGCGACCGGTCCTTCTCGGTAACCTCTACTGTCCTAATGTTTTGGATGCAGCTCTGTATTCTCGCCTGGCATCACGAATTGAACAACTTCCAGAGCTGCCTTTGATTTTGGGTGGCGATTTCAATGGAGTAATGGATGTAGTGCTGGATACCTCGCGGGAAGGGGGTCCCAGGGATCGCCTTCACTCGGCCCGTGCACTCCAGCGGCTGTGCATCCGCTTGGGGTTGGTTGATCCCTGGCGGCTTCTGCATTCGGAGGAAAGGGATTATACGCACCAGTCCCGTGCACATGGGACCAGCGCCAGAATCGATTATTTACTGCTTTCTAAAAGTCTGTTTGTCAAGGTGACGGATGCGCGGATAGGTCCCACGGAGATTTCTGACCACGCTCCGATCTGGCTAACGTTACAGGGGGTGGGTGACAATCCAGGGGCGCGCATCTGGCGTTTTCCGCTGGAATTATACAGGGATACCCAATTCCGTCAGTTTTTGGTCCGCCGTTGGCAGGAGTTTGAGTCCGATCACGTCGGACATCAGGCTGAACCCGAGCTTGTATGGGAGACGGCTAAGGTGGTCCTAAGGGGCGATATCATTGGCTACATGGCTCGAAAGCGGAGGCTCCGGGCCGAACAAATTATCCGACTTGAAAGACTCGTTACGAAGCTTCGCCGACGGCATGCCTGCACCCCAAGTCTGGCCCTTAAAACACAGCTGTGGGAAACACAAACGGCCCTGAATGAACTCCTGCACCAGCGGGCTAAAAAGTCGGCGCTGTATTATCGCTACCAACTATACTGCCACGGGGATAAACCGGGCAAATTGTTGGCGCGCTGCCTGCGGGGCCCCCGAGGGTCGCGCATGATAGCGGCCGTTAGGGATGACCAAGGGACCCTTCATAGGGACAATTTGCAGATTGCCCAGGTTTTCCGGTCCTTTTTTCGGACTCTTTATTCAGCGGATGAGGGCTCCCCGGAACGGATGGTGTCATATCTACAGGGCCTAGATTTGCCGCGGTTAAGTGAGCCGGAGAGGGCGCTCCTAGATCAACCGCTGACTCTCCAAGAGGTGCAGCAGGCTATTGCTAGGGCGAGCTGTTACAAGTCTCCGGGCCCAGATGGACTGGGGGCGGAGATGTATAAGATCCTCAATAATCATATTTCCCCTGCACTGGTGGCCCTTCACACTAAAAGGACCGAACAGGGCGGCTTCCGCTGGGGGGGGAACCAGGCCTATATTACGCTCTTCCCTAAGCCTGGGAAAGACCCCTTACAGGCCGCGTCCTATCGTCCCATTTCACTACTCAACTTTGATGTTAAGCTTTTGGCTAAGATCTTGGCGGATCGCCTGGCAGGCGTGTTAGGTCAATTGGTTCATGATTCGCAGGTGGGCTTTGTCAGGCAGCGTCACGCGGTCCGTAATCTCCGTAAAATCCTCTCCTCGCTGGAATGGGTGAGCCGACGACGACTCCCCTCGTTGTTAGTAAGCTTTGACGCGGAGAAAGCCTTTGACAGGGTGGATTGGAAATATCTCAAGTTCTTGCTCCCGTATTATGGCTTGGGGCCTGTTTTTTGCAAGATGGTTCACAGCCTATATGCGGATCCGACGGCGGCCATTTACTGTAACGGGGTCCTGTCTGATCCTTTTTCCTTACACCGGGGTACCCGACAAGGATGTCCCCTGTCTCCCTTACTGTTTGTGCTCTCCCTGGATCCCTTGATACGGAGCGTGGAACAATCTCTGGAGATCAAGGGCATCCGTATGGGTTCTCACGTGTTCAAACTGTCGGCCTTCGCGGACGATTTGTTGGTACATTTATCCTCCCCCCAGGTCTCACTTTCATCCTTGCTACAGGAATTTCACCGCTTTGGACGCTTTGCAGGTTTAGCTATTAATATGGAAAAATCCGAAGCACTCGATGTGTTGGGCCTTTTGAAGGCTGGATGGCAGGGGGTATTTCCTCTCAGATGGGCCGAGGAGTATTTCACGTACTTAGGTATTCGGCTAACGTGCCAACCGACTCGGTTGTATCGTTGTAACTTAGAATGGACGTTGAGTAAGCTGCGAGAGCAATTGTTGGCCTGGAAATCTCTCCCCCTTTCCTTGTCAGGGAAGATCGCGGTGATTAAGATGGTCATTCTGCCACGGATCCTTTACTGGATGCAAACTCTACCGGTATGGCTACAGCGGGGTGACCTCCGGAGGATTGAGGGGGTGATCCGGGGGTTCCTATGGAACGGTAAGAAGGCGCGGATACCGTTTAGTCGGCTAGTGTGGAAATGGGAACAGGGTGGGATGGGTCTCCCGGACTTAGAGGTATATGCCCTGGCTTGTCAGTCGCGCCACTTAAGCGACTGGCTGGGGGGCACGGAGGTTTATACGCCGGTGGCCTTGGAAGAGGCGCTGGCGGCTCCAAATGCTTTGCTGGCTCTGTTGCATTTTGACAATCGGTTGTGTTGGGGCAAAGTTGAAGACAGTGTGCTTTTGGGATCGGTCAGGCGGACTTGGCGGCGGTTGAATGGGTACTGGGGGGAGAATTGGCGAGTCTCCAGTTGGCTGCCGCTGAAGGGCAATGCGCAGTTTACTCCGGGGTCTGACACGGGTGCGTTCTCGGTCTGGATTCGACAAGGTATCGGTAATGTAGGCCATGTGGTCGACCTTTCGGGGAAATGTAAACAATTCCGGACTCTGAGGGAGGAATATGGAATACCGTCCGGACACTATTTCGCCTATCTGCAGCTCTCCCACTACGTACATTCATTATCGGTTGTAGACCTCCGGGCGGAGCGCTCCGCGAGAATTATTGAGTTCTTCGGGTTGGGGGGGGAGGAACCGCCTTCCATTCGTGGGTTGCGGAATAGGGTGGCTCCCTTTAGGCCGATCGCTGATTATAGCTCGGTGGAGCTTGCCTGGGCGGCGGAAATGGGCAGCGCGGTACCTCCTGGCGCGGTGCGGGCAGCTTTACAACATCTCACAGAGCTGGCTGTGGGGGCTCGCTGGAGGGAAATACAATTTAAGTGCATCACTAGGGCACATTTTTCTCCCCGACGGGCCCTCCGCAGTCACCTTACCACCGATGGGAGCTGTCCGCGCTGCTCCGAGTCTCTTGCTACGCTGTTCCATATGTGGTGGGGGTGCCGCATCATACGGCCATATTGGGCAAAAATCTGTACCTTCTTGGTACACGTGTTAGGGCAGCGGGTAGGCTGGGATGGGTCTTTAGTGGTGTTAGATAGACTATGCCCCACCCAGCCCAAAGGGAAATGGGAGCGTTTGCTGGTGCGCAAAGCCTGTCTGGTGGGTAAGGGTCCTCTTCTGCGAAAGTGGAGGGAACCACATCCGCCCTCCTACTGGGAATGGCGTAATGCCTTCCATCAATTGATGCTTTGGGAATGCCGCCGCGCTCGGGGCAGTGTGCGACGGTGGCCGGCCTTTCAGAGGCTCTGGGACCCCTACATTCAAATGTTGAGCCCGGGCGTTCGCAATGAGATTTTGCAAATGGGGTGTTAACCCCCCGGAAAAGATGATTCTTTATGGGTTGGGTCTGTGACTGTAAGGTGGGTGGGGGGGGGGGGGGGGGGGGGACGGTTGGGGATGAATATCAAAAATTTACACCTGGCTGTTAATTTTGCTCTGAAGGGGGATCAGAGTCCACCCCTCTCGGAGCTAGTTATTGTTGTGATTTGTTTGTCTCCTGGTGTTCCAAAATAAAGTTTATAAAAAAAAAAAAAAAAGGCAGTCAAACAATGATGTCATAGGCAAGAGTATGAAAATACTCCTCACTAACCAAAAGGTCTGATATTGAGTGAGTAAATGACGACATCCATACCTTTGTGAAGTGGCTAAAGGGGAAACACCTAAACTAAGAGGAAAAAGAGCAAACAATCCAAATCATTACAGTAGGAAAAAGGGGGAAGGGAAGGGAGAAGGAAGAAAAAGGGGGAGAGGGGGAAGGGTAGGGAAGAGAGGAAAAGGGGAAGGACTTCCCTAGCGTGGTGTACACCATTAGCATCGAGGATCATATCAGCCTCCTTTTCCTCTTACTTTTATTTACTTTCTAACAAAAAGGTTAATTCTCCAGGACCAAGCAGGAAGTCAGTCCTCACTTATGGGTGACGTCGGCGCCGACGGAGCCCTCGCGGAGCAATTTTCCCCAGCTTTCAAAGAAAGCCTTTGGGAATTGCAGCGCGCATGCGCGGTCGTCTTCCCGCCCGAGGGTGCCATCTTAGCCAGTCTTCTTTTTTCCGCGGAGCCCTACAGACGTCCCCGTCTTGTCCCCGCGAAAAAGTCGATTTTCTTCATTATTTTATCCTTTTTCCTTCGGTTCGACGCCGATCTTTTTCCCGCCCGGACTCGCGACGCCGGTCACGAGTCCTCTTACTTTTTTCGGTTTTTCTGACTTTGTCAGCTTTCGTTTTCGATTTTTCCCTGGCAGCCCGGTCCTTTGACCTCGCAGGGGCCCTTTTTCCCCCGATGGCTGCCAGTGGGTTTAAGCGGTGTGGTCAGTGTGACCGAAATATGTCACTAACTGACACACACGACTTTTGCCTCCGCTGCCTGGGCCCGGATCATGAGGAAATGATCTGTGGGCCCTGCAGCAAAATGTCCTCAAAGGCGTTGAGAAGTCGGCGGCATCAGCGTGAGAGAATCTTCGCTGACCCCAGCCGTACCCGGACTTCGTCGGAGGCCTCCGCTTCGAAAGGCTCCAGCTCGGACCGTCGCCGGAGTTCCTCCGACCGGGGTTCTCCCTCCGGGGACCATCGTCGGCAGGTGAAACCCGCGAGGGCGGCGTCGGTGGACGCTCCTGGTTCCGCGAGGGCCAGGTCGCATAGCCCCGACAGCCGCCCCGGGTCCTTGGAGAAGGAACACATCCCGAAGCGACCTCGCCTGGAGTCGGAGATGCCTGCTCGGGTAAGTCCTGTGGTCCTTCTGGACTCGCCTCCGCGACAGCCGACGTCGGGCCCGACGCCGTCGGGGCCCGAGTCGGGGGCTGCTGGGTCACCTGAGCTCGGACTCAGGTTGACGGCCTTGGAGAGCAGACTGTCTGCCTTCATGGACCAGCAGAGGGCACTGCTCGCTGGCCTCGCTGGCGCCGCTGCCCCGACCGCCGGGACGTCGACGTCCAAGTCGACCCCGGAGACCGAGCCGATCCTCGAGTCGATGAGAACTCGAGTCGATCCTCGGTCGAGGTCACCCTCGGCCTCCCGTTCGGGACCGAGGTCGCCGACGCCGACTCCCTCGGCGTCGGGGCGGCTGGCGCCGCGCCCTGCCCGGGCCGACCCCACCGAGTCCTCGTCGGGGTCGGTCTGGGAGTCTGAGGAGGAAGAGTCGCCTGATTCTTTCCGGACTCGGTGTGTCCCATCGGACTCACCGGAGTCCGAGCCTCGGAAGCAGTCCCCCCCCGGAGGATGCCCGGTTCTCGGACTTCGTTAGGGATATGGCCAAGGCTTTGGCCTTCCCTGCGGATCCCGAGGAGGAGCCTCGGGCCGAAGAGCTCGACGCCCTCCAGTATGACTCTCCCGCGAGGGAACACTTTACTGTACCGGTTCCTCCTATGCTGGAACGACTACTCTTCCGCATGTGGGAGAGTCCGGCCTCCTCGCCGGTCCTGAGCAAGCGGGTCGATTCTATCTATCGAGTCCGCAAGAGCCCTGGCTTTCAAAAGGCACAGCTGCCACACCATTCCATGGTAGTGGAATCGGCCATGCATCGTCTTAAGAGCCAGAAGATGCACTCCTCGGTGCCTCCTGGCAGGGAGGCCCGTAACCTGGATGGCCTTGGCAAGAAGTGTTTCCAGGGCTCTATGCTCGCATGTCGTGTCCAGACTTACCAGCTATACATGGGCATGTATCTCCGGGATCTGGCTAAAGAGCTAGCCGGATTCTCCGCTGGTTTGTCCGAGGAACCCTTGCGGAGGTTCCTAGCCTTGTCCACTGGCATTCGGGAATGCTCAAAGTTCATGTCCCGAGCAGCCTATGATGGCTTTGAAGCATCGGCTCGGGTGGCCGCAGCCGGCATCGGTGCCCGCCGACAGGCTTGGCTTCAGTCGTCAGACCTTGAGCCCTGGGTGCAGGACAAGTTGGTCGATGTCCCCTGCCGAGGCGAAAACCTCTTTGGCAAGCCCATGGCGGAAAAGGCTGCGCAAATTGAGACTGAGACTCTCACCAGGACCAGGCTTTCTAGGAAGACCTCCGCCCCTTCCCAGAAAAAGAAGGGCTCGGGGAAAAAGTCCTTTTACCCGAGGAAGGCGGCTGCCTACAAACAGTACCCCCATTATCAGGCCCCTGCAGCTCCCCAACAGGGCCAGCAGGCCAAGGGACGGGGTAACGGGTCCCGTAGGCAGCAAGCCCCCAAGCCTACACCACCAGCCCCTGCTCAGCAGGGTGGGGGTTTTTGACTCGCAAAGCATAGCCTCTCCCCCCCCGCTGGTTCCTCCCAGCACCGGAGGCCTGCTGGTTCACTTCGCCCACAGGTGTCCAGCATCACCGCAGATGCCTGGGTGCTTCAAGTCGTGCGGGAAGGTTATCTTCTCCACTTCCACCAGGTCCCTCCCTCCTTTTTTCCGGGAGAACCTCCACGACCCCCTCTGCACAGGGAATTACTCCTTCAGGAGTTAGCAGGTCTTCTGCAGGAACAGGCGGTGGAACCGGTGCCACACCACCTGAGAGGTCAGGGGTTTTATTCCAGGTATTTTCTAATACCAAAGAGAACAGGGGGCCTCAGACCCATCCTGGACTTGCGCAACCTCAACAAGTTCCTTGTGCGGGAGAAGTTCAAAATGCTTACCCTTGGAATCCTTCTGCCCTACCTCCAGAAGGGAGATTGGCTATGCTCCTTGGATCTAAAGGATGCCTACACGCACATCCTCATCCACCCAAGCCACCGCCAATACCTAAGGTTTGTGGTGGCAGGAAATCATTACCAGTACAGAGTACTCCCCTTTGGCCTGTCCTCCGCGCCGCGAGTCTTCACAAAATGTCTCGCGGTGGTGGCGGCCCATCTCCGGCTTCACGGCCTCTATGTCTTTCCGTACCTCGACGACTGGCTCATCAGAGCAGCGTCCGCTCGGGAGGTCACCAATGCCACGCGCCGCACGGTGACTCTTCTGCAGCACTTGGGCTTTGTTATAAACTTCGCAAAGTCCACTTTGCTCCCCTCGCAGGATCTCGAGTTCATCGGCGCAAGGCTGCACACTCCTCAGACGCGAGCATACCTACCGCTCGACAGGGCTCAACGGCTCATGGACCTAGCCGACCGTTTTCGCAGCCAGCCCCTGGTCTCCGCCAGGCGCTTCCTGAGACTGCTCGGCCATATGGCTTCCACCGTCCATGTGACCCCCAATGCCCGCCTGAATATGCGGCCTGCTCAATGGTGTCTCCGCCAGCAGTGGCGACAAGCCACAGGCGGCCTAGCAGACCTGGTGCGCGTCTCCGAGCCGCTGATCTCGTCTCTTCGGTGGTGGCTTCGGCAACCGAACCTGATATTCGGAATGCCTTTCCAGTCACCTCAGCCGACCCGGGTGCTGACCACGGATGCATCCCTCCTGGGCTGGGGAGCACATTGCCAAGAGGCACGTATTCAGGGCCTCTGGACCACGTGGGAGTCTGCTCAGCAGATCAACTTCCTGGAGCTCAGGGCGATCCGCCTGGCTCTCAAAGCCTTCTCCCACCTGACTTCTCACCAGTCCGTCCTTGTCCAGACGGACAATCAAGTTGCCATGTTCTACGTGAACAAGCAGGGGGGCACGGGCTCCTTCCTCCTCTGCCGGGAGGCACAGAAGCTCTGTTCTTGGGCCGTCAGTCACGGCATTCTCCTCAAGGCAGTTTATCTCCCGGGCCAAGAGAATTGTCTGGCGGACAAACTCAGCAGGATCCTCCAGCCGCACGAGTGGCGTCTGGATCCCTTGGTAGTTCAGAAGCTCTTCCTAAAGTGGGGCCTCCCCACGGTGGATCTCTTTGCCAGTCCTCACAACCGGCAGCTTCCTCGCTTCTGCTCTCGTCAGCCACACCCCCTTCGGGTTGCGGCGGACGCTTTTCTAATCTCATGGTCGGGGAGCCTTCTGTACGCTTTCCCTCCCATCCCGCTAGTCTCTCGGACTCTTTTCAAGGTTCTCCGAGACAAAGCCTTCATGATCCTGGTGGCCCCTCGCTGGCCCAGACAGCCGTGGTTTCCGCTCCTGCTGCACTTAGCGGTGGAGGATCCATTCCCTCTGGGGGTACAACCGGATCTCCTCACTCAGGATCAGGGGTCTCTACTACACCCCAACCTCAGGTCTCTCAACCTCATGGCCTGGCTGCTGAGAGGGTAGTCCTTGCTCCCCTTCTCCTGCCGGCGGAGGTGGAGGAGGTCGTCTTGGCTTCGCGACGGCCTTCTACCCGCAAATGCTACGCCCTTAAATGGCGTCGCTTTGCAGTCTGGTGTACCCAGCAGTCTCAGGATCCCTTCTCCTGCCCAGTGTCGGTGATCTTGCAGTACTTGCTACACCTCTCTAATCTGGGACTTAAGTCCAACTCCGTCAAAGTTCACCTCAGTGCTCTTTCGGCACATCATGTGCCGGTGGACGGTAGACCTCTCTCCAGCGACCCTCTCGTAGCGAGGTTTCTCCGAGGTCTCCTTCTACTTAAACCACCTCTGCGCCCGCCAGCGCCTGACTGGGACCTGAATGTGGTTTTGCAGCGGATCACCTGTCCGCCTTTTGAACCTATGGCTACCTGTTCTCTCCGTTTTCTGTCTTGGAAAACACTGTTCTTGGTAGCCCTCACTTCCGCTAGGCGCGTAAGTGAATTGCAGGCCCTCGTGTCTGATCCCCCTTACACTCGGTTCTACAAAAATAGGGTAGTCCTACGGACTCACCCAAAATTTCTTCCAAAAGTGGTCTCCCCTTTTCACATCAATCAGGAGGTGGTACTTCCAACCTTCTTTCCCAGACCACACTCCAGCCGAGCTGAAACGGTCCTCCATACCCTGGACTGTAGAAGGGCTTTGAACTTCTACCTTGACCGTACGCGGGAGCACCGTAAAGCTGCTCAGCTTTTTGTGTCTTTTGACCCCAATAAATTGGGGCTCCCGGTCTCCAAGCGTACTCTGTCCATCTGGGTTGCGGACTGTATCTCTTGGGCTTATGGGGCAGCCGGACTCTCCTTAGAAAGTCGAGTCACGGCTCATTGCGTTCGGGCAAAGGCTACGTCAGTGGCTTACCTCCGCTCTATTCCGCTGGCAGACATCTGCCGGGCCGCTACTTGGTCTTCGAGCCAGACTTTTGCGGTCCATTACTGTCTCGAGAGGGAGTCCCGCAGGGACAGTGCTTTCGGACAGGCAGTCCTCCGTAATCTCTTTGAGGTCTGAGCAACTCCTACCCTTCATCCCGGATGTGGGCTACCGGTGGGTGATAATTCAGCGAAGATTCTTTCCTTCTGTGTTGCTGAGCTAGAGGGAGCTCATTTTTGTGCTTAGGGTCTCCGGTAGCCTTGAGCTTGGGAGTCCCATAAGTGAGGACTGACTTCCTGCTTGGTCCTGGAGAAAGCGTAGTTACTCACCTGTAACAGGTGTTCTCCAGGAGCAGCAGGAATCAGTCCTCACTACCCTCCCTCCTCCCCTTGGAGTTGCAATCGTCTGCTTATGTTCTTTTTGCAAATTTTTTATGCTGTCTTTTTTAGCTATGTCATCTGACTGGCTAAGATGGCACCCTCGGGCGGGAAGACGACCGCGCATGCGCGCTGCAATTCCCAAAGGCTTTCTTTGAAAGCTGGGGAAAATTGCTCCGCGAGGGCTCCGTCGGCGCCGACGTCACCCATAAGTGAGGACTGATTCCTGCTGCTCCTGGAGAACACCTGTTACAGGTGAGTAACTACGCTTTGCCCTTAAACTACCTCCTTTCAGTTTTGTCACATTTTACTACGTCCTATCCAGCTAACAACTGCTTGAGATATTCCCCTATCTTGACAAAGTTAGTATTCATGAAGTCTAGGATCCTCACTTTGAATAAATCATCTCCACCTGTGGCCAAAATTGAACCATGCTATCCAGTGATCATTGGCTGCCAGATGATCACCTACAATAAATACAGTCATCCGTCCTCGAAGATGAAACCTGCTCAGAATGTGATGTCTGGCCTCCTTGTTGTTGTGCTTATGCTGTTGTGCTTATGCTGTGTTTCTTGATACAACACTACACAGGCAGTTAATCCAATTCACATTCAAGAAAAGACCCAGTAATCCAACTATTTATTGTAATAAATAAATTGTATAACTTACAACAGAAGTTGAATCAAGAGGTTTTACACTCCTGGTTGATATATAGCATGCTAGATCTGTCTGAATTATGGCTGAAGATGGATTATGGAGATGTCTGAATGAATACAAACTGGAGCAGGTTGAAATGTTGTAAAAATGGTGAAATGGAACATATAAAATATAGATGGATGCGAGTAATATATGCGGATTCAAGTTGAGTTGAATTGGTAAAAGGGTGATGCAAATCCAAGGGGAAGAAATGAAAAGGAGAAGGCTGTAGAGCTTTGCTCCTTGCCTCAAAATGGAGAGTCTGCTTTGAAGGGAGGGGTGCAGGGAAATTACCCAAAAGGCAGAGGGAGTTTCAATAGATCATTGGGATCACATATATCCTGTAGTAAGGCATGAAGCCAGGCAGGTATTACGGAGTCCGTAGAGAGTGGGTCACATGGATCTGTTAAACCTATAGGAGCAAAGAATACAAACAAACATAAAGCTAAGCCCTTATTTGGATAACCTATCTGGACAAGTGCCACCAGACATTCAGCAGCAGCCACTAGCAAGAGAATGTTGCTGACTATCCAGTGGAGTTTTAAACTTCATGGCTGACTGCTGCAATATTTTACGCATCCACCCTTTTGAAAATTGACCCCTATGTAGTCAGTAATAGCTGAACCTCTTACATCAAATTCTTATGTGAAACAGTATCTCACATTCACATAAAACAGTACTAGATTTCTACTGTAAGTATTCAGTTGAGCTACTAACATTTTCCCTTATCGTGCCACAAAGAAAAAAACTGCAAAAGAGCTGTCACTTTGCACCTAGAGCTGACTAAAGATCAGATGTAACAAATATTTTTCCTATAAACACAAATGGAGCCTGTATAATACATTTTAATGTGCTAAGATTACTCTTGCAGGAATTCTGCACACACAATTCAAAATTATATATCAGAAAGTCTGAATTATGCAAAATTCTGCACTCTTTGTCAAAATAGCAAAGCATATTGTTTTTGAGTGATACTTTTTTTTCTGTTTTGTATTTTAAATTTAGTATCACAAAAAAGTGCAATTATTGTGTGCAGAATTCCAGCAGGAGTATAAGATGCCTCTTGTGGATGTTCAAAACAGCATGCTATGTAGTAAGGGCTTAACATATGTATTAAAGGGGTCTGGAAAGCCCTTAGCATATCTGTACATGTAAATGAATGCATATCGGTTGCAAATGAGGATTTAATATGTGCAGAGTATATAGCATGTTATTGACCTATGAGTTGTTTTGTACATTTTTAGTATTTAATCTTTTTATTCATTGTAAGCAGTTAACATATTAAAACATTGTAGACAACATACATTTTGAAACAATATAAGTAGCATACATATCGAAACAATTTAAACAACATACATATTAAACAATGTTAAACAACCATATTCATTCCCACAACGGGAATATATATATATTTTACTTTTTAATTCCCCACTCCCTCCCCCCCATTATCCATCACCACCATCCCATTCTCCCTCCCAGTCCATACCTTTATCCCCCTCCCCCCACTCAGTAATAATCCACAAAAGGATATAATTAATACATTTTAATTTTCCCCTTCTCCTTCCTTCACCCTTTTGTACTTTCCCCTTTCAAACCACATCCTCCCCACTAACCTATTTTCATTTCTCACCCCTCCCCTTATTTTATTCTAACTAAGCCAATTTAAATTATTAAAATATCATTCCTTGCCCTTGCTGAAACCCCATCAAGATAAGGAGACCAAACTTTTAAAAAATAAGCTCTTCTACGCACATGTTTCCTAGTAGATATTCCTTCCCATAATATCAATTGGTGCAATACGTTTCTCCACTCCCAATATTCTGGACCTTTAGGATCTCTCCAATTCCGAAGTATACAGTGTTTAGCAAGCAGACATTTTCTTACCAAGAGTCTAATTTTTTAAATTTTCTTTAATTATGATGTATTTTATATAAGATGTTTTATGAATTTCACTATCAGCCTTTTGGCATATCGAACTATTCAGTTTTAACAATTAAAACAACTGTTCGTTAATGGAATGCTGCTTAATATTGATCTCAGACTAGGTGATAACTTGCTAACATATATGCTATTTATTCAAAGGACTCCGAAGCCTAAAAAGGAAGGTCATATACAGGAGAGGTAAAACAGAGCCCATAAGCATTGAGGATTAATTCATTTGACTAAACTTTCCTCTGCCAAAGTAAAGCACAGCCAACACAGACCTTTTGAGGGAATTATTACACATACAATATTCACATCACAAATATGTAGCTTTAGATAAATAAGTTACACATCATATAAGCTCTTCAGTCCTTGCTCCGCACTGCACAATGTGCAAGGCATGGAGGTTTCATACAGGCAGGTAAAATGTCTCCACGCTATTGGCATAATTATCAGGATCAATGCTGTGATTAGTCTGGTCAGGGAGCAGTGCAGGCATTCAGAGGCTTGGCCATGAAAACCGTTTTTTTGTGGGGGGCTCAGTTTTATTCTTAGCTGGTCACAATAGCAGGAGGTCACCCCCTCAGGGCATGCAAATGGACAATGGTTGTTCCTGTTCGGTAATCCAGTTTAGTCCTCCAACATCGGGTAGTGCCCCTCCTCCTGCAGCCGGGAGACTGGACCAATCAAATCTTCTGTAGTATATATGCAGCAGGAGCTCCCAGAAGTCCCCAGTGTGTCCAGTCTCCCTGCAGCTGGAGGACTTCTGTGCCCCTGCTGGGCACGCTAAGTGACAATTGAAGGAGCAACACTAGTTAGTTCTTTTGGGGTTTATTTCTGGTCCTTTATATTCTATTTCTTTTGCTAGGTAGCTGTATCTTTAAAAAAGAAAAAGACACAGGGGACTTTCTGGGGAAAGCCAGACCTGCCTTGGGCTCCTGCCTTTCTGCCTGGGAATCTCTGAAGCCTGGGTTGAGCTCTCCCCAAGGCTGTTCGGGGAAGAGCCATACCGGCTGCAACATTGCCTGTCACTTGGAGAAGTGGGCTGAGTTCCTTGCTGTTCCCAGAGCTGGTAGGAATTTTCCTTGTTTTAAGCTCTCTGTTCTTTGCTTGGGCAGAGGCTCTGTCGGCTCCCCTGGCTTCCAAATTGCACTTTTTCCTGCTTTTTTTCGCTTGCCCTGTATTAGAGGGTCGTTTTCTTTCTTTTCCATATTATTTGGGTACCTTTGTATTTTCGCGCCGTTTTTTACCGCGGGTGAAAAAGTGCGGCGGCCATTTTGGATTTCTAAAGTGTGCTTTTTAAGGGCACTTTTTAACACTTGCGCACGGGTTCACCGGGTGTTTTTGGGGTTTCTTTTGCTGGCGATTTTGCTCAGGGCACCCCTAGGATTCTGGGGAGTATTTTGTTTACTGTAAAAAAAAAAAAAAAAAAAAAGGTTTTAAATTTAATACTGTGCTGAATTGAATAAGGTTAGTCCCCTTGGTGTGGGCTTCCCTGTTCCTGTTGCCTTATTTTTCCCTGAGAGCAGGTGGCCTGGGCATGGCTGCCAAACCTCAGTGTGTAATTTGTGGCTCCCGCAGAGGTACAATGACTGACTCTGGAATCTGTAAGAGCTGTGCTGCAGTTTCTTCAGAACTGGAGCTGCCTATTGAAATTAAGGAACAGCATGTGCCCGGGGACCCTTCCCTTTCGGGGGACAGTGTCCCTTCACCGAGCATCCTTCCTTCTGGTCTGGGCCCGGCGTCTAATACGTCGGTCCCTGAGCTCCAGCAGGCGGCTATGGTAGCGTCGCCTATAGACTTTTCCCCGGATTTTGTTCTTCTCATGCATCAGGCCTTCCGCTTAAGCCGGTCTGGTCATTTGCCGGAGGCTTGGCCCGCCTCTCTCCCCCCAGCATCCGCGGGGGGGGGTTCAGCGGTCTTCCCAACCCGCGGTCAAGCGGCCCAGGTTGGGGGACCAGGATCAGGACGCCCTTTGCCTCCCGGATTCCGAGACTGAGGGGGATCCGGATATTGAGGCGGAGGAGTTAGAAGACGGAGAGCTTCCAGAACTGGAAGATCAGGCTCGCATCATTCGGGTGTTTCGAAGGGACGAGCTGGTACCTTTGGTCACGGAGTCTCTCCAAGCACTTAACCTCTCTGCGGTGCGGCCGCTGGAGGAGGAGGGTCTCGAGGATCCTCTCATTCAGGCGGTCAGGGATGCCCAGGTAGTTTTTCCTGTGCACCGAGTAGTTGAGCAGATGATCCATGCGGAATGGGAGCAACCGGAATCCGCTTTGAAAGGGATTCGGACCATGAATCGTCTTTACCCCCTTGCAGACAAGGACAGGGACTTGTTTAAGTCTCCACGGGTGGATGCTGCCGTTTCGGCAGTGACTAAGAAAACCACCATCCCGGTTGAAGGGGCCGCGGCCCTGAGGGATGTTCAGGACAAAAAGGTTGATAATTTGTTGAAGCAAGCTTCTATTTGTGGGGCGTGGGTAGCTCGAGCTTGTTTGCGATGGTCGCAGCACCTGCGCTCGGGGTCCGGTATGGACCAACAGGGGCTGTTGGACGTTACCCGCGTGGAGTCGGGATCGGCCTACTTGGCGGATCTGTGTTATGATTTAATACGCTCCCTAGCTAATAGCATGGCCTCCATGGCAGCGGCACGACGGTCCATCTGGTTGCGCAATTGGGCGGCCGACGGTTCTTCCAAGTCTCGCCTCAGTAAACTACCCTTTAAGGGCAGGTTGTTATTTGGTGAGGCTCTGGATAAGTTGGTGAAGGATCTCGGTGAGTCTAAGGGTGGTCGGCTTCCAGAGGATAAGCCTAAGCTTAATAGGTCGTCCACCTCAGCGCGCGGCCAGTTTCGGGATGCGCGCAGATTTCGTTCTTCCCGGCTGTGGACTTCGCAGCGCGGTCGTTTTGGAACCCGTCATCAAGGGTTTCGTGGTTTCAGAGGAGCGGGAAGGGGCTTCTCCGGAGCTGCCTCTTCCTCGGCCTCTTCCTTTAATCGCAAGCCACAATGAAACGAGGCGGGCTCTAGAGGAAGACCCAGTCATCGGGGGTCGTTTGCGCGACTTTCTTCCTTCTTGGGCCCAAATTACGTCAGATCGGTGGGTGCTGCAGATTATAGAAGAAGGTTATGCCCTAGAGTTTGCGCACCCACTTCCGGATTCGTTTGTTCTGTCTCCCAGCAAGGGAGCTCAAAAGGCGCGGGACATCCGCGTGACCCTGGATCGGCTTCTCTCTCTGGGGGCCGTGGTTCCGGTCCCGCCCTTGGAAAGAGGCGCAGGTCGCTACTCCATCTATTTTGTGGTTCCCAAAAAGGGCGGTTCCCTTCGTCCGATCTTGGATCTCAAAGGCGTGAATCGCGCTCTCAGAGTACCGCACTTTCGCATGGAGACCCTGCGGTCAGTCATCGTAGCGGTGCGTCAAGGGGAATTTTTGACATCCCTCGATCTTATAGAGGCCTATTTACACATTCCCATCCGGCCCTCCCATCAACGGTTTCTCCGCTTTGCGCTCCCGTGGGGCCATTTTCAATTCCGGGCCATGCCGTTCGGACTCGCCACGGCTCCCCGCACCTTCACAAAGGTAATGGTTGTAGTCGCGGCGGCGTTGCGCAAGGAGGGCATCCTGGTCCATCCATATCTCGACGACTGGTTGATTCGAGCGAAGTCCAGTCGGGAGTGTGTGCAAGTCACGAGCAGGGTGGTGGATCTCCTTCGGTCCCTCGGATGGGTGGTGAACGAATGTAAGAGTTGTCTGTCTCCGTCACAGGATCTCGAGTATCTGGGAGTCCGCTTCGACACAGCAAGGGGCTTGGTGTGCCTTCCGGAGCGACGCGTGCTGGCGTTGCGGGCTCTGGTCCGTCTCTTCCGGGGGATGCCAGCTCCGTCGGCGTGGTGGTACCTGCGGCTCCTCGGCACGATGGCGGCGACCTTGGAGGTGGTGCCTTGGGTGCGCTTCCACATGCGTCCGCTGCAGAGTGCTCTTCTGCGACGTTGGTCCAACCAGTTCGACTCGCTGAACAAGAGATTGCCTTGCCCAAAGACGGTTCGCCGATCCCTCCGGTGGTGGCTCTCCGCCGAGAACCTGTCGCGAGGGATTCCCTTGGAGCCTCCTCTGTGGGTTCCGTTCACGACGGATGCGAGCTTAACCGGCTGGGGGGCTCACTGCGAGTCCCGCTTTGCTCAGGGGGAATGGTCTCCCCTGGAGGCCTCTTGGTCGATCAACCGTCTCGATTTGCGGGCAGTCCGGCTAGCCCTGGTGGACCTGGAGACCCTGGTTCTCGGACGACCGGTGAGAGTCCTGTCGGACAATGCGTCCACTGTAGCTTACATCAATCGCCAAGGGGGTACCGGCAGCGTGGCCCTGGAGGCAGAAGCGGCGGCCTTGTTCAACTGGGTGCAAACTCGCCTTCCAGCAATCTCGGCGGCTCACATTGCGGGCGTAGACAATGTCCAGGCCGATTTTCTCAGCAGAGTGCGGGTGGACCCCGGAGAATGGGAGCTAAACCCACAGGTTTACGCACAAATCGTCCGGCGGTGGGGTCCACCCATCATGGATCTCATGGCGACCTTTCAATCAGCCAAGACAGGGCGCTTCTTCAGCAGGCGAAGGGAGCGCATGTCCGAGGGGCTCGACGCTCTCATTCAGCCGTGGCCAACGTCCGATCTTCTTTATGTCTTTCCTCCGTGGGCTCTGATCGGCCGGGTCGTACAACGTATCGAGAGCCACCGGGGTCGCGGGTTACTGGTGGCCCCGGAGGCCCTGGTATGCCGATCTGGTCCGGTTGAGCGACGGCGTTCCTTGGCTCCTGCCCGCTCTACCGGATCTTCTTCTTCAGGGTCCCTTGCGGATGCCCCGAGTGGATCGATTCTCGCTTACGGTTTGGCCATTGAGAGGGCTCGGCTGAAAAGGAAGGGCTACTCCCCCGCGGTGATTGCTACCCTTCTGCGGGCGAGGAAAACGTCCACTTCTCTTACTTACATTCGGATTTGGAGGATTTTTGAAGACTGGTGCTCCCGGCGGGGAGTCCGGGCGGCGACGGTTTCAGTGCCCGTCGTTTTAAGTTTTCTTCAGGATGGTTTCGATAAGGGCCTTGCGGCTAGTTCCCTAAAAGTCCAGCTGGCGGCTATCTCGTGTTACCGCGGCAAGGTTTTGGGTTGTCTGCTCGGGGCTCATCCGGATGTACGCCGATTCCTTACGGCTGTTTTTCATTTGCGGCCCTCCCGCAGAGTTTTCATTCCTCCTTGGGACTTGAATTTAGTTCTGAGGGCCCTGGTTCGTGAACCTTTTGAGCCCCTGCGCAGGGCGTCTCTGAAAGATCTCACGCTGAAGGCGGTTTTTCTTGTAGCCATCTGTTCGGCACGGCGCATTTCAGATCGGCATGCATTGTCCTGTCGAGAGCCTTTCTTGTCTTTTTCCGCGGATCGGATCGTTCTCCGTCCAGTTCCTTCCTTTCTGCCAAAGGTGGTGTCTCCCTTTCACATGAATCAGGCAGTGTTTCTTCCAGTGCTTTCTTCGCAATCTGTCGGGTCAACGGACAAAGGTCTTCTCCGGCTCGATGTGGGTCGTACGCTCCATCGTTATTTAAAGGTTACCGAGTCTTTTCGGAAATCTGACCGGCTTTTCGTGCTCTTCGGGGGTGCGCGTAAAGGGGAAGCGGCGGCTAAAGCCTCCATTGCTAGATGGCTCAAAGAGGTGATCGCGTCCGCGTATCTGTTGCAACAGCGGTCTGTTCCGGAGGGTCTGAGGGCTCATTCTACTAGGGCTCAGGCGACCTCTTGGGCGGAGTATAGCCTGGTTCCGCCGGCAGATATCTGTAGGGCGGCCATTTGGTCGTCTCTGCATGCTTTCAGTAGACACTATCGCTTAGATGTGTCAGCGGCTCGGGATTCCTGTTTTGGTTCGGCGGTTCTGTGCGCCGGATGGCAAGGTCCCGCCCGGTCTTAACTGCTCTGTTACATCCCGATGTTGGAGGACTAAACTGGATTACCGAACAGGAAATGGAAATTACACTAACCTGGTAATTGTAGTTCCTGGAGGGTCCAGTTTAGTCCTCCTTCCCTCCCGACTATCTGCTAATGTGGTGCGGCGCGCCTTTCCGAACGGTTGATATTAAGACGGTTCCTCTTGCCGTTCGGGTCCCTCTGTGGCAGCTGCGTTTTTTGCAGAGGCTCTTCCCTGTCTCGGGGGTTCAGGCAGCTCCTGAACTTCTGGTGGGGAGCGGTGTTTTGATTCCTGAGGCGTCGGTGCCGGCGCAATGCAGTGTTCTGACTTCCTCGTTTGGGGAGGGGGTTGGATATTCCTTGGGGGAGAACAAATTGTTCTTTAATTAGGTCATTTTGTATATTAATCTAATGTGTTGCTTCGTTAAGTATGCTTTGTTACTAGTACACTGGGGACTTCTGGGAGCTCCTGCTGCATATATACTACAGAAGATTTGATTGGTCCAGTCTCCCGGCTGCAGGAGGAGGGGCACTACCCGATGTTGGAGGACTAAACTGGACCCTCCAGGAACTACAATTACCAGGTTAATGTAATTTCCATTTCCTATTTCCCCCTTCTCTAATATGAAAAGAAACCTTTTACAGGCCACTAATTGTACAGGAGTAAGAAAACACAGAGAGAATAAGGTAACAGGATAGATTCACAGGCACACACTTAAGAATTTCAAAAATGAACCCAACTTTTCTTTAATCAAGGCAAATATATTCTCACAAGCAATTGATGAAAGGGCCAATGGACAATGTTAGTGTGACCAAGAAGCACCACAGGCATTGAGAGGCTTGAGGCTGAAGAACAGTCTGAGTTTCAGAGGTTTTATGAGATTACCAGTTGTTTTGATTTGAGTGCATAACTGATTAATACTGTATGAGCTTTAAGGCAGTAGTAGATTGTGTGATGCAGCCATTACAATGCTACACTACAGGACGGTTGTGAGGCGGAAATCGTCAAAGACTAGTGCTTTCTGAGTTATGAATAGTTTATTCCTCCCTGGGTCACCCCGTTTTATGCTGCTTTTTGTTTTTAATTGTGTCCTTTCCATACTGTTCTTTCAAACCCCTTAAAGATAACAGACAGATTTTTGTGAACAAGTATCCCTTGTCAGTTTCTATTCTGCTGGAATGTAGTAGCTTTCTCACCTCTTCCCTCAGCGCTGACTGACACACCACCTCCATCTGCCAGACTCACCTGTAGAATTTTCAGAAGAATGCAGCAGAAGCCAAGAAGAAAAAAAACTGAGCATGCCCAGTGTAGCATTGTCATGCTATTTAACCCCTCCCCTCAGTAAATAACATGTTTGCTTTATTTGGTCAATACATTTTTGACTTTCCTATTTAATAGCTTGAGCATGCTTTGAGACATCATTTATAAAAATGCTAAATCTTCCTGCAAAAGTATTTAACATACATGGTAAAATATCACTTTTAAATGACATTTTAACATGTACTTCAAATATTTTTACAAGAGAGCTCATAACTATTTTTAGGACAAGTTTTATTCCATAGGTCCCCAGGGGGAGTAACTCTTCGGCACATCTAGCTGTAAAGCTCTTACAAAATACACTCGACATTTTTCTTTCTTTTGACACAATATGCCTAACATTGCATGGAATGGTCAGAGACGTGCTGCTTCAGTAATGATGTTAGTAGTTAATCTTAACCTCTATTGAAGAGATTAGTTTAGCTGCAAGTGTGGAGCTGTACCCACACATACGCCAAACACTATTGTCTTACTGCTACTTGTTGGAACTCAGTTTTGAGGTGCTGGGTTAGTCCAGAATTGTTTTGGGGTTAAAGCACAACTCTCTCCCTCCTAGGGCCAATTTTGTTGTGTATTTGTGGGTTGATGGGATGGCATATATTTGGAGAAAGCGTATTTAGCAGTTCTTCAGTACTTTGCCTTTTTCCTAATATGAAGAATTATTAATTGATGATAATTGGTTTGGTGGTTGTGTGCATTCACGATTGCATTTGTGGAACGTTTCTAAAACGATTGAAGCCCAGTTTTGCATAGTACGTCTAGATCAGAAAAGGGATGTCCAAGTCAAATCGTTCACAATTTGCCATGTACTTTACAAAGACTTGTTGAGTTCAAAGCCTTTCGTAATATGGTTATAATTTGTGGGGGAAAACGTGGCAGGAATAGCTATTTTACAAAAGACACATTCAAAAATAGGAGTATGGCTAAGATGGCGTTCAGAAGCTAGCCACAGGATGGTGAGCTCTGCACTTGCTGTGACTTGGAGGAGCACTAACGAGATTGCATCGGCAAGTGGAAAGGGAAGATGTGTTCACCTGTCAGAGGCTGTTTCTTCTCTAGCCATGGTGCAGAAATCTGTGACTGGAAAAGCTGTTGAGGCAAGGGAGCGTGACAGCAGAGAATCTTCTCTCAGCATCAGCAAAACATTTCCCTGACCCAGAAATGGCATGAAGTCTGGGGCAATGCAGGATGCTGAGGCTGCCGATGGTGCTGTGACAGCCAAATGTGTTGGTGGGGCTGCTTTTGGGCCAAAGGTGGCAGCATCTGTAGAGGAGCCCTGTTGCTAATTGTAAAGGTGGAGAGGAGGGAGAGTTTACTGGCACCGGAAAGATGGGAAGGGGAAAGCATTCTACCAGCAGCCGCTTTGCCAAGCACTTCAAAGAGGAAGAGAGGCCCCCTGAAAGAGGTACCTTTGGGTGAGGTATGGAAGGCATTTGGAGTAATTAGGATGTCCATTTTGATGTGCTTAGGTCAAACTGTGGAAGGTTCCAGCTCCCTTCAAGTTCAAATCAGAGAACACGAAGAGGCACTAGGCGCTTATGAAGGAAGGCTGGAGACAAAACTTGAGATATTGCAGGCACGTCAGGCAGCATTGGTTAAGGATAAGATCTCGGTGCATGTAAAGTTAGAGACAACTGAGAAATTCAATCATCGGTTAAATTTAAGATTTATACTTTCCCAAATCTCCTGTGCTGACAGCAATGGACTTGGTTATGAAGTATTTTCAGGAGATTTTGCTCATATCTAAAGACTCTCTACTACCTCTGACCAGGGCTTTTTATGTGGAGGGGATGTCACCCTTAGTAGTGAAAAGAGGGTTGAGCCCAATAGCTTGAATGCAAATGGGTTTTTAGATGGGCCACAATCAATTTTGTCATTTAAGGCCACTCTAACAAACTTTAGCCTTTGATCCTGCTAGAAAATGAATACTACGATTATATTTTTGGTTTAAACAAAATACTTTCTTGAGTTGCAATGTGATGGTTTTTCATGATTTATCCAGGGCCGCTCAGGATTGACTTGAGGCCTTTTTGGCCAAATATTCTTCAGTAGTGGCTCTGGTAGCAACGTTTTTCTTGCAGCTTCTTTGCAAATGTTTCATTCATTTTCTGGAGAAAAATTATATTTTTATAAACCATTGCAGCTACATAATTTTCTAGATGCTCTGATTCCTCCAGTCCCTCTCCTACAGGGTGGCCCAAAAAAAGTGAGAACATCTCTTAAATTAAAAGCTTAAATAGTTTACTTATTTACCTTTTTTTAGCTATATAACGTCTTTATTTTGACAATTTCCGGTTGTCATCTTTTTTTTTTTTTTTAAATTGTCAATCGTTTACATCTCTCTTTTTGAATTTTTAAATAACTTATATGTATAGTGTTGCTCTAGTATGATTGCGCCCTGTTCCTTTGTTGTTTCTTTCCTTACTGGGTGGTATTTCTCCAACTACTACCCTTTAATCAGTTCTTAGCTCCCTCCTTGGTAGTCTTGGGTATGCACCATTAGCTGATGTTACCTTAGATGCTTTTCTTTTGTGAGATATATTTACCTGAGCCATGGTATACCTTTTCACTCAAATTATTGTAAAAATCTTTGGAAAAAAATTAACTAAAAAAAATAGAAAAGTATCACTCAGGGCTTTATACGCGGTAGCACCAGCTTTTACACCTATAAGGGTAAGGTTTTGCTATTTACAGATGTGAGAGCTGACATTGACTTGTGTAAGTTCCAAGTTTTGTAAAACTGTATGTCCAAGTGGAGCCAATTATGGAACCATGCTCCAAAACTCAAATTAATTGCTTTTCGTGTGATTTTTTTACACCAGAGAGGTAAGCACGTTGCTACACTCAATCTCCAAAGGCCATGTCCAAATGAGTACTTAGCTGACAATTTTGTATGACTCAAAGCAGATATAAATGCTTATTTAAAACTTTTGAAGTAAATGTGCATTTTCTTTGCAAGATAAGGAACACATATAGACTTCTAAGATCCACCCAAACTATATCCAGAAGATTCCCCCTTCAAATTTGTGCATGCCTTGAGTGTACACATAACACAGCAGAATGGAACCAATAAATAATAGGCAATAAATAATTAAAAAGTCAGGATAGCATTATATACAATTAAAACCATTTATTACATAAATTGCAAACATTGATTAAAAGCGCATATGACATAAATATGCATCAATGCTGGCCAAATTGCTTAGGTATTAAAATACGACCAAATCAATAGCTAACACATTTCGGCAATTGCCTGCCTCGGGGGAATGAATTAAGCACTGTTGATGCACTTTACAGAGACCAGCGAATGATGGAAGGATGACCCTGGAAACAAAGGGAAATAAAAATCAGTTGAAGGAAAAGGAGGAACAAAACTTACCCTTATGAAGATGAGGAGTCGCCATCAATTAAGAGGTCTGGGCTTGAAGAGAATACTACCCGTTTACATAAAAATACACAGAGGCTCTTTACCATCGTGCACTAAACAGCACATGAATTAGCATGTAGTAACTGTTAGTATACAGCTACAGTAAATATTACCAAGCTGGCATTACAGCATCCACTAATTCACATAATTAATTTCTTACCAGATTATGGGGTGGGAAATGGGCAGAGTGTAGAGTGGAAAAGGGGCATAGACTGTGTATCACAATTAGCACTGGCAGGGCTGTACTGAGCCATAAATGTGCCCAGTGTGACTTGCAAAACTGGTGCTCCCTCCACCCCCCATATCACATTTGTCATTTGCCCCATGTTGGGCATCTCCCCATCTTACCCCATACCTCTGTGTCCAGTCGGTTCCTTCCCTGCGCCCTGTGCTGCCTGCCCTTGCCCCGCCACCGCCACTTTCATTTTCCCTTGGCGGCAGAAAAGACCTCCAATTGAAAAAAAAATACACGCGTGTCTTTCTGACTCTGCGCTTGCATGCTGATCTGATGCCTCCTTCCTCTGACATATGCTTTACAATTCCGTGCTTGAATAGCTGGTCCAGTCCCTCCCTCCTGTGATGCGAGCATACATCAGAGGAGGGAGAGATCAAACCGGCAAGACCTGCATCTTTTTTTTTTCTTTTCAGTTGGTGGTCTCCACCACTGCCGCTGCCACCACCACCAAGAGAGCACGAAAAGTGTCAGCAGGGCAAGGGCGGGCAGTATGGAAGAGGAGCCGAGGCTGACAGCCCCAAATGCATCCCTATTTTTTTGCACCTTACAGGGCTAGGTATGCCCCCCCCCCCCCCAGATGCACTTACCACCTTCTAAATAGGAGGCTTCAAGTGTGTTCATGCTATTTGTAACTGCAGTTAACACATGATAAAATATTTTTATGTGCCACAAATAGTGGTTAGAACACTGGCTTGGTAACCAAGCAACCAGGGTTCGATTCCCACTAGCACTCCTTGTGGCCTTGGGCAAGTCACTTAACCCTCCATTGCCTCGGAAGAAAGGCCTGGCAATCTGCTTCCGGTGACACTGCCAAGAAAACCCAGGAGCTTCTGGGTCGCCAGGAGTCAGGACTGACTCGAAGGCACACATTGCATTGTTTTTGCCACAAATGTATGGAAACATGCTGGGAACACTCCCAACAGTTAGTGTACAGGCTTTGCATTGACCTATTTAATTTTTTCAAATAACACTCAATAAGTGCAAAACATTACTAAAGTTTGGTAAAAGGGTTCCATGAAATCCATGTAAAAACAACAGAAAATGAAAATAAAATTTAAAAAATCAAAGACTTTGAAATAGATTTGAATTATCTGTTCTACTCAAGTAGAGTGTCAACTGCTCTTTCAAACCCAGACCTACTCTTCAATAAATAATAAGTAAGAGAATCAGTACCTGTTTCAATTGTTGCTAAAATCAAAGATATAACCAGAAAGTAATATTTTGTCTTAGAAAGAGGAAGACAGTAATTTTAAAAAAGGAGACTATGAAAATATAAAGATTAGAAACAATCACCCCAAAAGGGGTGAATGCAAGAATAAAAAGTTTGTATGAGGTGTAGACATTATTGAAAAACATTTTAGAACCTCAGAAAAAATATATTCCATGTATTAAAAAAAAGTCAAAAGAAGGCCAGATGATGGCTAGCATGGTTTAATGGTGAGGTGGAAGAGATGGTGAAAACCAAAAGGGCATCTTTCAGAAAATACAAAGCAGACACTTATGAAGAAAATAAGAACGTGTACAAGCATTGGCAAGTTAGATGTAAAAATGTAATAAGGCAGGCCTAGAGAAACTCTGAAAAGAAGTTTGATGTACAGGCAAGAACTAATACTAAGGACTCTTCAAGTACTTGCAAAGAAAAAAGCTCATGAGTGTGCTAGTGGGAGCACTGGACGACCAGGAGGCAAAAGGTATGTCCGGAGAAGAGAAGATAATAGCAGTAAAACTAAACAATTCTTTTTGCCTCAGTGTATATCAAAGAGGATAAGTCTAGAAGATGTAATACATCAAATTGACAAACTGAAGAGCAACATATCACCAGGTCCAGATGATATTCAACCCAGAACCTTAAGGGCTCAAACACAAATTTACTAATCTATTACAAATAACCTTTAACTTATCGTTCAGAAGCATTATCAAAGAACAAAGCACCGGGTATTGATTTTCTCCAGGAACAAGCAGGAAGTCAGTCGTCACATATGGGTTATGTCGGCACTGACGGAGCCCTCATGCGGAGCAATTCCCCAGCTTTCAAAGAAAGCCTTTGGGATTGCATCGCGCATGTGCGGTCCCCTTCCCGCCCAAGGGTGCCATCTTGCTCAGTCTTCTTTTTTCCACGGAGCCCAACAGATATGGTCCCGTTTCCACCATGGAAAAAGTAGAAAAGTTGAATAATTTCTTTCAGCTTCCCGGTTCGACGCCGGTTCCCCTTCCTGCCTTCGGCTCGGTACACCAGTACACTCGGTACACTCTCTTTATTTTTCACTGGCAGCCCGGTTGTTTGACTTCGCAGGGGCTCTTTTTCTCCCGATGGCTGCCAGCGGGTTTAAAAAGTGTGATCGGTTAAGAAGTTAATGTCTCTCACCGACACGCATGACTGCTGCCTCCGATACCTCAGCCCTGATGATGACCCGGTGGTCTGTGGGCCGAGTGGTAAGATGTCTTTGAAATCTTTGAAGAGCAGGCAGCACCAGCATGACAGGAATTTTCCTGAGTCCGCATCCGTCCGGGCCCGGACCTCATCAGAGGCCTCGACATCTCGGGACTCGGAGCCCAAGCACCGTCATGTGTCTTCTGAGCAGGGGTCTCCCTCCAGGGAACACCGTAGGAAGAAAAAACTCGTGAGGGCGGCGTCACTGGATGCCTCTGATTGGCCTGGGCCCTCGGGTTCCATATTGTGGAGCCCAGACTGACGCCCCAGGTCCTCGGAGTTGGAGAGGCCGGCTAAACAACCTCGCAAGGAGCCTGAGACGTCGGACAAGGTCATTTCTGTTGTCCTCGTAGACTCTCCTCCGGGAGAGCCGGCATCGGGACCCGAGCCGGGTGCTGCGGAGCCTTCTGAGCTCTGTCTTAGGATGGCGGCCCTGGAGAGCAGCATGGCTGCCTTCATGGAACAGCAGTGGGCGCTGATGGCCGGTCTCGCCGGTCCATCCGCCCCGACCACCGGGACTTCGATGTCGGAGTTGACACTGGAGGCCGAGCCGATCCTCATGTCGATCAGGTCTCGAGTCGATCCTCAGCGAAGGTCCCCCTCGACCTCCCGTTCGGGACCGAGATCATCGATGCCAGTGCCCTCGGCATCGGGCTGGTCGATCTCAAAGCCCTTGAGGCCAGAGCCCATCGAGTCCTCCTCGGAGGACTCGGCGTGGGAGACAGAGGAGGAAGACTCCCCAGACACCCACCGAACCCGGTATATCCCATCGGACTCTCCGGGTTCGGAGCCTCGGAGAAGGTCCCCTCCGGAGGACACTCAGTTCTCGGACTTCATAAGGGACATGGCCAAGACTTTGACATTCCCTGTGGACGCCGAGGAGGAGCCTCGAGCCAAAGAGCTCGAGGCCCTCCAGTATGACTCTTCCCCGAAGGAGGCCCTTACTGTACCGGTGCCTCTGATGTAGGAACGGCTGATACTCCCCATGTGGGAGTCCCCGGCCTCGATGCCAGTACTCAGCAAGCGGGTTGATTCCATCTATCGAGTTCGCAAGAGTCCTGGGTTCCAGAAAGCGCAGCTGCCGCACAACTCCATGGTTGTGGCCATGCAATGGCTGAAAAGCCAAAAGATGAATTCCTTGGTGCCTCCTGGCCGGGAGGCCTGGAACCTGGACGCCCTCGGCAGAAAGTGCTACCAGGGCTCGTTGCTGTCATGCCATGTCCAAACCTACCAGTTGTACATTGGCATGTACTTGCGGGACCTGGCAAAGGAGATTGCCGGGTTCTCAGCTGGTCTCTCCGAGGAACCCTTGCAGCACTTCAAGGCCTTGTCCACGGGGATCCGAGAGTGCTCAAAGTTCATGTCTCGAGCAGCTTACGACGGCTTCGAGGCTTCAGCCCAAGTAGCCGCGGCCAGCATCGGTGCACGCCATCAGGCCTGGCTCATGTCGTCGGACCTGGAGCAATGGGCTCAGGACAAGTTGGTCGTTGTCCCTTGCCAAGATGATAACCTATTCTGCAAACCCATGATGGAAAAAGCTGCAGAAATCAAGTCCGAGTACTTGACCCGTACAAGTTTGTCGAAGAAGACATCTGCACCTTCTCACTTGAAGAAGGCCTTGGGGGGGAAAAGCCCTTTTTCCCAAGGAAGGGTACAGCTTACAGAAACTACCCCACTTACCAGGCCACCCCAGCTCCCCAACAGGGGCAGCAGGCCAGGGGACAGGGGCATGGCCCACGTAAGCCGACGACCCCCAAGCCTCCAGCTCCAGCTCCTACCCAGCCGGGAGGGGTTTTTTGACTCCCAGTGCATAGCTCCTCTCCCACCAGTGGTTTGGCCCTGCACAGGAGGAAGGCTGGCCCTGTACGCTCACAGGTGGCCAGCCATTACCACCGATGCCTGGGTTTTGAAAATAGTCCAACAGGGCTATTTACTTCATTTCAACCAGGTGCCCACCTCCTTTTTCCCAGGAGAGCCTCTTAGGCCCCCTCTTCAAGGAACCTCCTCCTGCATGAGTTGGCAGGTCTGCTAAAGGATCAGGAGGTGGAACCAGTGTCCCACCACCTGCAGGGGCAAGGCTTCTACTCCAGGTATTTCCTCATATCAAAAAGAAAAGGAGGCCTTCTCCCCATCCTAGATTTGCGCAATCTGAACAAGTTCCTTGTGAGGGAAAAGTTCAAGATGCTTTCCCTTGGGATTTTACTGCCTTACCTCCACCAGGGAGACTGGCTATTATCCTTAGACTTAAATGATGCTTATACTCACATCCTCATACACCCAGACCACAGACAATATCTCAGGTTTGTGGTTGGAGGAAACCACTTCCAGTACAAGGTGCTTCCCTTTGGCATAGCTTTCGCTCCCGGAGTATTCATCAAATGCCTAGCAGTTGTGGCGGCCTTCCTCAGAAGCCATGGAGTCTTTGTCTTTCCATACCTAGACGACTGGCTCATCAGGGGCCAATCGGCACAGGAGGCACAGCAGGGCACTGCTCGCACAATCACCCTGCTCCAGCACCTAGGGTTTGTTGTAAATCATACAAAGTCCACTTCACTCCCCACTCAGAACTTGGAGTTCATAGGGGCAAGACTGGACACCCTTCAGGCAAGGGCTTACCTACCGCTGGACAGGGCAAGGCGGTTGCTGGACTTGGTACAACAGGTCCAGCACAGACCTCATGTCTCCGCAAGGGTCTTCTTACGCCTTCTGGGCCACATGGCCTCCACGGTACATGTGACTCCATATGCTCGATTCCACATGCACAAAGTGGTGCCTCAGAGACCAGTGGACACAAGCCACAGGTCGCCTCAAAGACAGGGTAACGATTTCCAAGCTACTGGTGACAGCCTTGCAATGGTGGCTTCACCCCCCCCCCCCCCAATTTGCTTCAGGGAGTACCATTCCAACCTCCCTCTCACACCAGAGTGCTGACAACAGATGCCTCCTTGCTGGGCTGGGGAGCCCATTGCCAAGTTCATGCACTCAGGGTCTGTGGTCCTCGCGAGAGGCTGCACTTCAAATCAATCTTCTAGAGCTTCGAGCCATTCGCCTAGCTCTTCAAGCCTTCTGTCATCTTCTTTCACATCAGTCGGTGCTGATACAGACAGACAATCAAGTAGCGATGTTCTACATCAACAAACAGGGAGGCACAGGATCTCTCATCCTATGCCAGGAAACTCTGGACCTCTGCTCTTTTGCAGTGGCGCATCACATGTCCCTAAAGGCAGTTTATCTGCCAGGTCAGGAGAACCTCCTGGCCGACAAGTTGAGCAGGATTCTTCAGCCTCACGAATGGCAACTGAACCGGGATGTTGCCCAGCAGATCTTCAACCAATGGGGTCTCCCATCCATGGATCTCTATGCCAGTCTGCAAAACCACCAGTTGCCCCGGTTCTGCTCGAGGCAGCCGCATCCGCTGTGCGTGGCGGCAAATGCTTTCCTGATCTCGTGGGTGCAGGGCCTTCTCTATGCGTTCCCACCCAAACCCCTGGTGGCACGCACTCTGTTCAAGATTCTTCGGAACAAGGCCTCTGTCATCCTGGTAGCCCCCAGGTGGCCAAGACAGCCTTGGTTCCCTCTTCTCCTTCAACTGGCAGTCGAAACTCCACTCCCACTGGGGGTGCAGCCCGACCTCTTGATTCAGGAACAGGGTGCCTTATTACACCCCAACCTCAGTTCCCTCAACTTAATGGCATGGCTGCTGAGAGGGTAGTACTTGCTTCTCTACTCCTTCCCAAGGAGGTTGAGGTGGTGTTGCTAGCCTCTAGGAGGCAATTCACTAGAAAATCCTATGCGTTCAAGTGGCATAAATGTGAAGTGTGGTGTGCCCAAAATAAGGAGAACCCGTTCACTTGCCAAGTACCTCAGGTATTACAGTACTTGCTCCACCTCTCAGAGTTGGGCCTCAAGTCTAACTCTGTCAGGGTCCACCTGAGTGTACTATCAGCTAACCACTCTCCAGTGGACGGGCAACCTCTTTCAGCTCACCCTTTGGTATCCCGATTCCTCAGAGGCCTCCTACTCTTGAAGCCTCCGATTCGCCCACCAGCTACAGAGTGGGTCTTAAATGTGGTCTTGCAGCGGCTTACTCGCCCACCTTTTGAGCTAGTGTCCACCTGTCATCTCCGCTTCCTTTCCTGGAAAGCACTCTTTCTGGTGGCACTCACGTCTGCTCAATGTGTGAGCGAGCTGCAAGCTTTAGTATCGGATAGACAGTATACACGGTTTTATAAAAACAGGATGGTCCTACGTACTCACCCCAAGTTCCTTCCAAAAATGGTTTCCTCGTTTCACCTCAACCAAGAGGTGGTTCTACCAACCTTCTTCCCCAGGCCATATACCAACAGGGCAGAAGTGGTTCTGCATACCCTGGACTGTAAGAGGGCGTTCGCCTTCTACCTGGAGCGTACGTGGGGACTTCGGAGAGCTTCTCAGCTCTTCATCTCTTATAACCCTAGTAAACTGGGTCTACCTGTCTCCAAGTGCACATTATCCACTTGGGTGGCAGACTGCATCGCCTGGGCGTACAGGGCAGCTGACCTCCAGCTGTAGGGCTGAATCATGGCCCACTCTGTCAGGGCTAAGGCCGCATCATTGGCTAACCACCGCTCTGTTCCGTTGGCAGACATCTGCCGGGCCGCAACTTGGTCTTTAAGCCAGACTTTTGCAGCCCATTACTCCCTGGAGAGAGAGTCCCGGCGGGACAGTGTTTTCAGTCAGGTGTTACTCCGTAAGCTAATCGAGGTTTAGGCAACTCCTACCCTCTGACCCTTTGGTGTCAGGCTACCGTGGGGGTTGCGTTCTCGGAGAAAAATCCTATCACTGCTGCTGCAGCTCTTCTAGAGGGAGCCATTTTCAGCTATGGGTTCTCGGTAGCCTATAGCTAGGGAGTCCCATATGTGAGGACTGACTTCCTGCTTGTTCCTGGAGAAAGTGTAGTTACTCACCTGTAACCGGTGTTCTCCAGGGACAGCAGGAATCAGTCCTCACGACCCTCCCTCCTCCCCTTGAGTTGCAGTCCTCTGATTAATTTTTTCTGATTTTTGCCGGCTTTTTAACTATGTCATCTGACTGAGCAAGATGGCACCCTTGGGCGGGAAGGGGATCGCGCATGTGCGATGCAATCCCAAAGGCTTTCTTTGAAAGCTGGGGAATTGCTCCGCACGAGGGCTCTGTCGGCACCGATGTCACCCATATATGAGGACTGATTCCTGCTGTCCCTGGAGAACACCTGTTACAGTTGAGTAACTATGCTTTATGAAACCATAGAATCATATGGGACATGTTTACTAAGGACTACACTGGTAAGATATGTGTGGGCTGTGTTAACTTCAGGGGGCATTTGCATCTATCCCCCTGTAGTAAGTGTGGGCCCAAGACACCACATCATGGAAGCCAACACACAGGCGCACTTAATGCTACCCATTGTGGTGGTATTAAATGCACCCACGCTAAGGGCATCGGGCATGGTTGTGTGAGCTATTAATACCTGGGGCTAGCTGCTACTTGCCATCAATGCTTTCATTAAACCCATGGCCCTCTCTGTCCCCCGCCCCATCATGCGCAACCCAGGTAGTGTGGGAGTTTTGTTGTTGGGGTCCACATTACATTTTAGGATGGTGTCCAAACCACATGCTGAACCCCACGATACTGGGTAGCACAATTTAGTAAACATGTCCCTAAGAGCACTAAGAAGTATATCTACTAAAGTGCGCTAATCAGTTAGTGCAGGATTTAACGCATGCTAACCATTAGCATGGGTCCTAGGTAATGCCTACTGCACTCTAAAAATCCCATGGTGACTGTTTTGTGATGTATGGGGTAGGAACTAGGCAGGTAATGAGTAGAGAATGGGCATGAACAACACGGTGCATTAAGATGCTATATTTTACCACATGCTGAATTTTTCAGCTGCTGATAGCGTGGGTATGTGTAATGCCTCCTCAAGAGAAGATGTTAAGTGCATTCGCAATACCAGTTAATGTGGCTTGCTCCAAGGAAAAAGAAACCCGTGATCGACCAATCAACATGCCAAACATCCCAACCCCCAGTCAGAATTCTGAAAACCCCCATCCTTCTCAGACAGCCTTTGGGTCCCCCCTTTCACCCCTATCAGCATCATTACTGACCCCTGCTATCCCCCATCAGCATCAGTATTCACTCTGTGCCCCCCATCAGCATCATTACTGACCCCAAATAGCCCCATCAAACATCAATACTCACCTCCTGACAGTCCTCTCATCAGCATCAGTACCAGCTGACCCCCAGCCCCCCATCAGCATCCCATCCCTCCCCCATTCTTCCTGATCCCCCCCCCCCAGCACTTAATGGTGGTTTCCCTGGCAGTTTATTGCTGGGACAGAAGCAAATCTCGGACATTCCTTCCCCATTGTCATCCCAGATTCAAAATGGTGGCATTGATCCCTAGTGGATTCTCACACTATAACTGCTAGTGGTAAAGTTGCCAAATAAAGATGTATTCCTAAAATTAGGCTTCTAAGTTAGGTTTCTAGCCCTTTTTTCAGCCAAGCATGGAAATTTAGGGGCCCCTTTACTAAACCTTAACACACAGTAAGTACAAAGCCTATGTACTAACTGTTGGGGACAATCTCCACTAGGGTCCCATATGTTACTGCACAGAAAAATACTTCACAGCACGGTAAGTGTAGTTAAAGATAGTGTGAATGCAGCCCACACTCATTCTTTGCCTATAATTAATCTAATTCCCTCTTTGTAACGTGGTATGCAGTTAATGAGTGAATTAATATGCACTAAGGAGATCGTTTTAAAAGGCTTAGCTGTGATTTAGGACATCTGAAGATGTGCACATGGACGGCGAAATCACAGAGGTGTCTCCGGTGCAGGGACATCCAAGTAGGAAAGGGGGTGTGGTAAAGTCATGTCTGGGGAGGTGCAATGGATATACACATCTTTGTTCAATTTCAGGAACAATGGGGACATCTGCAGGCATGTCCACATTTAGATCTGCTGCAGGCATGAATAGGTGTCAGGAAAGTGCTTGTTTTGGTCTTAAAACATCCAGAGAGTACAGAGTTGAGTGATTAGTCTAAGATCACAAAGACCCACGCTGGGATTTGAACCCTAATCACCCTGCTCCTAGCCCACTACTTTAACCATTATGCTATTAGACATCCATGTTCTAAGATGCTATTTTGGGGACGTCTAAGTAGACTGACCTCTATAGACGTTTATTTCCAGCACATCCACGTTTCTGAAAATGTGCCTGCTTTTTTTCTAGACATTCTGACATTGACGTCCCAGATTACACTTGGATGTCCCATTGCCTTCACCTCTCTTGCCAATGCGGTAACAGTTATGCAACCATGTACTAACAGTTACTGCATGTTAATTCATGAGCAAACAGCTTACTGCATGTTAGTAAAATGGCCCCTAAGTTTTCAGCTGAAAATTCACCTAAATTTAGAACCTAAAGGGGGTAATTTTAAAAAGTCATTTTTGCTTGTATGTGGAGATATATGTGCATAAATGGCCAGTGTAAATGTTTGTGTGTTGACATAATGGCACATACTTTATTGGTGGATGTGTACAGGGGTGGAGTTCGCAAATATGCATCTAGATCATAAACTATAGTAATTTAAGCGTGTATTTAAATAATCTAGCTGCAGGCATTTACTGTACACCTGCTATTGAGCTGATATACGTAAATGTGAGCACCTCCAATATAGGTGTGATTTCTGCTGCTTACGCTAGTATCTTATGGGAATATAGGCGCCTAAATGTCTATAAAATAGCACCTAAGCAGTTGCTATTTGCCCTTTTAAAGTAGGCACCCCCCTTAGAAAATTAACCTCTAAAAGTTATGCACCTAAATTTAAACCTGCCATTCATTTGATTAGATATTAGTGCTAAAAATCAGTCCTAAGCTCCTTAATTTTTTTCCCTCAGCCGAAATCTACCCTATTGCTATCAAATATTTTAGGCCCCGAAATTTAGTACTTGAGTGAAATTTAGTGCAAAGATTTAGGCACCCAGCCCTAGTGAATTTTCAGAAAGGTCAGTTTAGGAGCATAACTGCCAAACAGGGCATAAATCTTACAGTGATATGTATTTCTTGATGTTCTGAGCATTTTCTTTTAATATTAAGAAGAATGTCTAGGCCCAAGATGTATGGATCATCCTTTATACTGTCTTCCCCTTTTTAAAATAATATACTGTATTTTTGGTTATGTCCTAGATTTTAGCAACACTTGAGATTGGTACAGCATCTTATATTTTTTCTGAAACAATGCCTCTGGTCTCGAAAGAGGGGCCTACACTCTACCTGAGTGGAAGAGGTAATTAAAATCTGATTTTCAGATTTGTAATTTTTATCTTCATTTTCCATTGTTTTTAATTGGATTTTACAGTGTGTATTTTTATGTAGGTGGGTAGTATTCTCTTTATGTTCAGGCCTCTTAGGTGATAGTGAATCCTCTCCTCTCAATGGGTAAACCTTGTTCCTTGTTTTTCTTCCTTTTGTCCCCTTTTTCCCATTCTCCTAGTTTATTTTTCATTTCTTTTGTTTCTGGGGTCAGTCTTCCGTTGATCTCCAGGAACAAGCAAGAATGCAGTCTTCACATATGGGTATTGTCGGTATCAACAGAGCCCACGTGGGAACGCTCTCCGGCATCAAATAGGAAAGCTTTTGGGAGCACTCTACTGCGCCTGCGCATCTGCCTTCCCGCCTTCCCCCATCCTCTCCTCCAGCAGGTTGTTTCCTTCCTGTCACCGCCAAAAAACTTTACTCTTTTTTGTTTAAAATCTGTGCTCTGTCTTTCCGTCGACGCCCGATACTTTCTTTTTTCTTCTTTCTTCTTTCTTCTTTTTTCTGTTTTTTGGTGGTTTCACCACCAACTGAGGCTTTGGCCTACTTTTTTTTCGTTACGATGGAAAAGCATGTCAGTGGCTTTAAAAATTGTACCAAGTGCTCTGGTACTATTTCGGTCACTGACAAACATGACTGGTGTTTAAAATATTTGGGCCCAGGCCATTTACCAAAAGATTGTCTTTTGTGTCAGCAAATGATCAAACAAGGCCTAAAGAATGGTCTCTGATTTCCCCAGACTTGATTTCAGTAGCTTTGGCATCGTCAAGGGGTTTGCCTCCTCCTTTGGTTCTCAAGTCTGTCTAAAGTCCAAGCATATATCCAAGTCTAAGTCATCGGCATTGAAAACCGATACCAATACTCAAGGTAAGTCCCTGCGTCATCATTGAGACTCTTCAAAAGGTGCATCTGATGCGGATAGGCCTGCCAAACAGCCCTGATTGGAGGACCAGCTCTCCAAAGCACAACAGGGGCTCCAGGATGCTCCTAATGCCTCATCCTGCGTAGAACTATTAGTTCCATGATCTGGGACAGTGGCTCTAAGCCCTGTATGCATTGCACCCAGGCATTGGCTTCCTTCCTTGATCAGTGCATCATGGCTAGCGAGAGGAGCTTGGCAGCACTTCTAACCGTGGTAACAACGCACCAATGGCCTCAACAGTGCAGACATCGACCTCTGATTCCAGGCCGATACCTTTTGGCCGATGCCAGCCCTTGAACTTGTATTGCAGCTCCTCTGCCCCTGCTTCCTGCCTTGAAATCAATAGGCATCGGAGATACCCAGCTGCTGCTGCCTGGACCCAGTTCTACACCAGCTCATCATCAGTGTGACTTGGGAAAGTTTAAGATGAATCCCAGATTCTGGAGCACAACAATGATCCAATGAAGAGATAGCTTTGTCTCTTCTGGGGATTCTGCCCTGATCAGCCAATCGTCTAAGTAGGGGAAGACAAAGATCCCCAAAGTACAAAGGTAGGCAGCCATGACTGCCATGCATTTTGTGAACACTCGGGATGCAGAAGCTAACTCAAAGGGGAGCACTCGGTATTGGTAAGGGATTTGCTAGCACCGAAAATGTAGATACTTTCTGTGTTGAGGGTGGATCAGCAAGTGTGCGTATGCCTCCTTGAGGTCTATAGAACATAGCCAGTTGTTCTTCTGAAGGTATGGCAGAAGTGTACCGCGTGAAATCATCTTGAATTTTTCTCAGACAATGAATTTGTTGAGATCCCTTAGATCTAGAATGGGCCTGAACCCTCCTGTTTTCTTGGGGATAAGAAAGTAAGGATAGTAGAAACCCCTGCCCCCAATGGAGTGCTTCTAGACACTTGTCAGGCCCGAGCTTTCCTTCCACAGCATCGCTCGAGTTCGCTCAAATTATACAGAGTTGATAGGTTGTGACAGCTCGAGAAATGTTATGCCTTCTGGGGCATATGGCCTCCACAGTCCATGTCATCCCTTATGCCCGCCTCCACATGCAACCAGCACAATGGACGCTGTCGTCCCAATAGACACAGGTAACCAGGCATATTTGAGAAAGATCTGCGTTACCACTCCTCTTGCCAATTCCCTTCAATTGTGGGGTTCCCCTCAAAACCTACTCCGAGGGTCATCTTTTGAGATGCCTCCACCTCAATGCACCCTGACAACAGAAGTGTCCAAGCTCAGGTGGGGAGTGCATCTGAGCAGTCTCACTATATAAGGGCAGTGGGCACCACAGGCGTCTCAGTTGCAGATCAACCTCCTGGAACTGTGGGCTCTCAAGAATGCCCTTCTTTTTCAATCCCAACTTTCGGGCAAACAGGTTTTAGTCCAAATGGAGAACCAAATAGTCATGTTCTATGTGAACAAGCAGGGGGGAACAGATTCCTGTCCCCTCTGCCAAGGAGCCCTTCACCTCTGGTTCTTCTCCAATGAACACCAAATCCATCTCAGGGCGATGTATCTCCCAGGCAAACTCAGTCTCCTGACGGACAGACTCAGCCAAATCCTGTATCCACATGAATGGACTTTGAATCAGGACACGGCATCTTGGATCTTCCATCTGTGGGAGGACCCCCTCAATAGATCTCTTCGCCACCCAGGAGAATGCACGGCTGACGCTGTTTTGCTCAAGACTTCCCTCCTGGAAGAGTCAGGCAACAGATGCCTTTCTTCTCCACTGGGGGAAAGGTCTTCTTTACGCATTTCAACCTACTCTCTTAATTTCCAAAACTCTGTTCAAACTACAGGCTGACAGGGGCTCCATGATTCTAATAGTCCCTTACTGGTGCTATTGACCATGGTTTCCTCTGCTGCTTCAACTAGCACAGACTACACCTCTCAGCCTGGGACATGTGCCCAACCTTCTATCCCAGGGTCAAGGGATGCTTCTCCATCCCAATCCACAAGCCCTCCGTCTCACGGCATGGCTTCTAAGAGCATAATTTTTGCTGATCTCACTCTCCCTCAACAGGTTAAGGACATTTTACTTGCATCACGCAAGACCTCTACTAGGCATTCTTATTTTTTTTTAACAGTTTTGTATACCACCTTATCCTTCAATCAAAGTGGCCACAACACAATTGTGGGATACATTTAACACAAGGGGATATGAGACACATACACTAATACTTACAGGGAACATGGGCAATGGAGGGTTAAGTGGCTTGCCCAAGACCACAAGGAACACCTGTGGGACTAGAAACCCCAGTCCTTCCGGCCCAAGGTTGCTGTCCTCTAGTGGATTTGAACCCCTGACCTTCTGGCCTGAGGTAACTTGCCCCAACCACTAGGCCACTCCTCCCACTTATGCCTTCAAATGGTGAAGGTTCACCTTCTGGTGTACCCCAAAACATATCAACCCCTCTACCTGTCCAGTGGAATTCCTTTCACAATATCTCCTCCACTTGTCATTGACAGGTCTCAAGACTAACTCAGTCAGAGTTCATCTTAGTGCCATCTCCACTTATCAGATACTGTTCGATAGCCATTCTATCTCATCTCACCCTTTGGTGCAGTGATTTATGCAGGGTCTCCTGCTATGTAAGCCTTCAATCAAGCCACCTCCAGTGGCTCAGGACCTCAATATGGTCCTAGCGCAGCTCCTAAAGTCTCCATTCAAACCTTAAGCTACCACTTCTTTGAAGTTCCTATCATGAAAGGTGATCTTCTTCATTGCTCTTACTTCAGCTCGCTATATCAGTGAGCTGCAGGCCCTAGTGTCGGAACCTGGTGCTCTTTTCTAGCTATCTTTTAACTATTCTCTCTCTTTCCTGTCAAGTATTGGTGTTCCTTTTCTAATTTCTTAGTTTTGCAGTATTATTGTTTGGAATTATAAACTGCCCTGATGCCAAGGCCTGGGTGGTATATCAAGTGTGAAATAAAGATAAAGATCCTCTGTACACCCAGTTCCACCATGACAAAATGGTTCTCCATACATATCCACACTTCCTTCTGATTGTGGTCTCCACTTTCCATCTCAATAAATCAGTTATACTACTGGTCTTCTTCCCCAGACCGCATGCTTCCAGGGCTGAAGCAGTGCTCCACTCTTTAGATTGCAAGCATGCACTGATTTTCTACTTGGACAGAACAAAGTCTTTAAGGAAAACCTCACCTTGGGCTTCTAGTGTTGAAACACACCCTATCCAATTGGATTGCGGATTGCATTTCTTTCACCTATTCTCAAGTAGGACTCTCCTTAGAGGGTCATGTGACCGCTCACAATGTACGGGCCATGGCAACCTCAATTGCCAACCTTCGTTCTGTCTCCATTGATGAGATCTGTCAGGCAGCTACCTGGTCATCCATTCACATTTTCGTTGCTCATTAAAGCCTTGACAGGGACTCCCATCAGGATGCTGTCTTTGGCCAGGCTGTCCTTCAGCACCTTTTTGGGACTTAACTGCAACTCCTACCCTCCGTCCCAGACTTTTCTGGCACCAGGCGTCTTTGCCAATGTTCTTATCTCTGTCATCGAGACCTCTGGGGCCACATTATCTACACACCCTCTGGCTCCATCCTTTAGACTCGGCATAACCACTGCTGCTAATGCAGTCTGGTTCCTGGGCACTAGTGAGTCCCATATGTGAAGACTGTATTCCTGCTTGTTCTTGGAGATAGCGTTGTTACTCACCTGAAAGGTGATCTCCAGGAACAGCAGGAATCAGTCTTCACAATCCACCCTCCTCCCCTTGGAGTTGTAGGGCATTCTTTTTTCTCTATCACTCAGCTACCAACTCAACTGAGGAGAGGATGGGGAAGGCAGATGTGCAGGTGCAGTGGAGTGTTCCCAAAAACTTTCTTATTGGACACTGGGGAGTGTTCCTGCATGGGCTCTGTTGGTACTAAGAATACCTATATGTGAAGATGAGTAACAATGCTTTCTCTGATCTCTGCAAAGTCTGTCAGCAGTGTTTAATTCAGTTCCCTGATACTGGTAATTGTCAAAACGTGTTGTGTTATAGATTTGGTCATGTTTTAATACCCAAGTGATCTGTCCAATATTGATGCAACTTTGTGTAATATATTTGTTTTTAATAAGTTTTTGTAATTTATGTAATGAATATTTTAAACTATACATATGGCTATTCTGGGTTTTTAACTATGCCTATTTAATAGGTCCCTTCTGTGTTGTTTGGGCTATTTGTGTGCAGTAGGAGTAACCTTTGTTTTTGAATGTAAGAAGTGGCTTTTCTAAAACTGCTACTTGCCCATTTGCACATTAGATAAAAGGGTTTCATGGAAAGATAGTTGTGCTCAATACCATGTATGTTAGGAGCTCCTGATGACTAGCTGCGGCCTTCTACTATGCCAGGAGGAAATGAAATTCTTCAAATATTCCATGTTGAAATAGAAGGACAAGTTACATTTTTATAGGACAGTCCCTCAAAATATTTTTGAGAGAAAATATTTTTTGAATTCCTGTTGTAAAATGCAACATTCATCTAGTCCAGCACAAAATAATTAACAAGATGATATATGGTCCTATTTAACCACTAGAAACAATTTTCAAAATAGTTTTAAGCACTGGATAGCTAATGGTGGGGTCAGAACAGTTCAAGAAGAACGCTGTCCAATTTTATATATATGTTAAAGGACATTCTGAGGGTGATTTTATAACTGGATGCCAAGGCTAATAGGACAGGTAGGTGCTTATTTTTGGCTTTATAAAGTAGGCTTGATGTACAAATGAGCGGGGGGGGGGGGGGGGTGGAGTCTTCCAAGATGGCCGCTGAGAGTTCTTGCTGAACGAATGCCTAAATGAAAGGGGAAGTTGAGGGCTTGTCAGTCCTATGGATTATTTCGTACAACTTACCCCGGACGAGAGAAGGGAGGTTCGAGCTGGCTTGGCGGTGCTGGGAGAGGAGCCTTTGGCGCCGCCATCAGATGTAGAGACATCTCTCTCTCCCGTGCAGAGGATGCCGCCGGAACGCCCTGCTGCTGCAAGCCCAGCCTCTGCTGCTTCGATGCCGTTGTTTCCCGAGGTGGGGGCTGTGGGCGTCGTCTGAGGGGAGTCTGCTGATGGTTTGGTCTTGCTGACCCCTGATGGTTTCAGGGAGGCGTCTGGCATATCAGCAACTGCGGATGTTCTAGCTTTACCTCTATCTGAAGAACGGTGTCCTTCACAGCTTGCTTCTACTCCTTTTTCTGTTTCGACTCCTCTTCTGTATAGACCAAAGGTATTCACGCTGGAGTCAATTTGGGACACTATTGCTACTCTCTCTGGGGCCGTTCAATCCCAGTCTATGGCTTTTGCATCACGTATCCAAGAAAATGTGTTTCACATTCAGGAGAATGTTGGTAAGATTGAGACAGTTGTTTCTGCATGTGAGTGCTTGAAAACGTCCGTAAATGATCATGGAACACAGTTAATGACTCTTTTGGATTTGTCTTCTGCTTTGACTAAAGATAATGAGATTCTTCGTTATAAGTTGGAAGTGCTGGAAAATGCTGCAAGGGCCACTAATTTGCAGGTCTTAAATTTTCCACAAATCCAGGGAGTAACAGCGCTTGATATGTTCAAAAAATATTTACAGGAGATTTTGAAGGTCCCAGCAGATTTGACTCCGCCATTGACTAAGGTATATTATCTTCCTCGCGGAAAGAAGGATTCAGTGGTTCCACCTGAAGTGTCCAATGTGGATTTTGATGTCCTGAATGTTTCAAACCTTTTTGAAGATTCGGGTGGAGGAACTTGTATGCCATCTACTTTGATAGTTCAATGTGCCCTAGTCTCGGTCAAGGAATAGCTCCTGAAGATGTTTTTCAAGAAGCGGTTGGAGACCTTTCTTAGTCTATCTATTTCCATGTTTCCTGATCTTACTCGGGAAACTCAGAAACGGCGAAAACAGTTTCTGTTACAGAAAGCTGGAGTGTTGCAACTTGGAGGATCCTTCTTTTTACGTTTTCCATGTAGATGCCTGGTTATATATAAGTCTATTTGATACTTTTTCACTAATCCTGTTGATCTTGCTATCTTTATTCATGCCAGGATATCTCTAAATGATGTGCCAGAATAGTGTATAATCTCTGCTCATTTTGTTGTTAGTTTTGGGGTATCTCATAGCCACTTGTTTTTCCGTTGAAGGTTCCTTAAAGAGTCATCTTTTTACATAGACCAGGTACTCCTGTCCTGGCTTATTATTTCTTTCTTCCCCCCCCCCCCTCATTTATGTGGGCTACAGTAGAGTTAACTTGATATGTTTTTATTGATTGTATCTTGTTCAATTTTTTCACTTGTATTACTCTTATTTTCTTGCAAGATTGTATTAATCTTTTCTTGCTGGTTTGTTTAAAAATTCTATAAATAAACAATTTTTTAAAAAGTAGGCTTTATAGACACATAGGCCCCTCTGTGTCTTTATGAAATCAAATACAAGCACAAAGCCTTCAGAAATCCTGCCTATACTGAAGGTGCAGACATTTATAAATGTTAGTATGTAAAGTACACATATATGCAGGTATTTTACAAGCTATGGGATCTATTCTGTTCAGCGAATAGCGGGTCTGGACATCCAATCCGGACGTCCAGACCCACTATTCGCCTGGCCGGTATTGGAGAAACAGAGCTCCCTGCACGTAAAACTGAGTTGTGCGGGGAGCTGTGGGTGGGTGGGTGGGGGCGGGCCATAGGCGGAGCGAGGGAAGGCTGTGGATGGCACCAGGACCCTAGACATACAGGGCCAATTCAGAGTTTGGCCTTGTATGTCCAAGGTCATCCATTTGCATGGGTGACATATTCCACCTCGGAGGTGGAATAGGTCCCCCCTGGATGAATTACAATGGATGGCCAAGGCCTGGAAAGGCAGGTGAGGGGGCGCAGGGGGTTCCGCGCAGCCTGACCCTGGCCACAGCAGCCCTGATCCCGGGAGTCGGGCTGCAGGGAAAGCAGTTTGTGAAGTTCTGCCAGGGATCACATCTCCTGCCTGGAGCCGTGGTGCCATGGCAAAATGACGCCATGGCACCATGGCTCCATGCAGGAGCTGGTTGGGCTAGCCGGGGAGTTTGATGGACATCCAGGCACCCAGAATCGGGGCACGGCCTGGACATCCAAGCCAGGAATGTTGTAGTTTATCATTTTTGTTTTTAAAGTGACATAGATTTACAATCTTTATATTCCTTGATGTCGTTTTTCTGCACAACATTTTCCTGAGTGCACTTTTCACATCTTTGTTCCTCAGAGTATAAATAATAGGGTTTAACATAGGTGTAATAACTGCATAGAAAACTGTTATAAACTTATTATCGAATGATGAATAGATGGACATTGGCTGTATGTATACAAAGACACCTGTTCCATAAAACACTGTAACCACAATGACGTGGGAGGCACAGGTTGAGAAGGTTTTCTTTCTCCCCTCAGCTGAGCTAATCTTTAATATACTGGTGATGATGTAGCTGTAAGAGACAAGTATCAAGAGGAAACAACTGGGTCCCAAAATACCTGGGGTGGTTAGTAGCAAAATCTCATCCAGAGACGTGTCTGAGCACGATAACTTTAACAGTGGAGTCGCATCACAAAAGAAGTGGTTTATCTCATTTGGCCCACAAAAGGACAATCTTAATATTAACATTGTGTGTAGAGTTGAGTGGATCAGTCCACCCAGCCAAGCAGCTGCTACCAGCTGAATACTTGCTATCTTGTTCATAATTACTGGATATCGTAAGGGGTTACAAATGGCAACATAACGATCGTAGGACATCACAGCAAGGAGAAACATCTCAGAACTACCCAAGATATGGAAAAAGTACATTTGGGAGATGCATCCACTGAATGATATCAATTTCTTCTCAGTTAGAATGTTTGCCAGCATCTTTGGCACGGTGACAGAAGAATAGCAGATATCCAGGAAGGAGAGGTTGCTTAAGAAGAAGTACATTGGCGTTTGGAGATGAGGCTCCACTCTGATGATTAGGATAATGGCAGCATTACCTACCACAGTGATAAGATAGAAGAGGAGGAATAGCAGGTAGAACAGAATCTGGAGCTCGCGGATATCAGATATTCCCAATAAAACAAACTCTTCTACATTTTTCTGGCTGTTGTTTTTCAGAGATGGGAAGGCTACCTGTTGGAGGCAGATTAGTGATGTTTGTTAAAGTAGAGCCTCTGATGCTAAGTTGCCTACATAAAGCTGCTTTATAGCTTCCAGATCCTATCTGGTTCAGAATCCCTTTCTAATTTAATTTAATATGGAACCTATTCTCCACTTTTCCATGTGAAAAGCAGTTAAAAGTGGCTTACATTTAAGAGAATGAAAACAACAGAGCATTACAGGACTTTGCTGGGTACTTTGAACTTGGAGCTCATGTTGATTAAATGTGCACAACAGATAAGTAATTTTTGCTTAAACACATTTATGACCAAAACGATTGCATTGTTACATTAGCATAAGAAGCTTCTGCAGTTTTTCTATTAAAGTACAGTTACAAAAATATAAAAAAAATATGGGTTTTAGGACCAATGATTGAGAACGTGCTTGAGTCTATTGCAGAATGCCCAGCACAATTTCTGAGGTCCCTTTATTGGTCATTTTACCATTTCACATGGTGTGATACAATCTGAGTGAATGTCAGCACAGCTTTGAAGGTGCAGTATTTTGTGTAAAACAGGTTCAAGTCATAGAATCATGCAAAAACAAGGCAGATAACATACATAAAGCCCCAGGGCCTTTTCTGGGAACATTCAGTTGGCGCACAGAAAAATATCATGTGAGATTTATGCTAATTCTTTCAGGAGCTGACATCAGCAGACAATGCGAGAATCATCTGGGGCCTTCCTTCTGTTACTGGTACTTTTTCACATGGGAGGATTATGTCAAGGGGCCTATTTGCTAAAGAGCAGTTACGTTTTGCAGCTTCTACACATTAGTTGCAAAACGTAATGTACGTTTACTGCAAAGTCTGTATGGTAACTGTTGGGGGTCTTCCAAGCATCTACCTATGCAGTTACCAAACAGTGCAGAAAATTACCACACCTTAAGTGCATTGCTGATTAGTGCAGTTGCATCAGTGCTATCTACAGTGCATTTGTAGCCCCCGTTTCTGTGGTCCAGGCTACTGCACTACTAGTCACTTGGTGGACAAGGGGGGAACACTTATTCAAGTGCCTTTATTGCAGTCTTTCAGTCTTTGACTCTTGGAATTTAATATTGGGGTTCTTTGGCAAGGACCAGCATACACCAGGAAGCTCCTGGCATGTGACACTCTCATACCTCTTCCCTTCTCGAATAAATAAGTCCACAACAGGAATTGTGTTCTGAACCCAAGGGTTTACTTGAACTTTAGGGTCACTGAGCAGTAACAACAGCAATTGGCAAAGTCAACAAGCAAGAACTATGTTACAAGCAATTGACTTCTCCTCAGCCAAATGGTTACCTAAAGATTGCTCCTCTCTCCTCTTCTGCAAACAATCTTTATCTTAAGCGCTACAGTTACTACACTCTTCAGCATGCCTGCACCTTTGTACTTAGTCTGTGTTCCTGAATGGGAACCCCCATCTCCTGTTCTAGTACGCTTTCCTAGTCTACCTGAAGCTGGTGGTGATGCAGATTCAGGTGCCCGATACACTGCCGGATCTGATGTCACTGGTGTATGATAAGTGAGTTTCTCTCTTCCTGAGAGCTGGTGGCTTCCGTAGATGCAGGTATCTGACATTGCTCTGTAGGTCTCCTGGCTCTGATGGACTGAAAGACTGAGTTGTTGCTACAGTTCTTGGCAACTTCTTTCACCCGCAGAGCTACTTTCCTTCTGAGGCAGTGGGGTGCTGGCTAGTTTTGCACAGACACTAACCCTCTGCTGTCTTCCCCTGTGCTGCTGCCTAAAGCTTGTGACTCTCTCTGGATGGTATATGTGGATGTGTGCTAAAGACACCTGCCCATTAGGGCAGACACATTACTTCCTTCTCTTGGTGCAGTGTCTGGGCACTAAAGAGAGTTCTGTCTTTTACATTACATTATATACCGTGCTATTCTGCATCAGTGCGGTTTACATTGAACAAACTGAAATTACATTGAACAGGGCATTATAACTTGGAGATAACTATTTTACAGGGAACATGGGCTATGGAGGGTTAAGTGGCTTGCCCAAGACCACAAGGAGCACCTGTGGGACTAGAAACCCCAGTCCTTCCGGCCCAAGGTTGCTGTCCTCTAGTGGGATTTGAACCTCTGACCTTCTGGCCTGAAGTACCTTGCCCCAACCACTAGACCACTCCTCCACTCCAGAGATGAGATGATTTATATATGAAGTTGGATTTTCCTTCCCAGAGGAGTCTCCTCCCAGCATGACGTGATGGGCAGCAAGAACCTCCCCTGTTCTCCAAAATGTTAGGTGTTCTCTAACCTTCATTTGTGGTGATCTAGTAGGGACACTGGATGGTCTTGCTGCTCACACAGTAGTCTCTACACGTCTCCCTTTTTGGGCGAAAAAATGGTGAACTATATAGTGAAACTATTTTTTACCAATACTCCTGTATTGCTTTCTTATTTAGGGCCTCACTAGGTGGCCAAACCAGTGAAACTCTCCTTGAAAAAGGAAACAACATACAATTATTATCCTTTCAATTACATTTAAATGCTTCTTCTGTTGTAGAATGAAGACAATAATTTAAAATATATGGTAACTACAATGAGCAAGTTTTACTGGCCTAGGATGCTGCAATCATCCATAGGCAAAAACAAACAGCTGTAGGAGAAATCAGTTTAGGATACTTTATATAGTTAGTGAGAAGGTCCAATGCTTCCTAAAAATCATCTCTTGGCAGCAGGGTCACATTCGTTGAGCTAGTGCTGAAATCCGCCTCTGTTACAAACAAGTACCCCCTCCCCCTTTCTTGTTTTCTTGTTCACTAGAAGATAATATAAATTCCAATATTAGATATATTCCTCCTTAATAAAATCTCCAGATCAGAGAGAATGTGAGGTTATGCCCTTGTCTCCCCTGATTAGGAAAAGAATCATCTCTATACCTTTAGAATGAGGATATTATGAATGGATTATATATATAAATATATATATATATACAGGGTGACCCAAAAAAGTGAGAACATCTCGTAGCATATAAGTTATTTAAAAATTCAAAAAGACAAATGTAAACGATTGACAAATTAAAAAAAAAAGATGGTGACTGGATATTGTCGAAATAAAGATGTTATATAGCTAAAAAAAAGTAATAAGTAAACTATTTAAGCTTTAAATTTACAAGATGTTCTCACTTTTTTTGGGCCACCCTGTATACTCCTTACATCAGCAGTGGGGCCCCCTTTAAGAAGGAGAAGCCTACACTTATACAATGTCTTCTCGATATTGCCCCTGCCCTCCTCAATGGTCCTCACAAAGACGGCTGCAATTTCACGGTGCTGCCTCCTAGCATGAGGCTAGAAAGAAGCACTCTGTGATTGTGGCCATTTTGAAATGGCCTGATGATGGCAACAGGAGTAAATTTATTTTATTTTATTTTTTTTATACCGCGCTCTTTAGAATCAGTGCGGTTTACATGTATACTAACAGGTACTTTTTATTCCCTTGTCCCCGAAGGGCTCACAATCTAAGTGTTCCTGAGGCAATGGAGGGTTAAGTGGCTTGCCCAAGGTCACAAGGAGTGGCCATGGGACTAGAGACCCCAGTCCCTCCGGCCTGAGGTTGCTTGTCCCCATTCGGGAATTGAGCCCCTGGCCTTCTGGCCTGAGGTAACATGTCCCAACCACTGAGCCAACTCCTCCCTGTAAAGAGGACAGCTCCTGCTTCATCATTCTACTAGACCACCTGAATAGTTAAAGGTATGCCTGGGGGAGGGGGGTGTCATGGCCCCCCCTTTGTTGGCTGGCTAGCTGGGAAATGTATTTGTAATGGGGAGGAGGGAGAGGGGCTTTGTGCCCACCTTTGACTAGTGGATAGGGAGGTGGGAGGAAGGGTGCTTTCCCTGACTGGCTAGCCAGGATAGTCGATTGCTGGGGGGAGCACCAGTCCTCCCTGGGCAGCTCCTGATGAGGATTAGGAGTTGTCCAGGGGGGATCGGTGCTGCAGGGGGGGGGGGCGCACAGCAGCATTTTTTTCTCATATTGTAGGTGCTGCGGATCACAGCACTGCAGCACTAACAATATTGGCCCGATTGCCTCCAGAACAGATTACCGCTGCCAACTGGCAGTCACTACACTGTTTTCAGGCCTTCAAGCAGATAACAGCACCTCCTGAAGTGATATTATTTGCTGCTGCAATTGTGTCAGATTTTGGCAGCCAACGCGTGAAAAAGTTTCATATGGTGGCTGCCAACCATCGTCACCCCCACTCTCTGCCCCGATCCCACCCCTAAAGCCCTGCGCTACATGAAAATCAGATATCACAGAAAAGTGATGGTGATATATGATTTTCTCGCACATTAGCTGCTACTGCATGGTGATAAATCTGCATTAGCCCAGTGGTAGCAGCTAATGCCCTTTAGTAGACATACACATTAGTATTATTTTTATGAACAATTACATGTCAAATACAAGGCAATGAAGTACAGTCAAACCTCGGTTTTCATGATTAATCCGTTCGAAAAAGTCTGACTAAAACCGAAACGTATGAAAACTGAAGCAATATTTACCATAAGAAATAATGTAAATCCAATTAATCCGTTCCAGACACCCAAAAATATTCACAAAAAAATACATTTTATAGAGAATAACTATATTTTTACATACAGAAAACAATGAGAAATATAAATGACTAATGAAATGGATAAATGAACATTTAACATCACTGAAAGCAAGCTAAGTACAGTACAGTATGTTAGCATCTGGCCTTAGCCACCCCTGACAAGCTGCTGTGCCCAGCTCTCTTCGGAATCACATTGGATTCAGCCCATTAAAATACCTTTACTTTATCTGCTCAATGCTTCAGAATGGCAGAAAATCTTAATGATATAGCTTCAGACGTACCCTGCAAGAGAAAGAACTGCCTCCCACATTCATGCAACATCTCCTGCTTACGTTGACAGCTTTTCTTCCCTGCTACCTCCGAGCCTGAGGGGGCGCTCCAGAGAATGGGCAGGCGGTGGACGAGATCGGGGCCTTCCTCTCTGCGCAATCCTTGCCTCTCTAACTCTGACCAGGCTCGAGGATGTGTTTCATTTACGTGCTCAGCTGGCTTTCGCTTCTCATCACGCTGGCGATCAGTGAGTCTGGGGGCAGTGCTGCCGGGACCGGGCGGGGCGTTCTGGCAGTGTATACAGACCGGTGTGCAGCGCGAGGGTGTATGTATTTACAGTACTGTACTTTACGAAAACCGAGGCGATGTACGAGAACCGGGACAAAATCTCAGTCAAAAAAGACGTTGAAAACCGAAGCGATGTATGAGAACCGGGACAAAATCTCAGTCAAAAAAAACGTTGAAAACCGAAGCGTATGAAAACCGGGGCAAATGAAAACCGAGGTTTGACTGTACATTCAAAATAAGGATAAAGAAAATGGTTCCAAACACTTTTTTAAAGTATTTTATATTTTTTATAGCAAAAACTGAAGTTTTGACATTTTATAGATTTTTATTACAAATTTTAAACTTTTTTGAAAATGTTTATAAAGCTATTTTTGCCTCCAAGAGCTAGGGGGAGCTCCAACAAGGGCTGATAATTACCACATTGCACAGACAGTTTGGGATTCTTTCAGGGAGCTGCGATGCTCCTGGTTAGCCAGGAGGGTGTGGCCTTTTCTTTCCCTGAAAAAAAAATGCTGAGAACCAGAAAATAGAGAAGGTTTCAGGAAGATATTTAGGAGTTGACTGGTTGGTCGCTGGAATAATTAGGGGGAAGAACTAGCTAAGGTAAGCTGGGGAAATATAGAGCTGAAGACATTTGACAGGGGAAGTCTGATGGGAAATGCAGACACCCCTAAGGAAATCAGCTGAGTTGTATGCTGGATAATACAGAGAGCTCTGGGCTGGGGAGCCTGATGAGAAAAGGCAGGCACCCGATGTAACTGATTTGTGTGTTCCCTAGAGCACTAACATATGAGCTGAGTAATTCAGAGGTGAGAATTTGGTTTGTGAGGCAACCAGTACAATTGTTTGTTTCAACTATGAGCACTGAAGTGTGTTGGGGAGGGGTATTGTTATCCCTGCCAGAACAAGAGATGTTAGAAAATCTGAGCCTAGTCACAGTTAAAAGCAAAAGCTGGGCTGGAACAGGTAGTTATAAAGATTCAAGACCTAGCCAACCTGAACTTGTAAAGACAGTGATAATGATTTAGAACCTGTACTCTTTGAGAGGGATTAAAAATATAAGACCTTAAGTCTGCTGAAAAGTGGAAGGCACAACACAGCTGTAAACAAAAACTGGGTTGGAATAGTCTGGCGTGGACTAGGAGCCAGCCAGCATAAGAGAGCTCTGAAGTTGTTGCACTATCTGAATGAAAGTGGTTTTGGTCCCACGGTCAGTTGTAAGAAGCAGACACAAACTGATATAGTTTCTTGTTTTTATGCGAGGGTAGGAAAAGACTGAACCTTTAAAAAGGTACAAACCTGAAAATCCCCACAGGCCCCCTGAACACTGGCTGAACACTTACAGAGACCATGATTATTGCTGTATGATATGTTGCTTATAATGTTTGGAACTTGATAAAACAGTATCTTTCAGTTTTGCATGACTATATTTTAGTTTCAAGTATCATCCTGACAAATAAATTTGATTTAACATTATCACCGCTGTGTGCACATTGTTTTCTATGCTGAAAGGTAGAACCTGACATTGGAATAAGAGACGGCATAGCCTGGTTGGTCTTTTCGGAAGCCTCAATATGCTTTATGCATTCTGTGTCTTGGCTGCCATCTACTCTATCTGGGTAGTTCCTGTAAGAAAGCACAAGACATAGGGCCTGATAATCGAAAGGCATTTACACGGTTTACAGCCCTGTAAAGCATATACGTCCTCCTTGGCAGGATATGTATTAATTTATTTAATGGGGTTTTTATACCGCCTTTATGCCAAGGCGGTTTACACAGAACAACAATATACAAGCTCACGATATTCAATGATATCCCTGATCTTCTCCCCTACGTGCCCTGATATGGGCGTTCTGGGGAGGAGAAGAAATGGCCACAGTCGCTAACTGGGCAGTGGTGATATTTCATGCTGCTGGTTAGTGACCTGCAGTTAAAAGATAGGCAAACCTTTGCTATGCCTATCTTTTAGGTGCAGGAGCTAACCGGGCTGCATGCAATATCACCACTGCCCAGTTAGCTACTGTGGCTGGGAGGCTGTGCGGCAAACCCAGATATTCAAGGCCGGGGCCGCATATGACCCTGGCTATTGAATATTCGGGGTTAAGGCTCGGTGCAGACAGTTATGCACCATAGTGGCACATTGCCATCATAATTCAATATCAAGCCCATTCTGTTCTTTTTCTTCATGTGCAAGTAGCACTGCCACTGAAACATGGAACCTGAACAGTTTTTGAGAGTGTTTCTTTAAGCAAACTTTAGACAGTGTGTCAACATGGGTCTGGTATTTGTAAAAGTCTTCTGCCTCACAGGATTTGATTAACAAAGATGTGTCTTGCTCTCAAATCTTCTCCTACAATTAGGACTTTGTATTTCCTGATAGACCTTTTCTGCCACAGCTTGACCTGTCCATTTATGGTAGCAAGTATTAGTGGATCATCTTTACTGCAGGTGGTAACGGTTGAATCAAATCTCATACAGTAGTAGAATTTCATCTTTCACCCATTTGTCTCTCTTTAGCTCCACAACACTCATTCTCTGTAGATTTACAGAGGGATATGTTATATTCCAAATCTCTCACAGTCTTCTCCTTACCAGCTTCTCTGACCTTGAACAGTCAGGCAGATGATGGTATCCTGGGTATGCAAGTCCCACTGATGGATCTCTCTTTAAGTGCTCCAGTACAGCCACAGACAGGTCCATTTCACAGCTGCTTCCAATTCCTGAACATCCTTGCAGAGTGCTCCTTTTCCTACCACTTCTAGAGCCACAGCTGCTCCTGGGTGATGACAATTTGTCTAGTTCTGTACTGGATAATGATCATACATTAGAAACCACTGTAGCTGAATTTTCAACTAGAGATTCCATTGTCAAACTCATATAATTGAGTAAACTGTCTAGTACATGGAGACCAGTGTGTAAATCTTTCTTACTTTAGCATCATTTGAGGGAGGAGTAGCCTAGTGGTTGGGGCAAGGTACTTCAGGTCGGAAGGTCGGGGGTTCAAATCCCACTACAGGACAGCAACCTTGGGCCGGAAGGACTGGGGTTTCTAGTCCCACAGATGCTCCTTGTGGTCTTGGGCAAGCCACTTAACCCTCCACTGCCCATGTTCCCTGTAAATATTAGTGTATGTGTCTCATATCCCCGCGTGTTAAAATGTATCCCCCAATTGTGTTGTGACTGCTTTGATTGAAGGATAAGGCGGTATACAAAACTGTCTAAATAAATAAATCATCCTTTTATTATTCGAGACAGACTTTCAGATGTGGCAAGGCTCTGTGCTTCCCAAAAGTCTACTTTCTCTGACCACTACACTGCGGCAATGGGCAACTCCAACACTGAAGCAGTCGGCAAGTGCATCATGTTAAGGGTCTCCTCATGTAGATGCTGAACACTGCCTCTTCCCCAGACTTGCAGCTTTGGTGTTTCGGGCACATTTGTAGCATGGCAAAAATTAAGCCTCAGAATACTGGTAGATTCCATAGAGTTTTTGCTTCCTTGCTTGGGCCACACCTCCCAATGGATATGGTAGTGATAGCTACACCTTCTTCCTCTCTGGTCTTGCTTCGTGTCCAATTAAGAGTCTCGCCCTTCCAAGGCACAGCAAAGCTTTCTGGGGGAGAAATACTCACCCCACTGGTCCGGTCTGCACGATTGGTGCCTCCAACGCTGCTAGTGCTACAGCTTACTGCTCTGCAGGATGTTGGCCCTCTGATCGCCCTCTGCAGACTCAAAGTGGTCCTGCTTTTAGTAGCCAAGGCCAGCTTGTGACTGTGGTGACTCCAAGGAGGACTATTAAATTCCCCCCTCCGAGAGTTCAATGACTCGTTGGAATTGAGGAACTGCTCGTGACAGAAATGGCATTGTAGAATCACTGGCATAGGGGCATATTTGTAATGACAACATCTACACTGAGCATAATCCATTGGCACATCTCCTTCAATGGATAAGCCAAACTTGGGCTTCCAGTGAAGCGACATTTCTGACTGATCAACGATCCTATTGAGGCCTGGGATCGCTTGGTCTCTCTGGTTGCTGATTAACTCTCATTATCTGGTGTTCCTATTAAGAGCTACTAGACTAGGGGGCGGTTCTACCATGAGGCCACCTGAGGCGATTGCCTCAGGCAGCACTCGGATGGGAGCAGCACTCTGGCTCTGTTTTAATTTTAGGTTTTGCAGCCTCTGGCTTGCTTCTGCTTTCCCATGTGGGAAGGCAGAGGCAGGCCAGAGGCTGCAAAATCTAAAATTAAAACAGAACCGGAGTGCCATCACTGGACAAATCAGCCTGATCATTTGCAGGAACCCTCAAGCATTCTTGAGGAAAAAAAAGCAGCGGAAAGGCAGAGGCAATCCAGAGGCAACAAAATCGAAAATAAAAAGATCCAGAGTACCGCTGCCACTGCCAGATGATCATTTGCAGGAAGACAGGGGCAGGTGGAGGGGGAGGGGACAGTAGGACAAGTGCTAGACAAAGGGGAGAGACGGGGGCAAGTGCCAGACAAAGTGGAGGGACAGGGGCAAAGGGGGAGATGGGGGACATACTGGACAAAGGGGGGAGATGGGGAGAAGTGCTAGACAAAGGGGAGAGACAGGGGGCAAATGCTAGACAAAGGGGGGAGATGGGGGCAAATGCTGGACAACAGGGAAGTGGGGCAGGAAGATAAATGCTAGAGAGGGGAAAGCAGGGAGACAAGTGCTGGAAAATGGGGGTGGGGGGAGACAGGAGGACATGCTAGACAACGGGGGTGGGGGGGAGAGACAGGAGGATAAATGCTGGACAACACAGAGAGGAAGAAGAGCTGGGGAATGGAAGGACTGGGGATAAAAGTTTAAAAGCGGTAGGTAGATGGCGTAAAAAAGAGGGGGATTGAGAACTGGATAGTAAGGAGTAGTGAAATCTGGGTGGCCAGAGAGAGAGAGAGAGAAATAAATGGAAGAAAGTTGGAAAGAAAAAAATAAATATCCAAGATGGAAGGAAGTGAAGAAAACAAAAGTAGAGAAAAGAAATGGCAGATGGAGTAGAGACCATAGAAAGAGAGCCAAGAGAAGACAGAAGAAAGCAGAAGCCTCAGATCAAGACCAGCATGATCAGAGTATAAAATGGTCAGACAATAAAGGTAGAAAAAATAATTTTATTTTCAAATGATTGATTGGACTTTGCACTGTTTTTATATTTTACATAGTACAGGGAAATTAGTATCTTTTATTTCTCTGGCAGGGACGGCCCAAGGGGGGTGCGGGGCCATGTGCGGAGACTCGGTGAGGGGCCTCTTTTGCATAAGGAGCCTCATTTGCATAAATATTTGCATAATGTTGCCATACACTAACTTTTAGTAAACATGCCTCTTAATGAGTGTATGGATAAAGAAAGACTAAAAGATTTCTACATTACTATAATCCAGTGCCAACCGCCAGGCACATTAGAAACTACTACAAACACTGCCCATTTAAACCCATAGCAAACCCGCCATATCATAACAGCACTACCAGGACTCACAAAGCACCAGACCCTACCTATCAAAAGGCAACACTGCAAATATTAAACCAATACATTTCAGAGAATAACAATACATGACCTACTGGGGAAAGAGAACAAGTGGCAATGTCAAATAGGAATTACATAAACAGAATACCTCAGCTCAGTTACACATGCAGAACATAGACCATCACCAAACAAGGAATCACAATTTAGAAACAAGAAGACAATAATTAAACTGGGAACCCCAAAAGCCAAACTTGGAATGTACAACAACACTGTAGAAATAAAACTATAAATTAATTTCCTCTTGTACTAAACAAAGCGCAGACGTTAATGATGCACATTTCCCAGAGCTGACATATTCCAGTTAATAAATTCAAAATAAAGAGATATTTTTCTACCTTTTGTGCATTTCTTTTTCAGTTGCAATTGCTCCAGCCACTTTCTTCTGGTTTCTTCGTGTCTTCTGCTAACTCTCCATCATCTGCTGTCCATTTGTCCTTTCTTCTCTCTTCTAGTTTTTTTCCATTCTCTCTCTACATCTGCTTTAACATAGTAATCTTTCTCCTTTTGCTCTTTCCTCATTCCTATTTCATCCACTCAAATTTTACCCCTCCATCCTCAATCCCCACTTACTCTCCCAATACCCGGCCAATTGTAGATTTTTCTTCCCTCCCACACAAAATATTTTTCCCCTCTCCATTTCACTCTCCCAGCTCCATCCCATTCTAATCCTCCCCCAACATCACCTCCCTTCTAGTTCCAGCCCCACCCAGCATCCACTCCCTTCTAAGCCCATTTCCTAAGCCCCCCAACACCCCATTTTCAGTCTTAGTCCCCGCATCAGCCCATTTTCAGTCCTAGCCCCCCATCAGCCCATTTCCAATCCTATCCTAGCCCCACCATCAGCCCATTTCCAGTCCTAGCGCCCCCATCCATTTCCAGTCCTATCCGAGTCCCTCCATCAGCTCATTTCCAATCACAGCCCCTCATCAGCCCATTTCTAGTCCTTTCCTAGCCCCACCATCAGCCCATGTCAAATCCTTGCTCCCCTCAGTCAGCCCATTTCCAATTCAAGCCCCCCATGAGCCTACTTCCAGTTCTAGCTCCTCCATGAGTCCATTTCAATCCAAGCCCCCACCACAGCCCATTTCCAATCTTAGCACCCCCCAACAGCCCATTTCCATTTGAGGCCCCCTTCCCCATCAGCTATTTGCAGTTTAAGCCCCCCTTCCACTCAACTGATGGGGAGGGGGGCTTGGAATGGAAATGGGCTGAGTGGAAGGGGGGGATTGAACTGCAAATAGCTGATGGGGAGGGGGGCTTGGAATGGAAATGGGCTATTTGCAGTTCAAGCCCCCCCCTTCCACTCAGCCCATTTCCATTCCAAGCCCCCCTCCCCATCAGCGATTTGCAGTTCAATCCCCCCGTCCACACAGCCCATTTCCAGTACTAGCAACCCCCCAGCCCATTACCAGTTCTAAGCCCCCCATCACTCCATTTTCAGCCTTAGTCCCCCCCATAGCCCATTACCAGTCCTAACCCCCCCATCAGTCCACCTCCAGTCCTAACCCCCCATCAGCCCATTACCAGTCTTAGCTCCCCCCCCCCATAGCCCATTACCAGTCCTACCCCCCCCCCCCCCATCACCTTTCTTCTGGTTGCTTTGTGTCTTCTGCGAGCTGTCCATTTGTCCTCTCCTAGATTTTTTCCATTCTCTCTCTATATCTGCTTTAACATACTGATCTTTCCCCTTTTGCTCTTTCCCCCATTTCTTTCTTTATTCCTTTATCATCCACTCAAATTTCACTCTTCCATTCTCAATCCCCACTTACTCTCCCAATACCCAACCAATCGTAGATTTTTCTTCCCTCCCACACTAAATATCTTTCCCCTCTCCATCCTCAGTCTCCATCCCCATTCCCTTCAAGTCCTCCCCCAAAATCAGCTCCCTTCTAGTTCTAGACCCACCCAGCATCCGCTCCCTTCTAGTCCCATTCTCCCATGCCCCTACATCAGCCCATTTCCAGTCCTATTCTAGCCCCCCATCGGCCCATTTCCAGTCCAAGCTCCCCCATCAGCCAATATCCAATCCTAGCTCCCCCTCAGTCTATTTCCAGTCCTAGTCCAGCCCCCATCAGCCCATTTCCTGTCCAAGCTCCCCCCATCTGCCCAATTCTAGCCCCCACATCAGCCCATTTCTAGTCCAAGCTTCCCCCACCATCAGCCATTTCCAGTCCAAGCTTCCCCTTCCATCAGCTCATTTCCAGTCCTAGCCCCCATCAGTCCATTTCCAATCCTTCCCCCCATCTGCCTATTTCCAGTCCAACCCCCCCAATTCCAATTCTTACCCCCCCATATGCCCATTTCCAGTCCAATGCTAGACAGCCCCCCCCTGCCAAAGAGCCCGGAGGCAGTCTAAGGAGCTTCAGAGGGAGCCGGGAAAGCCTGTGTGAGGTCCCAGCTCCCTCTGCACAGCCGCCAGCATGAAGAGTGTTTTCCCTGACACTATGGGTTTTTTCTGTGAAGCACACTGAATGCTGGGAAGGGTTAAAGGGCATTTCCTGGCACTCACTTGCTTCACAGAAACAGCCGCCAGCGTGAGGGAAAACACTCTTCACGCTGGCGGCTATGCAGAAGGAGCTGGGGCCTTGTGCAGGCTTTCCTGGCTCCCTGTGAAGCCGTCCATTTGTGCAAGAATAAAGTTTGCGTGGGGCCCCTGAAGCACGGGGCTCTGTGCGAACAACATTCTTGCACAATGGACGGGCTGGCCCTGAGCTCGGGGGAGGTGCACCATCTCATCCCTCGCCTCAAGCAGCAGATTGCCTTGAGCTACCCCTGACTAGACTGCTATATAACTTGAGGCCTAGTCATTCCTTTAGTCTGCTCACAGACTCCTTGAGGTTATGGCTTGGGTCTCTTGCAATGGCACTGATCCTTCTGGGTTTGGTTTTAAACATGAGCCTCTTGCACGTGTGCTGATGCTTTTCGATTCAGCAGACTGGCAAACGTGTTCTCTGATGTCCCTTGGCATGCTCTGGTGCACATCATTACGCTCTCATATTGCTGGCATGCATTTCTGAGCCCACTGGTGAGAAACTGCCAATTCAATGTTTTTCAAAGACATGAAGCTTTCACAAACACCTTTTTCCACAAAAATCACTACAATTTCACTTGAAAATCATACATTTCAACTTCCCACAATTTTTACTGCTGGCTGCAACCTTCCTGCTGTCTTCTAGAATTTTGCAGCAAAAGGTTCAAATGTCAAAAAAGAAGTAAAATACCTTTGGATCACCATTGATCAATCTTGAATATGCTTACCCACATTAAATTAGTTACTAAAACTATATATTTCAAGTTACACATGATTCAACATTTCAGACCACTTCTTGATAGCTATGACTTTAGATTTGTCCTCCAGGTCTTGATCATCCCTCATTCTTATTTTTGCAATAGCATTCTTCAAGGATTACCCAAGAAAACAAACAATAGCTACAACTCACAGAATCTTGCAGCACAAATCCTTTATAAGGCTCATCACTTGGTACACATCATTCCTCTCCTATATGATCTACACTGGTTACCCATAGCCAGCAGAATAAAATATAAAATAGCCGATAACATAAACTAATTAATAACACTGCCCCATCCCATCTTTCATCCCTTGTTGCCACTCCTGCAAATACAAGAACTAGAAGAATTTGCTCACAAAACACTATAGAAATCCCCTCGGATTTCCGTAGCTCCAAACAAACTACCAGTAGTAGGGCAGTCACCTTTTTTGCCCCCAGCCTCTGGAATGCTCTTCAACAAAGCTAAAAGTCATCAAAAACCTTCAAGCGTTCCGCAAGGAGTTAAAAACTGTCCTGTTCATTGAACACTATGGCAATTCGACTGACAAAGAAGAAATATATCCAATATAAAAGCAGATGGAAAAATACATTATCATATGACTTATCTGCTCCTCTCCACTTAAAACACGCACCACATAAATATAATCATAGATTAGTTCAACCTTTCATATATATTCTCAAGAATCAAACAAGAACACATACACCTCTCCTCCTATGGCAGATATAATTCAACAACAACCTCCAATGATTTTGCCATAGCTAAAATACACTGAAGTTGTTACAAATATGCCTTCTGTATATAGTTAACATGTTTATAGTTAACCTCTTGTTCCTATGTTGCACTTTGTTTTCAAGTTTTAATGTAACTTCCTGGTTCAATGTTCATTGTAAACTGCCCTTGATCACTGGAAGGGGTGGTATAAAAAAAGCTGTTAAATACAATAAAGGAATATCACACAAAGCTGATTATGAGCTCCATAAATCGCCTAGAGAGCTATTTGGTATTGTAAAATCCCTACTTAAACACGATAGTGATAACAAAACGCATAACACTCCAACACCACAAGAACTGGCCAACTATTTTCACTTAAAAGTGGATGGATCACACTCAAATCCAGCTTTACCACAATATAACCAAGTACCCAACAGTTCTCTCCATGAGCTCATCCCACTAAGAGGCGACAAGGCGATAGCGGAGAGATTGAATGAATTCTTTGCTTCAGTCTTTACTGAGGAAGATGTAGGGATGTTACCCATGACTGAAGTGGTATTTAAAGGTGCGGAAGAATTGAAGGAAATATCGATACATCGGGAAGATATATTACAACTATTAGATAAACTGAAGAGTAGCAAATCACCTGGGCCGGATGGTATACATCCAAGGGTGTTGAAAGAACTGAAATACGAGATTGCAGACCTGCTATTAGTAATCTGTGAACTATCATTAAAATCATCTCTAATACCTGAAGATTGGAGGATCGCCAATGTAACACCAATTTTTAAAAAGGGTTCCAGGGGTGATCCGGGAAACTACAGACCGGTGAGCCTGACATCAGTACCGGGAAAAATGGTAGAAACCATCATAAAGAATAAAATTACAGAGCATGTAGATAGTCATGACCTAATGGGAGACAGCCAACATGGCTTTAGACAAGGAAGATCTTGTCTTACTAATCTGTTATGTTTTTTTGAAGGAGTGAATAATCAGGTGGACAAAGGTGAGCCGGTTGATATTGTGTATCTGGACTTTCAGAAAGCCTTTGACAAGGTCCCTCATCAGAGACTTTTGGCAAAACTAAAGAGTCATGGGATAGGAGGCAGTGTACTATTGTGGATCAGGAACTGGTTAAAAGATAGAAAGCAGAGGGTAGGGCTAAATGGCCAATTTTCCCAATGGAGAAAGGTGAATAGTGGTGTACCCCAGGGATCTGTGCTGGGTCCGCTGCTTTTTGACATATTCATAAATGACCTGGAAAGTGGAATAACGAGTGAGGTTATCAAATTTGCAGATGACACAAAACTATTTAAAGTTGTTAAAACCCAAGAGGATTGTGGAAAATTGCAAGAGGATCTTGATAAATTGGAAGACTGGGCATCAAAATGGCAGATGAAATTTAATGTGGACAAGTGCAAGGTTATGCACCTAGGGAAGAACAACCCAAACTATGGTTACACGATGCAAGGTTCCACATTAGGAACCACCACCCAGGAAAAAGATTTAGGCATCATTGTGGATACCATGTTAAAACCCTCGGCCCAGTGTGCAGCAGCGGCCAAGAGAGCAAATAGAATGCTAGATATGATAAGGAAAGGAATGGAAAATAAAACAAAAGATATTATAATGCCTCTATATCGTTCCATGGTGAGACCGCACCTTGAATATTGTGTGCAATTCTGGTCGCCGTATCTTAAAAAGGATATAGCGATTTTAGAAAAGGTTCAGAGAAGAGCCACCAAAATGGTAAAGGGGATGGAAGGATACTCCTATGAAGAAAGGCTAAAAAGGTTGGGGCTCTTTAACCTGGAAAAGAGACGGCTGAGGAGAGATATGATAGAAGTCTATAAATTAATGAACGGAGTGGAACGGGTAAATGTAGATCGATTGTTTACCTTATCAGAATATAGAAAGACTAGGGGACATGCAATGAAGCTGCAGGGTAAACTATTTAAGACTAATAAAAGAAAATATTTTTTCACTCAACGTGTAATCAAACTCTGGAATTTGTTACTGGAGGATGTAGTAAAGGCTGTTAGTGTAGCTGGGTTTAAAAAAGGTTTGGACAAGTTCCTGGAGGAAAGGTCCATTAACCATTATTAAGAAGGGACCCAGGATATCAATGCTTGAACCAATACAAGTATTGTGGAACCTGTGTCCCTTGGGGAAACTGCTAGGTACGTATGACCTAGATTGGCCACTGTTGGAAACAGAATACTGGGCTTGATGGACCTTGGTCTGACCCAGTATGGCATATCTTATGTTCTTATGTTCACCCTTTCTGGAGAATTTAGAAGCTATCATAAGGGACCTCAACACAACAACATCTCCACTGGACCCTTATCTGGTAAACTGGATTAAGCTCACCCACACTGAGATTGTCCCATTCCTAAAAAAGATACTACAGTGCTCCTTCAAACAAGTTTGATCCATTCTTAAGACAGGAGAGGATATAATCAGACCCATCCTGAAGAACCCCAAGCTAGATTCAAGGGACCCATATTCCTATCGACATCACCAGTCTACCTTTCATGTCTAAAATAGTCGTAAAAGTAGTACAAATACAGCTTCAAGATTATATCAACAGATACAATCCACTAGACCTACAACAGCATGGTTTTAGACAGAATCATGACGTAGAAACGCTTATCACCTCCCTTTCTGACAAAATCATAAAAGGCATACAGAGACAACAACAAGGATTCATATTAATATTCCATGATATTAAGGCTGCATTTGATTCGGTATCACACAAGTTACTGCTTAAGCATTTACAAGAAATAGGAGTTCGGGGTACTGCTTTGGAATGATTCCACTCCTATCTAACTGGACGTCAACAGCATGTTAAAATAAGAACCATCAAATGAACTCCTTTTAAGCTAAAGCAGGGCATCCCACAAGGTTCAGCTCTATGCTCCCTTTCATTTAACATTTATTTACAGCCAATCTGCAACATTATTCAAGCTCACAACGTATTATATCACATTTATGCAGACAATATTATGATTCACACGCCATTCTCCACAACAAAATCCTGCTGCACTCCCTTAACAGATTGTTTTAATGCTATATCCAACTGGCTATTACAGAATCAACTTAAAATACATTTTTAAAAGATGGAAGTTCTTTTTATTACAAGGGATGAAAATTTCTCCCCTCCCTCTGTTCTAAAAGTCAGCAACGTAGAACTGGAACTCAAGGCTGAGATCAAATATCTTGGAATAACAATTGATCAGCGACTTGCTCTACAAGCAGACATCAGCAGAACAGCCAGAATGATCTACTAAAAGATCAAAACCCTCCAACACCTACGACCACCACCTGAAGCACAGGACTTTAGAATAGTATTTCAGGCAATGATATTCCCGCACTTTGACTTTTGTAACATCATTTTCCATGGCATCCCTAAATATTTTTTACGTACATCCACTACAAATGACCTAGCATACTGCAGCTGGGGTCCTAGAAGGTGCATCCAGAATAAATCACATTATCCCTATCCTAAAAATTCTGCATTGGCCCCCCTCCATCCTAAGCCATGTCAAATACAAAATACTTACAACTACCTTCAACATCCTACATAACATGTCTGATGAATACCTACAGAACATGTTTAAAAAGCCTCCTGAAAAATAGAACCAGGAAAACATGCTCTCAAAACACTTTAAGCATGCCTGCTGAAAAACTAAGGGGTATGTTTACAAAGCAGCGGTAGTGGTCTCCGTGCGATATCGGAGCCACAGCACGTTGAAATCAATGGAGCTGCAGCTCCGATATCTCACAGAGGCCGCTATCGCTGTTTTGTAAACATACCCCTAAGATTTAACCAGACAACTTAATCACGCGTCTTCTCGCTGTATGCTGCTGGCCTCTGGAATAATCTTCCTAGAAATCTGAGAAACATAGAGGACATCACCCACTTCTGAAAGGAAATAAAAACTGCTCTTCAAAGACCATTTTGATGACAAAACATAACTCAGATTTAATTGCAGATTCGCTGCAACCAATAACTACAAACTTCTTTACACACAGAACAATGTTGCTCAATTCTCCTTTAGTTATACAGGTCATCATGCCCGTGTTAAACAAACTGGTCATTAAATCAAACATTTTGATCTTCCTTTTACCGCTGCAGTTAAGTATCACTCTATAAAATCTTACTGCTCAGTAAAACAAACATTTACTCCTCTATGTACTATTGCATCTAGCATCACTATGTACTATGCATACAACCATGTAATATAGGTTAAATACTAAAAGTTACTTTTCATCATTTACCCCATTGTTAAATGTTTTGTTTCATGTTAACACTTCTTGTTTATTGTAATATTTAAACTTTTAAAATGTTTCATGTAAGCCACATTGACCATTGGAAATGTGATATATAAATATTGCTAAATAAATAACCATGAATCTATAAGATGACCCCCGTATAGTGAAGCATGTCCAACAAGAGCCGCCATTGTACAAACAAGCACTTGGCATGTTACATGTGTCAGCAGCAATATGTATACCTGTAAGTGCTGATTCTGCAGGTTGGACATGTCAGTGCCGGTAAATACATAATGAAGCGCCTATGTATATTCATATTTTTGGCTTTTGAGGGTTTTTAAGGCCACAGAGAGAAACACAATTGCTCTTTCACTCACTCCACGAATTCCCGGGTCTAAACAAGCAGTTTGCTCACATTTATATGTGATTCAGAGCAGTTTTAAAAGCTGAGGGGTAAATTCTTTTTAAACTTTATACGTAAAATGGGAAGTACATACAATGGAAATGTCATCAAGGTTTTCAATGCTAAGTATGGTAACAGCTTTATCCGATTGCTGAAATACTTCAAGCCCCTGCCAGGAAATTTGGAAGACAAATTCAGGGCTAACTGACTAGAAACGATCTGTGTTTACACCAATACTGAAGAAATGTGATCCGACTGACTCTGGAAATTATCACACAATCGCTCTGATCCTACATGCCAGCAAGATTCTACTCAAGATCATTCAGCAGAGACTACAACCATACCTGGAACGAGAACTGCCTGAAGTACAAACAGACTTCAGGAAAGGGCGAGGAATGAGAGACGACATCGTGGATTTGAGATGGATCCTTGAAAAGACAAAAGAATATCAAAAGATATCCATGTGTTTTATTGACTACAGCAAGGCTTTTAACTGTGTATACCATAAGAAACTCTGGGCCACATTAAGAAGCATGCGTATACCAGAACACCTGATAGTTCTCTTGCACAACCTTTACATTGATCAAGATGCAACAGTTTGTTTATGTTTTATTAAAATTTGATATACCACCCACACCAGAAGGCATCTGGGTGGTTTACAATCTTAAAAATAACAGAGCTGCGAAAATAGCTGGGAGTACAGTTCAGACGGAACTAGGAGAAACACAATGGTTTAAAATCAGCAAAGGTGCTTGACAAGGCTGCATACTTTCTCCCTACCTCTTTAATTTATATGCAGAACAAATCATCAGAAAAGCAGGACTGTATGAAGACAACTGAAGTGTGAAGATTGGTGGAAGACTCATCAACAACCTTCGCTATGCTGATGATACCACATTAATGGCTGAAAGTGAAGATGATCTGAAACATTTGCTTCTCAAGATCAAGGAGCATAGTCTTAAAATGGGCCTGCAGCTTAATGTTAAGAAGACAAAGATCCCGACAACTGGCAAAATCAATAAGTTCATCATTGATGGAGAAGATATTGAAATAATTGACAATTTTAACCTTCTTGGATCAACTACCAATAAAGAAAGGAAAATCAGTCAAGAAATCTGACAACACATTGCTCTTGGCAGAATGACTATGTAGGACGTAGACAAGACTCTCAAGAGTAGAGATGTCTCTCTCCATATAACTTACCTCCCACTCAACCTCCCCAAGTAAATCATCAGGGAAGTATGGCTGAGAATCACCCGTTCTCCAGAGCGCACCACCTGCAAACACCAGATCATCTCCACCAGGAACAAGGGTTGAGTCTGAACCTTGCCCCTCCTCAACTGAAATTGTCAGAGGCCCCAGAATGACATAAATAACACCTCAATTTGTATAGTCCTCTGAAACTGTCCTAAATACTAACCACTAATGGTACCGCAACCCCTGCCATACTAAGGGACAGCATGCCATAGGATGCGGTGCGTATCATTGAAAGTTCCATCCTCAGACTGTATTACTTAATTGAGCACAATCACTATGGCTAATGCAAGCAGAATTGTCAAATTCTCTTATAATGTACACATTCTGTATCTTGCCTAATAGTATTTTTTCTACAGATACTGTCAGCACAAGCCCTAGAACACTCATTTCAACAGTCTCCACAACTGAGCCCAATAATAAAAAGTTACAGTCACACCCAATCTTTTCAACCATTCCCTCATACAAATCAGCCAAGACATAGTAGACTAAGAAAAATTGACCTTTTACCACCTCTGCATAACCAAAGCAATCAAAAACTACCATCCAAGCAGTTAAAGATTGCTTTGATCAATGCCCGATCCATAAGAAATAAATTCCACATGATCACAGACTACATAACAGAAACCAACCTGGACATAATGTGCATCACTGAATCATGACTCACTGACACTGACCACATCATTCTGAACCAGATCACTTCACAAAATTATTCAACCTATAACTGTCCAAGAATCAATAAAAGAGGAGGAGGAGTACTTATAATAGCAAAGACTCACCTAGGGTTCAGTATGCAATCTACGCTCAACAAAGGCAGTCTCAATACAATAAAAATAGCCAACAGGCATATGAAGCTTTACCTTGTATATTGTACCCCCCCCCCACCCCGCTCCAATAATGAAGACCTCCTAATTATTCTTGAAGAAGTATGCTCCATCACCTCACCAAGAAAAAACTCTTTATACTTCTGGGAGACTTTAATATGCCATCACTACCAGACACGGAAGCCAATTCTTTCTTCATAGCAATGGAAAACCTGGGATACACTCAAATCATATCCACTCTAACACATACAAAGGGAGCCACCCTAGACCTTATCTTTATAGCAAATTACTTACTTGAGCATAAATGCAACTACTAACCAACTGTCACACCAGTCCCTTGGTCAGACCACTTCATAATAGATTTTAAGCTGATACTACCTACCACTTCATCCATTAGAAAGTGTCATCCTAAGAAACACAGAAGATTCAAGAAATTGAATAATGAAACCGCCCCTCAACAAGTACTGCCACAACTGAATCAGAGTCTGTCAACTTTGGATGACATAATTGACAACTGGAACAGCATGCTCTACAATGCTGCCATTGCTCCCTGCTGGACTACATCAAACAATAGAAATTACTCTGCACCATGGTTTTCCGAGGAAATCAACATGATGAAGAGGATGCTGCGCAGGCTCAAGAAGACGTGGAGATCAACCAAGAACAAGGAAGATCTCATAAAATATACCACAATACTTAGGGATTACGAAGAACTAATTAACGTATGCAAGAAGCAATACCATACCAACCTAATAATGACATCTTTCAACAAGCCAAGGGAATTGTTTGAAGTTGTTTGTTCCTTCATCAAAGACCGGCCCCTCACCCAATGATGGAGACATGATTGACCCACAGCTTATAGCAGACTCCCTGAAACTTAAATTCAAGCTCAACCAAGATTTATCTCCTCTCTTTGGATACCACCCACGAGCTCCTCCTCAGACTATTGGTGTTCCTTCCATGTGCTCTCACAAGAACACCTGGAAAAGATTATAATGAGTATGAACACAACCACATCTCCCCTAGACCCATGCCTGGTCTCTTGGATTAAGAACATGATTAAGCAACTCTGCCCTATCCTCCTGAAGATCACGCTCCTATCACTCAGTCAAGGATATATACCTGCCACTCTCAAACATGCAACAGTTTGACCAATCTTAAAAAATACTAGTGCTGACCCCAAGGATCCAAACTCCTATCATCCAATCTCGAGCCTCCCATGCCTGACCAAGGTGATTGAGAAAGTGATTCAATACCAACTACAGGATCACCTTGATAACCATTACCCACTTGATCAAAACCAACATGGCTTCAATCCCCAAAACAGTGTGGAAACACTCTTCACATCACTGTGTACCCGACCCCTCTGCATTGTCTCTCACTTTTGTAAATATTGTACAGCACTGATTGTTACTTTGTTATAATCTTTTACAGCATCTTTCCCCTATACTCCAAATTTGATTACCCATTCAATGTAATTTCTAAAAGCTGCAATGTTCTATGTAAACTGCTTTGAATGTAAGAAAGGTGGTAAATACAACTTGCTAAATTAAATAAATAAAAGATTTGACTTATCCAAGCCATAGTATTTTCAATAACATCATATGGATGCGAAAGTTGGAAAGTGAAAAAGGATAGACAGGAAGAAAATGGATGCCTTTGAATTATGGTGCTGGTGAAGAATACTGTATATATCATGGACTGCCTGAAGAACAAACCAGTAGGTACTAGAGGAGATCAAACCTAAGCTTTCTTTAGAAGCTCAGATGACAAGACTTTGACTTTTATACTTTGGACACATGATGCGAAGACAGAGATCATTAGAGAAAAACATCATGCTTGACAAGGTAGAAGGTCAATGCAAAAGAGGAAGGCCAGCAGTGTGATGGATCAATACAGTAACAGAAGCTATGTGTGCCACCGTATTAACAATGAGCCGCCCGACTGAAGATCAAACACAGAGTATCACCATGAGTTGACACAGACTTGATGGCATGTAACAACAAACACATATTTTAAAGGTTTGCCCCCACCATGCCCAGAACATACTCTCTTGAAATCTGAGCATTGACATGCTAACTGCATGCTGTGGAATGGGATAGGATTGGGGTAGAGAGTAGCTAAGTCAGCTGGTGACAGCCAGTGCGTGGGATGCACAATGCACTAGCTGTCACAACTGCCAATAGCACACTGCACTTAATGTTCTTACCAGCAGTCTGGTGGTGAAGTCACTGCCCATACAAAACAAAAGGCCATGCTGCGTTGGCACTTCCCTTCCCCCCTCCCCCCAGTCCTGACACCACCCCTCCCCGATCAAAGATCTCTTCTTACTATTACTACTTATTTCTATAGTGCTACTGGGCATATGCAGTGCTGTACACATACACATAAGAGACAGTCCCGTTCTCACAGAGCTATAATCTGTTCAAGCCAGACAAATAGAGCAAAGGGGGGAATTAGGTAATACTTACGGGACATGATTAAAAGGCATATACTGTAGGTATAGTCTGGACACTAAGAAGGTCAGGATCCAAGAGCAGCTTCAAACAGATGAGTTTTTAGTTTGGATCTGAATAGGATGGAGCCTGATGTAACGACTCAGGTAGTCTATGCCAGGCATACGGCACAGCAAGGTGGAACAAAGGAGTTTGGAGTTGGCAGTAGAAAAAAAGAGCTTGGATAAAAGTGATTTGCCTAATGAGCAGAGTGTCTGGGGAGGGGTGTAGGGAGAAATAAAAGAGGAGAGGTTATGAAGAGCTGAAGAATGAATGCACTTATAGGTCAGTAGGAGAAGTTTGAATTGTATACGGAAATGGTTAGTGAGCCATTGATGTGACTTGAATAACCTCTCAGTTGGACTCCCATGCACTGATCAACATCCTCCTGTTCAAAATCACCCTCCTCCCAGACAGCAACTCAGCATGGAAGCTTTCTGCAAAAACCCTTCTTTTTCCCTCAAACCCTGATCAGTCCTCTGACAACAGTCCTCCATCCCAGACCCTCCTCATATCCTGCTGAGCTCCCCTGGGTCTTACCTGGGAGCTTCCTGATGGTCCAATGGTGATTTCTGGCAGCCGTAGCCCCCTCTGCTCCTGCCCTAGCACCGGTAAACTCTTGGGGTACTGATCACTATTGGCAGAAATGTGAGACTACTGCTAGAGTACTGGCGCCATTTTGAGAGCTGCTGGAGCCATGGCAGGAGCGGAGGGGGACTGCTCCTATCTGAATCATCACTGTACTGTGAGGGAGGCCCCAGATATGACATGGGGAGCATGGCAGGGGGGGGGAGGGGAGGGTCCGTGATGGAAGCTTGGTGAGGGGGTCCTTATGGGAGTGGGAGGGTCTTAGCGAAAGGCTTCAGTGTTGGGTTGCTGTTGAAGGGGAAAAATGAATCCCCCTTCAGGTACCTTTGTTACAGGTTGAATCCATCTTGTGCTAACGTCTATAGCTCAGGCCTAAGAAAGAAACAGCTTGTTGACTTGTTCACACTGAAACTGCAAAATCAGCAAGATTGAGCAATGAAATGAGCTAATATCCTGTCCCAGAGTGCTGACACAATGAGAGGCTCTGAAAACTACACAACTAGTGAAAAGCTGTCACCTGGGCCTCTTGAATGAACAAAGGGGAACAGAACGAAGAACTTAATCTACAGGAAACAGAGTCAGCACACAGCAACAAGGACTGCCGTGAGAAAGAGAAGACAGGATGCCCAAGGGAAAAAATAAAGGGTAGAGATTGGGAAACAGATTTGCTTGAAATAATAAAGAATAAGAAAAGAAAGGAAATCTATTTATCAGCAATTTGAGCCTAAAAATGAATATAAATATAGAGAAGAAATTCTAATAAGCAGACAGACATTAGTTGATCTCATTGGGGTAAGGCTGTCTCTGTCTCCAGGACCTTTTTACACTTAAGTCAGGTGCTTTGCTTGTTATAGATGTATTGATGCTATGGATTGATATTGAAATTTGTTCCTTATAAATCAAAAGTAAAGCTGGTGATGTTCTTTATGTAAAATAAAGAAAAGTTTCCTTGCTTTTATGGTGGCATGAGCAATTTGTTTAAAGCCAGTCCTGTATGTATGTTGGGGTTGAACACAAACAGCCAAACAAAAATAGAAAATCCCCAAATAATCTTAGGGGAAGCCCAGAAAACCCCCAACACTGTCTGGGGAGAGGGTGGTTATGAAGAGGGGTGCTGGAAGGTGGGATGACAAACTGGTTGGGGAGGGGGTGAATGATGGGGACAGTTGGAGTTCAGAAGATTGGCAGACAGGGTGCTCATCATGATTACAGCTACAATTTCTAGTTTTTCACCTTGGCACCAGGGCCACATTCCCTGCCATGGTCCAAAGTGTGGGGGCCACCTACGCTACTTGCTGCAGCAGGGAACACAGTTCCCACGCAGCAAGTGTCTGTCCTGAATGGTAAATACTGGGCAAATGCTGGGCATACCCTCTACATTTACCACACAGGGTTTGCACTTACTGCAACTTAACTTTGCCAGTAACTGTTTGATAATGCAATGATTAGAGGACTATAAATGTCGTAAAAAGAAGAAAAATAAAATAAAGGAAATGTATGGACAGCAAAATAAATAATGGGTACCTAGCACCCTGTGAAGAAAACTAAACATGATGAAGAAATATTGTCTAATGTCCCTTCAGGAGTTCTACTGAAATTATTTTAAATCCATATCTTAAATCAGTGATGGCATTGCCTTAGTCCGTTGCATCCCTGAGCAAGGGAATAGTTTGGCTTACCAAAGAGATGTAGAGTTACTTAAGGTTTGTGAGAATGAAAAGCTGCGGAAGCTCGTCTTGGGAGTGAGGATGGACTAATTACTTAATTTTTCTTAATGCTTCAGAATTGCAGTGTCTTATCTACTAGAGTAAGCCCATTTGGTTTGCAGTCACCAGTGTATGAAATCTTTGGGTTATTTCCCACCTAAATGCAGACATCCAGGTAATTCAGCTGTGGAAATCTGCTAGATTTAAGGTTCTGGATGAATTTCCAGATAATCTACCTTTTGGACTGATAGCAACCACACTACAGCTGGAATGGACAGATGGTACTGAAAAGAAGTGGAGTTTGCTTAGTTTAGGTAAAAGGATGTCACTCATTTTACTCAGAGTCAAAATTGCCCTCAGGACTACACCTGGTGATAATCATATTTCCTTTGCTTGATGAATAACTAGAAGAATGATTCTGCATTGAAGACTTCCTATTGACTTTGTAGTGTATACAAGAATCATAATCTGCTATTTTTTTAAAAGCTGGCTTCTCCTCGGTTTAATTTGCAACATAGCTGATGCATTCATGGAAACAAGAAGATGTGTGTAGCAGATTGATTGATTGATTGATTGATTTAAGAAGCAGAATTGGATTTGCAGTGGAGCCTGTGCTTCTCCCCTAAGGAAAAGCAACGCAGAACCTATCTTAGGAAACCAAGGGCTAGCAGGGTACCACTGTTATTCAGGCTACAAACTACTTCATGCTTTGTTAATATGGTTCTCAGGTGTGGTAGTGATGGTGATGGTGGTGAGGTCTCTCTAAGTCCTTAAAATGGAGATTACAGTATGCAATGAATTCGGGGGCTTTACAGTCTTTTGCATTGACTGTCATGTATGATTTTCTCCCAGTTGGTGAGAGATCTTATGTGTGCACTAGGTGCAAGGAGCTCGTTGCTCTCAGGGAACGAGTCCGTTCTCTAGAGGCTAGAGTAGCAGATTGGAAAACATAAGACAGACAACAGGTACATAGACAAGACCTACAGGGATATAGTCCTGAAGTCCCTCCTCCAGTCTGGCAGCATCCCTGTTGCCATGGAGGAGAGAGGTCACGTGATAGGAGAGCATCACCCTGGTGTGGCAGGAAGTAATCCTGTAACTAGGACCTGTCCTCCAGGTGATGTAAAACCCCCTCGCACTGAGGAAGTTTCTCCAGGGCCATGTACCCATGAAGGAAGGGTTAGGACAGCCGTTATAGTTGGTAATTCGATCATTAGGCATGTAGATAGCTGGGTGGCTGGGGGACTTGAGGATCGCCTGGTAACATGCCTGCCTGTTGCGAAGGTAGCGGACCTCACGCACCACCTAGATAAGGTCTTAGGTAGTGCTGGGGAGGAGTCTGCTGTTTTGGTACATGTCGGTACCAATAACATAGGAAAATGTGGTAGGGAGGTTCTGGAGGCTAAATTTAGGCTTTTAGGTAGGAAGTTGAAATCCAGAACTTCCAGGGTAGCGTTCTCGGAAGTGCTTCCCGTTCCACGTGCAGGACCCAAAAGGCAGGCAGAGCTCCGGAGTCTCAATGCGTGGATGAGACAATGGTGCAGAGATGAGGGTTTTGGATTTGTTAGGAACTGGGGAACATTCTGGGGAAAGGAGGGGCTCTTCCGAAGGGATGGGCTTCACCTTAACTGGGATGGAACCAGGCTGCTGGCATTAACCTTTAAAAAGGAGATAGAGCAGCTTTTAAACTAGAAAATAGGGGAAAGCCGACAGTCGCCCAAGAGCGGATGGTTCGGAAGAATGTATCCTTGAAGGATACTACCAAAAGCAGAGAGGTTCCAAAAAAGAGTAAAGTAGCCCAAATGCCCTCGAGTATGGAGCAGACAGAGCTTAAAGATTCCAAATTACCCATGTCTACCAATAGCCAAATGAATATGAATAAAATACAGTCTCTAAAATGCTTGTATGCAAATGCTAGAAGTCTAAAAAATAAGATGGGAGAGTTAGAATATATAGCACTAAATGAGAGGTTAGATATGATTGGAATATCATAGACATGGTGGAAGGAGGACAACCAATGGGACACTGTGATACCTGGGTACAAACTATATCGTAATGATAGAGCTGATAAAATTGGTGGAGGGGTTGCGCTCTATGTTAGAGAGGGCATTGAGTCAGAAAGGATTAAAGTTTTGCAGGAAACAAAATTTGCTGTAGAATCTCTATGGATTGAAATTCCATGTAAAAAGGGGAAGGCGATGGCAGTGGGGGGGTGTACTATCGACCACTGGGCCAGAATGAACAAATGCATGAAGAAATGCTCAAAGAAATCAAGGAAGCTAACAAAAATTACAGCACAGTAATAATGGGTGATTTCAATTACCCCGGTATCGACTGGGTCAGTGTCACGGCAGGACATGCTAGGGAGATAAAGTTCCTAGATGACATAAATGACTGCTTCTTGGAGCAGCTGGTTCATGAACCGACCACAGGGGATGCCATATTAGACCTAGTCCTTAGTGGAACACCAGATCTAGTGCAAGAGATAAGGGTGTTGGGGCCTCTTGGCAATAGTGATCACAGCATGATCGCCTTTGATTTAATTAGTGGAGGAGGGATAGTATGGAAATCCACAGTACTACCTTTTAACTTTCGAAAGGGAGACTATGATAAAATGAGGAAAATAGTTAAGAAAAAACTAAAAGGAGCAGTTGCAAAGGTTAAAGACTTACATCAAGCTTGGGTGTTGTTGAAAAATACTATCTTGGCAGCCCAGACCAGCTGTATTCCACACTTTAAGAAAAGTGGAAGGAAGTCCAAAAAACTGCCAGCTTGGTTTAAAGGTGAGGTCAGAGAGGCTCTTGGTGCCAAAAAAGCATCTTTCAGGAAATGGAAAAAAGAGCCAAATGACGAAACCTGGAAACAGCACAAGCACTGGCAAGTCAAATGCAAGGTATTGATAAAGCAGGCAAAGGGAGAATTTGAGAAGAAGCTTGCTGTGGAAGCAAAAACGTGAAATAAAGATTTTTTCAAGTACATTCTTGGCAAAAAACCTGAGAGAGTCAGTTTGTCCATTAGATGATAGAGGAGTTAAAGGGCACTAAGAGGCGACAAGGTGATAGTGGAGAGACTGAATGAATTCTTTGCTTCGGTCTTTACTGAGGAAGATGTAGGGATGTTACCCATGACTAAAGTGGTATTTAAAGGTGCGGAAGAATTGAAGGAAATATCGATACATCGGGAAGATGTATTACAACTATTAGATAAACTGAAGAGTAGCAAATCACCTGGGCTGCGAGGTATACATCCAAGGGTGTTGAAAGAACTGAAATATGAGATTGCAGACCTGCTATTAGTAATCTGTGAACTATCATTAAAATCATCTCTAATACCTGAAGACTGGAGGATCGCCAATGTAACACCAATTTTTAAAAAGGGTTCCAGGGGTGATCCGGGAAACTACAGACCGGTGAGCCTCACGTCAGTACCGGGAAAAATGGTAGAAACCATCATGAAGAATAAAATTACTTAGCATGTAGATAGTCATGACCTAATGGGAGACAGCCAACATAGCTTTAGACAAGGAAGATCTTCTCTTACTAATCTGTTATGTTTTTTTGAAAGTGTGAGTAAACAGGTGGACAAAGGTGAGTCGGTTGATAGTGTATCTGGACTTTCAGAAAGCCTTTGACAAGGTCCCTCATCAGAGACTTTTGGCAAAACTAAAGAGTCCTGGGATAGGAGGCAGTGTACTACTGTGGATCAAGAACTGGTTAAAAGATAGAAAGCAGAGGGTTGGGCTAAATGGCCAATTTTCCCAATGAAGAAAGGTGAATAGTGGTGTACCCCAGGGATCTGTGCTGGGTCCGCTGCTTTTTGACATATTCATAAATGACCTGGAAAGTGGAATAACGAGTGAGGTTATCAAATTTGCAGATGACACAAAACTATTTAAAGTTGGTAAAACCCAAGAGGATTGTGGAAAATTGCAAGAGTATCTTGATAAACTAGAAGACTGGGCATCAAAATGGCGGATGAAATTTAATGTGGACAAGTGCAAAGTTATGCACCTAGGGAAGAACACCACAAACTATGGTTACACAATGCAAGGTTCCACATTAGGAACCACCACCCAGGAAAAAGATTTAGGCATCATTGTGGATAACATGTTAAAACCCTCGGCCCAGTGTGCAGCGGCAGCCAAGAGAGCAAATAGAATGCTAGGTATCATAAGGAAAGGAATGGAAAATAAAACAAAAGATATTATAATGCCTCTATATCGTTCCATGGTGAGACCACACCTTGAATATTGTGTGCAAATCTGGTCGCCGTATCTTAAAAAGGATATAGAGTTATTAGAAAAGGTTCAGAGAAGAGCCACCAAAATGGTAAAGGGGATGGAAGGATACTCCTATGAAGAAAGGCTAAAAAGGTTAGGGCTCTTTAACCTGGAAAAGAGACGGCTGAGGGGAGATATGATAGAAGTCGATAAATTAATGAACGGAGTGGAACGGGTAAACGTAGATCGATTGTTTACATTATCAGGATATAGAAAGACTAGGGGACATGCAATGATGCTACAGGGTAAACTATTTAAGACTAATAAAAGAAAATATTTTTTCACTCAACGTGTAATCAAACTCTGGAATTTGTTACTGGAGGATGTAGTAAAGGCTGTTAGTGTAGCTGGGTTTAAAAAAGGTTTGGACAAATTCCTGGAGGAAAGGTCCATAAACCAATATTAAGAAGGGACCCAGGATATCAATGCTTGACCCAGTACAAGCACTGCGGAACTTGTGTCTTTTGGGGAAACTGCTAGGTACATATTACCTAGATTGGCCACTGTTGGAAACAGAATACTGGGCTTGATGGACCTTGGTCTGACCCAGTATGGCATATCTTATGTTCTTATGTAATATTTGAATGCCTTTGAAAGAATGGGTAAGAGAAAATTTGAACAAGAGCAATATTTGCTTTTTCAGAAAAAGATAATTGCGAGCATTTTGTTTAAAGCAAATGAGGATATCTACAAAGTGCAAAGAAGAGTTCAGAATATTGATGGGGAATGGTGGATGGGAAGAGTGCCACAGAAAAGGATACGTTGGGACTCTTAGGAGCATGTGCACTAAGCTGGACTAATGGTTAGCACGTGCTATTGTCTCAGAGAGCCAAATTAAGAAACGCTAAATAGGACATAGAGGAGGAAAAGAATTCAGCTTCACCAACATAGAGACTAGAAGACACAGTGGTACAGAGAACAAAGCTCTAGGGAATTAGCTTTGGAAATGAACTACTTTGCAGAAAATGTCTCAAGAAATACAGAAGAGACTGGTAAAACAGAAGAAAGTAAAACATGTGGAAGAACTGTTTAGTCAATATTTAGCCGTGGTGGTCAGCACTTTTAAAGCACCTTTCCACCATGGCTAAAAGTGAAACGGGATATTTTGCGCTGGAACCCGGAGAGCCTCCAGTGCTCAATATCCAGGTTCAGAGCTGACTGCCTGGTTATTGCTGCTGCATATCCCTCTCGGCAGTGCTGATCTGATCAGCAGATCCTGCTAACTCCATAAACCCCTTTAAATATCGGTTAGCTTGCCTCACTTGCTGAAGCAATGACGACTAATTGAAATAATGTAGTAATATTATCGGTGGAGAGAAATGTAAACCCTATATAATAATCCATTACAAGTGCTCTGAACCTTATTTCTGTCCTGCTTTTCAAATGAAAAACTGCACATACAGAATTTTATGACCTATGAGGGGTTATTTTTAGAAGGACTAGCCATGATGCCCATGTCTGACGATGCCCATTCAGACCTGTCAATCACATCACAGTTGCAAGAGCCATTTGAGAACTCCCCGAGTTTATACGTATCCAGTTAGTGCCGGGGTGTGTTTCAGAGTCAGAGGTGTGGTAGAGACTTGAGTAATCCAGAGAGTGGCTAAATATCATTGCCAATCGGATAAAGAATACTGCTGCTGCTCAGTATCAGGACTTTTATTTTTTACTTGTGGCAGCCAGCATTGAAAAAACAATATTCCTTCCTAAAATTGTATATATATTTATACATCTCAATGTATAGGAGACTATGTAAAATATATGCAGCCAAGCACACGCATGGGGTATCAATACATAAGGTAAATTTAAATATAGTGTCAAGATAGTAAAAACGCCCCTTATTTATTGACTCTTCCTCCTTTCTGTATTTTAAACCTATAGAATTGCCTAACCTAGTACCATATCATAAGTCAAAGAGCTGCTATTCAGAAGTGTTTATTCACTTAGCAAGACCTGCCTAAAGCGCCATTCAACTGCTATACATCTCTGAACAAATGAGTAGCAGCAGCTATCAAGAATCTAGAAATAGTCTTATTCCCTCAGTGTTAAACGCCCTTTTACAGATAGACTGTAACTGAAAATGTCTGTATGATTCACGAGATTTTATTTACACCCCCTGACCAAAAAGCTGAAAGGTAGAGAGAATTGATTACCCAGTAGACATAAAGAGCAGAATGAAAGGGAAATCCTGAGAGGATCAAAGATGTAGTCGGGGAAAATCTATGAAAACTGAAGGTGTTTTTAATTCTGAAAGGGGAAGGGACAGAGGAAATCAATTTGGCCAAAAGAAACAATGGACAGGACATTATTAAGCATTATGAAACCAATGCCAGATCACTCTTGGAGGGTTTGTTAGCCTATTCATATAAACCAATCGCAAAGACGCTAGAGTTTACTTTGTAGAAGAAATGGACTACAGAATTAGCAGGGCTAAGAGGACGATACCCAGCAAGGGTTCTAGGCTTCAACACTCAGCACAAAGAAGGTTTTCATAACCTAGGACTCAACAAAGAAAGAGATGAACAATGTAAAAACAGGTAAAACACCAGAGTGGGATGAAATCCTTCCAAGGGCACTCCGGGATTTTAGAGACCTGATTACTAGGTCCATTGTACTTAATACTTAAGGCACTAAAGCAGAGAGTTGACTTTCTAAAACTGCTGTAGGGCAACATAGCCTGTTAGCTGAACACTGACCGCAGTCACATCAGGACATAACAAATCTTATTAGAGGCGGACAGACAGATTTGCAAGTCAGTCTGTAATTTGGGAGAAGGGGCTGGCTCATGTTTGTGATTTGTGTTGTCAATTTGTAATCTGGGATCATAGTTTCAGGATCCTTTTCTTCTGCCATGATAGAGAATGAAACATTTGCTGATTTGTTAGTTAAACCTTTTCTAATAACCTGAAATTTATAACTAGAGAGATAGCATCCCTTTTCTTGAGAATTATAATGTCTCTTTCTAGGCAAGACTAATAAGTTGGATTGTTGGAGTTGGATAAAAAAACAAAAGGGAAACATTTCTCTGGTTGTAAATATACATGTCATCCAAACACAAGTACTCACGTGATCCCCTAAAAGCTGAAAGGAGCTCAAACATAAAACGATTAAAAATTGTTATCATAAAGAATAGTCATGTGCCCAAACTTACCATGATGCCAGTTTCTGATTCCAGGCTCCAAAAGGTAAAACTGATGTCTATTCTACTACCTTTTCTGAGTCAAGCAAATAATACCTGCTATCTAATAGCTAACAGTTAACCAAGAACATCGCTTCTATTTTGTAGAGAATGGATTTGAAGGGTGCAAACATCTGAATATGGCAATGGGTGAAACAAAGAGTTGATGGTTTCAGTAGGTGGAAATATTTATACCTGTCTTAGATCACTTAGGACCTAACCCCTGGAGCATCTTAAACCAGAGCTTAATTTGGGGAATGGCAATCAGTACAGTGAATACTAATTTGCTCAGATTAAAATAAAGATAACAAAGGGTATATTTTACCTGTGAGTTTATCCTTCCCTTGCTAATTATCAAACATTATCACTCCAGACATCAAATAACTAGTTACGTGATAGTGGCCAACCTAGAGTAGAGTTTTTGACCATTCAGTGCGACAGCCCATATGAAGTGGATGATCTCACATATATTTGAGACTCTGCCGTTATATAATGTTCTTAAATACCTCTATACACTGTGCTTGAAAGAGGTCAAACATTAAATCTTAGAAATAAGTAATAGAAATATTTTAACAAGCGAGGAAATGTGTGAACACTTAATTCTTTGATAAAAAGAAAAATCTGCATATGGGTAGGTCAACCAACCAATGTCAGGGCTCAATGACATAACAGTGGCAGGACAATTTAAAAACCCTCTTTCGTGAATGACTGTCTTTAGGAAATGTTGATTTCTTTTTAAAATAATAGGCATACCCAGGGCTTAGTTTGTAGACAGAAAATAAGTGGAACTGTGGGCGGAGCCAGGGCCAGGGCCTGAAACCCGGAATGGAAGGTTTTACAGTCATGGTTTTTCATTTTGATGTTTTCTTGCTTTATATTGCATCAGCTGAACTATATGTTGCCCCAATGTAGGCATAATTGCTGAAACTTGGCCAACTCAGGTTTTCAATAAAGTGCTTTAACAGAAGACTTTTTTGTGTGGCTGTGGTCTCTCTCCGCTCCTTCCTTTGGTATTTAGCTATTTAAACAGCCCAGTGGAAGGAGGACAACCAGTAGGACACTGTGTTACCTGGGTACAAACTATATCGTAATGATAGAGCAGATCAAATTGGTGGAGGGGTCGCACTCTATGTTAGAGAGGGCATTGAGTCACAAAGGATTAAAGTTTTGCATGAAACAATATTCACTGTAGAATCTCTATGGATTGAAATTCCATGTAAAAAGGGGAAAGGGAAGACGAAGGCAGTGGGGGCGTACTATCGACCACCTGGCCAGAATGAACAAATGGATGATGAAATGCTCAAAGAAATCAGGGAAGCTAACAAAAATTACAACACAGTAATAATGGATGATTTCATTTACCCGGGTATCGACTGGGTCAGTGTCACGGCAGGACATACTAGGGAGATAAAGTTTCTAGATGAAATAAATGACTGCTTCTTGGGGCAGTTCGTTCATGAATCAACCAGAGGGGAAGCCATTTTGGACCTAGTCCTTAGTGGAACACAAGATCTGGTGCAAGAGATAAGGGTGCTGGTGCTGGGGCCATTTGGCCATAGTGATCATAGAATGATCGCATTTGATTTAATAAATGAAAGAAGGACGGTAATGAAATCCACAGTACTACCTTTCAACTTTCAAAAGGGAAAATATGATAAAATGAGGAAAATAGTTAAGAAAAAACTAAAAGGAGCAGTTGCAAAGGTTGAAGATTTGCAGGGTGGCCCAAAAAAAGTGAGAACATCTCGTAGCATATAGGTTATTTAAAAATTCAAAAAGATAGATGTAAACGATTGACAAATTAAAAGAAAAAAGATGGCGACCAGAAATTGTCGAAATAAAGGCGTTATATAGCTAAAAAAGGTAAATAAGTAAACTATTTAAGCTTTTAATTTATGAGATGTTCTCACTTATTTTGGGCTACCCTGTACATCAAGCTTGGGTGTTTAGAAATACTATCTTGGAAGCAAGGACCAGCTGTATTCCAATAGTGGAAGGAAGTCCAAAAAACTGCCAGCATGGTTTAAAGGTGAGATCAGAAAGGCTGTTGTTGCCAAAAAAGCATCTTTCAGGAAATGGAAAAAGGAATCAAATGGCAAAAACTGGAAACAACACAAGTACTGGCAAGTTAGATGCAAGACCTTGATAAGGCAGGCAAAATGAGATTTTCAGAAGAAGCTTGCTCTGGAAGCAAAAATGCATAATAAAGACTTTTTCAAGTACATTCATAGCAAAAGTCCTGTAAGAGAGTCATTTGTGCCATTAGATAATGAGGGGTAAAGGGGGCACTAAGAGGGGTCAAGGCCATACTGGAGAGACTGAATAAATTCTTTGTTTCGGTCTTTTCTGAGGAAGATGTAGGAATGTTACCCATGAGTGACATGGTATTTAAAGGAGATGCTGCAGAAGAAATGAAGGAAATATTGATACACCGGGAAGATGTGTTACAACAATTTGATAAACTGAAGAGTAGCAAATCATCTGGCCAGATGGTATACATCCAAGGGTGTTGAAATTACTGAAATATGAGATTTCAGACCTACTATTAGTAATCTGTGAACTATCATTAAAATCATCTGTAATACCTGAAGATTGGAGGATGGCCAATGTAACACCAACTTTTAAAAAGGGTTCCAGGGGTGATCCGGGAAACTACAGATCGGTGAGCCTGACGTCAGTACCGGGAAAAATGGTAGAAATCATCATAAAGAACAAAATTACTCAGCATGTAGATAGTCATGGCCTAATGGGAGACAGCCAACGTGACTTTAGACAAGGAAGATCTTGTCTTATTAATCTGTTATGTTTTTTTTGAAGGTGTGAATAAACAGGTAGACAAAGGTGAGTCAGTTGATATAGTGTATCTGGACTTTCAGAAAGCCTTTGACAAGGTCCCTCATCAGAGACTTTTGGCAAAACTAAAGAGTCATGAGATAGGAGGCAGTGTACTATTGTGGATCAGGAACTGGTTAAAAGATAGAAAGCAGGGGGCGCTCGTGAGCCCGCTATGTGTTGGCCGCATCTTAACTGAGCTCCGTCCCCACTACCCCAAAACCTTAGCTAAAATTCGCTAACTGCTGCAAGTTACCTCGCCTTTACCTGCCCTGGGTCAGCACAGGCAAGCGGTGCCCTTCGGAGCCTGGTCCAACGGCCCGGTAAGATCTTTGGCGGCTAGGAAGCCGCGGAGTCCATCTCTAGAGCGCGGCCTGCTGGGTGCCTCTCCTCGACGCTTGATTCGGGCCTGATTAACCCTACGGTTGACCCCTGTGCCTTGCGCGGATTGGACGGCATCTGAGCGGACTCCTTCTGGGCTGAGCGGCTGGTCCCTTTGTGCTGGGTCGAAGAGCGTGCGGCAACCCGTTTGTAGGGTGGAGCACCTATCCCCAAAGTTAAGGCGCCTGATCGTGGAGCTGGAGTCCTGCGTGCGGGGCCTGAGGAGAAGGCCTGGAGCCCTCGTGGCAATCGCTGATGTCCACCACCTTCTCCTGCCAGCGCGAATCCCCCCGAGGGGGGTAAGTATGAGGGCTAATCCTCTCCTCTCATATCCTTTGGATTACAAACGGAGCCGGCGACAGTGGCAATCTCTCAGCAGCCTCGTGCCCCGCCGAGGCCTCTGCTTTTCTGCGTGGCTCCCGTGTGCCCTGTTGGAATGCTTTTGCATTTTTTCTGACCGCAGCTTTCTCATTGGTGTCTAACACCTTGCAGTTGTGGGCACTTTGTACTCTACTTCTACATAGCTCTACAGAGTAATTTGAGCACCATCTCCGGCAGCTCGCCTCTTCGGGAGGGCCAAAAGCAGCTTTCTTCCCATTGCCCCGCTGTCTCCCCAGTGCCTCGGGCCTTGCTGACATTGACTGTATCTATCTCCTCACACTGTGTGGCAGTGACTGCTTTGCGGGCTCGTGAGGCTCTGTGCGCTGCTGTCTCCCTGGTATCTTTGCCCTTGCTGACATTGGCTGTATCTCTCGCCTAACACTGTGTGATACTGGTGACCCTGTGGGATGGCTGCTAAAGCTAAAAGTTCTGAAACTCGGGAGGGGATGCGTTCCTCCCAGCGACTGCAGAGCAAGTCTGGGGCCCCAAGCAGTCCACGTGAACAATCTCCTCCATCAGGTACTGATGATGAGACTGTAAGTGAAGAGGAACTGGACCCCCACAAACAACTCTCCTCTGCTCAACTCAAGCGAGAACTCCGTAGAGGCTTTGCGGAGTTAGCCAACGAGTTTCGCTCGCTACGTGAGGACCTGATGAAAGATGTCGCAGAACTACGGACCGACGTTAAAGAGCTGGGAGCCCAAGTAGAGGACGTGGAGACCAAAGTGGTTGATCATAATGGGACTTTGATGGATTTACAATGTACGCTTGACCGGCAACATGCGCAAGCAATGGAGCTGACTTATAAAATTGATGACATTGAAAACCGCTCCCGCCGCAATAACGTGCGTTTTCGTGGAATTCCAGAAGCGGTGGGGGGTGGAGAAGATTTGCCGACTGTGTTTAAACTGTTGATAGTGGAGTTGCTCCCGGCAGAGGATTTGGCTGCGCACGCTTCTGGAATGGAAATTGAACGAGTCCATCGCGCCTTGGGAAAACCTCCCAACAACCAACCTCGTGACGTTATTGCGAGATTTTTGCGATATTCTGATGCTGAGCTTCTCATACGTCGAGGCCGGGAGAAAAAGATGGTCCGCTTCCAGGACGCGACAGTGTCCATCTACCAAGACCTATCGACGTTCACCTTGGCGCGCCGGAGAGAGATGAAACCAGTTACAACGGTCCTGAATTGCAAGGGGATTCGCTACTCCTGGTCCTTCCCATTTAGGATGAACTTTCTTTTGGGCAACAAAAAGATTTCAGCAAAGGACTATACTGAAGCTTGGCGAGCTCTTCGCCAGGCGGGACTAGTTGATGATAATGCTCAGCCTCACCCGCCACCCCCTAACCCCCAGCACTCCAAGTGGACTCGAGTGGGCAAGTCCGCTTGATTTTTTGTGGAATTGAAGAGCTTCTCTTACTTTTTAGGGAGCCTCAATCTGTGGGTCTCCCGATTTTTGGATAAGTGGTGGAATGACCGGCCTTTGATGCTTGGCTGTGTTTTGATTTTTTTTTCCCTCCCATTGTCTTTGTCATATTTCTCACTGAGTTATTGGCCTCTGGCAAGGATCAGCTTGGGGCCTCTACTATACTATATATAGGGGGCGGCGGATGATCTGCAAATGTTTTGATGATGATATTGTTTTGATGGGGAGGCATGATGGGATTGATGACCAAGGGTGGGTGGGGGAGCAGTGGGGGGAATGTTATTTTATGTTTAGGTTGAATTGTCGCTTTGTGGGGTTTTGGGGGGAACGGGGTTTGTGGTCAACTTACCGTGTCCTGTATTAACTTAGACAGGCAGGTGGTATTGACGGGAAGGGGGGGGATTTGGGTGGGAGGGAGGGTTTCTCAATTTGGATCTGGTGGGTGTGCTTGGGTTTGGGGGGAGGGACTATGGCTCTTGTTTCTGGAGGGTGGAATAGGTGGGCCCCGCTAACTAATCCCCTGGGCTTGCTGGGGGGGAGCTGTCACTGGGACCCTCCGGGTAGCCGGCGGATACGAGGGTTTAGATTGTAAATATCAATGGTGCGCTTTATTTCTTTGAATGTTAAGGGTCTTAATTCCCCAAGGAAGCGGTCGCTGCTGTACTCAGAATTGCGCACTTTGCAGGGGGACATTGTTTACCTACAGGAGACCCATCTTCAGAATTGTAAGCAGGGCTGGCTAAAGCGGTCCTCGTACACTGAGGTGCGGGTGGCCTCAGATGTGCAGGGCCGGAGGAAGCGGGGAATGGCCTTACTATTTCATCAGAGCCTCTCTTTGCAGATTGAGGAGATAAAAAGCCCTGGGGAGGTGGCTTTTTTTGAATGTTCGCCTAGAAGGGCACTTGTTAACTTTAGCTAATGTTTACGCGCCCAATACAGGTCAGGGGCCCTTTTTTACGCGATTGAAAGCTTTATTGGCGGACTTTGCAAAGGGCCCCATTGTTTTGGGTGGAGATTGCAACACGCATCTGGTGCCCCATTTGGATTCCACAGGTCGCGCCGGGGGGGGGGAGTGGGGGGTCGGCAAGAGCCCTTCAACGCTTTATGTTTGATTTAGGTTTGCGGGATGTATGGAGGGACACCCATGAGGGGGAGAGGGGTTATACTTACTATTCCCCGGTCCATCAGGTTCACACTCGCATTGACTATTTTCTATTGGATCAGCGCCTGATGGACGGGAGAGTGCAGGCTGGACATGGAGCGCTGACTTGGTCAGATCACGCCCCGTGCTGGCTTACCCTCCCGGCCAGATTGTATAGCGAGTACCACCATCTTTGGCGCTTAGATGTGCGGTTCCTACGGCGGCAGGGTGCAGTGCAGGACCATGCCCGCTTCATCACTGAATTCTTTGAGCTTAATAACTCTGGGGACGTTCCCCTTCCCACGGTGTGGGATGCTTATAAGGCTACGGCTCGAGGTCAACTCATGGCTGAGGCGGCCCGCACACGCAAACTGTGGACGCGTGACCATGACCAGTTGGTGAGGGAATCTGCTCACCTAGGTTTGGAGCACGCCCGAACCGTTTCGTGGCAGGTCTTGCGTCAATGGCGGACTGTTCGAGCCAGTTTAGATGCGTGTTTGCAGCGAGACCTAGATAATAAGCACCGGAAATTAAGGCAAACTTTTTATGAGCATGGGAATAAAACTGGTCGCTTCCTGGCTTTGCGTCTTCGGCAACAGCAGTCCACGAGAGTGGTTCGCGAACTGCGCGACTCTGGGGGACGGAAAAGGGTTATTTCCCGGGAGATACGGGATCTTTTTGCTTATTATTTGGAGCTGCTCTATAAGGCAGAGCCCTTTGATCGGGATCGTGTGCAGGACTATTTACAGAGGACTGCTCTGCCGCGTCTTTCTGACCCTGACCGAGCTCAGTTAGATTCTGAATTTACGGTTGACGAAGTGGAAAATGCAATCCGGCGCCTGAAAACTGGAAGCGCGCCGGGTAGTGATGGCTTCCCAGCGGAATATTATAAGAAGTTTCGGGCACAATTAGCGCCAACCCTGACCTTCTTGTTCAATGAGGTCTTGGGGGGGGTTTCTCTCCCCTCGTCCCAACGTGAGGCATTGATAGTGATGATACCCAAGCCCGGTAAACCACTGCATGATGCGGCGTCGTATCGCCCCATTTCCCTGTTAAACATTGACGTTAAAATATTTGCTTCTGTGCTGGCTGCGCGCTTGAATCGGGTTCTTCCGGGCTTGGTTCATCCAGACCAGGTTGGATTTGTGCCGGGTTGCCAGGCCACCGATAACATTAGGCATATGTTGCAGGTTATTCATGTGGCCCAACGGGATCCGCAACCAGCTTTGCTGGTGGGGATTGACGCAGAAAAAGCCTTTGACCGGGTTGACTGGGGATATCTATGGTGTGTTTTGGAGACAATGGGCTTTGGCCCTAATTATATCCGTTGGGTTCGTAGTCTTTATCAGCAGCCTCAGGCGTGCGTTCGGATTAATGGGGGACACTCGAGACACTTCCTTCTGGAGAGGGGCACGCGACAGGGTTGCCCTCTTTCGCCTCTGCTCTTCGCACTCACGATGGAACCTTTGGCTCAGAGCTTTCGAGAACACCCAGGCTTGCAGGGGGTCCACATTGGCCCTGCGGAATATCGGATTGCGCTCTTTGTGGATGATATCATATTGTCCTTGGTGGATCCGTCCGCTTCCCTTCCTGCCGCGATGCAGCTGTTTGAAAACTTTTCTCAGATATCCGGTTTCAAAATTAATTACACTAAATCGGAGATCTTGAATGTAGGGGTCCCCGGGGCGGTTTGTGCGGAGCTCCAAGCGGCTTACCCTCTTCGATGGGTGTCAGGAGCCTTACGTTACTTGGGGGTCCACCTGACCGTGGAGCGGGCGGCCCTCTTTAAAGCTAACTATGACCCCCTGCTTCGTCAGGTTCGGCGGGACTTAGAGATTTGGAATGGCCTGCTCCTTTCCTGGTTTGGGCGAATAGCCGTAGTCAAGATGGTGGTCGTCCCCCGCTTTCTTTATTTTTTTCAGGTTCTACCGCTCCCCATTACGCGGGCTACTTTGGCGACTTGGCAACAGCTGCTTATGAAGTTTATATGGCATTATCGTCGTCCGCGCTTAGCGCGACATGTTCTTTATGCCCGCACGCGCTCTGGAGGTATGGGCATGCCCAATTTGCACTGGTACTATGCGGCGGCGCAATGTCGGGCGGGGGTGGAGTGGATGATTGCTGATAGCACTAAGCGATGGGTACATATGGAAATGAGTTTGGCGGGGGGAGCGGGGTTAGGAGATTGGCTGTGGCTCGGTCCAAAGCTTCGGCGCGGTAAATGCATCAGTAATCCCTATGTTCTTCATACCCTCCGTTGCTGGGATCAGCACTTTCGGTCCCGAGATATTGATTTATCCCCTTTGGCCCCTATAGTCGATAACGCTTCTTTCCCACCGGGGTTAAGTGATACAGTCTTTCGGCAGTGGGAACATCATGGCCTTAGCCAGGTCGGACAACTCTTTGATGACGGTCGGTTACAATCCTTTCGTGCATTACAAGACGAATTTGACATTCCGGCTAGGCATCTCTATCAATATACGCAAGTGACACATTGGGTCCGATCTAGGCTTGTTCGACCCCAGGTTGCTCGGGACCTGACGGATCTGGAACGTTACTGTGAGGGGTGCACTACCACTAAGGGACTCGTGGCGACCTTATATGCCCACTTGCAGGGGTCCCAAGCGTGCTCTACAAGGCACAGGGAGCTTTGGAACTCTGATTTGAATCTTTCTTATGCCGAGCAACAGTGGGAGAGGGTGGAAACGCGCTTGTGGAAGAGCTCGGTAGCGATTAATACCCGTGAAACGAATTATAAACTGCTGTACCGTTGGTATATGACTCCGGCACGGATAGCTCGTATGTATCCTGGGGCTGGGGACCTATGTTGGCGTAAATGTGGGCAACGGGGTACCCTGGGACATATTTGGTGGGCTTGTCCCCGCATTCGTGCCTTTTGGAGGGGTGTACAATACCGGCTGCAGCTGCTTCTGGGAGTGAGTATCCCTTGGGACCCAGGGATTTTCCTTTTTGGGGCCTCGGTGCCGGGGGCACGGGCTCTACAGCTCGCTTTACTCCGCCACGGCCTGAATGCGGCCCGATTATCCCTTGCGGCAGCCTGGAAGCGTGCTTTGGCCCCCTCCCTCCAGGTTTGGTTGGAACGAATGTGGGATATGCATACCATGGAGCGGGGGGTAGCTGTCAGCAGGATGCGTTTGGCGCGCTTTGAGTTGGTGTGGGCACCCTTTGTCTCTCGTTATGGCGCGTGACTGCTCTGGACAAGCGGGGGGGAATACACCAACCTCAAAGGGAGCTCGCTCCTTGTGTGTGCTTTTTGCTCACCGTTTTCCCGTGCTCAAGGATTAGCAAGCCATAGTTGGGGGGGTTGGGAGGTGGGGGGGGGTCCTGGACTAGGAAGATTTTGGGGGGGGGGGGGAAAGGGAGGTTGGGGGGGTTGTTGTTCCCCGTTTCCTTATTCTAAAGCTGCAAAAATGAAGGCACATTGTACAATGCTATTGTGATCTGAAGTTATGCTGTTACTGTTGCATTCTTTTTGAAGATCTTTGTGGTTCTTGTATCTATGTATTCTTTGGAAGCCTTTCAATAAAAAAAAAAAAAAAAAGATAGAAAGCAGAGGGTAGGGCTAAATGGCCAATTTTCTCAATGGAGAAAGGTGAATAGTGGTGTACCCCAGGGATCTGTGCTGGGTCCGCTGCTTTTTCACATATTCATAAATGACCTGGAAAAGGGAATAACAAGTGAGGTTATCAAATTTGCAGATGAGATAAAACTATTTAAAGTTGTTAAAACCCAAGAGGATTGTGGAAAATTGCAAGAGGATCTTGATAACTTGGAAGACTGGGCATCAAAATGGCAGATGAAATTTAATGTGGACAAATGCAAAGTTATGCACCTAGGGAAGAACAACCCAAACTATGGTTACACGATGCAAGGTTCCACATTAGGAACCATCACCCAGGAAAAAGATTTAGGCGTCATTGTGGATAACATGTTAAAACCCTCGGCCCAGTGTGCAGCAGCGGCCAAAAGAGCAAATAGAATGCTAGGAATCATAAGGAAAGGAATGGAAAATAAAACAAAAGATATTATAAAGCCTCTATATCGTTCCATGGTGAGACCGCACCTTGAATATTGTGTGCAATTCTGGTCGTCGTATCTTAAAAAGGATATAGCGTTATTAGAAAAGGTTCAGAGAAGAGCCACCAAAATGGTAAAGGGGATGGAAGGATACTCCTATGAAGAAAGGCTAAAAAAGGTTAGGGCTCTTGTCGCACCCACTGCTGGCTAGGCGGTTGCCTATAGGCAGTGGGTGTACCTCCTATTGTCCCTTGGTATTATGGGTTCCCAGAGCCACGGTCTTCTGGGGATTGTAGTTGTGAAAAAATGAGTAGCCGAGGGTTGAAGGCAAATACAGGAAAAATGTATTCTTTTCTTCTTTTGTCCTTTCAAACATACAGCAACAAAAGTAGGATATTTCTCCAAATAAAGAAAAAGGAACTTTCACAGTAACACCGGTAGCAACTGCTTCAGACAGCTTATCATACCAGTAGTATATCTTTTTCCACAGTTCAAGAATACAGCTTAAGGGTTCCTGGCTCAGTTCAGCCCAAATAACTGCTCTTCCAAACTGAGCACTATGCAAAGCACAACCCACTTTACTTCTGGCTGTTTATACGCTTAGTTACGGACTTCTTAAGCATTCATATCAGCACTTCTGAACCTTCTCTGCCAGCTTTAAAATGTTTGCACTTCATTCCAAACATTTCTAGCAGAACAGGCAAGTACAAAGCTTCTGGGTTTTCTCAGTTTTAAACCTTACAGCTTCTTCACCTTTGCTTTACACACAAAACAGTCCATTTGAGAGTTGGCAGAACTATTATCAGAATCAAAGTTATCTACCTGCATGCTCTCATACTCGGGGTCAGTTAGCATCTGGCTGGAATCAGCTTGTGGGATTTCAGGTTTTATTTCTTCTAATAACTTTAAAACCTTTTCTCAATGAGACCTCTTTCTAGGTTAAGGAATGTTGGAAGGGCTGAGGGAGTTCTTATCCTTCAATAAACTATGCAAGGTTTCAAATGGGCTCACCTTACTTCTAGTAACAGAGCTCTTTACAGACCTTCCTCGAGGTGAAGCTCTTCCCCCAGGTTCTGGCAGGACCACACCCGTGCCCTGCTCAAAGACAGCACTTTCCTCAGGATAAACCCTTCTGTCTTCAGGGCCTGCTGTAATGCTCCTACAACATGGGCTTCCTTCAGAGCTGTAGTTTCCTGTGTGCTGGCTGCAACGAGAACCTTTCCTGAGGCTGCTTCTAGAACACCTCCCTCTCTCAGCTTCCTTGCAAGAGCCTTCCCCTTCTCCTCCTGGTTCCTTGGTTGTCCCTTCTCTTCCTGGTTCCCCGGTTGTCTCTTCTCTTCCTGGTTCCCCGGGTGTCTCCTCTCTTCCTGTTTCCTCAGGCTTAAATGACTGGGGCTGCCCTATGGCTTCAAACTCCACCCCGGGTGTTCCCCATTACCTACCCTGGTTGCCTTGGAGCTAGGGCGTGGCTTGCACTCAGCAACTCTATGTGTGTGTTTTTTTTCCTCGGCTGGAGTTTCAAAGTCAGAACTCCCTGAACTATTCTTCTGCTTAGGGGTAAATTTCTGCTTTCTATCCATTTCCCTGGGCTCCACTACAGTCTCGCCACCACACATCCCACCGTTAAGATTTTACTGGCTGGCGTACTAACCCCCGCACAGCCCGTAATTCTTGCTAAGGTATTATGGTCTATTTGACAGCTATTCGGATTATCCTCTTTTGCCACCAACCGAGCCAATGCCACTCGCTCGTGCCAGGGTCGCAAAACATTAACGTGATAAATCTGCTGTTGTCCTCTTCTATTCTCCACCGAATAGGATACCGGACCTACCTGCCTTATGACCCTATAAGGCCCTTTCCACTTACTCTCGAATTTGGGGTTTGGTCCAGCCACTGTTACAATAACCTTTTCGCCTACCTCCAACTGGCGAGGCTTTGCACGCCGGTCATAGTGGGCTTTCTTGCGGGTTTGGCTAGCTGTTATATTCCCTTCCGCCACTTGGGACATACGCTGTAGGCGTCCTTTCAAATCTTTTAAGAATTGGGGTATCCCGATTTCTTCTATGGCTGGTTCCACCCACTGCTCGCGTAATATGTTGAGTACACCCCTGGGAGCTCGCCCGTACATCAACTCATATGGAGAAATACCCAAGGACGTCTGCTTCCGCACTCTGCACGCATACAATACGAAGGGAAGCATCATATCCCAGTCAGTCATGTCCCCCTCGAGACTTCTCCTTAGCATTTTCTTTAGGGTTTGGTTCTGCCTCTCAACTAGGCCATTTGATTGTGTGTAATATGCGGCCGTTCTGACATGTCGGATGCCAAAGGCGTCCCACACTTGGGCCAGATACCAGGACATAAAATTACTACCCCTGTCAGTTAAAACCTCCCGGGGAAATCCCACCTCGCAGAATAACTTTACTATTTCAGCAGATATAGTTCTGGCGGATATGTTGCGTAGGGGAATCGCCCAAGGGAATCGGGTGGCTTGGTCTACGATGACCAGGATATATTGGAACCCTCATGGTGTTCTCACTAGGGGACCCACTATATCCATAGCTAATCTATGTATAGGTTTCGATATGACCAGTATGGGTACCAGAGGTACCTTTGGCGGATGGATTGCAGTAACTCGCTGACAGGAAGGACATTACTCACAGAATTTAGAGGTCTCCTTGAAAACCCCGGACCAATAGAAGCGGGCTAGAATTTGGTCTAAGGTGCCATGCACCCCTTTATGACCTCCTATAGGGTGGTCATGCGCTAACCTTAAAACCAGTGTTTTAAAGGGTGTAGGGACTACTAGTTGTTTCCGGATATTCCCTGACCTAGGGTCTAAACCTTCACGGTATAATAGATCACTATCTAAGAAAAATCTGGGTAAGGTTTCTGACCTTCTGTGGGCATACTCAAAAGCCCGAATGAGTGCGGGGTCTGCCCGCTGTTCTTTGGGGAATGAGGGAAATTTCTCGACTAACTCCGTGGGGACCCAAGGTAGGTCCTGGCCGGCTACTAGTTCAGCCCTATTCTGCGACCTAGTCTGCCTCCCCCGGCGTTTTTCTGCTTTCCCCTTTTTGCCGCTAGCTGCAAGGGGAGTTATTAAATCGTCATGAGAGGGCAACCCGTGTGCCGGGTCGTCTGGTGGGTCTTGTTCCCTTGTCTTGGCTTTGGAGCGGGCCCTGGTGGATACCATGCCTGTCTTGGGTAATAAGCCCTCAACTAACCCTCGCCTGAATTGAGGCCAATCTCTCCCCAAGACTAAGGCATGTAGAAGCCTAGGGACAACTGCTACAGATATGTTCCGCTTTAATCCCAAACCTTTTACCCTTACAGTGTATACTGGGTAAGATGACGCTGCACCATGGACGCACCTTATCTTTATGCTGCCCTCAGATGGTTCTGGGAGCTGGCTACCCTGGGATTGTATTTCTTTCCAGAGCCTCTGCGAGATCATGGATTGATCTGCCCCGGAATCCAGCAAGGCGTCTACAGGGATACCCTCTACTTCTACAGCCAACAAAAATCCCTCCCCACTCTCCTTGGACTGGGCGGTTATTAGGGCTGTCCTTGCTTTACAATCTTTCTTCAGGTGCCCTTCCTCTCCACATGAAAAACATTTTCTTTGGGCATAACCAGGTTTTCCCATGTGCATACACTTTGTCATTTCTCACCACATTGACCTTCCCCTCCTTTCTGAAACCCCTACGTCTGCCTGGTTTGAAACACCAGCCTTCACTTGGCTCACCAATCTGGCCTCTAGGAAGCGTTCCGCCAGTGAGGTAGCCTCATTGGTGTTGTGGCAGTTCTGAAGGATCAGAAAGGACTGCAGGTCTTTTGGAACAGCCTCCATAAATTGTTCTAATACAATGCAGTCTAACAGGGAATCTATTGTTTTACTCTCGGGTGTTAGCCACTTACATGCCAACCCTTTAATCTGCTGGCATAGAGCTCGCGGTGTTTCTCCTTGTTTTAACTTGCAACTCCTCAAGAGGCGGCGATAGACCATAGGGGTTAGGCCCATATGGTCTCTTATTGCCGTCTTGAGGTCCTCGTAACTGGAGGCTAGGGCAGCAGGCATGGCCCTGTAAGCCACTAGCGCTTCCCCTGTAAGGGAGGCTGCCAGGCTCAATGCCCACTGATCTTTTGGCCATCCACTTAGGAGAGCTACCCTCTCAAACGCTTCCAGGTAATCGTCGATGTCATCTTCCTTGATCAACTGACCAAAGGAAAATGTCCCATTACCCGGTAAACTCAGTCCTTGTAAGGCTCCCAAAGAACCTGATGCTGTCCTTATGGACTCCGCTGTTTTGCTTCTGCGCTCCCAACCATGCGCCCATCATTTCCAGGAGCGGCTTCTGTTGAGCTTGCATCATGGTAGCTGTATGTTCCTGGGTCCTGACAGACATCTCCTGCTGCTTTTGGAACTGTTCCGCCATCCAGCTCAGATGTTCGCCACACTCCATCTCTAGTTGATGCTGAAACAACAGAAAAGAGAAAAACACACCAAGTGCGGCTCCAAGTACAAGCCCTCTTTCTCTCAAACCCCTTTGAGCACTGCTGTAGCCCCCTGCACCAGTATCCGCTTTAACCCCTCCTATACACGGGTTACCTGATGCAGGTGAAGCCTCGAGTTTGTCAGCAAGCAGGTCCCGGCTGGGAAATCAGCTCCGGTTCCGTCCTTCTGCTGCCACTCCGGTCTTTAATCCTCAGCAGGCTCTCTCTGTCATCAGAGGCTTCCAACAGAATTTTTTCTCCTTCTTTATGGTAGTAAATATCCTTTCTTATGCGTGGGTAAAGGCCAAAACGAAGGATCTTTAAAACTACGCCACCTGTCGCGCCCACTGCTGGCTAGGCGGTTGCCTATAGGCAGTGGGTGTACCGCCTATTGTCCCTTGGTATTATGGGTTCCCAGAGCCACGGGCTTCTGAGGATTGTAGTTGTGAAAAAATGAGTAGCCGAGGGTTGAAGGCAAATACAGGAAAAATGTATTCTTTTCTTCTTTTGTTCTTTCAAACATACAGCAACAAAAGTAGGATATTTCTCCAAATAAAGAAAAAGGAACTTTCACAGTAACACCGGTAGCAACTGCTTCAGACAGCTTATCATACCAGTAGTATATCTTTTTCCACAGTTCAAGAATACAGCTTAAGGGTTCCTGGCTCAGTTCAGCCCAAATAACTGCTCTTCCAAACTGAGCACTATGCAAAGCACAGCCCACTTTACTTCTGGCTGTTTATACGCTTAGGTACGTACTTCTTAAGCATTCAAATCAGCACTTCTGAACCTTCTCTGCCAGCTTTAAAATGTTAGCACTTCATTCCAAACATTTCTAGCAGAACAGGCAAGTACAAAGCTTCTGGGCTTTCTCAGTTTTAAACCTTACAGCTTCTTCACCTTTGATTTACACACAAAGAACAGTCCATTTGAGAGTCGGCAGAACTATTATCAGAATCATAGTTATCTACCTGCATGCTCTCATACTCGGGGTCAGTTAGCATCTGGCTGAAATCAGCTTGTGGGATTTCAGGTTTTATTTCTTCTAATAACTTTAAAACCTTCTCCCAATGAGACCTCTTTCTAGGTTGAGGAATGTTGGAAGGGCTGAGGGAATTCTTTTCCTTCAATAAACTATGCAAGGTTTCAAATGGGCTCACCTTACTTCTAGTAACAGAGTTCTTTACAGACCTTCCTCGAGGTAGGTGGGACCAACACAGAGGATCTCTAAAGGTAAAAAGTGGACTGTTGTAGTTGTTGTTATGGAAGGACAGACTAGATAGGCCATGTGGTCTTTTTCTATGTTTCTATGTTTCTATGAGGTGAAGCTCTTCCCCCAGGTTCTGGCAGGACCACACCCGTGCCCTGCTCAAAGACAGCACTTTCCTCAGGATAAACCCTTCTGTCTTCAGGGCCTGCTGTAATGCTCCTACAACATGGGCTTCCTTCAGAGCTGTAGTTTCCTGTGTGCTGGCTGCAACGAGAGCCTTTCCTGAGGCTGCTTCTAGAACACCTCCCTCTCTCTCAGCTTCCTTGCAAGAACCTTCCCCTTCTCCTCCTGGTTCCTCGGTTGTCCCTTCTCTTCCTGGTTCCCCGGTTGTCTCCTCTCTTCCTGTTTCCTCAGGCTTATATGACTGGGGCTGCCCTATGGCTTCAAACCGCCCCCGGGTGTTCCCCATTACCTACCCTGGTTGTCTTGGAGCTAGGGCGTGGCTTGCACTCAGCAACTCTATGTGTGTGTTTTTTTTCCTCGGCTGGAGTTTCAAAGTCAAAACTCCCTGAACTATTCTTCTGCTTAGGGGTAAATGTCTGTTTTCTATCCATTTCCCTGGGCTCCACTACAGTCTCACCACCACACTCTTTAACCTGGGAAAAGAGACGGCTGAGGGGAGATATGATAAAAGTCTATAAATTAATGAACGGAGTGGAACGGGTAAACGTAGATCGATTGTTTACATTATCAGAATATAGAAAGACTAGGGGACATGCAATGAAGCTTCCGGGTAAACTATTTAAGACTAATAAAAGAAAATATTTTTTCACTCAACGTGTAATCAAACTCTGGAATTTGTTACCGGAGGATGTATTCAAGGCTGTTAGTGTAGCTGGGTTTAAAAAAGGTTTGGACAAGTTCCTGGAGGAAAGGTCCATAAACCATTATTAAGAAGGGACCCAGGATATCAATGCTTGACCCAGTACAAGCATTGTGGAACCTGTGTCTTTTGGGGAAACTGCTAGGTACATATGACCTAGATTGGCCACTGTTGGAAACAGGATACTGGACTTGATGGACCTTGGTCTGAACCAGTATGGCATATCTTAATGTAAGTTTATGTCCCGGAGGAACATAAGATATGTCATACTGGGCCAACCAAGGATCCATTAGCCCAGTATCCTGTTTCCAACAGTGGCTATTCCAGGTCTCAAGTACCTGTCGGGTTCTCAAAGTACACAGATCCCATGCTGCTTGTCCCAGGGGTAAGCAGTGGATTTCCTCCAGGAACTCATCCAAATCTCTTTTAAGCCCAGCTATATTAACAGCTTTTATTATATCCTCTGGTAACACATTCCAGAGTTTGATTACACGTTGAGTGAAAAAATTATGCTACATTATTATATTATATAAAAATCTATTCACACACTTCAAATAGTGCAAAATGTCTCTGCTAGGATTATAACCAAGGCCAGCCTAGCTGAACACATCACACCTATCTTATACAAACTTCACTGGCTCCCAATAGCTTACAGAATAAAGTACAAGCAAATAGTTACAGCTTTCAAACTCCACAATGGCATTTCTCCCTCCTTCCTCTCCACCCTATTACAACCCCAATCTGACAACAGACACAGGAGAAAAACATGCACAAAACTTACTGAGAATTCCTACCTCCGTACGGAAGACTAAACAGTTCACAAGCAATAGAGTGTTCAGATTTACAGCCCTCACACTGTGGAACGCTCTACCTGATCAGCTTAGAGCAACCAAAGATCTCCTAACATTCCGCAAGGAATTAAAAACCTTCCTGTTCTCTTAATATTACAACACATCCTCTCCGAACAATACTAACAATTTATCCTACCATCCAAATATCATAATCCCTCCCATCTGAAAAATTAGCTCATGTAAATAGCTAAGAAACACAGCCCCCTCTATACCTTTCTTTAGAGAATACTGGGATGTACTAGTTATGGATCCATCTATCTTGTATATAGTTTGTTTTAACTAGTTCTCTAGTTCCAATGATGTTATTAAGCTGTTAAATGTTCTATGTAGCTTCATGTTATTGTTCAATGTAAACCGCCCCTGATCGCTGGAAGGAGCGGTATAAAAGAGCTGTTCAATAAATAAATAAAAAATTATTTGCACCTGAGTCTTTCTACTTTTTGAAGGAGTAACAACCGATCTATATTGACCCTTTCCCCTGCATTCATTATTTTATAGACCTCTAGCATATTTTGTTTAGCTCATGCCTCTTCAGTAGCAGTCCAAGGCAAGTTACATTCATGTGCACTAGTAATTTTTTCTCTGTCTAAGGGAGCTTATAATCTAAGTTTTACCCAAGGCAATGGAAGGCGACGTGGCTTGTCCAAGACCACAGGGAGCATCAGGGGGATCTGAACGCTGGTTTTTCCGGTTCCAGACTGCTGCCCTAACCACTAGGCTGCTCCTCCATTTGGCCATCTCTTTTCTAAGTTGAAGAGCCCTAACCTTTTAAGCCCTTCTTCATACTGATAGCCTTCCATCCACGTTATCATTTTGATCACTCTTCTCTACCTTTTCCAATTCTGCTATATCTTTTTTAAGATACGGCAACCAGAATTGCACACAATATTCAAGTAGCGAATGCACAATGGAACGATACAGAGGTATTATAATATCCTTTGTTGGCCACTGCTGCACACTGAGCAGAGGGTTTCAATGGTTTATTCATGATGATGCCCAGATCTTTTTCCTTGGTGGTGATTCCTACTGTGCAATGTTGCATTGTGTAACTGTAGTTTGGGTTGTTCTTCCTTAAATTCATAACCTTGCACTTGTCCACATTAAATTTCATCTGCCATTTGAATGCTCGATCTCCCAAGTTTTCAAGGACCTCTTGTAATTTTTCTCAATCCCTTTGTGTTTGAACAACTTTGAATAAGTTCATGTCATCTGCAAATTTGATCACCTCACTTGTTGTTCCCATTTCCAAGTCATATATGAATATGTTAAAAAGCAGTGGGCCCAGCACAGATCCCTGGGGCACTCCACTTTGCACCTTTCTCCATTCAGGAAATTGTCCATTTAGCCCTACTCTTTGTTTACTATATTTTAACCAGTTCCTAATCCACAACAGTAGACTGTCTCCTATCCTATGACTTTTTAATTTCCTCAAGTGTCTCTCATGAGGGACCTGTCAAGGCTTTCTGAAAATCCAGATACACTGAATCAATCTGCTCACCTTAATCTATCTTTATCTTTATTGCTGAACTTTATATACCACCCTTCATTACACCAGGGCAGTTTACTGTCAAAAAAGTAGACAAGATTAGTGAGAGAAGACTTTCCTTGGCTAAATCCATGTTGACTTTCTGGCATTAAACCATGACACTCTACATGTTCAGTAATTTTGTTCTTCAAAATGGTTTCTACCATTTGCCAGATACTGACTTGGGGCCCACTGGTCAGTAGTTTCCCATATCACCCCTGAAACCTTTTTGAAAATTGGCCTTACATTGGCCACCCTCCAATCTGCAGGTACTACAAATAATTTTAATGATAGTTCACAGATTACTAAAAGTAGGTCTGCAATCTCATATTTAGGTTCTTTCACCTTAGGATGTAGGCCATCTGGTCCAGGTGATTTATCAAAAAGCTGTAATATATCATCTTCCCGATTTTCTTGAGATTTATTGCAAGTCATCTGATACATCACCTTTAAATATCTTTTTCAGTAAAGACCAAAACACAGAATTCATTCAGTCTTTCTGCTATGACCTTGTCCTCTCAGTGCCAACAGACAACATTCATACTAACAACCTACTGGCCTGATGTCAATGCAAATATCCAGAAAAAAACAGGCCTTTAGGCCCCAGGCAGGGCAGGGGTACTTTGTAAGATTTTCCAGGGATCAAACCTGAGACCTTGTAAGCCAGAGTCCAGCAGAGACCTGCAGCTGAGCCTTGAATGCTGCTTAGTTGCAAATCAAGATCCAGGAAACATGAGCTAGAGATAGCAGAAGGATAACCCTGTACCCCGAGGAGCCCATGGGACTAGAAAGAGGTATGGCTTATGAGATTCTTCATATAAAGGAGTCTAGCCAGATGCACCCTTGCTAGTTCCACAGTTCTTGGTGGATCTGACCTGTATCTACTGCTACCCAATTTCTTCCTTTCACTTTTGGTTTACCTTCCCTCCCCCTCCCTCACTGTTTTAGCTGCCTTGGGTTTTCCTGCTTCTCCCATTCCACTCTGGCTTAGTATTTCTTTCGGGGACAATTTCTCCAAATGGGTGAGTTTTATGCATACCATGACAGACATGAACCTCACTTCTAAGCCAGGGTATGTGGAGTATCATTTGATGAATTTGGTGAAAACTGATCTCAGTTTCTCAAATTTACTGCTAATGCGCGGCATAGTACAGGCATTGTGAGCCTCCCTCTTGAATTCATAAAATGTTATGTGTATGGATAATTTATCAAGGTGTGCTTGGAAGTTCCTCTTAATTAGACCTGTGGCACCCAACATGATGGGAAATAACTCAGTATCTTTCTTCCACATTTTCTTGGTTTCCGATTGCATTTCTTTGTACTTGAAGATCTTTTCCCTCAACGCAATTCACAGAGTAGTTGCTTGGAAATGACACTTCTATAATCAATGCCGTTCTGGTGATTTTCTCCTTAACCACTCTACATTCCACTCGTCAGTTATATTCTGTCTTGAATACATTGATAAGACACCCTATGCTTCCTGCAACCACAAACCTAAATGCCTCCCCGTCACAGTCTGGTCTTGTAAAGTATTTTTCTGATAAAATACAAACTCTCCGATCTGGCTTCTTTGATTGTCTACCACCTTTGTCCCCCCAAAAACCATCTGTTCAGGCTCAGGAAACCCTGGGATTGTCAAATAGTCCTATCTCCTCTTTGTCCCACTCCTGGGATTCTTTCTCTCCTATCACTGCTCCAGAACTGCTTAAGTTATTACAGTCTTCCAGCAAGAGGACATTGGTTGCTGACCCAATTCCATCCTCCTGGCTATCAGTCCTAGTGCTGGGCCTTATTCCTCTTATTTTGTCTATGATGAACAACAGTCTATCCAATGGCATATTTCCCAGTTCTTGGAAACATGCTACCGTCCGACCTATTCTAAAAAATCCCTCTGCAGATTCCTTGTTACCTTCTAATTATCATCCAGTTTCAAAACTCCTTTTTTATCAAAACTACTTGAAAAGCTTGTTTTCTTCCAACTTTCCACACACCTGGCCTAGGTTCATGCTTTTCAGCCACATCAATCCAGTTTTCATTCAGGCCATAGCACCAAGATTATCCTACTTTCCTTCACCAGTGAACTGCATCAGCACCATGATCGGGGTGACAATTTGGTGGTGGTGTCTCTTAACCTTTCTGCTGCTTTCGATTTGGTGGACCATTCTATGGCTCCTTGCTTGCCTTCATGACTTTAGTCTTTGCAGTACAGTTTTATCTTGGTTCCACTCCTTTCTCTCTCAGCGTTTCTTCTCAGTTTCAATTGGTAGCATTTCATCCTCTCCTACCTCTCTTCCCTGTGGTGTTCCTCAGGGCTCGGTGTTGGCCCCCCTGCTTTTTAATATATTCCCCATACGTCTGCTTCTCATTATTCAACTTTATATGAAAAAATAACCACTAAATTGCAAAAATAATTAAATCAACCACACAATGCAATTAATAAATCAATATATAAAAAACATATATACATAAAACAAAAAAGACTCAAAATTTTTACAAGTGATACAATGAAAATGTTTAAATTATTTATTAATTAATCAAATCTATTTTCATTTACACAAACCTAAATGTACGGAGAATCACATGCAGATTAAGAAATTTACACAAAAACACAAAACAATCACCGGTCTAATACCACATAACATATGCACATACTATCCACAATACCCTCAAAACTTTCCAAAAACGTTATATAGTTCATAAATTATAATCCATAATTCATAAAATCACACATATGAATACATTCAAACTCACATAATTATTTCATAACAGTACATATATTACAGATCCATAAATAATAAACACAAAATGTATCAATTTAACAAAAATCATCTGCATTCCTCTGACAATGTCTTCTAGCGATGCCTCATATCTTCTAACAATGCCCGTGCCAACTCTATCTCATGATGTTTCTAATCTCACTTCATAGCAGTGCAGTAAATAATGTCTATGATTAAGAAGATGACGTTATATAGTCAATGTCTCCAAGACAAAAGGAATCCCACTCATTCAGGGAAAAATTCAGCAAAAAACACTTCAGAAATAGGGGATATCCATATCCCTCCTCCTATAGGAAAAAACCATTAGAAAGAACATCAAAAAACTTCCTTAAACATATTAAAGAAGTCTACATTACCCATATCACCAAGAGGTCTATTACATCTTATGTCCCAGAGAAGATGAAAACAAGCGATCAACTACGACATCAAAGCTGCAATCCTACTGAGATATACACAGTACATTTAATATTCCATACAATCCACGATCCACATCATGAGTTGCAGTTTTGCCAACCAGCAGCTTCATCAGGGTATGCTGCAAAATATTATAGACAAAAAGAACTCCCTAAATACTAAAACAAAAAACATACTCAAAAAACATATAATTGAATCAACACTGACCTTTAAACCAAGCCGGTAAAACTCCTACTTGCAAATGGCTCCCGAAAGGGAGTAAGTTCCTCAAAAAAATGCCCGCACATGCGTTCTTATAGCAAAAGGAGGACCCATCAAATTAATAGCACCACTGCCATTCGATCTGTGAATTTAACCCATTCGGTACCAAACTGTTCCAACGAAAAATATACTCTTGTTCCCTACGACATAAACGCCGTTGAAAATTACCACCCTCACCCCCCTAACACGCTCTAAAACAAAACAACGTGATTCAAAAGTCGCCAATGAGATACCAAAGGTGCCGATTCCACTGCAACTCATGATGTGGATCGTGGATTGTATGGAAGATTAAATGTACTGTGTATATCTCAGTAGGACTGCAGCTTTGATGTCGTAGTTGATCGCTTGTTTTCATCTTCTCTGGGACATAAGATGTAATAGACCTCTTGGTGATATGGGTAATGTAGACTTCTTTAATATGTTTAAGGAAGTTTTTTGATGTTCTTTCTAATGTTTTTTTTTCCTTTAGGAGGAAGCATATGGATACCCCCTATTTCTGAAGTGTTTTTTGCTAAATTTTTCCCTGAATGAGTGGGATTCCTTTTGTCTTGGAGACATTGACTATGTAACGTCATCTTCTTAATCATAGAAGTTATTTACTGCGCTGCTATGAAGTGAGATTAGAAACATCATGAGATAGAGCTGGCACGGGCATTGTTAGAAGATATGAGGCATCGCTAGAGACATTGTCAGAGGAATGCAGATGATTTTTGTTAAATTGATACATTTTGTGTTCATTATTTATGGATCTGTAATATATGTACTGTTATGAAATAATTATATGAGATTGAATGTATTCATATGTGTGATTTTATGAATTGTGGATTATAATTATGAACTATATATAAAGTTTTTGGAAAGTTTTGAGGGTATTGTGGATAGTATGTGTATATGTTATGTGGTATTGGATTGGTGATTGTTTTGTGTTTTTTGTGTAAATTTCTTAATCTGCATGTGATTCTCCCTACATTAGGTGTAAATGATGAAAATAGATTTGATTAATTAATAAATAATTTAAACATTTTCATTGTATCACTTGTAAAAATTTTGAGTCTTTTTTGTTTTATGTATAAATGATCTCATTATTCAACAACATGGTATATCTTCACACTTCAATGCAGACAATATTCTTCTTATTCATCATACTAACCCCGTATCCCCAGACTTGTCTTCTCTGAATGATTGTTTGTCTAGCATCTCGAAATGGCTCTCACTTAATTTCCTCCCTGCTAAATCTGCTGTGCTCTGGGTAACCATTAGTAGGCCCCCCCTCCCTCTTTGGCTCCCTCTTTCCCAGTTTGTTCTATTCCTTTGGTAGATACTATGCGTTACCTCGGTGTTAACACTCAACTCACCACTTTCACATCTCCTCCATTGTCCATCGCTCCTTCTTTTCACTTTGTCAGATACGTGCTGTTTGCCCCTTCCTCTCCTCTGCATCCCTGACTACTTTGTTCCTCTCACTCGTAATATCCAAATTGGACTACTGCAACGCCATTTATCTTGGTCTTCCACAGTCCCAGTTCCGTTGCTTACAATTAGTACAAAATACAGTAGTTTGTATTTTATCACATGCATCCCGGTTTGATCATGTCACTCCTCTTCTGATTCGTCATCACTGGCTTCCCATTGCATCACAATTACAATATAAACTTCTGATTACAACTTATTGCATATTACACTCCAGTTCTCTCCAGTATCTGTTCGATCTACTGCTCCGTCACTCCTCCCATCAATGCCTTCGTGATATCCATGCAAACAGACTCCATCTTCCCTCTGCAAATCAGGCTCATCTCACCTCTACACTTTTGTCTGCTTTCTTTTTTCTGCCCCCTGCATCATGGAACATGCTACCTCAAGCTCTCAGACTGGTATTGTCATTTCCAAATTTTAAGACTATGCTAATGACCCATTTATTTAACCAAGCTTATAACATATCAGTACCCTGACTCACAGCCCTCAGACCTCTTTTTACCCTGTCTCCTATACTATCTTTCTTGTGTTTATGAATGTGTACCTTTCCTATCCAAATATTGTAGTTATTTTCTAATTTCTATTTTTATTTTGTTTTTAAACTGTAAACTGCTCTGCTGTGTTTTTATTGCAGGGCGGTCAATCAAATTGAATAAATCATAATCCATATCTGGCTTCCTCGCATCCAGCTTTTTATCGGTCAGAATGGGAGTGTCCAGGTGATCATAGCCTCTTCACTCTCGGTAATTCTTTTGGGGTCATTATCCCAATGCTCTTCGGGCACAGTGATGTTATAGTGCTTACAGATTTCCCAATGGATGAGACGTGCTACTTTATTGTATCTTTCGGTATAGAAATTTTCTGTCATCAGATCGTCACAGCCAGCTATGAGGTGAGTCACCATTTCCAGCTTTTTCCCACAGAATCGACATATGTCTGTTTTGCCAGTTTTTTCAAAGCTCGCTATAAGCCATCTTGTTCATAAGCCACTGTCCTGCAACTATCAACCTCTCATCCTTTGTTTCAGTTCACCCCTCCTTAACCATTCATGTGTCTGTTCTTGTTCAATGTGAGGGTTTATGTATTGTTTCTTTATTGTGCTTGGCGTTCACCCCCACCTCCTTTTTAACTTCAGGCTGCAAGAGGTTTGTTACCCCTGTAGCCTGTCATCTTACCTGGTATATCTCCAGGTGATCTACCAGGGAACTAACTCAGTGTCTTGGAACTGCCTTGGAAATAATAGTCCAGCACTCATGCAAGCTGGTTGCTTTTTTGGTCCTAATAGTCAAAAAGGTTATGCTACCAATTTTGAGATAATGCTCCTAAGTTGGCATCTTTGAAAATTTACTAGGGCTGAGTGCCTAAATTATTGCTCCCCAATGGACAGTTTTTGCATATCTGCTGCATTTGCTCAGATGATCAAGATTATTGTCAATAAGTGAAAAAAACTGTTGCATCAAGGATATCCTAAGAAAGTAATACATGGGGATTACTTGAGAGCTAAATTTGCTAATCGTTCTCTCTTGCTACAGAAATAACTCACCAGTGAGTTTGATCATGTCACTCCTCTTCTGATTCGTCATCACTGGCTTCCCATTGCATCACAATTACAATATAAACTTCTGATTACAACTTATTGCATATTACACTCCAGTTCTCTCCAGTATCTGTCCGGTCTACTACTCCCTCACTCCTCCCATCAATGCCTTCGTGATATCCATGCAAACAGACTCCATTTTCCCTCTGCAAATCAGGCTCATCTCAGCTCCACATGTTCGTCTGCTTTCTTTTTTCTGGCCCCTGCATAATGGAACATGCTACCTCAAGCTCTCAGATTGGAATTGTCATTTCCAAATTTTAAGACCATGCTAAAGACCCATCTATTTAACCAAGCTTATAACATATCAGTACCATGACTCATAGCCCGAAGACCTCTTTTTACCCTGTCTCCTATACTATCTATATTATGTTTATGAATGTGTACGTTTCCTAGAAACCAAAAGAGAGCAAACCGAGTACCTGCAGCGATATAGAGAGACCAAAGGAGCTGGTACAAAGACTGGTGGAATTCAGGTTATAAAAATCCCTTTTATTAAACCCCTATGCATTTCGGCCAGGGTCAGATAAGCAAACCTCGAAAGAATATAATAAAAACAATAAGAATACATAATATCACATATTATAAATATACAATAATATAAAAGCATAAAAACATAAATAATTATTATAATTAAATCGTATAATCAAAACAATCATAAAAGAAAGAGGCAAAGCAAAAGAATAAAAACTACCTGTATGATATAAATAAAATGAGTCCATATAATGCATAATAACATGTGTGGACACAGATTAAAAATGTAGTTCTGATTTGTTTATTTATATTTTTTTTACTTGATGAAGTAAGGCTTCTTTAGACTTTACTAATCTCTGGGGCACAGCAGTAGAGCCTTCTTTATTTTATGCGCAAATGTAGCTTATAGGTTTTATTTTTTATTTTTAGACACCTTCTCTACCATGGCACATCTAGCATTTTACAGTGGCTAACATGGCGAAATGGTTGAGTTTTACGTGGGAGTGTCCAGGTGATCATAACCTCTTCACTCTCTGTAATTCTTTTAGGGTCATTATCCTAATGCTTTTTGGGCACAGTGACATTATAGTGCTTACAGATTTTCCAGTGGATAAGACGTGCTACTTTATTGTATCTTTCGGTAAAGAAATTTTCTGTCATCAGAACTTCACAGCCGGTTATGAGGTGAGTCACCATTTCCAGCTTTTTCCCACAGAATCGACATATGTCTGTTTTGCCATTTTTTTCAAAGCCATCTTGTTCATAAGCCACTGTCCTGCAACTATCAATCTCTCATCCTTCGGTTTCAGTTCACCCCTCCTTAACCATTCATGTGTCTGTTCTTGTTTGGTGTGGGGCTTTATGTATTGTTTCTTTATTGTACTTGGAGTTCACTCTTACCTCCTTTTAATCTTCAGGCTGCAGGAGGTTTGTTACCCTGTAGCCTGTCATCTTACTTGGCATATCTCCAGGTGATCTACCAGGCAACTCAGTGTCTTGGAGCTGCCTTGGAAATAATCGTCCAGCACTGATGCAAGGTGGTTGCTTTTTTGGTACTAATAGTCAAAGGATTTATGGTATCAATTTTGAGAGTTATGCTCCTAAATTGGCATCTTTGAAAATTTACTAGGGCTGAGTAAATTATTGCTCCAATTGGACAGTTTTTGCATGTCTGCTGCATTTGTTCAGATGATCAAATTATCGTCAATAAGTGAAAAACATTTGAAGCAGTTGTTACATCAGGGATATCCTAAGAAAGTGATACATGGGGCTTATTTGAGAGCTAAATTAATCGTTCTCTCTTGCTGCAGAAACAACTCCCCAGTGAGATGAACAAGCAAGTTGTGGTTTTATGATACTCTGATAAATTACAGCAAACAGCTCAAAACGTATATAGGCATTGGCAAGTTTTGTCTTTGCATTCTATTTTTCACAATGGTCTGTGAATTGCATTCACAAGGGTCGAAACCTCAGAGATCTTTTACTACACTCTGATTTTTCCGCTCAGAAATGTCATTAACAAGCAGGACAACATGGCCCTTGTGGGCACTGCGTAATGTGTTGAATTTCATTAGCAGCTAATGAATGGACCGATTCGCAAACCAATAAATGTTTTATTCTCAGGTATATCACTGATTGTCAATCTTCCTGGGGGATTTATGTGAAATATGCCCCTGTTCAAAAGTATATGTAGGCAGAACCTGCCCCAAAGTGAAAACACGTCTAACTGAGCATAAGTCATGCTTGCTTAACCATATTACAACAGCACCTATAGTGCAACATTTGTTTAGATTTCAATCATGAGTGGCAACATTTAAAATGGTTGATGATTGATTGCATTAGAGAAATGGGCGGGAACATTATACGGCAATTAGCACGTCTTGAACAAAGGTGGATTTTCACTTTGAATGTAGTACAACCAATAGGCTTGAATGAAACCTTAGATTGGATGAAAGCAGTCTGACGCGACTGGATGAGGTTTGCTTGCATGTTTTTTGCTGCTCCCTTTAAATAACCATTAGGTAGTTTGGTTCATATTCCTGAGGATATTCACCTTAACTGTTTGACAAGTCCTGATGCAGTCCTAAGGGGTATTGAAATTAACGGGGCCGAGGCTCCGATATCACACGGAAGCCGCTACCGCCAAATAGTAAACATACTCCTAAGAGTTACTGGGTGAAACTCGAGTCGACTGTATGTCTCACAGCACAGATTCTTCTGAAGATTACAACTTAAGGGGTGTTCAGTTAAGTGTTTTCAGTTTCTTTTAAATGCTTTAAAAAAATTGTAAAACAGTTTTGGAAGCCTATGAATGAAAATTAGGGTCCGATTGCAGTTTGTTGAAGTCAACTGGAGTTTACAGCCATCAGTTGATGTTAAAGTCGGCTGTGGTCACATATTCTACTACTGAGGCTTCCGAATAGGAATCTGTTGTTCTATTTTTGTTTTGAACAATAATTGTAAGTTTTATTATATCAATAGGTTTTGGCCCTGAGATGCTTATAATATTTTTTTCTACACAATAGCTCTTTTTTAAATTAATTATTAGTTGTTGTAAGAAATAAATGGAGTAATTTAGAATTAGTAGAATACCCAGATAATCATGGTTCTTATAAGGATAGTGGTGATCTTCAGTTATCTGGATAGCTTGGGCCATAGAAAAAGGCTGACCTAAGTTACTGTCTGGATAACTTATCAGGATAGCTGATGAGAATTGCCACTAATGGATAAGTGCTACCTACCTTTATCCTGATAGTGGCCACACAATCCAGATATTCTGTGGCAACCCTTATCTGGATAATGCCACTGTGGTGTTTAAATATCCAACTTTTTGAAAATCGACCCCCATATTGTCAGTAATGACTGGACCTCTTACATGAGTTTCCATGATGATGAAACAGTATCTCTCATTTGCCCAAAACAATACTACATTTCTAGTGTAAGTACAGATATTCATTTGAACTACAAGCATTCCCCCTTATCATGCCACAAGGAAGAAACAGCCCTTCACTAGCAAGACTACAAAAAAGCTATCATTTTGCACCTAGAGCTGACTAATGATTAGACATAACAAAAATATTTCTATAGACACAAAAGAGCCTTTGTAATACATTTTAATGTGCCCATTGCTTCCTGTACATGTCCAAAACAAAATGCTGTGCAATAAAGCCTTAACATACATATTAAAAAGGCCTGGAAAGTTATTGACATATGTACATGTAAATGAAAGCATATCATATTCAAAGGAGGATTTAATGTGTGCAAGGCATACAGCATATTGTTGACTTTTTATATGTTTTATATTTTTATTGTGTTTTGTAATTTTTTAAATCTTTTTATTGCCTGTATTTTTAATGATTTTTATATCAGATGTTTTCTGAATTTCAGTATAGGCCTCTGGGACATGATGAACTATAAATTTGAATAAATAAACAAGATTTTTTTAGGGGCATATTTATTAAACCGTGCTACTGGGTAGATTGGGGTTTACTGTGTCCAATGTGTGCCATGCTGACATTTAGTGCAGGTTCCTACACTAACAATTCCACACTAACCAGTTAGCACATGCGTGGATAGGGACAGGATAGATTAGGGACAGAATATGGGCATTGATAGAATGTCATGGCAAGTGCAAGCCTTACAGGCCGTGTCCTTAGTATGGGTGCACTTTATGCCGCCTCACTGGATGATGGTAAGTGTGCCCATGTGCAATAGGTCTGACCCAATAGAAACAGTGATCTGTCCAATCTATGCCCAAAAGATTCTCCCTTCATATCTGTGACTATTTTGAGTATACACATAGCATAGCAGAAGAGAACCAATGAGTAATAGACAATAATAAAATAAGAAGCCATGATAACCTTATATTCAAATAAAAACATTTATTTCATAAATTACAAACATTGATTAAAAGCAAATATGACATAAAAGATGCATCATGCTGGACAGATCGCTTAGATATTAAATATGACCAAATCCCATAGCCAACATGTTTTGGCGATTGTCTGCCTCAGGGGAATGAATTAACACTGTTGATGCACTTTACAGTGACCAGTGAATGATGGAAGGATGACCCTGGAAACAAAGGGAAATAAAATCAGCCAAGAAAATTATCCTTTTGAGAGTGAGGATTCACCATCACTTAAGAGATCTGAGCTTGAAGAGAATACTACCCACCTACATAGAAATAAACAGAGTTTCTTTACCATCATGGACTAAACAGCACTTGAATTAGCATACACTAATTGTTAGTATACAGTTGCAATAACTATTACCAAGCTGGCACTAGTTCATGTCTTAATTTCATACTGGATTATGGGATGGGAAATAGGCAGGTATGGGTGGGGAAGGGGCATGAGTGCACATTGCACTTAAAGCTGGTTCTTTACCATATACTAGGGCATGTTTAATAAAGTGTGCTACCCATTAATGTGGGCTTTAGTGCATGTTAAATTGTTAACACAGGACTGCAATAACTGTTACTGGGCGCTGAAAATGCCAGTAGAGTAAAAATACTGTGCACGATAGGGTAGGAACTGGATGTGTTGAGGGAAGAGAGTATACATTGAGTGCACATCGTAGCTTGTGTGGGCCTCATTAGCACGCACTAATTGTGAATGCTGTTATTAGCACGGGTGCACTTACCGTCACCTCAATAAGTAGTGTTAAGTGCTGCTGCTGTAATCGATGCTGCATGGTGAGGTGCTTCCAACCCCGTTAACTGCATGGGGCCTTGCTGGGAATGCCCCCAATGGTTAGCATGGTTGGCCACATCTTCAACACTTCTTTTTGGTACTAAAGGCGCATTAAGATGCTGACTCTTAGCACAGTTTAGTAAACATGCCCCGCTGTCTCTTGTGCAGATAGCACAGGTACACTTGCCACTTTCAAAATAAGAGGCCATAAGCACATTCACACCACCGATAACTGCATTTACTATGTGATAAAGTATTTTTTTGTTCGGCAATGTCTACAGGAACATGTTGGGAACACTTCCAATAGTTAGCATGCTGGCTTTGCACTTACCCATGTTAGAAATTTCAAAGAACAAGCGAGAAGAGCAAACTTTACCATACTTTGGTAAACCGGCTCCATAAAATCCATGTAAAACAACATAAAATGAATATCAAATTTAAAAAAAATCAAAGACTATGAGAGAGATTTTAATTATCTGTCCCATTCAGAGTGTATACTGTACTTTCAAAACTTGATCCGCTCTTCAATAAATAATAATAGAATAAGTGCCAGTTTTTAGTTGTTGTAAAAATCTATAATGTAACAAAAAATAATATATTATCTTAATACGAGGAAGTCAGTTTTCTTAATAAATGATATTATGATAAAATGAGGAAATTATAAAAATCTAAAAGGAGTGACTACCAGGATCTAAAGTTTGGATGAGGTGTGGACATTTAGAAAGCTCAAGAAAATATAAAATTAATGGCTAACATGGTTTAATGATGAAGTGGAAGAGGCGGTGAAAGTCAAAAGGGCATCTTTCGGAAAATGGAAAGCAGACCCTAATGAAGAAAATAGGAATGAGCAAAAGCACTAGCAAGTTAAATGTAAAAATGCAATAAACATACAAACACGACAGAAGAAATAGACCATATGGCCTATCTAGTCTGCCCTTCCATATGAACTACTATAGTCTCTTTTTTCCTCTTAAAAATCTTCTGTGTTTGTCCCATGCTTTCTTGAATTCAGACACTGTCCTTGTCTCTACTACCTCTACTGGGCAGGCCTACAGAGACTTTGAAAAGAAGTTTGTTGTAAAAGCTATTTATTTATTTAACATTTCTTATATAACACTTTTCATGATATCAAGGTGGTTTACATTGAACAAACGGAAATTACATTGAGCAGGGCATTATAACTTGGAGATAACTATTTTACAAGGAACATGGGAAATTGAGGGTTAAGTGGTTTGCCCAAGACCACAAGGAGCACCCGTAGGACTAGAAACCCCAGTCCTTCTGGCCCAAGGTTGCTATCCTCTAGTGGGATTTGAACCCCTAACCTTCTGGCCTGAGGTACCACTATTAGGCCACTCCTCCCTCTAGAACTAATAACAACTTCTCAAGTACACCCAAATCAAAATACCCATAAGGGTGCGAGTCAGACTACTGGATAACCAAGAAGTAAAAGGAGCTCACAGTAATATCAGAAAAATGAAACAATGTTTTTTAGTCTCAGACTATACCAAGGAGGTTGTTAAGGTCATAAGCATATCAGAAACTTAAAGCATATCATTGCAAGTCTAGAAGATGTAATCCTTCAAATTGAAAAAGCTCAAGAGCAACAAATCATCAGGGTCAGATGGTATTCACCCTAGAGTCTTAAAAGAGCTCAAACACAAACTTGCTAACTTATAACCAGTAATATGTAACTTATCATTCCAACCAGCCACTAACATGAGGATTGAAGGGAGGCCAATTTTAAAAATGCCTGTGGGGGAAATCCAGGAAACTAAAGACCGCTAAGCATGACTTTGGTATTGGTGAAAATATTGAAGTTATACCAAAAAAACCAAAGGGGGTAATATTTAGCTGCAGCAGTCGACATTTTTTTTAAACATGGGTAAAACATCTGGATATTTAGTAGCAGTATCCAGATTTTGGCCAGCACTGAACATCTGAATTTACTGGTCAGCATTGGTACTATCCATATAGTGGAGGATATAGTGTACAGTGCTGCGTATGCCTTATAACATGATATAAATGATAGAAAAGTAGAAATATAGAAATATGATGGAAAAAAAAGACCACATGGCCTATCTAGTCAGTACTTCCATATCAACTACAATAGTCCCCTTTTTTCCTTTAGAGATCCTCTGTGTTTGTCCCATGCTTTTTTGAATTAGCTACTGTTCTCGTCTCTACCACCTCCATTGAAAGACTGTTCCATGCATCTACCACTCTTTCCATAAAGAAATATTTCCGCATATTACTCCTGAGTCTATCTCCTTTCACCCTCATCTTATGTCCCCTCGTAGCAGAGCTTGCTTTAAATCAAAAGAAACTCTCCTCCTGTGCATTTATGCTACAGAGCCATTAAACATCTCTATCATATGTCCTCTATCCCACTTTTCCTCTAACATATACATATTAAGATGTTTAACTCTGTCCCTATATGCTTTATAAAAAGACCACTAACCATTTTAGTAGCCACCCTCTGCACCGACTCCAATCTGTTTATATCCTTTTGAAGGTGTAATCTCCAGAATTGCATACAATATTCCAAATGAAGTCGCACCAGAGACTTATAGAGAGGCATTATCATCTCCTTTTTTCTGTTGGCAATGCCAATGTCTCACTCTCTTTTTATGGACAAAAGCACTTCATTTCATACACTCCCTTGGATTTTTTAGCATTAAATCTCACCTGCCAAATTCTAGACCATTCTTCAAGCTTAACTAGATCCCTCCTCATGTTATCTACTCCTTTCTGGGTGTCTACTCTATTGCAGATTTTGGTATCATCCAGAAACAGGCAAACCTTATCAGTCAGTCTTTCTGCAATATCACTAACAAAGATGTTAAAAAGAATCGAAGCAAGGACAGATCCCTGTGGCACACCACTGGTAACCTTCTCCTCAGAGTGAGCTCCATTTACCTGTACTGTTTGCCACCTCAACCAATTTCTAACCCAATTAGTAATTTTAGTAACCAGCCTGTAGTTTTCAACCTCATTCTTATTTCCGTTTTGGTGTAAAGCGGTCACATGTACCTTTCTCCAGTCCTCTGGGACCACTCCTGACTCCAAAGAAGCATTGAAAAGGTCAGTCAATGGAGCTGTTAGAATGTCCAAAAGTTCCTTCAGTATTCTCGGATGTATCCCATCCGGTCCCATTGCTTTATCTACTTTTAGTTTAGCCAGTTTCTCACAAACACAGGCTTCTGTAAATCGTTCGAGATCCACGTCACATCTATTCCTATTTGTGGGTGTTTTCTGAGGTCCTGCTCCTGGACCTTCATCTGTGAACAGAGAACAGAAATATTTGTTATGCAATTCTGCTTTATCCTCATCAGTTTTTGCATATTACTCCCATGCTCCCTTGAGTCTGACAATACCACTTTTGCCCTTCCTCTTCTGACTAACATATCTGAAAAATGTCTTATCCCCCCATTTTATTGCATTGGCTATTTCTTCTTCTTTTTGTACGTTTGCTTTCTTGACTATTTTGCTAGCTTCTCTAAGTTTTTTTCTCTCTCTGTGATCTCTTGTATTTCCTGAAGATCTCACTCTTTTTCTTCATCTTTTCAGCTACTTCTTTTGAGAACCATAGCAGCCTCCTTTTCCTTTTACATTTATTAACCTTTGTAATTAAAAGATTTGTTGCCCTTAAAATATCTCTTTTAGTTTTTCCCACTGTTTTTCTATATCCCCCAGCTGTTTCCATCCCACTAACAACTCCTTGAGGTATTGGCCCATCGTGGCAAAGTTGATAAGTAATAGTAGTAATATTCAGATACTTCCAGATAGGCAATGCCAATTATTCACATGGAAAAGAGTCACTGGTGGAGTGCCCAATGGTCTGTATTGGGATTTGTGCTATTTAACATATTCATAAATGATCTGGGGATAGGAGCTCTTTGCCCTCAGGGAACGAGTCTGATCTGTGTAGGCTAGAGTAGCAGACTTGGAGGTATTAAGGATGACAGAAAGGTACATGGATGAGATCTACAGAGATGTGGTGTTAAAATCCCACCTCCAATCTGGAAGCCTCCCAGTTGCCACGGAGGAGAGAGGTCACGTGAAAGGAGAGCATCACCTTGGTGTGGCAGGAAGTGATCCTGTAGCTAGGACCTGTCTGCCAGGAGATGTAAAACCCTCTTGCACCAAGGATGTTTCTCCAGGGCCCATGAGGAAAGGGTTAGGACAGCTGTTATAATTGCCGACTCGATCATTCGGCATGTAGATAGCTTGATGGCTGGTGGACATGAGGACTGCACAGTAACATGCCTGCTTGGGGCAAAGGTAGCAGACCTCATGCATCACTAGACAAGATTTTAGTCTGATGTCTTGGAACATATTTGTACTATTGACATAAGAAGCTTGTAGCTAAAACCTGCTTTTTCTTTCTCTACAGCATCAGCAAAAACCACCCCTTTCTGTCTGAACATACCACCAAAACACTTATCCACTCCTTAATCTCCTCTCGCCTCCACTATTGCAATCTACTCCTGGCTGGTCTCTCCGTGAGCCATCTCTTCCCCCTTCAATCTATACAAAATCATGCTGCTTGACTAATCTTCCGCCAGCCTCGCCATGCCCACGTTACTCCTCTTCTCAAATCACTTCACTGGCTCCCCATTCAATTCCACATCCAATTCAAGCTTCTCCTGCTGACCTACAAATGCATTCACTCTGCGGCCCCTCAGTACCTCTCATCTCTCCCTACATCCCCCGTCGACAACTTCGCTCCGCTAACAAACTACTTCAATCTAAACCTTTCACTCGCACCGCTAACTCCCGACTTCGCTCCTTTCACCTTGCTGCACCCTACGCCTGGAACAGTTTACTTGTGTCTATACGCCAGGCACCCTCCCTGGCCCTCCTCAAATCCAGGTCGCATTCAGATCCTGACTTCTATCCTTTATCTTAACCTAACCCCATCATTTTCTATCCCTCATCTTAACCCAACCCCCCATCATTTGCATAACCTAACTGTATGACCACACTATGCTTTGCACTAAATTGTATTGTGTACTATCTCGACTAGATTGTAAGCTCTGATGAGCAGGACTCCGATGAGCAGGGATTGTCTCTTGTATTCATGTCTGTACAGCGCTGCGTGCATGGCGCTATATAAGTGTTAAATAGTAGTAGTAGTAGTAGGTTATAGAGTCCAAATTTAGTTTTTTAGGTAGGAAGTTGAAATTCAGAACTTCCAGGGTAGCATTCTATGAAATGCTTCCCATTCTGTCTGCAGGACCCAAAAGGCAGGCAGAGCTCTGGTGTCTCAATGTGTGGATGAGACGATGGTGCAAAGAAGAGGGTTTTGGATTTGTTAGGAACTGGGCAACATTCTTGAGAAGGGAGGGGCTCTTCTAAAGGATTGGCCTCCACCTTAACTGGGATGGAACCAGGCTACTGGCATTAACCTTTAAAGAGGAGATAGAGAAGCTTTTAAACTAGATAGAAGTGGAAAGCTGACAGTCACCCATGAGCTCATGGTTTGGATGGATATATCCTTGAAGGATACTAGCAAAACAGGGAATTTAGGGCATCCTGACAGAGAGATTCGAAAACAGATAAAAGTAACCCAGATGTCCTTCAGTACAGAGCCGAAAAAGATTCCAAATTACACCTATGAATTAATAATCAGATTAATATGAATACAATGCAACTTTTAAAATGCCTGTATGCAAATGCTAGAAGTCTAAAATATAAGATGGGAGAGTTAGAATATATAGCACTAAATGAAATGTTAGATATGATTGGCATCTCAGAGATGTCATGGAAGAAGGACAACCAATGGGACACTGTGATACCTGAGTACAAACTATATCACAACGATGAAGCAGATTGAATTGGTGGAGGGGTTGTGCCCTATGTTAGAGAGGAAATAGAGTCACATAGGATTAAAGTTTTGTAGGAAACAAAATACACTGTAGAATCTCTATGGATAGAAGTTCCATGTAAAAAGGAGAAGGCAACGTTAATGAAGGTGTGCTACGAACCGCCTAGCCAGAATGAACAAATGAATGATGAAATGCTAAAAAAAATCAGGGAAGCCAACAAAAGTTAGAACACACAAATAATAATGGGTGATTTCAATAACCCTGGTATCGACTGGGTAAGTGTCACAGTAGAATATGCTATAGAGATAAAGTTTGTAGCTGAAATCAATGACTGCTTCTTGGAGCAGCTGGTTAATGAACCAACAAGTGGGGAAGCTATTTGGGACCTAGTCCTAAGCAGAACACAGGATCTGGTGCAAGAGATAAGGGTTTTAGAGTCACTTGGCAATAGTGATCATAGCATGATCATGTTTGATTTAATAAATGGAAGAAAGAAGGCAAGGAAATCCACAGTACTACCTTTTATCTTTCAAAAGGGAGATTATGATAAAATGAGGAAAATAGTTAAGAAAAAACTAAAAGGAGCAGCTGCCAAGGTTAAAGATTTATCTCAAGCATGGGTGTTATTTAAAAGTACTATCTTGGATACCCAGACCAGATGTATTCCATGCTCTAAGAAAAGTGGAAGGAAGGCCAAAAAACTGCCAGCATGGTTTAAAGGTGAGGTCAGAGAGGCTGTTGTTGCCAAAAAAGCATCCTTCAGGAAATGGAAAAAGGATAAAGCAGACAAAGGGAGACTTTGAAAAGAAGCTTTCCATAGAAGCAAAAATGCACAATAAAAACTTTTTCAAATATATTTCTAGCAAAAAAATCCTGTGAGTCAGTTGGACCATTGCATGATAGAGAAGTAAAAAGGGCGCTAAGGGAGGACAAGGCCACAGCAGAGAGACAGAATCAATTCTTTGCTTCAGTCTTTACTGAAGAAGATGTAGGGAAGTTATCCATGTCTGAAATGGTATATAAAGATGATAAAGTGGAAGAACTGCAAGAAATATCAATAAACCAGGAGGATGTATTAGAACTGTTCGATTAAACTGAAGAGTAGCAAATCACCTGGACCAGATGGTATACATCCAAGGGTATTGAAGGAACATGAAATATGATATTGCAGACCTACTATTAGTAATCTGTGAACTATCATTTAAATCATCTGTAATACCTGAGGATGGGAGAGTGGCCATTGTAACTCCAATTTTTAAAAAGGATTCCAAGGGTGATCCAGGAAACTACAGACCAAAGAGCCCAATGTCAGTCCTGGATAAATGGTGGAAACCATTATAAAAAATAAAATCACTAAACATGTAGCTAGTCATGGTTTAATGGGAGAAAGCCAACATGGATTTAGCCAAGGAAATTCTTGTATTACTAATCTTTTACATTTATTTCGAGGTATGAATAAACAGGTAGAAAAAGGTGAGATGGTTGATATAGACCCTCATTCCAGAACATGGGTTGCAGGGCTGCACGTCCTGCTGGGACATGCAGCCCTGCAATCTGTATAAACTTTATTCCTCCACCGGCTATCTTCATACATCCTGTGCTTCAGGATGGGGAGAGCCAGTGGGGGTGGAGCGGGGGAGGGCTGCCTGGCAGCTCTTACAAGGCCAATTCAGGTCATAGTCCCGTACATGCTGTCGGGCCTGTTAGAGCATTCTGCTTATACCACCTCTGAGGTGGTATAAGCAGCATTTTTTGAGGATTGGGGCAGAGGAGCCATCCCCAGGGCCGGGGCCACGTGTGGGGGGTCCCTGTCACCCAGTCGAGGCTGCGGAAGGCCAGCCATCGGTCAGGCAGCAGGGATATTGGGGTCCAGAGCCACAGATGTCCGAGGCGCCTGTGGGGAGGACATCCCCGCAGGCAGAAGGGGCACACTGGACCTGCAGACCATAATCAAGTCCTAACGGCCCCGTCTTTAGCAGGGACGTCCGGACGGCCTGGACATCCCGCTCCCAGAATCGGGCTCATAGTGTATCTGGATTTTCAGAAATCCTTTGACAAGGTTCGTCATGAGAGACTCGTAGCGAAATTAAAAAGTCATGGTGTTGGAGGCAGTGTAGTACTGTAAATCAGTTTAAAAGATAGAAAGCAGAGAGTACTGCTAAATGGCCATATACTCAATGGAGAAAGGTGAATAGAGGAGTACCCCAGCAATCTGTGCTGGGCCCGCGGCTTTTTAATATATTTATAAATGACCTGGAAATAGGAATAATGAGTGAGGTGATCAAATTTGCAGATGACACTAAATTATTTAAAGTTGTTAAAATACAAGAGGATTGTGAAGAATTGCAAGAGGACTTGGATAAATTGATAGACTAGACATCCAAATGGCAGGTGAAATTTAATGTGGACAATTGCAAAGTTATGCACCTAGGAAAGAACAACCCAAACTATGGTTACATGATGCAAGTTACCACCTTAAAAACCAATACCCAGGAAAAAGACTTAGGCGTCATCATGGATAATACGTTGAAACCCTTTGCCCAGTGTGCAGCAGCAGCCAAGAAAGCAAATAGAATGCTATGAATCATAAGGAAAGGAATGAAGAATAAAACTAAGGACATTATAATGTCTCCGTATCATTCCATGCTGCGACCATACCTTGAATATTGTGTGCCATTCTGATCATCATATCTTAAAAAGGATATAGCTGAATTAGAAAAGGTACAAAGAAGAGCAACAAAAATGATATGAGAAAAACAGAATGGAAGGGTAGCCCTATGAGGAGAGGCTTAAACGGTTGAGGCTCTTCAACTTGGAAAAGAGATGGCTGAGGGGGGATATGTTATTGGTCCACAAATTAATGAATGGAATGGGTAAACATAGATTGGTTGTTTACACCATCAAAAAGTAGAATGACTAGAGAATACATAATGAAGCTACAATGCAACCCATTTAAGACTAATAAGAGAAAATATTTTTTTCACTCAATATGTAATCAAGCTCTGGAATTCGTTACCAGAAGATGTAGAAAAAGCTGTTAGTGTAGCTGGTTTTAAAAGAGGTTTGGATAAGTTTCTGGAGTTAAAGTCCATAAACCATTATTAAAGAGGACTGGGGAACACCGCTTACCCCTTGGACAAGCATTGTGGAACCCTGGGAACCTGCTAGGTACTTGTGGCCTGGATTGGCCACAGTTGGAAACAGGATACTGGCTTGGTAGACCTTTTTCTGACCCAGTAAGACATTTCTTATGTTCTTAAAAAGATCGTGGAGTCATTATTGCTATTTACAATGAAATTTTCAACCCAGTTTACCATAATGCTAAAAAAACAAAGAGAATATTAGAGATTGTTAGAGAAAGGATGGAGAACTAAACAGAAGATCATTACCCCTCTGTAGGTTCTGTGAGGGCTTGCATGCATCAGTGATACTGAGGGTTAAGCTATCTGTAGTTTAATTACTGGACAGGTCTCAGCTGAGACAAACCAAGACAAACCACCCACCGCCAACATCATGGAATGATGTTGGCGGTGGAGGATCACATTTCTGTGACAACGACAACACTAAACATAAACTGTGTGGAAGAAAGGCTTGGCAATCTACCTGCCACGAAAACTCAATGGATAGTCATAACGTAACAAATTGCACTATAGTGCTGGAAGATGAAACCCCCAGGTCGGAAGGCACTTAACTGGCTACTGGGAAGGAGCTGAAGTTTTTTCAGAGTAAAGCCAGCATTTATGATGTCATTGGATCAAAGCCCTTGGGACGTCTGACTGCTGATGTAGAGTCAGAAGCTGCAAAGATGTCTTACATATTGAGACATGGAGCATACGAATCATGAACCAAGGGAAGTTGGAGGTGGTCAAGAATGAAATGGAATGTGTACAACTTGATCTGCTGAGTTTTAGTGAACTGAAATGGACTGGCATCGGGCACTTTGCATTGATGATCACATGGTCTACTATGTTGGAAATGAAAGACAAAGAAGAAATGGTGTCGCATTTATAATTAAGAAGAAACTTGAAATAACTATAATGAAATACAATGCAGTCAGTGAATGCTTAATTTCTATTCATCTACGAGGAATGCCTATCAATACAACTATAATTCAAGTGTGTGCCCCAACAACAGCTGCAGAAGAGGATGACATTGATGAGTTCTGTGAATAAGTACAAGCTGAAATTGACAGAACATGCAAACAGGATATCCTGATAGTCATGGGTGACTGGAATGCAAAAGCTGGCAACAAAGAAGAAGGCAAAATGGTTAGAAAATATGGACTTAGCAACAGAAATAAAGCTAGAGAAAGACTGATAGATTTCTGCAAAACCAACGATCTATTCATCTAAACACCTTCCAGCAACAGAAGCAGTAACTGTACATATGAACTTCACCCAGTGGATTGTACAAAATCAAATGGACTACATCTGTGGAAGTCAGCGATGGAAAAGCTCTATAATATCAACAAAGACAAAACCTGGAGTTGACTGTGGTACCTATCACCAACTACTAGTATGCAAACTCAAGCTAAAGTTGAAAAAGAGCAAGCCACTCATGAATGTAGCAAAATATGACCTTGAGAATATACCACCGGAATTTAAAAACTGCCTGCAAAATTGATTTGCTGCTTTAGATACAAATGACAGAGCTCCAGAAGAGTTATAGGATGTGTTAGAAGAAAACGAGAAGTCTCTATGAAAGGTGAAAAGCAAAAACAGCCAAAATGGATGACTGAAGAAACTCTGAAAATTGCCAAGAAGCGCAGAGCAGCTAAAGCCAGAGGAGAAAGAGAGGCAATCGCAGAACTCAACAGAGATTTCCAACATGCAGCAAGACAAGACAAGACAAGGAGAAGTACTACAATGACGCATGCAAGGAAATAAAACCAGAAACTATTAGAGGAAGAACAAGATCAGCTTTCCTAAAGCTATGAGAGTTAAAGAAAAACTTCCAGCCTTGAATTGGAATGTTACAAGATGCTCAAGGTTCTATGCTGAATGATACTGAGAAGATCAAGAAAAGGTGGAAAGAATATACAAAATTTTTATGATAATGATCAGGTGGACCAACAGCGGTTTCAACCTGTAACTTTTGATCCGGATCCATTGGTGATGAAAGAAGAAGTCAAAGCAGCATTGAAAGCCTTATCAAAGAACAAAGCACCAGGCATTGATGGCATTCTCATAGAAGTATTACAGCAATCTGATACAGCTGTTAGCATATTTTCAAGGCTCTGCCAGGAAATTTGGAAGACAACATCATGGCCAGTTGACTGGAAAGGATTTGTGTTTATATCAATACTAAAGAAAGGTGATCCAACTGACAGTGGAAATTATCACACAATCATTCTGATCCCACAAGCCAGCAAGATTCTACTGAAGGTTATTCAACAGAGACTACAACCATACTTGGAACAAGAACTACTTTAACTGTAAGTAGGGTTCAGGAAAGGGCAAGGAACGAGAGACATCGTGAATGTGAGACGGATCCTTGAAAAGAGAATATCTATTTGTGCTTTATTGACTACAGCAAGGCTTTTGACTGTGTAAACCATGAGAAACTCTGGGCCACATTAAGAAACATGGGTGTACCAGAACACCTGATTATTCTCTTGCACAACCTTTACATTGATCAAGAAGCAAGAGTTTGAATGGAACAAGGAAAAACAGAATGGTTTAAAATCAGCAAAGGTATACGGCAAGACTGCATACTTTCCCCCTACCTGTTTAATTTATATGCAGAACAAATCATCAGAGAAGCAGGATTGTATGAAGACTTACAGAGGAGTGAAGATTGGTGGAAGACTCATCAACAACCTTCGCCTATGCTGATGATTCCACATTACAGGCTGAAAGTGAAGACAATCTGAAACATTTACTTTCAAGATGAAGGAACATAGGGGTATGTTTACTAAACCGTCCTAATGTTACTGGCGCTAGTTGCAGCGTTAACATGAAGAATCCCATATAAGGAAGTGGGCATTCCGGGGTTAAGGCAACAATAGCTGGTTATCGCGTGATAGAGAGCACCTTGCTGTCATCGTGCGATAGTGTGTGCGCCGTGGCTCGTTAGCGTGCGGTAACCTTAATTACATAGCAGCACTGCAAAACTAGCTAAAGAGGTGTAGCCCACTGGTTATTACAATGACTGTGGAGGCAGAGGTCATGAGTTTGATCCTGCAGTGGCCTTCTTTAATAAGGCTGTCTGAGGGAATTCCTTTTAATTTATATCAGTGCTGCCAGCAAAAACACCCTCACAGTGCCATAACCTAAGGTGCCTCATAAGGTGCCCTATAAGGTGCCCCATAGGGCAAATTATAAAGTGCCCTGTCCATCAAGGCCCTTATAATGTGCCCTATAGGGCGCTTTATAGAGCGCCATATAGGGCGCCTTATGAGGCACCTTAGGTTACAGCACTGTGAGGGTGTTTTGTGCTGGCAGCACTGATGTAAATTAAAAGGAAATCCCTCCGACAGCCTTCTTAAAGAACACCACTGTGGGATTGAACTCATGACCTCTGCCTCCACAGTCATTGTAGTAACCAGTGGGCTACATCTCCATAGCTTCTAACACAGTGCTGGCCGGCTACAGAAAGACTGCAGGTCACCGCACAAACTGTCTGCTGTGGTTACCAGGATAGGGTAAACCCACCCGTACCCATGATGCCCTGCACATGCAGATCAGCAGTCCACATTTGATCACAAGATGGGGTATGTGCCTCCACAGCACCTCGGCCTGGTAGGGGGAACTGGCCGTGTGTGTTACTGGCAAAGAGTAACTACAGACTGTAACATTGTGCAGTTCCTGTGCTCACCCTGAGGGTGAGGTGGGGTGCCCAGCACCAGGTCCGCAGCACCTGGCTTGGCTGAGATAGGTTGTGCTGCAGGTCCCCATCAGTGCCAGTGTGTGACGGGTAGTCCCTGCAGACACACCTACTGTAGGATACACCTGTGTCCATCTGTATTTCCCAGTCACGTCTAGCCTTGTGGACTATGATGCATCCAGAATAGTGAATATCCTGTGTGGTTGCCATGGTCACTTGTTATAGGAGAAGGGTGGTGTTTGGATCCAAAAGCGGATTATGTAGCACCGCCCAACCCTCCCTCACTGGGTCAGGGTGGGGGACAGGATCTCCCACCAACAGATCCACACTCTGCATCAGAGGGAGTGGAGGAGACCACCACCCCAGTCCTGCTGGGGAATAGGCACCCTCCAGGGCAGTCAATGCAGATCTGTACATACCACATAGGACACTGGCAGACAGGCAATAGGCCTGGAAAAGCTCAGCTGCCCCCCCCAATCTGACTTTCACCAGCAGAGGGTACAGTCAGTCTTCACCCTGCAAGGTGTTCCAGCCATACACATGCAAACTGCAGACAGTCTGCTAGCTAGTACATAGTGCATGTTCCTGGAGGAACTGTGTGCACCCAAAAGTGGGATGTAAGCACACACACCAAGCAAGTATGTCAGTGATTGGGCCCCAGAAAAGGGAACCCATAGATATCACTTGAGAGAAACACTGTGGGAACCTAGACATGCCATGGTCACTGCTCAGTCAGGGTGAGACTGACCTCCCAGCATGAAATGCTGTGGCCACCCTGTCCGTGCAAGTGGTGGTCGGGCACTACAATATCCCAGCCATTGCCCTATGCCCTGTGCAGATGCATCCTGCCCAAACCGCCCTGTCTGGGCCATACCCACAATACCTTGCTCCTCATTATGCACATTGGCAGGCTAACGCTGGAAACAGTGTAAGCACTGTGGGCTCAGTAAGGTGTAGGCAGCCACAAAATACTGGATAGACATACACACACTTCCTCAACTATTTCAGCATTGAGCAAAGATAGAGGTGGTTGGCAGCCCTGGCACCAGTCCTGAGTATAATGCAGGCATTGCTAAGGTATGCAGGTGCTAGTAGTGGTGGCTGCTGCTCTGCGCAGGGCCAAAAAGCCTGGCTCTCCATGAGAAAATGGATAGTGGGGCCTGTGGGTGTAGGTGTTTGTGCCCCTGTTGGCCGCTGCTCTAGGGTGTGCGCATGTTTATGGTGTATGTGTTCTGTAGGCTAAAATATAGGGACAAAGTCTGCAGAGGCCACAGCTGGGACTTGCCAAGCATGATGTCTGTGACCCTATGCCCCTGAACACACTGGCTGTGTGTACTGCACCAAACTGTTGCCACAGAGGCAGGTCATTTCATGGGGATACCATGACTGTTCTTCAGACAGACCTTGTATGTTGCACTGCACGCCATCCACCTAAACAGGGCTTGGCCTTGGTCTGCTGTGGGCAGCTACCACTGCCCCCTCCACCACCAGGACCCCTCCTCCACCATGCTCACATGCCCTTATGCCAGTGGTGCTGGAGGTCAGCAGTCCAAGGCCATCCAGTGTGCCTGTAGGCGGCTGTCTATGTTGTGGGATCTGGGGTAGGGGTGCCTACATAGACATCTGCGCTTCCCCCCAGCACCTCCTGTCAATGTTATGTGCCCTTTGGAGTACCTGCTGGGTACTGTCCCCCGGGACACTGTGGGACACGCACTTGTGGGCATGTTTGACCTTGGTCTGTTGCTGGCTTGCTGATTTGCAGTTTCTGCATTCCTATGTGCCACCTAGGCATCTGCCTAGTCCACCCTGTCCCCCAGCTGCCCCACTGCATGTCCTGCCTGCAGCCCCCTGTACCCCATTTGCAGCCTCACCGTAGTGCCCTTTCGTACTTGGGCACTATGCTGTTGCTGCACATGTAACACTATTATCACTTTTCTTGGTCTCCCTGCCTTTGTTGTACATTGCTGACTGAAATGGGTTTCGGTTTCCTGCATTTGTGCCTCTAACGCCATGTTTTCAGGCACGGTAATGTTCTGGTCTTAAAATCCCGGCGTTAGTGTACCTGGAGACTCTCCCCGCCCACTCCCTGCCCATTGACCCCTTCTCTCCGCACTCTGGAGACACTTACTCCACCCTTTGTGTGCCTTAACGCCGCCAGAGACGTTATCGTGCAAAACTTAATGTTATCGCGCGAAACAATGTTATCGCGCGAAACTTAATGTTATCGCGCGAAACTTAATGTTATCGCACGAAACATAACGTTATCATGCGATAATGTTAATGTTATCGCCGCTGCGACGTTATCGCTGTTTAGTAAACATACCCCATAGTCTTAAAATGGACCTGTCCCTTAATGTAAAAAAGACAAAGATCATGACAACTAGCAAAATCAATAAGTTCATAGTTGATGGAGAAGAAATTGAAATAGTGGACAACTTTAACCTATTGGATCAATTATCAATGAAGAAGCAACAAGCATTCAAGAAATCTGACAACATATTGCTCTTGGCAGAATGGCTATGAAGGACCTAGACAAGATTCTCAAGAGCAAAGATGTCTCTCTCCATACAAAGAATTGATTTGTTCAAGCCATGGCATTTTCAATAATGCCATACAGATGTGAAAGTTGGATAGTGAAAAAAGATAGGCAGGAAGAAAATTGATGCCTTTGAATTATGGTGCGGGCATCGAGTACTGTGTATATCATGGACTGCCCAAAGAACAAGCTAGGCTGTACTAGAGGAGATCAAACCTAAGCTTTCTTTCCAAACTTAGATGAGAAGACTTCGACTTTCATACTTTGGACACATCATGCGACGAGAGAGATCATTAGAGAAAGACATCATGCTTGGCAAGGTAGAAGGTCAATGCAAAAGAGGATGGCCAGCAGTGAGATGGATCAATACAATAACAGCAGCTGCGGGTGCCAGTCTGTCAACAATGAGCCGCCTGACTGAAGACCGAGCACAATTTAGTACAACTATCCAGAGGGTCGCCATGAGTCGAACCCGACTCGATGGCACTTAGCAACAACAACAGGTCTTCAGTGCAACTGTACCTTGAGTATTGTGTGCAGGTCTTGTTGCCTGCATCTTATAAAGTATATAATGGAACTAGAAAGGATTCAGAGAAGAGCAACAAGAATGATAAAGGTAAAAACCATTTCTCATATGAAGAAATGCTAAACTGATTAAGGCTCTTCAGTTTGGAGAAAAAACAACTGAGAGGGGATATGATAAGTGCATATTGTGATGGGGCTCGTATGATAGAGCCCTTTTTAACCCTATTTAGGCGGCTGCCTAGGGTTATTGAAGTTTTGCTCTGCTCTTTGTATTAAAACAGAGTCTTTTGGTCAAGTGGTAAAGTAAATAATTAGGGTTTTATTCCCCTTCCCGAACGGTCATTCTCAGGAATGCAACACAAAACACAGCATTGAACAAAAATGGCAACAGAAAATATCTTCTTTTCTTTTGTTATTGTCACAAAGTTATTCGCCTCAAAGGTTAACACAAAGAAGTGAGGTCATCCGAAAAACATATATTACAGTCCATTGGAATGGGGTCTGAAGTATGGCTATTATTTTCCCATATCTTCCCTTCAGCTTCACTCCCCAAACTATCTGAATCACATTCTTCACATGTGCTGAATTCTGGCACAGCCTCTTGTGATACACCAATATCCCTTCCTGCCAAGGGTTCTTTAAGCCCAGGGTTATATCTGCCTGGTATGAGAAAGGCTCCTTGCTGGTTTTCCTCACCAAGTGAAAGCTTTGGATATCTTTCAGTTATAACGTTGTACTCAGGGCCACGCCCTTTAAAACATGCAGAGTTTTTAAACCTTTCTTTAAAAGAACAAGGCTCCCATCTTTTTACCTTGGCTCTTGCTTTAGCTCCTGGGTTGTAGAGGACTCTCTCCCTGGCTTTCCAGTCAGGCTCAGAGCTAACAAACTCCTGGTCACCTTCCCAGCTGTTTCTTGCTTTGCAGCCACGCTTGAAGTTCCCTTCAACCGGTAAACTTCCTCTGGGCTGACCTGTGCTCATTGGTTGCTCATACCGTCCTCCTGAGCTGCTGGCCCCTCCTGGTTTCTCACCAGGTCTGCTTCCTTGAGCATTGCCTTTCCCAGCACTGCTTGCTCCAACCCTTTTTCTCTCGAGCTCTGCTTCTGCATTCACTTCCTGGTTCTTCCTTCTTACCAGCACTACTCCTCCTTCTCCCTTCACCTCCTTCACTCCCTCTTCCTGGTTCTAACCAGGAACGTATATGCTTCCCTGCCCTGCACGTTACGTGGGAGTTAGGACACAGGTGCTCCTGATGAGCTTTTCTGTTTCTTCCTGCGTCAGAACTGTTACAGGGAAAACTACCTTTAATGGCTTTTGGGATTTCTTGCGCTGACAGCCTTTGCTGTTCAGCTGTTTCTCCATGCACTGAGTTTCTCTCTAGAGCCAAATCTGAGGTAAGTTCCTCATTTTCATTAACTTTCATAGGGTCTATATTACCCACTGCATCACATATCCCCCCCCCCTTAAGATATTCCGGGATGGGGAACTCCCATTCTCACAGCCCGGAATCTGCACTGGATACGTGACCTTCCTACTGTATGTACTGTCTGCTGCTTTACTACCCTCCCAGGGTTCTTGAAAGCACGCGATTACTGCTCTACCCGCGACTTTTATACTGGAGCGGCTAGCTGCTGCCGTTCTCTCGTGCCACGGTTTCAACACGTTTATGTGGTATGTCTGAAGACGCCCCTTGTCGTTCTTCATGACATATGACACTGGACCCTTACAGTCTACTACCGTGTAAGGACCTTTCCACTGGGTCTCGAACTTTGGCCCGGGGTCAGCGATCATTACAACTACTCTGTCACCAACGGCCAGTTTCCGTGGCTTCTTGCCCCTGTCATAATATTTCTTCTAATTTTTCTGACTGTTTTGCAAATGCCTGTCTGCGACTCGCGACGCCCTCTGTAGGTGACTCCGGAGTCCGCAAAGAAACTGGGGAACTCCCATTACCTCCCCTTCTGGCTCGACCCACTGGTCCCTTAAAATATCTAGGACTCCCCATGGTGCCCGTCCGAACATTAGTTCATAAGGGGACGCTCCTAATGAGGCTTGATCCGTTCCCTACTAGCATATAGGGCGAATGGGAGCATAATATCCCAGTCAGCCATCTGTCCATCCAACCCTCTCCTTAACAACTGTGGATGATACGCAGATGTTTTTATGTGGTGGATGCCAAAAGCATCCCATACCTGGGCCAAGTATTTTGAGACAAAATTACTCCTCCTATCAGTTAGCATTTCCCTCGGGAATCCCACCTCACAGAATAGCTTGACTAATTCTGCGGCTATGAACTTAGCTGAGATATTCCTCAAAGGAATCGCCCAAGGGAACCTGGTAGCAAAGTCCATTATTACGAGGATGTACTGGAATCCTCTGGGAGTTTTCATTAGGGGACCCACAATGTCCATCGCCATTCGGCGAATCGGTTCCGTTATGGTAGGGGTCTGGATCATTGGAACTCCTATGGGCTTAGCGGCGCTCACCCGCTGACAAGAAGGACAGGCCTCGTAGAACCTCTTCATTTCCCTAAACACTCCTGGCCAGTAGAAACGATCTAGGATCTGGTCGAGTGTACCCTGCACTCCTTTATGTCCCCCAACTGGGTGGTCTTGGGCTAGTCTCATAACGACCGCCTTAAAAGTAGTGGGAACCACTAACTGCTTTCTAATTGCACCATTATGGGGATTGCTGCTCTCCCTATATAGAATGTCTTCCTCTATCAGGAACCTGGGGAGCACATCCCTACCTGCCTGTGCAAACTCAAAGGCATATTTCAATACTGGGTCTGCCTTCTGTTCCTTAGGAAAGGATGGGAACTTTTTTACCAGATCGGCAGGTACCCAGGGTAGACCTTGCCCATCTGCTACCCCGGCTCTCACTTGAGCCCGGTGATGTCTTTCTTGGCTCTTTTCGCCTTTATTTTTCTTTTTATCTTTTGAAGGAGCACTGATCAACTCCTCATGCTGGGGAAGCTCACTTAGGCTCTCATCTACAACCCTATCTTCCCCCCCTAAAGGCTCTTCTTCCTCTTCTATGGTGTCAGGATTATCCTCTGGAATCTGTGATAAGGAAGCTTATCATAGCTCAGGAAGGAGCTATAGAAAAGGTGAAGTGACTCTGAACAAGCAACCTGTCAGTTCTGGTAGAAATAAGAAAACAGAATTTTCCCATAAAAGACTACCAGTCCCAGAATGCACCAGGTTTCCAACAGCCATTAGAGGAGCTGAAGTGGGGAAACGTGTGTTCAATCAGGAGGGCTATGAGGTAATCCCTAAGCAGTCATCTCAAAGGGCAGGGCCTGATTCAGCACAGCTGCGCTGTGTTAGGGAGGAGCACTCATCAAGGCAGAATAAGAGTAGAGTTTATTCTACAGATGACCATCTTCATGATCACATTGGATATCCAGAGAATTGTCCTCAGTATCCTGAGAATCAGCTTGAGTTTGATCATCAGTTTCATCTGAAGGATCATCAGAAGCAGAAGCCAAACCGGACGGACAGAGAGGGAAAGAGACCCTTTGGAAAAAAGGAAGAGAAAAGCCTTTGAGAGGTCTAGAAGAGTCCAAAGCAGTACGTATACTGGGAGGTATTCCAAGGGCCAGCATACACCATTGGACTGGGGAAAGCCAGAGGAATGGTGCTGCAGAGCTAGGAATCACCAGAGGCTACCTGTGAGGGAGACGGCTGCACGTGGAAGGGACCCTAAGACCTGTGCCAGAAGGTATGTGAAGAGAGATCCAGTGTCCAGGGATCTGGATTGGAAGGCTGGACATAAGAACTGAACTACATACTGGCCAGGCTATATAGAGAGAAACTCTAGCAGCAATGGAAGCTCAGGTATGAACACTGATCTATGCCCTAGCTATAACCTTGAAAGACAGCAGGGAAACAAGTATTCTCCTGAAAATGCTCCATTGAGAGATTCATCTGTGCCAATCCATGATATTGAACCCATGCTTGTTGAACAAGGGGGAATAATAGCAGATGAAGATCCTATTTATATGGACTGCTCTCTATCTAAACTCCGTTGGTAACTTTCTGTTATAAAGTACAGCAACCATCACAAAGAAATACAAATTTGTTCTTTAATCTACTCAGAAAAGCTCCTGAAGCAGGATTTGACCCACACAGTAGAAAGCAAGCCAGCTAAAGGGGTTTCAGCTGGATAACTGCTAGTAATTAAGCCTTACCTAATTGCTTGTGAGCTAGGAGAGAATCACTTCTGTATCTATGTGGGAAGTAATCAGAAGTTAACCTGAAAAGAACAGTTTGTTTCTTGCTTTGTGGCTTTTCATTTGTTGTTTTCCTGATTTTGACTTTGTTTTTCCAAGTTAACACTGAAAGCAAGTAACCTAATTTATGTGCTACCAAGCATATCTGTGTTGGGAGAAATAACCCCATAAATAAATATCTTATTGGCTTTACCCAAGAGCACAACTAAATTATTGTCAGCAGCTGTGTCTGGTGTGAATGAACTACATTGCCCACAATACCTTGCAAATCATATAGAAATATGCACTTGCCAAGAGTGTGAAGATTCTCACCCAGGCAGCCGTCTGACAAATCTCACTGGGCGTCTCCAAGCCTTTTGCCTGGGACCGGGTGGAAACCATGCCTCCCTTTATGCATGTACCTCCCTCTATACCCCTCTAGAAAGGAGGCCAATCTCTCCCCAGTACTATATCGTACGGTAACTTGGGGATTATAGCTACTAGGATTTCTTCCTGGGTGCCTAAACCCTTAACCTTTAATTTATAAAGGGGATAACGGGTTGATGCCCCATGCACACATTTTATCCTAGTCATTCCCTCTTGCTGACTCGGGGGAAAATCATTTCAGGCCTGTATGGTTTGCCAGAATCTTCGGGAGACCATACTTTGATCGGCCCCCGAGTCAAGCAAGGCTCTTGCAGGGACTCCCTGCACCTCTACATCAATGCGGAATCCCGCTTGTACATGCTTGTCATCGTTTGTTATTAGTGCAGTGCGATGGATGCAGTCTTTCTTTAGGTGCCCTGGCTTACCACACTTAAAACATTTTAACACATCATTTCTATCCTCTCTTTTGTACACACATTCATTTGTATACCAAGTATTCATTCGAGGCTCTCTAGTTGCCTTTACAGAATTGATCAACCCCAGCTTACTCCCAGCGCCTGCCTTTTTAGCCAATTCAGCTTCAAGGAACCGCTCAGTTAACTGCGCTGCTTCAGTGGAGGTTCTGCAATTCTGCAACGTTAAAAAGGTTTTCACCTCTACAGGAACAGCCTCATAGAATTGTTCAAGCACAATTTCATCTATTATGCTATCTACAGTTTTGCCTTCTGGTTCAAGCCATTTTAAAACCAAACTGCGCACTCTATGGCACAGTGCTTTTGGTGTTTCTTCCGCTTGAAGCTTAGTGGACCTGAGCATACGTCTGTACACTGCTGGTGTTAGGCCTAGCCTGTCACGTACTGCTCTTTTTACCTCATCATATTCTACTGCCAGAGCGGCAGGCATGGCTCTATAAGCCGACTGAGCTTCTCCAGTTAAAGCTGAAGCCAGTCTGACCGCCCACTGCTCTTTAGGCCAGTGTGCATTGAGAGCTACCCTCTCAAAGGATTCCACAAAATCATCAAAATTATCCTTTTTATCCATTTGTCCAAATGTCCACATCCCACAATTCTGTGGGCCTACCCCACAGAAGGATGCTTGTGGTGCTGTCCCTTTCTTTGGCTCTTCCAGTAGAGCTTGTAGTAGGTCCATCAGGGGCTTTTGCTGGGCCATTAGGGCTGCGGTGGCCTGCTTCTGGCTCAGCTGAGCTAGCTCCCTTTGTTTGTCAAACTGCAGACTCATGCAACGTAAGACGTCCTGGACCTCAGTCTTTTAGCTATTTTATCCTGGAAAACAAATCAAACACACAACCACCAAGTGCGGTACTATACAAACAGAAAAAAAAAAATTCCCATTTGTTTTTTCTTCTCTTACAAGCCCTTCCTTCTCACTGGAATCCTCCCAGCCTGTGCCCATATAACCTTTACCTGAGCCAGGTGGAGGTTCGCACTTTGAGAAGGTGCTTGTCTTTGCCTGCAGGAACTGGATCCTCTCCGGGTGTGCCAATGTCCGCTCCTTCCGCATTGTCGTTTGCTGCGTCGTGGTTTGTATCCTTTGGAATGGATCCGCAACAACTACGCCATTTTGTGATGGGGCTCGTATGATAGAGCCCTTTTTAACCCTATTTAGGCAGCTGCCTAGGGTTATTGAAGTTTTGCTCTGCTCTTTGTATTAAAACAGTCTTTTGGTCAAGTGGTAAAGTAAATAATTAGGGTTTTATTCCCCTTCCCGAACTGTCATTCTCAGGAATGCAACACAAAACACAGCATTGAACAAAAATGGCAACAGAAAATATCTTCTTTTCTTTTGTTATTGTCACAAAGTTATTCGCCTCAAAAGTTAACACAAAGAAGTGAGGTCATCCGAAAAACATATATTACAGTCCATTGGAATGGGGTCTGAAGTATGGCTATTATTTTCCCATATCATCCCTTCAGCTTCACTCCCCAAATTATCTGAATCACATTCTTCACATGTGCTGAATTCTGGCACAGCCTCTTGTGATACACCAATATCCCTTCCTGCCAAGGGTTCTTTAAGCCCAGGGTTGTATCTGCCTGGTATGAGAAAGGCTCCTTGCTGGTTTTCCTCAAAAAGTGAAAGCTTTGGATATCTTTCAGCTATAACGTTGTACTCAGGGCCACGCCCTTTAAAACATGCAGAGCTTTTAAACCTTTCTTTAAAAGAACAAGGTTCCCATTTTTTTACCTTGGCTCTAGCTTTAGCTCCTGGGTTGTAGAGGACTCTCTCCCTGGCTTTCCAGTCAGGCTCAGAGCTAACAAACTCCTGGTCACCTTCCCAGCTGTTTCTTGCTTTGCAGCCACGCTTGAAGTTCCCTTCAACCGGTAAACTTCCTCTGGGCTGACCTGTGCTCATTGGTTGCTCATACTGTCCTCCTGAGCTGCTGGCCCCTCCCGGTTTCTCACCAGGTCTGCTTCCTTGAGCATTGCCTTTCCCAGCACTGCTTGCTCCAACCCTTTTTCTCTCGAGCTCTGCTTCTGCATTCACTTCCTGGTTCTTCCTTCTTACCAGCACTACTCCTCCTTCTCCCGTCACCTCCTTCACTCCCTCTTCCTGGTTCTAACCAGGAACTTATATGCTTCCCTGCCCTGCACGTTACGTTAGAGATAGGACACAGGTGTTCCTGATGAGCTTTTCTGTTTGTTCCTGCGTCAGAACTGTTACAGGGAAAACTACCTTTAATGGCTTTTGGGATTTTTTGCGCTGACAGCTTTTGCTGTTCAGCTGTTTCTCCATGCACTGAGTTTCTCTCTAGAGCCAAATCTGAGGTAAATTCCTCATTTTCCTTAACTTTCATAGGCTCTATATTACCCACTGCATCACAATATATAATCATGAGTGGAGTGGAATAGTTAAATAGAGGACACTGCACAAACCAGCAAATAGAAAACAAATCATAAAGAATTTTGTTTTCATGCAGCACATAAGTAAGCTAGGGAATCTGGTCAAGGCAACTAACATAATGTGATTCAAAGTGATTTGGACAAGTCCATAAAAAATTATTAATTAGGTAGGCCTTGGAGAACCATTGCGCATCCTTGGAAATGAACTAAAATGATTAGATGTACTTTCTGGAGTCGGCCCAGTTGTTTTTACCCAGATTGGCCACTGTCAGTGACAGGATGCTAAACTCAATGAACCTTGGTCTGAGTCAGCTGTCATGAGGAAGACCCTTCTGAGCCTATGGAGTTGGTGAGAGAAGAGGATTCCGTTGCAGAAACTGACAGGCAGTCTGAGCACATGGCTCAGTGTTTTCAGAGAAAATGTAAACAAAGAGAGTCACGAGCTGGAAAGACACTCCCACGCTGTGACGTAGTCCCTAGTTCAGGAGATAATGAGATACACCTGTTTAAGGAAGGGCACAGTTTAGCCCGGAGAAACAGGATGATAAAAAGTGGTCATTAGCCTGGACCAGAAGAGGGGAGCAGAAAGAAGGAAGACGTCAAGAGGTGAGAACCAAGGGAGCCATAGTCCTAACGCCAGAAAGAAGCAGCACAGGACAGGTGACGTCTGGTAAAGGCGAGAGGGATAAGATATTTCCTGGAAGGCAGGCTTGGGAAACCTCACATGCTCCAGAGAGAGAAACCTGCTGGCATGACAATACTTGTACCTCTAAGGCTGAAGCTACGAGGCTGAGAGACAAACAAACACAAGCTGTGTTTGGGAATCAGTCTGACTTTGCAGAGCTGAGAATTCCTTTCCCTCCAAAGCCGAAAGGTAGGCTTCACAACTTACATAGATTTGAACCTAGTTATAAAGTATTTTCCTGCAGTTGCCAGAATGTAGCAGACTCTCTAAAAAGAAACTTCAGTATATACGGTAGTTCACAGTCCTATCCTTTAGAGTGCTACCGAGAGAAGCCATGTGAGGATAGTGAAGACGTCTGTTTTAAAGTTCAGGATAGCAGCTCACTGACACACCCTGCTATTGCTGACGCTGAAGAAATGCAGATTGACTCTGATAGCAGTGAAATAGTGGATAACCAGATGGACTGCACGTTATGTTTTGCTGACCACGTGGCGTCTCTGTGCTGAACACTAGTTTGAGAAAGCTGGTAAAGCAACAGAAAGAATGGGGAACATTTTCTTTTGCTGAAGGAAGCTGTTATTGTTTGTTTGTACCGAGCACTGCACATTGTGAGCCTGAAGCTGCTAAGGCTAATTTACCTGAGTTCTTGTACATATCCCTCAAGCCAATTGTATGGCAGTTTGTCCTAAGTTATTTACCTGCACAGAAATCCGTTGGGAAGGGGAAAAATAAATTCTTGTCATTGCCTGAAGCACTCGACTACAACTCTTCTGTTCTCAAAGGGTAAAAGGGACTACCATTCCCAGAGGGCCTTGCAGGACCAACGCAGGGTCATACTCTCTGAGTCAGGAATACAAAGGCAGACCAACTCTCAGCGCCCTAGGCGTTGGGCTGGCCACCGAGAGGGTGACAAGTGGTGTAGTCTGTTCGGATTTTTGCTTGGAATACAAAAGGACATCCCAACTGAGGGAAAAGAAAGGAAAAACATCAGGATACACCAGAAGTTTTTCCACATCTGGAAAGCATAGAGAGAAAATCTGCTAAGTTGCTGGTGGAGAGTGGTTGGAGATTTCGCTGGCAAAATCGTGCCAGGAGGATCAGGACACCGAGGATAAGACTCCTTGCTCAAGGCCTGAGTCTACACCGTGCAAAGGTAACGGGTAACTGGGCACGGGTGTAGAGGATTCAAGAGAGAAAGGGGAGTCTTTGTTCTGCAGTAAAACTAGTTAGGATTTAAAAGAGAGTTTGGTGCCGCACTTGGCGGGCTTTTCTTTTTGCTTTCTCTGCAGAAACCACAATCCTTAAAAATGGATCCACAAGAGGTGTTGCGGTGGATGTCCAATCAGTTCGAGAAGCAAATGGAACTGGCACATCGCACGCAGGAGCAGACAGCTGCGGCTATGTATGCCCAGCAGAAGCCCTTAGTAGAGCTAATGGAGGCTTTACTCGCCAAGCAGAAGGCTACCGAAGAAACAAACCCATCGTTTGCTGCGGTGGTAGGACCACAAGGCTGTGGATCCTTAACTTTTGGCCAATTAACAACTAATGATGATTTGGATGACTTTATTGAGGCCTTTGAAAGGGTTGCAATAGCAGTCAAATGGCCACTTGAGCAATGGGCAGTGAGATTTGCCACTTCCCTAACGGGAGAGGCTTTAGCGGCATATAAAACCATGCCCGCTGCTCTCGCGACCAGCTATGAGGAGGTTAAAAAAGCAGTTAAAGACAGATTGGTTCTAACCCCAATGTTCTACCAGAGAATGTTTAGATAGGCCAGACTTAAACCTAATGAGACACCTAAAGCGTTGTATCAGAGGATCAAGGCTTTAGCATGGAAATGGCTTGTTCCAGAAGGAAAAACCCTTGACTCTGTGCTAGACACAGTCATTCTGGAACAATTCATGGAGGCAGTACCTCCTGAGGTGAAATCTTTCTTAATTTTACAAAGTTGCCAGTCCACTGCAGAGGCAGCCGTCCTCACAGAGCGCTATTTTGAAGCAGAGTTGGTGGGAAAACCAAAAGGAGGCGCTCTGAAGCTGGCTGGAATAACCAACTTTGGAAGATTAGAAAGGGGTATGAAAACAAATGTGACTACTGGAAATGCTGTTTTGTTTATGAAAAAAGGAAAATGTTATAATTGTGGAAAAGGGGGACATTTCCAGAAAAATTGTACAGTGCGAACAGCACTAATGTCTGGAAAAGGAAAACAGGTACGAGAAGGGTTCCTGCTAAAGGTGGAAGTTCAAGGCATTGTGGCCAATGCACTGCTTGACTCGGGTGCAGACCAGAGCATGGTCTCCAAAAAGCTCTGGCAGGCCGTTGAAGCACGCGGTAGGTCTGCACCGAGGCAAGCAGAAGGTCAGGTTAAGATGCGCTGTGTACATGGTGCTTCCTCTCATTATCCATTATACAGGCTCTCAGTAAAAGGGTTGGGGACCCAAAAAGAGGTTTTGGTGGCCGTTGTCCCATGGCTTCCCTATGATATTGTGTTGGGGAGGGACTGGGCCCCATTTTGCAGAGGGATAGAGGAGGGCTTAAATGTGAAAACAAGCATGGTCTCCACTAGGTCCCAGGCCGGAACCTCCGGAGTAAGGGTTGACCCACCAGAGGGAAGAGAGGAACTCCCTGAGGATAGGAATGAACCCTCCGAGAGTGAGGATGAGTTGGTAGAGGAGGTATCAGAGATGTTTCCTCTACATGATGACCTAGTTAATGCCCCTTCCAAAAAGGTCAGAAAAGGAAAAGCAGATAGGCACCGGGAGATACAGCATAGGACCCAAGGGAGGGCTGAACTGGAGGCCGGAGAGGGGTTGCCCTGGGTGCCCGCTGATCTTGTCAGGAAATTCCCTTCCTTTCCAAAGGAACAACAAGCTGACCCCGCACTAAAACGAGCATTTAAATACGCTCAAACGGATAGAGAGACCCTTCCTAGATTCCTCCTAGATAAAGAGGTGTTGTACAGAGAGTCCAATGAGCCACAGACAGGAGCGGTAAGGAAGCAGTTGGTAGTGCCCACTACATTTAAAGCAGTAGTTCTAAGGTTGGCCCATGATCACCCTGTAGGTGGCCATAAAGGGATCCAGGGGACGCTGGGTCAAATCTTGTCCCGCTTTTATTGGCCGGGGGTTTTTAAAGAAACCGCCCGCTACTATGAGTCATGCCCCACATTTATTTTATTTATTTATTACAATCTTTTATATACCGCGCTAATTGATATTTGTTACCTCTGCCAAGCCACGGGCAGTGCCCATGATACCTACGCCCGCGATATCAACTCCAATTCGCCGTATGGCAATGGATATTGTAGGATCCCTGATTAAGACCCCAAGGGGGTTCCAATATATATTGGTGATAATAGATCAGGCCACGCGTTTTCCATGGGCGATACCCTTGCGGAGTACTTCCGCTAGGATGATAGCCTTAGAACTCATTAAGTTGTTCTGCGAGGTAGGGTTCCCTCAGGAAATGCTTACGGACCAAGGCAGTAACTTCATGTCGAGGTACCTAGCCCAGCTGTGGGATGCATTTGGGGTGTGCCATGTGAGGACCGCCGCCTACCACCCCCAGTCCAATGGACTGGTCGAACGTTTGAATCAGAACATCAAGCAGATGTTGAGACGGGGTCTGAATGGGAAAATGTCTGAGTGGGATACCTTGCTCCCATTCATTTTATATGCCTGTCGAGAGCATACTCAGGCATCCTTAGGAGCATCACCTTATGAATTGCTATTTGGTCGGGCTCCCAGAGGGGTTTTAGACATTTTACGAGAACAATGGGTGGAACCGGAAGTTTAGGACATAGGGGTGCCTCACTTCTTAAGGGATTTGAGAAGTCGTCTGCAAAGGACTTCTCAGGCATCAATAGAAAACTTAAAGGCCAGTCAACAGCGACAAAAGAAATATTATGACCGAGGGACAAGGCATCGGCAGTTAGCAATAGGAGATAAAGTTATAATTATGGTAGCGGACGCCGGACCAAAATTCGAGTCCCAATGGAGAGGTCCGTGTACGGTGGTAGAAAAAGTAGGTCCCGTTTCCTACGCTGTAGAAAACGATAGGGGATGTCGCCAAGTCTACCATTTGAATGTTCTTAGGCCCTGGCATGAGAGGTCAGCGGCAGCATGCCTAGTTACGGTAGAAAAGCATCCTAGCGCCTCATTGGGAATTACGAGCTTTCCGAGTAATAGCTCGTCAGCCCGTAATATCTTAAGGGGGGGGATCTGTCATGAAGAAGACCCTTCTGAGCCTATGGAGTTGGTGAGAGAAGAGGATTCCATTGCAGAAACTGACAGGCAGTCTGAGCACATGGCTCAGTGTTTTCAGAGAAAATGTAAACAAAGAGAGTCACAAGCTGGAAAGACACTCCCACGCTGTGACGTAGTCCCTAGTTCAGGAGATAATGAGATACACCTGTTTAAGGGAGGGGCACAGTTTAGCCCGGAGAAACAGGATGATAAAAAGTGGTCATTAGCCTGGACCAGAAGAGGGGAGCAGAAAGAAGAAAGACATCAAGAGGTGAGAACCAAGGGAGTCATAGTCCTAACGCCAGAAAAAAGCAGCACAGGACAGGTGACGTCTGGTAAAGGCAAGAAGGATAAGATATTTCCTGGAAGGCAGGCTTGTGAAAACTCACATGCTTCAGAGAGAGAAACCTGCTGGCATGACAATACTTGTACCTCTAAGGCTGAAGCTACGAGGCTGAGAGACAAACAAACACAAGCTGTGTTTGGGAATCAGTCTGACTTTGCAGAGCTGAGAATTCCTTTCCCTCCAAAGCCGAAAGGTAGGCTTCACAACTTACATAGATTTGAACCTAGTTATAAAGTATTTCCCTGCAGTTGCCAGAATGTAGCAGACTCTCTAAAAAGAAACTTCAGTATATACGGTAATTCACAGTCCTATCCTTTAGAGTGCTACCGAGAGAAGCCATGTGAGGATAGTGAAGACGTCTGTTTTAAAGTTCAGGATAGCAGCTCACTGACACACCCTGCTATTGCTGATGCTGAAGAAATGCAGATTGACTCTGATAGCAGTGAAATAGTGGATAACCAGATGGACTGCACGTTATGTTTTGCTGACCACGTGGAGTATCTGTGCTGAACACTAGTTTGAGAAAGCTGGTAAAGCAACAGAAAGAATGGGGAACATTTTCTTTTGCTGAAGGAAGCTATGGCTCAATGAACAGAACTTACACATTAATTTCTCAAAAACTGACGTTCTATATATTACTAAAAACCAAACATACACACCCCCAAGCACCATCACACTCGATAACCATGAAATCAACATAAAAAAGGAAATAAAATACCTGGGTGTGATACTTGACAATAAACTTAACATGGATTCTCACATAAAATATCTAACAAAAAACATACACTACAAACTTAAGACCTTGAAACAACTAAGACCATTAATCCACTTACAAGACTTCATAACCATAATACAAGCCATCATCACCCCACACTTTGATTTTGCAAATTTAATCCTTAATGGCATCACAAAGCAAAATATTAAAAAGTTACAACTAACTCAGAACATAGCAGCAAGGATAATAATGAATATAAGCTCAATTGAACATATCACACCGACATTAGCTGAACTCCATTGGCTACCTATCCACAGCAGAATAAAATATAAGATATTACTTACAACATTTAAACTAATAAATAACTTAGCGCCAACTATACTCAATACACTCATCAAGATAGAAATAGATAAAAGATCACAAAGAAGTAGAAACACTAACACTATAGCAGTACCAAAAGACTACACAAAAGCAAAAAAACAAACCAACATGAGAGCATTCTCACACTCAGCTCCTACCCTCTGGAATAACCTTCCTGACAACATTCGCTCAATATCAGACATAAAGGAATTTAGAAAAAAACTGAAAACCCATTTATTCTCATTGCATTACAACCAAGGATCAGAGACTGGCCAGACGACACAAAGAGACGCAGGTTAACTACTACAATTCAAACAACATACACTCACGTGCCTGAAGCTATATAAAGTATACAACCACACGCGACATATGATACAATTTGTATATAGTTACTATGTATATATGTTATAATAGTTTAATAATTCACTGTTTAAACTTTATACTGTTATCTGTACCTAGTTCATCTGTTCTATGTAAAATGACTTGGTATGATACTATCCATACCATATAACATACTGTTCATTGTAAACCGCACTTGATACTTGTGAAAGAGCGGTATAGAAATAATTGTTAAATAAATAAAATAAATAAATAAATATTATTGTTTGTTTGTACCAAGCACTGCACATTGTGAGCCTGAAGCTGATAAGGCTAATTTACCTGAGTTCTTGTACATATCCCTCAAGCCAATTGTATGGCAGTTTGTCCTAAGTTATTTACCTGCACAGAAATCCGTTGGGAAGGGGAAAAATAAATTCTTGTCATTGCCTGAAACACTCAACTACAACTCTTCTGTTCTCAAAGGGTAAAAGGGACTACCATTCCCAGAGGGCCTTGCAGGACCAATGCAGGGTCATACTCTCTGAGTCAGGAATACAAAGGCAGACCAACTCTCAGCCCCCTAGGCGTTGGGCTGGCCACCGAGAGGGTGACACAGCATGGCTTATCTTGTGTTTTTATGTTCTTGGCATAATCATTAATTCAGATATCAATTCCTTAAAAACAATCTCAGGAGATGCATTCCCCCAAAATCCCAAAACACATAAGAAACCACTCTAAATATCTGAGATCAAAAAAACTCTTTAAAGTAATCAAGGAGGTGTTTATTTCTTGGAGTCTTCCCTATAAAATAATGGGCCCAATATTCAAATGGACAGGGCTAAGCGCTGTAGCCACTTATTCCAGTCTGCCAACCTCCAAACCCCGGATATTCACTTCCGCGGCAAGGAAAGTGATTATCCAGGTCTGGCCATACTGCCCTGAAACTGCCAAGGCTAACCATGCAGCATCAATATTGGATGCTGCATGATAAGCTTTGGCGCCTATAAGATAGACAAGGGTTTTCCTCGCCTATCTTATAGGCACCGATGCTAACCGTGCAGCTTCCAATATTGGTGCTGCATGATTAGCGTCAGTCCCCACCTCTGGTCTACCGTGGAATGCCCCCGGCATGTCCCAATGCTAATGGTAGCTGGGGACGATGCCGCTGCTGGAGCACCCTACAGGCCATCCTACAGCCCCCCTCCATTTGGAAAGGCTGTCGGCTCAGCCAGGAACCCATGGACAAAACATTTCAGCTGTCCCGGAGCAGTTCTCTGGATGGGGCTCAACGAAGCTATCCACCAACTCTGATAACAATGCCAGAGGAGCTGAGGGGTTTTCCCGCAGTGCCGTGGAGCACACACCATACTTCAAGTGGGTCTGCTGTACTCCGGGAGCCACAAATCCACCAAAGGAGGGCAAAGGCTTGGGCTTGCACTTCCTGCCCATTTTGGGAACTCCAGGAGACTCAAAACTCTCAGGAGGGGCAGGCACCACAGGTCAGTCAGACGCCATCTTGCTCTCCACCTCCTCCTATTTAAGAGGCGGTGCACAGCCCAGACCAGCTCTCCCCATAATCCACCAATTTCCCACTTCATAGCATGGTATGCTATTATGACTACTACTACTTATCATTTGTATGATGCTATAAGGCATATGCAGTGCTGTAGAGAGACATGTAAGAGACACTCCCTGCTCATAAGAGCATCACAACTACCAATCCAGCAAACCCGCAACTAATAGACTGCTTCAATGATGTTTCCAGATGGCTACAAGAAAACAATCTCACCATAAACCTAAAAAAACCCAGAAGCCCTATTTGTTACCAAAGATCAAACCTTCACCCCCCCCCCCCCAACCATACCTCACTTTGGGAACAACTCAAATAAAAGTTCAATTGCATGTAAAATACCTAGGAATCATCCTTGATCAAACTCTATCATTTAAGCAGCAGATTGCAAAAACCGCAAGATCAATATTCTTCAAAGCAAAGATGATACAACGACTCAGACCACTCATAGACCCACAGGATTTCCGTACAGTCATGCAAGCAACGACACTCTCCCATCTAGATTACTGTAATGCGATATACTAAGGACTCACAGCCACCGCCATCAACCCACTACGGACAGCCCTCAACACAACAGCAAGAATCATCCAGAGACTGAAGAAGCATGATCACATTGCCACAGTCCTGAGAGATCTCCATATCCTCCCATTAGAAGCACAAATAAAATATAAAGCACTGGTATTGATCCATAAAGTGCTTCACCAACAGCCAACATCTCATTTACAAACCCTGCACCCCCAGATGAACTCTGGGAGACCAACACGTCAGACCATAAACAATACACTCATTGTGCCACATGATAGAACAAAGTTTAATCTCCAAACCTGTAACCGTGCATTTGATTTGTGTGCACCCTCACTTTGGAACTCCCTTCCAACCCAAGTCCATAGCACCAAGGATCTCACTGCATTTACAAAACAGCTAAAACCCATCTATTCTGGGAGCATCTAGGATCAGAACGGAACAGCACCCACTGAAGTTCACTAAGCAGATTGAGATTGAAGAGAAAAGCCAGAACTGTAAATAAGACTGATACTTCGGATGCACACCAAATCAAGAATGTAAATATGCTATATCCCCCTGGTGATGGTATATTCGCTCCCCCCTCCCACCATGTAAATACAAATAGCTCTGTTTAATGCAGCGGTCTCAAACACGTGGGCCGCGGGCTGCATGCGGCCCACGAGAGAACTTTGTGCGGCCCGCGACAGAGAGGAAACAAACCCTCCTGGCTTCTGCTGCTGCCTCTGCCACCGTGGCAGCAGCAGGATCAAGTCAATTTAAAAAAAAAATCCTGGCTGGACAATGAGGGGGGGGGCGGTGCTTACCTAAGATGGCGATCACCAATTAACGGTTAGCAGCGCGCTTTCTTTAGTTTGCCTATGGGCAGGAAACGTAAGGGGAGAGGTGGGTCGGCACCCTCCCAGCCCTCCTCGACCTCTACTCCGGTTTCTGCGGGTCCTATTGATACCTTTCTGGTGCGCGTTGCCCGAGACCCGATTGAGGGGGAGGAACGCCAAGCTGCTTCCGTGTTGGAGTTGGGTGACTCGCCGGGATCTTCGGCTACATCTATTTCACCTTTGAGCCCGGCGCCGAAAATCTCCCGACAGCTCCTACCTGAAGGTTTCCTGGAGCTGGATCTCTCCTTGGTTAAGGGTGAAGTAACCGGCTCGAGAGGGTCAGGTGAAGTGGAGTGCCAGCAGTGGGAGAGTGCAGCTATTGAGCAGCATAGCCCAGTTTTGGGCTCAGCGCCGTTGAGTGGAGTTAGTGCAGGTCGAGTGACGCCTGCGCTATCTGGAGACCGGACACTAGCATGTATGGAATCACCTGTGTCATCTGGGACCTCGGCTGTGTTTTCCTTGCAATGTCCTGAGAGTTTTACACTAGAAGCTATATGGCAGGCGATTGTTTCTCTAGGAGAAGCTTTGGTTCCAAGAATTTCTACGTTGGAGAGTAAGGTGACGAATTCTATCGCATTAGTGGAGGAATTGGAACAACGGGTGGTGGAAGTTCGCTCGGAGGGGGTGGAAAATCGGAGAAGAATTTCGGAATTAGCTGATCAATCTGATGCCCTCATAAAGAACTTAACTTTTGTGCAAGTAAAACTGGAACACTTAGAGAATGCTTCTAGGGCGAATAACTTAAGAATTATTAATTTTCCTAAGTTGTCTACTATTTCTCCTAGGGAGATGTTTCGTCAGTATTTAGTAGACGTTCTGGGTGTTGCCTTGGAGCTTATTCCACCAGTGGTGAAAGTTTATTATGTACCTAAAGCTAAGTTGCAATCTGAATTGTCTCGGATGGATGGGGAAAGGGAACAGGGCAATTTGTTAAATATCTCTGAATTATTGGAAAAATCTGATTCTGAGGCCCCAGTCCCTTCTACTCTCTTAGTCACCTTTGCATTATATTCTGATCGTGAATGGTTCCTAAAGCTTTTCTTCAGGAAACGTAAGTTATTGTTTAGGGGCTTGCTGATTCATATTTATCCAGATTTAGCGAGAGAAACGCAGAAACGCCGAAGGGATTTTCTCCTTCTGCGTCCTGGAATCTTACAATTGGGGGGGCTTTTCTTTTTGAAACATCCGTGTAAATGTTTGGTCAAATACCATTCTGTTTCTTATGTATTTTACGACCCCCCTCAATTGACTGCTTTCATTAGTGCTAGGCGGTCTGAGTTCTCCAGTGAGGATCCACCTGTGCTCAATTGAATATTTGAATCGGGTTAATTTGGTGTATCGTTTTCTAGTAATTTCTTTTGCTTAATAATGATAATAGCTCCTCCCCTTTTTGTTGTGGGCTAGAGTGAGCAGACACAGTTGTATGTTAAATTTTCCTTCTTTGTAGAGTATGTTGGAATTTTTTGTTTTTCTGGTGTTTCTGCTCTATTACTGTCAAGAAAAGTGTGTAACTTTCTTGTATTAAGTTGAATAATGTCATAAATAAAAAATTTTAAAAAAGAAAAAAACCCTGGCTTCTGCTGCTGCGGCAGTGGCAGAATCAGCTGTCCCACGGCCCCTTCCCGTCTGCCCGGCAGAGCCCTCAGTCAACTCCATCAGTGGCGGGCTTTTCAAGCCGCGAAGAGAGTATTTCCCTCTCGCGCGGCTCTGTTAAACCTGCCGGGGCTGAAGGAATTCCCATCAGCCCCGGCAGGCTTAACAGAGCCACACGAGAGGGAAATACACTCTTCGCGGGCAGCCCTGAAAGCTGCTGCTGATGGAGCTGAGCTGAGGGCTCTACTGGGCAGATGGGAAGGGGCCGCGGGACATCTGATTCTGCCGCTGCATGGCGGCAGCAGCAGAAGCCATGGTTTTTTTTTTAAATTGACAGTTGATTCTGCCGCTGCCATGGCAGCAGCAGCAGCAACAGAAGCCAGTTTTTTTTTTAAATTTACCTGGGCTGATGGGGGGGAGGGGGGTTAGGACTGGAAATGGGCTGATGGGGGTTAGGACTGGTAATGGGCTATGGGGGGCTATGATTGAAAATGGGGTGATGGGAGGGTTAGGACTGGAAGTGGGCTGTTGGGGGGCTTAGGACTGGTAATGGGCTATGGGGGGGCTAGAACTGGTAATGGACTGGGGGGGTTGCTAGGACTGGAAATGGGCTGAGTAGAAGGGGGGGCTTGAACTGCAAATAGCTGATGGGGATGGGGTTTTGGAATGGAAATGGGCTGAGTGGAAGGGGGGGCTTGAACTGCAAATAGCTGATGGGGAGGGGGCTTGGAATGGAAATGGGCTGTGAGGGGAGGGAGCTAGGACTGGAAATGGGCTTAGTGGGGGGGGAGCTAGGACAGGAAATAGGCTGATGGTGGGGCTAGGATAGGACTGGAAATGGGCTGATGCGGGGGCTAGAAGGGAGCGGATGCTGGGTGGGGCTGGAACTAGAAGGGAGCTGATGTTGGGGGAAGATTAGAATGAGATGGGGCTGGGAGAGTGAAATGGAGAGGGAAAAAATATTTTGTGTGGGAGGGAAGAAAAATCTACAATTGGCCGGGTATTGGGAGAGTAAGTGGGGATTGAAGATGGAGGGGTAAAATTTGAGTGGATGAAATAGGAATGAGGAAAGAGCAAAAGGAGAAAGATTAGTCTGTTAAAGCAGATGTAGAGAGACAATGGAAAAAAAAAAACTAGAAGAGAGAAGAAAGGACAAATGGACAGCAGACGATGGAGAGTTAGCAGAAGACATGAAGAAACCAGAAGAAAGTGGCAGGAACAATTGCAACTGAAAAAAATGCAAAAAAGGTAGAAAAATCTCTTTTTTGAATTTATTAACTGGAATATGTCAGCTCTGGGAAATGTGCATCATTAACGTCTGCGCTTTGTATGGTAACATTATGCAAATATTTATGCAAATGAAGCCCCTTATGCAAATGAGGCCACGCGTCTTATGCGGCCCGCAGGTTACTTTACAAGTCCTCATTTGGCCCTCAAAGCAATTTGAGTTTGAGACCCCTGGTTTAATGTATCCCCACTTGTTTATTGTAAACCGCTTTGACCCGGTGAAAAGCGGTATATAAGCACGGATAAATAAATAAATAAATACAATCTAGTCAAGATAGACAGCACAACTGGAGACTAGAATATAGCTAGGGGAATGGTAAGGAAACACATGGAGATGAAAAGGAGACTAAGGGGATCAGGATTGAAAAGCAGACTCAAAGAAATAACTTTTTAGCCTGGATTTGAAGAGGACCACAGATGAAGTTTGGCGTTCCGACTCAGGTAGTTTGTTCCAGGCATAAGGAGCAGCAACATGAAAAGTTCAAAGTCTGGAGTTGGCAGTGGAAGAGAAAGGCACATATAGAAGGGATCTACCAGAAAAGCAGAATTCCTGAGGAGGGATGTAGGCAATGGTGTAAATTCTGCCCAAGCAACCCCTGCAATGTGGAGAGGGCCGGGCAGAAAGGAGGACTACACAGTGACAGGAAGGCAATGGCAATGGCATCACAGTACCACTCTTCTAAGTTCACTGCGAGTCTAGTGACTGTTCATCACCAGGCTGAAGACTCACAATAACAGCCTCACCACGACACTTCAGCTGGCGGGGAATAGTCACCCGTGGTGAACTTAAAGAAAGCAGTACACGAACACCTTGAAGTAAGTTGCAGTTGCTGCTGCATGGGGGTGGGGACGCATGGAGGGTGTACCACTGCGACATGGAGGTCCTCATTGTAACTTACACCACTTGGTGTAGGAAGAGATAAGAGAGAAAAGGTATTGAAGGACTACAAAAGGGTCTGCTACTTCTGGAGAGAGATCTGCAATTGTAAGTATTTACTTCTAGGAATTTTTTCTAAATCTTGGGGAAAAAGGAATTCTTTAGATTAAAGCTGATTAATCTGTGACCCCAGTGTATTTGTTAAATCAGTCAGAGCCTATTAGCAGCAAAGAGCTTTCAGTTTAAATTTTAAACACAGAAGAGAGCTTTCTGGTTAAATTTAGAACCCAGCAGAGAACTGCTAGTTTAAATTTCAAGGCCTAGTAGCAGCAAAGAGCTTTAATTTAAATCAAATCAAAATATAACTTAGCATAAAAGGAAAAACAGGATTAGTATTCTTTGAACAATAAATTATTTCTAGAGACCTTTACAAAGAGGCCTCCTATATAAATGTTAAAGCAAGGTGGCAGATCAAAGGGCCATTTTGAAAGACTCCCTCTGTCCAAGCAAGGACTGTGTTAATCACCCAGAAAATTGGTCACAGCTTACCTCAGAAGCAAAGGCATAAATTGTTCAACCAGAGTTCTGTGATCTCAGTCTTGAAGTAAGTATTTACTTCTGGGAATTTTTCTAAATCTTCGGGAAAAAGGAATTCTTTAGATTAAAGCTGATTGATCTGTGAACCCCATGTATTTGTTAAATCAGTCAGGGCCTAGTAGCAGCAAAGAGCTTTCAGTTTAAATTTAAAACACAGAAGAGAGCTTTCTGGTTAAATTTAGACCCCAAGACTCCCTCTATCCAAGCAAGGGCTGTGAGACTCCTCATGGAAAATGGTCACAGATTTCCTTAGAAACACAGAACAGGATATTGTGTAGCAGCCAGCTTTTAATAAGTCTCAATGCGTGGATGAGATGATGGTGCAAGGATGAGGGTTTTGGATCTGTTAGGAACTGGGGAACATTCTGGGGAAAGGAGGGGCTCTTCTGAAGGGACGGACTTCACCTTAACTGGGATGGAACCAGGCTGCTGGCATTAACCTTTAAAAAGGAGATAGAGCAGCTTTTAAACTAGATAATAGGGGAGAAGCCACAGTCACCCAAGAGCACATGGTTCGGAACAATGTATCTTTGAAGGATACTACCAAAAGAATGAAGTTAGCATATATCAGCAGAGAGGTTCCAGTAAAGACAAAAGTAGCCCAAATGCTCTTGAGTACGGAGCAGACAGAGCTTAAAGATTCCAAATTACCCCTGCCTACCAATAGCCAGATCAATATGAATAAAATACAGTCTCTAAAATGCTTGCATGCAAATGCTAGAAGTCTAAAAAATAAGATGGGAGACTTAGAATATATAGCACTAAATGAGAGGTTAGATATGATTGGAATCTCAGAGACATGGTGGAAGGAGGACAACCAGTGGGACCCTGTGATAACTGGGTACAAACTATATTGTAATGATAGAGCTGATCGAATTGGTGGAGAGGTTGCGCTCTATGTTATGATTACCCGAAATGGCGGTATAGAAATCTCACAAATAAATAAATAAAAAATAATAAATCGCTACGAGAAAAGGCTTAAAAGGTTAGGGCTCTTCAATTTGAAAAAGAGATATCTGAAGAAAGATATCTATAAAATATTGAATGGAGCAGAACTGGTAAATGTAGATGGTGGTTTACACCTTCAAAAGTAGAAAGATTAGGGAACATGCAATGAAGTTAGAATGTAGCACATTTAGGACCAATCGGAGAAAATATCTTTTCACTTGACGTGTAATCAAACTCTGGAATTCGTTATTGGAAGATGTAGTAAAAGCTGTTTAGTGTAGCTGGATTTAAAAGAGGTTTGGACAAGTTTCTGGAGGTAAAGTCCATAAATCATTATTAAAGAGAACCAGGTAAATTCACTATTTACCCTTTGGACAAGCAGCATGGAATTTGTGTACCTTTTTGGGAACCTGACAGGTACGCGTGACCTGGATTGGCCACTGTTGGAAACAGGATACTGGACTTGATGAACTCTTGGGCTTACCCAATATGGCATCTCTTAGGTTCTTGTGTGTGTGTGTGTCTCAAGAAGCATCATTTCTAAAGGAAAGATTCCACTTATGTAAAAGAAAGGAGGTATGCCCTGGACAACTAAAAGAGTATTTTGATATCAAGTACTTAGAGAGGTTTCTTATGTATTCTTGGGTGTTCTGAGTATTATCTAAATATTTAAAAGAATGTATGGTCCCAAGATTGTTTTTAAAGTTATTGATGTATGGATTATCCTTTCTACTATCTTCCTTTTATTTATTTTATATTCTCTTATATACCGTGCTATTCTGCATCAGTGCGGTTTACATTGAACAAACTGAAATTGCATTGAACAGGGCATTATAACTTGGAGATAACTATTTTACAGGGAACATGGGCTATGGAGGGTTAAGTGGCTTGCCCAAGACCACAAGGAGCACCTTGTGGGACTAGAAACTCCAGTCCTTCCAGCCCAAGGTTGCTGTCCTCTAGTGGGATTTGAACCCCTGACCTTCCGACCTGAAGTACCTTGCCCCAACCACTAGGCCACTCCTCCACTCCACAGTATAATAATAAATAATACTATAAATAGTATTATTTATAGAAGAGTGGCTCTGTCTTGAAAGAGTGGGGCAGGTAATTAATATCACTTTATAATACTATACTTTGATCTTTAATCTTTATCTTCATTTTCCATTTTTTATACATAGATTTTATGTATTTTTATGTAGGTGGATAGTATTCTGTTTAAGCCCAGACCTCTTAGGAGATAGTTAATCCTCTGGGTGGGTAAGTCTGGTTCCTTTTATTTATTTCCTTTTATCCCACTTTTCCCTTTCTTCTGGCTAATTTTTTTTCCTTCCTTTTGTTTCCGGGGTTATCTTTTTGCCATTCTCTGGTGTCTGTAAATTGTGTCAACAGTGTTTAATTCAGTTCCCTGATGCTGCAAATTGCTGAAAATTGGGTTATTGTTTCGGTTATATGTTAATAACTAAACAATCTGTCTAGTGTTTATGCATCTTTATGTCATATATTTGTTTTTAATCAGTTTTTTCAGTTTATATGATAAATGTTTTAGATTGTACATGTGGTTATCCTGGCTTTTTGACTATTTCCTGTTACTTATTTAACGGTCCCTTCTGCTCTCCTCTTTGGACTACTTGTGTGCTGTAGGAGCACCTTCTTTGGTTTTACGGCTGTACACATGCAGGATGTGACATTTTTAAAAAATTACTACTTACATATGTTTGTCCATTTATGCTTGTAAATCAGCTTTTTAAACGTGCGAATTGCATCGAACTCTTCTAAAATCCCCTTCTTGCTTTCTCAGAGGCTCGTGACACATTTGTGAGACTTCATCAAAGTGGCCTTTATGGAGAATGATAATTAGAGGTTTTCATTACTCTTTCTTGGTGAGATAAATGGAAGGGTCTCACTGGTCTGGAGGCTGGTGCCTTCTACTATACCAACAGAGAATGAGATTTTTTTCAGATATTCCAAGCTGAAATAGAACGACATCATACATTTTTGTAGGACAGTCCTTCAAAATGGAGAGAAAATATTTTTTTAATTCACGTTGGAAAATGCAACATTCATCTAGTCCAGCATGAAATAATCAACAGGGTGATGATATAGAGTCCTATTTAACCACTGGAAATGATTTTCAAAATTGTTTTCAAGCATTAGACAATTAAGGATGGGATCAGAACCATTCAAAAAGAACTCTGTCCAATATTATATATATTCTGAGGGCAATTTTTTAACAAGACGTCAAGGCTAATAGGGCAGGTAGGTGCCTATTTATAATATCACTTCCTATTAGTAGGAAAATGTCCAGTGTTGTAGTTTATCATTTTTGTTTTTAAAGTGATAAATTTACAATCTTTATATTCCTTGATGTGGTCGTTTTTCTGCACAACATTTTCCTGAGTGCACTTTTTACATCTTTGTTCCTCAGAGTATAAATAATAGGGTTTAACATAGGTGTAATTACTGCATAGAAAACTGTTATAAACTTATTATCGAATGATGAATAGATGGACATTGGCTGTATGTATACAAAGACACCTGTTCCATAAAATATTGTAACCACAATGACATGGGAGGCACAGGTTGAGAAGGTTTTCTTTCTCCCCTCAGCCGAGCTAATCTTTAATATACTGGTGATGATGTAGCTGTAAGATACAAGTATCAAAAGGAAACAACTGGGTCCCAAAATACCTGGGGTGGTTAGTAGCAAAATCTCATCCAGAGACGTGTCTGAGCACGATAACTTTAACAGTGGAGTCGCATCACAAAAGATGTAATTTATCTCATTTGGCCCACAAAAGGACAATCTTAATATTGACATTGTGTGTAGAGTTGAGATGATGAATCCACCCAGCCAAGCAGCTGCTACCAGCTGAATACTTGTCATCTTCTTCATAATTACCGTATATCGTAAAGGGTTACAAATGGCAACATAACGATCGTAGGACATCACAGCAAGGAGAAACATCTCAGAACTACCCAAGATATGGAAAAGGTACATTTGGGCGATGCATCCATTGAATGATATCAATTTCTTCTCAGCTAGAATGTTTGCCAGCATCTTTGGCACGGTGACAGAAGAATAGCAGATATCCAGGAAGGAGAGGTTGCTTAGGAAGAAGTACATTGGCGTTTGGAGATGAGGCTCCACTCTGATGATTAGGATAATGGCAGCATTACCTACCACAGTGATAAGATAGAAGAGGAGGAACAGCAGGTAGAACAGAATCTGGAGCTCGCGGATATCAGATATTCCCAATAGAACAAACTCTTCTACATTTTTCTGGCTGTTGTTTTTCAGAGATGGGAAGCCGGCTACCTGTTGGAGACAGATAAGTGATATTTGTTAAAGTGATACTTTTGAAGCTGCTTCATAACTTGCATGTCCTATCTGGTCAGAGTTCTGGTATGGAATCCTTTTGTAATTTACTGTAACTATAGGCCTGTCTATGATCATCGGGCCTCTTAACACGTGACTGATGATCTGGGCTTCTTTCTTAAAGGGCTGCTTGCATAAAATGCAACCACTGGTCTAGGGTCCACACCCCCTAGCACCACTAAATAGTCAAGACACCCTCCAGTAATCCCCTTCATCACATATGGCTCCCAGACCCCCAAAACACCATTAAAGTCCCCCCCCCCCCTTAATCCACACCTCCTGGAACCTGATCTAAAACCCTCAGCAATCTAAGACCTCACCAAGCCTAATTTAACTCAATCCCGTTGGCCTAGCGGGGCCCGGATGGGAATTACCCTTCCCATTCTCTCCCATCAAAGCTAGAAATGGATTCAAAATGGCATCTACAGTCCCCTAGTGGTAGTGTCAGAGAGGGGCCTTAGGTGGGTTTTCAACTGTTTTTGCATGCTTTGCATCTCATTTTTCATAGGATGGAGAAAATGTGTGTTATGTATGTGTATTATGTGTAAATATGTGTATTATGTGTATTATGGTAAAATAATGTATGTTTTTGCCCTATACCATGTGGTAAGAGGCATAAAAAGTGCATTATTTTTATAACACATTAATAACTAGTCCCCTTATTTTAATTGAATATGAAATCTATATAACATCTTTCCATGTAAAAATCTGTTTAAAGTGGTTTACACTTAAGACAATGAAACCAACAGGTTCCTGTCATATAATCATTCAAAAGCAAGACATGTAAAATACATAGAACCACATTTATTCCTTTACAGGGCATTTGCTGGGAACATTCAGTTGGTGCAAATTCTTTCAGGAGCTGACATCAATGCAACAATCATCTGGGGCCCTGAACTCTGTTACTGGAACTTTTTCACATGGGAGGATTGTAAAACTTAACTGCTTTTTAGCAAATAGGCCTCTAAAACAGTTACCACACATTAGCTGCAAAAATTAAGGCACATTTACTGCAAAGCCTGTCTGGTAAGTGTTTGGGATGCTCCCAGCAGCTGCCCATGAAGCTACCACACAGAGCAGAAAATTACCACACCTTAAGTTCATTGCCAGTTACTGCAGTTGCAGCCACACTATCAGCAGTGTATTTAAAATGCCCACTGCAGCTAATAAAAACCCCAAACTCCCCACCCGACATTACACACAACTCTCCCCACTGACATCTTCCACAAAACCTTCTCAACCCCAAAAACCTGCCCCTCCCCCAGCTAGTGAGAGTGACCCCCAGATGCTCCTGCCCCATCATTATCCAGATTCAATATAGCAGCTCTGACCTCTAATGATAGTCTTGCGGTACTACTGCCAGGGGTCATGCTTAGACCCCTAAAGTAGGTACTGCCCTTTCTGGAGGTAAATTTTTAAAGTAGTTCCCATGCATATCTGCCGCATATGCATATAAATGGCTCTTATAAAATACTGACCGACATAAAAAGTGCACTTTATCACAAGGCATAGCCAAGAGTGTGGCTGTGATGGAGCAGAGGTGGAGTTTGCACATACATGCATTGATTATAAAATACCGTAATCTACATGAATATGTGCATAAAATATGTGCATTCATTTACATCTACTCACAGATACATTATGGGTATGTTCTCTGCCTCATATGTTAGCAGTTTATAAAGACCCATAGGGGCCTTCACATCCTTACAAAATTGCACCTACATAGATCCCTCTGTAAAATTACCCTCTCTATGTGTGAAGCAGGCTTTATACATGGAAAGAGCTTTATAGTATTACATCCAATGTGTGTAATACGGCATATACTGAGAAACAAACATTTACCTTCAACCAGAGGGATAGCCCAGAGGGCAGTAGGTTTCAAATTGCAGCCAAGGAAAAAAAAAACACACACAGAGCTGCTGAGTGCAGGCCACGCCCAAGCTCTGAGGCAAGCTGGGGAGGTAATGGGAGACAGCTGGGGGAGGAGTTGGGACCGGTAGTACAGCCACACTCATTTAAGCTCCAGGGAACAGGAGGAGGGGAATCCACCAGGGAAAAGGAAGGAGAAAGGACTTCCAAGGGAACGGAAGGAAAAAGAAGCTTCAGAAGAACTGAAGGAGAAAGGTTTTCCAGGGACAGCCTCACTGGGGAGTCCCAAAGCAGCCAGCACACAGATAGCCACAGTCCAGGAAGAAGCCTGGGCTGCAGAGGAATTGCAGCTAGGTCTGGAGATAGGACAATTTGGCCTGAGAGAGTTGCTGACCTTAAGCAAGGTATGAGAGCAGCAGTGCAAGAGGCTGCAGGAAAATCATCAGCTGTGAAAAGGTGTGTGAATAGACCTGTTACTAAGAATAATGTGACCAGTTAGAGGCCCTGAGCCGTCTAATGAAAGATAAGAATCTCTACAGCCTTACTAAAAGCCATGAGTGTAAAGAGAGGTCTCGATGGGAAAAACCTTTAGAGCTGTTAGAAGAAATTAAGCCTACGTTTATACAAGCTGATTCAACCCCAGAAATAACAAACCCTGGTTATGAAGATATGCAGACAGATGTTTGTGATTCTGAGCAAGAGTCCATAGAGTCTTTAATGGATTGTTCCCTTTGTAAAAAGACGGGGTAGAGAAGTGTTGGGTTTTTAAAAAGGAGAAAGAAAAACCCAGAAGCTAATTACCTGAATGAATTATACCTTGAATGCTGAAAAGTTTGAGAGAGAAAGTTGCCAATGCCTAAAGCTAAGAGCAAACATTTTAAAGGGGTTAATTTGAATATCTGAGGCTTTGAGAAGAAGCTGCTGTCTGAGAGTAGAACAGACAGAAACATTTAATGATTTGCTTAGAATGTTGGACACTGTAGGAAAAGCAGATTCCTGTTCTTGTAGTTGGAAAGAACAGTAAACGCCATATTCTTGACTGAAGGAAGGCTAGAAGAAGCACCTATATGTGTAACGACCTGAGTGAAGCCATTGTAACGTTATGTCACTGTAAGAATCCTTTTTGTGAAGATGTTTTTGTGTTGAAGAAGCATCCTACTTTTGTTGTCATGCACTGAACTTCAAAGAAGTTTCTATTGGAAAGGAAGTAAATAAAAATTCCTGTACTTGCCTTTAAACCCTCGGCATTCACTATCATTTGACACAACTACAACCTCCAGAAGCCCCGGCTCTGGACCCCCTGTTTGAAAGGGACAACACAAGGGCACGCCCCGCCCCTAGGCAACCGCCTGGGCGGTGGTGGGTGTGACATTATGCATTTATCATTTTTGGCTTATGATTTGGGGGTCTGTTTACTAAAGCACAGTTAGGTTTTGTGCTTATCTTTCATTAGATGTAAAAGTTAATGAGGCGTGTTTACTAAAAGGTATACCCTTAGCACATGGTCAGGCTACCAAACGAGGCAAATGGCAAATGGTGGCACTGCAATAACCTGCCATCCGGGTACACCTAACAACACCCATTGAGGTGGCCTTAAGTGCACCCGCACCAATGAGAACAGTTGTTAGAATGCGCTCATCGCCCCTGCGCTAACAGCAATGCACCATCGACGTTCAAATTCCCTCCAACGTGCCCTGTCTCTGCCCATTCGCATGCTAACCTGCTAGCATGGGACTTTCTTAATATGGTGCCCGATGCTAACTTTTTGCGTGGCACACTTACTGTGTTCTGAACCCTCCAGTAGCAGTTAACAACGTTTAATAAACGTGTCCCAAGATGCGGCACGTGCAAAGTCAGTGCACTAATTGTTTGTGGCATTCCCAACATGTCCCCCTACTTCTAGGAGGTAATTTTATAAAGGTTGCATAGGTTAATGTGCTTTCCAACACACGCCAATTGTGCCTAGCTTATAAAGAAGAGTGGCCACCTACTTTTCATTATAAAATAGGGACCTACGCCATATGTGTGGCAAACCTGGGCATGATCGCTTATGCCGGCCCTAGATTTGGTGCAAATGCAAAGCCATAGGAAGGCGTGTTAGTTGCAGTATTCTATAGCTTACATTTGTAAATTTGCTCTCTGCTCATGTGCCGCCCATATGCGTGCCCTCTCCTAAAGTATGCACCATCAGATTTATGTATGTGCTTATAAAATAGCAACTGCTAAAGCACGCATGTAAGTCATTTAAAATACCTGACTGATGCGCACTGATGGTGCGTAAACTTACTCACTGATTGCATAGAAAAATGCTTTACACTACAGTAAGTGCAGTTACAGATAATTTATTTCAAACCACTTTATAGACCCTAAAACTGATCTAAAATGATCATGTGGTTCCTATTTAGCAGGCAGTAAATGCACCTGCACTGTCGGCATAAATGGCGGTGCACAGTAAAGCAGCCTGCAGTAACTGTAACACACAGGCCCTGCCCATTTCCTCTTGGGGGCAACCCCTGACCATGAGTGACGGGAGGCTGATTAAGGATGGGGACATTTTGTTCTTGATTAGGGAAATCTTTATATTTTGTTTTTTGCTACAGCAGGCCACATGGCGTCAAGCCAATAGCATGGCTACACTGAATGCCTCCTCCTGAACAGATGCCAAGTGTACCCATGTTTTTCAATGCCAGTCCATGCCCATTCTGCTTCCATAACTTGTCCAGTTCCCATCCCATAACATGACATGCAGTTAGCACATGATTAAGCACAAGCAGGCTTGCCCCAGTACAAGCATTGCGGATCCTGGTTCTTTTGGGGAAACTGCTAGGTACGTATGACCTAGATTGGCCACTGTTGGAAACAGGATACTGGGCTTGATGGACCTTGGTCTGACCCAGTATGGCATATCTTATGTTCTTATGTTCACACACTCATGCCTGTGCGGTTTGACTGGATGTACAGAGGATCAGAATCGCGATCAGTTCTGTACGTGCAGGCCGGGACTGCGATTCAGTTTGGCCTGCGTGTACAGGAAAAGCCCGACTAACTCAGTCAAGGCTTTTAAATGGATCCGCGGCACCATGGTGTCTGGTGGCTTTGGCACCGCGACTCCATTTAAAAGCTGCAATGCCGGCTGCCAGACAAAAGAGCTTATTCACCACAGCCCAACTCCCGGTCTGGCCTCCTAAGGCCAGGTTCGGGCTGTGCAGAATGTCCACAGGCCCCATCTGCCCCATCCATGCTCCAGGCCGTAAAAAAAAAAAAAACATGTCCAGGGAAGTTATTCCACCTTGGAGATGGAAGAATTTCACTGCACAAGTTGCCGGCCCTGCATATACAGGACCGACTTTAGAATCGGCCCTGTACGTCCAGGGCCAACAACTGCCCACTGCCCACTAGGGTTGCCAACTTTTTCACCAAGAAAAACCCGACACCTGTGGCTCGCCATGCCCCACCCATTCTCCACCCCTAGCCCCACCCCTGCCCTGCCCCCAGTCCCACCCATGCTGCACCCCAGCCTCACCCACAAAAATTACCGAGGATAAGTGTAGGCTAACTCCCTTGGTCAGATAATAATTAAACTGGGAACCCCAAAAGCCAAACATGAAATGTACAACACTGGAGAAATAAAACTATAAAGTAATTTCCTCTTGCACTAAACAAAAACGCAAAGATGTTAGCAATACACACTTCCCAGACCAGACATATTCCAGTTAATAAATTCAAAATAAAAAGTATTTGTCTACCTTCTGCTTGGGAATTTTATTTTTCAGTTGCAATTGCTCCAGTCACTTTCTTCTGGTTTCTTCGTGTCTTCTGTGAGCTATCCATTTGTCCTTTCTTCTCTTTTAGATGTTTTCCATTCTCTCTCTATATCTGCTTTAACATACTGATCGTTTCCCTTTTGCTCTTTCCCCCATTTCTTTCCTTATTCTTTTATCATCCACTCAAATTTCACCCTTCCATTCTCAATCCCCTCTTACTCTCCCAATACCCGGCCCATCGTAGACTTTTCTTCCACACAAAATATCTTTTCCCCTCTCCATTCTCATTCCCCATCCCCATCCCCATCCCCTTCTAGTCCTCCCCCCAAATCAGCTCCCTTATAGTTCTAGACCCACCCAGCATCCACTCCCTTCTAGTCCCATTCTCCCATGCCGCCACATCAGCCCATTTCCAGTCCTATTCTAGCCCATCACCCATTTGCAGTCCAAGCTCCCCCCATCAGCCCATTTCTAGTCCTAGTCCAGCTCATCAGCCCATTTCCAGTCCTAGCCCCACATATGCTCTTTTCCAGTTCCATTCCAGCCCCCCATCAGCCCATTTCCACTCCAACTCCCCCATCAGCCAATTTCCAATCCTAGCCCCCTCGTCAGCCCACTTCCAGTCCTATTCCAGCTCTTCATCAGCCCATTTCCAGTGCTAGCCCTCCCATCACAGGCCATTTCCAGTCCTAGCCCCCCCCTCCCACCATCACAGCCTATTTCCAGTCCTAGGCCCCCCCACACCATCACAGCCCATTTGCAGTCCTAGTCCCCCCCCCCCATCACAGCCCATTTGCAGTTCTAGCCCCCTATCACAGCCCATATCCAGTCCAAGCCCCCCCCCAACCATCACAGCCCATTTGCAGTCCTAGCCCCCCTAATCACAGCCTATTTCCAGTCCAAGTTCCCCCTCCCCCCACCATAGCCCAATTCCAGTCCAGGCCCCCCCCCCCCATAACCCAATTCCATTGCAGCCCCTCCATAGCCCATTTCCAGTCCAGGTCCCCTCCCATAGCCCAATTCCAGTCCAGGCCCCCTCATATCCCATTTCCAGTCCAGGTTTCCCCCCCCATAGCTTATTTCCAGTCCAGGTCCCCCCCCCATAGCCCAATTCCAGTCTAGGTCCCCCCCCCCATAGCCCAATTCCAGTCCCGATCCCCCCATAGCCTATTTCCAGTCCAGGTTCCACCCTCCCCCCCCCATAGCCCAATTTCAGTCTAGGTTTCCCCCCCCATAGCCTATTTCCAGATCCCCCCATAGCCTATTTCCAGTCCAGGTTCCACCCCCCCCCCCATAGCCCAATTTCAGTCTAGGTTTCCCCCTCATAGCCTATTTCCAGTCCAGGTTCCACCTCCCCCCCCCCATAGCCCAATTCCAGTCTAGGTTCCCCCCCTATAGCCCATTTCCAGTCCAGGTACACCCCCCCCCATAGCCCAATTCCAGTCAAGTCCCCCCCCCCCATAGCCCATTTCCAGTCCAGGTACACTCCATCACAGCCCATCCAGTCCTTGGCCTCCCCTTCCCCCCCATCAAAGCCCATTTGTAGTCCTAGCCTCCCTCCCCACCCCCCCCCCCGACCAGCCCCATGGCTGTGAGGTGCTTCAGAGGGAGCTGGGGAAGCCCGCTCAAGGCCCCGGCTCCCTCTGTACAACCGCCAGCATGAAGATCTTTTTCCTTCACGCTGGCGGTTGTTTCTGTGAAGCCTCGAATGCTGGGAAAGGTTAAAGGGCATTGCCTTTAACCTTTCCCAGCAATCGTGGCTTCACATAAACAGCCACCAGTGTGAAGGAAAAAGATCTTCACGCTGGCGGTTGTACAGAGGGAGCCGGGGCGTCGCGCGGGCTTCCCTGGCTCCCTCCCCCGCGGACTTTGGGAGAAAAGCCGTTTTTTTGCTCTGGCCGCTCTCGATCTTGCGGCAAGAGCAAAAAAACGGCTTTTCAAGGGCCGGTTTCACATCTCTGCCGGCAGCCGGCCTGGCCAAGGAAAATCCGGCCAGGCCGGCTGAATATCGGCCGGTTGGCAACCCTACTACCCACCCAAACTCTGCCCCGAAGCCACCACTTCCGCGTCCCTGTCTAAGTTCCCCGTACTACCAGCGGGGAAGTTAGACATCAGTGGGGAAGGCACAAATAGCGGGGATAACATCCATCCCTGCTATTCGTGCAACAGAATAATCCCGTATGTGATGTTGCTGTTGGAAGTTTAATAGAACTTTAAATGTATTGTTGCTGGTTCAAATGCCCAAGTGCTAAGTGCTGTGTACTGCTATGCAGAAGGTCCATGGTTTCATTTGTATGTCAGGCTTCTGCTTCATGTGTGAACTGTGGTCTGAAGTGTCATGTTTGAGTTCTTTCAGTACTCTGCGGTGTATGCCATTTGATCTTGGTGATTTTTTAGTCTTTATCAGTTTGCCCTATTACATTTTCCAGGTTCACTCAGATTAGAATCTGTTCATTTGAACCTTCACTATAAATTACCATTTGAGTTCCCAGACATCTTCCTCACTGCAGACTGAAACAACAAATTCATTTAAAGGCACATTTTAGATATCATGTGAGATCGGAATTAAGATGTCAGGGTCAGGATGCACTCAGTTCTAGCTGTATTTTTGAAACAGCTTTGCTAAAGGTGGAACTGTGTCTTAAATACGAATACGTAAGTGCAGGAACGTGCAGGTACTGACATCCATGCGCCGCAGGAGGCACCATCTTACAAATTTACATCCAGGAAAAATCAAGAGGAAACTCAGCAACTTGCACATGTAAGTGGCGGCATGCCACAGTGTACACGTGTAACTATCAGCACTTCCACGTGCATCCAGGGCTGGTACAATTATTACCCAAACTAGGTGGATAACTAGAGTGCCAATGGTCTGGGGGCAGCCCATTGCCGCCGCTGCCACGCCTTTCTGGGACCTGCAACAATTGTCACAAACAGCCCCACAGTGCTTACCTTCCACCCCCAGCACTGCCAGGCTGTCTCCTTTCTAGCCCCACTGAGGCCCGATGCCAACTTCCTGTTTGCAAACAGGAAGCCAGCATCAGGCCTTGGCAGGGCTGGAAGTTGAACTTAAGCGCTACAGGTCCCAGAGAGGGGCCATAGTAGTGGCAATGGGGTCTATGGAGGGGGCAGGAGCAGGAACAGGAGCTGGAGGGGCTCAAGGGATGAGGATTGCCTAGGGCACTACATCTCCTTGCACCAATTTTGTGAGTATCTGATCAGTTTTGCAAACCTAGACATGATGATGCTCTTAAGTTTAATGCCCATTATCAGGTTTGAGCTACAGTGTAAACTGCTTTGACTGCAATGATAAAACAGTATAAAAAACTGTTAAATTAATGCATAGATTATCTTTACCTCATTTCGATTTGGAAGGGGGGGATTAACATTGATGGATTAAGAGTGATTTTTCTTTGTTTATTAATACTTGCTATACTGCTCTTTGTCGGCAGAATATCAGAGTAGTTTGCAAATTAAAACAAGTGGAAAAGAACCGCAATCAGAAGAGGAGAAATATAGGTTTCAAGGGTAGTTAAAGAAGAACACTCTGCCAATCTACTGGCCCATAAGCCAGCACATGACCCCCCCCCCCCCTTAACCCAAGAGCTCAACAATTGTGAAGACAATGGAACATAGACACATTTTTAAACCTGCTCTGACCTTCTTAGATGAGAGTTCATAGCATATGGCCAGTGGCCAGGAATTCCACATGGGGCCCAATAAACATAAGCAGCTCACCTAGAACAGGCTATGGAAGGGGTAACTAGAAGGCACACATGCTCGGAACAAAGGACACATGCCGATAGTGTTCTTTGCAGAACCTCTGACTTGAGACACTTCTGCATGTGCGCCAGCATCTCTCAGCTTAACACTTAAGTAAACGGAGATCTGCATGATACCATGGATGATGGTGGACTACAGGGACACACTTATGCTGTAGCAGAGCAATGGTATCTTGTGCATTGAGTAGAGAGGTGCTCCATGCCGTTGCCTGCTCATTAATAGGTAAGGATACAAAATCCGATGGAAGGGAGTTGGAGAAGGAAGCCTTGGTATCAGGTGTCTTTAAGCGAAGAATCCCAAAAGACTGGACCGTGCCAGGCAAGGACGGAGGAGCCCAAAGAAACTGAATGAGAACAGTAATCAGGCAGTGGCCAGTCCAGGATAGGATAGCACTTATATCTGAGAAGCTAAAAGGCGAACCCCTTAAAGAAAAAATGAGATTCAACATGTGGCAAGCTGTGTGCCGGACAGCCAAGACAAGATGCACACAGATCAGATCAGCCTCAAAATGACCATTGAAATTACCTAATATTAAAAGGTGAGGGCAATGGACAACACTTTTGGAAATCATTGACAGAAGGGACTCCCAGGCCATAGCATCAAGGGAGGGAGAGCAATAAAGGAGAAGGACATGGCGCACAGGTTTGGGATCTATTCTGCAAAACGAGCACTTGGATAGTGTAAAAACTCACACGACAGTTGTATAACAGAGAGAGTGGGTGAGTAGATGAGCGTTACTCTACCACCTGCCTTAGTTAACCTAGAGACCGAAATAGCAGGATAGCCAGGAGGGAGACACCAAAACAAGAGAGGTTCCTCTACATTTTTAAGCCAAGTGTTTGTGAGGCATAGCAAATCCACATTATGATCAGCGAGAGCACTACGATGTATGCAGGTTGGAGCACAAACAGCGACGGTTCAATGTTGGGACGGGTACTGGCTGGGTCCAAGAGCCCAGAGAGGGAGGAGCTAGAAGCAAAGCACAATATGTAAGCTGCCTCACCTGAGGAAAGGATATGACAAAAGGGGCAGGCAGGCCTCGACAACCCAAAGCCTGGGAATCAAGGAGGCTGGCAGTATGTCAGTCCTGGAGATTAGCAATGGGACAGTGAAGGCGCTGAGAAAGAACAAGGAAAATGCTGAACAAAGAGGCGCTATCACTACTAACTGCTTAGTGCTGGGCTGTCTGTGGAGATGTGCGGCAGCACTATCCAGATATCTCTCTGTGCTTAGCTGAACAAGGGCTTTTGGAAATTATAGTATAAATTCAGAGGTCCATATTTAAAGGGGTCCATTCAGTGCTGCTATCTGGTTAGTGCAGGTGCGTTCTGAGGGTCAGAGCTGGGGGTAGATAGTAACGATTTTCAGCACTGCTATCTGAAGAATTATCTAATAGTGTAGGATAACAAACAGCTGTCCCAAGGGTTATGCAGATAAGTTATCTGCATATGTTATCTGGCTAGTAGTCAATTATTACAGCCGGCAGCTCTATCCCGATATCCAGTGTCAGCCACTATTGCATACCGCTGCTGATTATCTGGATTTTGTTTACTTACGACTGTCACAAGCACAATATTAGTTCCTAAAATTATATATATATATATATATAGAGAGAGAGAGAGAGAGAACCTGATATTCAGCATCGGTGGCTGGTGCTTTGACAGTGGCTTGAGGCTGGTGCTGAATCTTAGACCCAGATACTCAATGCTGGGGCCATATCTGGCCACTGGCACTGAATATCCGGGTCGACCACAGAACCCGTCACTAACTGGGCAGAGGCAATATTTAGCTGCTGCTTGTTTAGCTTCTGTCTTTGGATATGAGGCCCATAAATTTTAATCCACAGGGAGATATATATATATAGATATACATACATACACGTAATGGTGTCATTGAGTAAGGTAAATTTAAATACAGTGCCCAAATATAAAAATTCACCTTATTTATAGACTCCCTCTCGGTTTTGTATTTTAAATCTATGGAATAGCCTATCCTAGTACCCTATCAGACTGTACTGTATGTCAAAGAAAGAGAGCCCAATATTCAGACGTGTTTATCCAGTTTGAAAGACCTGCTAACTAGATAAACGCTGCTGAACTCAGATTCCTTAAATAAAACATTATTCAGCGCGACGTTTCACTGTACATAGTGCACAGAGGCAGGTCGGATGAGTGATCTTTAAGGCTCTTCATTTTCAGTTGTTACCTTTTGTTCCCAGGGTTATATAAATTTAACTGTTGTTGCAGTTTTCTGCGTTTAACAACCTAAAGCATCATTCAACTGCTACACAACATCTCTGAACAAATGAGTAGCAGCAGCTATCAAGAATCTAGAAATAGTCTTATTCCCTCAGTATTAAACGCCCTTTTACAGATAGACTAACTGAAAATGTCTGTATGTTCCACGAGAATTTATTTATGCCCCCCTGACCAAAAAGCTGAAAGGTAGAGATAATTGATTACCCAGGAGACATAAAGAGGAGAATGAAAGGGAAATCCTGAGAGGATCAAAGACGTAATCGGGGAAAATCTATGAAAACTGAAGGTGTGTTTAATTCTGAAAGGGGAAGGGACAGAGGAAATCAACTTGGCCAAAAGAAAGAATGGACAGAATATTATTAAGCATTAAAAAAAAACAACAACAACGCAAATCATTCTTGGAGGGGCTTTTTAGTATATTTATAAAAATCGATTGCAAAGACGCTAGAGTTCACTTTGTGGATGAAATACACAACAGAATTAGCAAGGCTAAGAGGAGGATACCCAGCAAGGGTTCTAGGCTTCAACATTCAGCACAAAGAAGGTTTTTATAACTAGGGCATGATGAAGGAAATGAAGAATATGAAAATGAGTACGACACCAGAGTGGGATGAAATCCTACCAAGGGCATTACAGGAATTTAGAGACCTGATTGCCAGGACCATTGTACTTAATATTTAAGGCACTAAAGCAGAGGGATGGCTTTTTGAAACTGCTGAAGGACAACATAGCCTGTTAGCTGAACACTGACCGCAGTCACATCAGCACATAACAAATCTTATTAGAGGTGGGCAGACAGATTTGCAAATCAGTCTGTAATTTGGGAGAAGGGGCTGGATCATGTTTGTGATTTGTGTTGTTGATTTGCAATCTGGGATCATAGTTTCAGGATCCATTTCTTCTGCCATGATGGAGAATGAAACATTTGCTGGTTTGTTGGCTAAACCTTTTCTAATAACCTAAACTTTTATAACTAGAGAAATACCATCCCTTTTCTTGAGAATTATAATGTCTCTTTCTAGGCAAGACTAATAAGTTGGATTGTTGGAGATGATAAAAAAACAAAAGGGAAACATTTCTCTGGTTGTAAATATACATGTCATCCAAACACAAGTACTCACGTGATCCCCTAAAAGCTGAAAGGAGCTCAAACATAAAATGATTAAAAATTGTTATCATAAAGAATAGTCATGTGCCCAAACTTACCATGATGCCAGTTTCTGATTGCAGGCTCCAAAAGGTAAAACTGATGTCTATTCTACTACCTTTTCTGAGTCAAGCAAATAATACCTGCTATCTAATAGCTAACAGTTAACCAAGAACATCGCTTCTATTTTGTAGAGAATGGATTTGAAGGGTGCAAACATCTGAATATGGCAATGGGTGAAACAAAGAGTTGATGGTTTCAGTAGGTGGAAATATTTATACCTGTCTTAGATCACTTAGGACCTAACCCCTGGAGCATCTCAAGCCAGAGCTTAATTTGGGGAATGGCAATCAGTACAGTGAATACTAATTTGCTCAGATTAAAATAAAGATAACAAAGGTTATATTTTACCTGTGAGTTTATCCTTCCCTTGCTAATAATCAAACATTATCACTCCAGACATCAAATAACTAATTACGTGATAGTGGCCAACCTAGAGTAGAGTTTTTGACCATTCAGTGCGACAGCCCATATGAAGTGGATGATCTCACATATATTTGAGACTCTGCCGTTATATAATGTTCTTAAATACCTCTATGCACTGTGCTTGAAAGAAGTCAAACATTAAATCTTAGAAAAAAATAATAGAAATATTTTAACAAACAAGGATAAGTGTGAACACTTATTTCTTTGGTAAAAATAAAAATCTTCATATGGGTAACAGAACCAACCAATGTCAGGGCTCAATGACATAACAGTGGCAGGACAATTTCAAAACCCACATAATATCACAGTGGATTTCAGCTCGTCCTTTTCTACTGGAGACATGACTAGTGTGGCAGGCTGCTCTGTTTCAAACTATCTGATCATAAATCTAATACAGCTTCGATTTCAGCCCCTACAAGAAGAAACTTCTGCAAATCCCATTTCTCTCCCCCTCCCTCTCTCCCCCCCCCCCCATTGGCCCCCGTATTAACACTCGCATTAGTAACAGGCGTAGAAATATAAATGTTAAATAATGCAATAAAGTTGAATCCTACTCTGTATTGTATGTGATACGCTGTGCTGGTCATATGTTAAAAATAAAGTTAAAAAAATAGCATAAAAAATCAACTATGTAATCTCTAGGCACTAAGAGAGAATATGAGAACTCCCAGCCAGCCACAATGTGCTCTGACCTCTCTGAGAATACAAGACGTTCAACCAAAGAGCAGTTCTGAGAATAGAGGAGAGCTTGCACACACATGAAAGATATAGAACAAGAGGCAATGGGTGCTCCAATATCGGTGTCAGAAATTTGAATGAAATGGGATAAATGGTTCAAAGGTTATGGCGGGAGGGGAAAAGAGAAATAGGTATGGTGACTTTATAAGGACAGTTTTCCTGGAGGAAAATAGACTAAAAATACATTTGCTCCTGCCTCTTCAGTGAACAGAAATAGAATAACAGTGAGTCGGAGAGGTCCTGCTTCATGGAGTCTCAGATCACCTTGACTGTAGCGGCTTTATGATTGCCTGTTCAGATTGTATTTAGGGAAGCAGGAGAAGATGCTCTCAAATAAATGCTGCTTTCATTTTTAAATAACAGGCATACCTAGGGACTTTGTGACCTGTGGGCCAGGGCCTGAAACCAGGACTGGAAGTTTTCACATACTTGTTTATTCCCGGTTTTTCATTTTGATGTTTTCTTGCTTTCTATTGCATCAGCTGAACTATATGTTGCCCCAATGCAGGCATAATTGCTGAAACTTGGCAAAGTCAGGTCTTCAATAAAGGTGTTAACAGAAGACTTTTTTGTGTGGCTGTGGTCTCTCTCCGCTCCTTCCTTTGGTATTTAGCTATTTAAACATCCCAATATCATCTCTATATTTTTTGAAAATATGCACAGTCTAATTATGCGTTTGACAGTGAATGCATAATTGCCTTTGAAAAGGGCACAATTATTCATTCATATAGGACATTCCCAGATTCACCAATAAAATTTGCACATCAGATGCCGAGCAGAAGCAGAGTTTTCAATTTACAACTCCACACACAAAAATGATTCCATTCAAATTCTGGTCTAACATTAGTGAGAACACCATCAACTTTCTCCATTCCCATGAAGGAGAGAGGTCAGGTGACAGAAGAGCATCACCCTGGTGTGGCAGGAAGTGATCCTGTAGATAGGAGCTGTCCTGCAGGTCATGTAAAACCCTCTCGCACAGAGGAAGTTTCTCCAGGGCCATGTGCCCATGAGAGAAGGGTTAGGACAGCCGTTATAGTTAGTGATTTGATCATTAGGCATATAGATAGCTGGGTGGTGGGTGGACGTGAGGATCGCATGGTAACATGCCTGCCTGGTGTGAAGGTAACGGACCTCAAACGCCACCTAGACAAGGTCTTAGATAGTGCTGGGGAGGAGTATGCTGTCTTCGTACATGTTGGTACCAATGACATAGGAAAATGAGGTAGGGAGATTCTGGAGGCTAAATTTAGGTTTTAGGTAGGAAGTTGAAATCCAGAACTTCCAGGGTAGCGTTCTCTGAAATGCTTCCCATTCCATGCGCAGGACCCAAAAAGCAGGCATCGCTACGGAGTCTCAATGCGTGGATGAGATGATGGTGCAAGGATGAGGGTTTTGGATTTGTTAGGAACTGGGGAACATTCTGGGGAAAAGATGGGGCTCTTCCGAAGGGATGGGCTTCACCTTAACCGGGATGGAACCAGGCTACTGGCATTGACCTTTAAAAAGGAGACAGAGCAGCTTTTAAACTAGATAATAGGGAAGAGCCGACAGTCGCCCAGGAGCGCTTGGTTCAGAACAATGTATCCTTGAAGGATGCTACAGTACCTACAGAATGAAATTAGGGCATATCAGCAGAGAGGTTCCAGTAAAGACAAAAGTAGCCCAAATGCCCTTGAGTACGGAGCAGGCAGAGCTTAACGATTCCAAATTACCCCTGCTTACCGATAGCCAGATTAATATGAATCAAATGCAGTCTCTAAAATGCTTGTATGCAAATGCTAGAAATCTAAAAAATAAGATGGGAGAGTTAGAATATATAGCACTAAATGAGAAGTTAGATATGATTGATATCTCAGACATGGTGGAAGGAGGACAACCAATGGGTACAAACTATATCGTAATGATAGAGCTGATCAAATTGGTGGAGGGGTTGCCTTCCATGTTAGAGAGGGCATTGAGTCACAAAGGATTATAGTTTTTCAGGAAACAAAATTTGCTGTAGAATCTCTATGGATTGAAATTTCATGTAAAAAGGGGAAGGCGATAGCAGTGGGGGTGTACTATCGACCGCCTGGCCAGAATGAACAAATGGATGATGAAATGCTCAAAGAAATCAGGGAAGCTAACCAAAGTTACAGCACAGTAATAATAATGGGTGATTTCAATTACCCTGGTATTGACTGGGTCAGTGTCATGGAAGGACATGCTAGAGAAATAAAGTTTCCAGATGAAATAATGACTGCTTCTTAGAGCAGCTGGTAAATGAACCGACCAGAGGGGAAGCCATTTTGGACCTAGTCCTTAGTGGAACACCATATCTGGTGCAAGAGATAATGGTGTTGGGACCACTTGGCAATAGTGATCATAGCATGATCACGTTTGATTTAATTAATGGAGGAGGGATGGTAACGAATCCACAGTACTACCTTTTAACTTTTGAAAGGGAGATTAGCATAAAATGAAGAAAATAGTTAAGAAAAAACCAAAAGGAGCAGTTGCAAAGGTTAAAGACTTACATCAAGCCTGGGTGTTCTTTAAAAAGACTATCTTTGAAGCCCAGACCAGCTGTATTCCACACGTTAAGAAAAGTGGAATGAAGTCCGAAAAACTGCCAGCATGGTTTAAAGCTGAAGTCAGAGAGGCTGTTGTTGCCAAAAAAGCATCTTTCAGGAAATGGAAAAAGGAGCCAAATGACAAAAACTGGAAACAGCACAAGCAATGGCAAGTTAGATGCAAGGCATTGATAAGGCAGACAGAGAATTTGAGAAGAAGCTTGCTGTGGAAGCAAAAATGCGTAATAAAGACTTTTTCAAAGTATATTTGTAGCAAAAAAACCTGTGAGAGAGTCAATTAGACCATTAGATGACAGAGGTGTAAAAGGGGTACTAAGAGGGGACAAGGCCATAGCAGAGAGACTGAATGAATTCTTTCCTTCGGTTTTACTGAGGGAAGATGTAGGGATGTTACCCATGACTGAAGTGAGATTAAAGGTGATACTGCAGAAGAATTGAAAGAAATATTGATACACTGGGAAGATGTATTACAACTATTTGATAAACTGAAGAGTAGCAAATCACCTGGACTGGATGGTATACATCCAAGGGTATTGAGAGAACTGAAATTTGAGATTGCAGACCTGCTATTAGTAATCTGTGAACTATCATTAAAATCAACTGTAATACCTGAAGATTGGAAGATGGCCAATGTAACTACAATTTTTAAAAAGGGTTCCAGGGGTGATCCGGGAAACTACAGACCAGTGACCCTGACATCAATGCCACGAAAAATGGTAGAAACCATCATAAAGAACAAAATTAGTGAACATATAGATAGTCATGGCTTAATGGGAGACAGCCAACATGATTTTAGACAAGGAAGATCTTGTTTTACTAATCTGTTATGTTTTTTTGATGGTGTGAATAAACAGGTAGAAAAAAGGTGAGTCGGTTGATATAGTGTTTCTGGACTTTCAGAAAGCCTTTGACAAGGTTCCTCATCAGAGACTTTTGGCAAAACTGAAATGTCATGGGATAGGAGGCAGTGTACTATTGTGGATCAGGAACTGGTTAAAAGAGAGAAAGCAGAGGGTAGGGATAAATGGACAATTTTCCCATGGAGAAAGGTGAAGCGTGGAGTACCCCAGGGATCTGTGCTGGGTCCGCTGCTTTTTAACATATTGTGATAAGGAAGCTTATCATGACAGAGCAGAAAGGGATAAAGGAAAGGAATTCACCCTTATAAAAGGACCTAGTCTACAAGGTCAGAGAAACAGAACCCCAATCACACCTAGAAAGCAGGAAATTCCCAGATGGGATAGGTTTCAGAGTTCCCCTAGTGGAGAGAAGGAGAGGGAATACAGACCCAGGGTAAAGGCCCCTTAGGTCACTGAGTTCCCTAATTACCCAGCTGCCAGGAGGTGAGCTGATCTCCGTCACCTGAGAGGAGAAGAGGTGGGGCTGGAGCCTTGGGGATTTAAGTCTAGGATAGAGAACGAAGCAGAAGAGAGGAGGAGGAGAGTCCCAGAGAGAGTCTCAGGGAGAGACCCAAGCAGAAACACAAGCTGGAGGACAGGACGAGGAAGCACAGGAGAATGGTGGCCAGAGCATGAGGGAGGAGAAGCTGCTACAAGCCCAGGCCCAGGTATGAGCCTTGAAAGCTTGTCTAATACAGAGCAGTGCAGAGTTGCAAGGGATACTCTCAGCTCTAACGGAAGGCAGTCAGCTGAACCCTGTGAACTGGAAGGAGAGGTAGAGCTATGCAACTAGGTGAACCAGACCTAGCTGTGAATGACGAGGACTCATACATGGATTGCTCCTTGTGCCAATCCTTTACTGCAGAGGGATTGAAGGAAAACCACCCTTAAGAGAAAACCTTCAGAGTCAGGTAACTTTGAAAGCCAGTAGATGGTTTTGTGCATGTCCTATGTTAAAGAAGAAATGCGTTTGCTGAGAAAGCCAGAGCAAGCTGAAGCTCTCTGATTGGGCTTATTAAAAACCTGCTATCCAGAGCAGTGCATCGGCAAGAAGCCGAGCTAATGGTGAAAAGGAAGTAAAGTTTTGGCTTTGTTTTTGAATATTCCTAAAGCCTGGAATAGAGCATTATTTGCTTATGAGACGTTTTTGTTCCTGTTAAAAGTTTTACTTTGTTTGTAAGGAGACAAACAGCCTGGAAGTGTTTGGGACTATGAGAACAGAAAACTGCCATTGAGAAATGCTGTTTTTGTTTGCTTTAAACAGCAATGCTAGCCAAGCTGGTAGCATTGACTGTTAGAAGGCTTTATCTTTGAGCTGAAGAACACTATAAGCTGAAAGTTTGCTTTGAGTTTATTTATGTCCTGATGTATATTGTGAAGAATCCTGGAGAAAGAATCCAAGGGTAGCATTTGTGAACCTTTGCATTTAAGTCAATAAATTCTGTCATTGCCTTACTATTCGAGCCAACTACAAGTGTTTTTACCTGACGCCAAGTGAATTGTGTCTGAACTACCTTTCCCAAGAGGCATTGCAAAAGAACAAGTCAGTTAAAGGTTAAAAGGTGAAACTTTCTATGATATCCACGCCCCTCCATACTGGAAGTAATGGGCAAGGGCGTGACAGTGGCGTAGTTTTTAGGATTTTTACACCCAAGGATATACCAGGAGGTCACTTCCGGATACAGCTGCAAGGATTTCCAAGCTGAAGAACGTGGCAGCAGGATTTTTCCTGACGGTGTGGTGAGCAGAGTGACTGGTCCTGTTGCAGTGCCAAGAAAAAGAGACACCTGTATAAGCGAGAGTCGACGCCTGAACAAGGTAAAAGATACCTAGGCGCGGCTTGTACTGGATTGAGGGAAAGTGAATGCTTGTGCATTAAAGGGGGCACATATAAAAAAAAAAAAAAAGCTGTTGTGGGGTGCTGCCCTTGGTGTTTTCTCTCTCTTTTTTCTTGCAGGTCACCGAAGATATGGATCCTAAAGAGCTGGTGAATTGGATGGCGACCCAGTTCACACTTCAGCAGGAGTTAGCGCAGCTGGCGCAGGACAGTGCAATTGCTGCAATGAGGGAACAGCAAAAGCCAGTCCTAGACCTGGTGGAAGCTTTGATCATGCTCCGGAGCCAAGGAGGCGGAGGAGTACCAACACCAGTAGGACCAGCTACACCTCGTGTGGACAGTCCGGTAGACTTTCATAATACTGGAGCGTTTAGTTTTGGGAAGCTTACCCCAGAGGACAATATAGACGACTTTCTTGAGTCCTTTGAAAGAGTGGCTCAGGCTATAGGATGGCCAGAGACCCAGTGGGCAGTGCGTTTAGCTACATCCTTAACTGGAGAGGCACTGGCCGCTTATAGAGCCATGCCGGCAGCCCAAGCTATGGATTATAAGGCCGTAAAGAGTGCCATTAAGGATCGTTTAGGGTTAACAGCCACAGTATATCGCCACATGTTTAGAGCCACAGTCCTGAGAGCTGGCGAGACGCCAAAGACTTTAAGCCAGCGGATTCATGGTTTAGCACTGAAATGGCTGGCACCAGAGGGAAAAACTTTAGAAATGGTCATTGACATGATAATGTTAGAACAATTTATGGCAGCAGTGCCAAAAGACATCCGGTCCTTTCTTATCCAGCAGAATTGCCAAAGCATGGGAGGGGCAACCCTTTTGTCTGAACGTTTTATGGAGGCTGAGTTAGCTTGTCAGCAAAAGGGAAACGCTCCAAAGATAGGTGCTGAGGTCAGTTTTGCTGCATCAGAAAAGAGGAAGGAGAATACTGTTGAGCGTGGAAAAGTTTGTCTGCCTACTCAAGATGGGAAGTGGGCTGGAAAAAAATGTTTCCGCTGTGGGAAATGGGGACACTTGCAAAAGGGTTGCAAAGCCCACACTAACTTAATGGGAACAGCTATGAAACAACTTGGGGAAGGTTTTCTCTTATCGGTTAGTATACAAGGGATTACTACTAACGCTCTCTTGGACTCTGGTGCGGACCAAAGCATGTTGTCACAAAGGCTTTGGCGAGCAATAGAGGCCCAGAATAAGTCCGAGCAGAGGAAGCCAGAAGGTAGCATTCGAATTAGATGCATTCACGGTGCTGCTTCTTTTTACCCCACATACAAACTAATGATCAAAGGTTTAGGGGTGCAGAGAGAGATCCAAGTGGCAGTGGTTCCCAAACTCCCGTATGACTTAGTATTGGGAAGGGACTGGCCCCAATTTAAGCAGGGTTTGGAAAAAGGCCTTAGCCAGAAGGGGGAGGGAATGGTGATGGTAGTCCCTGGGCCTCTTTTTGAAAACCCCTGAGAACCAGTTGGGGATGCAAGGAAAAAGCCCCGGGAAAACAAGCCTCCAGGTAAACAGATTTTTACACTAAAGTTCTGTAAGGTGTCAGAGAAGGCCCAGGCTCCCCGGAGGGCGTCTTCACAAGCTGCGGGATTTGACTTATGCAGTGCGGAGGATGGAATGATACCTAGCCGAGGAAAAGCCCTCGTTGATACTGGCCTGAAAATTGAGATACCAATCGGATGTTATGGGCGGATAGCCCCATGCTCAGGGCTGGCTCTGAAGCATTTCTTGGACGTGGGAGCTGGTGTAATTGATCCGGACTACAGGGGGAATATAAAAGTGTTATTGTTCAACTTTGGACACAAAGATTTCCTGGTAAAGGTTGGCGATCGGATCGCCCAGCTAATCTGTGAAAGGGTGGGATTTCTCCCGTTGGAAGAGGTCCCAGCATTATCCCCCACGGAACGTGGAGCGGGAAGTTTCAGTTCAACCGGAGGGCTGAAGGTGAGAAGTCTCACAGCCACTTGTGAGGAGAAAATGGAAGTGCCTGAAGAGTAAGACCTAGGACCCCACGTGGCGGATTGCAAGGAAAGCCCAGAGCCACAAATAGGGGAAGACCTGTCTTCGGTACAGAAAGGAGAATTAACCAGACTATTGGAGAAATTTCCGGATGTGCTAACCCCGATTCCCGGTGAAATCCGGCTGGTGACCCACGAAATCGTGACTCCACCTGGGAAGATAATCAGGCAAAGACCTTATCGATTACCCGAAGCAAAAAAACAAGAAGTGGTGGCACAGGTCCGCAAGAGGTTGGACATGGGCATCATAGAGGAATCCAAGAGCCTATGGTGTAGTCCCATAGTCCTGGTGCCGAAGCCAGATGCCACCTTAAGGTTTTGTATAGATTTCCGGCAGTTGAATGCCATATCTGTCTTTGATGCCTATCTAATGCCTAGAATTGAGGAGCTCTTGGACCAACTGGGGCAGGCCCAATATTTGACTACATTAGACATGACAAAGGGATATTGGCAGATCCCACTGACGAAGGAATCTCGGCCAAAGACCGCGTTCAGTACCCCAGTGGGGTTATTTCAGTTCAAAAGGATGCCTTTTGGTCTTCACAGAGCTGCTGCCACCTGCCAGAGGTTGGTGGACCAGGTTCTGCGACCACATCAAGAGTACGCCTTCGCCTACATGGATGATGTCATAATTCATAGTGGCAGTTGGGCAGAACACCTCGTGAGAATTGGAGCTGTATTACGCTCTATGAGGCAAGCTGGCATCACCTTGAACCCCAAAAAATGCGCTTTTGCAAAACAGGAAGTGAAGTATTTAGGACACATGGTAGGAAGGGGTAAGATCAAGCCTTTGATCAACAAGGTGGCTAGTATCAAGGAATTTCCTCAACCAACGACCAAGAAACAATTAAGGAGCTTTCTGGGACTAATCGGGTATTACAGAAGATTCATACCCCGGTTTGCAGAAGAAAGTTCCGTTTTTACGGACATGCTGAGAAAAAATTGCCCGAATCAGCTCAGATGGACCCCAGAGGCTGAGAAGGCCTTCACACATTTAAAAGGAAGACTATGCACAAGTCCGGTGTTGCGCGGAGTAGATTTCAAGAAGCCCTTCCTGGTGCAAACTGATGCATCGGAGGTAGGCTTAGGAGCCATTTTGTCCCAAAGACATGAGGGAGATGAACACCCGGTGATGTTCCTCAGCAGGAAACTATCTCCAGCGGAGCAAAAATACTCTACCATTGAAAAGGAGTGCCTTGCAATAAAATGGGCCATAGAAGCACTACGTTTTTACCTTACAGGAAGAAAGTTCCTATTAATTACAGATCATGACCCGCTAAAATGGCTCCAGCAAATGAGAAATCATAACGCCCAGTTAACTCGCTGGTATATGGTTCTACAAGCCTTTGATTTTAAAATAGAACATCGGGCAGGAAAACTGCATAAAAACGCGGATGCCCTCTCGAGAATTACGGACTGTTCGGAGGGACACTCACCACCTCCGCCAGCCCGTAATATCGTGGGTAGGGGGGTATGTGATAAGGAAGCTTATCATGACAGAGGAGAAAGGGATAAAGGAAAGGAATTCACCCTTATAAAAGGACCTAGTCTACAAGGTCAGAGAAACAGAACCCCAATCACACCTAGAAAGCAGGAAATTCCCAGATGGGATAGGTTTCAGAGTTCCCCTAGTGGAGAAAAGGAGAGGGAATACAGACCCAGGGTAAAGGCCCCTTAGGTCACTGAGTTCCCTAATTACCCAGCTGCCAGGAGGTGAGCTGATCTCCGTCACCTGAGAGGAGAAGAGGTGGGGCTGGAGCCTTGGGGATTTAAGTCTAGGATAGAGAAAGAAGCAGAAGAGAGGAGGAGGAGAGTCCCAGAGAGAGTCTCAGGGAGAGACCCAAGCAGAAACACAAGCTGGAGGACAGGACGAGGAAGCACAGGAGAATGGTGGCCAGAGCATGAGGGAGGAGAAGCTGCTACAAGCCCAGGCCCAGGTATGAGCCTTGAAAGCTTGTCTAATACAGAGCAGTGCAGAGTTGCAAGGGATACTCTCAGCTCTAACGGAAGGCAGTCAGCTGAACCCTGTGAACTGGAAGGAGAGGTAGAGCTATGCAACTAGGTGAACCAGACCTAGCTGTGAATGACGAGGACTCATACATGGATTGCTCCTTGTGCCAATCCTTTACTGCAGAGGGATTGAAGGAAAACCACCCTTAAGAGAAAACCTTCAGAGTCAGGTAACTTTGAAAGCCAGTAGATGGTTTTGTGCATGTCCTATGTTAAAGAAGAAATGCGTTTGCTGAGAAAGCCAGAGCAAGCTGAAGCTCTCTGATTGGGCTTATTAAAAACCTGCTATCCAGAGCAGTGCATCGGCAAGAAGCCGAGCTAATGGTGAAAAGGAAGTAAAGTTTTGGCTTTGTTTTTGAATATTCCTAAAGCCTGGAATAGAGCATTATTTGCTTATGAGACGTTTTTGTTCCTGTTAAAAGTTTTACTTTGTTTGTAAGGAGACAAACAGCCTGGAAGTGTTTGGGACTATGAGAACAGAAAACTGCCATTGAGAAATGCTGTTTTTGTTTGCTTTAAACAGCAATGCTAGCCAAGCTGGTAGCATTGACTGTTAGAAGGCTTTATCTTTGAGCTGAAGAACACTATAAGCTGAAAGTTTGCTTTGAGTTTATTTATGTCCTGATGTATATTGTGAAGAATCCTGGAGAAAGAATCCAAGGGTAGTATTTGTGAACCTTTATTTATTTATTTATTTAGTAAACACTTGTATACCGCTGCTTCCTACGATCAGCAGCGGTTTACTTTACAGAATCATAATGTATTGTACAGTACATTGAGATTTTCAGTTTTACATTTTGATTAGTCACTGATTACGTAACACGGGATGAGCATTTGGATACGATACACATTTGATTATAGCACACAGATCAGGGTATACATTTGATTTCAATAGATTGGGGGGGGACCCCATGTATACAATTTGTACAAAATTAATTGCCAAGGTATACAGGCTATACATGACTATTTGCTATTAGAATATATGCTGCCATGTGCGGCAGAGGAGATCTGGTTGAGGTAGGGTATTGCAGGTAGGGTATTGCGTTTGAGTCAATAAATTCTGTCATTGCCTTACTATTCGAGCCAACTACAAGTATTTTTACCTGAAGCCAAGTGAATTGTGACTGAACTACCTTTCCCAAGAGGCATTGCAAAAGAACAAGTCAGTTAAAGGCTAAAAGGTGAAACTTTCTATGATATCCACTCCCCTCCATACTGGAAGTAAGGGGCAAGGGCGTGACAATATTCATAAATGACCTGGAAATGGGAATAATGAGTGAGGTTATGAAATTTGCAGATGACAAAAAACTATTTAAAGTTGTTAAAACCCATTAGGATTGTGGAAATTTGCAAGAGGATCTTGATAAATTGGAAAACTGGGCATCCAAAATGGCATATAAAAGTTAATGTGGACAAATGTAAAGTTATGCACATAGGAAAGAACAACTCAAACTTTACGACGATGAAAGGTTCCACATTAGGAACTACCACCCAGGAAAAGATTTAGGCGTCATCATGGATAACATGTTAAAACCCTCCGCCCAGCATGCAGCAGCAGCCAAGAGAGCAAATAGAATGCTAGGTATCATAAGGAAAGGAATTGAAAATGAAACAAAGGATATTATAATGCCCCTATATCGTTCCATGGTGCGACCGCACCTTGAATATTGTGTGCTATTCTGGTAGCCGTATCTTAAAAAGGAAATAGCGTTATTAGAAAACGTACAGAGAAGAGCCACCAAAATGGCAAAGGGGATGGAGGGATACCCATATGAAGAGAGGCTAAAAAGGTTATGGCTCTTCAACCTGGAAAAGAGACGGCTGAGGGGAGATATGATAGAGATCTATAAATTATTGAATGGAGTGGAACGGGTAAATGTAGATCGACTGTTTACGTTATCAGAATATAGAAAGAATAGGGGACATGCAATAAAGCTACAGGGTAACCTATTTAAGACTAATAAGAGAAAATATTGTTTCACTCACCGTGTAAGCAAACTCTGGAATTTGTTACCGGAGGATGTAGTAAAAGCTGTTAGTGTAGCTGGGTTTAAAAAAAAGTTTGGACAAGTTCTGGGAAGAAAGATCTATAAACCATTATTAAAAAGGACCCAGGATATCACTTCTTGACCCAATAGAAGCATTGTGGAACCTGTGTCTTTTGGGGAAACTGCTAGGTACTTATGACCTAGATTGGCCACTGTTGGAAACAGGATACTGGGCTTGATGGACCTTGGTCTGACCCAGTATGGCATATCTTATGTTCTTATGCCAAACATTGTGCTTCATAACACATAATTCTGCAAATGCATACCAAACGCCAGAACCAAGTTAAAGAACTCAACCTGCGTTCAACCCTACTGATGAAAAATTAGCACTGCAAATATACTAAAACATCAGCAACCTCCAGTTGGAAAAAGTGAACAAGCTGAACTGTTATAGATTCCTACACAGAACCAACATGCTAACAGAAACCCTCATGTCAGCTTCACATGGGAAACGCAGACCATCACCTAGTAAAGAATAAAACTACAAATTAGAAAAATGCAGACAAAAATTTAAATGGATAACCCCTAAAACAGACACCGAGTTGTGGAACACCGAAGAATGAAACAAAAATGCGTTTCCTTCTCTACCAGACTATAAGAAATGCACATTTTCAAAACTGACATTTCATTCTCTAAAACTGCCACTCCTTTGATCATTTTATTTTTTTTAATTGAACTGATCCTAATCTCTTTTTTTCCACTTCTTCTTGTTGGTCTTCTTCTAAGTCTTTTTCCAGAATTTTATTTCCATTTATTGTTTTTTTCCATTGCCTGTCTTTGTCCTTTCCTTCCCTACATCTCTTTCAGACAGTGATCCTTCTGTTTTATCTTTATTACTGTTTCTCTCGTCTGCCTTTTTCTTAATTATAGATTCATTCCATTCCTCCCTCTCCCTCCTTTAATCTTTAATCTTCCTCATTTTACCTTTCACCTGCTTACCAGCTTTCCATTTCCCAACCTTACTTCCATTCCCCACCTGTCTCATTCCTTCTCCAGCCTCCTATCTTCCCGTCTTTCCCTCATTTTCTAGTCCACATTTCCTCCTTCTGTATGTACTTCCTCCCCGGCCTCATCTATCACCTTTTGCCTCTTTTCCCCTAATCAGCCCCAGCTCATTCCCTAGCATAAAGCCTCTCTCCACCTCTAGGCCCTTTCTTATGTCTTCCCTCTCAATCCAGGTTTCCATTTCCACTTTCACATCCTCCATTTTTTAGTCTCTCTGACCACCTTCAAGGAATATCTGTGTCTTCATGTGGCTCCCACCAACTCTATAACCTTCTCTCCTTTTCAGCCATCCCCAATTCCTCTCTAGACCTGCCAAGGCCCTTCAAACCTGCTCCCTTCTGCATATTTCTGCACTTGGTCTCACAACCCTACTGATACCCCTCACCCAATAACCTTTTCCCCACTGCCCTCACAATCTCTGGCCAATTTCTTAGTCACCAGATTTCCAAATATCCCTCCAGATAACCCCAAGTCCCTACTCTTCTACCTTACCCAGTCCCTGAGTCCTCACTTACAATCCCACCCAAGCCCTGAGTCCCCATCTACATGCCCAATGCCCAGCCTATGTTTAGGGTTTTTCTTCTGATTCTTCACCCAATCTTAAATTCCCCACCTAAGCCCAAATCCCTGTTCTCCCAAATGCCCATGTCCCCAGTGCCTACCCACCTACCTTATTCTCCAATATATATTAACCCTTCCTTTGCTCTTCCTTACCGCTGCATCTGATATTTATACCCCTCCCTCTCAACTTTACCCTGGTTTTGACTTTGCTTCTTTCCCAACCCCCCCCCCCCCCCATATTTGTCGTCCTCTTCCTTCTCATCCCCCAGCATCTCCTTCTTTTTCACACCCTGACCCCAGAATTTGCTGACATTAACCTCCTTTCAGTACCAGGCCCTCCTAGCACTAAAATGAGCCCCCTTCCAGAACCAGTCCCCTCCAGCATAAGCCCATTTCCAGTCCCCCCTAGCCCCAGTATCAACCCATTTCCAGTCCAGCAACCCAGCCCCAGCATCAGCCCATTTTTATATCCCCAGTCCCCCCCAGCATCAGCCCATTTCTATATACCCAGATTCAGCCCATTTCTAATTCCCAGTCCCCTCCAGCCCCAGTATCTGCCTATTTGCAGTCACAGTCCACCTCCCAGCATTAACCCTCTTCTAGTCCCAGTCCTCTCCAGTCTCTACCACCATCAGTCCATTCCATTGCCCCAGCTCCTCCCTCACCCTACATCAGCCCCTAGCCCCAGCCTCCCTCCCCCATCTACTAGCTCCTCCTCTATCAGCTCTCTATCTAACCTTCTTCCCCTCACATTGTCCCAGTCCGCTACCTCCTCTTCCTGTAGCTACTATGGGAGCATTTGTTTGCTCCCACGGCTGTGCTGCACTGAAGCAGCAACACGGCCCTTGACATTTTTATCAAAGCACTTCCTGTGCCTGGAAGTGCTTCACAGTTAACATAACACCCTATTAGCAAGTCACCCTGGCATGTGTAGGACTAAAGAGTTAGTGGGCTGAGACATCTAGTGACTAGGGTAGGGCTAAAATATTAAAGAAGGACTGTTATTGGCATCACCTAAAGTATATTTATTTATTTATTTATTTATTTAACAAGTTTTTTATACCGCCTTTTCCTTCAATCAAAGCGGTTACAAAGACAAACAAAGGTTATACAAAAGCAAGGGAAACATGCACTGCTTAATCAAAACATCGAAGTGGTAAGGTGGGATACATAACATAGGTAAACCATTACAGACAATCATTTTACATAAAGGTTACAATAAAAGGATTCTAGTTAGGTGTTTGAGCCGTAGTGCTCTGTGAATAGTACAGTCTTTGATTGCTTTCGTAAGTCCTTTATATCCTCGATTGATCGTAAGTCGGGAGGGAGAGAGTTCCATATTAATGGGGCCGCTAAAGAAAGTGCTCTTTGTGTAGTGAATTTGCATGATTTTGTGTAGTTACTTGGGGTGCTGAGGGTGTCTGATGTGGTTTTCCTTCTTGGTCTGCTGTTGGTGTTAGGGAGTAAGAGGGCTTGGAGGCTGATTGCAGAGCTCTTGTGTCTGATTTTGAATATATTTATGATCATCTTATATTTGATGCGGTGGCTTATTGGGAGCCAGTGGAGTTCTTTGAGGATGGGGGTGATGTGGGCATGAGTTGTGGAGCCGGTGATTATTCTGGCTGCTGTGTTTTGAGCCATTTGAAGCGGTTTGAGTGAATGTTTTGATATTCCGTTGTAGATCGGGTTACAGAAATCCAGTATGGGAGTTATTAGCGCTTGGCAGACTGTGCGGAAGTGTTCATGGGAGAGTAGAGGCTTGAGGCGTCTGATTATTTTCATTTTGTAGTATGCGTTTCTAACAGTTTTTCTTATGTGGGACTGTAGGTTGAGTCCTTTGTCAAGGGTTATTCCGAGGTATCTAACTTCATCCTTTATTGGTATTGTTGTGTTGTTGCTTATGATGAATGGTGGGGGGCTGAAGTCGGTGTTTTGGGTGATAATAAGTGCCTCTGTCTTGTTAAAGTTTATAGCTAGGTTGTTGTGCGTTAGCCAGGCGGACATGTTTCATCTAACAAAATTTTTTTTTTTTTTAACAAATTTTTTTTTTTTTTTTTACCGCTCCACTCTTAACCTACAGAGGTATAATGATTTATATTATTAATGGCAACCAGATCTCAGATGGTACAAGAGCGGGATGTCAAGTTTAGGATAAAATCCTGAACTCTTGCTCTCAGATTGCATCAACGATCTGTTACGTTGCCTTATGTTACTGTTCTTATTGATTTATTAGCTGAGTATTATCTTCTTTAAATAAAGCAAATGTACTGACGCTGTTCAGCCCAAACCAGATTTCATGTATAGCCACTATTAATACACTTTTAAATAGTGGCACCAGAGTACTTATCTGGTTCGGTCAGCTTCCCCCAACGCCAACCAATGCGCCGTTGCGTTTCACTGGAATGTTTTATCAAGGGGTCATGTCCGTACTCAGCTTTCACACCAATTCTAAAAATATAGAACATATATACTAATAAATCTACCTCCTAGACACTATCCATTTCTCATAAATTAGTATTTCATACGTAAATCATGTTACTCAGCATGGTTCACTCACTGTTAATTCAACCGTGGCTGTCGTCTTTCATGTGTTATTCTTCACAGTTTGCTACTAAGACGCCGCGCATGCTCCTTGTGTGACTGAGTCCTTTTATAAACCCGAATCAGTGATAATGATTCCCAGGTTGATCTTGCTAGTCAATCAGACTTAAAAGAACATCTTTAGTAAGGAGAATATATATGGGAAAACCCCAGAATATAACTAAATTAGTACACCGCATTTATGGCCGCATCAGATGTTTGCTTATTGCGATCCCAATGGTAGTTCACTCTATTATTCATAAACAGGCTTTCCATTCGATTTGAAGATTAAGCCCTAAAGGTATTACAGATTGCAGGGTAAAAATCCATTTCTGTTCTTTATAGAGTAGCAGTTGTTCGCGGGATTTTCTCCCACTACCCTGCACAACTTGCTCAATGCAGAAACATTTCAAATCCTCAAAAGAATGTTGGAGATCAAGACAATGAGCCACAATTGGCGCTTCCAAACATTTGCATTTCAGTCTACTACGATGTTCACGGATCCGCACCTGAAGCGAACGTGTAGTTTGTCCTTCATAAATCAGATTACACGGACATCGAATACAATAAACCACATATGTTGAAGTGCAAGACGTCTTGCATCGCAAAGCATATTTTCGATCTCGATATTCAAAATGAGTACATTCTTCTGTAATTGGGCAGATATTACACTCTCCACATTTGTAATGGCCTGTTCCTTGTATTCCCGCTATAGGATTCACTGATCTCAATACAGCTGGGCTCAGAAACTCTTTCAGGTTTTTCTGTCTAGTCCATACACATCGTATGCTTTTATTTTCGAGACCCTTCATGCTGTGAAGTACATTCTCATATTTCCGAATAATACGTTGTATCTGAACACTATAGGGTGAATGACTGGTGATCAAATTGATCTTCTCTTCATCCTCTACCTGTCAGGGGATTGGAGTCAATAAGGATTCCCTATTATTACATAGTGCTCTCTTGTACGCTTGTTCTACAATCCTTAAGGGATACCCTCGTTCTTGAAATCGATATTTCAATCGAACTGCTTGTCTCTTGAAATCTTTAACATCAGAACAGTTTCTTCTGAACCTCAAAAATTGGGAAAACGGGAGGCCTTCTTTAAGTTTTTTAGGGTGCGCACTATGGTAGTGTAATAGAGTGTTCCTATCTGTAGGTTTACAATATACCATTGTGTGCCACCCTCCCGTTTGTTTTGTAATCAACAGGTTGAGGAAGTGTAAACTTCGAGTACTATTCAGTGATGTAAATTTTAAATTTTTATCTCTATCATTCAGCCACTTCAAAAACATTTCTAACTCTTCTTTCTGTCCTCCCCACAACATAAAGACGTCGTCTATATAACGTCGCCACAAAATAACATTCGGATTCAATGGATCTGAAAAAAGCCATTGCGTCTCAAAAGCCGCCATATATAGGTTAGCTACCGAAGGCGCACAGGTAGCACCCATTGTGACTCCTTTCTCTTGATGATATATGACGCCTTCGAACATGAAGTAATTATGAAATAATATCAACTGCAAAATTTTATCCAAAAAACTTAGATGAGGCTCTGAAAGATCTCCTCGAAGATGTAGTGCTTCCAGCACTATATCATGGGCTGTTCCTTGGAGAATGCTAGTATATAGTGAGGCTACGTCCAATGTAACCAGTTGAACGTGCTCAACATCAGCCCAATGTGAATTCTGTTCCAATAGACCTAAAAAATAAGTTGTATCTTTAATGTATGAAGGCATCCTGGATATTAATGGACGTAGAAAGGAATCGATGTAAATCGACAGAGGTTCCAATATTGAGCCTTTAGTAGAAACAATGGGTCTACCTGATGGAGCATTCAAACTTTTATGTATCTTCGGTATGAGGTAAAACTTAGATACAATTGGATTCGGTTCATTTAGAAAGACCCATTCTTTTTTGGTTATAATTTTCTGTTGTAAAGCTTGAGATGTATACTCCTTAATAAGTTGTTGTAGCCTATCGGTGGGATCCTGTTCCATAATTTGATATACCTCTAGATCCATTAGTTGGCGCTGTGCTTCTTGAATATACTGATGACGACTTTGGATCACAATACTACCTCCCTTATCAGCTCTCTTAATAACTATGTCTGTCCGCGATTGCAGCTCTTTTAGAGATGACATTGCACTTCGAGACAGAACAGATGATACAGTTTTCGGATTGTTTATAACTAATTGATCAACTTCTTTCAAAACCAGATCTTTAAATATCAAAATTGCTGGGGGTATAACACCCGGGGGGTTCCAGGTAGATTTTAGTGGTAGTTGAATACGATCTTGAGCCATTGTGTGAGGGCGCTCATCAGAACCTGTAGCAAAAAATGTTTTTAAATGCAACTTCCTCAGTAACTGTTCAATATCTACCAAAAACTGAAATTTATCAAACTGTATTTTCGGCACGAAAGAGAGCCCTCTTTGCAATAAGCAAACATCTGATGCGGCCATAAATGCGGTGTACTAATTTAGTTATATTCTGGGGTTTTCCCATATATATTCTCCTTACTAAAGATGTTCTTTTAAGTCTGATTGACTAGCAAGATCAACCTGGGAATCATTATCGCTGATTCAGGTTTATAAAAGGACTCAGTCACACAAGGAGCATGCGCGGCGTCTTAGTAGCAAACTGTGAAGAATAACACATGAAAGACGACAGCCACGGTTGAATTAACAGTGAGTGAACCATGCTGAGTAACATGATTTACGTATGAAATACTAATTTATGAGAAATGGATAGTGTCTAGGAGGTAGATTTATTAGTATATATGTTCTATATTTTTAGAATTGGTGTGAAAGCTGAGTACGGACGTGACCCCTTGATAAAACATTCCAGTGAAACGCAACGGCGCATTGGTTGGCGTTGGGGGAAGCTGACCGAACCAGATAAGTACTCTGGTGCCACTATTTAAAAGTGTATTAATAGTGGCTATACATGAAATCTGGTTTGGGCTGAACAGCGTCAGTACATTTGCTTTATTTAAAGAAGATAATACTCAGCTAATGAATCAATAAGAACAGTAACATAAGGCAACGTAACGGATTGTTGATGCAATCTGAGAGCAAGAGTTCAGGATTTTATCCTAAACTTGACATCCCGCTCTTGTACCGTCTGAGATCTGGTTGCCATTAATAATATAAATCATTATACCTCTGTAGGTTAAGAATGGAGCGGTAAAAAAAATTTTGTTAGATGATACCTGCTAGTATAAATCGCTCTGGAAGGTGATCAATTTTTTGTTTTTGTCATTGACGAGGCGGACATGTTCTCAAGGCAGTTCGTTATCTTGTTGTAGTCGGGGCTGTTAAGGTTGATTGGCATGTAAATCATGATGTCATCTGCATAAATTGTGTAATCTATTTGATGGGCTGCCATGATGTGGCAGATCGGCTGGATAAATATGTTAAATAGAAGTGAGGAGAGCGCAGATCCTTGTGGTACTCCTTGTTTGATCTTCGTGGGTTGTGAGGTGTTGGTTCTTATTTTAACCTGGAACTGCCTGTCTGTCAAGTATGAGTTGAACCAGCTTAGGACGGTGCCGGTTATTCCAATGCTCTGTAGTCTGGTTAGGAGGATTCTGTGGTCCACTGTATCGAAGGCCGCTGATATGTCTATGAAGATCATTAGGGTTCCTCGATTGTAGTTGTCTATGGTCTGGATGATGTCATTGAATAGATATAGCAGCAGTGTTTCAACTCCATGGTTGGGGCGGAAGCCATGTTGATGTATATCGAGCGGAGCAAGCTCGTCAATGTGGTCCTGGAGTTGTAGTTGTACTGTCTTTTCTATGATTTTGGCTAGGAGCGGTATGCTGGAGATTGGCCTGTATGCTGCTGGATTGCTCTTTTCTAGGTTGGTTTTCTTGGGGATAGGCCTTATTGTGGCTAGTTTCAGCTGTTCTGGCATTGTTCCTCGAGTTAGGGAGTTGGTTACGAGGTTGTGTATATAACTGAGGAAGTTTTGCTTGGTTGCTTTGATCCATGGGACTGGGCAAGGATCCGTGGGTGCAGTGCTTGTGTTGAGAGCGGAGATGATATCTGATAGTTGCATAGTTGAAGGAGTGTGGAACTTGTCCCAACTTGTGATGGGTATGATAGGGCTGTTGGTTTCTGTGTGTATTTGTGGCGGAGTGTGGCCTATTTTCTCCTGAAGATAATCTGCATATGTTTGTGGGTTGACCTGTATGTCTTTGTCAGAGCTTGGTTCATTGGTTAGATTTTTTACTATCTCAAAAAGTTCCCTGGGTTTGTTATATGCTTTCTGGATAGTGTTTGTGTGGTGCTCTCGTTTTGTTTTATTGATAAGATCGTTGTATTTCTTTTGCTGTGTTAAATATAAGTCCTGTGAGGTATGAGATTTGGATCGTCTCCAGTGGCGTTCTAGCTTTCTTAACTCTCTTTTAGCGTCGCGTATGCTTTTGGAGTACCATGGTGCGTGATGTCTCTTGTTATTCGTCTTTGTGCCTGCTTTAGTTTTCGCTGCTGTACTGATGGTATTATACCAATTGTCAACTTGTTTGTCCAGATCGAGTTCGTCTGTGTTAAGGTAAGGTAGTGTGTCTTGTAGGAATTGTTCTTTGTTGAAAGCTTTGAATCTTCTTAGTCCAAATGAAGCGGTTTGTGTCTTATTAAGCTTACCCATTTTGTTTGTGAATTCCACTTTGATTCTGTGGTGGTCTGACCATGGAACCGGTGTGACTACGGGTGAAGAGATGTTGCCCTTATCTATAATGTGGTTTGGGGCGAAAATGAGGTCCGGCATGGATCCGTATCTGTGCGTAGGAGTGTTTATTAGCTGGGTGTATTGTAAAGAGTCCATTGCTTGCAGGAAGGTTTCCTTGTCATAATTGGTGGAGGAGCTGAGGTTAAAGTCACCTAGTAAGATTAGAGGTTTGTGGTTCGTGTTGATTGCGCAGATGGTTTCTAGAGTGGTGGTTAGTTCTTCTGTTGGAGCGTGGGGGGCCCTGTAGATAAGGAAAATGGCTATATGCTTGTTTCCCACTGCAATAGAGCTGCATTGGTCAGAGCTGTTAGAAGTGATAGTTTGTAGCTGTAGTGAGTCTTTTGTGATGATCAGAACTCCACCTCCTCTTTTCTGAGTACGAGGGTTGTTAAAGGCGGGGTACATGGGGGGGACCAGTTGGTTGAGGAGGACGTTGTCAGTGGGGGTGAGCCAAGATTCTGTGATGCATAGGATATCTGGGTGTTGGTCCTCAATGTGGTCTCTGATTGTATGAATCTTGTTTCTTACTGATCTCGTGTTCATGAGTTCTATGGAGGTGGTGTTTGGGGTGTAAGACTTTTTAGGGTGTGCCTTTGGATTTGTATGATTGTGGTGCTTAATGTCGTTGTCTGTTTCTGGTTTTTGTGTGTGAGCTCAGTGAGGTGCTGGTATGATTGTTGGAAACCAAATATACAGGGGGTGTGAGTGTCGAGTTCCTATTTGATGAGGATAGAGTTGGGTGATGAAGCGAAATTCAGGGTGGTAGGTAAGTGTGGCCATGATAGTTGAATGTTGTCCTTCCCTGGGAGTAGGGACTCTGCCTTTAACCACCGATGTCTGTCGCTGCTAACTCTCCAGAATTCCTTTTTTACTGTTGGCTAATTGCACTTTCATCCAATTACATGTACTAAACCTGGGAATGGATTGTCATGGATTACATTCTGAATTTACCCATGTCACAAGGCAAATCCATCATCCCGTTAGTCACAGACTCTTTCCTAAAATGGCACAGCTGCGCTGTGCTCCCTTGTGAGTGTGAGTGCTTTGATTTGGACCTTCTTTCCTAAATGGCTCGCTGCATTGCCACTTCTGGCTTTCAATCCACACACAAAATGGTGGACATGGTGATCTAGGAGATGGTTCATCTTCACAGGCTTCATTACCACATAGTCTCTAAGTGGTGTACTCAGTTCACTGCACGACTCTGGAGAGAAGTGATGATGCATCAGGCTAATGTGAACGTCCAATCATCTGCAATCCAGTGGACAAATGGAACATATGAATCAAACCTTGGAACAGTATTTATGGTGCCTCAGCAACTACCATCAGAACAATTGAATGTAGTTACTTCTCATGGCAGAAATTACATACAGTAATTTGGAACATTCTTCTATCAAGTCCTCACCATTCTTTACCAGCAATGGCTTCCATCCTCCTTTTACTTGTGGAGAAGCCCAGGACCTGGGGTTCCAGCAACTGCAGACTGGGCTAGAACTCTAAATGATCAAAATTTATAAATAGAACAGGAACCATATCTATAGCTAAGGAAGCCCGGAAGAGACTCCTCATTTCACAGTGGGAAATAAAGCCCGGGTTTCCGACAGACATCTAAGGGGTAATAAACCGACCAGAAGTTCATACGACCTTTCATGATTTAAGAGTGAGTAAGCCTAGTGTCTTACTCTGTGCAGCTCGCAGAACACCTCTGCATCCATCTTGCTTTTAGAGCGTGTCCCTTCTGAAGAGCTACAAGTGGAACCCATTCCCAGACTGGCAACTCCCACCTCCACAGCCAGGCACAATGAGGGGCCACCATGAATTTATTGAGCAGAACGTCCTAGATTCCAAGTATCCCTAGTGACATTTGCATTACCTTGAAAACTAGGGGCCCAATATTCAAAGGGATTAGCAATGTTTGCAGACCCCCTAACCATGTTAATCCCCTTGTCTGGGATACTCAGCGGCATTTGCATGGTGAATAGCTGCAGGTTCTGCCACCGGGAATGACACCTGACGATAACCGGGCAGCAGCAATATTCAGCCACTGCCAGCTTATCATTTCGTGGTGAAAGCAAGACACAGTAAAGACTGGCCTAACATTTCCCTCTGAAGCTAGCCAGGCAGCAGCTGAATATCACCGCTAACTGGTTAGCTTCACAGCAATCTGGGTAATGCGGATCATTCAATGCTGGGGCCCAGATACGGGCCTAGCTTTGAATATCCGGGTGTAATGTTCAGCAGCAGCAGCTAGACGCTTTAGCAGTGCTTGCTGCTGCTGCTGATTAACAGGCACTAGAAAGTTTATGGCCCAGGGGAACATAAGATATGTCATACTGGGCCAATCAAGGGTCTATTAGCCCAATATTCTGTTTCCAACAGTGACCATTGCAGGTCTCAAGTACCCGTCGGGTTCCCAAAGTATACAGATTCCATGCTGCTTGTCCCAGGGGTAAGCAGTGGATCTCCCTGGTCCTCTTTAATGATGGTATATGGACTTTTCCTCCAGAAACTCATCCAAGCCTCTTTTAAATCCAGCCACACTAACTGCTTTTACTTATATCCTATGGCAATGAATTCTAGAGTTGGATTACACATTGAGTGAAAAAATTAATTTCTCCGATTAGTCTTAAATGTACTACATTGTGTGTCCCTGAGTCTTTCTACTTTTTGAAGGCGTAACAACTTATCTATATTGACCCTTTCCACTGCATTCATTATTTTATAGACCTCTAGCATATTTTATTTAGCTCATGCCTCTTCAGTAGCAGTTCAAGGCAAGTTACATTCATGTGCACTAGCTATTGTTTCCCTGTCCAAGGGATCTTATAATCTAAGTTTGTACCTGAGGCAATGGAAGATTAAGTGGCTTGTCCAAGACCACAGGGAGCGTCAGTGGGATCTGAACGCTGGTCTTTCCAGTTCCAGGCTGCTGCCCTAACCACTAGGCTGCTCCTCCACTCAGCCATCTCTTTTCTAAGTTGAAGAGCCCTAACCTTTTAAGCCTTTCCTCATACGGATATCCTTCCATCCCCGTTATCATTTTGGTCACTCTGTACCTTTTCCACTTCTCCTATATCTTTTTTAAAATATGGCAACCAGAATTGCACACAGTATTCAAGGAGTGATTGCACCATGGAACGATACAGAGGCATTATAATATCTTTGGTTTTATTCTTCATTCCTTTCCTTATGATTCCTAGCATTCTATTTGATTTCTGGCTACCACTGCACACATCTTATCCATGATGACGCCCATATCCTTTGTAGTGATTCCTAATGTGCTAAGTTGCAATATGCAACTGTAGTTTGGGTTGTTCTTCCCTAAATTCATAACCTTGCACTTGTCCACATTACATTTCATCTGTCTTTGGACGCCCAATCTCCCAATTTTTCAAGGTCCTCTTGTAATTTTTCCCAATCCTCTTGTGTTTTAACAACTTTGAATAAGTTCATGTCATATGCAAATTTGATCACCTCATTTGTTATTCCTATTTCCAAGTCATATATGAATATGTTAAAAAGCAGTGGACCCAGCACAGATTCCTGTGATACTCCACTATGCACCTTTCTCCATTCAGGGTATTGACCATTTAGCCCTACTCTTTGTTTACTATATTTTAAACAGTTCCTAATCCACAACAGTAGACTGCCTCCTATCCTATGACTTTTTAATTTTCTCAAGTGTCTCCCATGAGGGACCTATCAAAGACTTCCTGAAAATCCAGATATACTGTATCAATTGGTTCACCTTTATCTATCTTTATCCTTTATCTTTATTGCTGAACTTTATAAACCGCTCTTCATTACACCAGTCAATAGAAAAAAAAACACAAAAAGTGGACCAGAACCAAAATCGGAAAGAAAACAAATCTGGTCCCAAAATAAAGGGAAAAAACACTATATTAGATTCATATGTTGTAATGTTCGCTATGTAGGGGAAAGGGGAAACCCCTCCAAACAGCAAACTGCTCCTTTTAATCTTTTTAGTGAAGTGTGCAAACCGTGAGAACCTTCAAAAATGGCTACCCAAAGCCAACATGCCAAGAACAACACTTAAAAACCAACAAGGTTTACAAAAATGTACTTAGCTGGCAATCGGAGCTGAAAATCCGTGAAAGCAAGGATGGTCCAATCTGAAATATGAAGAACCAATATGAAACTCCACTGTAAAATAACTTGTGCAGCACTTAAAAGCGCAGCATCCAGAGAGCGCGACACAGCACCGTGTTTCGGGTCAGAAGACCATGTCTCTGGCGTTGCAGCAATGGGTATGAAGTATCAAAATCATTGTAAAATGCTCCTCAAATACAACAGAACACAGATTAGCGCTCTAAGCCTTCCGATCATTCCCTCAGTAGGGATAGCGTCTCCATTACACCAGGGCAGTTTACCGTCAAAAAAATATAAGAGATTAGTGAGACAAGACTTTCCTTGGCTAAATCTATGTTGACTTTCTGGCATTAAACCATGACACTCTACATGTTCAGTAATTTTGTTCTTTAAAATGGTTTCTACCATTTTGCCCAGTACTGACTTGGTGCTCCCCAGTCTGTAGTTTCCCATATCACCCCTGGAATCCTTTTTGAAAATTGACATTACATTGACCACTCTCCAATCTGCAGGTACTACAGATAATTATATTGATAGTTCCCAGATTACAAAAAGTAGGTCTGTAATCTCATATCTCAGTTCTTTCAGCACCCTAGGATGTATGCCATCTGGTCCAGGTGATTTGCTTCTCTTTAGTTTATCAAATAGTTATATTACATCATCTTTCTGATTTCTTGAGATTTGTTACAATTCACCTGATACATCACCTTTAAATATCTTTTCTGGCATGGGCAAGTTTCCTATATCTTCTTCAGTAAAGACCAAAACACAGAATCCATTCAGTCTTTCTGCTATGGCCTTGTCCTCTCAGTGCCAGCAGACAACATTCATTCCAACAACCCACTGGCCTAATGTCATTGCAAACATTCAGAAAAACCAGGCCTTTAGGCCCCAGGCAGGGCAGGGGTATTTTGTAAGATTTGCCAGGAATCAAACCTGAGACCTTGTAAGCCAGAGTCCAGCAGAGACCTGGCAGCTGAGCCTTGAATTCTGCTTAGTTGCAATTCGAGATTCAGAAAACTTGAGCTAGAGATAGCAGAAGGATAACCTTGTACCCTGAGAAGCCCTTTGGACTAGAAAGAAGTATGCCTTATGAGATTCTTTATATAAAGAAGTCTAGCCAGATGCACCCTTGCAGGTTCCATAGTTCTTGGTGGATCTCACCTGCGTCTACTGCTACCCAATTTCTTCCTTTTACTTTTGGTTTATCTTCCCTCCCCCTCCATCACTGTTTCAGCTGCCTTGGGTTTTCCTGCTTCTCCCGTTCCACTCTTACTTAGTATTTCTTTCGGGGACAATTTTGCCAAATGATTGAGTTTTTTGCATACCATGACAAATATGCACCTCACTTCTAAGCCAGGGTATGTGGAGTAACATTTGACGAATTTGGTGAAAACTGATCTCAGTTTCTCAAATTTACTGCTAATGCTCGGCATAGTTCTTGCATCATGCCAAAGAGAGCCTCTCTTTGAGTTTATAAGATGTTATGTGTATGGATAATTTATCAAGGTGTCCTTGGAAGTTCCTCAATTAGGCCTGTGGCACCCAAGACGATGGGAAATAATTCAATATCTTTCTGCCACATTTTCTTGGTTTCTGACTGCATTTCTTGGTACTTGAAGATCTTCTCCCTCTCAATGCGATTCACAGAGTAGTTGCTTGGAACTGACACCTCTATAATCAATGTCATTCTGGTTATTTGCTCCTTAACCACTCCACATTCTACTCGTCAGCTATTATTTGTCTTGAATACATTGACAAGACACCCTATGCTTCCCGCATCCACAAACCTAAATGCCTCCTCGTCACTTTCTGTTCTTGCAAAGTATTTTTCTGATAAAATACAAACTCTCAGGTCTGGCTTCTTAGACTGTCCACCACCTTTGTCCCCCCAAAACCCATCTGTTTGGACTCAGGACCCCATGGAATTGTCAAACAGTCCTGTCACCTCTTTGTCCTACTGCTGGGATTCTTTCTCTCCTATCACTACTCCAGAACTACTTAAGGTATTACAGTCTTCCAGAAAGACGACATTGGTTGCTGACCCAATTCCATCCTCCTGGCTGTCAATCCCAGTGCTGGGCCTTTTTCCTCTCATTTTATCTATGATGAACAACAGTCTATCCACTGGTATATTTCCCAGTTCTTGGAAGCATGCTACCGTCCGACCTATTCGAAAAAATCCCTCTGCAGATTCCTTGTTACCTTTTAATTATCATCTAGTTTCAAACCTCCCTTTTTTATCAAAACTACTTGAAAAGCTTGCTTTCTCCCAATTTTCCACACACCTGGCCTAGGTTCATGCTTTTCAGCCACATCAATCCAGTTTTCATTCAGGCCATAGCACCGAGACTATCCTACTTTCCCTCACCAGTGAATTGCATCAGCACCATGATCAGAGTGACATATCAGTGGTGGTGTCTCTCGACCTTCCTGCTGCTTTCGACTTGGTGGACCGTTCTATGCTCCTTGCTCGCTTCCATGACTTTGGTCTTTGCAGTACACTTTTATCTTGGTTCCACTCCTTTCTCTCTCAGCATTTCTTCTCAGTTTCAATTGGTAACATTTCATCCTCTCCTACCTCTCTTCCCTGTGGTGTTCCTCAGGGCTCGGTGTTGGCCCCCCTGCTTTTTAATATATTCCTCATAACTCTGCTTCTCATTTTTCAGCAACATGGTATATCTTTACACTTCTATGCAGACAGTATTCTTCTTATTCATCATACTAAGCCCATATCCTCAGACTTGTCTTCTCTGAATGATTGTTTGTCTAGCATCTCGAAATGGCTCTTACTTAATTTCCTCCCTGCTAAATCAGCTGCACTCATGGTAATCTTTAGTAGGCCCCCCTCCCTCTTTGGCTCCCTTTTTCCCAGCTTGCTCTATTCCTTTGGTAGATACTGTGCGTTACCTCATTGTAACATTTGACTCATCACTTTCATTTAGAGCTCGTATCTCCTCCGTTGTCCATCGATCCTTCTTTTCACTTTGTCAGATCCATGCTATTCGCCCCTTCCTCGTCTCTGCATCCCTGACTACTTTGCTCCTCTCATTCATAATATCCAAACTGGACAATTGCAACACCAATTATCTTGGTCTTCCACAGTCCCAGCTCCACTGCCTACATTTAGTACAAAATACAGCAATTTATATTTTATCACATGCATCCCGGTTCGGTCATGTCGCTCCTCTTCTGATTTGTTATCACTGGCTTCCCATTGCATCCCGGTTACAATATAAACTTCTGATTACAACGTATTGCACATTACACTCCAGTTCTCTCCAGTATCTGTCTGATCTACTGCTTCCTCTCTCCCCCCATCGCTTCCTTCATGATATCCATGCAAACAGACTCCATCTTCCCTCTGCAAATCAGGCTCATCTCAGCTCCACATGTTCGTCTACTTTCTTTTTTCTGGCCCCTGCATCATAGAACATGCTACCTCAAGCTCTCAGATTAGAATTGTCATTTCCAAATTTTAAGACCATGCTAAAGACTCATCTATTTAACCAAGCTTATAACATATCAGTACCCTGATTCACAGCCCCCAGACCTCTTTCTTTCTTGTGTTTATGAATCTCTACCTTTCCTATAAAATTATTATAGTTCTTTTCTAATTTCTATTTTTATTGTTTTTAAACTTAAACTGCTCTGCTGTGCATTTATTGAAGGGTGGTCAATCAAATTGAATAAACCATAATCCATATCCAGCTTTCTCGCACACAGCTTTTTATTGGTCGGAATGGGAGTGTCCAGGTGATCATAACCTCTTCACTCTTAGTAATTCTTTTGGGGTCATTATCCCAATGCTTTTCGGGCACAGTGATGTTATAGTGCTTACAGATTTTCCAATGGATGAGACGTGCTACTTTATTGAACCTTTCGGTATAGAAATTTTCTGCTATCAGAACTTCACAGCCAGCTATAAGGTGAGTCACCGTTTCCATCTTTTTCTCACAGAATCGACATATGTCTGTTTTGCCAGTTTTTTCAAAGCATACTATAAGCTATCTTGTTCATAAGCCACTGTCCTGCAACTATCAACCTCTCATCCTTCGGTTTCAGTTCACCCCTCCTTAATCATTCATGTGTCTGTTCTTGTTCAATGTGAGGTTTTATGTATTGTTTCTTTACTGTGCTTTGAGTTCACCCTCGCCTCCTTTTTATCTTCAGGCTGCAGGAGGTTTGTTACCCCTCTAGCCTGTCATCTTACCTACATATCTCCAGGTGATCTACCAGGGAACTCAGTGTCTTGGAGCTACCTTGGAAATAATAGTCCAGCACTGATGCAAGGTGGTTGCTTTTTTGGTCCTAATAGTCAAAGGATTTATGGTATCAATTTTGAGAGTTATGCTCCTAAATTGTCATCTGAAAATTTACTAGGGCTGAGTGCCTGAATTATTGCTCCCATTGGACAGTTTTTGCATGTCTGCCGTGTTTGCAGAGATGATCAAGATTATCATCAACAAGCAAAACAATTTTCAAAGTGGCTGCTGCAACTGGAATATCCTAAGAAAGTTATATGTGGGGCTTACTTGAGAGCTAAATTTGCTAATCATTCTCTCTTGCCACAGAAACAATCCCCCAGTGAGATGGGCAAGCAAGTTGTGGTTTTACGATACTCTGATAAAATGAAACAAATAACTCAAAGCGTATATAAGCGTTGCCACGTTTTGGCTTTCCATTCTGTTTTTCAGAATTGTCTGTGTATTGCATTCACATTGGGCCGAAACCTCAGAGATCTTTTAGTACACTCTGATTTTTCTGCACGGATATGTCATCAACAGCACAACACGGACTTTGTGGTCACTGCGTAATGTGCTCAACTTTATCAATAGCTAATGAATGGGCTGATTCACAAACCAATAAGGGGGTTATTCTGAGACACGAATAGCGGGGATGGACGATTTGTGCCGGCGGCAGCCCCTGACTAACCTCCTAGCCGGTTGTGCAGGGAAGTTAGTCGAGGGCGAGGAAGAGGCAGCCTGGGGGCAGAGAGTGGGCAGGCAGTGGGCAATCACCGACCCTAGACATATAGGGCCAACTCTAATGTTGGCCCTGTACATCTAGGGCCGGTGAAATGGCCGGGGAAGTTATTCCACCTCGGAGGTGGAATAATACTCCGCAGTTAATAGCACTTTCCGCAGTTATTCCTCGGAGGTGGAATAACTCTCCTTGGCTTTTTTTTTTTAAGTGGCTCAAGGCACGGAAGGGTCTGGAGGGGCAGAGTTAATTCCCCACAGCCCGATCCTGGCCTTAGCAGGCCAGATCGGGGGTCGGGCTACGGGAATGAATTCCACCATGGCTCCATTCAAAAGCCCTGGCTGAGTTAGCCGGGCTGTGACTGTACATGCAGACTGGGACTGAATTGCAGTCCCAACCTGCACATACATGTCTGTTCATGATTCTGATCAAGTGGGACTAGACATGCCCCGCGGGATCAGAATCGCGATCTCCTTTGTACATCCGGTCAGCCCGGACGTACAAAGGAGATGTACATGCAGGACAGAATCAGGCCCTAAATGTTTTACTCTTAGGCATATCACCGATTGTAATCTTCCTGGGTGATTTATGTGATTATATACCCTTGTTCGAAAGTGTATGTAAGCAGAACCTGCACAAAGTGAAAGCGCGTCTCATTGAGCTTAAGTCACGCTTGCTTAACCATATTACAACAGCACCTATAGTGCAACATTGTTTAGATTTCAATTATGAGTGGCACATTTAAAATGGTTGGTGACTCATTGCAGTAGAGACGTTCACAGCAGGAACATCATACAGCAATTAGCACGTCTTGAACAAAAGTGGATTTTCACTTTGAATGCAGTACAACCAATGGGCTTGAATGAAACCTTGGATTGGATGACAGCAGTTGACGCGATTGGATGAGGTTTGCTTGTATGTTGTTTGCTGCTCCCTTAAATAACCATTAGTGGGTTTGGTTTGTATTCCTGAGGATATTCACCTTAAAAGGGGTTTCAGGGGTGATCCGGTGAGCCTAATGTCAGTACCGGGAAAAATGGTAGAAACCATTATAAAGAACAAAATTACTGAACATGTAGATAGTCATGGCTTAATGGGAGACAGCCAACATGGCTTTAGCCAGAAAGGTCTTGTCTTACTAATCTGTTATGTTTTCTTGAAGGTGTGAATAAACAGATAAACAAAGGTGAGTTGGTTTATATATATTGTATCTGGATTTTCAGAAAGCTTTTGACAAGGTCCCTCATGGCAAAATTAAAAATTCATGGGATAGGGGGCAGGGTACTATTGTGGATCAGGAACTGGTTAAAGATAGAAAGCAGAGGGTAGGGCTAAATGGCCATGTTTCCCAATGGAGAAAGGTGAATAGTGGTGTACCCCAGGGATCTGTGCTGAGTCCACTGCTTTTTAACATTTATTTTATTTTATTTATTTAACAGTTTTTATATACCGCACTATTCATCAACAGTGCGGTTTACATTAAACAACATACTTCCTAGACAGAATAAAACTGACATAGGTTTACAGATAACAGGGAATATAAACTGGGTATGAACAGGGGAAAACTATATACATTTAAACAGGTAACATTGTGGCTTGATATTTACAGAAAAGCAGCACTTTCCGCAGTTCTATTATCTATGTTCTGGGTTATAACTGTGTGAGAGGCAATTAAGGGTGGTCAGGCGGAAGGCAATGCTAAGGTAAGTAAGGTAGGTTGAAGTGCAAAGTGAATAAATGGTGCTTAATGGCCTTTCTAAATTGAATCCCTGATTGATCTGATGCTGGGGGGGGGGGGGGGGGAGGGAGTTTGTTCCAGCATTTGGGAGCATAAGACACAAAAGCTCTGTTAGTAGTTAGTTGAGTCCATTTTGTGGAATTACTAGGCGTAACTAGTGTGTTTTCGGCTATTAGTCTCCTGGATCTATTGTTTGGTGCTTGGGTGAGGAGATTTGAAATCGATGCAGGGGATATTTTATTAATGGCCTTGAAAGTGATGAGGAGGGTTTTATATAATATTCTGCAGCTTATCGGGAGCCAGTGTAGATCCATTAGGATCGGTGTTATATGATCTCTCTTTGAAGCTCCGGACAAGATGCGGGCCGCTGCATTCATCGCCAGTTGAAGAGGACTCTTTCCGGGCTGCGGCGGCAAATCCTGTGAGGGGCTCAGCACCACCCCATTGCTCAGATCCGCCGAAGACCTTGACAGATCCGCCAAAGCCAAAGACGCCACCATAGGAGAGAAGAACGCCGGAATCGAAGCCTGAGTCAGACCAGCTGCAGGTGAAGAGGCCTCGGGGGGTTTTGCTGCTCATTGTTTCCTTTTCTTCCCCATATGGTCAAACCAGGCTCGCGGAGCTCAGACCTCTTATTTTCACACCGATCAACATCTCAAATCCCGACTACTCAGCATTAATGAACTGCTTCAATGCAATAACTGACTGGCTCCTCAATCAGAACATGAGAATACATTTCAAAAAACCGAAGTCCTCATAGCCACAAGAAACAAGCGCTTTTCTCCCCCACCGACCCTCAAAGTAAGAGACGCAGAACTTCCAATCAAGGCCACCATAAGGTATCTGGGTGTGATACTCGATCAACAACTTAATCTTAAGGAGCATATAAAAAGCACCGTAAGGACAATTTACTACAAGATAAAAACACTGCGCCACCTGAGACCCATGCTGGAGACCAAAGAGTTCCGTACAACTTTCCAAGCAATAGTCACACCTCACGTCGACTATGCGAATATCATTCTGCAAGGCCTCCCCAAGAATACACTAAGTGAGGGGAGATATGATAGAGGTCTATAAATTATTCAATGGAGTGGAACGGGTAAACTTAGATCGATTGTTTACGCCATTAAAATATAGAATGACTAGGGGACCTGCAATGAAGCTACAATGTAACCTATTTAAGACTAACAAGAGAAAATATTTTTTCACTCAACATGTAATCAAACTCTGGAATTCGTTACCGGAGGATGTAGTAAAAGCTGTTAGCGTAGCTGGCTTTAAAAAAGGTTTGGACATGTTTCTGGAGGAAAGGTACATAAACCATTGTTAAAGGGGATCCAGGAAATCCACTGCTTGCTCCAATACAAGCATTGTGGAACCTGTGTCTTTTGGGGAAACTGCTAGGTACTTATGACCTAGATTGGCCACTGTTGGAAACAGGATACTGGGCTTGATGGACCTTGGCCTGACCCAGTATGGCATATCTTATGTTCTTAACTGTTTGATAAGTCCTGATGCAGCCCTAAGAGTTACTGGGTGAAACCTGAGTAAACTCTATGTCTCACAGCACAGATTCTTCTGAAGATTACAACTTAAGGGGTGTTCAGTTAAGTGTTTTCAGTTTCTTTTAAATGCATTTAAAAAATTGTAAAACAGTTATGGAAGCCTATCAATGAAAATTAGGGTCCAATTGCAGTGCATTGGAGTCAACTAGGATTTACACCAGTTGATGTTAAAGTTTGCTGTGGTTACAGTTACCAGCTGGTCACAGAGCCTACTACTGAGGCTTGCGTATAGGAATCTGTTGGTCTATTTTTGTTTTGAACAATAATTGTAAGTTTTATTATATCAATAAGTTTTGGCCCTCAGGGTCTTATAATATTTTTTTCTACACAGTAGCTCTTTTGTTTTATTAATTATTAGTTGTTGTAAGAGTTACACGGAGTAATTTAGAATTAGTAGAATACCCAGATAATCATGGTACTTATCAGGATAATGGTGATTTTCAGTTATCTAGATAGCTTGGGCCATAGAAAAGGCTGACCTAAGTTACTGTCTGGATAACCTATCAGGATAGCTGCTGAGAATTGCCACTAATGGATAAGTGCTACCTACCTTTATCCTGATAGTGGCCACACAGTCCAGATATTCTGTGGCAACCCTTATCTGGATAATGCCACTGTGGTGTTTAAATATCCAACCTTTTGGGGGGTCCCAAGATGGCGGTGAAGGAGCAGACACCGAAATAAGAGGTCTGAGCTCCGCGAGCCTGGTTTGACCATATGGGGAAGAAAAGGAAACAATGAGCAGCAAAGCCCCCTGAGGCCTCTTCACCTGCAGCTGGTCTGACTCAGGCTTCGATTCCGGCGTTCTTCTCTCCTATGGCGGCGTCTTTGGCTTCGGCGGATCTGTCAAGGTCTTCGGCGGATCTGAGCAATGGGGTGGTGCTGAGCCCCTCACAGGATTTGCCGCCGCAACCCGGAAAGAGTATTGTGGAGAGGCTGTCTGCAGGGGATTCCCTGGTGTTCCGGGATTCGGATGCAGGTGGGGGCATCTCCGCGAAACGGAGCTCGAGTTGTCCTGGGGTTCCATCTGGAGGAGGAGAAGTGGTGCAGACAGATGGAACAGGCGGAGGGGTTGACCCAGTGTCTTTTGGGTCCCCTGCAGCTCTGGGAGCCACGGTGCTGACGAGTTTGAAAAAAACGGCAATTGTTACATTAGATAGCTTATGGGAAGCTATCTCAGCCCTACAGAAGTCCCTGCTGCCTGTTGTGGGGGTTTTATTTCAGGAAGTGTCTGTGTTAAAAGTTCAGAGTGGAGTTTTGGACTCTAATTTGGCAGAACAGACCACTAGAGTGACACGGCTGGAAGCCCAAGTGGAAGAGCTAAAGAACTTGGGAGACACTCAGGCCAAGGATCGTCTGATTGCAGTTTGGCGTATGGAGTTTCTGGATAATCAACTTAGGAAGAACAACTTGAGGTTTTTAAATTTCCCTAGATCTCCTCTGCTGGATTCTATGGTACTGCTCCGCAAGTATCTTACTGAGGTACTTCTCATGCCCTCTGACTCAATACCTCCAATTGTTCGTGCCCAATAGGTATCTATTTCTTCTGGTTTGGAGAGCAGGGAGAAGGGCTCCGAAGGAGCTGCGGTGAATGACCAGTTAGATCTTTCAGACTTTTTGGAAGGTTCCTTGGAGGTAGTGACCAGTCGTGCTACTCTTCTGGTTTCATTTGCATTTGAGTCCGATCGAAATTCTGTCTTAAGATTATATTTCCTTAAAATGTCTGTTTCTCAATTTATAGGGTCAAAAATATTGATTTTTCCAGATTTATCAAGGGATACCCAAAAAAGAAGGAGAGAATTCTTGGCATTACGCCAGAGGACTCTCGATTTGGGTGTGCAATTTAAGTTGAAGTACCCATGTAAATGTGTTGTGTTACATAATACTAAGCAATTTCTTTTTGAACCCCAACAATTGATTGTATTTCTTCAGGGAATGGAACGGGCTGGGGTGTGAGTCCCTTACCGGCTGCCATTTATTAACATCTGTGCTCCTGATAAGGTCTATTATATATGATCTTTGGTTTATTTCTTTTTATTGTTTTCTTTTTTCTTGGGACTGTATTGTGGGTTTTGTTACTTTGGGGTCTATACCAGGTGGTTGTTATTTTCTTAAATTGTGGTGTGTAATGTGTTTCTGTATTCATCCATATTCAGTTTGTTCTGGATTATATTGGAAAATTAATAAAGATTAAGTATAAAAAATATCCAACCTTTTGAAATTAGAGCCTTATATTATCAGTAATGACTGGACCTCATGCACCAATTTCTGTCATGATGAAACAGTATCTCTCATTTGCCCGAAACAATGCTAAATTTCTAGTGTAAACACAGATATTCAGGTGAACTACCAACATTCCCCCTTATCATGCCACAAGGAAGAAACTGCCCTTCTCTAGCCAGACTGCAAAAAAGCTGTCATTTTGCACCTAGAGCTGACTAAAGATTAGACATAAAACTATTTCTATAGACACAAAGGAGCCTATGTAATACATTTTAATGTGCATATTAAGTTGCTTCCTGTGCATGCCCAAAACAGCATGCTATGCAATAAAGCCTTAACATACATATTAAAGAGGCCTGGAAAGTCATTGGCATATCTGTACATGTAAATAAAGGCATATCATATTCAAAGGAGGATTTAATGTGTGTAAGGTACACAGCATGTTGTTGACTTTTTATATGTTTTTATAGTGTTTTGTAATTTTTTAAATCTTTTTATTGCCTGTAATTTTGATGACTTTTATATCAGATGTTTTCTGAATTTCATTATGGGCCTCTGGGCATGGTGAACTATAAAGTTGAATAAATAAATAAACTAGATTATTTTAGGGGCATGTTTAGTAAACCATGCTACTGGGTAGCTTGGGGTTTAGTGTCTACCAAGTGTGCCATGCTGACATTTAGTGCAGGTTGCTACACTAAAAATCCCACATTAACCTGTTAGCACACGCGTGGATAGGGACAGGGTGGATTAGGGGCACGACATGGGCACTGATGGCACATCATGGCAAGTGCGGCCTTAGACATGTGTAATCCGAGACACTTGTCATTAGTATGGGTACACTTACTGCCGCCTCACTGGATGATGGTAAGGATGCCCATGTGCAGTAGGTATGACCTAATAGAAACACTGATCTGCACAAACTATGCCCAGAAGATTCTCCCTTCATATCTGTGACTATCTTGAGTATACACATAGCACAGCAGAAGAGAACCAATAAATAATACACAATAAAAAATTAAAAAGTCAGGATAATCTTATATTTAATTAAAAACATTTATTGTATGAATTACAAACATTGATTAAAAGCAAATATCACATAAAGGTTGCATCAATGCTGGATAGATCGCTTAGATATTAAAATATGACCTAATCCATAGCCAACATGTTTCAGCGATTGCCTGCCTCAGGGGAATGAATTAACCACTGTTGACGCACTTTACAGTGACCAGTGAATGATGGAAGGATGACCCTGGAAACAAAGGGAAATAAAATCAGCCAAGAGAAAGTAAGGAAAAGGAGGAACAAGACTTACACTTTCGAAGGTGAGGATTCACCATCACTTTAGAGGTTTGGGCTTGAAGAGAATACTATCCACCTACATAAAAATATGCAGAGGCTCTTTACCATCATGCACATTGAGTGCACACCGTGGTTAGCGCGGGCCTTATTAGCACGCACTAATTGTGAATGCTGTTATTAGCACGGGTGCACTTACCGTCACCTCAATAAATAGTGTTAAGAGCAGCTGCTGTAATCGATGCTGCATGGTGAGGTGCTTTCAACCCCGTTAACTGCATGGGGCCTTGCTGGGAATGCCCCCAATGGTTAGCATGGTTGGCCACACCTTCACCACTTATTTTTGGTACAAACGGCTCATTAAGATGCTGACTCTTAGCCAGTTTAGTAAACATGCCCCACTGTCTCTTGTGCAGATAGCACAGGTTCACTTGCCACTTTCAAAATAGGAGGCTATGAGCACATTCACACTACCGATAACTTCACTTACCACATGATAAAGTATTTTTCTGTTCAGTAAAGTCTACAGGAACATGTTGGGAACACTTCCAATAGTTAACATATTGGCTTTGCACTTACTCATGTTAGTAATTTCAAATAACACACGAAAAGAGCAAAACTTTACCATGCTTTGGTAAAAGGGCTCCATAAAATCCACGTAAAACATAAAATGAATATCAAATTTTAAAAAATCAAAGACTATGAGATAGATTTTTATTATCTGTCCCAATTAGAGTGTATACTGCACTTTCAAAAGCAGATCCACTCTTCAATAAATAGTAAGAAAACCAGTTCCAGTTTTTAGTTGTTAAAATCTATGATATAATGAAAAATAATATATTATCTTAATTCAAGGAAGTCAATTTTCTTAATAAATGACATTATGATAAAATGAGGAAATTAGAAAAATCTAAAAGGAGTGGATACCAGAATCTAAAGTTTGGATGAGGTGTTGACATTTAGAAAGGTAAAAAAAAAAGAAAATTGATGGCTAGCATGGTTTAATGATTTATTTATTTATTTTATTTATTTAGATTTTCTTTTATACCGCGCTATTCAACATCAGTGCAGTTTACATGAAACATAAAACGTACACGTTGCATATAATGAACTGTGCTTACAAAAAACAGGATATAAAACTGGGATAATTTGGGGTAACTATTTGATGAAGTGGAAGAGGCGGTGAAAGCCAAAAGAGCATCTTTCAGAAAATGGAAAGAGACCCTAATGAAGAAAATAGGAATGAGCAAAAGCTCTAGCAAGTTAAATGTAAAAATGAAATAAACATAAAGCATGACAGCGGAAAAAGACCATGTGGCCTATCTAGTCTGCCCTTCTATATCAACTACTATAGTCTCTTTTTTCCTTTAGAAATCTTCTGTGTTTGTCCCATGCTTTCTTGAATTCAGATAATGTCCTCGTCTCTACTACCTCCCCTGGGCAGGCCTACAGAGACTTTGAAAAGAGGTTTCTTGTAAAGGCTAGAACTAATATTAACAACTTCTGAAGTACACCCAAATCAAAATACACATGAGGATGTGAGTCAGACCACTGGATGACCAAGAAGTAAAAGGATGGCACAGGGAAGATACGGTAATATCAGAAAAATGAAAGAATTTTTGTTTTGCCTCAATCTATCTCAAGGAGGTTGTTAAGGTCATACGCATATCAGAAACCTAAAGCATATCACTGCAAGTCTAGAAGATGTAATACTTCAAATTGAAAAAGCTCAAGAGCAATAAATCACCAGGGTCAGATGGTATTCAACCTAGAGTATTAAAAGAGCTCGAACATGAACTTGCCATTTTATGACCAGTAATATGTAACCTATCATTCCAACCACCCACGTTACTTGAGGATTGAAGGGAGGCTAATTTTAAAAATGTCTGGGGGGGAAATCCAGGAAACTAAAAACTGCTAAGCCTGATTTTGGGTAAAAGAGTTGAAGCTATACCAAGAAACCAAAGGGGGTAATATTTAGCTGCAGCAGTCAGCATTTTTCTTAAACATGGATAAAACATCTGGATATTCAGTAGCAGTATCCAGATTTTGGCCAGCAATGAACATCTGGATTTAGTGGTTGGCACTGGTGTTATCTATACAGTGGAGGATATAGTGTACAGTGCTGTGTATATGTTCATTTATTAACTTTATCTTTTGGTTATATCTTGAGGTTTTGTACCCCTTGGGCTGAAACGCGTCGGGGTCTGGTTTGACAATAAAGAGCCTGCCATCTATCAAACTGCTGGTTTGTTGTTTCTGCCATCCGCCTGGCCAGAATGAACAAATGAAAGATGAAATGCTAAAAGAAATCAGGGAAGATAATAAAAGTTACAACACACTAATAATAATGGGTGATTTTAATTACCCCAGTATCAACTGGGTCAATGTCACATTAGGACATGCTATAGAGATAATGTTTCTAGATGAAATAAATGACTGCTTCAAGGAGCAGCTGGTTAATGAACAGACAAGAGGGGAAACTATTTTGGACCTAGTCCTTAGTGGAATACAAGATCTGGTGCAAGAGATAAGGGTTTTAGGGCCACTTGGCATAGTGATCATAGCATGATTGTCTTTGATTTAATAAATGGAAGAAAGAAGGCAAGGAAATCCACAGTACTACCTTTTAACTTTCAAAAGGGAGACTATGATAACATGAGGAAATAAAAAACTAAATGGAGCAGCTGCCAAGATTAAAGATTTACCTCAAGCATTTGCATTGTTTAAAAGTACTATCTTGGATCCCCAGACCAGATGTCTTCCATACTTTAAGAAAAGTGGAAAGAAGGTCAAAAAACATCCAGGATGGTTTCAAGGTGAGATCGGAGAGGCTGTTGTTGCCAAAAAAAAAACATCCTTCAGGAAATGGAAAAAGGACCCTAATGACAAACACCAGCAACAACATAAGCATTGGCAAGTTAGATTCAAGGCACTGATAAAGCAGACAAAGAGAGAATTTGAAAAGAAGCTTGCCCTGGAAGCAAAAACGCATTATAAAAACTTTTTCAAGTACATCCATAGCAAAATACCTGTGATAGAGTCAGTTGGACCATTGGATGATGGAGAAGTAAAAGGGGCACTAAGGGAGGACAAGGCCATAGCAAAGAGACTGAATGAATTCTTTGCTTTGGTCTTTCCTGAAGAAGTTACCTCTGCCTGAAATGGTATATAAAGATGATATAGCGGAAGAATTGAAAGAAATATCGATAAGCGGGGAGGATGTATTAGAACTGTTTTATAAACTGAAGAGTAGCAAATCACCTGGACCAGATGGTATACATCCAAGGGTATGGAAAGAACTGAAATATGACATTGCAGTCTTACTATTAGTAATCTATGAACTATCATTAAAATCATCTGTAATACTTGAGGATTGGAGAGTGGCCAATGTAACTCCAATTTTTAAAAAGGGTTCCAAGGGTGATCCTGGAAACTACAGACCGATGAGCCCGCTGTTAGTCCTGGGTAAATAGTAGAAACTATTATAAAAAATAAAATTATTAAACATATAGCTAGCCATGGTTTAATGGGAGAATAAGCAGGTTGAAAAAGGTGAGCTGGTTGATAAAGGTCCTCATTACAGAACACGGGTTGTAATCTGCCTAAACTCTATTCTCCCACCAGCTCTTCTGTGCTTCAGGACGGGAAGAGCCGGCGGGGGACAGAGCAGGGGTGCGCCGCCCGGCAGCACATACAGGGCCGATTCAGGTCACAGCGCTGTACATGCTGCCAGGTCTGTTGGGGCATGCTGCTTAGACCACTTCAGAGGTGGTATAGGCATCATTTTTCAGAGAATAGGGGCAGGGGAGCCACCCTGGGGCAGGGACTGGGTGCGAGAATGTCCCCGCCACCCGATTCAGGCTGCGGGAGGTTAGTCATGGGTTGTGCAGCTTGGATTTTGGAGTCTGGAGCCACAGATGTCTGAGATGCCTGCAGGAAGGATGACCCCTCAGGCAGGAGGGGCATACCGGGCCGTCCTGGGCCATATTCTGGCTCCCGAGGGAACATTTTGTTCCTTCAGACCAGAATCGGGTCCTAATGGCCCTATCTTCAGCGGGGACATCTGGACTGCCCAGACGTCCTGCTACCAGAATTGGGCTCATAGTGTATATGGATTTTCAGAAATCCTTTAATAAGGTCCCTCAAGAGAGACTCTTAGCGAAATTAAAAAGTCATGGTGTTCGAGGCAGTGTAGTACTGTGGATCAGTTCAAAAGTTAGAAAGCAAAGAGTAGGGCTAAATGGCCAATTTTCTCAATGGAGAAAGGTGCATAGTGGAGTACCCCAGGGATCTGTGCTGGGCCAGCTGCTTTTTAACATAAATGACCTAGAAATAGGAATAACGATTGAGGTGATCAAATTTGCAGATGACACTAAATTATTCAAAGTTGTTAAAATACAAAAGGAATGGGAAAAATTGCAAGAGGACCTTGATAAATTTATAGACTGGATGCCCAAATTGCAGATGAATTTAATATAGACAATTGCAAAGTTAGGCACCAAGGAAAGAACAACGCAAACTATGGTTACATGATGCAAGATACCACCTTAGAAACCACCACCCAGGAATGCGACCTAGGCGTCAACATGGATAATATGTTGAAACCTTCTGCCCAGTGTGCAGCGGAAGCCAAGAAAGCATGGCCAATTCTGCATGGCTCATGGAAAAGGTACTATGCACCACCTCATCACCAGACAGGGAGACCTGGACACATACAGTACCCCCACCTCATTTATATCTCCCTCCAACAGCCCTGCTCCCCTCAGCAGGAGAAGTACACCCCCACTTGCGACCTTAGATGTGCGCTCATAAACACCCGTTCCATCCGTAAAAAATGGCCGGCCATAACTGACTTGCTAGCCACCCACAAGCTCGACATCCTATGCGTTACTGAGACATGGATGTCAGCCTCGGATTCTGTTCTCTTCCATCAATATGTGCCCCCCTAATTTCTCTATCCACTCATGTCACAGGACCGACCGAAAGGGTGGAGGAACACTTATCCTGACCAAAGACAACCTTCAATTTCAGTTAATCACCTCCAATAGCACCCCTCACCTCGACTACATCTCCATAGCAAATAAACACTGCACCATCAACTTGATATACAGAGCACCGTCCGCATCACCAGATGACCTTTCCACAATCATTGACCTTGCTGGCAACCCCAGCAAATCACTTACTGCAAACTGGGTACTGGGTGATTTTAACCTCCCTGCCCTTCAAGACACCCAATACGAGGCCTTCCTCAACGCCCTCAAAGCACTGGGCTACACCCAACTGGTCAACTCCCCCACCCACATCAAGGGAAACATGCTTGACCTTATATTCGCACCACAAGCAGCCACCCACCCCTCACACAAGATCGATCTCTCACTAAGATCAATGCCATGGTCTGATCACAGTCTAATCAGATTCTCAATGCCCTCTCACTCCATGCCCAATAACTCCCCTACTGCAATCGTACCGCCTACTTCAATTTCCAAATGTTACTGCCCTTTTAACAAAGAAGAGATCCTTGAGAGAGCTCAGCCCCTCTTGGAACCACCAGAACAAAACCTGGAAGACATGCTATCCTTATGGAGCAAGAGTCTCAATGCTGTAATCGAGGCCCCCTCCAGCAACAAAATGTCTGGCAAAAGGAAGTATTCACCTGACCTAACGGCTTCCCTCCGTCAACTTAGGCAGCTTGAAAGACGATGGCGCCGATCAAGGACAACCGAAAACCACGACGCCTACACCACCCATCTAGATGCCCACAGAACTTCTGTGTCCACAAGAATGAAGCAGTACCACGCAGAGATCTTATAATGATCCATAAACAAACCACATGAGCTCTTCAATCTTGTAAAAACACTGGCAAAGGAACCTTCCCCCAGCCAATCTAAGCTCCCAGACCCACAGGATTACGCAGATTATCTACAAGCCAAAACGAACCAATCTACCACTCCCTCAAGATCTCAAACCCCTGATCGATCCTCAAGATCTCAAACCCCTGACTGATCCTCCTTACCTCTCACTTCATCCTCCCCCCATCAATTCCAGTAGATACCCAACATACTATCACTTCCTTCTCCCCCCCAACTGTAAAGGATATCCAAGACATCATCACGACTATAAATACCACCACAGCACCAAACGATCCTTGCCCCGCACACTGGATAAAAGCCCTACAGACCGAGCTTAGTCCTTTTTGTCCAAAATGATAAGCACCTCACTCCTTTCTGGAACCTTCCCTCAGAACCTAAAGCAGACATCAATAAGACCGTTGCTGAAAAACAGTAAGCTTGACCCCGCTAAGATGGACTCTTACAGGCCAATATCCAGCATCCCTCTCCTAGCCAAAATTATGAAAAAGATAGTCCAACAGCAGTTGACACATCATATCGAAACAAACGCACCCCTTGACCCTTGCCAGCACGGGTTCAGGGAGTCACATGGAGTGGAAACCTTGCTGACAACCTTATTTAACACCCTAACCACTGGACGTGACAATACTAGACAAGGCTTTGCTCTCATCTTCCTTGACATCGCAGCAGCCTTTGACTCAGTCAGCCACAAGCTACTCCTTTCCCGCCTTTCAGATAAGGGCATCAACGGGAGTGCACTCGCCTGGTGCGCTTCATATCTGAACGACAGATGGCAACATGTACGCTCCGGCCCATCCATGTCCGCTCCATTCCCACAAGAGAAAGGGGTTCCACAAGGATCGTCACTCTCAGCCCTATTATTCAATATCTATATGCAACCCATCTGCAACCTCATCTGGTCATTCAACATTAACTGCCTAGTATATGCTGATGATGTCCTAATGTTTACCCCAATATCTACAATTCGACCAGACCTATCCCAGCTTTCAATATGCTTCGACGCCGTCACAGACTGGTTACAAGCTCAAGAACTCAAAATAAACTTCAAAAAGACAGAGGTTCTCTTCATCAGCAGAGATCAGTCTTTCACCCCACCCTCATCACTCAAGGTCCGCAACGCAGAACTCATTTCCAAGACGACGATTCGATACCTGGGCGTAACACTCGACCAGCGTCTTGACATGCAAGCCCAGATAGGCAATACCGTAAGGGCAATTTACCTTAAATTAGGACTCTATGCCACATAAAATCGATTCTAGAACCGAATGACTTCCGAACAGTCTTTCAGACCCTAATTATGCCTCATTTTGATTACGCCAACTCCATCCTGCTCGTCCTCCCAATGAGCTCACTAAACCCCTTGCAGCTCGCGATGAATGCTGCAGCCAGAATACTCTACGGAGCATCAAGAAAAGACCATATCACCCCCATCCTAAAATATCTGCACTGGCTCCCTGTCCACTGTAGGGTCACCTTCAAGGTCCTAACAATGACATTCAAGGCAATCAATAGAAGCACAGCTATCTCCCTATCAGACCTTGTACACCCCACCCCCTCAACAGATCAAGGAGATCAATAGCCTGCAACACCATACTTCTTCCAAAAGCCATCATCAAATGCTCCAAGACTACGAGAAAGCGTGCCTTTGCACTTTATGCACCCGCTCGCTGGAACGCCCTCCCACCAGACCTCCGCACTATAACCAACCTCCCCCAGTTCAGGAAGGCACTCAAACATCACCTCTTCCTGCAACACTTCTCCAACTCTGACAACATCACCTAGCCTCCCCCCCTCCCCCAAACATCACCTCTCCTCCTACACCTCTCCAGTTTTGACAACATCACCTAGCCCTCCCTACCCCCACCCATAGCAGCTCTCACAGAGTAACTTCTCTCGCACTACCATCAGGGCACCTAAACCCCCGACAACCCTGCCCCCAACAACCCCCAATCAACAATACAAATTTGTAGATGTACGTAACTGTATCTCGTACATATTGCCAAATATCCCGTGTCACCCTTATACTAATCTGTAAATAGTGTACATAGTTCACCTGTTCACCATGTTTATTTTCCCTGTTCATTGTAAGTTCAATGTTTGTTCTACATTGTTCAACTTTTGTTACTTGTGAACCGCGCTGATGATAAATAGTGCGGTATAGAAAAACAATAAAATAAATAAATAAAATAAAAATAAAAAGAAAGCAAATAGAATACTATGATCATAAGGAAAGGAATGGAGAATAAAAACAAGGATATTATTGTTCCACGGTGTGACCGTACCTTGAATATTATGTGCAGTTCTGATCACCATATCTTAAAAAGGATATAGCTGAATTAGAAAAGGTACAGAGAAGAGCCACCAAAATGGTAAAGGGGATGGAAGAATACCTCTATCAGGAAAGGCTAAAAAAGTGGGGCTCTTCAACTTGCTAAAGAGACGGCTGAGAGAGGATATGATAGAGGTCTACAGATTCATGAATGGAGTGAAACAGGTAAACGTAGATCATTTGTTTTACACCATCAAAAAGTAGAAAGACTAGAGGACATACAATGAAGCTATAATGCAACCCATTTAAGACTAATAAGAGAAAATATTTTTTTACTCAACACCTGATCAAACTCTGGAATTTGTTACCAGAGGATGTAGTAAAAGCTGTTAGTGCAGCTGGATTTAAAAGAGGTTTGGACAAATTTCTGGAGGTAAAGTCCATAAACAGAGGACTGGGGAAATCCACTGCTTACTCCTGGGACAAGCATTGTGGAACCTGGGAACCTGCCAGATACTTGGAAAACAAGATACTAGGCTGGATGGACCTTGGTCTGATCTAGTAAGTCATTTCTTATGTTCTTAAAAAGATCTTGGAGCTATTGTGGCTATTTACAATGAAATTTTAAACCCAGTTTGACATGATGCTCAAAAAACCAAAGAGAATATTAGGGATTGTTAGAAAGGAGATGGAGAACAAAGCAGAAGATCATTATCCCTGTGTAGATCTCTGGTTCAACTGTACCTTGAGTATTGTGTGCAGGTCTTCCTGCCTGCATCTTACAAAGGATATAATGGAACTAGAAAAGATTCCGAGAAGAGCAACAAGAATGATAAAGGGGAAAAACTATTTCTCATATGAAGAAAGGTTAAGCTGATTAAGGCTCTTCAGCTTGGAGAAAACACAACTGAGAGGGGATTTGATAAGCATATATAAAATCATGAGTGGGGTGGAATGGTTCAAAAGGGGACAGTTGTTTGATCTTTTAAACAACATAAAAACAAGGGGACACTCTGCGAACCAGCAGATTGAAAACAAATCATAAAGAATTTTGTTTTCCTGCAGCACGTAAGTAAGCTAGGGAATCTGTTGCTGGCAGATATGGTCAAGGCAACTAACACTGTGCGATTCAAAAGTGAATTGGACAAGTTCCTGAAGGAAAAGTCCATAAAAAGTGATTAATTAGGTAGATCTGGGAGAACCATTGCACATCCTTGGAAATGAACTATTAGGATGAGATGTACTTTCTGCCGTTGGCCCGTTTATTGCTACCCAGACTGGCCACTGTCAGTGACAGGATGCTAAACTCAATGAACCTTGGCGTGAGTCAGCATGGCTTCTTATCTTGTGTTTTTATGTTCTTATATTCTTCACGTAATGGATAATTCAGATATCAATTGCTTAAAAACAATCTCATGTAAATGCCTTTTGAATATCGGGCTCATGATGTGTCTCAAAGAAAATACAACAATGAGCAAAACTCAAAAAGGAAGCAACTCCAGACAGATACAGCAGTATCATCCTTGAAATTGATCCTTTAAATGCCAAGAGATGCCAGAAAACCTACAAACTTACCCATGGAGGTCACATCTAGTATCTGTCTGCAGTATTCACTTAGAGTTACCACTTTCCTGCAATGTGGACTGCCTCTTAATGTTATCATTTCTGCATTGAGACCAACATGCTCCAAGGACAAATATTTATTGAGAATACCCGAAAAATGCTGAAAAAAACCCTTGAAGGACTTAAGAAATGTTTGATTAAAAAATGGGCCCATCTAAAAAAATAAGGGAGAGAAGTTAAAAGTCAACTTTTATGATTAATTCAGAACTACAAAATATCGATAAAATAGAAAATGCACCATAGACCTATTATAAGACGGCTTGATATAATATGGGATCACTTATAATGTGTTCAAAGGCTGGGCTTACATACAGTGTAAGTGAGCCCATGTTATATCAAGTCCAGCAATTCTTTTCATAAGTTCCTTCTAGGTTCCTATCATGGCTCTTGATGTGATAACATCAGCAGAATAAAAAAAGTTAAAGAGCCTCAGCACTCAAACCTTTGCCAGTCTCTACTGAGTTCCACCCTCACAAGTTGACAGGAGTCTGAGAGGGTGGGACTTGGCAGAGGCTGACAGAGGCTTGCGTGCCAGGGCTTTTCTGCATAGTTCTTTGACTTTTCTCAATGTTGTCATTGACACCACAACAAAAACCTGCAAGGTACATATGAAGGGAGCTATTAGGCCTGATATAACTTGGGCCTACTTATAATGCAGACCATATTTTTTTATCTCCTTGCCCACATTTTAATGGGTCTACAGTGTACATCAAAAATAATGCACAGATAAAAAAGTAAATAGAAAATAAAAATGATCAATGAATACTGCCCAAAATAAAATAAAAGCGGATAAAAATATAAAAATAAAAAAATAAAACACTAAAAATTGTCCGTTATCTGTTCCTATAATTCAAAATACTCCCTTAGTCAAGATTTTATAAAGGTTCTGGGCATTACACTAGATTCCTTTCTCTCTTTTGACAACCCAGTTTCTTTATTGGTTAGAGTAGTGCGATAGCTGTGTTAGCCCATTTTAATGGTAGTTAACTAGAACTAACTTAATACATTTTTGGACTAGCATTCGAAGGTTAAAACCTTCTTCTTCAGGTCAGGACACCTTTCTTCTCTCTGCATAAAATCCACTCAGACCATTATTCGATTTTAAAGATCTTCAATATCTCATGCATGTTCATATCTTCAATAGGCTTGATTATTGTAATTCCCTCTTACTGAGCTACATTCAGATCCAAAGAATATAGACAAAGCATTGCGGTCAGACTCCTTTATGACTGAAAATAAGTGCTGAGCTCCATACTTTTCCCCCCACCTGAAAGCAACCCCATTTTTACTAACATTTGAAGCTCCTAAATTTAGGAGCTGATAGAAATATTGAGCAAATATCTTGGGACCCAGCCTTAATAAAATTTCAAAGATACCAATTTAGAAGTCTAATTCTCAAAGATAGGAGCCTAGATGCTTTGAATATTGCATTCCAAAAGACACATTTTACAATGGGACATCCAAGTGCATTCTGGGACTTCAAAGCCAGAACATCTGGAAAAACCACAGGCATGTGCAAGTTGGGGCATGGCTTCAGAAACGTGGATGTGCCCAATATGGATGTCTATAGAGACATCTACATAGACATCCCAAGATTAGCATCTCAGAATATGGACGTCTAATAGCATAATGATTAAAGTAGTGGGTTGGGAGTGGGGTTGTCAAGGTTCAAATCCCAGTGTGGGTCTTTGTGATATTATACTAGTCACTTACTTTGCCATCTTCTCTACACTCTCTGGATGTTTTAAGGCCAAAAAAGCTCTTTCCTGATGCCTATTTGTGCCTGCAGCAGGTGTAAACGTGGATGTGCCTGCAGACATACCCTTGGTGCCTGATATCAAACAGAGACATGCAAGTCCCTAGCACCTTTACCACACTCCTTTGCCAACTTGGATGTCCCTGTACTGGAGTTGTCTGTAAAACATTGCTTGTAGATAGAATACAGAGACGTTTCCATGATTTTGCCGTCTACATGCACATCTTCAGACATCCTACATCATGACTAAGCCTTTTAAAATGATGCCAAAATGTTTTTTTAAAAAGTCCTTAAAGGTTTTTTTTAGTGTTTTTGGGTATTGCAATCAAAGATTTGTCCTTTGAATGCATCAGAACTGATGCGTAAGTTTAGATGGGCGCACCAGCATTAGGAGGTGCCGGTGATTACTGCAGACAGAGGCTGGAAGCGTCTTCCACAGGCAAGGTTCCTAGCATCTCTAGGCATTCAGAGGATCAATTTTAAGGATGCTGTTTTTGATCTGAGTCGCTTCCTTTTTGTATTTTGTCTTCTGGGAGGGAGGGGGGGTGCCCATGGTTCAGGATAAAGTATCCTTGAAGGATACTAGCAAAACAGGGAAGCCAGGACATCCTGATAGAGAGGATCCAATAAAGCTAAAAGCAACGCAGGTGCATTTAATAAAAAATCAAAGTTGAAAGATTCAAAATTAACCCTGTCATCAAATAGCCAGACTGTTAATATAATCGAAAAACCAACTTGGAAATGCCTGTATGCAAATTATAGAAGTCTAAAAAATAAGACGGGAGAGTTAAAATATATAGCAATGAATGAAAGGTTAGATATAATTGGCATTTCAGAGACCTGGTGGAAGGAGGATAACCAATGGGTCACTGTGATACCAGTCTACAAACTGTATCACAATGATAGGGTAGATGACATTGGTGGAGGGTGGCTGTCTATGTTAGAGAGGGCATTGAGTCACACAGGATTAAAGTTTTACAGGAAACACAATTCACTGTCGAATCTCTATGGATAGAAATTCCTTCTAAAAAGGGGAAGGGAATGGCAATGGGAGTGTACTACCATCCGCCTGAACACAATGAACAGAGAGATGATGAAATGCTAACTGGAATTAGGGAAGCTAGAAAAGTTACAACACAGCAATATTGGGAGATTTCAATTACCCTGGTACTGACTGGGTCAATGTCGCATCAGGACATGCTGGGGAGATAAAGTTTCTAGATGAAGTAAATGACTGCTTCAAGGAGCAACGGGTTCAGGAACTGCCATGTAGGGAAGCTTTAAAGGTCACCTTGTCATAAGAACATAAGAAATGTCATACTGAGTCAGACCAAGGTCCATCAAGTCCAGGTCACAAGTACCTGTCGGGTTCCCAAAAAGGTACATAGGTTCCACAATGCTTGTCCCGGGGTATGCAGTGGATTTCTTGGGTCCTCTTTAATAATGATCTCTGGACCTTTCCTCCAGGAACTTGTCCAAACCTTTTTTTTAAACCTACCTACACTAACAGCCTTTATTACATCCTCCGGGAACGAATTCCTGAGTTTGACTACGTATTGAGTGAAAAAATATTTCCTCTTATTCATCTTAAATGGGTTAAACTGTAGCTTCAATGTGTGTCCCTAGTCTTTCTACATTTTGATGGCATAAACAATCGATCTACATTTACCCGTTCCACTCCGTTCATTAATTTATAGACCTCTATCATATCCCTCCTCAGCCGTCTCTTTTCCAAGTTGAAGAGCCCTAACCTTTTAAGCCCTTCCTCATAGGGGTATCCTTCCATCTCCTTTACCATTTTGGTGGCTGTTCTCTAATTCTGCTATACTCTTTTTAAGATATAGGGACAGCATTGCACACAATATTCAAGGTGCAGCTGCACCATAGAATGATACGGAGGTTTTATTTTCCATTCCTTTCCTCATGAGTCCTCAGTGGAACAAAGGTTTTAGTGTGAGATGTAACTGTTTTGGGGCTGCTTGGCAATAGCAATCATAAAATGATCACATTTGATTCAATAAATGGATTGAGGATAGCAAGGAAACTGACTGTGCTAGCACTTAACTTTCAAAAAAGAGACTATAATAAAATGAGGAAAATGGGTTTACCAGCAAAGAGTACAGGTAAATGGTGCTCACTTTGAGGAGAAGAAGGTTACCAGTGGTCTGTCCTTGGTCCAATACTTTTTAACATCTTAGTGATATTGCAGAAGGGCTATTGGATAAGGTTTGCCTGTTTGCAGATGATACCAAAATCTGCAATAGAGTAGATACCTCGGAAGGCATAGATAACATGAGGAGGAATCTAGTTAAGCTTGAATAATGGTCTAGAATTGGCAGCTGAGATTTATTGCTAAAATATGCAGGGTCATGCATTTGGGCTGCAAAAATCCAAGGGAGCGGTACAATGTATGGGGTGAAGTACTTCTGTCCACAAAAGAAGAGTGAGACCTGGGCGTGATTGTGTCTGATGATCTTAAAGTAGCTAAACAGGTAGAAAAGGCAATGGCAAAAGCCAGAAGGATGTGTGGTGCATAGGGAGAGGAATGGCCAGCAGAAAAAAGGAGGTGATGGTGCCTCTGTATAAGTCTCTTGTGCAACCCCATTTGGAGTACTGTGTGTATTTCTGCAGACCACCCCTTCAAAAGGATCTAAACTGATTGGAGTTGCTGCAGATTGGATAAACAGGTTGGAGTCGGCTACTAAAATGATTAATGATCTTCATTATAAAGCATATGAGGACAGACTTAAATATCTTAATATGTATACTTTAGAGGAAAGACGGGATAGAAGAGATATGATAGAGTTGTTTAAATACCTCTGTGGCATAAATGCGCAGGAAGAGAGTCTCTTTTGATTGAAAGCAAGCTCTGCTACAAGGGGACATAGGATGAGGGTGAAAGGGGATAGACTCAGAAGTAATATGCTGAAATATTTCTTTACAGAAAGAGTGGTAGATGCATGGAATAGTCTTCAAGTGGAGGTGGTAGAGATGAGGACACTATCTGAAATCAAAAAGGCATGGGACAAACACAGAGCATCTGTAAAGGTAAAAAGGGGACTATTGTAGTTGATATGATAGGGCAGATTAGATAGGCCATGTAGTCGTTTTCTACCATCTATGTTTCTAAGAAAAAACTAAAAGGAGAAACTGCAAAAGCTAAGAGTTTAGATCAGGCCTGGGCATTATTTAAAAATACTATCTTGGAAGCTCAGACCAGATGTATTCCATGCTTTAAAAAGGTGGAAGGAAGGCCAAACAACAGCTAATATGGCTTATAGGTGAGGTCAGTGTGGCTGTTATAGCTAAGAGAGAATCTTTCAGAAAAGAGTAAAAAGAGCCAAATGATAAAAATAGGAAACATAAATACTGGCAAGTTAAATGAAAGGCATTGATAAGGCAGGCAAAGAAAAATTTTGAAAAGAAGCTTGGCATGGAAGCAAAAGTGCATAATAAAACCTTTTTCAAGTATATTTGTAGCAAAACACTTGTGAAACAATCAGTTGGATCATTAGATGATGGAGGGGTAAAAAGTGCACTAAGGGGGACAAGGCCATAATTTATTTATTTATTTATTTATTAACAATTCTTATATACCGCACTATTAGACATCAGCGCGGTTTACATTGAACAGAAAACATCCGACAGTTTACATATGTCTGGTCATTACATTTAACAGGAAGTATAACTTGGAGAAATAGGGTTACTAAATACAATGGTGGTTTATCTGATAAGGGATATCATGGTTAACTATATACATAGGTGGTACAACAGTACATGGAACTGCTTGTTATTTACATTGTGAAGTTGGCCTGGAGAGACTGAATGAACTTGTTGTTTCAATCTTTCCTGAAGAAGATGTAGGGAACTTACCTATGTCAGAAATGTTACATATTTACTCTGTAAATATGTTATCTGTAAATTAGGCTAATTGTAAATGAGTTACGAACAATCCTAATGTAAATTCAATGTTCAAAGTCTACTTCCTGACTTTGACTCTGTTTCTAATTATTGTTATCATTATGTTCTATGTAACAAGTTCTGTTCACTGTAAGCCACCTTTGATCTATGGAAAAGGTGGTATAGAAAAAAATTCATAAATAAATAAAATAAATAATTGAAACAAATCTCCATAAATGGGAAAGATGTAATACAGTTAATTTATAAACTAAAGAGAAGCAAATCACCTGGACTGGATGGCATACATCCCAGGGTACTGAAAGAACCGAAATGTGAAATTGTAGAACTACTATATTAATCTGTGATCTATCATTAAAATCATTTGTACTGCTCAAAAATAACAAGCTGGACCCAACGAAAGTGGAATCATACAGACCAATTTCAAGTATCCCCATGCTTGCCAAAGTAATCGAAAAGTTAGTACAGCGCCAAATCCAACAGCATATTGATACTGAAGCCCCACTGGATCCTTCCCAGCATGGGTTCAGAGAAGCACATGGGGTTGAAACCCTCCTCACCAACCTATTTGACCATCTAGTCTCTGGAACCGACAAAATGCATCAAGGATTCGCCCTCATATTCCTCGACATTGCAGCGGCTTTCGACTCGGTGAACCATGAGATCCTCATACAACGCCTCAGCGAGAAAGGAATTCAGGGAACAGTCCTAAAGTGGTGCAAGTCATACCTGACTAATAGATGGCAACATGTAAGGTCAGGCTCCACAACCTCTGAACCATTTTTACAAAACCAGGGTGTACCACAGGGCTCGTCACTATCTGCATTGATGTTTAACATCTACATGCAGCCCATATGTGCCCTAGCACGTTCATTCAAGGTCAACTGTCTAGCCTACGCAGATGACATCCTCCTATACATCCCATTCAGGACCAACCAACCAGACCTCTCCCCTCTAACAAGATGTTTTGAGGCAACAGCAGAATGGTTCAGCACACAAAACATGAGAATCAACTACAGTAAAACAGATGTCCTCTTCATCTCAAGGAACCAGGACTTCACCCCTCCACTCTCTTTAAAAATCGGCAACACAGAACTGAAAACCAAACCCACAATCCGCTACCTTGGCGTTACACTGGATCAACAACTGGATCTGAAAACCCACATAAGAAACACAGTAAAAACAGTATACATGAAAATAAGGACCCTAAAACATCTCCGACCGCTGCTTGACTTCAGCGACTACCAATCGATCTATCAGGCATTAATATTACCACATTTCGACTATGCCAACGTAATTCTACACGGTCTCCCTCAAGCAACGCTAGCTCCTCTCCAGCTTGCAATGAACACTGCAGCAAGAGTACTAACAGGGGCTTCACGAAGAGAGCACATAACGCCAGTACTGATGAACCTCCATTGGCTACCAGTTCAAGCAAGAACCCTCCACAAAGTTCTAACCTTAACTTTCAAAGCCGCAAACACTCTGACCCCCACAGCCCTCAGCAAGATGATACATAAAGTACCACAGAACAGAAACAGAAGACCCATGATGCAAAACACCCTAGAGGTCCCAAAAGTAATAACAAAATGCACAAAAGCAACGACAAATAGGGCCTTTACGATTTACGCACCCAGAGCATGGAACGCTCTCCCCACCTCTATTCGAAACATCACTTACCTAATTGACTTCAGGAAGGCATTAAAGCAGCACCTATTCACCACATACTACCCTGAATCCAGCACTAGTAATCATACATATGCCCCCTCAGACAATCACTCATTACAATTAAACAATCAGACTCAGCATGAAAAAGGATAATCAACTGATCGCTCAGAAGATACCCACTGAAATGGAATCAGGACCCCCAGTGTAAATAAGATGTAGATATGTTATACAATGTACATAGTTCCCCCCAGTTACTTCCAAGTTGATCTCCTGTTTATTGTAAATACAACTCAGGGTTCCTGTGTTGTATGGTTGATGTTGAATGTAAACCGCTCTGATCTAAAATAGAGCGGTATAGAAGAACTGTTAAATAAATAAATAAAATTTGTAGTACCAAAGATTGGAGAGTGGGCAATTTAATGTCAATTTGTAAAGCGTTTGAGAGGTGATCCAGGAAACTACAGACCAGTGAGCCTGAAATCAGTATCACAATCAAAAAAGAAACCCAGCTCACCAGCCACCACAAATTCACAATATGTCAAGTTGGATCAATGAAAGAGCAGATATATTATATTCTTCTTTCTTCCTTTTTCTGTTTTTCTTTGATATCCTGTTTTTTAACCTTCTTTTTATCAGACTCTGTGTCAAGGGAAGAAACCACTTTCAAGCAACAAACCTTTCTCTGTTTAACAAATTTCAATGTTCATTTAGGCAAGCAAAATTAAAATCCTTTCAAAAACATTGAAAATCACTTAGGGGGTTATTCTGTGCCACAAATAGCTAGCTATTCGTGCCTTCTCCCCCCACATTTAACATCCCCGCTGGTTGTGCGGAGAAATTAGTCGGGAGCGGGGGACTCGGAGGTGAAGTGTGGATGGGCAGTGGGCGGTCACCGGCCCTGGACATACAAGGCCGATTCTAATGTCGGCCCTGTACATCCAGGACTGGTGACTTATACAGAGAAGTTATTCCACCTCCAAGGTGGAATAACTTTCCTGTATGTCAATTTGCAGCCGACCCAGGGCTTGTAATGGGCAGGGAGTGCCTGAAGACAGTTCCCGCAGCCCGATCCTGGCTTTTGGAGCTGGATTGAGGGTTGGACTGCGGGAAATGAGGTTCTGCAATCTGGCAGCCGGCATCGTGGCTCTTCAATGGAGCTGCAGTGCCATGGCAAAATGACGCCATGGCGCTGCAGCTCCATTGAAGAGCCTTGACTGAGGTAGCCGGGCATTTCCTGTACGTGCAGCCCGGGCTGAATCGCAGTCCCGGCCTGCACATACAGGACTGGTTGCGATTTTGATCCTGCGGGGCTGGAAGTGCCCCACGGGATCAGTATCGTGATTCCGTCTGTATGTCTGGCTCAAAGTGGACGTACAGAGGGGATCCACGTCCATTTCAGAATGAGCCTGTTAACATAAACTTTCAAAGGAGCAACTGAAAAGGCATCCAAAAGCAGCGTAGGACTACTTTTCGATCTCATGTAATCTTCTTCAAAAGCTCTGCATCAGGTAATGAGAAAAACAGAAAAAAGAACAACATAATATATCTACTCTTTCACTGAACCTTGACATATTGTGACATCAGTACCAGGCAAAATAGTAGAAACATTATAAAAAACGAAATTACTGAATATGTAGATAGTCATGGTTTAATGGCAGAAAGCCAACATGGATTTAGCCAAGGAAAGTCTTGTCTCACCAATCTCTTATATTATTTTGAAGGTGTGAATAAATAGGAAGATGAAGGTAAGCTGGTTGATATAGTGTATCTTGATTTTCAGAAAGCTTTTGAAAAAGACCCTCATGAGAGACTCTTTGGGAAATTAAAAAGCTACGGGCTAGGAGGCAATGCACTATTGTAGATTAGGAACTGGTTGAAAGATAGCTAAATGGCCAATTTTCTCAGTAGAGAAAGGTAAATAGTGGAGTACCCCAGAGATCTGTGCTGGGCCTGCTGCCTTTTTATATATTTATAAATGACCTAGAAATGGGAATAATGAGTGAGGTGATCAGATTTGTAGATGACACCAAATTATTCAAACGCAAAAGGTTTGTAAAAAAATTGCAAGAGGACCTTGATAAACTGGAAGAATGGGCATCCAAATGGCAGATGACATTTAATGTGGGCAAGTGCAAAGTTAAGCACTTAGGGAAGAACAACCCAAACTACACTTACACAATGCAAGGTTCCACATTAGGAACTACCACCCAGGAGAAGAATTTAGTCATCATTGTGGATAATACATTGAAACCCTCTGCCCAGGGTGCAGCAACAGCCAAGAAAGTAAGTAGAATGCTAGGAATCATAAAGAAAGGAATGGAAATTAAATCGAAGGATATTATAATGCCTCTGTATCATTCCATGGTGCAACCATACCTTGAATATTGTATGCAATTCTGGTCACCATATCTTAAAAAATGATATAGAAGAATTGGAAAAGGTACAGTGAAGAGTGACAAAAATGGTAAAGGGGATGGAAGGATATTGCTACAAGGAAAGGCTTAAAAGGCTAGGGCTCTTCACAAAACAAAAGAGATGGCCAAGGAAAGATATCATAGCGGCCTATAAAATATTGAAAGGAGTAGAACTGGTAAATGTAGATCGGTTTTTTAACCCTTCAAAATGTAGAATGACTAGGGAACATGCAATGAAGTTAGAATGTAGCACATTTAAGACTAATCTGAGAAAATATGTTTTCACTTAACGTGTAATCAAACTCTGGAATTCATTATCAGAGGATGTCGTAAAAGCTGTTAGTGGATTTAAAAGAGGTTTGGACAAGTTTCTGGAGGTTAAGTCCATAAATCATTATTAAAGAGGACCAGGTAAATCCATTACTTACCCAATGGACAAGCAGCATAGAATCTGTGTACCTCTTTGGGAACCTGGCAAGTACTTGTGACCTGGATTGGCTGCTGTTGGAAACAGGATACTGGACTTGATGGACCTTGGTCTAACCCAGTATGGCATATATTATGTTCTTGTGTGTGTGTGTGTGTGTGTGTGTGTGTGTGTGTGTGTGTGTTTTAAGAAGCATCATTTCTAAAGGAAAGATTCCACTTATGTAAAGGAAAGGACATACGTCGTGGACAATTTTAAAGAGTACTTTGATATCAAGTATTTAGAGTGATTTCTTATGTATTCTTGAGTGTTCTGAGTATTATCTAAATATTTAAAAGAATATATGGTCCCAAGATTATTTGTAAAGTTATTGCTGTATGGATTATCCTTTCTACTGTCTTCCTCTTTTTAAGATAATATTTTGCTTTGCAGCAGTATTAGAGATCTTATCTTATTATTTATAGAAGAGTGGCTCTAGTCTTGAAAGAGTGGGGCAAGTAATTAATATCACTTTTTAATACTTTGATCTTTAATGTTTATCTTCATTTTCCATACATTGATTTTATGTATTTTTATATAGGTGAGTAGTAGTCTGTTTAAGCCCAGACCTCTTTTTTTTATAGTGCCATCAAGTCAGTGTTGACTCTTGGCGACCAGCTACCTCTGGGTTTTCTTGGCAATGTATCACCGAAAGTAGATTGCCAGCCTTTTCTTCCATGGCAATGGAGGGTAAAGTGATTTGCCCAAGGTCACAATGAGTGCCAGTAGGTTCTAGGCACTTGCTCTAACCACTAGGCTACTCCTCCACTCTAGACCTCTTAGGAGATAGTTAATCCTCTGGGTGGGTAAGCCTGATTCCTGTTTTTTTCTTCCTTTTATCCCAATTTTCCCTTTCTTCTGGCTGATTTTTTTCCTTCCTTTTGCTTCTGGGGTTATCTTTTTGCCATTCTCTGGTGTCTGTAAAGTGTGTCAACAGTGTTTAATTCAGTTCCCTGATGCTGGTAATTGCTAAAACGTTTTGAGTTATTGATTCGGTTATGTGTTAATAACTAAACAATCTGTCCAGTACATATGCATCTTTATGTCATATATTTGTTTTTAATCAGTTTTTTTAGTTTATGTGATAAATGTTTTAAATTGTACGTGTGGTTATCTTGGCTTTTTAACTATTTCCTGTTACTTATTTAATGGGTCCCTTCTGCTCTCCTCTTTGGACTATTTGTGTGCCGTAGGAGCACCTTCTTTGGTTTTGCAGCTGTACACATGCAGGAAGTGACATTTTAAAAAAATTACTGCTTACATATGTTTGCCCATTTATACTTGTAAATCCGCTTTTTAAGTGTGTGAATTGCATCGAACTCTTCTAAAATCCCTTTCTTGCTTTCTCAGAGGCCCGTGACACATTAGTGAGATTCCATCAAAGTGCCCATTATAGAAAATGATAATTACAGGTATTTCATTACTCTTCCTTGGTGAGATAAATGGAAGGGTCTCACTGGTCTGGAGGATGGGGTCTTCTACCATGCCAACAGAGAATGAGATTTTTTTCAGATATTCCATGTTGAAATAGAATGACAACATACATTTTTGTAGGACAGTCTCTCAAAATATTTTTGAGAGAAAATATTTTTTTAATTCCTGTCGGAAAATGCAACATTCATGTAGTCCAGCATGAAATAATCAATAGGATGATATATGGTCGTATTTAACCACTGGAAATAATTTTCAAAATAGTATTCAAGCATTAGATAATTAAGGATAGGGGGTCAGAACCGTTCAAAAAGAACTCTATCCAATGTTATATATATGTTAAAAGGCCAATATTATTTATATGTTAAAAGGATATTCTGAGGGTAATTTTATAACAGGATGCTACGGCTAATAGGGCAGGTAGGTGCCTATTTATAAAATCACCTCCAATCAGTAGGAAAATATCCTGTGTTGTAGTTTATCATTTTTGCTTTTAAAATGACAGATTTACAATCTTGATATTCCTTGATGTGGTCGTTTTTCTGCACAACATTTTCCTGAGTGCACTTTTCACATCTTTGTTCTTCAGAGTATAAATAATAGGGTTTAACATAGGTGTAATAACTGCATAGAAAATTGTTATAGACTTATTATCGAATGATGAATAGATGGACATTGGCTGTATGTGTACAAAGACACCTGTTCCATAAAATATTGTAACCACAATGATGTGGGAGGCACAGGTTGAGAAGGTTTTCTTTCTCCCCTCAGCTGAGCTAATCTTTAATATACTGGTGATGATGTAGCTGTAAGAGACAAGTATCAAGAGGAAACAACTTGGTCCCAAAATACCTGGGGTGGTTAGTAGCAAAATCTCATCCAGAGACGTGTCTGAGCATGATAACTTTAACAGCGGAATAGCATCACAAAAGATGTAATTTATCTCATTTGGCCCACAAAAGGACAATCTTAATATTGACATTGTGTGTAGAGTTGAGATGATGAATCCACCCAGCCAAGCAGCTGCTACCAGCTGAATACTTGTCATCTTGTTCATAATTACCATATATCGTAAAGGGTTACAAATGGCAACATAACGATCGTAAGACATCACAGCAAGGAGAAACATCTCAGAACTGCCCAAGATATGGAAAAAGTACATTTGGGCGATGCATCCATTGAATGATATCAATTTCTTCTCAGCTAGAATGTTTGCCAGCATCTTTGGCACGGTGACAGAAGAATAGAAAATATCCAGGAAGGAGAGGTTGCTTAGGAAGAAGTACATTGGCGTTTGGAGATGTGGCTCCACTCTGATGATTAGGATAATGGCAGCATTACCTACCACAGTGATAAGATAGAAGAGGAGGAATAGCAGGTAGAACAGAATCTGGAGCTCACGGATATCAGATATTCCCAATAGAACAAACTCTTCTACATTTTTCTGGCTGTTGTTTTTCAGAGATGGGAAGCCGGCTACCTGTTGCAGACATATTAGTGATATTTGTTAAAGTGATACTTTTCAAGCTGCTTCATAACTTGCATGTCCTATCTGGTCAGAGTTCTGGTATGGAATCCCTTTGTAATTTACTGTAACTATCGGCCTGTCTATGATCATCGGGCCTCTTAACACGTAACTGATGGTCTGGGCTACTTCCTTAAAGGGCTGCATGTATAAAATGCAACCACTGGTCTAGCGGTCCCCATCCCCTAGCACCACTAAATAGTCAAGACACCCCCCCAGTAATCCCCTTCCCCACACATGCCTCCCAGACCCCAAATACAGCATTAAAGTCCCCCCTCCCTTAATTCACTACTCACGGAACCTGATCTAAACCCCTCAGCAATCCAAGACCTCGCCGAGCCTACCTTAAATCGATCTCGTTGGTCTAGCGGGGCCCGGATGGGAGTGACCCTTCCCATTCTCTCCCATCAGGGCTAGAAATGGATTTAAAATGGCATCTACAGTCCCCTGATGGTAGTGTCAGAGGGGGGCCTTAGGCTGGTTTTCGACTGTATTTGCATGCTTGCATCTCATTTTTCATGGTATGGAGAAAATTTGTGTATTATGGTAAAATAATGTATGTTTTTGCCCTATACCACGTGGTAAGAGGCATAAAAAGTGCATTATTTTTATAACACATTAATAACTAGTCCCCTTATATTAATTAAATATGAAATCTATATAACATATTTCCATGTAAAAATCTGTTTAAAGTGGTTTACATTTAAGACAATGAAACCAACAGGTTCCTGTCATATAATCATTCAAAAGCAAGACATGTAAAATACATAGAACCACATTTATTCCTTTACAGAGCCTTTGCTGGGAACATTCAGTTGGTGCAAATTCTTTCAGGAGCTGACATCAATGCAACAATCATCTGGGGCCCTGAACCCTGTTATTGGCATGTTTTCACATGGGAGGATTGTAAAACCCAACAGCTTTTTAGCAAATAGGCCTCTAAAACAGTTACCACACATTAGTTGTAAAAATTAAGGCACATTTACTGCAAAGCCTGTCTGGTAAGTGTTTGGGATGCGCCCAGCAGCTGCCCATGAAGCTACCACACAGAGCAGAAAATTACCACACCTTAAGTTCCTTGCTAGTTACTGCAGTCGCATCCACACTATCAGCAGTGTACTTAATATGCCCACTGCAGCTAATAAAAACCCCAAACTCCCCACCCGACATTACACACAACTCTCCCCACTGACATCTTCCACAAAACCTTCTCAAACCCAATACCCTTCTGGCAGCCTCATCAGAGCCTTCCCACCCCCAACAACCTCCCCCTCCCCCTGCTAGTGAGAGTGACCCCCAGATATTCCTGCCCCATCATTATCCAGATTCAATATAGCAGTTCTGACCCCTAATGTAGTCTTGTGGTACTACTACCAGGGGTCATGCTGCCAAATAGGGATGTGTGCACTTAGACCCCTAAAGTAGGTACTGCCCTTTCTGGAGGTAAATTTTTGAAATAGTTCCCATGCATATCTGCCACATATGCATATAAATGGCTCTTATAAAATACTGACCAGCATGCAAAGTGCTCTTTGTCACAAGGCATAGCCAAGGGTGTGGTCTGAGTGGAGCAGAGGTGGAGTTTACACATACATGCATTGATTATAAAATACTGTAATCTACATGAATATGTTTATTTATTTATTTATTTAGTAGTTTTTATATACTGCGCTATTCATCATCAGTGCGGTTTACATTTTAACAACATTGAACTTAAGCATAAAAACGTATGTCAAGTTTACAGATAACAGGAAATGGAACAAGGATAACTGGGGTTAAAGACAATATAACAGCAGCAAATAATTTACAACTATTTACAATAAATTAGTATAGGCTTAGAGCTTCGTAGGATAGGCATGAGTAGATTTTGAATTGGGGGAAGAATTGGGATTTTGGAATTTATTTGCCTAACCATATTCACTAGTTTGGGTTGGAAGAGGGGTAGGTGATGAGGTAGTGTCTTGGAGGAAGTGTTGAGTGAAGAGATGTGTTTTTAGAGTTTTTCTGAATTGGGACAGGTCTTTTAGTGATCTGATGTTGGATGGTAACATGTTCCAGCACCTGGGGGCGAAGGATGAGAAGGCTCTCATGGTAGTCATCTGCATGAATTTTGCTGAGTCTTTTGGGACTATGAGTGTGTTTTCTGTTACCGATCTTCTAGATCTGATATTTTGGGGGTGGTGGAGGATGTCTGATAGTGAGGATGGAGAGATTTGATGGAACGCTTTGAAGGTCAAGAGGAGGGTTTTGTATAAGATCCTGCATGTTATTGGGAGCCAATGCAGTTCAAACATATGTGCATTCATTTACATCTACTGTAACGCCCATAGCACCTTACAGCAGTGTGGAGGGGCGTGCTTGTTATAGCAGATTCCACCACTTCAGCAATGTGCCTGACTGACTGACTTTGAAGTGCACCATGGGAAAGGTAGTCCAGTCAGGTTACACTTGACTTTTAGGCAGAACAACACTCTTTTGTAGTTGGTCAAGAGTTAAGGCATTGACAGAATTTATTTATGAGGTAAACGCAAATAAGGTTCACAAATTGTCACCTATTGGATTTCTTCTCCAGGATTATATTTAGTACAATAGGATATAACTGAACTTAAGCACAAACAGCTTGTAATGTCTTTCAATGCAAAGCAGAAAGTCCTTTCCACAGCCACTGCTAGCAAACGTGCCTAGCAGTGCTGTTTAAAACAAAACCAAAAATATCAGTTTCACATAAACAGCTCTCTTTTCTGTTACAAAAGAAACTTCTTAAATCCACCGTGAGTACGGCATAAGCTCTGCACTGCACTGACTTCAGCTGGTCAATGAGCAAACCTTCTGGATACATTTCATACCAAGCAGGGAGCTTATAGTTTTAACTTAATAGTCACTCAGGGCCTAGTATCAGCAAAGTATTTTTAATTTAAATTTAAAACACAGAAGAGAGCTTTCTGGTTAAATTTGGAACCCCAGCAGAGAGCTGTAGTTTAAATTTCATAATACGTTAGAGCCTAGCAGCAGCAAAGAGCTATAATTTAAATCAAATAAGAATATAGATTAGCACAAAAGGCAAAACAGGGTCAGTACTCTTTGAGCAGCAAATAAAGTCTTCTAGAGACCTTTACAAAGAGGTCTTCTACCTAGGGGGCAAGAGATCTGTGAAACCTTTTCAATAGGTGTTAACACCAGGTGGCAGTTGAAAAGGCCATTTTGAAAGACTCCTTCTATCCAAGCAAGGACTGTTAATCATCCAGGAAGTTGGTCACAGCTTACCTCAGCAGCACAGGCATAAATAGCTCAACCAGAGCTCTGTGATCCTCAGTCTTGAAGGACTAGAAAAAGGGAGTGTTACTTCTGGAGAGAGATCTGCAATTGTGAGTATATACTTCTGGGAATTTTCTGAAAGGAATTCTTTCTATTAAAGCTATTTAATCTGTGAACCCACTATTTTTTGTTAAATCAGTCAGGGCCCAGTAGCAGCAGTTTAAGTTTACATTTAAAACACAGAAGAGAACTTTCTGGTTATATTTCATACCCAGCAGAGAGCTTATAGTTTTAATTTAATAGTCACTCAGGGCCTAGTATCAGCAAAGTATTTTTAGTTTAAATTTAAAACACAGAAGAGAGCTTTCTGGTTAAATTTGGAACCCAGCAGAGAGCTGTAGTTTAAATTTAATAGTCACTCAGGGCCTAGCATTAGCAAAGTACTTTAAGTTTAAATTTAAAACACAGAAGAGAGCTTTCTGGTTAAATTTAAAACCCAGCAGAGAGCTTGTAGTTTAAATTTCATAATAAGTTAGAGCCTAGCAGCAGCAAAGAGCTACAATTTAAATCAAATAAGAATATAGCTTACCTCAGCAGCACAGGACAGGGTACTGTGTAGCAGCCCTCTTTTAATAAGTGTTATTTCCCTCCCTCCCTCCCCACACCCACCCACCCCTGGGATAATCGTAGCTTTATAAGTACTTACACATCTTAAAAGACAGGAGGTGCTCTCAGGTGAAGCTTGTTACCCAAATCAGACATACACTAAGGACCTGAGATTAATTAAGCTTCAGGTGAACAAGGTATCTTAAACGTATTAGGTACAGTTTTATTGGTATAAATATCCATAGCAACCCTTAGTAAGTAAAGAACTTAAAGATCTAAACAAAAACTTAAAACTAAGATGCAGACAGCAGTCCAGCAGCAGGATGGGGGCTTTCCAGTCTTTTGCATTGAGTGTCACATGTATGATTTTCTCCCAGTTGGTGAGAGGTCTTATGTGTGCACTAGGTGCAAGGAGCTCTTTGCTCTCAGGGAACGAGTCCATTCTCTAGAGGCTAGAGTAGCAGACTTGGAAAACATAAGAAAGACAGAGAGGTACATAGACGAGACCTACAGGGATATAGTCCTGAAGTCCCACCTCCAGTCTGGCAGCATCCCTGTTGCCATGGAGGAGAGAGGTCACGTGACAGGAGAGCATCACCCTGGTGTGGCAGGAAGTGATCCTGTAACTAGGACCTGTCCTCCAGGTGATGTAAAACCCTCTCACACTGAGGACGTTTCTCCAGGACCATGTGCTGTCAGACGGCTGCCTGGGTGAGAATCTTCACAGTCTTGTCAAGTGCATATATCTATATGAATTGCAAGGTATTGTGGGCAATGTAGTTCATTCACACCAGACACAGCTGCTGACAATAATTTAGTTGTGCTCTTGGGTAAAGCCAATAAGATATTTATTTATGGGGTTATTTCTCCCAACACAGATATGCTTGGTAGCACATAAATTAGGTTACTTGCTTTCAGTGTTAACTTGGAAAAACAAAGGTTAACTTCTGATTACTTCCCACATAGATACAGAAGTGATTCTCTCCTAGCTCACAAGCAATTAGGTAAGGCTTAATTGCTAGCAGTTACCAGCTGAAACCCCTTAGCTGGCTTGCCTTCCACTGTGTGGGTCAAATCCTGCTTCAGGAGCTTTTCTGAGTAGATTAAAGAACAAATTTGTATTTCTTTGTGATGGTTGCTGTACTTTATAACAGAAAGTTACCAACGGAGTTTAGATAGAGAGCAGTCCATATAAACAGGATCCTCATCTGCTATTATTCCCCCTTGTTCAACAAGCATGGGTTCAATATCATGGATTGGCACAGATGAATCTCTCAATGGAGCATTTTCAGGAGAATACTTGTTTCCCTGCTGTCTTTCAAGGTTATAGCTAGGGCATAGATCAGTGTTCATACCTGAGCTTCCATTGCTGCTAGAGTTCCTCTCTATATAGCCTGGCCAGTATGTAGTCCAGTTCTTATGTCCAGCCTTCCAATCCAGATCCCTGGACACTGGATCTCTCTTCACATACCTTCTGGCACAGGTCTTAGGGTCCCTTCCACGTGCAGCCGTCTCCCTCACAGGTAGCCTCTGGTGATTCCTAGCTCTGCAGCACCATTCCTCTGGCTTTCCCCAGTCCAATGGTGTATGCTGGCCCTTGGAATACCTCCCAGTATACGTACTGCTTTGGACTCTTCTAGACCTCTCAAAGGCTTTTCTCCTCTTTCTTCCAGAGGGTCTCTTTCCCTCTCTGTCCATCCGGTTTGGCTTCTGCTTCTGATGATCCTTCAGATGAAACTGATGATCCTTCTCTGAATATCCAAGGTGATCATGAAGATGGTCATCTGTAGAATAAACTCTACTCTTATTCTGCTTAGATGAGTGCTCCTCCCTAACACAGCGCAGCTGGGCTGAATCAGGCCTTGCCCTTTGAGATGAATGTTCCATCCTAGCACAGCGCAGCTGTGCTGAATCAAGCCCTGCCCTTTGCAATGAGTGCTTGGGGATTACCTCATAGCCCTCCTGATTGAACACACGTTTCCTCACTTCAGCTCCTCTAATGGCTGTTGGAAACCTGGTGCATTCTGGGACTGGTAGTCTTTTATGGGAAAATTCTGTTTTCTTATTTCTACCAGAACTGACAGGTTGCTTGTTCAGAGTCACTTCACCTTTTCTATAGCTCCTTCCTGAGCTATGATAAGCTTCCTTATCACATACCCCCCTGCTTAAGTTATTACGGACTGGTGTCACTGGTGAAACTTCTTCTCTACAGTCCGTAATACGGGAAAGGGCATCCGCATTCTTGTGTAATTCCCAGCACGATGTTCAACTTGAAAATCAAATGCCTGTAAGGCCATGTACCAGCGTGTCAACCTGGCATTGTGGTTCTTCATTTGCTGCAACCACTTAAGTGGGGCATGGTCCGTGACCAACTGGAGCTTTCTCCCTGTAAGGTAAAACCTTAACGCCTCCACTGACCACTTGATAGCTAAACATTCTTTTTCTATTGTGGAATACTTTTGTTCAGCTGGTGACAACTTCCTGCTCAGGTACATCACAGGATGCTCCTCCCCATCATGACACTGGGATAGAACCGCTCCTAGCCCTACATCCGATGCATCCGTTTGAACCAGAAAGGGTTTCTTGAAGTCCACCCCTTTCAGTACGGGTCCTGTACACAATTTTCCTTTTAAGACTGAAAACGCTTTTTCAGCTTCAGGTGTCCACTTTAGCTGGTTTGGACAATTCTTCCGCAGCATATCCGTGAAAATTGCACTTTTCTCTGCGAATTGCAGTATAAACCTGCGGTAGTATCCAATAAATCCTAAGAAACTTCTTAGTTGTTTCTTTGTTGTTGGAGGAGGAAAATTCCTGATGCTATCTACTTTACTCATTAGAGGTTTAATTTTTCCTCTTCCCACTAGGTGGCCCAGGTATTTTACCTCCCTATTTGCAAAGGCACACTTCTTCGGGTTTAAAGTGATTCCCGCTTGCTTCATGGAGCACAAGACTGCCCTTATCCTCTTTAGATGCTCCGCCCAGGTGTTACTATGGATTATGACATCATCCATATATGCAAAAGCATAATTTTGGTGGGGTCGAAGTACCTGATCCACTAACCTTTGGCAGGTAGCCGCTGCTCCATGCAGTCCGAAAGGCATCCTCTTGAACTGGAAAAGGCCAACGGGGGTGCTGAACGCAGTCTTCGGCTTCGACTCCCTGGTGAGAGGGATTTGCCAATATCCTTTTGTCATATCAAGGGTGGTTAAGTATTGAGCCTGTCCCAGCTGGTCCAACAGCTCTTCAATTCTTGGCATTGGATATGCATCAAAAACTGATATGGCGTTTACCTGCCGGAAGTCAATACAAAATCTTAAAGATCCATCAGGCTTCGGCACCAGGACTATGGGGCTATTCCAGGGACTCTTTGACTCCTCTATTACTCCCATGTCCAACATCTCCTGGACTTGTGCCACTACTTCCTGTCTCTTGGCTTCAGGCAAGCGATATGGCCTTTGACGAACTAAATTCCCAGGTGGAGTTATTATTTTCATGGGCAACCAAATGTGTCTCCCCAGGTATGGGTGTCAACACATCTGGGAATTCTTTAAGCAGCTTCCTAATTTCTTCCTGTTGTACCACTGTCAGGTCCTCACCTATTTGGGGCTCTGATTTTTCTTTACAATCAGATACCTGGGGTCCCAAATCTTCCTCTTCATTCACCTCCCTCTCTCGGGCACAGGTGGCAGCTAGGCTTTTAACCCCTTTGGCATCAGTAGAACCAAAGCCTTTGGTTCCACGTTCAGAATTCTCCAGGGATGTGACCTCCTCCACAGGTGGAAAACCCAGCCTCTCACAGATCAATTGGGCAATTCTGTCTCCTGTCTTCACGTGATAATCATTCTGTCCAAAGTTAAATAACAGAACTTTAATATTGCCCCTGTAATAGGGATCAATTACTCCCGCAACCACATCGATGAAATATTTAAGGGCTAATCCGGACCTTGGGGCTACTCTCCCATAGCATCCAATAGGTATTTCCACTTGGAGACCGGTGTCAACCAGGGCTCTCCCTTGGCTAGGTACAGTCACATTTTCTATGCTGCACAGGTCAAACCCAGCAGCTTGAGGGGTTGCCCGCTTAGGAGCTTGGGCCTTCTCTGTGACCCTATGGTACTTTAGGACGAATGTCTGCTTTGGGGTAGCTTGGTCTTCTGGACGCTTAACCATCTTTTTAGCTGGGGTCTGAGGACTTCCAAATAAAGGCCGGGGAGCTATTACCATTAAACCTTCTCCCTCCTTCTTTCCTAGTCCTTCCACTAGACCCTGCTTAAATCTTGGCCAGTCTCTTCCTAGAACCAAATAAACTCTACTCTTATTCTGCTTAGATGAGTGCTCCTCCCTAACACAGCGCAGCTGGGCTGAATCAGGCCTTGCCCTTTGAGATGAGTGTTCCATCCTAGCACAGCGCAGCTGTGCTGAATCAAGCCCTGCCCTTTGCAATGAGTGCTTGGGGATTACCTCATAGCCCTCCTGATTGAACACACGTTTCCTCACTTCAGCTCCTCTAATGGCTGTTGGAAACCTGGTGCATTCTGGGACTGGTAGTCTTTTATGAGAAAATTCTGTTTTCTTATTTCTACCAGAACTGACAGGTTGCTTGTTCAAAGTCACTTCACCTTTTCTATAGCTCCTTCCTGAGCTATGATAAGCTTCCTTATCACAGTGCCCATGAGGGAAGGGTTAGGACAGCCGTTATAGTTGGTGATTCGATCATTAGGCATGTAGATAGCTGGGTGGCTGGTGGACTTGAGGATCGCCTGTTAACATGCCTGCCTGGTGCGAAGGTAGCGGACCTCACGCACCACCTAGATAAGGTCTTAGATAGTGCTGGGGAGGAGACTGCTGTCTTGGTACATGTCGGTACCAATGACATAGGAAAATGTGGTAGGGAGGTTCTGGAGGCTAAATTTAGGCTTTTAGGTAGGAAGTTGAAATCCAGAACTTCCAGGGTAGCGTTCTCCGAAATGCTTCACCTTCCACGTGCAAGACCCAAAAGGCAGGCAGAGCTCCGGAGTCGCAATGCGTGGATGAGACAATGGTGCAGAGATGAGGGGTTTGGATTTGTTAGGAAGTGGGGTACATTCTGGGGAAAGGAGGGGCTCTTCCGAAGGGATGGGCTTCACCTTAACCGGGATGGAACCAGGCTGCTGGCATTAACCTTTAAAAAGGAGATAGAACAGCTTTTAAACTAGATAATAGGGGAAAGCCGACTGTCGCCCAAAAGCAGATGGTTCGGAAGAATGTATCCTTGAAGGATACTACCAAAAGCAGAGAGGTTCCAAAAAAGAGTAAAGTAGCCCAAATGCCCTCAAGTATGGAGCAGACAGAGCTTAAAGATCCCAAATTACCCATGTCTACCAATAGCCAAATTAATATGAATAAAATACAGTCTCTAAAATGCTTGTATGCAAATGCTAGAAGTCTAAAAATAAGATGGGAGAGTTAGAATATATAGCACTAAATGAGAGGTTAGATGTGATTGGAATATCAGAGACATGGTGGAAGGAGGACAACCAGTGGGACACTGTGATACCTGGGTACAAACTATATCGTAATGATAGAGCTGATCAAATTGGTGGAGGGGTTGCGCTCTCTGTTAGAGAGGGCATTGAGTCAGAAAGGATTAAAGTTTTGCAGGAAACAAAATTTGCTGTAGAATCTCTATGGATTGAAATTCTATGTAAAAAGGGGAAGGCGATGGGGTACTATTGACCGCCTGGTCAGAATGAACAAATGGATGATGAAATGCTCAAAGAAATCAAGGAAGCTAACAAAAGTTACAGCGCAGTAATAATAATGGATGATTTCAATTACCCCGGTATCGACTGGATCAGTGTCATGGCAGTACATGCTAGGGAGATAAAGTTCCTAGATGACATAAATAACTGCTTCTTGGAGCAGCTGGTTCATGAACCGACCAGAGGGGAAACCATATTAGACCTAGTCCTTAGTGGAACACCAGATCTAGTGCAAGAGATAAGGGTGTTGGGGCCACTTGGCAATAGTGATCATAGCATGATCGCCTTTGATTTAATTAGTGGAGGAGGGATAGTAAGGAAATCCACAGTACTACCTTTTAACTTTCGAAAGGGAGACTATGATAAAATAGGAAAATAGTTAAGAAAAAACTAAAAGGAGCAGTTGCAAAGGTTAAAGACTTACATCAAGCTTGGGTGTTGTTGAAAAATACTATCTTGGAAGCCCAGACCAGCTGTATTCCACGCTTTAAGTCCAAAAAACTGCCAGCATGGTTTAAAGGTGAGGTCAGAGAGGCTGTTGTTACCAAGAAAGCATCTTTCAGGAAATGGAAAAAAGAGCCAAACGATGAAACCTGGAAACAGCACAAGCACTGGCAGGTCAAATGCAAGGCATTGATAAAGAAGGCAAAGAAAGAATTTGAGAAGAAGCTTGCTGCGGAAGCAAAAACGCAAAATAAAGATTTTTTCAAGTACATTTGTAGCAAAAAACCTGTGAGAGAGTCAGTTGGACCATTAGATGATAGAGGAGTTAAAGGGGCACTAAGAGGCGACAAGGCAATAGCGGAGAGACTGAATGAATTCTTTGCTTCGGTCTTTACTGAGGAAGATGTAGGGATGTTACCCATGACTGAAGTGGTATTTAAAGGTCTGGAAGAATTGAAGGAAATATCGATGAATCGTGAAGATGTATTACAACTATTAAACTGAAGAGTAGCAAATCACCTGGGCCGGATGGTATACATCCAAGGGTGTTGAAAGAACTGAAATATGAGATTGCAGACCTGCTATTAGTAATCTGTGAACTATCATTAAAATCATCTCTAATACCTGAAGATTGGCGGATCACCAATGTAACACCAATTTTTAAAAAGGGTTCGAGGGGTGATCCAGGAAACTACAGACCGGTGAGCCTCACGTCAGTACCAGGAAAAATGGTAGAAATCATCATAAAGAATAAAATTATTCAGCATGTAGATAGTCATGGCCTAATGGGAGACAGCCAACATGGCTTTAGACAAGGAAGATCTTGTCTTACTAATCTGTTATGTTTTTTTGAAAGTGTGAATAAACAGGTGGACAAAGGTGATTCAGTTGATATAGTGTATCTGGACTTTCAGAAAGCCTTTGACAAGGTCCCTCATCAGAGACTTTTGGCAAAACTAAAGAGTCATGGGATAGGAGGCAGTGTACTACTGTGGATCAGGAACTGGTTAAAAGATAGAAAGCAGAGGATTGGGCTAAATGGACAATTTTCCCAATGGAGAAAGGTGAATAGTGGTGTACCCCAGGGATCTGTGCTGGGTCCGCTGCTTTTTGACATATTCATAAATGACCTGGAAAGTGGAATAACGAGTAAGGTTATCAAATTTGCAGATGACACAAAACTATTTAAAGTTGTTAAAACCCAAGAGGATTGTGGAAAATTGCAAGAGGGTCTTGATAAATTGGAAGACTGGGCATCAAAATGGCAGATGAAATTTAATGTGGACAAGTGCAAAGTTATGCACCTAGGGAAGAACAACCCAAACTATGGTTACACGATGCAAGGTTCCACATTAGGAACCACCACCCAGGAAAAAGATTTAGGCGTCATTGTGGATAACATGTTAAAACCCTCGGCCCAGTGTGCAGCGGCAGCCAAGAGAGCAAATTGAATGCTAGGTATCATAAGGAAAGGAATGGAAAATAAAATAACAGATATTATAATGCCTCTATACCGTTCCATGGTGGGACCGCACCTTGAATATTGTGTGCAATTCTGGTCGCCGTATCTTAAAAAGGATATAGCGTTATTAAAAAAGGTCCAGAGAAGAGCCACCAAAATGGTAAAGGGGATGGAAGGATACTCCTATGAAGAGAGGCTACAAAGGTTAGGGCTCTTTAACCTGGAAAAGAGACGGCTGAGGGGAGATATGATAGAAGTCTTTAAATTAATGAATGGAGTGGAACGGGTAAACGTAGATCGACTGTTTACGTTATCAGAATATAGGAAGACTAGGGGACATGCAATGAAGCTACAGGGTAAACTATTTAAGACTAATAAAAGAAAATATTTTGTCACTCAACGTGTAATCAAACTCTAGAATTTGTTACCGGAGGATGTAGTAAAGGCTGTTAGTGTAGCTGGGTTTAAAAAAGGTTTGGACAAGTTCCTGGAGGAAAGGTCCATAAACCATTATTAAGAAGGGACCCAGGATATCAATGCTTGACCTAGTACAAGCATTGCAGAACCTGTGTCTTTTGGGGAAACTGCTAGGTATGTATGACCTAGATTGGCCACTTTTGGAAACAGGATACTGGGCTTGATGGACCTTGTTCTGACCCAGTATGGCATATCTTATGTTCTTATGTAACAATTAAGCAGCTGTAGACATTCTCAGCAGTATTTTCCTTTTCAAAGAACGCTTTCTTTTCACACACAGGCTCTCTAGGGTACTGGACTCTGGAAGGTTCCCTTATGATGTATTCCCTCTCAGGACTTTTTTGTGCTTGACAGTTTGGCATAAAGAACAGTCCATGAAAGAATCATCCTCTTCCAGAACTAATTCCTGTTCTCCTAGCTGCATGGGTTCTACTTCTGGCTCAGAGGGCTTAGCTGACTGCCTCCCATCAGGACAAGCGCTGTCTCCAGCAAATCTGTAATGCTCCCCATCAGACTGGCTTCCAAACTCATACCTGGGTCAAGGCTTGGCTCAGTGGTTCCTCCCTCATATTCTGGCCAGCATGTATCTGAGCTTCCCTGTCTTGTCCTCCAGCATGGGCTCTTGGTTCTCAGGGCTTCAGCTCCCTTTCTCCTCCAGTAGGCATTCCTACTCCTTCTCCTCTCTCCTCCTGAATATTCTGTCCTAGCTTTAAACCTCCCAGGATCTAACCCTGCCCTTTCTCCTCTCAGGTGTTGCAAATCAGTCTGCCTCTTGGCAGCTGAGTAATGGGGAAGGTCAGTGACGTAAGGGTTCCTTACTCTGAGCTTGCTTTCCCCCTCCTTCTCACCACTAGGGACACTCTGCAATCTGGTTTCTAGGTACAACTGAGGTTTTGTATATCTGACCTGGCAATACAGGTCCCTTGATAAGGGCAAATTCCCCCTCTTTATCCTTATTTTCTGGGCCCTGATAAGCTTCCTTATCACACTACTCACAGATACATTATGGGTATGTTCTCTGCCTCATATGTTAGCAGTTTATAAAGACACATAGAGGCCTTCACATTCTTACAAAATTGCACCTACCCATAGATCCCTCTGTAAAATTACCCTCTCTATGTGTGAAGCAGGCTTTATACACGGAAAGAGCTTTATGGAATTACATCCAATGTGTGTAATACGGCATCTACTGAGAAACGTATCTTCTTTCTGAAGAATGATCTGGAATCCTGTCCTGAAATCTGGGTTCTGTACTGGGATAACTAGTCATTTCTGATCTTTAGACCTTAATTAGTGGGGGATATTTACAGATGCTTATAGATGGACTTATGCATTTATCATTATTGGCTTATGATTTGGGGGTCTGTTTACTAAAGCACAGTTAGGTTTTGTGCTTATCTTTCTTTAGATGCAAAAGTTAATGAGGCGTGTTTACTAAAAGGTACACCCTTAGCACATGGTCATACTGCGAAACAAGGCAGATGGCAAATGAGTGGCACTGCAATAACCTGCCATCCGGGCACACCTAACACCACCCATTGAGGTGGCCTTAAGTGCACCCGCACCAATGAGAACAGTTGTTGTTAGAGTGCGCCCATTGCCCCTGCGCTAACAATGCACCATCGACGTTCAAATTCCCTCCAACGTGCCCTGTCTCTGCCCATTCGCATGCTAACCTGCTAGCATGGGACTTTCTTAATATGGTGCCCGATGCTAACATTTTGTGTGGCACACTTACTGTGTTCTGAACCCTCCAGTAGCAGTTAACAACGTTTAATAAATGTGTCCCAAGATGCGGCAAGTGCAAAGTCAGTGCATTAATTGTTTGTGGCATTCCCAACATGTCCCCCTACATCTAAGAGGTAATTTTATAAAATATAGTGACCCACAATATCATGCTGCAACACCTCCTGGAAATTGGCATTTATGGCACTACATTAAAGTGATTTCAATCATATTTCAGTAACAAGCAATTGCAAGTAAAATGCGGCACACTACTACTACTACTACTGAGCATTTGTATAGCACTATAAGACATAACGCAGCGCTGTACAGACATGTAAGAGACAGTCCCTGCTCATCAGAGCTCACAATCTAGTCAAGACAGACAACACAAGGGAAACACAAAGGAGATCAGGTGAGTCAAGATCTGAAGGCGGCAGCAAAGAGGTGAGTTTTCAGCCTGGATTTGAAAAGGGTACAGACTCAGGCAGTTTGTTCCAAGCGTAAGGAGCAGCAAGGTGAAAGGAGTGAAATCTGGAGTTAGCAATAGAAGAGAAGGGCAGAGATAGAAGCAATTTGCCAGAAGAGCAGAGTTCCTGGGGGGGGGGGGTGTGGAGGAGAGATAATAGAGGAAAGGTAGTGAGGAGCTGCAGAGTGAATGCACTTATAGGTCAGCAGGTGAAGTTTGAAATGAATAAGGAGCCAATGAAGTGACTTGAGAAGAGGGGTAATAAGAGCATGACAAGTCTGGCGGTAGATTAGCCATGCAGCAGAGTGTTGAACAGATTGAGGATTGAGGGAGAGAGATGATTCAAAGGGAGACCAGCAAGGAGTAGGGTTACAGTAGTCAAGATGGGAGGTGATTAAGGAGTGAATAAGTGTCTTAGTAGTATGTTCATAAAGGAATGGGCGGAATTTGTTGATGTTATAGAGAAAGAAACGTCAAGTCTTAGCTATCATAGATGTGTGTGGAGAAGGAGAGAGAGGAGTCAAAGACAACCCTAAGGTTGTGAGCCAAGGAAACAGTGAGGAGTAGAGAGCTATCCACAGAGAATGAGAAAGGAGGAAGAGGAGAGGAGGTTTTGGGGGGAAAAATAAGAAGCTCAGTTTTGGCCATGTTCAGCATAATGCAGGGGGCATACTGCAAGGATCATCTGTCTCTTCAATTTTATTCAACATCTACATACAGTCCATCTGCAATATCATCAAACATCACAAAATACAATACTGGCTATATGCCGATGACAACATGGTTTTTACTCCATTTGACATCCACAACCCTGATCTCTTGCCCATAACCTATAACCAAATGCATCGAAGACATGATCAACTGGCTCAGCAACAACAATCTAGCAGTAAATTACAAAAAAAACGAAGTTCTGATAGTCACGAAAAACAGATCATTCTCACCCCCTGAGACCCTAAAAGTACGAGACGCAGATCTCCCAATCAAGCCCTCCATAAAATACCTTGGAGTAATACTTGACCAGCGACTGGATTTTAAAGAACATATCAACCGCACTGTGAAAACCATTTATTTCAAAATAAGGACTCTGCGCCATCTGAAAAACATGCTGGAACCAGACAGCTTCAGAACCATATTTCAAACCATAGTCACACCCCACTTCGACTATGCAAATATAATACTCCATGGTCTCCCAAAAAATACCCTAAATACATTACAACTAGCCATGAATGCCGCTGCCCGGGTGCTATACGGTGCTTCAAAGGGCGAACACATAACACCCATCCTAATGGAGCTTCACTGGCTCCCTATATACTGCAGAATAGCATATAAAGCTCTTCTCATGGCCTTTAAAGCGATAAATACTATAGCTCCTTCATCAATTTCAAAACTCATCCATCCAACTCCCAATATCAGATCCAGGAGGTCAGCAGCGGCAAATACACTAGTTACACCACATGAGACCACAAAATGCAAACACTCAACATCTGACAGGGCCTTTGCATACTATGCACCCAGATGTTGGAACAACCTACCCCCCAACATAAGAGCTATTACTGACCTCAAGCATTTCAGAAAAGCCATAAAACACCACCTCTTCATTCTGCATTTCCAAAGCACATCATCATCCCTCTAACAGGCACAGTAAAAATTGCAAATACCTTATTTACTCAAGATGTAACTAAGAAATTCTATCCTCTGTATATAGGTTTTTTCACAAATATGTATAAAGTCTCCATAAGTATACAGGTTCATTACAAATACGTACTAAGTTTTAAAAAAATTTTACAAATATGTACAAAGTTTTCCCAAAGTTAAATTCCCAGTTGAATTCTCCTGTTATATGTAAACTCATCACAGTTTGTTGCTTGCAATGAGTATTTCTGTTTAATGTAAACCGCGCTGATGAAAAAGAGTGCGGTATAAAAGAACACTAAATAAATAAATAAAAGAACACTAAATAAATAAATAAAGTGCTCTTCACAAACTCCTCATTTAATCCTCCACAAGAAATCTGCCTCTCACACAGTACAATAAAGGTGCAGAAAGAACTCAAGTATCTGGGTGTCTAGATGAAAACCTCAACTTTCAGTCTCACCTAAATAGAACCATGCTTACTACAAAATAAAACTCCTCAAGAATATAAAACCAGTACTTAGCCAGGATCATTTCTGCACAGTATTTCAAACAATCATAACACCAATATTTGACTACTGTAATTTGATTTACCAGGGCCTACCAATCAGTTCCATACACCCCCTCCAAATGGCAAAAAATATGGCCGCCTGAATCATCACTGGAAGTTCCAAACAAGATCACATAACCCCCATACTTAACCAACTCCACTGGCTGCCTATACGTATTCTCCTGGGCTAAGTTCAAGACACTACTCACAATCTTTAAAATCCTACATCATTCTACCACAGATATACTAAAATAACTGATTTCTCGAGACACTAGCAAGTGTCCCAGGAGAATCGACAATAAAAACATGATTGTCTTCCCAGCCGCATACCAGAAATGCAACCAAACCACTTCAAAAAGGTCATTTTCCCTCTCTGCCCCAGTGTTATGGAACACCCTGCCGGAAAATATCAGAACCACAACAGACACCAAGGACTTTCACAAAAAGATAAAGATGCACCTATACATGGAACATTTTGGACATATTACTTAAGCAATTACTACCCATGGACACAGCATTTAAGCAAATACCATATCCCGAACCCCTGCTAATCTAACCCACTTCCCCATACCAGGCTACCTCTAAGTCTAGTATTACGGACAAATCGTACCTGACCCTCTTACTGTACATGCGTTTTATGCTGTTGTTGTTAAGCGATGTTAATTTAACTCTGGTTTACTGTAACAGTTTAACCTATCATTAATTGCACTAGTTTGTTGTGCGACTTCCCAAGCCTCACCCCTCTCTCCCTACCTCCCTTCTCCCTTAGCCCAGGGCATGCTTTAACAATGGTCTCTAGAAACTAACATTCTCCATAAAGTATGAACATATATGAAACTTTCAAATGAAAAGTTATCTAGCAAAGAGTCAACAGTTTCCCCAAAACCTTAAAATAAACCCCAAAACAGAGCAGGAGAATTATCATCATGTCTTCACAAACTCCTCATTTAATCCTCCACAAGAAATCTGCCTCTCACACAGTACAATAAAGGTGCAGAAGGTGCAGAGGAAGTACAAGTGGACCCACAGGAATTCGCCGACCACATCAAAGACAAATTCCACTCCACAGAGCGTACAACACCCAGTGGGACCACCAGGACAGACATACACACCAAAACCTGGGGCACATTCTACTCACCCTCAACAGAGCAGATATCCCACATCATCTCTACAATCAACACAAGCACTGCGCCTACAGACCCATGCCCAGTATCATGGGTCAAAGCCACCAAATCAAACTTCATTCACACCATACACAAAATAGTACACAACTCACTCACTCAAGGACTCATGCCAAAGCAACTAAAGCTTGCCTCAGTAAGACCAATAACAAAGAAAACAACACTCGACAAAAAGGATCCAGCAGCATACCGACCGATCTCCAGCATATCCTTCCTGGCAAAAATCATCGAAAAAACGGTACAACTACAACTCCAGGAACACATCGACAAACATGAAACACTCGACGACAACCAACACGGCTTTCGTCCCAACCACGGAGTCGAAACGCTACTGATCTACCTCTTCGACAGCATCCTAAGAATAATTGACAACAACAGGAAGGGAATCATAATGATCTTCATCGACATCTCCTCAGCCTTCGACACAGTGGACCACAACACGCTCCTGGAAAGACTAAAGAACACTGGTATACACGGTATCACTTTGAAATGGTTCCACTCATACCTAACCGAAAGACAGCTACAGGTCAAGGTGGGACACAACACCTCCCGACCCATAAATGTCCGCCAAGGAGTACCTCAAGGATCCGCACTTTCAGCCCTCCTATTTAACATCTACATCCAACCGATATGCGACATCATGAAAGAGAACAACATTCAATACACAATATATGCAGACGACATCATGATATACACCCCGATAGAAATCGACAACCCGGATTTCTCCAAGATAACAGACTGCCTTACCCAAATGACAAGCTGGTGTCAAAACAACAACCTCGCAATAAACTACAACAAGACTGAAGCTCTAATAATCACTCGGAACCAAAGCTTCATACACCCGCCAAACATCAAGATACAAAACACTACTATTCCAATAAAATCAGAAGTGAGATACCTTGGAGTTACTCTGGACAACAAGCTAAACCTCAAGCCACACATAGACAAAACAATACAAAAAGTCTACTACAAGATGCGAATCATCAGGAGACTGAAACCACTCCTTGCCCCAGAACACTTTCGTACCGTCCTCCAAGCACTGATAACCCCAATACTGGACTTCTGCAATCCGATATACTTGGGACTACCGAAACAAGCCCTCAAACCACTCCAGCTAGCACAAAACACTGCAGCACGAATAATATCCGGTACTGCAAGACAGGACCACATCACACCCACCTTAAAAGACTTACACTGGCTCCCAATCGGTGCACGCATCAGATACAAAACTATCATAAACCTATTTAAGATAAATCAGCACACATCAGCCAACAGCCTACACACCCTCATTCAACCAGACAACAGCACTCGTCCTAGAAGAAAACAAACACGCAACCGAGTCAGCACCCCAGGTGAATTCAAACACACACGCAAGGACACAACAGACAGAGCTCTCTCCATGGCTGCTCCAACTATATGGAACAAACTACCAGACGACTTGAGGACAACTACAGACCTCAAAGACTTTAGAAAACAGCTAAAAACCATGCTGTTCATAGAACACTATGGACACATCACATAACCTAAGAGAATGTATAACAGCACATATTGCTGCCTGTACAGATAATGTTTTACAGCACCACTGTATATAGCCCACACTGTACATAGCTCAAACCATTCTAGCACGCAACACACCACACCTTGTACATAGCTCACCCCAATCTAGCACACGATACAACACACACTCAACTAAATTGCACCCTCACTGCATGATTAACACACTCACTTTACCCGATTGTTTGCTGTGATACCACCTTGATTAATAAGATAAGGCGGTTTAAAAATACTGTTAAATAAATAAATAAATAAATGTCAAGTCTGGTCCCATTCCCTACTCTGCTTATGGCCCATCCACCCATCTCCAGTAATAACAGATTCTTATCCCGCATTAACATGCTCTTCATTTTACAATCTTACCTACACATCGTAATTCAACAGTAAATGTCTGCAAAAGAAGATAACAAACAGTTTTTATACAACCCAAACAGTCATCCCTCTCTGAATCACTCAGACTCATCAAATATGGTTACACCCCTTGCAGATCCCATCCTCATGTTACCTGCTAAATTAAAGGGCCCACAAAGCTGTCAGGAACCAGATTCTCATTTTGCACTTTCCTAATTCGTCCCCCTCAGGCCTATGTCTAACCCGCTCCTCCCCTCTTTCTACCCCACCTCCCCCTACCCACCCAGATCCCCTACCCTCCTACCTGCCCCCAGAGTGACTATCAGCATCTTCACCATCACTTATTCTCCTATTCTCTTCTTCACTTCTTCATGGGAGTCTTCCAATCTGACTACTTAAAAAATGTAACCTTCCCACAAAACAATACTGTTCGTTACTGCGCTATGGGCACTACCCCATCCATGGACATCGAGTATTGGCTAACCACTGGGTCCCAAATCTTCCTAAATAATACTAATTTATTCACCCCCAGCAACTGAGCTGTTTTATTTTCCATGATCATCAAATCTAACATTGCCCGCTCCCACATAGAAACCTCTGGAGCTCTCCCCGCCAGCCACTGCCGCAGTATACACTGCTTAGCTGAGACAAAACCCTTCTCACAAAGTTTCCTGTGGTGGCTCTTTAAAAGTCCCCCTGCCTCAGAAGCCCAAAACAGGCACCATTCTGGGGTAACAGCCACACGTTGTGCCAGCCACCCACTCAACCTGGTACATATCCCCCACCAAAAAATCTGAATGCAAGAACACCTCCAAAACCGGTGTGTGAACATGCCTCTACTCTCCTCACATAGTCTACACACATCTGTCTGAGCTAACCCGGCACGCAAAGCGCAAACGTCATGGACATACGCCCACCATAAAAACTTGTTCCCTCTTGCTGAGGTGGGTTTCTTTGTAGGAAAGCCACCTGAGCTCCTTTTCGTTTCAGAGCCTGCAATATTTTCATGCGTTTAATAGGCGTACTTACCCCTCTCACAGTCCAGGTAATCATACGTAGGTCACGAGTCATACTGACATCCTAACATGTCTATCCCATCAACTATCAATACTCGCATTTGGTTCACCCGGATTTGCCCAGCCTCAACTCCAAGGCTCTCAATGTACAGGTTCCAAGAGCGCCCTAACTGTTCACACATGACTCCCATATCCACCCATTGATACAAAGAGCCTGCTCCAGTCACTCCTCTCCCCCACCCCTCCCCTTCCCATCCAATCCCCTCCCCCATCTCCATACATACAACACTCTATCTCCTCCATCCACAAATATCCTTCCTCCCTCCTCTCTCCCCCATTCCCCCAAATAATGTCCCATTCCTCCACTCCTCAGCACCTCTCAGCTGAGGTCAGGTCCAGATCTGACGCTGCAGGGCTGCCTCGATTCACCGAAACTGCCTCCTCCTCTCGGTCTTCTAACTTGGGGCGTTTCTCTCTGCAGCCGTGCACTGAACTGCTTCAAGTCTCATACATGATCAGAGTTCAAATGTTCAAGTGTTTACCGCTGTCCATTAATATTTGTTAGGTGTAGGGCGCCCGCAACAAAGTTCCATTCTGTCCCCCAAGTTCTGTCACTATTTGAGTCTCCAGTACCCCTTTAACACCCATCAGGGGCTTGTGGGTCTCTCAAGACGAAGGCTCCATGCCTTTGCTTTGTCCAAGTCAGCCATGAACCGCTTAGCTGCAACCAACATATCAAATGAGTGATTTTGGCCTTGGTTGGTGACCCTAAGCACTGCCGGGTAGGCTAGCGTGAATCGAATCTTCCACTTAAACAGAGAGGCACAAAGTGGGGTATATTCCTTTCTCTTTGCCGTCACTGCCGCTGAGTAATCCTGAAACATCAAGATCCGCTGATTCTCTAGCACCAGATTCCCTTTTTTGTGATAAACCTGGAGTAGTTGCATCTTGTATTGAAAGTTCAGGATGCGAGCAATTACTACTCTCGGGCGTTGTCTGGTCTCCATCCTAATCCCCAGATGGTGTGCTCACTTCACCTGGATTAAGCCAGCCAGAGATTCCAGGCCCAGTTCCTTTGGAAGCCAGGTTTCAATCAAAGAAGCATCTGGTCTGTTGTAGACTCAGGGATCCCTACTAGCCGCAAGTTGTTCCTCCTCGATCTGTTTTCCAAATCATCCACTTTTGTTACTAGGGCCTGTATCTGCGTATGTTGCGCTGCACTTTCCCTCACTTGGCGTCCATGCGATGTTCCAATTCTTCCACTCTCCGGCCTACCTCCACCAGCGAGTCACCCAACTCCTCCAGTTTTTTCAGTATCTGATCAAATTTAGGGACCAATAGCTTAACCACTTCCTTCGCTACTTCTTCTGTCGAGAAATCAGCACTTTCTGCTCTGGGCGATGCAGGCTGGATCACTGCCGGGACCGAGGCTCTGGCCTTGTTCACTCTGTCCCGATCTTTCTTCGCGGGTAAGGGTATTATGCCTCAATTAGCTGCCCAAGTTGTAAGCCAACCGTTCCTGCACCCTTTTGCTCACTTTCAATCTTCTCTGGAGAGGCAGCGATAAGTTATAAAGGTTAATTCAAGAGGCAGCTCCTGAGCGAGCTGAGAAGCGTCCTCACTCGCTCATGCGCCACGTGGACCTCTTTGGCATCTACTCTTAAGTTTAATATACATTACCAAGTTTAAGCTACAGTGTAAACCGCTTTGACTGAAATGATAAAGCAATATAAAAAACTGTTAAATAAATACATAGACTCTATCTTTACCTCATTTCAATTTGGAAGGGGGGAATTAACATTGATGGATTAAGAGTGATTTTTGTTTGTTTATTAATACTTGCAATACTGCTATTGGTCGGCAGAATATCAGAGCAGTTTACAAATTAAAACAAGTTGAAAAGAACCGCAATCAGAAGAGGAGAAATATAGGGTTCAAGGGTAGTTAAAGGAGAACACTCTGCCAATCTACTGGCCCCTAAGCCAGCACATACCCCCCCCCCCCCCCCGCCCTCCTTTAACCCAAGAGCTCAACTCTGCGAATGCAATGGAACACAGATGCATTTTTAAACCTGCTCTGACCTTCTTCGATGAGAGTTCGAAGCATAAGGCCAGTGGCCCAGAATTCCACAATATGGCGCCCAGAAAACATAAGCAGCTCACCTAGAACGGGCTATGGAAGGGATAACTAGAAGGCACACATGCTCAGAACAAAGGACACATGCCAGTGGTGTTCTGAGTGGAGTCACTTCTGCGTGTGCGCCAGCGTCTCTCTGCTTAACACTTAAGTAACCGGAGATCTGCATGATACCATGGATGATGGATGATGGTGGACTACAAGGTCAGACTTATGCTGTAGCAGAGCAATGGTGTCTAGTGTAATGAGCAGAGAGGTTGCCGTTGCCTGCTCATTAATAGGTAAGGATACAAAATCCGATGGAAGGGAGTTGGAGAAGGAAGCCTTGGTATCAGGTGTCTTTAAGTGAAGAATCCCAAAAAACTGAACCCTGTCAGGCAAGGACGGAGGAGCCCGAGGAAACTGAATGAGAACAGTAATCAGGCAGTGGCCAGTCCAGGATAGGATAGTACTTACATCTGAGATGCTAAAAGGCGAACCCCTTAAAGAAAAAATGAGATTCAACATGTGGCAAGCTGTGTGCCGGACAGCCAAGACAAGATGCACACAGATCAGATCAGCCTCAAAATAAGCATTGAAATTACCTAATATTAAAAGGTAAGGGCAATGGACAACACTTTTGGAAATCATTGACAGAAGGGACTCCCAGGCCATAGCATCAATGGACAGAGAGCAATAAAGGAGAAGGACATGGCACACAGGTTTGGGATCTATTCTGCAAAATGAGCACTCAGGGTAGTGTAAAAGCTCACACGACAGTTCTGTAGCAGAGAGAGTGGGTGAGTAGATGAGCGTTACTCCACCACCTGCCTTAGTTAACCTAGAGCCCGAAATAGCAGGATAGCCAGGAGGGAGACACCAAAACAACATTTTTAAGCCAGGTGTTTGTGAGGGATAGCAAATCCACATTATGATCAGAAAGAACATTACGATGTATGCAGCCTTGGAGCACAAACAGCGACGGTTCAATTTTGGGACGCGTACTGGCTGGGTCCAAGAGCCCAGAGAGGGAGGAGCTGGAAGCAAGCACAATATGTAAGCTGCAACCCCTGAGGAAAGGATATGACAAAAGGGGCAGGCAGACCTCGACAACCCAAAGCCCGGGAATCAAGGAGGCTGGCAGCATGTCAGTCCTGGAGATTAGCAATGGGACGGTGAAGGCACTGAGAGAGAACAAGCAAAATGCTGAACAAAGAAGCACTATCAGCACTAACCAGATAATGCTGGGGCAGTCTGTGGAGATGTTTGGCAGCACTATCCAGATATCTCTCTGTGTAACCTCTCTGCTTAGCTGAACAAGGGCTTTTGGAAATTATAGTATAAATTCAGGGGTCCGTATTTAAATGGGTCCATTCAGTGCTGCTATCTGGTTAGTGCAGGGGCGTTCTGAGGGTCAGAGCCGGGGTAGATAGTAGTGATTTTTATCAGTGCTATCTGAAGACTTATCTAATAGTTTAGGATAACAAACCGCTGTCCTAAGGGGTATGTGGATAAGTTATCTGCATATGTTATCTGGATAGTAGCCAATTATCACTGCCAGCAGCTCTATCCCGATATTCAGTGTTAGCTCTATCCCCATATTGCATATCGCTGCTGATTATCTGGATTTCTTTTACTTGCGACTGCCACAATATTGCTTCCTAAAATTATATTTAGATATATATATAGAGAGAGAGAGAGGAGGGGGGAGGGGGGACCTGATATTCAGCATCGGTGGCTGGTGCTTTGACAGCGGCTCACTGCCAGTGCTGAATCTTAGACTCAAAATTCAATGCTGGGGCCATATCTGGCCACTGGCACTGAATATCCGGGTCGACCACAGAACCCGTCACTAACTGGGCAGAGGCAATATTTAGCCGCTGCCTGATTAGCTTCTGTCTTTGAATATCAGGCTCATAAGTTTTAATATATGGGGATTTATATAGAGATAGATAGATAGATAGATATACACATACACACATATGTGACGGTCTCAATAAGTAAGGTACATTTAAATACAATGTCCAAATATAAAAATTCACCTTATTTATAGACTCCCTCTCAGTTTTGTATTTTAAATCTATTGAATTGCCTAACCTAGTACCCTATCAGACTGTACTGGATGTCAAAGAAAGAGAGCCCAATATTCAGAAGGTTTATCCAGTTGGGAAGACCTGCTAACTAGATGAACCCTGCTGAGCCCAGTTCTCGGCAGCACTAGTCGGATAGGTCAGGGGTGTTCCAGGAATAGGTGAGGGCTGTGCAAGCAATTATATGGCTAGTGGCCATTTTCAGTCTGCATAAAGCAGGTCTAGCTATCTGGATATTGGCTGAATATCGCTGCTATTTGGATGGCCCGCGGACGTCACTGTTGAAATCAGATTTTCAGCAGAAGCCTACCTGGCTGCTTCCACTGAGCACTTGGTTCACTTTTGTCCACAGTGGCAACATTTTAAAAATGTTAGTTGCCATGGGCTCTATATCAGCCCAATAGATGATTTGGCCCGCCAGCTGCACCAGCACATACTGTACTAGTCTAGGTCTGGCCATCACCATTCATGCCTCCTAAAACTTAATTTTGTATGCAGTACTGTGCAGCAGTCAACCTATAAAGAAGGTCAACATAAACGTCTCGGTCCCTTTGCTGAAAACACTGAGTTGTGTAAGCTGCTAGGTCTACTGCCTTCAAGAGCAGCCAGATTCCCTAAATAAAACATTATTCAGCGCGACGTTTCACTGTACATAGTGCACAGAGGCAGGTCGGATGAGTGATCTTTAAGGCTCTTCATTTTCAGTTGTTATCTTTTGTTCCCAGGATTATATAAATTTAACTGTTGTTGCAGTTTTCTGCGTTTAACAACCTAAAGCATCATTCAACTGCTACACAACATCTCTGAACAAATGAGTAGCAGCAGCTATCAAGAATCTAGAAATAGTCTTATTCCCTCAGTATTAAACGCCCTTTTAAAGATAGACTAACTGAAAATGTCTGTATGATTCACAAGATTTTATTTACGCCCCCTGACCAAAAAGCTGAAAGGTAGAGAGAATTGATTACCCCGTTGACATAAAGCGCAGAATGAAAGGGAAATCCCATGAAATTCATAGACGTAGTCGGGGAAAATCTATGAAAACTGAAGGTGTTTTTAATTCTGAAAGGGGAAGGGACAGAGGAAATCAACTTGGCCAAAAGAAACAATGGACAGGATATTTATTAAGCATTATGAAACCAATGCCAGATCACTCTTGGAGGGGTTGGTTAGCCAATAAACAAAGACGCTAGAGTTCACTTTGTAGAAGAAATGTACATCAGAATTAGCAGGGCTAAGAGGACGATACCCAGCAAGGGTTCTAGGCTTCAACACTCAGCACCAAGAAGATGGGCCAATACCTCAGGGAGTCGTTAGTGGGATGGGAACAGCTGGGGGATGTAGAAAAACAGTGGGCAAAACTGAAAGGGGGTATTTTAAGGGCAACCAACCTTTTTGTTAAAATGGTAAATAAAGGCAAAAGGAACAGGAGACTGCTATGGTTTTCGAAGGAAGTAGCTGAAAAAGTGAAGAAAAAGAGGGAGGCCTTCATGAAATACAAGAGATCACAGAGAGAGGAAGACAGGCATCTGTATTTGGAAAAACTTAGAGAAGCTAGCAAAGTAGTCAAGAAGGCAAAGATCCAAAAGGAGGAGGAAATAGCCAATGCAATAAAATGGGGGGATAAGACATTTTTCAGATATATTAGTGAGAAGAGGAAGGGCAAAAGTGGTATTGTCAGACTCAAGGGTGAAGGGGGTAATATGTAGAAGCTGATAAGGATAAAACGGAATTGCTTAACAAATATTTTTGTACTGTGTTCACAGATGAAGAACCAGGAGCAGGACCTCAGAAAACACCCACAAATAAGAACAGAAGCGAGGGAAATCTTGAACAATTTTCAGAAGACTGTGTTCGTGAGAAACTAGTTCAACTTAAAGTAGACAAAGCGATGGGACCGGATGGGATACACCCTAGAATACTGAGGGAACTTGGGGACATTCTAGCAACTCCACTGACTGACCTTTTCAATGCCTCGTTGGAGTCGGGAGTGGTGCCAAAGGACTGGAGAGAGGCTCATGTGGTGCCTTTACACAAAAGCGGAAGTAAGGATGTGGTTGAAAACTACAGGCCGGTTAGTTTAACTTTGGTGGTAAATTATTGGAAACGCTGCTGAAAGAGAAAATAGTGAGGTTTCTGGAGTCCAGCGGATTACAGGATCCGAGGCAGCATGGATTCACCAGAGGCAGGTCTTGTCAGACAAATCTGATTGATTTCTTTGACTGGATGACCAGGGAGTTGGACCGAGGGAGAGCTCTAGATGTGGTGTATTTAGATTTCAGTAAAGCCTTTGACACTGTTCCTCACAGGCGACTTATAAACAAACTGAGCACCCTAGGGATGGACCCTAAAGTTACTTCTTGGGTTAGAAATTGGTTGGGTGGGAGGCGACAAAGAGTACAAGTAAATGGAGCTCACTCTGAGGAGAAGGATGTTACCAGTGGTGTGCCCCAGGGATCTGTCCTTGGTCCGATTCTTTTTAACATCTTTGTTAGTGATATAGCGGAAGGGCTGTCGGGTAAGGTTTGCCTCTTTGCAGATGATACCAAAATCTGCAATAGAGTAGACACCCAGGAAGGTGTAGATAACATGAGGAGGGATCTAGCTAAGCTTGAAGAATGTTCTAGAATTTGGCAGCTGGGATTTAATGTTAAAAAATGTAAGGTCATGCATTTGGGCTGCAGCAATCCAAGGGAGCAATACAGTATAGGAGGTGAAGTACTTTTGTCCACTAAAGAAGAGCGGGACCTAGGCGTGGTTGTGTCTGATGATCTTAAAGTAGCTAAACAGGTAGAAAAGGCGACGGCAAAAGCTAGAAGGATGCTTGGGTGCATACGGAGAGGAATGGCTAGCAGAAAAAAGGAGGTGATAATGCCTCTGTATAAGTCTTTGGTGCAACCTCATTTGGAGTATGGTGTGCAATTCTGGAGACCGCACCTTCAAAAGGATGTGAACAGGATGGAGTCGGTGCAGAGGGTTGCTACTAAAATGATTAATGGGCTTCATTATAAAGCATATGAGGACAGACTTAAGGATCTTAATATGTACACCTTAGAGGAAAGGCGGGATAGAGGTGATATGATTGAGATGTTTAAATACCTCCGTGGCATAAATGTTCAGGGAGAGAGCCTCTTTCAATTGAAAGCAAGTTCTGCTACGAGGGGACAGGGGATGAGGGTGAAGGGAGATAGATTCAGGAGTGATATGCGGAAATATTTCTTTACAGAAAGAGTAGTGGATCCGTGGAATAGTCTCTCAGTGGAGGTGGTAGAGATGAGGACAGTAACTGAATTCAAAAAAGCATGGGACCAACACAGAGGATCTCTAAAGGTAAAAAGTGGACTGTTGTAGTTGTTGTTATGGAAGGACAGACTAGATAGGCCATGTGGTCTTTTTCTGTCCTCATGTTTCTATGTTTCTAAGAAGGTTTTCATAACCTAGGACTCAACAAAGAAAGAGATGAACAATGTAAAAACAGGTAAAACACCAGAGTGGGATGAAATCCTTCCAATGCCATTGCGGGAATTTAGAGACCTGATTGCCAGGACCATTGTACTTAATATTTAAGGCACTAAAGCAGAGGGTCGACTTTCTAAAACTGCTGTAGGGCAACATAGCCTGTTAGCTGAACACTGACCGCAGTCACATCAGCACATAACAAATCTTATTAGATGCGAACAGACAGATTTGCAAATCAGTCTGTAATTTGGGAGAAGGGGCTGGATCATGTTTGTGATTTGTGTTGTCGATTTGCAATCTGGGATCATAGTCTCAGGATCCATTTCTTCTGCCATGATAGAGAATGAAACATTTGCTGGTTTGTTGGTTAAACCTTTTCTAATAACCTAAACTTTTATAACTAAAGACATACCATCCTTTTTCTTGAGAGTCATAATGTCTCTTTCTAAGCAAAACTGGTAACTTGGATTATGAGAAAAGAAAAACAAAAGACAAAAATTACTCTGGTTGTAAATATGCATGTTATCCAAACACAAGTATTCACTGATCCCTAAAAGCTGAAAGGAGATGGCAAATAGTTAGTTTTTTCTAAAAGAGCTCGAACAGAAAAATATTAAAAATTGTTATAAAGAATAGTCACGTGCCCAAACTTACCATGTTGCCAGTTTCTGATCACAGGATTCGAAAGGTAAAACTGATGTCTATTCTACTACCTTCTCTGAGTCAAGCAAATAGTGCCTGCTATCTAATACCTAACAGTTAACCAAGAACATTTCACCCTTCAAATCTACTCCCTACAATATAGAAGCTAACATCTGAACATGTAATGGGTGAAACAAAGGGTTGATGGTTTTGGTAGGTGGAAATATTTATACCTGTCTTAGATCACTTAGGACCTAACCCCTGGAGCACTTCAAGAGCTTAGTTTGGGGAATGACAATCAATACGGTGAATGCTAATTTGCTCAGATTATGATAAAGATAATAAAGGGTGTATCAGACCTGGGAGTTCATCGCTCCCATGCTAATGTTCAAACATTATCACTTCAGGCATCAAATAGTTAACTACATGATAGTGGCCAACCTATCTAATGTATATATAATTATGTATAATTATGTAGATAGTTATCCCCAGTTTACACCCAGTTTATCCTCCCTGTTATCTGTAAACCTAGATCAGTCATGTATTGACAGGTATGTTGTTGTTCAATGTAAACCGCACTGATGATGAATAGTGCGGTATATAAAAAATGTTAAATAAATAAAATAGAGCAGAGTCTTCAACCATTCAGTTCAACAGCCCATATAAAGTGGATGGTTTCAAAAATATTTGAGACCAGCTCTATGCACTGTGTCTGAAAGATGTCAAACATTAAATCTTAGAAATAAGTGATAGAAACAATCTTAACAAACAAGATGTGTGAACACTTGGTGATGTCGAGTTTCCTTCTTTGACAAACACTAACCAATGTCAGGGCTCAATGACAAGATAGTGGCAGGACAGTTTTAAAAAATCAGCATGATATCAAAGTGTTCTCTACCCTCTTCTGGATTTCATCTTGTCTTTCTCTGCTAGAGACACGACTTGTGTGCAAGTTGCTCTATTTCAATCTGCTCAGGGATCACTAGGCACTAACAGAGAACATGGCAACTCGCAGACAACCACAGTGTGCTCTGACCTCCCTGAGAATATAGTTGCCCTGTTTCCCTTTAAGAAACTTTGTTAGAACTACACTTGTTTTATTTTTAAGTACAGAGGAGGAGTTGGGCGCACATAAAGATATAGACCAAGGATCGCTGGGCACTCCAATATCTGCAACAGAAATTTGAATGAAATGGGATGAATGGTTCAAAGTGATTAATGTGATTACCAGAACTGCTAGCTGCATTAATTGTGGCGATCGGGGTATTCAGCAGCACTAACCGCTGAATGTCCACAGGTACCACCATGGAACACCCCAGTGCTAGCCGACTAGCGGAGAGGAGATGGCACCAGAGGTAACTGAGCCGTGGTGAGATTCAGCTGCTGCCCAGTTAGCTTCTCTGCTATGTGGCCGACCCCGTCTTGCATGTCTGGGTTTAATTTTCAGAGGTGATGACTAGCTGCCACTGCTAAATATCAGGCCCTATGGCTTTATAAGGACAGTTTCTCTGGAGGAAAATAGACTAAAAATGTATTTGTACCTGACTCTTCAGTGAACAGAAATAGAGTAACAATGACTCAGAGAGAGGTCCTGCCTCATGGAGTCTCTTTCAGGAATGACTGTCTTGAAGAAATCCTTATTTAGTTCTTTTATAATAAAAATCATACCTCTAATTGGTAGCACTACACCCCCACATACTCATCTTTTAAGAGATTTTGCGGTAGCTACAATGATTCCGCCTCATGTGTTGCTTTAAATGAAGAAAAGAAATCTCATCCGCATACACAACAAGGCTTTTTAGAGGTTCTTTATAGGAAGTGCTGGAAAATGCTTTATGTTGGGGAATGACCTTGTAGGCTAGATGTGCTTTATATCAAGGATTGAACCTGTGACCTTATAGGCCTGAGACAGAAGACTTGCAGCTGAAACATGAAGACTACTTACTGTAGCTATAAGATCCAGGAAACATGAGCTAGAGACAGAAGAAAGATAAATCTGCCCCCCCCCCCCCCAACCAGAGCAGCCCTTTGGGCCATCAAGATGTACGTCTTATGAGATTCTGCATATAACGAAGCCTAGCCAGACACACCCTTGCTGTTTCAGCAGTTTTTGGCTGGCCTGATCTCTGTCTACTGCAACCCAGCTCTATTCCACTCTTCAGAGAAGTGTTTCCTTGCTACTTCTGTTTCTGCTCCACAGCTGACTACCACTCCATGTCTGACTACTTCTTCATGCCTGTGTTACTCCACCCTCACCTGAGCCTAGCCTCTCCACCACAGTTCTCTCCAGAGTAAGCCCTAACAGCTTGAACTAGCCCACACCCAAGGGCTACGCCAGAATGGAATCAACCATAGAAACTCTGAGGAACCTTACAGAGGCTTCGCAAGCTATGCAGTCAACTGCAGGATGTTTGGCATAGGGTCGAGCAGTGCTGTACCTAGCCCTGTGCGAGTGATGCAGCTGCACAGGGCTCAAAAAAATAGGGGCACATTTGGGTTGCTGGCCTCGGTTCCCCCCCGCCCCCCCAGCTGCCTGCCCTTGCCCCATCACCGCCGCTTTTCATGTATCCTTGGGGCAGCAGTGGCAAAAGCAGAGCAGATCTCTAATTGAGAAAAAAAAACACGAGGGTCTTCCTGATTCCACATTGCACGTTGGCCTGATTCCTTCCTCCTCTGACGTAGGCCCATGTCAGAGGAGGGAGGGACCAGATCAGCCATTCAAATGTGAATCTTTGCAACTCTGCACCTGAATGGCTGGTCTGGTTCCTCCTTCTTCTGACATGAGTCTACATCAGAGGAGGAAGGGATCTGGCCAACATGCTAGAGCAGAGTCGGAAAGAGACGCACATTTTTTCCCTCAATTAGAGATCTGCTCACTGCAGCTACCACCGCCGCAAAGGAGACATGAAAAGCAGCAGTGGTGGCAGAGCAAGGCAAGCAGTATGGACATGTAGGTGTGGGTAAGATGGGAAGATGCTGGGCATGAGGAAAATGACAAACGGGGTGAAGGGAGGGGGGGTGCCAGAGGTGCAAGTCGCACAGGGTGTATTTATGACTTAGAAGGGCCCTGGGGTCAAGGCTCTCCAATCTGTGGGATTAGAGCAAGGATAGAAGCTACCCTGCCCCCAGAACTGCATACACCCTTGATTGAGAAGTTTGATGGCATCCAGGGAGAATTGTGGAGTTTCATGCAGCAGTGCAAGCTGTGATTCCAGATTCTTCTGCACATGTATCAGTCTGACTCCCTCAAGTCAGCGTTAGCAATCATTTACTTACTCATCAAGAAATCCTGGCCTGTGTGACTCCCTTGTTGGAACAAAATAGTGATGTCCTGAGCAATCTGGAATGCTTACTGGATGTCCTTTCCCATGCTTTTGGGTAACTGGCTCTAGCCCAGTTGGAAAAACATAAATGTTTCTTCAGCTCGTAACCTCAGGATCATCTTTGACTCTTCTCTCTCTTTCTTTGCACATATCCAACAAACACCTAAAACCTGTTAGTTTTATCTCTGTGTTCCTTCCTTTTTGAATATGCTATCAAAACCCTTATCCACTCTCTCCTCACCTCCCATGTAGACTATTGCAACTACTTCTCAATGAACGCCTGCCAAACCATCTCATAGTAACATAGTAACACAGTAACACAGTAAATGACGGCAGATAAAGACCAGTATGGCCCATCTACTCTGCCCAGTATTCAGTTAATTTTGATTTTATCCTGTTGCTGTAAAGGGATCCACTGTGTCTGTCCCATGCCATTTTGAATTCCGTCACTGTGTTTGCCCCCACCACTTCCATCGGGAGGGCATTCCAAGCATCCACCACCCTTTCAGTCCCCTTCAATCTATTCAAAACTTGTCTGTGCAACTAGTCTTCCACCAATGTCGCTACACTCATATAACCCCTAAGAACATAAGAACTATCATACTGGGTCAGACCAAAGGTCCATCGAGCCCATTGTCCTGTTTCCAACAATGGACAATCCAATACACAACTACCTGACATATCCCAAAGTAGCCAGTTCCATCTTGCTTATCCCCAGAAGTGCTTTTCTCTTGGACTTTTTTATTTAAAATTGTTCATAACTTCACAACAAATACATCACATATCCCAACATTTCAATAAAGGAAAATTACTCTGAAACCTCAAAAAGCACCCATCACAGATCCCCCTGTACCCTAATATTGCTTCACAATGGCTTCGCGACTCAGACATCACAATGACAATTGTCTTCTAATTTCATTGCCATTGACCTCATCATAACCATGACCCTTCACTAAGCTTACCATATTTTTTGCAGGCAAATTTGGGACCTGGGACACTTATTATCTGAAGGGGGAAAGGAGGAAGGGGAGAAGGGACACCTTATTTCCCGGTACAAACAACAAGGGTGGAGGAGGGAAAAGGAGTCATAATCCTCTGTGACATCAACAATATCATTTCCAAACAGGCAAATCAACAGAGAAATAGAAACAGTGATATATTTCCCCCATACAGTGCAAAATTATAAAGATAATGCTTGTAAATTCTAAAAACTTACATATTCCAATCACTAAATTGAAAATAATTACGGTTTTTATCTTTGCTGTCTGGCCATTTGATTTTTTCTAATTGTCTCACTCCCAAACTCATTTCCCTCATTATGTATATATTTACAAAATAGAATCTAATATTTAAAAATATGGGGGTGGATATTCAAAGGTATTTGAATATGGGGGTGGAGGAGTGGCCTAGTGGTTGGGGCAAGGTACTTCAGGCCGGAAGGTCGGGGGTTCAAATCCCACTAGAGGACAGCAACCTTGGGCCGGAAGGACTGGGGTTTCTAGTCCCACAGGTGCTCTTTGTGGTCTTGGGCAAGCCACTTAACCCTCCATAGCCCATGTTCCCTGTAAAATAGTTATCTCCAAGTTATAATGCCCTGTTCAATGTAATTTCAGTTTGTTCAATATAAACCGCACTGATGCTGAATAGCGTAGTATATAAGAGAATGTAAATAAATAAATAAATAAAATAAATTTACATAGTTTGCAGATCTGCCAACTGCGTAATTGCAGCTCAGCGGGATATTCAGCTGTACTAACATGGTTTGTGCCCCTGAGTATCTGCGGCTGCTATGGCTGCATACCTGATGCTTACTGGTTTAAATTAGGGCATGCTGGCAGCATTCCAGGGCAGCACCACTATATGAAGCCGCTGCCCAGTTACCAACACAGGGCAAAAGTCAGATGCAGTAAAGACTGGCCTAACGTTCACCACAGAAGCTAACCGAGCAATTCGGTCAAACCGGATATTCAGTGCCAGGGCCCGGAATTGTCCTCAGCATTGAATATCCTGATTTAGAGTTCGTCAGCGGTGGCTAGCCACATTAGATCGGTTAGCTGCCACCACTGAATATTCCTCCCATGGTGTCCAAATGTGATTTTAGAGGATTTTTGGGAGGGATGGGATTGATATGATTACGATTGAGTTTAATTATCAAAATCTTGGTAGGAGGTGCTAGGTGTCTATAAGCTAATTGTCAGGGGACTCAAGACTGAAGGTTTGTCTAGGGCACCTGATAACCTTGCACCGTCCCTGCCCTAGCCCTCCCATTCATCCTCTGTCTCTCTCTCGCTCCATCCCCAGTTTCTTACTAAATCCGCCTCTCTCTGTCTCATGTCCAGTATCTCACACTCTCCTTCCGCCCCCTGCTATATAGCATTTCCCCTTATCTTCCTTACCTCACCCTGAAGTCCAACATCTTCCTTTCCTGTCCTAGTAGGGCCGGCCCAAGGATTTCTGCCACCTCAGGTAGGAGCCCCCGCTGTGCCATCCCTCTCCTTCCACCATGTCAAATCCAAATTCAACATCCATTACAGAATATAGGCAGATGACATCATGATATTCACCCCCATAAACATCAAACATCCAGATTACACACAAATCACAGCATGCCTTGAAGCAATGTCAGAAAGGCTCAACAGTCAAGGCCTGTTCATAAACTACAAGAAATCTGACCTCATGCACGTTACCAGGAACACTATATTCTCACCACCAGACTCAATAAAGATCTCTGACCACACCATAAATAACAAACAGGAAGTCAGATACCTCGGAGTCATCTTTGACCAGCAACTCACCTTCCAGCCACACTTCAAAAAAGACGACCAGATCAGCCTACCACAAATTCAGAATGCTGCGCAAACTCAAACCACTACTCACCGACAACGACTTCCGAACTGTATGCAAAGCCATAATAATGCCTTTAAAAGATTTCTGCAATGCAATTTACCACGGACTTCCTAAGAAAGCAATGCTCCCCTTACAGCTGTTGCAAAACACTGCAGCCAGAATCATCACTAGAACAGCAAAATACAACCACATAACCCCCACGCTCCATCAGCTACACTGGCTCCCCATTGCAGTACGCACCAAATACAAAAACATAATAATAATCTTCAAAACATCAAATAACCTCTCTCCAGCAACTCTCCAACCACTGATCAGGAAGACACCTCCAAACAGGACAAGAAGAGGAACAGACAACAACATCCTAGAGACCCCACTAAACTTCAGGAAAACAAATCAATCCACCTGCAATAGAGCCTTCTCCCTGTTTGTACCCCAGCTGTGGAATGATCTCCCCATCTCAACACGTGAAATCAAAGACCTTGTGGACTTTAGGAAAGCAAAGAAACCCCACCTTTTCATAGAATACTTCGGAGCTACCCAAGATGACAATGATCACTAACGAAATGGACCATAAAACACTGTGACAGTTTCCTTGTAAATAGTTGCAATTGTTAATTGCTTGTTATACCCCAGTTAACCACCAAGTTGTATAACCCTGTTCAACAGCCCATTTTCAGTCCTATCCTACCCCCTCCATCAGCCCATTTCCTGTCCTAGCTCCCCCCACTCAGCCCATTTCCAGTCCTAGCTCCCGCCCCTCACAGCCCATTTCCATTACAAGCCCCCCTCCCCATCAGCTATTTGCAGTTCAAGCCCCCTTCCACTCAGCCCATTTCCATTCCAAGCCCCCATCACCATCAGCTATTTGCAGTTCAAGCCTCCCCTTCCACTCAGCCCATTTCCAGTCCTAGCAACCCCCCAACCCATTACCAGTCCTAACCCCCCATCAGCCCACAGCACATTAGCAGTCCTAACCCCATCAGCCCACCTCAAGTCCTAACCCCCCCCATCAGCCCCTTTCCAGTCCTAGCCCCCCATAGACCATTACCAGTCCTAAACCCCCATCAGCCCACAGCACATTACCAGTCCTAACCCCCCATCAGCCCACAGCCCATTACCAGTCCTAACCCCATCAGCCCACCTCAAGTCCTAAACCCCCCTCCAGCCCATTACCAGTCCTAACCCCCCTCCCTCCCATCAGCCCTGGGAAAATTAAAACTTAAAAAAAAGCTGGCTGCTGCCGCTGCTGTGGCAGCAGCAAAATCGAGTGTCCTGCGGGGCCCCCCCCCCGGCCCGGCAGAGCACTCCCTCCCTTCCTCCCTGACTGCCTGCTTGCCTCAGTCCCTCTCCGCTTTGGCTTAGAGCCGCGAAGGGAGAGTTTCTCCCTCACAGCTCTGTTAAGCACGCTGGAGCTTATGGGATATTTCCCATCTGCCCCGGGGTGTTAACAGAGTCGCGAGGGAGAAGCTCTCCCTTCGCGGCTCTGAAAGCCGAAGTGGAGAGGGACTGAGGCAAGCAAGCAGGCAGGGAGGGAGGGAGTGCTCTACCGGGCAGGGGGGAGGGCCCCGCGGGACACTCGATTCTGCTGCTGCTGCGGCGGCGGCAGCAGCCAGCTTTCTATTTTTAATTTACTTTTAAAGCGGAATGTTCTTTGCCCGGGGCCCCCTGAAACGCGGGGCCCTGTGCAAAAAACATTCTCGCTCTATGGACCGGCCGGTCCTGATCTTAAAGTAGCTAAACAGGTAGAAAAGGTGACGGCAAAAGCTAGAAGAATGCTTGGGTGCATAGGGAGAGGAATGGCTAGCAGAAAAAAGGAGGTGATAGTGCTTCTCTATAAGTGCCCTTTGGTGTGACCTCATTTGGAGAATTGTGTGCAATTCTGGAGACCGCACCTTCAAAAGGATATAAACAGGCTGCAGTCGGTACAGAGGGTTGCTACTAAAATGGTTAGTGGTCTTCATTATAAAGCATATGAGGACAGACTTAAGGATCTTAATATGTACACCTTAGAGGAAAGGCGGGATAGAGGTGATATGATTGAAACGTTTAAATACCTCTGTGGCATAAATGCACAGGAGGAGAGCCTCTTTCATTTGAAAGCAAGCTCTGCTACACGGAGACGTGGGATGAGGGTGAAAGGGGATAGATTCAGGAATGATATGTGGATATATTTCTTTACGGAAAGAGTGGTGGATCCATGGAATAGTCTTCCAGTGGAGGTGGTAGAGATGAGGACAGTATCTGAATTCAAAGAAACATGGGACAAACACAGAGAATCTCTAAAGGAAAAAAGGGGAATATTGTAGTGGTTATTATGGAAGGACAGACTAGATAGGCCATGTGGTCTTTTTCTGTCATCATGTTTCTATGAAATGAATACTAATATATACATAGTCATTTCTTGCTTTCTGTTTCATAGTAACTTTTTAAATAAATTTTATTTAAATAATCTTTGGCTGATCTTTAAACTTTTAAATAAAGATGACAGGTGAAATATTATCAAGGTCATATATATGGCAGCCATAAACACATGAAAAGACCTAGGTTTATAATTTGTGATTAAAACTCTACTACTAACACGCTATATATATGCGTAAAATGGAAAAACTTAGATATCTTGGAAACAGTAGCTAATCAGCTGTTTTAATTGTCATTTTTTAATTCAGCCCAACAAAGTATATAAGAATTAGCAGATTTTGTCTCTGAAGCAGGCAGCTTTTAAAAAAATTGTAGACCAGTATGATGAGACAATATTGTACAATGTGGCATTTTTTCTTAATAACAGAAGGAGCTGCGGCCAAGCTAATGGAGGATGTTACAGGTGACCACTCGAGTTTGTGGATCTGTAATATTCCTCCCTAAAGCTTTAGCAGAACTTTGTTATTGTTAAGATGCTATATAATTCTGTGTGTGTTGTGTTTTCATTTCTTCTCACTTGCTTCTGGGACCCGAGATAGAAACCAAGGGCTGAGGAAGGATCCCTGTGTTTGTTGCCCTCGGCTAGGAATTTGTTACATGCAACAGTTAATGCCATGACTCGGATTCTTTTCTCTGGCTCCAAGGCAAGTCAGACAGAGAACTATAAGTATGATGGGTAATTTACCTGTAACAGTAAAGGTGATTTCTTTGACTGCTATGTTTCATAAAAAACTTAAATCCTGGTTGTTTTCTTAATATCTTACTTTTGTAAATGTTTTAGAAATTTTATTGTAAACCGCGCTGAACTCATTTTAATTGTGATTGCAGTGGTATAGAAATATTTATAATATTAATAATAATAATTGTTTAGTTGCCGACAGACTCAAACTAAGTTGAATGAATGGCAGGAAAAGGCATGAGTTTAGTGTTCAAGAAGGTCAGCCTGTCTTATTTGTATGCATGTTAAACATGGTAATGTTGCTATAAACCCTGTTGCATGATGACACTCAAAGAGTAATGGTGATGAAGCAGTACAGTTTCCTTTGGGGGGAATTTTTTCAGAGGAACTGTGATGCTTGAAATATGAAATGGCAGTCAATGATTTAGGAACACTGCACACTAATCCTTTTTTTTTTCCATATAACAATCTTTATTTCAAAAAAGAAACAGGAATTATAATCAAGTCCACTTCAAGGGAAGCGTAAGGACCAAAAACAAAGAAATAACACAAATCTACCATAATATAAACTGGGCCTGCAATCGAAAAAAAAAACCAACCTATAACTTAGAAAGGAAGGAAGATTTTATCCAACTTCTTTGCTATTCAAAAACACATTCAATTGATCGGATTCCATAAACACATATTTTGTCTGCTCATAAATCAAAATACATTTACATGGGTATTTCAGGAAAAAAGAGGCCCCAATTGCCAAGGCGTGGGATCTTAATGCTAGAAAAGCTTTCCGCCACCTTTGAGTAAGTCTACATACATCAGGGAAAACCTGTACCGTGCTACCACAAAACAATTGATTCTTTTTAGGAAAATACAACCGCAATATTAAATTTTTATCTGATAAAGAAAAAAAGAAACAATTAGAGTAGCACGTCTGGTAATCTCATCAGTTGAAGACTCTAAAAACGCAGAAACATCCAATGAATGAGATGCTAGAACATTCTCTGCGTCATTGGCAATAGGGGAAGAGGCCTCTGTAGAGGGCAACAAAGGAACATAATAAACCGAAGAAAATTTTATGGAGTTAACATCATCAATCTACAGAACCTCCTTGAAATATTTATATAACAAAATAGAAGGAGAAAGATAATGAGATTGTGGAAAATTTAAGAATCTCAAATTTTTAACACGTACAGCATTTTCAAGAGACTCTATCTGGTGATGTATATTAACATTATCCCTAATTGAAGAGGAGGCAACAGCCTGCATAACAGAAACCTGCCCCTCTAATTTATTCAAAACAGTATTATTTTTTTCAATAGCCTCCTCATGAACTCCCAACTTCTGTACCACATCCTTAGAAAATTGAGAGACCTGGGAAAGGGAGGCATGCAGGGACATTTCCATGCGCGTCACCACTTCCCACATGTCCCTCAAGGAAATATCTACAGGAGAAACCACAGACGGAACAGTGGTGGGGAATTCCAATACAGACGGAAGAGCAGACAATTTGCATTTATCCTCCTCTACTAATAAAGAAGAAACATCCACATTACCCAGCAAGGGCTGCGACCCCAGATTATCAACTCTGGGAGAAATCACCCTCTCAGTCCTAACTTCCTGACTGGGTAGGGAAACACCCTGCGCATTAAGAGAAAGGTCAGAGGCAGTACTTACAGACCCATGGGTCAAGTCCGGTAACTCTTGCTCTTCCTGAGCTTTCTGGAGATGCAAATCCATCGGGCCCACGATCTTAGGAGCCTTCTGAGTGTTCACTATAGGAAACGCCTTCTTCCGTCGCTTCCCCATGAGCCCGATGAAATCCTCTGTTGCTCCTCGTTGCTCCGAAGGGGCTCCAAAGGGGCGTGTCCTGCTCCTTTGGTCACGCCCCTTCGGGCATGCGACCATGGGTGCGTGCCTGTGGGTCGCGTCTGCGGTGGACCAAAAGGTTTTAAAGGTCCTGGGGGGCGGGGCTACACTGCTCCTCCTCCCGACACTCGCAGGCACCGGCTCCAGCTGACTCCTCTCACTCTCGGTCTCCTGCCCTGGACCAAAAGGTTTTAAATGTCCTGGGGGGGCGAGGCTACACCGCTCCTCCTCCCGACACTCGCAAGCACCGGCTCCAGCTGACTCCTCTCACTCCCGCTGCACACTAATCCTGCGTAGATCATCCTTACATGGTGAGAGACAATGGCAAATGAAGTCTCAAGAAAAACAAAAAGATGACGTCCATGCCTTAAACATAAGTTGTTTGTATTAGAAGAGGAAATGTATAGTGATTCATTTGTTTGCTTTCCTTATGCTATGCTTTTAAAAGGATAACATTTTCTGGTTGTAAAAGATTTAACCAGCCTGGCTTTAACTTGGTAATTAGTTGTTAGGTTTTTTTTTCATATGATGATTTTCTTCGTTAGTAGGTTAGGGCCTTATTTCACCAGACTGGCAAGGTGATATTTGAAACATCTGTTTTCTTATCACTGCTAGTCTGTAATACATAAAGACAAGACAGATTTGTCTTGTTTTGTTTGTTTCACTTTTGGGTCTTAAGGTAGTTTCAATTGTTTTTCTGTATTTGAGTTATATGTCTTCATTTCCAGGTAAGAAATGCACTTTGTTTGGAAAGCTTTCCTGATCTCAGTTTCAGGGGAACAACTAAGTGAAAAAAACAGATATATGTTGTAGCACTGTGAGAAACTGATATTTCTCAATTTGTTGTACTTATTGCCCTTCCTAAACCCTTAGTTAGGGGTATGTTTACTATTCGGTGGTAATGACATCTGGGCGATAACCATTACCACTGAGTAGTTAACATATCCCTTAGTGTGTAGACTAGATATGCTTGGGGGATACTTCTCTCTGTTAAGATTGTTGTTATAAAATGTTTTGAAAGAATAATTTTCATGTCATAAAGACTTTAGTTATATTGACTTTTTAATGCTAATTAGGACATATTTAGACAGTTATTATTTGGAATGAGCAGATATAAAAATATCTTTTACCTACAGTTCACTTAAAAATAGCACTAAGTCTTAGAAGCCCTAGTCTATAAGGATACATTAGTACGGTATGAAGAAAGGTCTATGTACATAGTTGGTGGTAGGATGCAAGTGATGAGAAAGTGTTGTGAGAGTGAGATAGGATATTAATAATGAAAAGAAGGATTTTTGATGGACAGTAAACTGGTGAAGGTAATCTAATGATGTGAAGTGATTTGTCAGTCTAATTAGTATGCAAAGAGAAAGGCGAGATTCTACGATTGATTTATAGCTGTAATGTGCACAGAGTGTCTTTCTTGCTACCTGTATGGGTTTGTACTGTAGTATGAAATGGATTCTCTGATTCAATGGATTGGGAAGAGGGATCTACACTGCTGTGGAACTTGATGGAAGTAGGCAGCACAGATAACAGTTTTGAGGAACAAATAAGACAAGACTGTGTATCTAGAGCAGCTCTATTAGCAAGAGATAATTGCACAGTTCTCAAGAGCATAAGAAAATTCCTTCTTGCCAGATACCAGCATGCCTTGTTAGAGAAATTATTTTTAAAGTTTTCAGGGAGGATATCAAAATAGAACACAGCTAAAGTATAGCATGACTGTTGCTAATTCCTTTCCCCATGGATCTATAAAAAGAACAACCTCTAGGCCCAATTGACAGCAATGTTATTGAGAAATAAATCCACATGGTCATGAGATTGTTTAAGATTATTTTATCAGGATCCTGGATTTGACAGTTGTGAAGGAGGAGGGAAAAACCTCCCAAAATGATTAACCATTCCTTTACTTGTGTTTATAAAAAAAGTTTAATCCACGATGTGCACGTTTTGTTTTTTAGGTTTCAGGGGTCCAAGCTTATTCCAGTCAAGAGAATTTGTCTGCTAATTTCATTCCATGTGTAAAAATGCAAATGCTGAGACGTTCATTGTAAATAGTGCCTCCAGAGTTTCTTATAACTGCAGAGAGAATGATTAAGCACATATTCTCCTGTTTTATATATGATTAATTTGTAGTTGTGCATGAATGAATGGGACGATCTTTCATGTATGGTAGCTTTTGATGTACTTAGGCATCCTTAAAAGTTGCATGAATTTGCATGACATAGCAAAGACTAAGAAGCAAATGCTAAGGAATAGAATGGCTACAGAAAAATTATGAAAGTGTTTAAAGAAAAAGATACAAGTTTACAGCTTTGCTGAAAACTGAATTGCTTGTCAAGGTCAAAGCAAGTTTATTTGATTAAAGGGAAATGTGAAAAAAGTAAAAAAAAAAAAAAGGTGAAACAACCAACATGATTGTATACCAGGGGTGGCCAACTCCAGTCCTGGTGCACCACAAGCCAGCCTGGTTTTCATGATGTCCTTAATGAATATTCATGAGATATAGTTGCATCCACTGCCTCCCATTGTATGAAAATATATCCATGAATATTCATTCAGGACATCATAAAAACCAGGCTGGATTGTGGTGCACCAGGACTGGAGTTGGCCATCCCTGTTCTTTACAGTGGATTCAGTGGGGATGCTGGCCTTGTGGAAGAGTCTGGGAGTGCAGGTTATCTGTCCTGTGTTTGTATGTCATATTGCTTGTCCTGAAGATTTGATGATTTGTTTTCTTGTTGTAATTTATGGTCAGTAATATTGATATCCCTCTTTTTTTAAATTTGTTATTTTGTAATATAAAAGAAAATATGTTGGATTAGGTATATACCTAATATATCTTACAAGTCACAAATGATGAATAATACAACTTCATTCTAAAAGTAAATTGAGCAACTAAACCAAGGTGGTAAATGTGTGTTATAATGTTTTATTCTTTGTTAGTAGATTAACTGAAAATCCTGGTACACAACACATCCATGAAAGTATAAGAGACTACAGAGTAGCAATGTCTACAGAGCGAATGCTGACAGCTCTCCCATCTATTTTTTTTAATTTCTTTATTTATATTTTCCTACAAAATACAAACAAAAGAGAAAACCAAATTAAGGTAAATTAAAATACACAATTCTTCTCCAGAACATGAGATAATCAAAGGCTGATCACAGTCCACCCCATCCTGTCCCTGCCATTATCATGTGATCATCAGGGGCCATATGAAAGAAACATAAAACATCTGCAGGCCTATTAGGCCTGCAAGGGCTATAGAAGGGCAAGCACTCCACTACAGAAAAAATGAGGAGATTTGTCAAATAACCCCTTACTGTATCTTATACCATGCTTTAAAGATGCAATTCTATAGGAGCTTCCACTTAAGAAAAGAGGAGGATGCAAGGGAAACTGCCACACCATGGTATTTGCACATATAAGTAGCATAGGCACAAGTGTGCACCATGCGCATCAACCAAGCTCAGTCATATGTTTCCAGTTAGAAATAACGGAAATAGGGCCACTCTCAACATGGAGCTAATTCAAACTAACAATCCCTTTGTAAGGACGCGATACCAATTGCTGATTGAAAAATGACCCCAAATCAGGAGAGAGTGGCCCTGAATCCCAATACCACCCTAATATGGTTCTATATTGAAACCCAATAAGACTGAATGTTAGGACAGTCCTACACCACATATCTCAAAGTGCTGACATCTCCTTGATGAGTCTGACCCTTAATCTCAGCTGCATATTGAACGTATGCCTATGGCCCCCTCCACCCATCATGAACCTTGCTTTGGAAAAAGCCATAGTATTAGGCCAGAGAATCAGGGAAACTCATCCCCCCTTCCTCTTATTAAGACTCAAACTTCCAAAGAGCAAATCTAGGTGGTTATTTTTCCATGAAAGTTGAACTAGAGTTCTATCACTTTGACGATGTAGTTTACTTATAAGGAAGAATGGTAATATTCCTAATATATATTTCACTTTAGGAGTGACAGACATATTTATATCTTCAAGACAACCCCACCAAGAAACAGACCAACGACCATGTTACTGTATATAATTAGAGCTCGTTAAGTCAAATAGAGTAAATGAGATTACAGCATGAGCATAGCTGTGAGCCGCATGGATAGTAGACTCACTAATTCTAGAACAAAGTCCCTTTGAAGCTAGGAAAAATTAACACACAAAATTTAAAAACCATGGGGGATGCAACTTTCCATACTAAGAAACAGATCAATGTGCAGCATTTAGTTTTATATTGTAGAGCAACTTCTTAAGCGTCTTTAAAGTGTGGCTGCATCTATAGCCCAAAGAAAGGAAGAGAGGCCCCATTATATGATCAGACGCAATAACACACCTAATTCTAAAAAAAAACATTTCCCCAAAACCACCTAAACAAAGGGGGGCTATATAACACACAAAACCTAATGGGTGAGCCCACTAGGACAAGACAGACACGGAGGGCTCAATGACCCAACACTTCCACATTTCTGTAACCTTCAAAAGAGACAGAATGAATGTCCCAGTATATAGCAGTATTACATGCTTAAATGTCGCTTCTGCGTGGATAAGTCGCCTTCACACGACCTCAGACCAGTTAAACGCCCATGATAGCAAGTGCCATAAAACTTTAGCAAGTAGAAGATGCAATATAACCTTCGCCGCATCATCGCCAACTCCTTATCCTCCAGAAATGCGCGTAGATCTCCGGGATCATCAAAAGTCTTTGTCTGGTTATGCAACGTGACTTTCATGCAGGCAGGATATAGCAGTCCAAAATGGGCCTTCAGTAGAACCAAGTGTGGACACAACGCCAAAAGACTCCTTCTCTGATCCACCGTCACCTTTGCGAAGTCAGGAAGAACAGGAGTTTATGCCCCTGATATTCCAAGGCTGAAAGTGCTCTGGCTGCTCCCATTATTTGCAATACTTGCTGAAAACGCAAAACGTTCAAGATGATTGGACGTGGATGCTTGCCCGTGACCACGCACTGAGTAGGCACTCTATGGGAATGCTCGATCTCGAACGACATAGTGAAATGCAACATTAACACACCTGGAATCATGGCCTGCAGAAAGGATACCATATCATGACCCTCTGCTCCCTCAGGAACTCCTAGTATTCTTATGTTGTTCCGCCAAGAGCGATTATCACCGTCTTCTACCTCTCTTTGCAGTGAATGTATCAACTTGGCCTGCTCCCAGGGCCAGCCCGTCCATTGAGCAAGAATGTTTTTTGCACAGGGCCCCGCGTTTCAGGGGGCCCCGCGCAAAAAACATCTTGCATCCCAGATTCCCAGCTAAGTTTAAAAAAAAAACAACCAGAAACCGGCTGCTGCTGCCGCTGCCGCCGTGGCAGCGGCAGAATGGAGAGGGGCCCATTTACAGTCCTTACCACCCCCCCCCCCCATCAGCCCAGCTAAGTTAACAAAAACAAACCAGAAACCGGCTGCTGCTGCCGCCGTGGCAGCGGCAGAATGGAGAATCCCGCGTGGCCCCCCTGTCCTGAAGTCTTCTATGCGGCCTCCGTCGGCTGTCAGAGCTGCGCGAAGAGAGAGAGCTTCTCCTCTCGCAGCTCTGTTAATCACGCCGCGGGGCTGATGGGAAATCCCATCAGCCCCGCGGCGGGATTAACAGAGCCGCGAGAAAGGGAAACTCTCCCTTCGCGCGGCTCTGAAAAGCCCGCGCTGAGGCCGCTTAGAAGACTGCTGGACAGGGGGGCCCCGCGGGATTCTCCATTCTGCCGCTGCCACGGCGGCAGCGGCAGCAGCAGCCGGTTTCTGTTTGTTTTTTTTTTTAAACTTAGCTGGGCTTATGGGGAGGGGGGGGAGGGGTAAGGACTGTAAATGGGCTGATGGGGGGGGGGTAAGGAATGTAAATTGGCTGATGGGGAGGGAGGGAGGGGGGGTAATGAATTTAAAAGGGCTTATTGGGAGGGAGGTCTGGAGGGAGGGGGGGTAAGGACTGTAAATGGGCTGATGGGGGGGTAAGGACTGTAAATGGGCTGATAGGGAGGGGGGTAAGGACAGTAAATGGGCTGATGGGGGGTAAGGACTGTAAATGGGCTGCTGGGGACGGGCGGGGGTAAGGACTGTAAATGGGCTGATGGGGAGGGAGGGGGGGAGGGAGGGGGGGTACGGACTGTAAATGGGCTGATGGGGAGGGAGGGATGGAGGGAGGGAGGGGGGGTACGGACTGTAAATGGGCTGATGGGGGAGGAGGGAGGGAGGGAGGGGGGTAAGGACTGTAAATGGGCTGATGGGGAGGGAGGGAGGGGGGTAAGGACTGTAAATGGGCTGATGGGGAGGGAGGGGGGGGTAAGGACTGTAAATGGGCTGATGTGGTAGGGAGGGGGGGGTAAGGACTTTAAATGTGCTGAGGGGGAGGGAGGGATGGGGGTAAGGACTGTAAATGGGCGGATGGGGAGGGAGGGAGGGGGGTAAGGACTGTAAATGGGCTGATGGGGGGTAAGGACTGTAAATGGGCTGATGGGGAGGGAGGGAGGGAGGGGGGTAAGGACTGTAAATGGGCTGATGGGGAGGGAGGGAGGGGGTAAGGACTGTAAATGGGCTGATGGGGAGGGAGGGAGGGAGGGGGGGTAAGGACTGTAAATGGGCTGATGGGGAGGGAGGAAGGGGGGGTAAGGATTGTAAATGGGCTGATGGGGGGGGTAAGGACTGTAAATGGGCTGATGGGGAGGGAGGGAGGGGGGGTAAGGACTGTAAATGGGCTGATGGGGAGGGAGGGAGGGGGGTTAAGGACTGAAAATGGGCTGATGGGGAGGGAGGGAGGGAGGGGGGTAAGGACTGTAAATGGGCTGATGGGGAGGGAGGGGGGTAAGGACTGTAAATGGGCTGTTGGGGGCGTAGGACTGGTAATGGGCTATAGGGGATTCGGACTGGAAGTGGGCTGATGGGGGGATTAAGACTGGGAATGGGCTATGGGGGGTTAGGACAGGTAATAGACTATGGAGGGGCTAAGACTGGAAATGGGCTGATGGGGGAAGTTATGACAGGTAATGGGCTATGGGGGGCTACAACTACAAGTGGGCTGATGGGGGGATTAGGACTGGAAACGGGCTATGGGGCGGTGGGTTAAGACTGGAAATGGGCTGTGGGGGGCGTTAGGACCGGTAATGGGCTGTGGGGGGCATTAGGACTGGTAATGGGCTATGGGGGGGTTACAACAGGTAATGGGCTATGGGGAGGTACGACTACAAGTGGGTTGATGGGGGGATTAGGACAGGTAATGGGCTGATGGGGGGTTACAACAGGTAATGGGCTATGGGGGGGCTAGGACTACAAGTAGGCTGTTAGGGGGTTAGGACTGGTAATGGGCTGTGGGGGGCGTTAGGACTGGTAATGGGCTGTGGGGGCGTTAGGACTGGTAATGGGCTGGGGGGGTTAGAACTGGTACTGGGCTATGGGGGGGTTACAACAGGTAATGGGCTATGGGGAGCTACGACTACAAGTGGGCTGATGGGGGGGTAGGACTGGTAATGGGCTATAGGGGATTCGGACTGGAAGTGGGCTGATGGGGGGGTTAAGACTGGGAATGGGCTATGGGGGGTTAGGACAGGTAATAGACTATGGAGGGGCTAAGACTGGAAATGGGCTGATGGGGGAAGTTATGACAGGTAATGGGCTGTGGGGGGCTACGACTACAAGTGGGCTGATGGGGGGATTAGGACTGGAAACGGGCTATGGGGCGGTGGGCTAAGACTGGAAATGGGCTGTGGGGGGTGTTAGGACTGGTAATGGGCTGTGGGGGGCATTAGGACTGGTAATGGGCTATGGGGGGGTTACAACAGGTAATGGGCTATGGGGAGGTACGACTACAAGTGGGCTGATGGGGGGATTAGGACAGGTAATGGGCTATGGGGGGGTTAGGACAGGTAATGGGCTGATGGGGGGTTACAACAGGTAATGGGCTATGGGGAGGTACGACTACAAGTGGGCTGATGGGGGGATTAGGACAGGTAATGGGCTATGGGGGGGTTAGGACAGGTAATGGGCTGATGGGGGGTTACAACAGGTAATGGGCTATGGGGGGGCTAAGACTACAAGTAGGCTGATAGGGGTTTAGGACTGGTAATGGGCTGTGGGGGGCGTTAGGACTGGTAATGGGCTGTGGGGGCGTTAGGACTGGTAATGGGCTGTGGGGGCGTTAGGATTGGAAATGGGCTGATGGGGGACTAGGACTGGAAATGGGCTGATGCAGGGACAAGAAGGGAGCAGATGCTGGGTGGGGCTGGAACTAGAAAGGAGCTGATGTTGGGGGAGGATTAGAATGGGATGGAGCTGGGAGAGTGAAATGGAGAGGGAAAAATATTTTGCGTGGGAGGGAAGACAAATCTACAATTGGCCGGATATTGGGAGAGTAAGTGGGGATTGAGGATGGAGGGATAAAATTTGAGTGGATGAAATAGGAATGAGGAAAGAGCAAAAGGAGAAAGATTAGTATGTTTAAAGCAGATGTAGAGAGAGAATGGAAAAAAAAAACACAAGAAGACAGAAGAAAGGACAAATGGACAGCAGATGGAGAGTTAGCAGAAGACACGAAGAAACCAGAAGAAAGTGGCTGGAACAATTGCAACTGAAAAAAAAATGCACAAAAGGTAGAAAAATATCTCTTTATTTTGAATTTATTAACTGGAATATGTCAGCTCTGGGAAATGTGCATCATTAATTTTTGCGCTTTGTTTAGTACAAGAGGAAATTAATTTATAGTTTTATTTCTACAGTGTTGTTGTATATTCCAAGTTTGGCTTTTGGGGTTCCCAGTTTAATTATTGTCTTCCTGTTTCTAAATTGTGATTCCTTGTTTGGTGATGGTCTATGTTCTGCATGTGTAACTGAGCTGAGGTATTCTGTTTATGTAATTCCTATTTGACATTGCCACTTGTTCTTTCCCCAGTAGGTCATGTATTATTGTTCTCTGAAATGTATTGGTTTAATATTTGCAGTGTTGTCTTTTGATAGTTAGGGTATGGTGCTTTGTGAGTCCTGGTAGTGCTGTTAGGATACGGCAGGTTTGCTATGGGTTCTAAATGGGCAGTGTTTGTAGTAGTTCCTAATGTGCCTGGCGGTTGGTACTGGATTATAGTAATGTAGAAACCTTTTAGTCTTTCTTTATCCATATACTCATTAAGAGGCATGTTTACTAAAAGTTAGTAGTGTATGGTAACATTATGCAAATATTTATGCAAATGAGGCACCTTATGCAAATGAGGCCCCGCACCGAGTCTCCGCACATGGCCCCGCACCCCCCTTGGGCCGCCCCTGCCTGCTCCTCAACGGCCTCGAGCCTCTCCCCATGTGATGCCACCACATTCTCTACCTTCTCCAAACGAGCCATATTTGACTCCAAAGATCTCAAAGTGTTGATATCTTCCTGCATTGCACATAGCGATTCTCCATCAGCTTTGACCAAGATCTCCTGTGAGGTCTCAGGACTATCTCAGATGACCACCATCTTGTGAGGTTATAGAGGTTCCGTCTTGGTTCTCTTTGCACTAGCATTTTTAGATACTTGGAAATACAGCCACGTCTGTTTGGAGCCCGACATAGCCGGGATCGAATGGTATTCAAGTAGGAACTATTTGATTAAATATTGCAGAAATCAGGATTCTTGTCTATTGCCCTCCGGAGCACCGCTCTTACGCATCCATCTTGACCAGATACCAGGCTCTGCCCCTCTCCCAATCTATTATAAACTACTCTGCAAGAGTCTATTGGAGGAGTAATCATAAATTCTCATGTTGTGTACAGTATTTCAGTTGTTATTATGGAATGACTCCTGCAGAACTGACATTATTAATTGGAAGTGTGAAGCAAATGTCTTGTCATTAGTAGAATAGGTAAAACAAAGATATTACCTTCTAACATCACAAGCACCAAGACTGATTAATTAAATTAGTATCACTGATTGGTGCCTAGGACTCTGAAGGTGATTCCCCGCATCTGCAAAGTGAGGCGGAAGGCATGCCCCACTATGGAAGAAGACTTATTCTGAACTTGGACATGTCTGAGCTACCATTCTTTGTAGTGATTCTTTACATAATCATAGGGAGGGGGGACTGTAGAAAGGGACTTACAGTGGTACTGAGGTCTCATGGAGAAAGTCTGGTGAGTGAAAGCAGCTTAAAAAGTGCTGTCAGTATTACAAGGGATATTTATGTATAAGTAAGACTGTCAAAGTTGTATCTTCCAAGGGAATAGATAATAAGCTTATATTTGTAGAAAGCTCTGTATACTTGTCGTTGTTGTCATTAAGTGCCATCAAGTTGGTGTTGACTCATGGCGACCCTCTGGATAGTTGTCCTAAACTGTGTTTGGTATTCAGTCAGGCAGCTTATTGTTGACAGGTTGGCACCCATAGCTGCTGTTATTGTATCAATCCATCTCATTGCTGGCCTTCCTCTTTTGCGTTGGCCTTCTACCTTGCCAATCATGATGGCTTTCTCTATTGATATCTCTCTGTTCATATGATGTGTCCAAAGTATGAAAGTTGAAGTCTTGGCATCCAAGCTTCTAAAGAAAGCTTAGGTTTGATCTCCTCTAGTACTGACTGGTTTGTTCTTCAGGCATCAATTTTCTTCCAGTCTATCTTTTTCACTGTCTAACTTTTGCATCTATATGACATTATTGAAACTACCATGGCTTGAACAAGTCCAATCTTTGTATGGAGAGAGATATTTCTGCTATGGAGAATATTGTCTTGGTTCTTCATAGCCATTCTACCAAGAGCAATGCATTATCTGATTTCTTGACTGCTTGTTGCTTCTTTATTGATGGTTGATCCAAGTAGGTTAAAGCTGTCAACTATTTCAATTTCTTCTCCATCAACGATGAACTTATTGGTTTTGCCAGTTGTCAGGATCTTTGTCTTCTTTACATTTTAAGACTATGTTTCTTCATCTTGAGAAGCAAATGTTTCAGATTATCTTCACTTTCAGCCAGTAATGTGGAATCATCAGCATATTGAAAGTTGTTGAGTCTCCCACCGATCTTCACACCTTGGTTGTCTTCATATAGTTCTGCTTCTCTGATGATTTGTTCTGCATATAAATTAAAGAGGTAGGGGGAACATATGCAACTTTGTTGCATACCTTTGCTGATTTTAAACCATCTGTTTCTCCTTGTTCCGTTTGAACTGTTGCTTCTTGTTCAATGCAAAAGTTGTGCAAGAGAATGATTAGCTATTCTGGTATACCCATGTTTCTTAATGTGGTCCAGAGTTTCACATGGTTTACACAGTCAAAAGCCTTGCTGTAGTCGATCAAGCACATATAAATATTTATTTATTTATTTTATTTATTTATTACAATCTTTTATATACCGCGCTATTTGGTATCAGTGCGGTTCACATACAACAACATCAACAGAATAACAGGCCATTCCGTGTTTACAGCAAACAGGTATATAAACTTGGGTAACATAAGGTTAACTTATTACAAACATGATTATATAAAAGGTATCATGACAACACAAAAGTCCTAGTAATCTTACTGAGAAAGTGGGAGAGGCTATTTGAAGATAAGGTGTGTCTCTTATTTGGGGGGGGCTTTTGCTGGGGGTAATGTTTGGTGGGTAGTATATGAGGAAAAGGTGATATTTAAGTGCTTTCCTAAATTGGGTTAAGTCGGTAATGGCACGAACGCTTGGTGGTAAGGCGTTCCAGCATCTTGGGGCGTAGAATATAAAAGATCTGCTTGCCGTTATCTGGGTGCATTTTGTTATAGCCTTAGGAAGTGTTAGTGTGTTTATAGCCGTCGGTCTTCTGGATCTAGTAGATGGAGTTACATGGATGAGATTTGAGAGTGAGGAGGATGAAAGTCCGTGGATGGCCTTAAAGGTCAGCAGTATGGTCTTGTAAGTGAGCCTACCATGTATGGGGAGCCAGTGGAGTTGTTTTAATATAGGAGTCACGTGCTCAAATCTGGCGACTCCCTGAAAGACCCTAGCTGCGGTGTTCATAGCAAGTTGTAGAGGGTTAATAGTGGATTGAGGAAGGCCTTGTAGGATAGCATTAGCAAAGTCGAAATGTGGTAGAATTAACGCCTGGTATATTGTCCTGTAGTCTTCTGGATCAAGTAAGGAGCGAAGATGCCTGAGAGAACGAATCTTGAAATAAACTGCTCTTACTACATTCTCTATGTGCACTTTCATATCAAGATGTTGATCCAGTGTGACCCCCAGATAGCGAATTGTGGATTTTGTTTGCAGTTCTGCTTCTTTAACTCTTACATATGATGGTGGGGTGAAGTTGTGGTCCCTTGTAATGAATAGAACTTCTGTCTTCTTGTGTTGGATACGGAGGTTTTGGGACAGGAGCCATTCAGAAACTGCGTCAAAACATTCTATCAGAGGGGAGAGATTCAGAAGTTCTGTAGAGAACGGGGTGTGGAGCAGGATATCATCAGCATATATCAGGCAGCTCACATTAAAAGATCTGATGAGATTACAGATAGGTTGTATGTATATGTTGAAAAAGAGTGATGATAGTGAGGAGCCTTGAGGGACTCCTTGAGTTTGGTGGAAAGGTTCGGACGTAGCTGATCCAGATTTCACACATTGCCATCTTTCGGCTAGGTATGATTTACACCATTTTAGTGCATTACCACAGATGCCCTTCTCTTCAAGCCGCCCCAGGAGAAGTTCGTGATTCACTGAGTCGAAAGCTGCGGCAATGTCAAGAAAGATGAGCGCGAACCCCTGCCGAATGTTATCAATACCTGAGATTATGTTGCTGAAAAGGGTAGTAAGGAGAGTTTCTACCCCATGATACTCCCTGAACCCATGTTGGCATTGGTCGAGTGGGGCTGCGGTGTCTATGTGATCTTGAACTTGTCTTTGTACCTCTTTCTCGATGATCTTGGCTAATAGAGGTATGCTTGCTATGGGTCTATACGAATCGACTTTCTGGGGGTTTAGTTTGGGATTTTTTAACAGGGGTCTGATGGAGGTATATTTGAGGTCTATGGGGAAAGTTCCAGTTGTGAAGGAGAGGTTCATAAGTCTTGTGATGAAAGGACTGACTTCTTTACATAGCTCTTTTATCCAATAGGCTGGGCAGGGGTCGGATTGTGCAGTAGTGGTATTAATGGATGTAATAGAATCTTCAATGCATTTTCTTGTTGGTGTGGAGAACACCGAAAGGGGAAGTGTACAGGTGGACAGTTGTGGTGTAATTAATGAGATTGTATCTGTCTGGAGTAGTTTAGACTGAAGGAAGGCAGCGAATTCTTGAGGGTGAATCGCATTTTGTTGTTCTGGGGAGGGTTCTTTCGATAAAGTCTTAACTAAGTTGAACAGATCACGTGGCTTGTTCAGAGACCTGTTGAGTATGTCAGTGTGATGCTGTTTCATTTTCATCGTGATCATGTTTCCGTGGTTTTCTAAGTGGATTTTATAAGCTGTTTGATCCCCCATGGATTGGAATCGACGCCATCGTTTTTCCAGCTTCCGTAACTGCACGAGCGAGGACCGCAGCTCTGGGGAGTACCATGAAGCAGACTTTCTTTTTCTTGGTACATTGTTTTGATTTTGATTAGGACGTTGAGCAATGGCGCTGAAGTTGTTATTCCAATTGGAGATCATATTATCAAGGTTGAGTGTTGTATTACTTAGGAATGAGGAGGCCTCTGATAGAATGTGTTCTCTGTTGAAAGGTTGGAAATTTCGTACTGATGTTTGTGAGACGTTGCTTGATCTGGAGTTATCTTTCACTTGTTTGCTTTGCGTTGGTATCAAGAAATTGATGCGCTTGTGGTCTGACCAGGGTACGGAGGTAATAGACGTCACTAGATCGTGGTTTGGATGAAGAATTGTCAATGGGGCGAATACTAGGTCTAGAGTATTACCCTTTTGATGTGTGGATTCGTTGATAATCTGTTGGTATCCCAGATTCTTGAAAGCTTCCAGGAAGGCGGTGGCTTGACTTTGTTGTAGAGAGGGGAGGTTGAAATCTCCTAAGATCCAGCTAGGTGTGTTGGGATTGTGAGTATTGGCAGCTAGGTTTAATATGGTAGGGAGATCATCAGCGGAAGTTGATGGAGCTCTATATAGTAATATGATGGAGCATGATTTATTTGCAATGGTTACTGCATCCAAGTTGATATTACTGGTGGAGTTAATTGTATGGAACTGGAGTCCGTCTTAGAGAAGGTGAGAGTTCCACCTCCTTTCTTATTTTCTCTATGTTGTGTGTGTATAAAAAAGTTGGGGGGAAGAAGCTGGTTGAGGAGGACGTTATCCTCACGTGATAGCCAGGTTTCAGTGATCATAAGTAGATCAAGGTCATGGGAGGATATAATATCTGAGATAACTGGCCATTTTTTCCGTATTGAACGTGCGTTTATAAGAGCACATTTTAGGTTTGGTGGGGTGTTATATTGTTTAGTTTTCTTGGAGTGTTGGAGAGCTATGTGTAGCAAGTGAGAGTGGCGTGTGTGGGCTGCACCTTTAGAGTGGAAAAATGGGGTCTCTGATCCTTTTCTGGCATAGCTTTGCAGAACTGGAATATGGTTGTTTGAGGGGGATAAGGCAAAGGAGTTTCCAAGCCAGCATGTGGTGAAGAAGAAATAGCTAACTAGGGTAGAGAGGAGGAAGGTCATTTCAAGAACTTCTGCTTAGTGTGGCAGAAACAAACTTGTGTGTAAATAATTGTTTTAGTGAGGGGATAACTAAGGCTATTAGAGTTGCTTTCAAATGGAAGGGATGTGCAGCGGGTGGTACTAAAATTGCTGAGAAGTTAGGAGGGTGCTATAAGTATATAATATCAATGGTAAAAATACAAGCAACAGACACATTATTGATAGTGGATATTATATAGTTGAGGACAGCCATGTAGCATAGCTATATGTTTTAGAGGCATACAAAGCATATAGGATGAATAAAGAAAAGGTTGGTAAGCATGTATAAAATCAGATACATTATAATAAAGATAACATTGTTAAACACTTACATGGTATACAAAAAGTTGGAAGGTTAAATGGATCTGTAGTTGAAAAATACAGGTGTAGAGGAGAGGAACGCACTAGATGTCAGCATACCTGATTAGCTTGCAGGGTGTTGATCGCTGTATTTGATGTTTCTTTACTTCAATTAGAAATAGATAGAGATAAGACACTGTTTACAGGTCCACGCCTAAGGGCCACGCCAAAGGGCCCTCTGGCGTGGGCCCACCAGGCGCGGGCCTGCCTGAAGGCAGCTGCTTTTTAAATGGAGCAGGCTCCTCCCCCTCTCAGGATAAGCAGGATAGATGGAAGGCTGCAGGCTGCTTAACACAAATCAGAGCACAGAAGCAGATGACAGTTAGCTTGTACCTTGCCTGAAGACAGCTGCTTTTTAAATGGAGCAGGCTCCTCCCCCTCTCAGGATAAGCAGGATAGATGGAAGGCTGCAGGCTTTTGGTATTATTTTGGTATTTTGGTATTATTTTGCCTTTTCAAGGATCCATCTCACATCTATGATGATGTCTCTCATTCCTTGCCCTTTCCTGAACCTTGCTTGTACTTCAGGTAATTCTCATTCCAGATATGGTTGTAGTCTCTGCTGAACAATCTTCAGTAGAATCTTGCTGGCATGTGGGATCAGAGCAATTATGCGATAATTTCCACAGTCAGTTGGATCACCTTTCTTTATTATTGGTATAATCTTTTCGAGTCAATTCAGTCAGTTGGCCATGATGTTGTCTTCTAAATTTCCTGGTAGAGCCTTGTAAGTATGGCAACAGCTGCATCAGATTGCTGTAATACTTCAATGGGAATGCCATCAATGCCTGGTGTTTTGTTCTTTGATAAGGCTTTCAATGCTGATTCAACTTCTTTCATCACCAGTGGTTCCTAATCATAAGGTACAGATTGAAAGGGCTGTTGGTCCACATGATCTTTATCATATAATAACTCTGTATATTCTTTTCACCTTTTCTTGATCTTCTCAGCATCATTCAACATGGATCCTTGAGCATCTTGTAACATTCCAATTCAAGGCTGGAATTTTTTTTTGTTTAACTCTCGTAGCTTCAGGAAAGCCAATCTTGTTTTTTCCTCTAATAGTTTCTGCTTCTGTTTCCTTGCATGCATTATTGTAGTACTTCTCCTTGTCTTGTCTTGCTGCACGTTGGAAATCTCTGTTGAGTTCTGTGATTGCCTCTCTTTCTCCTCTGGCTTTCTGTGATTGCCTATTTTCACCTCTGGCTTTAGCTTCTCTGCATTTCTGAGCAATTTTCAAAGTGTCTTTGGTCATCAATTTTGGTCATTATTGCTTTTTCACCATTTGTAGCGATTTCTCACTTTCTTCCAACACGATCTTCTTGATGTCATCCCATAACTCTTCTGGAGCTCTGTCATATGTATCTAAAGCAGCAAATCGATTTTGCAGGCAGTCTTTAAATTCCAGTGGTATATTCTCAAGGTCCTGCTTTGCTACATTAATGAGTGGCTTGCCCTTTTTCAACTTTAGCTTCAGTTTGCATAGTAGTAGTTAGTGATCTGTTCCACAGTCAGCTCCAGGTTTTGTCTTTGTTGATGCTATAGAGCCTTTCCATTGTTGACTTCCACAGATGTAGTCAATTCGATTTTTGTACAATCCATTGGGTGAAGTCCATGTGTACAGTCGCCACTTGTGTTGCTGGAAGAAGGTGTTTGAGATGAATAGAATTCTATCAGCCTTTCTCCAGCTTCATTTCTGTTGCCAAGTACATATTTTCTAAGAACTTTGCCTTCTTTGATGTCAACTTTTGCTTTCAGTCACCCATGACTATCAGGATATCCTGTTTGCATGTTCTGTCAATTTCAGCTTGTACTTGTTCATAGAAATCATCAATTTCATCCTCTTCTGCAGCTATTGTGGGGCATATACTTGAATTATAGATATGTTGATGGGAATTCCTCATAGACAAATAGAATGTAAATGTTCATTGATTGCATTGTATTTCATTACATTTCTTGCAAGTTTCTTAATTATAAATGCAGCACCATTTCTTTTTTGTCTTTCATTTTCAGCATAGTAGACCAGATGCAAAGTGCCCAATGCCAGTCCATTTCAGTTCGCTGACACCCAATGGAACGAGTTGTACACGTTCCATTTAATTTTTGACCACCTCCAGTTTCCCTTGGTTCATGCTCTGTACATTCCATGTCCCAATATATAAGACATATTTGCAGTTTCTGACTCATTTGAAGTGTAGCTAGATCAGCAATCAGACGTCCCGAAGGCTTTGATCCAACCACATCAAAAATGCTGGCTTTACTCTGAAAATCCTTTAGCTTCTTCCCAGTAGCTAGTTGAGTGCCTTCTGACCTGGGGGTCTCATCTTCCAGCACTATAGTGCAATTTGTTTTGTTGTGGCTATCCATTGGGTTTTTTGGGCAAGATACGGAAATAGATTACCAGGCCTTTCTTCTGTGCAGTTTAATTTTAGTGTTGTTGCCATTGTCACAGAAATGTGATCCTCCACCACCAACATCGTCCCATTCTGCTGCTGCCCATATGGATGGTTTGTCTTGGTCTGGCACCTCAGCTGAAACCTGTTCATCTTGTGAGACCCTGACATTAGTTAAGCTACTGATAGCTTAGCTGTCAGCATCACTGATGCACACAAACCCTCACAGCATGACAAGCTGCAAACCAAGTGAGGGCTGTATGCTTAGGCCAGGCCAATTATGTTTATGAATATCATGATATGTGAAATATATTGTTAGGGTCATATTCTGTAAAGGATGATGAAACAAAACTTATTCTCACAGGAAGTTTGCCAGGACTAGCACCTGACTAATATGTTAATTCATAGTTTGGCTTGCAATGTGTAGATATTGTTAAAGATTAGGTCAAAAGCATGATGTAGGGTGATAAGATGAAATTGTACAATGTGGCATTGTTCCTAATAAAAAAGGAGCTTTGGCCAAGCTAATAGAGGATGTTACAGGTGACCACTCAAGTTTGTGAATCTGTAATTTTCCTCCCTAAAGCTTTAGCAGAACTTCGTTATTGTTAAGATATAATTCTCTGTGTGTTGTGTTTTAATTTCTTCTCACTTGCTTCTGAAACCAAGGACCAAGGAAGGATGCCTGTGTTTTGTTGCTCCTGGCTAGGAATTTGTTAACTGGGCAACGGCTGAATATCGCTGCTGCCCAGTTACCTAAAACACAAATTATGCATACCAGATATTCATTGTCAGTGGCTGGATATGACCCCGACTGTGAATTTCCGGTCTTAAATTAAAACAGATACAGTCAGCCACTTTAAGTGTGTTGGCCACTGCCGCTGAATATCGGCCCCCAGAGGTATTGAATATTGGGCCCTCAGTAGTTGTATATTGCTGCTATCCATATTACTAGCTCTGTGCTCTAACTCTGTCCAGGAATTTTTTTAAGCCTGTCCTGGTAACTGAGGTGATCTTTAGTTTCAGCCACCTTAGACACCTGGTTTCAGTTTTCACACAATAAAAGTTATTTTTCAGTAATGTAGACATGCTCAAATGTACACATCATGTTTGTTACAATTGGTTCCTTTGGGCATTATTAGTTATACAGTATTTGGAAAATGGTGCAGTTAATTGCATTGGGAGATTAGCTTCCACTGGGCATTATTAGTCAGTACTAAAGGCTTACGATCATAAATGTTACAAACAGGAAGCCATGGGAGTAATTAAAAAGTTTGTGTTCAAGAGGGAATAGCTTAACAAAAACTTTATCATTGTTACTTTTTGTCCTACTTAAGGTTGCCAGCTGGCTCCAGATTTTCAGGGCAAGTTGATCCAGGCCTGGTTTTATTCCATTGGCATGGTGGGCTTGTAGACTTGTTTTTCTTAGGGAGATCAAGAGGAACGCTAGAACTACAAGTCCATGCAGGTTGTGTGGTAAAATCTTGCTTGACTCAATCCATCATAAAAATCTAGAGCTAGTTGGCAACCCTAGTGCTGTTGTATATCATTTCTTTGCCAGACACAAAATGCAATTAGAATTGTTTCGCTTCTGCAAATGTCACTCTGTGGGATATTCAGGAGCGCTAATACAGTTAGTGACTCTAAATATCTGTGGGTGCCGCCGCCGCTGCATGCATCAGCAAGGGCTGGGGCATTCCGGATCAGCACCTGTCGCTAACCAGGTATTAGCTGAATATTGCCGCTGCCCAGTTAGCTTTTCTGCAATCTGGGAAAACTGGATATTCAATGCCTGAGCCCAGATATGGTCCCAGCTTTGAATATCTAGGCTGAAAGTTCAGCGCCGGTGGCTAGCCACTTTAGCAGTGCTAGCTGCCAGCACTGAGTCGGGACCTTCATATTTGTTTATTTAATATACTGCATATCGTTACATCTAAGCAGTTTTCAAGTAAGTACAGGGGAATTACAAATAAAAATACAAAAAATTAGGTGAAAACTGTAGGAATTTTAATACAATTTAAAACTATTTGGGCTTATATTCAAAACCCTTATCTGGATATCCATCTGGGTAAGGTTGCTGACAAAGATATTCAGTGACAATATAGGGGTCATTCTGATCCACGAATAGTGGGGTTGGACATTCAGGATGGACGTCCAACCCCCGAAAAGACCCTGGATGTGATTCTGGAGCCAACCCTCTCCGCACATAGAGAGAGTTTGTGTAGGGAGAACTGGATGGCAGACATATTCCACCTCAGAGACAGTGATCGGCATTGGTGGAACCCCAAAATGAGGTGAGCAGCAGCAGAAGGTTCCCCTCCACTCAATTCTGGCCCTGGCAGGCCCCTACAGGGGTCAGATGGTGGGGAAATGCTGTTTTTCAGAGGTACAGGAAATTGGGGCTCCTGCTGAGTGTCCTGGTGCCATGGCAACAGGACACCACAGCACTGGTGCTCCAGCAGGAGCATAGGAGGGCTGGTCATGCAGGGCAAAAGATGTCTCCTGCAGCAGAATCGGGGCATGTCCAGGCCATCCAAGTGCCCCGATTCTGCAACTGCAGTAACGTATATCCCCCGCAGTTGCAGAATCGGGTGTCTTTGGAGCACATCCAATTTTGGACGTCCGGACGGCCTGGGCATCCTCCAATCTGAATTGGCCTCCAACTGGATAGTACAACTGAGTATTTTACAGACCACCCTGGCACTGTCCGATTACTGCAGAGGTGGCCCATAGATGCAGAGAAGGTAGTGCCAGCATTATCTGTATAAGTTCTGACTTTATCCAGATAGCACGATATTCAGCCAGCACTAATCTGGAAACTTAGGTCTTGCCAAAAGCTGTGCTAAAATACTATCCAGACAAGTGCCAGCTGAAAATCTCCACTATCTGGTTAAAGTCAGCACTCAACCTGGATATTCAGCGGTCACTACAATCAAGATACTAATATTTAAGCGCCATGGCTGACTGTAATGACATTTAATGTCTGTCCTTTTGGATATCAGGCTCATTATATTCAATAGATAGAAAAGGAACAGGGGAGACAAATAAAGCTGCAGTTAGGTTGCAGTCTCTGACAAACAGCAATATCAAATAGCCAAACAGGTAGCTCAGTAACATCAGGGGAAGGCGAGCATGAAGTATTACGTTTGCAAGGAGGATTTTAACTTTCAATTCCTTCATGTGCATATGTTTAAGTCTCTTTTCCCAGGGCATTTTCTGTTTGGCCTGTAGGAGATATTGTCAGTAGCAGATAAATACATATGTATAAATACTCGGTATGTCTAGGGAAAACTGCTACCCTTCCTTTTCCCAGGATTCCATAGGACAACCTGGCAAACAAACCACATGATAAGACAAGAACCAACCACGTGTTTGTATATAAATTGGACTTTATTTCTGATAGCAAAAATAGTGTAAATATTAGCATAAATTAGTTTTCTGAGGTAGTATGTTATGCAGCCCTATGTTACAATTACCAAGAGAACTAATCTTTGTTTTAGAAAGCAACATCACTGATTCGCTCTGCACTCAGATGTACAGTACATTATCTATCTGTCTAAGCTAGCCCCAACCTCGGCGGGGGGGGGGGGGGGAATTAAAGACCAGTACCTCTTGCCAGAACACTTGTGGCTGGGTTTGAGAAATTGTCTCAGGCACGGCACAAAGTCAAAATATGGCAGAGGTCCAATGTCAGCTGAGATGAACTGCATGGTCATATCGAGCTGCAGTTCTGTGGGAGAGATTCGCTCCATACCAAAGTTTGCCCTTGGACACTATCTGACTTTCCAGCCAGAGAGACAGGCAAGCGAAACAGTCTGAGTCAGAAGTTAAAGTTCCCAGGTGTTCTGCCAGCCTCTGTGCATGCTCCAGAGTGCCGCAGGTGTTATTTTAACTGCATCTGTGTTCTGTCCCTCTGGGTCCAGTGTATAATTCTTTGTCCTGATGGCCTGGTGATTGGCTGGTCTCACATCCTGTATGTCATCTTCAGCAAATCCAGCAACAGCTAAAGGTCCATCATGCTAGAAAGTTGCTGGGATGCCAGTACATACATTGTTGTGAATGCTAGTAGCAGTAGTACAGTGAAGGTCTCAGCAATGTTGTTCTGCATGTAGTCAGCTGGAATAATACTTCTGTTGTGAAGTACATAAACTTGCAGAATTGCTTGACCTGCAAGTTTTAATGCTCAGCTATAACAAAACATGAAGCCATCTTGTTTAATTCAGTCTTTTGTTCAGAGCAGGCCCCATCTTGTAACAGGAAGCCATGCTATTGGTTCAGACATTAGTTTCTGAACAGGTACCAGACTTACATTTCCCCCTTTTTTAAGATGGGAATAGCTACAAGGGAGCATATGCCCTCTTTTTTTATGGTTTATGGTTTAGGCCTTTGATATACCGCCCTTTTACTTACGCATCAGAGCGATTTTTACATGTATATACTAACAGGTACTTTTTATTCCCTTGTCCCCGAAGGACTCACAATCTAAGTTTACCTGAGGCTACTGAACAGGTCAGAACCAAATGACATGGTTAACTAAAGTCTAATAATAGTTACTCTAAGCATAATAGTTGTATTGGAAGCAATACTGCATGAGTAATTATACTGTGCATACACACAAATGGTAAAAGACATTAATACTGAAATGATATATGTAAGATCAAATCAAATCAATCAATGTAATGAGTATAATTTCAAATTTGGTAGTACTTGTCAGACGGCTGCCTGGGTGAGAATGTTCACAGTCTTGGCAAGTGCATATATCAATATGATTTGCAAGGGATTGTGGGAAATGCAGTCCATTCACACCAGACACAGCTGCTCACAATAATTAGTTGTGCTTGAGTGTAAAGCCAATAAGATATTTATTTATGGGGTTATTTCTCCCAACACAGATATGCTTGGTAGCACATAAAAACAGGATACTTGCTTTCAGTGTTAAACTTAGAAAAACAAAATCAGGAAAACCACAGTTGAACTTGTCAGGCAATCAAAACAAAAGAATAAAGACCTGGTTGGTAACAAACTGGTCTTTTCTGGAGGCTCTAGCTAATATTTTCTTAGCAGTGTATCAAACAACAAGCAAAACCCACAAAGAAGGGAAAAACTGTTCTTTTCAGGTTAACTTCTTATATCTTCACACATAGACTCAGAAGTGATTTCCTCAGAGCTCACAAGCAATTTGGTAAGGCTCAATTGCTAGCAGTTATCCAGCTGAAACCCCTTAGCTGGCTTGCTTTCTACTGCGTGGCCCAAAATCCTACTTCAGGAGCTTTTCTGAGTAGATTAAAGAACAAGTTTGTATTTCTTTGTGATGGTTGTTGTACTTTGTAACAGAAAATTACCAAAGGAGTTTAGACAGAGAGCAATCCATATATTCACAGCCTGTATCTAAGACCGCTCCCCCTTCTTCAACAATCATGGGTTCAATATCATGGATTGGCACAGAGGAATTTCTCAATGTAGCACTCTCAGGAGAATACTTGTTTCCCTGCTGTCTTTCAAGGTTATAGCTAGGGCATAGATCAGTGTTCATACCTGAGCTTCCATTGCTGTTAGAGTTCCTCTCTAAATAGCCTGGCCAGTATGTAGTCCAGTTCTTATGTCCAGCCTTCCAAACCAGATCCCTGGACACTGGATCTCTCTTCACATACCTTCTGGCACGGGTCCTAGGGTCCCTTCCAAGTGCAGCCGTTTCCCTCACAGGTACCGTCTGGAGATGCCTAGCTCTGCAGCACCACTCCTCTGGTTTTCCCCAGTGCAATGGTGTACGCTGGCCTTTTGAATGTCTCCCAGTATACGTACTGCTCTGGACTCCTTTAGACCTCCCAAATGCTTTTCTCTTCTTTCTTCCAAAGGGTTTCTTGCCCTCTCTGTCCGTCCGTTCTGGCTTCTGCTTCTGATGATCCTCCAGATGATGAAGACGTCCAAGCTGAGGATCTCCAAGCTGATTCTGAGGATCTCCCAGATGAAACTGAGGATGAGGATAATTCTCTGTAGAATAAACTCTACCTTTATTCTGCTTTGATGAGTGCTCCACCTTAGCACAGCACAGCTGTGCTGAATCAGGCCCTGCCCTTTGAGATGAGTGCTTAGGGATTACCTCATAGCCCTCCTGATTGAATACACGTTTCCCCACTTCAGCTCCTCTAATGGCTGTTGGAAACCTGGTGCATTCTGGGACTGGTAGTCTTTTATGGGAAAATTATGTTTTCTTATTTCTACCAGAACTGACAGGTTGCTTGTTCAGAGTCACTTCACCTTTTCTATAGCTCCTTCCTGAGCTATGATAAGCTTCCTTATCACATACTGTAAACTTAACCTAAACTCAATGTATAACTTGGTATATAGGATATACAGTCAAACCTCGGTTTTCGTGTGCCCCGGTTTTCGTTGGTTTCGGTTTTCGACGTCTTTTCTAACTGAGATCTTGTCTCGGTTATCGGTTTTCGCCTCGGTTTTCGTCAGGAACCAGTGCTGCCAGATCTGAAAACCTACACCCTCGCGCTGGTCTGCCCGCCCCGTCCCGGCAGCACTACCCCCCCCCCCCCCCGGACTCACCCGATCGCGTGTTGAGAAGCCAATGTCAGCTGAGCAACATCCTCGAGCCAGAGTTGCAAGGATTGCACAGAGAGGAAGGCCCCGATCTCTCCACCGCCTGCCTGTTCTCTGGAGCGCCCCCTCAGGCTCGGAGGTAGCAGGGTAGCTGTCAATGTAAGCAGGAGATGTTGCATGAATGTGGGAGGCAGCGATCAGATTACAGTGCCGTACCGTACAATATCTGTGTGTTTGCTGTCCTGTGGACGATCGGGCAGGTGAGAGAAGTGACAGGAGCTGGGTGTCTGGAACGGATTACATTGAATTTACATTATTTCCTATGGGAAATATTGCTTCGGTTTTCGTACGTTTCGGTTTTAGTCAGAACGGATTAATCATTAAAACCGAGGTTTGACTGTACAATATAATGTGTCAGTGTAACTTCAAATGAACACTTAAATGCATCAGTGTGTTAGTAAGGAAAACACAAGCTTTCATTGATGAATGAAACAACTTGGTTAAAAGTAATGTATAACTGACAAAAGTTAATGGCGTCACCAGTCAATAAGGTGACATTCCTTCAAATCCTGCAGGCACATGGTAGATAATGGAGGTCCATGCTATACAAGACGACGCAGGGTACACATCTGCCTTTGTTAATATAAGGAAAGCAAGAATTGGATTGCCAAGAACATAGGATTATAAGATATGCCATACTGGGTCAGACCAAGGTCCATCAAGCCCAGTATCCTGTTTCCAACAGTAGCCAATCTAGGTCATAAGGACCTAGCAGTTTCCCCAAAAGACACAGGATTCCACAATGCTTGTATTGGGTCAAGCAGTGATATCCCAGGGTCCCTTTTAATAATGGTTTATGGACCTTTCCTCCAGGAACTTGTCCAAACCTTTTTTAAACCCAGCTACACTAACAGCTTTTACTACATCCTGCGGTAACAAAGTCCAGAGTTTGATTGCACGTTGAGTGAAAAAATATTTTCTCTTATTAGTTTTAAATAGGGTACCCTGCAGCTTTATTGCATGTCCCCTAGTCTTTCTATATTCTGATGACATAAACAATAGATCTATGTTTACCCGTTCCATTCCATTCATTAATTTATAGACCTCTATCATATCTCCCTTCAGCCGTCTCTTTTCCAGGTTGAAGAGCCCCAATCTTTTTAGCCTCTCTTCATAGGGGTAATTTTCCATCCCGTTTACCATATTGGTAGCTCTTCTCTGTACTTTTTCTATATCCTTTAAAAGATACGGCGAGCAGAATTGCACATAATATTCAAGGTGCAGTCGCACCATGGAATGATACAGAGGCATTATAATATCCTTTGTTTTATTTTCCATTCCTTTCCTTATGATATCTAGCATTCTATTTGCTCTCTTGGCTACCACTGCACACTGGGCGGAGGGTTTTAACATGTTATCCATGATGACGCTTAAATCTTTTTCCTGGGTGGTGGTTCCTAATGTGAAACCTTGCATCATGTAACCATAGTTTGGGTTGTTCTTTCCTAGGTGCATAACTTTGCACTTCTCCACATTAAATTTCATCTGCCATTTGGATGCCCAGTCTTCAAATTTATCAAGATCCTCTTGCAATTTTCCACAATCCTCATGGGTTTTAACAACTTTAAATAGTTTTATGTCATCTGCAAATTTGATAACCTCACTCGTCATTCCCATTTCTGGGTCATGTATGAATATGTTAAAAAGCAGCAGACCCAGCACAGATCCCTGGGGTACTCCACTATTCACCTTTCTCCATTGGGAAAATTGGCCATTTAGCCCTACCCTCTGCTTTCTATCTTTTAACCAGTTCCTGATCCACAATAGTACACTGCCTCCTATCCCATGGCTTTTTAGTTTTGCCAAAAGTCTTTGATGAAGGACCTTGTCAAAGGCTTTCTGAAAGTCCAGATACACTATTATCAACTGACTCACCTTTGTCTACTTGTATATTCACACCTTTAAAAAAACATTACACATTAGTAAGACAAGATCTTCCTTGTCCAAAGCCATGTTGGCTGTCTCCCATTAAGCCATGACTATCTACATGTTCAGTAATTATGTTCTTTATGATGGTTTCTACCATTTTTCCCAGTACTACCGTCAAGCTCACCGGTCTGTACTTTCCCCGATCACCTCTGGAACCCTTTTTAAAAATTGGTGTTACATTGGCCATCCTTCAGTCTTCAGGTATTACAGATTATTTTAATGATAATTCACAGATTACTAATAGCAGGTCTACAATCTCTTATTTCAGTTCTTTCGACGCCCTTGGATGTATACCATCCGGTGGTCCAGGTGATTTGCTACTCTTCAGTTTATCAAATAGTTCTAATACATCTTCCCAGTGTATAGATATTTCTTTCAATTCATCTACAGTATCACTTTTAAATACCACTTCAGTCATGGGTAACATCCCTACATCTTCCTCAGTAAAGACTGAAGCAAAGAATTCATTGAGTCTCTCCGCTATGGCCTTGTCCCCTCTTAGTGCCCCTTTTACCCCTCTATCATCTAATGGTCCAACTGACTCTCTCACAGGTTTTTTGCTATGAATGTACTTGAAAAGGTCTTTACTATGCCACATCAAGCTTCTTCTCAAATTCTCTCTTTGCCTACCTTATCAATGCCCTGCATCTAACTTGCCAGTACTTGTGCTGTTTCCAGTTTTCATCATTTGGCTCTTTTTTCCATTTTCTGAAAGATGCTTTTTTGGCAACCGCCTCTCTGACCTTACCTTTAAACCATGTTGGCAGTTTTTTGGACTTCCTTCCACTTTTCTTAACGCGTGGACTGCAATTGGTCTGGGCTTCCAAGATACTATTTTTAAACAACACCCAAGCTCGATGTAAGTCTTTAACCTTTGCAACTGCTCCTTTTAGTTTTTTCTTAACTATTTTCCTCATTTTATCAGTCTCCCTTTCAAAAGTTAAAAGGTAGTACTGTGGATTTCCTTACCATCCCTCCTCCATTATTTAAATCAAATGTGATCATGCTATGATCACTATTGCCAAGTGGCCCCAACACCCTTATTTCTTGCACCAGATCTGGTATTCCACAAAGGACTAGGTCCAAAATGGCTTCCCCTCTGGTCGGTTCATGAACCAGCTGCTACAAGAAGCATGTCTTGCGGTGACACTGACCCAGTCAATACCAGAGTAATTGAAATCGCCCATTATTATTACTGTGCTGTAACTTTTGTTAGCTTCCCTGATTTCTTTGAGCATTTCATCATCCATTTGTTCATTCTGGCCAGGCGGTCGTTAGTACACCCCCACTCTTATCGCCTTCCCCTTTTTACATGGAATTTCAATCCATAGAGATTCTACAGCAAATTTTGTTTCCTGCAAAACTATAATCTTTTGTGACTCAATGCCCTCTCTAACATAGAGCGCAACCCCTCCACTAATTTGATCAGCTCTATCATTACAATATAGTTTGTACCCAGGTATTACAGTGTCCCACTGGTTGTCCTCCTTCCACCATGTCTCTGCGATACCAATCATATCTAACCTCTCATTTAGTGCTATATATTCTAACTCTCTCATCTTATTTTCTAGACTTCTAGCATTTGCATGCAAGCATTTTAGAGACTTTTTTATTCATATTAATCTGTTTGTCGGTAGGCAGGAGTAATTTTGAATCTTTAGGTTCTGTCTGCTTCGTACTCAAGGGCATTTTGGCTACTTTTGTCTTTGTTGGAACCTCTCTGCTGATATGCCCTTACTTCATTCTTTTGGTAGTATCCTTCAAGGATACATTGTTCCAAACCATGCGCTCTTGGGCAACTGTCGGCTCTCCCTTATTATCTATTTTAAAAGCTGCTCTATGTCCTTTTTAAAGGTTAATGCCAGCAGCTTGGTTCCATCCCAGTTAAGGTGAACCTCATCCCTTCAGAAGAGCCCCTACTTTCCCCAGAATGTTCCCTAGTTCCTTATAAATCCAAAGCCCTCATTCTTACACCATTGTCTCATGCACACATTGAGTTTCCGGAGCTCTGCCTGCCTTTTGGGTCGTGCGCGTGGAACAGGAAGCATTTCGGAGAATGCTACCCTGGAAGTTCTGGATTTCAACTTCCTACCCAAAAGCCTAAATTTAGCCCCCAGAACCTTCCTACCACATTTTCTTATGTCATTTTTACCAACATGTACCAAGACAGCAGGCTCCTTCCCAGCACTATCTAAGACCTTGTCAAGGTGGCGCTTGAGGTCCACTACCTTCGCACCAGGCAGGCATGTTACCAGGTGATCTTCATGTCCACCAGCCACCCAGCTATCTACATGCCTAATGATTGAATCACCAACTATAGCAGCTGTTCTAACACTTCCCTTATGGGCACATGGCCCTGGAGAAACTTCCTCTGTGTGAGAGGGTTTTACATCACCTGAGGACAGGTCCTAGCTACAGGATCACTTCCTGCCAGACCAGGGTGATGCTTTCCTGTCACATGACCTCTCTCCTGCATGGTAACAGGGATGCTGCCAGACTGGAGGTGAGACTTCAGTACCATATCCTTGTAGGTCCCATCTATGTACCTCTCAGTCTTCCTTATGTCCTCCAAGTCTGCTATTCTAGCCTCCAGAGATCAGACTCATTCCCTGAGAGCAAAGAGCTCCTTGCACCTAGTGCACAAGTAAGACCCTTCACCAACTGGGAGAAAATCATACATGTGACACTCAATGCAAAAGACTGGAAAACCCTCATCTCGCTGCTAGACTGCTGTCTGCATCTTAGTTTTAAGGTTGTGTTTAGGAATTTAAGTTCTTTACCTACTAAGGGTTGGTGGGGATACTGATACAAACAGAACTACACCTAATACGTTTAATGTACTTTGTTCACCTGAAGCTTAATTAATCTCAGGTCCTTAATGTATGCCTGATGAGAACAAACAGCTGCACCTGAGAGTGACTTTTCACCTCCTTTCCTTTGAACGATTTATGCACCTATAAAGCTACAATTATCCCAGGGGTGGGTGGGTGTTGGGGAGGGAGGGAGGGAGGAAGGGGGAAAGACTTATTAAAAGCTGGCTGCACCACAGTACCCTGTCCTTTGCTTCTAAGGTAATCTGTGACCAATTTTCAGGGGAAGTCCCACAGTCTTTGCTTGGATAGAGGGGGTCTCGGGGTCTAAATTTAACCAGAAAGCTCCCTGCTGTGTTTGATATTTAAACTGAAAGCTCCTTGCTGCTACTAAGCCCTGACTTATTTAACAAATACAATGGGTTCACAGATTAATCAGCTTTAATCTAAAGAATTCCTTTTTCCCCAAGATTTAGAAAATTTCCCAGAAATACTTACAGTTGCAGATCTCTCTCCAGAAGAAGCAGTCCCCTTTTGTAGTCCTTCAAGGGCAAACACAGGCACAATGACATGAGGCATAAAATCAGTCTGTAAAATGTCCACATCATGCAAATCAAAGTTGTAATTAGTGACATCAAGACTCTACTGGTCATTGGACAGTTCCATTGTGTGAGAGTCCTTATAGTCCAGTAGGTAGTTCAAGGCTTCAGTGAAGTTAATGCCATGGCATCAAAATACATCCAGCACCTGGATTTCAGTAGAAACAGCATCTGAACTAAATAAGACAGGGCTACTTCACCAACAGTAACAATGGAGTGCTTAGGAACATCAATTAAGCAAACATTGCAGGGTGAAGGTACTTTATTAATGTTGTGAATGGATCTGTGTTTATTCTGCACATCAGCAGTGGATTAGTCCATGTGTGCTTTTAACCACTGTTGTGTGTTAGGTATGCATGGGTCAGACATGTTGAAGTGTTTCTGTAAAACATGTTGTGGATCCAGTAACACAAAGACTTTCTGTCTGACAGTCTGGGACTGTGTGATCAGGAATCCAGGTGTATCCTATAGCACGACACCAGAAGGCAGGCTGGGCTCAATTGTCAATTTTGGATCCCGCTGTCAGCAAAATCAGGAAGAGGACCTTCATGGTTTGGTTCTCCATCTGTAAAACAAAACAACCAGGCTATCCTGTTTCAAGGTTAATATCATTCTCTCCATGGGTAGCTTCTTCTGGAAGAAACTTCCTAAGATGGCATGGTCATAGCTGATTGATGTGGACCCATTTAAGGGAGCCTTCCCCCTCAATACCCTTCTTTATTTGGATATGATATGCCACAGGGGAGGCTTTATCCACAATAGAATATAGACCATTCCAGCTAGGGAGAAATTTATTTTCTTTGACCATATTCTTCTCAAAATTGTAATAGAATACCTAGTCGCCTATCTGGTATTCTTTGGAGGTTGTCCTCAGATCATAGTAGGCTTTTCTACCTCTGGCAGCACTTTCCAAATTCTTTTGGGCAAAGGCAAAGGCGCTTTGCAAGTGTTGTCTTAAGTGGGTAACATATTCATGGCAGTTGTAGCAGTGCTAGGTTTACATCATTGGTTCTGTACAGAAGATGGAGGGGCAGTACCATGTCCCTACCTGTCATCATTTCAAAAGGAGTTACGCCAGTAGATCGATGATGGGTGGCTCTGACAGCCATTAGGACCAAAGGTAACTCAATATCCCAATCCTTCCCAGAGGAGGAGACATATTTCTTCAGGATGCTGACAATGGTTTTGTTTGCTCTCTCTACCTGACCAGGCCAATAAGCAATGTGGACCTTGGCCTTTACTCCAAATAGCTTCCACAGATGCTTGATAACTTGTCCCGTAAAATGGGAACCTTGGTCAGATTCTACTCACATGGGAAGACCCTACCAGCTGGAAACATGATTCAACAACAGGGTGGCTGTCGCTCCATGGTGCAGTTGGGTGCTGGAATGCACTCAATCTACTTGGTGAATAAGCAAGTAACAGTCAGCATGTATTTGTTACCTCGATAGGTTCAGAGAATTTTGGATTACTGGGCCGATCCAATCAATTTGGAGGTCAGACCAAGGCATGGTCAGTCCTTTGTTTCTCAAAGGTGGCCTATGGTGTGGAGCAGCAGGTTGACATCTGCAACAAGTTAGACAACCTTTGGTATACAATTGGACATCCTGGTACATATGGGGCCAGTGTGCCACCTGTTTCAACATTTTATAGGTGACTCTGTCACCTCAGTGACCAGCACAAGGCTCGTCATGGGCATGTTGTAACATAAATCCTTGAAATGCTTGAAGTACTACCCATTGCACAATACCATGTTTACTTGGCGAGTTAACAGGTCCTTCAGGAGATGGAACATATCCATGGAGATATAGAGGATTCTCAGTTCCTCATTATCCTGGCAGTCTTCTAGGGTTAATGGATGCTCCTGGGGGTTCTGGAGAAAGGAGTAGAAACGGCCGAGTGTAGGATCTTGTTTTTGGGCCTGCACTAGATCAATATCGGCAATCTCACCACACCACTGTTCCACCAGTGGGGTGACTAGCTGTTGAGCTTGTTGTCTGGTGACTGCTTTGACAGACGTGGTCAGGTTGTCCAAAGGAGCCTCCAATTGCCAAAGGTCTCCAGAAATGGCACCTTCTTTGGCAAGCTGGTCAGCCAGATTGTTCCTAACTTTGTCAGGATTGTTAACACGGGCATGGCCTTTCACCTTTTTCCAGTAGATCATCATATCATTTTCATACACCACTCTGTCTAAGGCCAGGATTAGTTCCTTGTGTTGAACAGGTTTCCCTTTGGAATTCAGCATATTGTTGGTTTTCCAAATAGGGAGGTGTGAAACAAAATTGTGTCAGGCATAATCGGAGTCAGTGCAGATTGTTAGAGTGCAGAACCCCCTTTAGGCAGCTGCTTGGAGAGCAGCCAGAGTGGCAGCTAACTCAGCATATTGATTTGTTTTGGACCTCAAGTGATATTTTAAGGGTCCACGGGGTGATTTTGCTCCCAGACCACTCCTATACCTGCGACCAGGACATGGTCAGTCTCTCGATGGTAAGCACAGTCGTCCACATATACAATACCTTGGGGAAGTTCCTGTAAATATTTTCATCATAAAAATGATGATGAGTTGGCTCACGTGCACTTGACTCCCTCCCGGGGTCTGAATTGTCTACCAATGGCACACTGGTGGTGCAGTCATGCAGCTCCGCTAGGCCTTGCATGGCATCATTTCTGTGGTTCTGAGCATATCTCACCTCCAGGGGCCATCCCTGCAGGGCTAAAGTCCAGGAGATGATGTGGCTCTTGGAAACTTGTCCAGATTTTATCCGATCACTGCCTAGAAAACTGATGAGCTGGTGATGGGTTTCCACCACTAATCTCTCACCTTGGGTATAACTACGGAAGTGTTGGAGGGCCCAGACAGTGGACAACAAGGACTTTTCACAGTTCAAGTATTTCCTCTCCACTTCTGTCAAAGCCTTGCTGGCATACGCAAAAACTTTCCTGTCGGTGTCATCTATTCGATACCAGACAGTACTCAGAGTGGTTGGTGAAACCTAGTTCCACCAAGAATTCCTTGTCACTTTCTGGGTAAGCGAGGCAGGGCGCTCGACTCAGGGAAGCTTTCAGCTCCCCCAGGGCGCTCTCTTGTTTGGACCCTCATGACCAAGTTTCATTCTTTTTGAGAAGCCTGACCAGGGGCCTAGAAATCTCCACATACTGGTCCACAAACTGGCGGGTATAATTACACTTGCCAAGAAGGCGCAAAGCTCACTTACATTGGTTGGGCTTTTAAGTTGTTGCAAGGCCACAATTCTTTTCTTTTGCCGCCGCAATCCATCAGCAGAAACTTCATATCCCAGATAATTAAGGGATTTTTGGCACCACTGACTCATTATCAAGGATAACTTTGTTCCTGCAGCCTTTAATTGTTGGAGAACATGCTCGATCTCCTTTAAATGGTTAGAAAAGGTGATACTCTTCACTAAGATATCATCTACATTCACAAGGGTGCCCCCAGCCTCGGCATCAGGCAGGGCCTTATGCAGAAAAATATTGAAGTCTGCTGGTGTGTTCAGATACCTGATTCCAGATGTACTGTCGTCTACCGAAGGTGAAGGACAGCTTATGTTAGTCCACAGGATGGACAGGAACAGTCCAAAATCCTGAGGCAAGATCCAGGCTGGTGAAGTATTTCGCACCTTTGATGGTGGTGAGCCATGGGCCATCTGGACAGGGTACTTTCTTGTTAAGCTGGTGGTAGTCCAGGGCTAAGTGCCAGCTTAAATCTTTCTTGACAGGCCACAACGGTGCATTTTATGTGCTGTTGCACTGGCATATAATTCCCTTCCTTTCCAGGGAATTGATGATTTCCTGGACCGATTCATATAAGGCCAGGGGAATTTTATACTGCCGCACAAAAACAGGCTTACTGTTTGGATCGGTAGGTATGCGGGTGACATGTAGGTCTGTAAGACCGCAGACATAGGTGTCAGTGGCAAAAAGGTCCTTCTACTGATATAGCAGATCCCTAAGTTGAGTCTTTTCTGACTTATCAGAACAGGCATCTGCCTAAGCAAGCTTTTCCTTAACCATCATCCCCTCAAACCCTGAAAGGATTGATTTGGGGGAATCTTGACCTTTCTTCTATCTCCTCCTGGAAAGAGGAGGCTTTGATAGCTTGGTCCACCTGGGGCTCCTCTCCCTGGTTGGTGTAGGAACTGTGAGACTCATCAAGTTTCCTTGACAAGATCAAATGGTCCTGTTCTAGGTGTACCTGGGTGGATGCAGCATTATGAGGCCAGGTAAACTGTAGGGTCAGGAGGCCCCAAGGTGAGGTTCTTACACGCTCGGGGGTCTCCCCTCCTTCACAGAGATTCTAAGAATCTGGGGCCTCCCCAATAATCTGAAGAGTCATCTCTATACTGGGGAATGATTCTCCTACCAAGTATCCAAGGGTTTCCCTTTAGCAATGCTAACAGGTCCTGGGCTGGCATTGGTGACCAATAGATGCAGCAATAGCACAGTGGCCTCCATACAGGGTCTGGGACCAATAATCAGGCCGAGCTCCTCAAAACGGGAGTTAGGGTTGAAGAAGGCCAGGGGGTCGGAAACTATTTGCCCCAGGTTACATGGACCTTGAGGGGACAATCCTGTACCTTCCCTGGTATCTGGACATCCTCCGCACTCACCATTTCGCAAACTTGAGGGATAGTCTGTCCAGCCCTTGGGATAGATGGGTGCCAGGCCATTCCACTGGCTCACCCTCCATCCTACTCCAGAGGAGGTTATTCACCAAATCCATATAAGCTCCGAGTCTAAGAAGGCAATCTGAGCCTATGTAGAGGGGCACTTCAAGGCTTCTCATAAAAGAAAAGATGTGTTTAAGGGATTTACCCCCAACTTGCAAGGGAAGATCAGACTCCTACCCATGTCTTGGGGCCCTCACCCAGGCACTTGGAAGGAGGTCAAGGTTCTCCTAACCAAATTAAGGATGGCCTGGTGATTAAGGTGACGGAAAAGGGTTTCACTAATTGTAAACCGCGCTGGTGTCTATGGCGTGTGCGGTATATAAAGAAATGAATAAAGATAAAGATAAAGACACAGTGCGGAAACAAGTAGGCTCTTTCCTTCTGAGATGTGTCCGCCCGCTCATGAAAAAACAGGCCTCTCTTATCCAAGGAGATTGCTGCTAGTTTCCTAGGGTGGCCTTGACAAGAGTCAGAGGCCACAGGGGTGCTTACCTTGGTAGCATCTACATTCTCCAGGGCCTGGTCCGTCTGGACTGTGGAATTCTTCAGGAATATCTGCAGACAGTCAGTATCAAGGATAATGTTAGCTATTGAGTCCTTTTTAATGGTGATTACCTCACAATTTCTCTGACTCTCATTCCCAGCCCCTTCATACTTGAGCTCTAGAATTTGGGGTTCTGCTGATCTCTGGAAATTAATCCTGATAGCAGTGTCCTTTTGTTCCATGGACCAAGAACCACAGACCCTTTTGTCACATTTCACTCTGGCATAAGGTATAGGATGGGTGACCTGTGTCCAGATCACTTCTTGGACATAGTCCAGTATGGGGTGCAGTTGTTTTAGTAGCTCATTGCCAATCAAATTTTCCTCTCCAGGGGCCTTGGTAATTATACTATGGATGTTTTTTACAAATAGTAATGTAAATAGTTTATGAAGTTCTTTGTATAAAGTTCTTAAACGTTCTATGTAATCTGAACAAGTACTCATTCCAATTGTACTTTTCATACCATTGTTCTCTATAAACTGCACTTGATCCATGGGAAAGTACAGTATAAAAGTGTTTAATAAATAAATAAAAATAAATAAATGTTTCACCTGTAACTTTTCAATTTGGAGGGAAAGACAGACTTGGCCTATGGTCTCTATGGCTTGTTCACCATATCGTATCCAGTTAGGGTTGCCAACTTTTTCACCGAGAAAAACCCGACACCTGTGGCTCACCATGCTCCACCCATTCTCCGCCCCTAGTCCCACCCCTGCCCCACCCCCAGCCCCACCCACAAAAATTACCAAGGATTCAGTCACACCCCCTCTCAGTGCTGGTTCACTCACCCCCCTCCCCTCAGTGCTGGTTCACTCACTCACCCCCCCCCCCCCGCTGACTCACTCAGCCCCTCCCCTGCTGGTTCACTCACTCACCCCCTCCCCTGCTGGTTCACTCACACCACCCCCCTCCCCTGCTGGTTCACTCACACCACCCCCCTCCCCTGCTGGGTCACTCACAACACCCCTCCCCTTGCTGGTTCACTCACAACATCACCCCCTCCCCTGATGGTTCACTCACACCACCACCACCCCCCTTGCTGGTTCACTCACACCACCACCCCCCTCCCCTTGCTGGTTCACTCACACCACCACCACCCCCCTTGCTGGTTCTCTCACACCACCACCACCCCCCCCTTGCTGGTTCACTAACACCACCCCCCCCCCCTTGCTGGTTCACTAACAACCCCCCCCCTTGCTGGTTCACTCACACCATCACCCCCCCCCCGCCCAAGCCGCTGCTTCTGCTTTGTACAGAGCAGCGGCTGCAATACACTTACTTTGAAAAGTAAAGACAAACTGTGTAAGGAGCCCTCCGGTCATCGCAGAGCCCGAGGACGTGATGTCATGGGGGCGGGTTCCTCACAGGTTGTCTTTCCTTTTCAAATTAACTTTATTGCAGCTAAAGTTAATTTGAAAAGGAAAGACAACCTGTGAGGAGCCCGCCCCCATGACATCACTTCCTCGGGCTCTGCGATGACCGGAGGGCTCCTCACACAGTTTATCTTTAGTTTTCAATGTAAGTGTATTGCAGCCGCTGCTCTGTACAAAGCAGATGCAGCGGCTGCACTGCTATGGGGAATCGCGTTCGCGCCGCGGACTTCAGCACAAAAGCCGGTTTTTTGCTCTGGCCGCTCCCAATCTTGCGGCCAGAGCAAAAAACCGGCTTTTCAATGGCCGGTTTTACATCTGTGCCGGCAGCCGGTCTGGCCATGGAAAAACCGGCCAGGCTGGCTGAAAACCGGCCAGTTGGCAACCCTATATCCAGTACCTGCTTATAGTGATTGTAAACTGCTCTGATGTCCTTCAGCCTGGGTGGTATATCAAGAAATTTCATAAACATAAAAATAAGCTACGAGTGACTCCTCAGTGGGGATTATACGTAGGGTATCCTGCCCCTCCAAGGAAACAGTGAGCCTGTTAAAAAGACTCAGTAATCAGGGGAACTACAGAGGCTGAATCTATTAGGCCCTAACAGGGAAACACCAGCTGTATTATAACAGGAATAGTATACCTCTGTCCTTTTGGCTTGAGTTTACCCAGAAAGTACTTGTGCTTCCTGATGGAGTCGAAGGCTGGCACCCCGCCATCCACTGGAGAAATGTCACTCTGTCTTAAGGACGTGGCCTCTCCGGCCTGGAAGTCTGAGCTGGCTGTACCTGTAAGACAGTGACCTGTGGAACAGAACCAAAACCAGTTAGTCATTCATTGTCATCGGAAGGGGTAAGGGTCTTAGCCTTTTGCACCTTTGACTTCCTAGGCCTCAGGCTGCTACTAGGCCCAGCAGACTTGGCCAGTGCCTTTTGTGACTCCTTCTCCAGAAAAGCTTTCCTTTGGAACCTGTCAAAGACTGCTGTGAATTCCTCCAGTTTCTTTACTAAAAGCAGATTCATGTTACCATCAGGCTTCCTTCTCCACTTCCAGTTCTGCCTAGGTGAAGGCTGGCCACCGGAACCCCGCTTAGGCCCAGATGTCTGATCCCTCTGTGGGGGCCTGGAAGGAGCCTGTGGAACAGAAGGATTACTTTCTAAAGTAAGGTTAGATTTGACAGCTCTGACACTTTGTTTTGGCTCCTTAGGCCAGCTCGAAGCCTTTACCTTGCTGCTGCTATCAGCAAGGATCATGGCATAAGCTATATAAATCCCCTCAGTGTACTCTATTAAGTAAGAGAGGGACTCATGATGCCTCTCATACAGGTGTGCCTTGGTAGATGATGGCAATGTCTGATAAAACAGATCACAAAATCCCCAGTGATGCTCTATCACCTCCTAAGAGGGATCACTTTGAAAAAAGGCCTGCCTGAGCCTGTATTCATAATCCCTAGGTGATTCATCCCTCCCGCAAGTCATACCATAAGCTGCATGCTTGGTACTTGCAGGATTGGGGTACAACCAAAAATGTTTTTTCAATTCCTCTTCTAGACTGGCAAAGCCATTCCTAATATTCTGTGACATTGCACAGATTGCATGGCAGGAAGCTCCATCAAATGCCCAGGGTAGATATCTGAAACAACCCAATCAGTGGTCTGTTATCAGAGCAAAAAGTATAAAACTAATCATATATCAAATGCTCCACTAAAACTGTTACGTTGTGGCTTAAAGAAACAATGTGAAATAATATCAAATCACAAAACAGTCCATTGATATTGATATAGAAACTGTAAAAATACATTTTTAGAACTCCAGAAAAGGTCTCAGACTCAATAGCGCAATGGTCACTTCAGTATAAAAATACTGTCGAACGCGCTAGCAGCATCAATGACCAATCTGGAGTACACCTAATTTTTCTATGTTAATGTCCTTCACCTAAAAAGTCCACACTGTTATATTAACTACAATTGCTTATCTTTCGAATGTCTTGATGTAATTCCCCTACGCCTCCTCTGGCGCCTTTTCTGAACGTTTCAGTCTCTCAACAGAGTTTCTTCAGGGGGTCTGCAGATAAAAACAGCAATGTATAATACATATACTTTTGATATCACAACGTTACTTATTCAGTATTTACATCAAACACTGGAAGACACATACCATTTAAACACATATTAAATGTGCACTGATGCTGCCCACGTTCTTCATTCACTTCTCTTCTTGCTAGATAGATATCTGAGCATGTCTCTCTCACTGGTTACTTTCAAAGCCTGGAAAGCCTCTTTTACTTCAGCCAAATGTTCAGTTATGGGCACCAGACTACCCTTCTTAAAGGGCAGTACCATGTCACGCAGGGCTCTAAGCACCTGACTTTGGGCGGCAGAGGTGGGGCCACCTCTGCTCTTTTGTTCCTTTTGACCTCAGGGAGGTGAAGAGCTTTGGTTGCCTTCAGATCCCTCTTGTGGACAAGGCAGGCACAGTTTCCTTTCACTCAGATGCCTCTCCACCCCCTGCTTTTCCTCCCCCTCTCTGGGGAGAGGTTGAGAGTGGGATGCTTCTCTCACTGATAGATGGCTCTCTTTGTAAGGCTGCTCTTTTACTTCAGGCAGGCTTGTCAGTGACAATCTGTCATCAACTTCTTCTAGGTCATATCACGAGAGAAGAGATGAGCTTGGGTTAACAGATTGAGGACTGGGAGGCATGAGCTGACCTTTCAGCAGATTAAGCTCACTCTTAAACTGGGTCCAGTCCTTTTTGAGCTTCGCTAGTGCCCTTTTATGCCTCTCTAACTCCTGTTCACCTTTGAGCTACTCAGCTTGAAGAGAGGCATAAAAGGGCACTGGAGAGCTAACTCAGCTTCAGAGGTTTTCAAATGCCCCAGCAAAGCTTGCTCTTTCAATTCATACTGGGCTTTCTCATCCTCATTCCTCTGTCAATTCAAATCTATAAGTTTGAGTTGCCTGACACTCTCTCAAATTCTTTCACTTGTCCATCCATAGCAGCAACCTGTTCTAGTAACTCTTGGCATTTCTCACACTGCAAGCCATGTGTAACTGGAGAGGGGGATATGTTCCTCCCCATCAGGCTCATGTGACAGAGCGTCTCTAGCTGTTCTAAATCAGCATTTCCCTTCTTGAGAGTCCTTAATTGAATTTTGGCCTCTTTTAAGTCACCCATACATAAATCAAGTCTGTCTCAAGCATACTGTAAAGCTTCTACAGATTTAGTCTTAAAGACATGCATCACACAAGCGTGTTCAACATACAGACTTAGCGTTAATTTGACTTTATGACCCAGCAATCTATCAAGGACCACAATAAAAAAGTTATCTGTCCTTTCAAGCTCCTGTGCATCTAACTTGAGGCATTTACTGATCTGTGCAATATTGTCTGGAATCTGTTCCTGTTCCCAACATAAGAATGCAAGTTTTTGGATTACCAGACTTTCTTGCTCAGCAACATTGCTTGAGAGAGCCATCATAAATCAAACAGTCTTAAATTTGTAAGATGTGGTTTGTTCATAATTGCCTATCCCGAATGAGACCCCAATTATGTAGGAGATATTGTCAGTAGCAGACAAATACACATGTATAAATACTCAGTATGTCTAGGGAAAACTGCTGCCCTCCTTTTTCCCAGGATTCCATAGGACTACCTGGCAAACAAACCATGTGTTAAGACAAGAACTAAACCTGTGTTTGTTTATAAATTAGACTTTATTTCTGATAACAAAAATTGTTTAAATATTAGCATAAATTAGTTTTCTGAGGTAGTATGTTATGCAGCCCTATGTTACAATAACCAAGAAACCTAATCTCTGTTATAGGAAGCAACATCACTGATTCGCTCTGCACTCAGACGTACAGTACATTATCTGTCTGTATAAGCTAGCCCCAACCTTGGGGGGGAGGGGGTAAAATTAAAGACCAGTACCTTAGCTCTTGCCAGAATACTTGTGGCTGGGCACAAGAAATTGTCTCAGGCATGGCACGAAGTCAAAGTATGGCAGAGGTCCAACATCAGCTGAGATGAAATGCGTGGTCACACCAAGCTGCAGGTCTCTGGGAGAGATTCACTCCATCCCAAGGGTTTGCCCTTAGACAGTGAAACAGACTGAGTCAGAAATCAAAGTTCCCAGGTATTCTGCCAGCCTCTGTACATGTTCCAGAGCACCTCAGGTGTTTTTTTGGCTGCATCTGTATTTTATCCCTCTGTGTCCAGTGTATAATTTTTGTCCTGACAGCCTGGTGATTGGCAGGAATCACATCCTGTATGGCATACTCAGCAAATCTGATAACAGCTAATAGGTGGTCCTTCTGCAAACAAAGGTCCATGGTGTGAAAGTTGCTGGGATGCCAGTACATACATTGTTGTGAATGCTAGTAGCAGTAGCACAATGAAGGTCTCAGCAATGTTCTCCTGCACAGAGTCAGCTGGAATAATACTTCTGCTGTGAAGTACATAAACTTGCAGAATTGCTTGATCTGCAAGTTTTAATGCTGAGCTTGTATCAAAACAGGAATCCATCTTGTTTAATTCAGACATTAGTTTCTGAACAGGTACCAGCCTTACAGCCCCCTTTGAGCACTGCACACTAGCTGAATTCATGGGTCAGGACTCTTCCAAGGTGGAGCAAATAAGCTGCAAGGGCCACAGAGATTGCATACAGGAGAAGGTCATTCCAGAACAATTGCATTGCATGTGCATGCATAAGTAATGACATATCGATGTGTTGCCAATTTTACAAATCTGCTATTTATACATGTCTATGCCACAAGACACAGATTCAAAGGGGGCATATTCTGGGCATGATTTGGTCAAACCAATAAAATCATACACACGTTCCTGATTTTGCACAGGAAGACATGTATATATTTTAAAATAACTCCATTGGCTTTTGCACCCCCTTTGAAGCAAACACAACTGTCAGCAAATTGCTTGTTTCAGTTGAGGTTTCCTAGGAGGGATTGAGGGGGCAATTGCATTAAGGTTCTGAGGGATAATTTTCAGCACCAGGGCTCAGTATTTTAGTTTAAATATCAGCTACAGCGTTCAACTTAATACATGTATTTAACACCACTATACATGTGAAGGTGTACTTTAGAAAGACCAGGAAGGTGAAATTTGGGACATCCAAGTCAGAAGATCTGAAATGTAATGGGAGGAACAGCACAGAAGGCAGGCATGTGTAAGTGTCTTATAAAATCAGCCTGTCTACACCCTGAAATATGCATATGTTTGCCACATAAAAGGCATATGGGGTTGTGCAGATTATTGGGTCAGACATGTGCTGGTTTTTGCCTGATTTCAGAAATTTGTGGGTGTCAGATATGGACCTCTGCCATTACATGGCACATAGTCGTGCCTGCAGCTTGATTTCAGTCTGCTCACATGTATGTCTCCCCTTTACATGTCCCAGTCTAACATTTTGCAAATAGGGACATGCAGTGGTGCAGAACTCAGGCAAAATACCTTTTTATTTACTGCCACCCTCGCTTGCTTTGCAGCTTGTCCTGCTGTGAGGACTTGTGTGCATCAGTGATGCTGAGAGCTAAGCTATTGGTAGCTTAACTACTTGCAGGGTCTCCCAAAATGAACAGGTCTCAGCTGAGGTGCCAGACTAAGACAAACCAACCATCTGGTGTCATGAGGTGCAGCGGTCAGAGCCCATGGAGATAGGGGATTCTGAACAAAACGGAGCTAATTTTGACAGCTCAGAGAAACACATGGCCAAAGGTTGCCATAGGAACTATACACAAGCTATTTCACGTGGTGTAGGGGAACGCCCAGACCCGAAGCTAGCTCGTGGCTCATCAGGGGATAAGGGGCAGCTGACAAGGGGCGGAGCCAACATCACAAGCTATGCAATTAAAAATCACTCACCTGAGAGTAGTGCAGGAGCGGCTAAAGGGAGACATGCCAAAGAGAGAACTGCTGAGGAGAGACGTGCTGGCAGGGAGAGAAGTCCCGATAGCAGGAGAACTCCAAGCAAGGAGAGAAGCTTGAGAGGCAGGAGAGAAGGATCTCCATGCTGGTTAAAACCTATTGCTGACCAAAGGAGACTATCAGGGAGGTGCAGTGCTGAGAAACCCAGGAAGGGCTGTTTGGAAGAGCAGTGCACAGCTGACCAGTGCTTCCGAGAACCTTGCTACAGAGGAAGCCGAGGTGGTAGCTCTGAGGCCAGGCTAAGGCAAGACCAGTCACCCAGCACAAGGTATCAAGCAGGAGAAAACCATTATCCTGAAGATAATTTGGTGCCAAGGAGAAAGCCCAAACAGACATGGAGTGAAAAGCCTTCCCATGAGCAGAGCTGTGCTCAAGGGAGGAACGTTGAAGGGAAACTGCCAGAAGGTAACCTTATTCTTCCTAATAGGAGAAGCTTAGACTATAGCAGTCAGCCCTGTACTTACCAAGAATTATGTGCCGCCTCTGAGAGAGACTATAGTAATTACGGTAATTACCCATTCACCTCTAGGCTGGTGGGGGAAGGAAACTCCCAGAGCTATAGAGAGGAACTCAGCAGTCAGAACAGAAGTTTCACTCACCGGGAAACTTACCCAGATATAGAAGAGATGCAATGTGATCCGTGTGAGGAGTCTAACGGTGATATTTACATGGACTGTACATATACCTTATCTGATAGCATATCTTCTCTATGCTGAAGAGCTGTAAGAGCTAATTCATAAAGAAAACAGACAGGAAGAGTTTTGTGAAGGAAAACTGTTTTCTTTTACTATTTTTGCCTCCATTGTGAAAGCTGAAGATAAGCATATCCTTTGTTCAAATGTTTCTTTAATTTGGATACCAGAAGTATGGCTTTGTGTTACCTTATTTCATTGTGTGAAAATCCAACCCTGGGAAGGGAATAAATCCTGTTTAAATCCTTATCACTCCGACTACAACTACTTTCTTTTTGCTAAAGTTGTGGAACTACGAATCCCAGAGGGCATTGCCAAGCCTCTCTACTATACTCCACAGCTATTAAAGAACTTACCCTGCTAATCCACCCATGCCTATGGCCTCTGGGGGGTGAGTGAGCGACATCTGGCGTAGTTTTGCGGATTTTTACCTTGAAATAAAAAAAGAACACTATTAAAGAAACTGCTACGGTACCTGAAGACCTTGGAAGCAAGTTTACTGACAGACCGGTCGGTGAAGAAAGCATTAACCTTTCTTGTAAGCTGACCTCTACACGAAGCCTAAGGTAACGTCACCTGGGGCATAAACATGGGAGGATTTGTGCAGGAAAGAGGGCGCTGCTGTACTGAAGGACTAAGGGGAGATGAAATATAAGGTGCCGCACTTGGTGTTTTTTTTTCTCTGTTTCTCCACAGGGTACAGACGGGAGGAATGGAGCCCAGAGACGTCATGCAGTGGATGCAACTCCAGTGGGATAAGCAGTTTGAACTAGCTCATCATATCCAGGAGCAAAGTGCCAGCATGATGAGGGAGCAACAAAAACCACTGTTGGACGCTATGGAAGCGCTTTTGAGAAAACCACAAGAACTTGGGACTGAAAGCCCCTCAATAATACCAGGGGTAGGACTAAATGCTAGTCATGCATTCTCTCTAGGGCAATTGAGTCCTCATGACAATGTAGATGATTTTATTGATGTTTTTGAACGCATAGGCGAGGCCCTGAAATGGCCTAGTGAGCAATGGGCAACTCGTTTTGCAGTTTCACTTACCGGTGAAGCCCTTTCAGCCTACAAGGCAATGCCTGCAGCCCTTGCTGCTGATTATAGCGAAATAAAAAAGGCAGTCAAGGATAGGCTAGGGCTTACTACCTCACATTATAGAAGGATGTTCAGAGAGGCCAAAATGAAGTTGCAGGAGACACCAAAAGCCTTACATCAAAGGTTGCGGAATTTGGCCTGGAAGTGGTTAACTCCAGAAAGGAGAACCATGGAATCTGTACTGGACACAGTGGTCTTGGAGCAATTTATCCAAGCTGTGCCCGCAGAAATGAAAACATACCTTACCTTACAAAACTGCCAATCTACCAATGAAACAGCTAGTCTGGCAGATAGGTTTTTAGAAGCCCAGATAGCTGACACCTCAGGGTTTGGGGTAATGCAGGCCGTAGGTATGGCAGATTGTAAGAAAGGGAGGTATCCCCAGAGGAAAATGTGTAATGTAAAAAATATGAATGCTAATGATAATATTTTGCTTGCACATAAAGGGAAATGCTATCTATGTGGGAGAGCTGGACATTTCCAAAAGGACTGTATCAAGCGGACTGTCCTCATGTCTGGAGTGGACAAGCCAGCACAGGATGGATTTCTTCTGCATGTTAAGGTAGAAGGGGTAGAAGCGCTGGCACTGCTTGACTCAGGGGCTGACCAGAGCATGATTTCCCGTAGGCTCTGGGAAGCCATCAAGAGGTGCCGTTCGTCGCCCCTGAGTCAAGCAGAGAGCCAGATGAGGGTAAAATGCATACATGGGGCATTCTCACAGTACCCTTTACAGAAACTGTCTGTGCGGGGGTTGGACACTGAACAAACATTACCAGTAGCTATAATCCCCACATTACCCAGGGACCTTATTCTAGGCAGAGATTGGCCACCCTTTTATAAGGGGCTGGTAGCAGGTTTGGCTACCCGGTCAGGCCTAGTTTCCACCCGGGCGCAAGCCGGAACCTCGGGGGTGGGAGAGACATCATCTGGGAGCACGGAAGAGCCTGAGGAGATAGTAGGATCCCAAGGTGAGGAAGCGAATGAGGAAGCATTGGATATTCTCCCCACGCATGGTGATTTAATCCACGAGCCAGTAAAAAGGGGCAGAAAAGCCAAGGCCAAGAGACGTCAAGAGAGGCAATATAGGTCCTGAGGGAGGGCCGAGTTGGAGGCTGGAGCAGGCTTGCCCTGGGTACCCGCTGAACTGGTGAATAAATTTCCGTCGTTCCCAGCGGAACAGCGGGCCGACCCAGCGCTTAAAAGAGCCTTCGAATGGGCACAAGAAACCCGGCCTACACTGCCCAGGTTTTTCCTGGAAAACGAGATTTTATACAGGGAAAGTATGGACCCTTACACTGAGGCCATTAGAAAACAATTGGTAGTGCCGACGACGTTTAAGGCCACGGTATTACGTCTGGCACACGACCACCCCATAGGAAGCCATAAGGGAATCCAGGGCACCCTGGACCAAATATTAAGTCGCTTTTATTGGCCGGGGGTATTCAAGGAAACCAGGCAGTACTGTGAGTCTTGTCCCTCATGTCAGAGAGTGACAGCGCTAAGACCTAGGGCAGCACCATTGGTATCTACACCCACCATAGCGGTACCTATGAGTCGCCTAGGAATGGACATGGTAGGCCCTATGACTCGAACACCGAGAGGTTTCCAGTACCTGCTGGTGATAGTAGACCACGCTACACGATTCCCATGGGCTATTCCCTTAAGGAACACCTCGGCGAGGAATATAGCACGAGAGCACTCCGACTACAACTACTTTCTTTTTGCTAAAGTTGTGGAACTACGAATCCCAGAGGGCATTGCCAAGCCTCTCTACTATACTCCACAGCTATTAAAGAACTTACCCTGCTAATCCACCCATGCCTATGGCCTCTGGGGGGTGAGTGGGCGACACTGGGCATCAGCAGAATGGGACAGTGTTCGTGACGGAGGATCACATTTCTGTGACAATGGCAAGAACACTAGAATTACCTGCATGGAGGAAAGGCCTGGCAGTCTACTTCTGTTTCTTGCCATGAGAACCCAATGGATAGTCACAACAAAACAAATTGCACTATAGTGCTAAAAGATGAGACCCCGAGGTCAGAAGGCACTCAACTGGCTACTGGGGTAAGCTGAAGACTTTTCAGAGTAAAGCCAGCATTTATGATGTGGTTGGATTAAAGCCCTCGGGACATCTGACTTCTGATCTAGCTGCACTTGAAATGAGAGTCAGAAACTGCAAAGATGTCTTACATATTGGGACATGGAATGTACAAAGCATGAACCAAGGGAAGTTGGAGGTGGTCAAGAATGAAATGGAATATGTACAATTCGATCTACTGGGTATCAGTGAACTGAAATGGACCGGCATCGGACACTCTGCATCTGATGATCATGTGGTCTACTATGCTGGATAAGAAAGACAAAGAAGAAATGGTGTTGCATTTATAATTAAGAAGAAACTTGCAAGAACTGTAATGAAATGCAGTGCAGCGAGAGAATGCCTAATCTCTGTTCGTCTACGAGGAATGCCCAACAACTATAATTCAGGTATATGCGCCAACAACAGCTGCAGAAGAAGAAGAGGTTGATGAGTTCTATGAACAAGTACAAGCTGAAATTGACTGAACATGCAAACAGGATATCCTGATAGTCTTGGGTGAAAGGAATGCAAAAGTTGGCAATAAAGAAGAAGGCAAAGTGGTTGGAAAATATGGCAACAGAAATGAAGCTGGATGAAAACTGATAGAATTCTGCAAGACCAATGATTTATTCATCTCAAAAACCTTCTTCCAGCAACACAAGCACCAACTGTACACGTGGACTTTACCCAATGGCTTGTACAAAAATCAAATTGACTAATCTGTGGAAGTCAATGATAGAAAAACTCGATAACATCAACAAAGACAAAACTCGGAGCAGACTGTGGTACAGATCACCAACTACTAGTATGCAAACTCAAGCTAAAGTTTAAAAAGAGGAAGCCACTCATTAATGTAGCAAAGTAGGGCCTTGAGTATATACCACTGCAATTTAAAGACTGCCCGCAATATTGATTTGCTGCTTTAGATACAAATGACAGAGCTCCAGAAGAGTTATAGGATGACATCAAGAACTTTTGTGTTGGAAGAAGGTGAGAAGTCTCTACAGAAGGTGAAAAAGCAAAAATCGCCAAAATGGATGACTGAAGAAACTCTGAACATTGCACAGAAACACAGAGAAGCTAAAGCCAGAGGAGAAAGAGAGGCAACTACAGAACTCAACAGAGATTTCCAACATGCAGCAAGACAAGACAAAGAGAAGTAGCACAATGACACACGCAAAGAAATAGAAGCAGAAACTATTAGAGGAAGATCAAGATCAGCTTTCCTAAAGCTAAAGAGTCAAAGAAAAAATTCCAGCCTCGAATTGTAGTGCTACAAGATGCTCAAGGATCCATGTTGAATGATGCTGAGAAGATTGAGAAAGGGTGGAAATAACATACAGAATCATTACACAATAAAGATCAAGTGTACCAACAGTTATTTCAACCTGTACCTTATGATCAGAAACCAGTGGTGATGAAAGAAGAAGTTGAAGCAGCATTGAAAGCCTTATCAAAGAACAAAGCACCGGGCATTGATAGCATTCCCATTCAAGTATTACAGCAATCTAATGTAGCTGTTACCATACTTATAAGGCTCTGCAAAAATTCATGGCCAACTGAATGGAAATGATCTGTGTTTATACCAATACTGAAGAAAGGTGATCCGACTGATTGTGGAAATTATCACACAATTGCTCTGATCCTACATGCCAGCAAGATTCTACTCAAGATCATTCAGCAGAGACTACAACCATACCTGGAACGAGTACTGCCTGAAGTGCAAGCAGGGTTCAGGAAAGGGCGAGGAACGAGAGACATCATCGGTGATGTGAGATGGATCCTTGAAAAGACAAAGGAATACCAAAAGGATATCCATATGTGTTTTATTGACTATAGCAAGGCTTTTGACTGTGTAAACCATGATAAACTCTGGGCCACATTAGGAAGCATGGGTATACCAGAACACCTGATAGTTCTCTTGTACAATCTTTACATTGATCAAGAAACAACAGTTTGAAGGGAACTAGGAGAAACAGAAGGGTTTAAAATCAGCAAAGGTGTACAACAAGGCTGCATATTTTCCCCCTACCTTTTTAATTTATATGCAGAACAAATCATCAGAGAAGCAGAACTGTATGAAGACAACCAAAGTGTGAAGATTGGTGGAAGACTGATCAACAACCATCACTATGCTGATGATACCACATTACTGGCAGAATGTGAAGATGATCTGAAACATTTGCTTCTCACAATCAAGGAAGATAACATTAAGGTGCAGGCCCATTTTAAGACTAAGGGCCATGTTTACTAAACTGCGGTAGCGGACTCCATGCGATAACTTTTCTGAGTCCTCTTCATGCCCTAGAGCAGATATAGCCACAATGTTACAAATGTTATTGTGAACTGTTTTAATGTTTCTTTCAATTGTTCCCTGTATCAATCTCAGTTCCATGTAAATCGTTTTGACTTGTAGAAAAACAATATATTCAAATTTGTTAAATAAATAAAAGGATGTCCCTGTTGGCAAATTGTGACGTGCAATGCTGGTCCAAGATCGCATACACATGTGTATCTTTTTGGGCCATCCTTGGCACACCCCTCTGCTACTTAGATGTGATTGTGCTGGACATGTGTATATTTGTGGCTTTCTAAAATTTTTCCGGGGATGTTCATGTGATTTTCATGTCTGAATGAGCATTTTCATGGAAATAATGAATGGAGCTTCTAAAATGATCAAACCAAGATAGAGCACAAACCACCTATGGGTGTGAACCAACAAACCAGAACAGGTGCACCAAGGTGATATTAAATCAGCTTTATTAAGGAACCTCAACACGTTTTGGCTTGACGCCTTCTTCAAAGGAGTATATACCTCAAGAAAATACAAATGAATAAATTAATAATTAAAATAAAAAACAAATATATGTGAATAAAAACAATAACAAACATAATATATCATAGGACATAAAAACATTTCATAATTAAATATAAGACCATAAAAAAGCTTAAAACCATATTATAATAATAACACAGGTACACTACCAAAAAACTGCCTCCAGTTTTGCAACTGATTCCTATAGATTTTGGGGTGCTGAATCCAGGAAAAATAGCCAAAATGTTCCATCACGTCACGTTTTCTTGCAAAATTAGATTTCTTACCCATATAAGGAATGTTCACATAATTTCTTTTTAGCCGACTGCAGTTTATTTTCTTGGCCCAAAATAGAGATTGTAATGGTTAACTAACTAGAAACACTCCCTCATGATATTTTAGAGTGTTTTGTATTCATTTTATACATTAACAGGACAATTGGGAGGCGGGGGGCTAAATCCAGTACTCGCGCTGGCGCATGTTCTTTCCTGTTCACCTCGCCTCGTTCGCTCGCTCAAACACAGTGGTTGCGACATGAACGTTCCTGTCAAATTTCAGTTTCTTGCAAGTTCATTATTACCTTTTGTTTGCTCAGTCGTAATCCAGCTTTATTCCAAAGTGGTTCACTACAGTTGTAGTTTGCAGTGCTGTGTATTTGTGATGGCTCACAGAGCCAGAGGTTGCGTCAACTCTCCGGACAGTTTTTGTTTTATTTGTGGGGAATATACCGTGAAAAAGCGGCAGAGGAACATTTCTGCATTTATTAAAAAAGTATATTTCGCCTATTTCGGTTTGAAGTTAGGCGATCAAGACAAACCGTGGGCTCCTCACAAAGTGTGCAAGACATGTGAGGAAGATCTACGCTTATGGATGAAAGGTAAAAAACAAGCATTTCGTTTCGGAATACCTATGATGTGGCGTGAACAAAGAGACCACAGCAGTGACTGCTATTTTTGCTCTTGCATTGTGAAGGGATACGACTTAAAAAATAAGAACGTAATAAGTTACCCCAACCTTCCCTCAGCAATTAGGCCTATGCCTCATAGCAACGAAGTACCTGTGCCTGAACCACCAAAATCTTTGGATCATATTTGTGTGGACGGTTCTGATCATGATGAGACTCATCAGATGGCTTTTCCCGATGAGTCCAGTACTTCCGAGTTTGAAACTGAACCAGATCCGAAACCTGAACTTTTCTCTCAAGCTGAATTGAATGATTTAGTCCGGGATTTAGGACTCCCAAAAGATGCTGCCCAACTGCTAGGTTCTCGGCTTAAACAGAAAAATCTATTGTCACCAGGAACAACTTTTTATTGGTACCGCAACCGCGAGACACAATTTTTGAAGTATTTCAGCAAAGAGGAAGATTTGGTATTTTGCAACGATATATACGGAGTGATGGAAAAGTTTAAACTCAAGTATGATCCTGCTGAATGGCGGCTGTTCATTGATTCGTCAAAAGACAGCATAAAAGGTGTTCTTCTTCATAATGGCAACACATTCGCTTCAGTTCCTATTGCTCACTCTGTTATTCTCCAAGAAAAATACGAGAATTTGGCCCTGATTCTTCAGAAGATTCGTTATGATGAGCATAAGTGGATGATTTGTGGAGACTTTAAAATTCTATCCATGCTATTAGGGCAGCAATCCGGTTTCACCAAATATCCCTGCTTCCTTTGCTTGTGGGATAGCCGGGCCCGCGACCTACACTGGGGGAAAAAAGACTGGCCAATTCGGGAGTATTTGAGACCCGGTGAGAAAAATGTTCTTCATGAGAGCTTGGTACCTCGTGATAAAATTCTATTACCACCTCTCCACATTAAGTTGGGTCTCATTAAGCAATTCATCAAGTCCCTTCCAAAAGATGGTGAGTGCTTTCGGTACCTTTGCTCAAAGTTCCCCCGACTTTCTGAAGCAAAGCTAAAGGAAGGAGTGTTTGTTGGCCCTGATATAAGGAAACTCATTTCAGATGGAGCATTCGCTGAAACGATGTCTGAGAAGGAAAAAGAAGCCTGGGATTCCTTCAAGGATGTTGTTCTCAAATTCTTGGGGAACAGGCGGGATGCTCAATGCCTTCAAAGAACAAGGTTGTAACATGAGCCTGAAAGTCCATTTCTTGCACTCCCATGTGAACTACTTTCCCGAAAACATGGGGCGTACAGTGAAGAACAAGGTGAAAGGTTTCACCAGGACATCAAGGACGCAGAGAGAAGGTACCAAGGAAGATGGAACACCACTATGATGGCTGATTTCTGCTGGTTGCTGCTGCGGGAAACCCCAGATGAAAAATACGCCAAGCAGCGCACCAAGAGAAGCATTCGGGGGAAGAAGAAACGGGCCCACCAGGAGATTGATTGACCCAAGAATGACTTTAAAATCTAAACTGTGTTGACAAATATCGTGTTTTTACTAAACTTTGAAATAAAAATTTGCTAGTTATTACCACAGTGTCGGATCTCATTTATTAGAATTTTATTTTCACACCATCGGGTGTTTGTCTTCATGTATTGCAATGGTGCGGTTTGCGTTTTCTATTCTTACATACATACCTGTACAACATTTTTTGCACATTTCTTTGCTTTGCTTTGTGTCTAACCTCGCTCTTATATGCTCAATGTTTGTGCACATGTATGTGGCTGTTTTAAGTGCAGACAATTTTGCTACCATCACAGTGTGTTTTGTTGACATTACTCTATTCTTATGTGCTGCCTTGTTACAATTTTCTTTATTCTTATTTGAATAACTACTAAACAATTAGTATAAAGAATTCATCCAAGAAACTTTTATCTCGATCGCACTCAATCTGAAACGTTCACCTCAAACTGCTAACCCAATGTAGCAAAAAATCTGTACGTGATGGAGCAAATTGGTTACCAGATTTGGATTCAGCGCACCAAAAAACGTAAAAATCAATCGAAACATTAGAGGCAGTTTAAAAAAAATTTTTTTTAGTGTACCTGTGTAATATGTACAATGACAGAAAGGACCAAAAAATGGTTAAAACCATTAAAGCTCTCAGTAAGTCTACCAGACCAACACACATAGGTGAGGGATGAGGAGAACCTAAACACTGTCAAACTGTCAAGCTTAACAGTATACACCAGAATAGGTTGAAATCTGCTAATACAGTGAACCATATCTGAAAAGACCAATTCAGCCCATTAAAAATTACCTCAATGTGGGGGTAAACAGTAGAAAGTCAATAACCATAAAAAAGTAGAGACTTAGGGGTATGTTTACTAAACCGTCTTAACGTGCGCCCGGCGATAGTGTGCAGGCTGCCATAAAAGGAGTGTGCGTTTCGGTCTTAATGTAGCAAAATGGGATTATTGCACGATAACGTGCGCTGTGCACATTATCGGGCGAGATGCCGCTAAGCACGTTAATGCGCGGTAATCTTAAGTAGGCGTGCAGACATGCAAACACAGAGGTGTAGCACAATGGTTAATAAACTGACTGATGATGCAGGAGTCATGAGTTTGATCCCCCAGTGTGCCTAATGCATAAGGCTGGCTGAGGCATTAGCATTTACATGTAAGTATTGCTTTTTGAGGCATTTTATTTTGATTGTAATTAGTGCTGCCAGCAAACACACCCTCACGTGCCGTAACCTAAGGTGCCGCATAAGGCACCCTATAAGGCACTCCATAGAGCACATTATAAAGTGCACTGTCTGCCAAGGCACCCTTTAATGTCCCCTATAAGACACCTTATAAGGCGCTTTATAGGGCACCCTATAAGGTGCCTTATGGGGCGCCTTATGAGGCACCTTATGGTTACAGTACCCTGAGGGTGTTTTTGCTGGCAGCACTAATGTACATTAAAAATAGACAATGCTTTGGACAGCCCTATCAAATAACCCCACAGTGGGTTTGAACCCATGACCTCTGGCTCCACAGACAGTGAAGTAACCAGTGGGCTACAGCTCTATAGCTGCTAGCAAACCCCTGGCTGGCTGCAGAAGGACTGCACGTCACCACACAAACTGTCTGCTGTGGTTGCCAGGATAGGGTTAACTCACCCGTATCCATGATGCACTTCACATGCAAATCAGCAGTCTACAGATGATCACAAGATGGGGTATGCACCCCCACAGCACCTCGGCCTGGTAGGGGGAACTGACCGTGTGCACACCCACAGCACCTCAGCCTGGTAGGGGGTACTGACCGTGTGTGTTACTGGCAAAGAGTAGCTACAGACTGTCACATTGTGCGGGTACTGTGCTCACCCTGAGGGCGAGGTGGGGCGCCCAGCACCAGGTCCACAGCACCTTTCATGACTGAAATATGCCATGCTGCAGGTCCCCGTCAATGCTACTGTGTGTGATTTTTATTTATTTATTTATTTAACAGTTGCTTATATACCGCTACCTTCCACAGATCAGGTGCGGTTTACATTGAACAAGGAATGAACAGATTTACAAGTCTGTTTTACATGGAACATTTGTTAACTAGGTACAATTTTGCTGTTTTACATGGAACATTTGTTAACTAGGTACAATTTTGCTAAATACATTAAACATGAATGACTAAATATGGTAAAACTTGTTAAATAACAAACGAACTTATTTACATATTTTGAACTATTACATATATCTATTTACAAGATTTACAAGTAGTTATTTAGTCGATTTAATTGTAATTGTAGTTAGCTAGGAGAATTAGAGTTGGTGTACCCTAGGTTGCTATTAACCATTACCTGATAGGTAGTTCCTGCAGACACACCTAGGATACATCTGTGTCCATCTGTATTTCTCAGTCCTGTCTAGCCCTTATGGGCTACGATGCACCCAGAATAGTGCATATCCTGTGTTGGTGCCATGGTTATATGATGTAGGTGAAGGGGGGATGTTTGGACCCATAGGCAGATTATGTACCACCACCCAACCCACCCTCTGGGGCTCAGGGTGGGAAACAGGATCACCCACCAACAGATCCACATTCTACCTCCCTGCAATGGGAACAGACACCCTACAGGGCAGTCAATGCAGATCTGTACACATCTATACAGCAATAGCAGACAGAGAGTAGGCCTGGAAATGCTCAGCTGCCCCCCACCACTATCTGACATTCTCCAGCAGCAAGCCTCCAGCCGCTGCATGGTATTCCAGCAAGACACATAATAGCTGCAGTCTGCTAGCTAGTCCATAGTACATTGTTCCTGGAGGAGATGCATGTACCCAGAACTGGGATGTCAGCATACACACCAAGCAGATAAGTCAGTGATTGGGCCCCAAAAGAGAACCCATAAATATCACATGAGAGAAAAGCTATATAGCACCATGGGGGAACCTAGCCATGCCGTGATCACTGCTCCGTCAGGGTGAGAGTGACCTCCCAGCAGGACATGCTGTGGCCACCCTGTCCGTGCAGGTGGTGGCCGGGCTCTACAATGTCCGAGCCATTGCCCTATGCCTTGTGCAGATGCATCCAGGCCACCCTATCCAGGCTATTCCCATGGTACCTTGCTCCTCATTATGCACATTGGCAGGCCAATACTGGCAACAGTGCTAGCAGTGTGGGCTGTGGAGGGTGTTGGCAGCCACCACACACTGGATAGACAAACACACATTCCCCACACCTATGCCAGCATTGTGCAACTATAGAGGTGTTTGGCAGCCCTGGCCACCACACCAGTCCTGGGCACAGTGCAGGCATGGCTATGGTACGCAATACTGTTGGGGTCACTCCCCAGGGTGGTAAACACTGTCAGACACAAGACCTGTAGCACACTCCACAGACATCAGAAAGGTTGCTATGATGCAACTCAATCAGAAAATTGTACTTAACTTCGGAATTGCTATCTGCCAGTAATCATAGCAACCTTTTGATAGATGTGTACTGTATTCCCAGGTTTAGGGTGGCATTGCTAAGGTATGCAAGTGCTAGTATTGGGAGATGCACGCAGGGCCCAACATCCTGCCTCTCCAGGAGGCATTGGATAATGGAGCCTGTGGGTGTGGGTGTGTCTGCCCCTGTTGGCCGCTGCTTTAGGGCAGAGGTTCCCGACTCCAATCCTGGTGGGCCAGACACTGTTTGGGTTTTCATGCTGTCCCTCATGAATATGCATGAGATACATCTGCATACCATGGGGGCGGCGCATAGAAATGCAGCACAGGCATCTTTATTAGAGGCAGCATGGAACATGAATGGTGTTTGGCCCTCCAGGACTGCATTTGGGAGACTCTGCTCTAGTTAATGCACATGTTTATGGTGTCTGTGCTCTGTAGGGTAAAATGTAGGTGTTTTGGGCATGTTTACATCATCTGCAATAAAGGTTCTGTCTGTATTAGCATGTTTTAGTAGTGGGTAAAATATGGGGACTGGGTTGGCAGGAACCACAGCTGGGACTTGAACCTGTGACCTTCTGCTTCTGAACACACTGGTTGTGTGCACTGCACCACCATGTTGCCACAGAGACAGTGCATTCCCTGGTGATACCATGACTGTTTGTCAGACAGGGCCTGTCTGTTGCAGTGCATGGCACCCACCTACACAGGGCTAGGACACGGTCTGCTCTGGGCAGCTGCCACTGCCCCCTCCACCACCAGTATCCCTCTGCCACCATGCTGACATGCCCTTCTGCTGGTGGTACTGATGGAGCGCAGTCTCAGGCCATCCAATGTGCGGGTAGGCAGGTGCCTATGGTGCGGGTTCTGGGGTAGGGGTGTCTGCATAGCTGTCCACGCTTCCCCCCAGCACCGCATGCCAATGTTCTGTGCCCTTGGGGGTACCTGCTGGGTACTATCCCCTGTAACACTGTGGGAAGCACACTAGTGCCCATGTTGGGCCCTCAGCAGTTGCTGTCTGGCTGCTCTACTGTTTCAGCATTCTTATGGGCCAGCTAGGCATCACCCTAGTCTGCACTGTGGCCCAGCTGCACCACAGCATGTGCCGCCTGCAGCCCTCTGTGTCCCCGTTTCCAGCATCTGTCCAGTTGCCCGTTCCGACATGCCCGCCCTGCTGTTGCGGAACATGTGCACGCCATAGGAAACCTGGCCAATGGAGTTGAAAACTCTGATCAGCGCAATTTCACTGTGGGCTCATTCACCTTGTATGGGGACGGAGCATAGACCCTTCAAAAATTCATATCTTTTTTTTGGAGCTTTCTTGGGAGTGTTTTTTGATGTTTCCCATTGATATCACGATTGCCCAGCTTGGTTATGGTTTTTTTACATTTTCTTCTGTTCATTTTCAATGTTTATTTGCCCTTTTGTTCCATGTACATGTATCACACATCACTTTTTGTAGGTTTCCCTGGTTTTGCTGTACATTGCTGACGGAAATGGTTTCTTTTCCCTTTAAATCGGCTCTAACGCCAGGGTTTCACTGGCGTTAGTTTTGAGTCTCGGATTTCACAGCGTTAGTGTGCGGGGAGCCTCTCCCCTCCCACTCTCTGCCCATCGACCCTCTCTCTCTGCCCCTGGGGAGCCTTCCTCCGCCTTCAGGGAGCCTTTCTCCACCCTCAGTGCTCGTTTGCGCCACTGTGCGCGTTATCGCGCGCTAAGGTACCTTTGTGCTCGATAAAGCGCCATTATCGCGTGATAAGGTACCTTATTACCCGATAACGTCGCCAGGTGCACGTTAAGATGGTTTAGTAAACATACCCCTTACTGACAAGCCCACAGATGAGCAAGAAACGTTCTTCCTAAAAAGGTTAAAAATAACAATATTTAATAAAATGTATAAATATTATGGGACAACCTCAGAGACCCTAAGGAAGATTTCTTTACAAAGAAACGTTTAGAGTAACGGTTACTTGCCTTGTGTTTCAAGGAATCGCGCTTGCCTGAAAATACCAATCCGGCAGAGAGAGCAGCAGAGTGTCCAGTCTTGCTTTGAAGAAAGCCACGCCAAACAAAACAGAGGTCAAAGTTCAAAAAAGCTGATATTCTTAAAGATTTATCTAAAAGATGCTCATAATTAAGAAAGTAATTACAAAACAGTGATAAACTGAAACTAAAAGAATATTCCTCATAAGAGTTATGTATATATATTTATTTTGTTGTTAATACACCATTATCGTTGTACCAATGGCTAAGCTGTCAGCTGTATTGTGGTTGAACCTGTTACTACCTCTTATTAGGTAAGAGGACCGGGAGGAACGTTGGGAACGTTAAATATAAAACAGTAAAAGAAATAAGACAAAGGAAAACTACAGAGTGGTCAACTTCAATCAGTATCATTGACGTTGTAACCAAGGTAGGTCGGACTCGATGCTCCACCAATACCCCTCCCCCTTTTTCACCTCCCCCCCCCCTTATCCCCTTCCATAAACACTCTGACACAAAGTCTTTGGGTAAACTCCTGGTTGCAGCTTTATTCTCCATTAACAGGTTAACAATCAACCAATAACAATCCTTTTAGCATACCCCCAGCGGAATAAGCCATGTCACTAGCAAGGTGCGCTCACCTCCGCTTTTTCCAACATCTCTCCTCCACTTGGCCCCGACTTCGCCATATAATTAGCAAAAGCCAGCCATAGGTTGTCCAGGTCGGGGGTACCCTACCCCCGTCCCAAGCTTATCCTAAAGCTCCGGACCCCGGAAACCTCCAAGATCCCGCCTACCCCCCCCCCAAGCTGCGACACCCCTAACAACTCCCCCTCTAAAGGGTGGGCAGGCGGGACCACCAACCGGACCTCCTGCCACACTACTCCCGGCCTTCTGAGCCATCCCGCTTGGCCCACCTCCTCGCTTCACCTCATTGGCTCCCCCATACCACACCATGGGGGAGCTAATGATTTCAAAATGATGCCGTTGCGTCAAAGCATCCCCTCCCCCTCGGCCACGCAGCCTCTGCCTCTAAGATCCCGCATCTCGCCGAGCCACCCGGTTACAGGCGGCCGGCATGTACGGGGACCCGCGGCCTTCATTTATGCTAGAATGCCAAAAAACATCCTGATCAAAAATCTAAAGATGCATTGTTAAACCAACAATGAGCGAATGTTAAATGCACCAAATGGGAGGGATAAAGAAAACATTGTAGCACTATATGCTACTCATTTGGCTGCCATAAAAAGGAGTTGCATGAACGTGCACATTGAATCTGTGCCACTAGAACTGCTTAAATTAAAAATAAAATGAGTAATCTCCACTTCAAAGTAAAATCAAAAAATATTGACCTCGAACATCGCAATGGAGGGATAAACAATTGTTTTTTAAAAACCAAAAGTGTTATGATGAGGGACAATGCGTATGTTTCTTTGACATATGTTCATTATGACCTATAAAATGGAAACAAATAGAGTGATAAATAAAGTAAAAAATAAAAATATGTACTAAAACAATGTTAAAAGGTACCCATGCTCAATGGATACCAGATCACCAGGAGACATGTAAACAAAACTACAAACCAATAGGGGATTACCATAGGAAATATGTGCAATGTCCTTAAGAAACACTATGATGATGTCGGATAAATGGTGCCACACTACCAACCATTCCATGAAGGTAACATTCAACTTGAGGATAAAAACCAGGAGAGTAGGAAAGGGGAGGGAGGAAGGGGGAAGGTGAGGGAAAACAAGGAAATGAGGGGGAGAAGGGGGCAAAGTATTAAATTCACTACATTCAATAGACAATAAAACAAAGAATATCTGATCTATAAACAAAAATAAAAAAGGGGGATGGCAAAGGGTAAAATAAATAAATAAAGCATTAAGACTATTAAAACCAATATTTTCAACCTATCATTATCCATATAGCAGCTGAACATCTATGGATAAAGAAGTTATATATTTTCCGGCCACCAGTAAGCATATACGTTTCTTTGAAAATAACCCATTGTAGATCAATACCCATCTGCGACAGGCATCATTATTTTTAAACCCTGGCTGCCATGATTAAAATAACTCCATACATTTAGTGCCAGTATTTGCAAAGTGGCCAGTGTTGATTATCAATAGAGTGGTCACTGCCATCACTATCCATATAGCGGCGATAATGAGTGCTGCTATAGGGCTAGATGATTCAGGTGGCCCTAGAACAGCTTTTTTTGCTCTCCTAAGTTATCTGGATAATTATCCATAACAAGGTGCCCAATATTGCTACTGTATAGATAATAGATGGCAGAACAGCAGGGACCCCCCCCCCCCCGCACCACACTTTGGAAGACAGAGACTTTATTAGTACCTGAGAGGTCATCCTACACGTGTTTCGGCAATAGCCTTCTTCAGGGGTATATAGCCCTCTGGAAGCATAAAATGTATTAAAAAGATATATAAATAAATTATTTAGTCAAACATAAAACATTCAGCCATCTCTTTTCCAAGTTGAAGAGCCCTAACCTTTTAAACCTTTCCTCATAGGGGTATCCTTCCATCCCCTTTACTATTTTGGTGGTTCTTCTCTGTATCTTTTCTAATTCTGCTATATCCTTTTTAAGATAGGGCAATCAGGAAGAGCTTGTGATCATGGTGGATCCCGGGTGCTTGGTGGCATTTTTCTGCACCATGGGTAGGAGGAAAGGGAATGTGGCTTCCAAACCTGCTGTTGTGGCAGCTGCCAGGTCTCCTTTTACTATACCTGTTCAGCCCACGATGGATATCTTTTTTGCCCAACTGAGCATGCAGCGGGAAACCTCCAATACAGACTGGCTATCTTGATGCCGAAGCTGAATGACTTGGTGTCGAGTTTGGGTGAATTACTATCTTTATTCCTGGAGGATCAGTTTCCTCCATTACCTCCAGCTGTCTTCACTCCAGAAAGGCTGGGTCTCCCCTTTGCACCAGAGTATTCTGGCAAGGATCCCAAATGGTGCTGCTGGAGTTGCAGGGGCTGGTGCCTTACCACAGATACACTCTCAAGCAGCCATTGAAGTTGGCTCTGTGGGACTGTATGTGTCGTTTCCTGGTAGAGTTGTGACATCAGCTACTGAAGCACTGATTTTCCCTTTGCCTTCCTCTGGGTTCTTTATGCCAAGACCTGCTAAGTTTTCCTTGGAGGTAATTTGGGATGCTATCTCATGTCTGAGTGAGGCATTAGTCCCACAGGAGAAAGAGCTACAGTCACAAGTGCAAGGTAGCATTGTTGCTATTTCTAAAAATGCTGACGAGTTGTCTACTGTTCAACTGACTTGGGCTGACTGGATACGAAGGTGGATGCCATTGTGTCTTGTTCCCATGACATGCTTAAGGATTTATCATCAGTTAAGTTTAAGCTGGAGATGTTAGAGAATGCTACTCATTCATCAAATTTGAGACTGGTGAATTTCCCTAATGATCCACTAATCTCTCTGTGGGACATGTTTAAAAGTTATCTGATGGATGTCTTGGGTGTCCCAGCAGAAACCCACCTCCCATTGACATGGGTTTATTATCTACTAGTGGAGAAAAAAGCAGGTGGGTGCTGCACAGGGACCACCCGGGAACCAAATGGATGTTCTGGACATATCTCTATCCTGGAAGGTTCAGACCAACATCAGGTAATGCCGGTAACTTCATTGGTGACTGTTGCCCTATCCTCTGACCGACAATGGACATTAAAGCTGTACTTCAAAAAAACATAACGTGATCTTTAGAAGTTGTAGTGTATATATGTTTCCTGACTTGTCAAGAGAAACTCAGCATTGTAAGGTATTCCTGATGCTTAAGCCAGCTGTTGTTCAGTTGAGGGGTTTGTTTTTCTTAAAATTTCCATATAAATGCTTTGTTAAGCATCATTCTGTTAGTTATGTTTTCTATGAACCTTCCCAACTTCTTTCTTTTGGCTACTCTCAACTTCCCAGAGTGACCTAGGTCCAGGAACCTAATCTGATATGATTATTCTGCTGTTTTGTGTTCCCCATTTTTTTCCTTTGATATCCGAAGTAATGTTTCTTAGCAGCCCCCCTTCTGTTTTGTGGGCTTTTCAGATGAGGTGGTTCTTGTACTATGTATTTGTTTTCTTTTCATTTGTTACTGATTGATGTATTTCAGCTGCCTGCTGTTTTCCTTACAAGTGTTTTGCTTGTTTATTTTGAAATTGCATAAATAAATAATTTTTAAAAAAAAAGATAGGGCGACCAGAATTGCACACAATATTCAAGATGTGGTCACACCATGGAACAATACAGAGGCATTATAATATCCTTTGTTTTATTCTCCATTCCTTTCCTTATGATACCTAGCATTCTATTTGCGCTCTTGGCCGCTGCTGCACACTGGGTGGAGGGTTTCAATGTGTTATCCACGATAATGCCTAAATCTTTTTCCTGGGTGGTGGTTCCTAATGTGGACCCTTGCATCGTGTAACCATAATTTGGGTTGTTCTTTCCTAGGTGCATAACTTTGCACTTGTCCACATTAAATTTCATCTGCCATTTGGACATCCAGTCTTCCAATTTATCAGTGTTCTCTTGCAATTTTTCACAATCCTCTTGTGTTTTAACAACTTTGAATAATTTGGTGTCATCTGCAAATTTGATCACTTCACTCATTATTCCCATTTTCATGTTATTTATGAATATATTAAAAAGTAGTGAGCCTAGCACAGATCCCTGGGGTACACCATTATTCTCATTTCTCCACTGAGAAAATTGGCCATTTAGCCCTACTCTTTGCTTTCTATCTTTTAACCAGTTGCTGATACAATACACAATACCAGTCCCTGAACAATAATTACACTGCCAAACAGAGCAAGGTCAGGAAAAAGAGTCTTTATTAACAAAAAGCCACCAACACAGCCATGTTTCAGCAAATTGCCTTCATCAGGGTCATTGTGTTTTTAACAAAAGTGAGGATATTCTGTTCATGGGCTTTGTACAGCCAGTCCCCGTGCCTAGCGGCCCAGCTGCCTCCAGGTGCGATTTACAGTACTCCAGTATCATGCACAAGGCTTGCCCTCTGACGAAGGCAATTTGCAGAAACACAGCAGTGTTGGAGCCTTTTTGATAATAAAGACTTTTTCCTCACCTCGCTCTCTTTGATTGTGCTCTCCATGTGCGAGTGTGTGTGCTCTCTTTTGGGCCAATATTATACTGCCTCTTATCCCATGACTGTTTAATTTCTCCAAGAGTCTCTCATGAGGTATCCTGTCAAAGACTTTCTGAAAATCCAGATACACTATATCAACTAACTCATCTTTATCTACCTGTTTATTTACATCTTCAAAAAAATATAACAGATTAGGTTTACTATTCAAAAACAAATAAAACCATACAAAATAATAAAAGAATAGAAGAGTTAAAGTTACATTACTAGTTGAGAATAGCAACCTGAAAAAAAGAGAGAAAGAGAGAGAGTTTCCAGTCTGCTTTAGGCTTGTAGCCCCTGTTGAGAAATTTGATTTAAAGTCTGCCTTGGGTCTGCTTATATATGTATATATTGGCTTTATATGACTGAACCCTTGCCTGGTGAAACTACACAGGAGGATGGATGGCACAGAAGACAAGAAGACAATATCTATATGAGAGTATATGCTTGCCATAAGATAATAGATGCGGCCTGCTATAGAGGATTCTGGGTAATCATATTCTGGATAGAAGTATGCAGAATATTGGGCCTAGTAATATCAGCAAAAAGTACAGGTCAAGCAAAGAATTCAAACTAATGAGCACAAAATACTCTCTGACTGGTTTCAATTAGTGCCAAGAAGAAGGAAAAATACAGGAAGGGTCAAAGGTCACAGGCCATGCATAGATGAACAGACCTAAAAGCAGATCCAGATGTATAGAGGTCACAGGCCATGCATAAATGAGCAGATCTAAGAGCAGGTCCAGATGTACAAATGTAAAGAGATTCTCCCCTGGGGAAAAGTGACACCTAAGTAGTTATGATGGATTCACTGAGGCTAATTTGAAGCAGACATTTGAGACAAGGAGAAATGTATATAAGGCAGCCATTTTGGGGGATTGTTGGGCAGTGTTTTCTCCCCCTTCACAGAGAAAAAGAGAAAATGCTGTCTGCCATTTCTAGACAGGCTTTTGCTGTTCTGCATGACAATATTATTTTGCTGTTATGCTGAAATAAAAGTTCTTGTAGCAACTGCTGTCTAAGTAATTCTTTGATTGGCGATATTTGGGCAACCGTTGTGGGAACCAGAAGATACAATTAGTGCAAAACCCGGCTAAATTTTCTAAATTGCCCAAGGACTCCTCTGACTGCAGTTTTATTTGTCAGAGGGACTACCTCCTGTTTTTCACAGAAAAAAAAAAACAGGGGATGAGAATACCTTCTCATTAGGAGAAGAGGATTCCTTCTGCTGGTACAGAAGATGGGAATACCGCTCTGAGTGACGTTGAGAGAGATTTTGATACCCTAGGATGACTCTATTGGTGAGTGTTCAGTTTCCCTGTCTGTATGAAAGGACAGAAGACTTGCCCGGGTTCGAGTGGTGGGTAAGTATGTAATTAATATTTTGTTATGTAAGAAAACTGTTAGAGTGTCTCTGTATTTAGTTGTAACATTAGGGAATGATTAGGGAAAGAAAGTTTTGCCCAGACATTAGGTCTCTCTCCGGGATTGATTGATGTACGCTTGAGACTGTACATATCATTGATATGAAGCGAGTGTGTGTCTTTATCCACGTTTCCATACCCCCATCACTGCGAGGGGATTGGCTGGGTTTAGACGAAGCGCAAGAGCTGTATGTTTGTATGAGTCCTGGATTAATTTCGCGCCTCTGTTATCTACGAGGTTTGGATTTCCACCTAAAAGCGAAATTACGCGCGCCTCTGTATATAAGGAGGTTCAATTTGCTATTGGTAAAAGGCAAAATTAATTGCCCCTGTCCCCAAACAGTGAAAACACCAGGTTTACAGATTTTAGAAAGAGGGACAGCTAAGGAGAATATTTATAGAAAAACAGGGATGATCACCTTATCTGGGATGCTCACAGACCAGAGAGGGTGACAATTAGATCTATTGAAGAATAGCTTTCTAAGTATCTTTTTGAAATGAATTACTTTACAAGTTCCAGATCAAGGTGAATGACGGAGCTGACTGCAGCTGCATTAAATAACCAGGGGGGAGTGGGTCTAGTTCAGTTTCAGTATTCTGATCAGATAGGCTGTTAGGTATAATGCATTTAACTCTGTCCTGTGTTTTTTAGTTTTAATCTTTAGTAAACACTATCCTTTCATTACTGGCTACTTCAGTAGATTTTATGGTCCCTGGAGCTGAACTGATTAGAATTCTTTGCTAAAGTTGACCTAAGTGGAGAATTCCTGGAGAGCGTATCTGTTTGCTTTTATTTTCTTCCACAATATCTATGTGCTTGTAAGACGCCCCAGTCTCTGGAGAGGGTAAAACCGTTGGCCCGGAGTCCCTTGAACGCAAGTGACAAGCGGTGTTTGTTTATCTGTCTCTATTTTTCCAAGCCTTTCCTATCTTCTTTAGAACATTGAGAACAACGAAAAATCTTCCAGGGTCTGCTGTAGTAATTGATGTGTTGAGACAGCTAGTTTTTTTTCCTCCTGTCTGTCTGAGTTTGTATTGTAACATGGAATGGATTTTCTTAGTTAATGGATTGGGATCTGAATGTATTGTACACTGAAGTGAGAATCTTAGAAGCAGACCACACAGATAATTGACAGTGTTTTATTCTGAACTGCCAGCTATTGTGTGCAGTGATCTGACTGGTAGAAAAACAAAGATAAATGGTTTATAGTTACAAGTGCAGCCTGAAAATTTCAAATTGTTTCTTTTTCCCCTGTGCATATTTGTGTGCAGTAAATAAGTCTAAGTTTTATTTTTTTTAAATTTGGGATCTGAGTTATATCCTGGTTAAAAAAAAAAGAAAAATTTGTCTGCTGTTTTCTGTGTGTCAGAAGATTAAATAGCTCTGCCTGGGTCTGTTAGAAAGCTTGTGCTGATTAGGTCATAGGGCAGCTGTACACAATGCGGAACGAATTTCTATGAATGTGTTACTTTTTGAGAAGCTTATTTTGATTTTTCTAAACTATGTGGAAGATCCTAATTAACCAGAGATTAATAAAAGATCGTAGTGATGCTAAGATTAGTTTTGACTCGGTGATGCAAGATCAGTTTTGTCATGTTCTTATGACTTTACAAATTCAAGATCAACTGATAAAGAGAAAAGATTACAGCTGGATTTTGCAACCAAGGAAAAATAGCTCTAAAAGTTGAGAAAATCCGTTTAAGAAAATATGTAACCATGTGATGCAAAGATGTTTAGTTAGTATTACATTGTTGGAGAAAATCCTTATATAAGATTATGAAGAAAATACTTTTTACTTGTTTTTTTAAAAGGTCCTGAGTTTATCAAGCTGAAAAGCATACTGCTTCAGAATTCCCCAAAGGGGAAGGGTTTAGCGAAGTTTCTCAGGATGGGCTGCTCACAGATGGGCTGGTCAGCTGTTCAAGTGCTCCTAGATGTTAGATCAAATAATCAAGGCATGAAATTGGAGAATCTGTTTGTTGTCCTTTGCCCTTCAGAGTGGGGGTTTGACGGCCCTGACAGGACAATGCTATTTGGAAATGATTAAATCCCGAGTGAATGAGAAGTTATATGTTTGGTTTTGATCGAGCAAAATTAAAAGTAAAACAGAATTTTATATATTGTTGCAAGTATTTCATAGAGGACATGCTTATTGTTCATAAATTACAGAAACCCAAAAGAGCTGTAACTAAGTTTTATTTTAACTTTTGTTTAAAGGACAGAAAGAGAGATCTACTGTTTAGTTTGCAGTTCCGTTTGACACCAGTCTCATTCAATTTAAATGTGAAAAGGAGTGTTTGTATTCTTAAGCTCAGTGCTAATGACTAATGACTAAGGACAGTAACATGGGAGTTGCTGAATGTTTGGATAAATTCATCTGTTTTTCTGTATTTGAATTTTATATGTTGGGGTCCAGAGAACACAGTGTACTTTGTTTTGAAAGATTTTTTTAAGTTTCAATTTTAGGAATACACTATATTGTAGCACTATGACATACAAATTTACTTTAGTTTACACACTTGCAGAACAAATTTGGTGAAAAATGGAGCTTAGTTCCCAGAAAAATATGAGAATATTTGTAAAGTTATTTACACATAAAACAATAACATTAAGTTGAATTGATTAGACAAAGTCTCCTACAGCACAGAGGTTTGTTTTTTTAACATGTCTGTCTAGTTCTGTTGTCCATTTGCATTTTTTAAGATAGCATGCCGGTAAGGTGAAGCTAGCCCGAACACTGACTTGAGGTCTCCCCCTGACATGCAAAAGTATCAGTGTAATGAAAGACTTAGGATAATTACTTTGCCTTGTTCAGCACTCTCACTGAGAACAGTATATACAATAGATTCTAGTCATACGTGAGAGAGAGACATGTGGCTGTCTTGTTAAAAAACATACTTTGTCCTAATGGGACCACCGTTATAAAAATGTTACAAAAATATTTTTATACTGTAGGGAATTTATTCAGATTGTTTAAGACAATTGCTATTTTGAATGAGCACATATGTCCATTTTTGCACCATACCAATTAAGTTGGTGAGAAAAAAAAAAGAAAAAAGAAGGACACTGTTTACTCATGTTGTTATATTTATTAAGAAGAATCCAAGTTTATATTTTCTATATACTATTTGTTTACCACGATACTACGTTTTTTTTAACAATTGTTTGATGTTCTTAACATGCCAATTAAGAGGTGGTACTTTGATGGACATTAAACTGATGAAGGTTATTTAAAGTGACATATCTGCCTAATGAATATGTAAACAAATTTTATTCAACTATGCTGTCTCCAGAATCTTTAATTCAGGAAGTCATTTAAGCCCCGACACATATTCAACAATTGGAAATAGACACCTGGAGACAGGCTAGGTGCATTTTGCACCCTGATATGCTTTGGAACATCCACACTGGCCATGTGGTACTTCCAAATGCTTTTTGCCTCATTTTGCCTTTGTATATCATGGCCAGACATGCAGGGGTTAAAAGAGGGATGATTTGATGACAAATTTTCACAAATAAAAATTGGAGTAATTCTGAAACTTGCCAACCTTGCAGAATACGTGTGTGCAACTTGTCTAATCTATTAATATGTAAAGATCAGTTAAGGGTATGGTGGAGTATTTCCTACCAGCAAATGAATCTTCAGTGATGGAGAGATAAGAAGTTTATCAAACTGAGAGACACAGTTGATACCATATGAGATAGTTATGATCTTAAGTAAATGTGGATGAAATTATGTTTGTTACATTGCATTGTCTCATTGTAAAATCTAATCTAGAATATTTAGTCTTTTCATTTGATATTGGTTGCTGCTCTTCTGAATGGGACCTGGAACCATGTCACCAATTGCAATCCAGAGATTCCAGCAGAGGGAATTGGCCATAATCCAGATGGAACAGTCCACCCCAAGACCTCTGAACTAAACCACACTTAAACTTCAGAGACAGGTGAAGTGCACGACGCAGTCCTGAAAAACTGCTGGGAAGCAGGCCCAAATTATCTGAAAATAAAGACTATTAAGACTGATTGGGACTTTTGGGAAAATCTACAAGCCATTTGGGCTACAGCAATTGCAATACGCACACCAGCTCAAGTTTTGCTGTGACATTTTCAAAGCTTTCTTCATCACTTTGTTGAATATTTGATGTGTTCAGTATTATTGCAAGCTGTATGTCTTCCATTCTCTTAGAATGTTGCCTGCTGGTATTCCGGACTCGGAGGAGGCCTAACAGCTTTCTTTATAACTCGTTTAAGTATTGCTGTGTTTGGTATTCTTGCCTGCTGTATTTTTCCTATTTTATTAGGATGCTGTAAAAGAATGATATTGCAAAGTACAGTACCAAAAGCTGCCCCTTCATAATCCCTCTTTGTCTCAAATGGTTATTGTTATCAATGCCCCTTAGTGGGATTACTTTTGCCCCTCCACATAAAAAAGAAAAAGGAAAAGAAAAAGTGGAGAATGTTGGGAAATTTGATTTAAAGTCTGCCTTGGGTCTGCTTATATATGTATATATTGGCTTTATATGACTGAACCCTTGCCTGGTGAAACTACACAGGAGGATGGATGGCACAGAAGACAAGAAGACAATATCTATATGAGAGTATATGCTTGCCATAAGATAATAGATGCAGCCTGCTATAGAGGATTCTGGGTAATTATATTCTGGATAGAAGTATGCAGAATATTGGGCCTAGTAATATCAGCAAAAAGTACAGGTCAAGCAAAGAATTCAAACTAATGAGCACAAAATACTCTCTGACTGGTTTCAATTAGTGCCAAGAAGAAGGAAAAATACAGGAAGGGTCAAAGGTCACAGGCCATGCATAGATGAACAGACCTAAAAGCAGATCCAGATGTATAGAGGTCACAGGCCATGTATAAATGAGCAGATCTAAGAGCAGGTCCAGATGTACAAATGTAAAGAGATTCTCCCCTGGGAAAAGTGACACCTAAGTAGTTATGATGGATTCACTGAGGCTAATTTGAAGCAGACATTTGAGACAAGGAGAAATGTATATAAGGCAGCCATTTTGGGGGATTGTTGGGCAGTGTTTTCTCCCCCTTCACAGAGAGAGAGAGAAAATGCTGTCTGCCATTTCTAGACAGGCTTTTGCTGTTCTGCATGACAATATTATTTTGCTGTTATGCTGAAATAAAAGTTCTTGTAGCAACTACTGTCTAAGTAATTCTTTGATTGGCGATATTTGGGCAACCGTTGTGGGAACCAGAAGATACACTCCCCCCCCCAAATGACTGTGCCCACCCTAAGAGTTCAGAAACGCTTGTTCAAAGTAATACATCCTCAGTGCAGCCGTAAATCAGGTGTATGATGCCTCCAACCTAATATTGTGTGATAGGGAGTTTTATAAGGCTAGTGCCAGGTAGATGAAGGCAACCTGGCGAGTAATATCCAAGTGTGCCCTGGCATTCTCAGGTAATATCAATCTATTTTGCCTTAATGAATGAAGGGCCCTGGCAGGAATATAAGGTATTAAAAGATCCAAGAGATTATGTGGCAGTCCTACATAGAAAGCTTTCTGTGCTAGGATAAGGATTTTGTAACGAATCCCGAAGAAAACTAGCAGCCAAGGTAAGTCTTTAATAGTGGTATAACATGATCAAATCTTTTTACATGGGTGGCCACCTTAATGGTGATTGATTGAACTGTTTGAATATGTTTGAGTGACATTTGTGGCAATCCACAGTACAGTGAGTTGCAGTAGTCCCAAGCAACTAATAACAAGGTCATATGTGAGAGCTACCAATATTGGTGCATCAAGATATAAACAAATAAACTAGATCCTACGTAAGGATTAGTAAGACAAGACCTTCCTTGGCTTAATCCACGTTGAATTTTTCTCATTAAACCATGACTATCAACATGTTCAGTAATTTTATTATTTATAATGGTTTCTACCATTTTGCCCAGTACTGACATCAGGCTCACTGGTCTATAGTTTCTCGGATCACCCCTGAAACTCTTTTTAAAAACTGGCATTACATTGGTCATCCTCCAATCTTCAGGTATTACAGATGATTTTAATGATAGTTCACAGATTACTAATAGTAGATCTACAATCACATATTTTAGTTCTTTCAACACCCTCTGATGTATACCATCCAATCCATGGTTTATCAAATAGTTCTAATACATCTTTCCGGTTTATCAAAATTTGTTTCCATTCTTATGATACGTCACCTTTAAATATCATTTCAGACATGGGTAACTTCTCTACACCTTCTTCAGTAAAACCAAAGCAAAAATTCATTCAATCTTTCTGCTATGGCTTTGTCCTCCCTTAGCACCCCTTTTACCCCTCTATCATCTTGTGGTCCAAATGAGTCTGTCACAGGGTTTGTTTTTTTGCCATGAATGTACTTGAAAACATATTTATTTCATGGCAAGTTTTTTTTCAAATTCTCTCTTTGCCTGCCTTATCAGTGCCTTGTATCTAACTTGCCAGTGCTTATGTTATTTCCTGTTTTCATCATTTGGCTCCTTTCTCCATTTACTGAAATATGCTTTTTTTGGCTGTCCTCTGTCCTCACCTTTAAACCATGCTTAAAGATGCCGTTTTTGGCCTTCCTTCCACCTTTCTTAAAGCAAGGAATGCATGTGGTCTGGGCATCCAAGATAGTATTTTAAATAACGCCAATGCTTGATATAAATCTTTAACCTTTGCAGCTGCTCCATTTAGCTTTTTATTTTATCATTTTATCAGTCTCCATTTTGAAAGTTAAAAGGTAATACTGTGGATTTCCTTGCCATCCTCCCTCCATTTATTAAATCAAACGCGATCATGCTATGATCACTATTGCCAAGTGGCCCCAACAACATTATTGCTTGCACCATATCCTGTGTTCCACTAAGGACTAGATCCAAAATAGGTTCCCATCTTGTCAGTTCATGAACCAGCTGCTCCAGGAAGCAGTCATTTATTTCATCTGGAAATTTCATCTTCCTAGCATGTCCTGCTATTATATTGACCCAGTGAATACTGGGGTAATGGAAATCATCCATTACTACTGTGTTGTAACTTTTGTTAGCTTCCTTGATTTCTTCTAGCATTTCATCATCCATCTGTTCCTCTTGGCCAGGCATATGTAGTACACCCCCACTGCCATTGTCTTCCCCTTTTTACATGCAATTTCTATCCATAGAGATTCTACAGTGTATTTTGTTTCCTGCAAAATGTTATCCTGGGTGACTCAGTCCTCTCTAACATGGAGCACAAACCCTCCACCAATTTGATCTACCCTATCATTACAATGTAGTTTGTACCCATGTATCACGGTATCCCATTGGTTGTTCTCCTTCCACCAGGTCTCTGAGATGCCAATATCTAACCTTTCATTTGATGCTATATATTCTAGCTCTCCCATCTTATTTTTTAGACTTCCAGCATTTGTATACAGCCATTTTAGAGGTTGTATTTCATTCATATTAACAATCTGGTTATCAGTTCACAGTGGTAATTTGGAATCTTTCAGCTCTGTCGGATTTGTACCTGAAGGCATCTGGATTACTTTTATCTTTATTCAAACGTCCTTATCAGGATGCTCTAACTTCCCTCTTTTGCTAGTATCCTTCCGAACCATGAACTCTTGGGCAATTGTCAGCTTTCCCCTATTAGTTAGTTTAAAAGCTGCTCTGCCTCCTTTTTAAGGGTTAATGCCGGCAACCTAGTTCCGTCCCAGTTAAGATGGAGCCCATCCTTCCAGAAAAGCCCCCTCCCCTTCTCCAGAATATTTTCCAGTTCATACCAGAAAAGCCCCCTCCCCTTCTCCAGAATATTTTCCAGTTCATAACAAATCTGAAACCCTCTTCCTTGCACAATCGTCTCATCCATGCATTGAGACTCCAGAGCTCTGCCTGCCTTTTGGGTCTTGCATGTGGAATGCGACACATTTCTGAAAATGTTACCCTGGAAGTTCTGGATTTCAACTTCCTTCCTAAAAGCCTAAATTTGGCTTCCAGAACCTCCATCCCACATTTTCCTATGTCATTGGTACCAACATGTACCAAGACAGCAGACTCCTCCCTAGTACTATCTAAAACTTTGTTAAGTGGTACGTGAGGTCTGTTACCTTCACACCAGGCAGGCATGTTACCAGTCAATTCTCATGTTCACTAGCCATCCAGCTATCTACCTGCCTAAAGATTAAATCACCAACTATAACAGCCTTCCTAAACCTTCTGTCATGGACACATGGTCCTGGAGAAACCACCTCAGTGTGAGAGAGTTTTACATCATCTGGAGGACAGGTCTTAGCTACAGGATCACTTCTGCCACACCAAGGTGATGCTCTCCTTTCATGTGACCTCTCTCCTCCATAGCAACAGAGAGGTTGCCAGATTGGAGGGGGGACGTCAGTACTATTGTCCTTGTAGGTCTCGTCTATATACCTCTCTGTCTTCCTTAGCTCCTCCAAGTCTGCTACTTTAGCCTCCAGATATCAGACTTGCTCCCTAAGAACAAAGAGCTCCTTGCACCTAGTGAACACAAGACCTCTCACCAACTGGGAAAAAATCGTACATGTGACACTCAATGCAAAAAACTGGTTAGCCCCCATCTCGCTGTTAGACTGCTGTCTGCATGTTAGTTTTCAGGATTTGTTTTGATAGTTAAGTTTTACTTATTTAATGTTGCTAGGGATACTTGTACCAATACAACTATACCTAATAGGTTTAAGGGAATTTGTTCACCTCAAGATTAATTAATTAATTTCAGGGCCTTAATTAATCTATCCCCGATGAGGATAACCAGTTAAAGCTGAAAGTGAATTTGACAACTTCATGCCCTTTAATTGGTTTAAGACCCTATAAATCTAAGATAATTCCTGGGGTGGGAGGAAGAAACACCTAGTAAAAGCTGGCTTGCTACACAGTGCCCCGACCTGTGCTTCTTAGGTAATCTTTAAACAATTTCCTGGGTGATTCACACAGCCCTTGGTTTGATAGAGGGAGCTTTTCAAATTGCCCCTTTGATCTGTCACTTGACTTTAACAACTATTTAAAACAATTTCACAGGTCTCTTGCTTCCTAATAGGAAAGGCCTCTTTGAAAAGGTTTCTAGAAACAGTTTTTTTCTTTCTACTCTATTCTTTCTACTCTATTCTACGTTCTATGCCAAGCTATACTTTATCTGATTTTGATTTAAATATAAAGCTCTCTGGTGTACTAAGCCATGAATGACTTAAATTTAAATGAAAGCTCTCTGGTGGTACTAAGCTGTGAGTGACTTAACAAAAACACTGAATTCCAAAATACACCGATTTTATTAGTTTTAACCTAAAGAATTCTCTTTTCCCCAAGATTTAGAGGATTTTTCAGCAGGTAAATACTTACAAGTGCAGATTTCTTCCCAGCAGTAGCAGTCTATCTTGGTAGTCCTTCAAGACTGACGCATCTAACTTACCTCATAAGTGTCTAAATTTAGGCGCTCAGGGCTGATTGAATAAAAATTATGGATTTGATATTCTAAACCTTTTCCCCTTGGCTCAGTATCCCTCCTTATATCCAGCATTACCTCCTTTGTGTCCCTATTCTTCCTTACCCTCCTCCCAGCTTGAGACAGAAAATCTCCTCTTTCACGTTCCCTCCCCCTGGATCCAGTCTTTCTTCTTTCTCAGCCACGCAATGTCACTGTTCAGTTCCCTCCCCCTGCTAATGCCTATTTCTGCTGCCACTTGCTGGGATCTGCATCAGTGGCAGTAATACACAAAAGAAGACTGGAGCCTGCAAGTTCATGCATGAGGCTAATGGCTCTGCCAGTCCCACCTGTTACCATGTAAACTTCCTGTTTCTGAAGGGGTGGGACCAGCAGAACAGTGAACCATATGCATGAATTTGCATGCTCCAGTCTTTTGTGTATTAATTGCCATTTCCGCGGCAAAAGTTGGTACTGGTTGTGGGGAGAGGGATGGAACTGAATGATGGCATGGGGAAGGAATTGAACAGTGACATTGGGAGGAAGCTGAACAGAGGCAGAGAAGGCAGAGAAATGTTTTTGGGATCACTGTCAGGAAATGCATGAGAGAACAGGGCAAAGGTGTGTGACTGTGTGAGTTGGGCAACTGGTACTTAATTGTCAGACTGAAAACAGTTCAGCAACTTCTTAGCTACAGTCTCTGGTGGCTAGTCTTCATCATCTGATCATATCAAAAGCACAGTATCATCAGCAGACACTACTGCTTCAGCAACATCAGCGTTCAGTTTAGACATGGGCTCCACCGTTGTTATAACTGGAATACCACTGGTGTCAATAATAAAGGCACAGGTAGTTCTTTCTTCATTGTATTGATGTACTCATCAGTATTGATTGGGGATGGCATAGCTCAATGGCTCCAATATGCTTTGCAAATATTGAGAAGGACCTACTAGAACTTTTCAGGTAATCTCCTCTCTAGTCCGTTCCTTAAGGGGCCTTGAGGTTCTGTGACATCAACATCCTCAGAGAGGGCCTTTTCATATTGGTATAGTTTGTATTCACCATTGTACTATTCAGCTGTTGCAAAGTGGTTGTTCACCTCTCCCTTGTGCAGCTCCGATCAGGGTACTGCTGATCATTCTCTTCTTCTCATTGTCTGTTGCTAGGCTTGTGTTAGAGCGTTGAGGATGCAGAGTAGTCAGTGGTTCAGTTCCTGGGCTGGGATTATTGATTGATGAAATTTCAGCTGCAGCTACTATGGTCTATAACAGCGGACCGTCAGGTTTAGTCCTTAACACTGGAGTTGGAATGCAGCGTCTCTGAGTCTTGGGCAAGGTCACGGACATGATCAGTGCCTGAGAGCTGCATGATCCATGTATGCAAAAGTGGTAGACTCATGCTCTCTTAAGGTCATGCCTTGTACGCAACAATGGTGTCATGCTCATATGGATGGCAGGGCATCTCTATATTGGTTCCCAATTCATGAGGTCATCCTTGACATCAAGATCATGCACAGTACTCCTGTATTCCTGGCAGTTTGGTGCACTTTCTCCTCCATCTTGTTCCCTAAGTGGGAACAGTGGCCATTTTTGACTGTATGAGCATTTTCATATACATTCTCCAAACTTCACCGAATGCCTTAAAAGTACCCTTCCCTAGGGCAGTAGGCAGGTTCTGCAGAGGCTGTGTCAGCTAGCCTAGGGGGTCATTTTGGAAGCCCTATTCATGCTTTAGATGTCCAAAAACAGGCATAGAGATGTCTCCAGAGCCATTTTAGAAGCCACGTCTTTGGACGTCTCCCGCATGAGGACATTCAAGTCTGAGGAGAAGCATGGTGGAGTTGTGACTGGGGCATTTCTACCTGAGGCATGGCTGGACATCCCTGCCTGATTTCAGAAATGTCCTAGATGTCCAGAGTCACATCTAACTTTAGACATGCTCCAGGCATGAATAGGCATCTGAAAAGTGCTTGTTCTGGCTGAAAAACATCCAGAGGGTGTAGAGAAGAAAGAACTCCATCATCCCCAGTACTCAGCACAATTTCAATGATAATAGCAGTGGGATTTGAACTCTCGCTTCCCTGTTCCTAGCCCACTATCTAACCATTAGGCTATTCCTAGACATCCAGGTTCCGAAATACTATTCTGCAGACATCTATGTAGACGTCCCTGCAAACATTCATATCAGACCATCCAGATTGTGAAATCACATCTGCACATGGATGTGCTTGTTTTCTTTCAGACATTCTGGCTTAGGCATCCTAGATTGCACTTGGACGTCCTTTCTAAAATCCCTCTCCATCCGGATAGTGGCTGAAAGTCTCCACTACGCAAATAAGGTCAGCACTTATCCAGATAGTGGCCAGCAGCACTCTGACTCTTCCCCTGGACTGCTTTAGCACTATCCTGATAGTGCTGCAGTTGTCTATGGACATATTTGGCGGCACTATCCAGATAGTGCCACTGAATATTTTACTCAGTGTCCTTATCCAGATTGGGATTTTTAAATATCAGGTTCTTGGTGGTATGTTAGGATTCGGATAATATTTAGGGTTAAGATTAGAACAAGGGTTAGTACTACACTTAGGGATAGGTCTAGTTTTACAGTTAAGGTTGGCGTTAGGGTTAGTTTCAGGATTAGAGTTAGGTTTGGGTTTAGTATTACACTTAGGGTTTTAGTTGCACATAGGGTTAGAGTTAAAGTTATTCTTGGTTTAACGCCCCTCCCCCCTTGCCCTAGGGCAGCAAGCAGGTCCAGCAGGGACCAGGTCACAGAACAAGTATATCCTGGACTCTCTCCTTTTCCTTTACTCAGCTAGCACACACTCTTATCACCAAGGAGCAGGTTCTCCTATAGAAGGGAAGGAATATCCCTTCAAGGCCTTTAGCACATAAATTAAAGAGTCCAGTGACTCTAAATTGGATGCTCCAATTCCATTAACTGCAATAAAATGTCCAATTCAAACAATAACATTCTCTAATGTTCACTACAGCAATTACAGAGTCTTGGGTAATACTGGTTGTGTTCCTTTCAAATATTTGAGTCTGTAATCTCAGTTCAAATATCCATCAGTTTTGTTGCTGAAAGAAAGATCCTGGGTTAGGGTTCCTATGTACTTAGCAGATTGCAATATCCTTTCCTCCTCCTCAGTGTGATCCTATTCCTCTAAATATTCTCTGTATACATTATAAACAGTCACCCCATTGTACCTCTTTCTACAGGCAACTCTTCTATATAAAAAAATCTTCCATTAGGCTTGAATAACAAGCCAACTCCTTCAGTCTCTTTCCTTGGTTAGGCTTGTATGACAAGCCAGCCTCTTCAATCTCTCTCCACACTCAAGCAGAGGAGTGGGAAAAATCTCTGACAGGCTCTCCAATCTTCACAAGTAGACATTTCTAGAATCAAGGGCTGATTCCACATAGGACACAAAAGAAAACCCCAAATGGAGTCTTTATACCCATACACAGCATAACTTTACAGCTAAAAGGAAACTCATAAACTACACCTTACATCCTGTGCACTGAAGTTTTATATAGAGCAGGCAGAACCAAAGCTGCCATCCCAAGAGGGGGATGTTACACCAAGATGGCATGCAACTACTGCTAAGGCTAGAAATGAAATGGTCCTAAACACAGAGCATGAGGGATTGATATGAGTCCTGAAGGGATCCCTTACATTAGGATTAGGGTTAAGGTTAAGGATAGGGTTAGCATTAAGTAGTGGAGGAGTAGCCTAGTGATTAGAGCAACTGCTTAGTACTCAGAAAATCAAGGGTTTGATTCCCACTGGCACTCCTTGGGCAAGTCACTTTACTCTCCATTGCCTCAGAAAAGGCCTGACAATCTACTTCCAGTGATACATTACCAAGAATACCCAGAAGCAGCTGGGTTGCCAGGAATCAACACTGACTTGACAGCACTAAAAAAAAAGGGGTGGGGGGGTTAGATTCAGGATTAGGGATAGGGCTTAGAATATTCTTAGGGCTATCTTTCACTTTAGGGTTATAATTATATTTAGGATTAGGGTTAGGATTACGTTTAGGGTTAGGATTACACTTAGTTTAGAGTTAGGGTTAGACCTACGATTATTCTTAGGTTTAGTTTTGTTTTAAACGTAGGGTAGGTGTTTGGTTAAATTTTGGTCTAGCATTGTGGTTAGGATTAGAGTTATAGTTAAGGTTTCTCAAATTTTGAATTAGGGTTAGTATTACAGGAGATTTATGGTTATTGTTAGCGTTATGGTTGTTCTTAGAGCAAAATTTAGGGTTTATTTTGAGTTAGGATTTTAACTTAGCATAATGGTCTGGGTTAGTATAGGGTTAAGGTTAGTGTTAGGTCGAGATTAGAGTTACACTTAGGATTCGCGTAATGAATAGCATTATAGAAACAATTAGAGGTCTATTTACTAAAGCATATTAGGCTTTTGCAGCTAAAATAGCAAAAAAGTGCAGATGGTGCTGCATTAGCTGCAAAAGCTGCATATTATCTGTTGAAGGTGTGCACAGCATTTCCTCAGCAGATAGCACACCAAATTTGCAGAGAGCACAGTGGAACAGCAGCCTAGATACAGCTAACGCCACCCATTGAACTGGTATCAGCAGCACCTGCACTGTCTGCAGATCCAACAGCTACCATGTACTTTTGAGGCCAGTGGTAAATGTGCATTGCAGATATGCCCACTCTGCCCGCCCACTAATGCAGATAATGTTCATCTGCCGATAGCACAGAACATCACTGCATGTGTTATCTATTAACATGGCTAGATAGCATGCGCTGTCTGCCGCATTAACAGCTAACGTGGTTTAGTAAACATGCCTCTTAGGTTGGGATTAGGATTACCCTAATACAGCATCTTACTTTCAGGAACTGGGAGAGAACTTTGAAAGGATCACCCTATTTTGATCTATTGAATCAAGAAATCCAGTTTCGCACACAAGATGCTGGACTTGATGAACTATTGGTCTGATGCTGTGTCACATTTCATATATGTTTATGTCTTTTTTCTTGAGCTTTACATTTGAACCAATTTCCCAGTCATTCAGATTCTATTGTTCAGCATTGCAAGATCCCATGACAGAATCACATCTCCCAATTCTAAGGCACTAGTGGCTTGGGATGAAAGTACTTTTTGTGCTTGATTTAATTACTTTGCAACTTATTTCAGTCATATGTTATGTTTACAATTTCACAGTTTCAAGAGGTGCCCACTGTAGTTTATGTTTGCATAGTGTATAATTTCAGAATAGTCTTTTTCTTTCTGTAAGACTCTAATGAATTTGCGTCAGCCTCCCAACCTGTTATTAACCTTCCCCCTATTATTAATTGAATAACAAGTATTGGAAAATGATACAGAAAAAAAACAGCAGCAGCCCACAGGGCCGGAATGATTAATTATAGACAACAAGGCCCTGAACCCCAAGCTCTAAAACACCGAGAGTAAAAAACACTATAAAACCCTCTAGTATTTTCAGTAACTCTCACCTGTGTTTGAATAACTAGAGGGAATAAGCAAGCTGGAGAATTTGTAACCAGCAGGATATTCTGGGGAGGGTTTTGGCCAAAAAGCCATTTTTTTGCATCTTCTCAAATTGTAAGTAGTCTTTTAATTTGACTGTCTTCTGTTTACTCTTAAGTTTGTCGATGTACGTAGTTGCTGATGCAGATAGAAGCCATAACATGATTCATCCATCGCTTTTTAGAGAAAAAGGAGTAATAGACAGAATAACTTACAGAAAGTGTTCTAGTAATATATCTAGCAATAAATAGAAGAAAGAAAATTATTTTTGTTTTTTTTTGAAGGTTTAAAACTAATTTTATCTTAGAGAAGAGGTTCCCAACCTTTTGGATTGTGTGACCCCCCCTCCAGAAAGTTCAAGGACCCCTAGTACATCGTCACCACACTTGCAGGACTCCACCCCCTCAGCATTGAGCCTGTCCCCACTAGCTCTCTATCACCTTTCCTGTCTCCACAAGTCTCTCTGGACCCATCCAGCCAGTGCCCACCAGCCTCTCACCTAGTCCCTCTTTTCTATGTTCTTGCAGAGCCCCTGTAAAGGTCTCCTAGATGCCCAGGACTCAACAGACCACAAGTTGGGAACCACTCTTAGAGCCCTTTTCTAAAGCTATTTTGAGCAATGACAGTCTTGTCCCCCTTGCTTTATTCTTTCCTGTGTCTCACATCTTTGTTAATCATTTTTAAAAAAGCATGAAAGGCTCCATGAATCTCTTTAATTCCTGTCCTTTGCCTGTTTTTCTCCCTCTGTCCTTATTCTTTCTTTGGGTTGTTTATCAGGCTGTTTTCTCTTCTCCAAATGTTCAGATTAACTGAGGTTTTAGACTGCTCACAAAGGATGAAAGAAGTGGAAAAATGACAGTAGATAAGAACTGTAAAGCCTTTCTGATCTGCGCAATCTCATTCTTGATGAATTGGCATAGATCCCAGTTAATCAACCAGGAAAAAGCTAAGGTAGACACAAGAGGTTGCTGCTGTTCGATCGAGGAAGCCCAATAATTCAATAGCAATGCTATATGCTGGCACCTGAGATACCTGGGATTGATTTCCAAGCCTAGCTTTAACCCTCCCCCCCCCCCCCCCCCCAGTTGTGACCGGGGATGCTCCTAAAACAGCATAAATAGAATGCTAGCAATCATAAGGAAAGGAATGGAGAATAAAGCCAAGGATATTATAATATATCTGTATCATTCCATGGTGCGACCACACCTTGAATATTGTGTGCAATTCTGGTTGTCGTATCATAAAAAGGATATAGCAGAATCAGAAAAGCTACAGAGAAGAGCCACTAAAATGGTAAAGGGGATGGAAGGATACCTCTATAAGGAAAGGCTTAAAAGGTTAGGGTTCTTCAACCTGGAAAAGAGACGACTGAGGGGAGATATGATAGAGGTCTATAAATTAATGAATGGAGTAGAACGGGTAAACGTAGATTGATTGTTTACACCATTAAAAAGTAGAAAGACTAGGGGGCATGCAATAAAGCTACAGGGTAACCTATTTAAGACTAATAAGAGAAAATATTTTTTCAATCAACGTGTAATCAAACTCTGGAATTCATTACCGGAGGATGTAGTAAAAGCTGTTAGTGTAGTTGACTTTAAAAAGGGGTTGGACAAGTTCCTGGAGGAACGGTCCATAAACCATTAGTAAAGAGGACCCGGGAAATCCACTGCTTGCCCCAATACAAGCATTGTGGAAGCTGTGTGTCTTTTTGGGAAACTGTTAGGTACTTGTGATCTGGAATGGCCACTGTTGGAAACAGGACACTAGGCTTAAAGGACCTTGGTTTGACCCAGTATGGCATATCTTATGTTCTTATAATTCCTTGAAGGAGAGGGTCCCAGCCATTGGGCAACAGCAGTACTCACTGGCTAGCAAAAGAGTTCACCTGTGCTGAGGTCCAGGAGGAGCTAAGTCTGAGCCCATCAGCCAAAGGATGGCTGCCTTATTGCGTAGGCTAGACAGAAAGGAGGTAGAGTGGGGAAACATCTCAGGCAACTGCAGATGAAGGCTTTTAACACCATAGCTCCATTAAAGCTGGCTCCATTTGAAGGAAATTACAAAAAAAGAGAGAGCATTTAAAAGTGCAGATATTTTCCCAGTTACTGGTAACAGGATCCATACACTGTTCCTATTTTATAAGGAGAACTTATATGCCCTATGTGGCTTTAGAAAATTCTCTCATTGAAGGCTCCTGCAGGAAGTTACACCTGCTCCACGGCCGGACTAACTCTGCTCTTGTGTATGCCAGTAAGAATCGGCACTTGTGTCTATTTTATAAGATCCCTCCCCTGCTCTCACCCCTTTGGAATGGCTGCACAGATATCATGTAAAATGACTCCCTAATGGGGTAATTTTATAACAGGACACCTATGTGAGAAGTCCAGAAAGGTTCCTATTTAAGTCTACTTTATAAACAAAACATAGGCACCTATGTGCTTTAAAAAATAGGCTCCCAGATCCAGCTCCAATGGCACACGAATGCACAGTGCACAAATTTATACCTGCTTCAAAGTGTAAATTTGGGCTTAAACTCTGCACATGTACATCACAACTGACTAGGAACACCTACAAATAGGCACACACTTTCCATAGGCATAACTATTACGTATGTATGTGGCCACCAATGTCCCCCTAAGCAGCTTGAGGCTGCCTGGTGGTCCTCTGCCAGCATTTCTGCTGGTGGTGTGGGGGCTGCTTAGAATCGAGAGGCACAGGCAGGTCCCGAAGGACAGGCAGACGTTTATCGTAATGTAGTGTTTGTCTGCGCTAGGCTGTGTGTCTTATTCCAGGGAAAAATAACACCAACTGAAAGCTGCCATTTATTTCTCTTGGCTACGAGCATCAGCCACTAACCTGAAGCTCCTAGCTTCCATCTTAAAGGTGCAGTGCTGTGTCAGGCAATGACCACCCCCCCCCCCCTCCTGCCCCCTAATGAAGATCCCCCAAAGAAGACTCTCCAGCCCCCATAGACCACCTCAGCCTAACTGAATCCTTTCGTGGTGGTGTAGGGGGCATCCTTGTGTAGCATGGCACCAACTCTGATGGTGGCCGGGAGCATTGGGCTGCATTTTAGCTGCTCAGTACTCCTGGCCAGGAATAACACACCTTGTGGAGTTCAGTGCAAGCTGCATTATTCCTTTACCATGGGAGTTTCTAACCAGCGGTATTGCTTTAATGCAGGTTAGTGACTCCCATTGTAACTTAAGCTGTGGTAATATGCAATATTTTACTGTAGATTAGTGGCTTTTTTGATTTTATGGAAGCAGTTTCTTCTACATAGCTAGGGCTTCTGATTATAGGTTTTAACCGATCAACACCAATAAAACACCTCTGATGCAAAAAAATTTGATAAAGTGTTTATTGGATAACTACCATAAAAACACCACTTCCCCCGTATTTTTCACCTCTCTCTCGGCTCGTCTTGTATCCTTCCCCTAGTTTTTTGTGTCTTTTCTGAGTTAACGACTTCTAAGTGACACAAAAGTACATGTTTGAGTCCACTGGAAAACATACCCAGCAATTTACCTGTGCAGCAGGACACCCATAAACACTGATTTTTTTTGTACTCCTAAAAAACAGCTAATTAGCTGGTAAATGTACACCTGATTTACAATTTACAAATAGCTAGGAATATACAACCTATATATAGCAAGATTGGGATGAGTATTCTGTTTAATTGATCTGTAAGCTGTAAAAGACAAGGAAATGTCTTTTGAATATAGCTGGTTAATTTGGTGACATTAGTTTTTCTATCTTTATACTGCAGAAATGTGAAAAATTACCCGGGGCAATATTCAGCTGCATTTTTTTAAGCTGCAACCATGGTGATTAAAAATAATCAGGATATTCAGTGCTCATATTAATTACTTATTTATTTATTTATGCATTTAAAACATTTATATACCATAAATCCAAGCTTCTAAGTGGCATACAATATAACATGAAATTACAACAAAATAAAATATTAACCAAAATAAAATCAGACAAAAAATGAAATACAGAAGGAAAACATAAAAATGAATAAAACACAATTTAAAATACCTCAGAGGAAACATCAAATCATCTCACATTAAGCTTGTTCAAATAAAAGTGTTTAAACCTTCTTTCTGAAACATAATAGGTCATTCTTCAAGATCAGTTCAAGCAGCAAAGAGTTCCATAAAAAGGGGGCTGCAAAAGAAAAGGCAGGGGAGCGAGCTTCCACCTTCTGTAAAACTTTCACGTATTATGCTCTGGCTCACAGAGCATAATACGCTATCTGGATGATACATGCATAAAACAGCTTGAAAATAGGGTAGGGTCATGTAAGGCTTGGAAAACAGTCATAAGCATTTTATAGTGTGGCCTCCAGTCAATGGGGAGCCAATGTAATTTTAACAAAAATGGAGTGACATGCTCAAATTCAAAAACAGCAAATATCAGCCATGCAACAGAATTCTGCACGTGCTGCAAAGCCTTAGGTGCACTAGCAGGAAGGCCTATATAAATGGAATTACAATAGTCCATTGCAGAGAGAAGCAATGATTGCACTAGAAAGTTGCAAAATCCAAAGAAGGTTGCGAATGCCTCAGCAAAAACAATATGAAAACTGCAGATATTAACCATAGCATCCTTTGTAGTCAAAATGGTAAATGTGAATCCAACAAAATACCTAATTATCACATTTCATCCTTAATAGGGAAACAAAGATTCTCAGGTCTCTAAAGGAACAGGAATAGTTAAGTCAGTCAAGATTGACCAATATAATATTTCAGACGTATGTAGGTTTAAAGCTAAGGGGGCTGATATTCAAATACAGTTATTCTGTTGGCAGCATCTGCTAACCAGACATGCTGGTGAAAGGAATAGTCAGTGACACTATGGAGAAACTCCTTCTGACAGCCTCGGTACTATTCAGATACTACTGGGGCAGACCTTGGGCAGAGCTGGGGTGGAAATCGAAGTTATCTGGCTAATAGCATTAATCATTGCCGCTGTCTGTATAACTATCCACATAACTTCAGACAGCAAAAGCTTTCTAAGTGCTGTGCGGACAGGCTATCTGAATAGGAGCTGAATATTGCCAGCAAGGCCCTAGGGTTGGTCCAAAGTGTTGGAGTCGTAGGCAAACCTCAAACTTTACATTCCCTCTGGCTGTCAAAATCTATTATTTAGCTTTGAATGGCTTGCATTTGCTGCCCATCCAGCGAGGAAGCAAAAGTACCTCGTGAAACATAAGAGCACAAACCTGTCTAGAGTGTGGTATTAATAGGATAAGAGCCCTTTATTAAATAATTCTCAATCCTGGGGTACACGGAGCCTAACCTGACATAGCCATGTTTCAGCACTGCTTAGGAGTTAGATAGGCACTATGAAGAAAATAAATAAACATAAAAGAATTATGATAATTAAGATATACCATAAAAACCATTAAAAAATGGGAAAGTAAAACAGTTAAAACATTTAAAATCCCCCAAAAAAGCAAAAGCAATCCTGAACCAATAAATTGTAAAACACTCCAATTAAAGTAGGATAGGATCATAATAAAATAATAATAATAATAATAATAAATATGATATTAAAAATGACAGACACTAGACATAAATATAACCATACTACCTAATATATTACTAAAAAAAGATAAACCTGAAACCAACCATTAATGGACTCTGTCAGTTTATAAAACTAAGCATATAATAGACACAAAATCTGTTTTAAGCAGGTATATAAATTGAAAATAGGAAGAGCAGATAAGGGATACAATTTACACAAACCGTAACAAAGTTGTATCTTTGTGACTCCCATTCAAGCAAACCTATATTGGAAACAATAACATAAGTAATCAAAATAGCCAAAATGGAGCAGGAGCAATACATATTGTGATACAAAAATCATTAAAACCATCAAGTACAATTGCCTTTCTAAAACCATTAGGACTTTAAAAAATATATACAACTAACAAGTAATATGAAAATGGCCATATTATCAATGCTAAAAAATAGGGAATAGTTAGACTTATAACATTTTATAAATAATAATTTAAAATTAATGTTACAATTAATAAATTGATCACACATTTTTTAAAAATGGAAACAACATATTCTGAGCACAGCATATATAAATAAGGGGGCAGTCTGACAAACCTTTGTTTAGAATCCAGTTCAAAATGAAACACAAACTTGCATCGATCCTATAAATGTTAAACAAAACTTCTTATATGGAGCTGACTTTTTTTTACCTTGTTTTAAAAGAACCATTCAAAATACACTAAAAGAATCAATTGAAGGAAAACTACTAACATCAGGGACAGTGTAGTGGAACAAGTTACCTCAGTGTAGTAACAGCAGCCTCTTTGATCCGGCAAACGTCCAGTGTGAAAGACGGTCTGCTGCATGCTGGTATACTTTATACTGTTTTGGCGCCAATTACAAGGACATGAAGAAGAAGGTTTCTTTTATTTTTTATATAACTTAAAATTGCTCCAAAATAATACAACATAAATTAAAACCTATCATTTATTAATTCATCTTGTGTGAGTAAATTGCTACAAACATTTTTTCAAAAAAAGTAAAAATATGGGTCAAAGGTGTCACCAAGCTTTAAGGTCGCCCCATTTAAATGATATTGAGAAGGAGCCACTTTGCTCCATGTAGGGCGTTCAGGGCAGGAAGTAGGGCTACAGTGAGTTGCCCGAGATGTGGGAAATATAGAGGCCATATGTGGTGGCAATGTCTGGAAGCAGTAGGTTTTTGGGGAGTTCTTGTGAAGCATCTGAGGTCCATTGTGGGAGTCACACTAAAAAAGGACCCTAGAATCTTGATGCTAGATTTGTTTTCAACAGGGATAAGGCTGGGGAAGAGTCAACGGAACTGGTTGGGAAACGTTTTATTAGTGGCGCGGAGTGTCATGTTGCTAAATTGGTTACTCCCAAGAGGGCCCACTATGGGGCACTGGAAAAAAGAAGTGTATACTTTATTACTCACGGAGCAGGCGGGGGTACGGGTTAAGGAGGGAGCTACGGGAAAATTCTTGGAAGAGTGGGGTCCATATATACAAACACTGACACCACAAAACAAGAGCAGAATTCTTAATGTACTCCAATGCTGATCTCGTAGGACAGGGGGATTTTCTGATTATGTCTCCAAGGTGGAATTGAAGGGCAATTGGGAGAGATTGGAACATGGAACCTGTTTTAAGGGGGGAGGGGGGACCAAGGGGGAGGGAAGGAGTGTTTTGCAAATGAAGGTTAGGGGTGAGAAGTAGAGGAAATTTGCGTGATATATTGTTGATTTAAAAAGGGTGTTTTAGACTCAGTTGTATTAGAAAGTTAAATTGTTGAAATATAAGATTATTTGGTTATAGTCTACTACATTGTTTATGGATATGAGAGCAGGTGAAAGTGTACGCATCTGATGGGCGGAAATGAAAATACTACTGATTGGAATGTAGGTAAATAATAATTGGATCAGGGAGGGCAGGGGGAGGTGGGCAGTGGGAGGAGGGAGAAAAATATAAAAGAATGTAAACTGTTTAAAAGATTAAAGATGTTTAATATCAAAATGTAATACAAAGGTAAATGATTATGATGTTACAGCTATGTTTAATAAAAAAGATTTAAACATAAATGAACTCACACCGATGGGAATTTGATTTTGAAATGCTTTGTCCAAAATCATTCAGAAAGCCTTTTGGGCTTGCTATGATGAGGAACCACGGTGAATGAGGGATTTAAACCCAGAATTAAGCAATTAAAATAATATTAAAATCGAACCACCATCTCAAAATGCTAATGGTCTCCATCCCAAAGAGCTCCTGAGTTAAAAAGGGGAAAGGTAAGAAAATGAATCAAGTGTAGCTGCTGCAGATATCCACTCACTGTATAGAAATTGCAATATATAAATAGGATACAGAAATAAAAATATTAGAAATTAAATGAATAATGCTAAAACAGATAAAAATGAACATAAATAAAATAAATTGATTATGCTAAAAATAGTGTATGGCCATCATTTTCTATGCCATAAAAGACATAAAAATAGAGAGAACTACTGTGAAATGCCTATACATAGTATGCCCTTCTCAGTGAGGGTAATTAAATAATTTGGAAGAAAATGTGAACCATCAAAACAGAATAAAACCCTGAAAATAAGTACACTTAAATAAATAGACGCTGTAAGCCAATAATCAGAAAAATAAATAGATAAAAAAGTAAAACATGAATAAATTAAATGAAAAAAAGCAAGTTAAAAGGATTCCATCGGCAGTAAATAAATAAATCACTCAACTTGGCCACCAGATGTGGCTAAGGACCATACATAATAAATAGTAAAAAAATGAAATGAATCAAACAGATGAAAAGATAAAATGATAAAAGAACATAAACCATAAAAGCCATCTCTTGTATGTAATATCACTGAACCATCCAGTGAATAGATTGTTGTGAAATTAAATAAATAAATAATAATAAATTATAAAGAAGCAACTGCGGTAGCCCGGACCTGGCTGAGCACGTAAATAGGAAGTCCCCCCCCCCCCACCATTTCCACTCTTCCTCCCCTATCCTTTCGCCACAACTCACCACAATAAAGACAACATAACCTTTGTGGTATAACCATTGGTCCAGCTTTATTAACCAATTTATTTCAAACACATTAACAATTGTCAATTCACCCCCCTCATGAAGGGGCACCCACCTGGCCGCCCCTTCACCCCCCCCCCCCCCCCGACCCACTCTAGGCACACCTCCCACCAGCTGTGTCAGTAGCAAGGCAGTAATGCATCCACCCAGGTACCGGCTGCGATACCCCACCACAGCCACCACTGTATCACCCTCCTCCCTGTCAACCTTGCCTTATTAATAGCAAAGTCTAACCCTACCAGTGAATCCCACAACCAGGATCCATCCATAGTTAACAGCCCACCGCATCCAGGCTGTGATCACCTGATCCAGGCTCAATTACCATTATGCCCCCGCAATTCTGTTACCCAAGACCCTCAGACTCTCACCAATCAGGACCACCTGCTCCCCCATCTAACCCCCTGCTGCAACGGCCCTCCACAAATCGCTGGGAGGGAGGGTGGGAAAAAGACCCTTGGACACCCACCATCAGCGCTGGGTGAAGACTGAGACCAGCACCACAGGCCCTCTTTTATGCAAGCTGCAACCAATGAGAGCATGCCAACCCAACAGACGCCAAGGCCTCCTGCCAGTCATTTAATAGCAAATACAATCCTACAGGAGAGAGATGGACAGCATCCGTACCATAAAGACCCAAACAGCCCACCTCCACCCAAGGATGCTGAATCTGGATCCCATCATGCTCCATCACTCACCCCCTCCCACCCCCCACCTGCCGATTAATTTTGGTCAACCCACAAGACCAACAACATTGCTTGGCATTAACCGGCCATGGAATGATGTTGGACCAGCATACATCACACCAGGAAAATTAGCCAATACATCCAAAAGGTCCCTGTGTGAAGTGTTTGCTATTTCCTTTACCTGCTGTGTGCTTCTGTTGGTTCCTGCTGAGGTGCTGCACTGATTGGATCAGCTGTTAAGGGCTATAAAATCTCCAGCCCCACCGGGGGACACTGAAGTGTTTGCTTTTTCCTTTACCTGCTGTGTGCTTCTGTTGGTTCCTGCTGAGGTGCTGCACTGATCGGATCAGCTGCTAAGGGCTATAAAATCTGTAGTCCTACCGCGGGATGCGGTCACGGGTGTCTCTCGGGCGCGTGCCCGAAGGGGCGTGACCAAAGGGGCAGGTCACGCCCCTTTGGTGCCCTTTCGGCGCACGTAGGTGTAAGGAGGCTTTTTCCCTGGTATGGGGAAACAGAAGGAGAAGTACCTACCAACTGTTCTTCCGAAAGTGGTTAAATACATTGATCCAATGGATGCCCATGTCGTGGTGGGCAAGGCGTTAGCTGAGGCTTCGGCCTCAGGGGATAATCGTTTGAACATGTCGGCTGTGAGTACTTCCTCCTCCTTGTCCTCCCCGAGCGATCAGGGTTTATCTCCACCTATCTCTGAGCTTCAACAAAAGCCTGGTGAAGCTTCCCCGGTGGTCTCCACGGAGAAGGCTGACCCAGGTGTAACTTCGCTGACTTTTTCTTTTTTGAAACTTGACTCAAATTTATCATTGATGTCTCCTCTACCATCTGTGATTGAGTTGCCTTCTCTTTCTGTATCCCATGTTCCTCCTCCGGATGTTTCCCTGAGAGACATTTGGTCAATAGTGTCTCGTATGGAGTCCACATTGGCAGTCTCTTTGAAAAAAGTATCCGATTTCTCTAAGGAGACAGTATTGAAGTTTGCTGATCATGAAGAAAAACTTTTAACGTTAGAGAAACGGGTGGATATTCAAGAATCTAAGTTTGTGACACAGAATGATTTTTGTGCTAAAATGTCTTATGAGTCTGTTTGTTTGCATCGTCAGGATGAGTTTTTGAAAAATTCTTTACGGTCTCGAAATTTACGGTTTTTGAATTTTCCAAAAACACATTACTTATCTCCTATAATTCTTTTACGGAAGTATTTTAAAGAGATATTATTGTTTGAAGATGCTGACTCATTTAAAATTTCTAAGTTATTCTATCTGCCCCCAGGGAGGCTTGAGAAGGGAGGGAATTGTGATGAACCTGCTGTTTCTCGGGAAGGCTCAACTCCTTTTTCATTAGATATTTCTGATTTCATTGAATCCGAAAATGACGATATTTCCTGCAGGGCTACGCTTTTGGTTACTTTTTTGTTGGAAATGGTTAAGCACAAAGTTTTGCGGGCACATTTTCTTAAGAAAAATGTTGTGGGCAAACCATTCAGGTGTTCCCTGATGTTTACAGGATAACCCAAAAGCAGCATAAGTCCTTTATCGTGATTCGTCCACGAGTTCTGGCTTTAGGAGCAACTTTTCATCTAAAATTTCCTTGTAAATGTTTTATAGTGTTTCAAGGCCGGAAGTATATTTTCCAGGAGGCAGAACAATTGTTAGAATTTCTAGACAGTAAAATTTAAGTTTATTTCTTTTCCTTTCCTTTTTTTTTTTTTTGCCTGTTTAGCTCAAAGATTAGTTAAATGGAGTTTTATATTTACAGGAATCAAGTGGAACTCTTTTTTCTTTCTATTCTGTGATATCGTTTGGCTGTTCACTTCCTTGATGTGGACTAACTGTATTTCTTTTTGTATAATTATTGGCGTCATTTACTGTATGGTTATGATGTTTTCCCTTTTACATTTTTTCATTGTATATTGGAAAATATTTCATAAATAAATAATTTAAAAAAAACACAAAAGGTCCCTGTGTGCCATCTGAATGAACTGCCGGCACATCCATGAGGGCAAATCGTTGCCACCCAGATGCACCAAAAGGGCTATTGGTCGACTAGGACTAGCACCTGGTGGCGCAACCAAGGGATTAACTGTGTCCATTTCATTCCTCACAGTGCCAGCCAACCCAAACACATGCCAGATAGAGCTAATCCTAAGTGTGGACTCAGCAGTCGAGACACTGCACACTGTACCACCCAATGCATGAAGGAGTGCCCAACGAGCCACCAAGAATCCAACCATGTCTGCACATCTGAAACAAGAAACACATGCTTTAAACCCCCCACCCCTCCAGCTAATCCCCCTTGCCCTTCTGTTTATAAGCAAATGTAATTGGCAAATTCACCCGAGCACCATCTACTGATTTTCTGAATTACTGAATCCCCAAGACTGGCTGCCGCTGGTGGCTGCCCTGATCCAAAATGAATGTACATCATACAACTGCCTGTCGAGCCCTAAGGCATGCAAGGTTTTTCGCGCACCACCGTAAAATGGAACTGAGTCACCAGCCACCCACTGGCATGCATAAACAGGGTGCACCGCCAGGTATTCCAGCAGCTGCACAACTGGGCAAGTAGGAGTCCCTGTCACAGCCCGCAGGGTTACCCACAAGCCCTTCCCTAATTGGTCCATCTTGGACCTTGGAATCAGGACCTGTAACTGACTCTCCACAAGAAAAGCGTGCTCCAACAACAAACCCCACATGGATCCCATTTGAGCCGAGCAGACAACCAACTCCCGGACACAGAAAATTCTGAAAAAAGCTAGGCAAAAGAGGACCCGAAATAAGATGGCCTCAAAGTCCGATGTGGCCATCACTACTAAGCACTCCCATATGACTACTAACAAGTCATGAGAAATTGGGAGTCCGAAGGTGTTGGGTCCATGTGCTCCCAGCTTGCCAGTATCCTGCATAGCAAGAATCCTCCCATGTTGTAGCAAAGAAAGAAAATCCCATCAAGTAGACCATAGAGTCTCCTGAGCCACCGCCACATACTGGCCCAACCACCTTTATGGAATCCCCCCCCCCCAACCACCCCAAAGATGCCAAATACAGCTCTACATACCTGTAACCCCACACATATGATGTCCAGGTAGTCATCGACACTGATCGTCTTAGCAACGACATCACTCCTGCTGGCCAAGCTGCCAAAAGGAAGCTAGAACCTCTGCCACCTCGTCTGATGCCTGGGCCAAGGTGCAAAACAGCTCCCACTTGAAGCAAGAAAGAGAGTCGGCAATTTATTTATTTATTTATTTAACTTTCTTATATACCGCGCTCAATGCGATTAATCATGCCAGGCACATGCCACGCTCTCACATACACATTTATTTTATTTATTCTGACCAAAGCACAATGGCCACCATGATCGGGAACAGTTCCAAAAACATAATATTGTGGGAAAGCTCCAATTTTTGCCAATCCACCAGCCAGCTCATGACACACCAGGCTCCCTGAAAATAAATCCCAAACCCAGCCCCCCAGCAGCATCAGCTGTTGTTGTTGTTGTTGTTGTTGTTAAGTGCCGTCGAGTCTGTGTCGACTCATATCGAGCCTATGGATAGTTGTCCTAAATTGTGTTTGGTCTTCAGTCAGGCAGCTCATTATTGACAGACTGGCACCATAGCTGCTGTTTTTGTATCGATCCATCTCATTGCAGGCCTTCCACTTTTATGTTGACCTTCTACCTTGCCAAACATTATGTCTTTCTCTAATGATCTCTCTCGTCACATGATGTGTCCAAAGTATGAAAGTCGAAGTCTTGTCATCTGAGCTTCTAAAGAAAGCTTAGGTTTGATCTCCTCTATTACTGACTGGTTTGTTCTTCAGGCAGTCCATGGTATACATGGTATTCGTCACCAGCACCATAATTCAAAGGCATCAATTTTCTTCTTCTGTATCTTTTTCAGTGTCCAACTTTCGCATCCATATGACGTTACTGAAAATGTCATGGCTTGAATAAGTCTAATCTTCATATGGAGAGAGACATTTCTGCTCTTGAGAATCTTGTCTAGGTCCTTCATAGCCATTCTGCCAAGAGCAATGCGTTGTCGGATTTCTTGACTGCTTATTGCTTCTTTATTGATAGTTAATCCAAGTAGATTAAAGTTGTCCACTATTTTTTCTCCATCAATGACAAACTTATTGATTTTGCCAGTTGTCATGATCTTTGTCTTCTTTATATTAAGGTGTAGGCTCATTTTAAGACTATGTTCCTTGATCTTGAGAAGCAAATGTTTCAGATCGTCTTCACTTTCAGCCAGTAATGTGATATCATCAGCATAGCGAAGGTTGTTGATGAGTCTTCCACCAATCTTCACACCTTTGTTGCCTTCATATAATCCTGCTTCTCTGATGATTGGTTCTGCATATAAATTAAACAGGTAGGGGGAAAGTATGCAGCCTTGTCGAACGCCTTTGCTGATTTTAAACCATTCTTTTTCTCCTTATTCCATTTGAACTGTTGCTTCTTGATCAATGTAAAGGTTGTGCAAGAGAACAATCAGGTGTTCTGGTACACCCATGCTTCTTAATGTGGCCCAGGGTTTCTCATGGTTTACATAGTCAAAAGCCTTACTGTAGTCAATAAAGCACAAATAGATATCCTTTTTGTATTATTTAGTGTTTTCAAGGATCCATCTCACATCCACGATGATGTCTCTCATTCCTTTCCCTTTCCTGAACCCTTCTTGCACTTTAGGTAGTTTTTGTTCAAGGTATGGTCATAGTCTCAGTTGAATAATCTTCAGTAGAATCTCGCTGGCATGTGGGATCAGAGCGATTGTGTGATAATTTCCACAGTCAGTTGGATCACCTTTCTTTACTATTGGTATATACAAAGATCTTTTCTAGTCAGTTGGCCATGATGTTGTTTTCCAAATTGCCTGGCAGAGCCTTGTAAGTATGGTAACAGCTGCATCCGATTGCTGGAATATTTATATGGGAATGCAATCAATGTCTGGTGCTTTGTTCTTTGATAAGGCTTTCAATGCTGCTTCGACTTCTGCTTTCATCACCAATGGTTCCGGATCATAAGGTACAGGTTGAAACGGCTGTTGGTACACTTGATCTTTATCATATAAAAATGTTGTATATTCTTTCCACCTTTTCTTGATCTTCTCAGCATCATTCAACATAGATCCTTGAGCATTCCTCGTAGAAGAATAGAACCAAAATTCCATTAAACTCCTCCAAGAAGGTGTCCCACACCTGCAGATCACTCACCATTCCTGTGAAATATGCACCCAGTGATGACGTTTGGTCACTCCAACGATGGCACATGCTAGACGCCTTGAGAAAACCCAGCCCATTGGGATCACCTAAAAAGCAAAATTCAAGGAGCCTACCAAAGACTGCAACACCTGAAGCTGTACCTTTTCTGAACCCACCACCTGAGCAACCAACCCACCCAACTTAGATAACTTTGAATCCGGCAGTTATGCCTCCATTGCCATAGAATCCAGCTTGATACCTAAAAATGCGATACAGGCCCTTCCGTTTTACCGTCTGCCAACAGTATGCCAAATCCAAAAGCCAACTCCGTAAAGGCCAGCACCAAACTCGCACACGCTGGCGATTGAGCCAGGCTGATAAACAAGAAGTCATCCAAATATTGCACCATGTTAGGCAACCCCGAACACTGCACCAGAACCCAGTGCAGGAAGGGGTTAAAGGCCTCAAAATATGCACAAGAGATGGCATGCATTTGTCGAAATACCAAATGCCCTCAAAAACAAAACCAAGCAAATGGAAGGACCTGGGATGCCCTGGCAACAAATGGAAGACTGATTCGGTATCAAATTTTGCCATTAGGGCCCTGGCCCCACAACGGTGCACTAAAAGCACAGCCAAATCAGAGGAAGCATAGCGTACAGTATACCACTCCCGTGGAATGTGATCATTAACTGAGCCTCCTGCCAGGAAGGATAAATTATGAATCAGGTAGAAGTTGCCAGCTCCTTCTTGGGTGACACTACCAAGTTGTGCAATGAGGGATCAGCAAAGAGACCCACTATCCTACCCAACTGAAGCTCATCTGCCAATTTAAACCCGACAACCTCATGAAAGTGGCACACAGAGGGCAGGTTTGATGGAAACACCCTCACCACAGCCCCTTGACATGGAATCCCAAAACCATCTGTAAAACCCCTTGCCAAGAGGAGACCATCTGCCCGACGCGGTTAGCACTCCGGCCAGGGCAGCAACACCTCCGCCCTCACAGGAGAACAGGTGTGCACCAGTGGGGGCGAATCACTTCCCCTTTGGGGGTGCCCCAGTGGGGCCCTTTAGGGGTCTATTCTGAAGCATGAATAGCAGGGCTGAATGTCCCATTGGGACGTCCACACCTGTCATTCATCCCCCTTTCCCATCCCTGACGAAACCTCCCCATACAAACAAAGAGTTTGTATGGGGAAGTTAGACAGGGGTGGGAAGGGGTAGTGCAGAGGCAGAGTTAGGGCGGGCAGTGGGCAGTCTGTGGCCCTGGACATCCAGGGCAGATTCTGATGTCAGCCCTGTACATCCAGGGCTGGCAGACTAGACGGGGAACTTATTCGACCTCTGAGGTGGAATATGTTCCCCTAGATGTTGGGGCACGTAGGCCCGGGCAGCAGCAAAGGGTGGAAGGGGTGCAGGAGATTTCCCACAGCCCAACCCTGACCATGGAAGACCAAATCGGGAGTCAGGCTGCAGGGAATTAAGAAAGTCATTAGCAACTGGGTATCGTGGCTCCTGAATGGAGCCATGGTGCCATGGCAACTGGACACCATGGCACCGCGGCTCCATTCAGGAGCCTGACTCAGTTAACCAGGTAGGAGCCTGTATGTGCAGGCTGACCAAAATCGGGTCCCGGCCTGCATGTACAGGCTTAGATGTGATTCTGATCCTGCGGGGGCTAGACGTACTGCGCAGAATCAGAATCGCATCTATCTCTGCATCCGGTTCCCACCGGACGCACAGAGGCCTGGGATATACACATTGGACTAGGCCTCATAGGTTACATTTAGTAGCCATGTGGCCCACACTGCAGCAGGAACAGACATGCCTGAGCTTACGGTCGGGGAAGGGGCATGTGGACTGATTATAGCACCAGCAGAAATTGTTGCCAACTGCCCCACTTCCAGGCTATGGTGCAAGTCCCATGCCATCACCACAGCCAGGAGACTGGCACACTGCATAACTTCTGTCACATTGGGAACCTGCGATGGAAGAACAACAAAAGGGTGTACCCAAACCACCTGTTTCCCATGTCACAGGATCTGGCCTACTTGCTGCTGCCCCCCAACTACCTCACCACCATGTGGCACCTGGTTGCCCCCATACAAATTTGTTGATTCCAGGCCACCGCAAGGGAGACCCTTGCTCTCCATGAGAGCGAACACCCACCACACCCGTTGCCCCTGCAATCGCACCCCTTCCCAACCCCCCCCCCCCCCCCATCTGTATCACCTCCATCTCTCCCTGCTCCTCCTCCCCTCCTAGGGCCGGATATGCCCCTGTTCTCTGGAACAATCTCCCAAACAATATAAGATCCATAGATGACCTCACCGCATTTGGTAAGCACCTCAAATCCCACCTGTTTACCCTACACTTTGGAAATGCACATGAGCACTCCCATACAGAACAGAACCAAGACACCCTAACAGTCAACCCAACACAACACTCACCTACCAAATGTCTTCCAGAGTAGCTCTAATTTACCTAAACATAATCCAACATCTACAGACCCAGTATGTATATAGTTAATTAGTTAATTGTTTTTATACAAATGTATATAGTTACCTGTTTAATGTAAATGAATATGTACCGTAACTGTACAATTCAAAGTTTGTGTTCTCTGTAAACCGCATTTGATCTCCTGGAAAATGCGGTATAAAAATTTCCAATAAATAAATAAAGGGGAGACCATGTGACGCATGAGCGAGTAAGAGGCTTCTCTGCTCGCTCTGGGGCTGCCCCACTATTATATTGATTTTTTCAAGAGCATTCCCCAACGAAAGATACTTCAAAGAGTACGATTAGTAAGGTGTATGCCTCTGGAGGTGGTTGCTGCAAAATCTACTTAAAACATGCCTCTCACAGCACGAAAAGAGCTTGAGAAAGCTCCGAAGATTGGGGCCTCCTCTGCTGGGAAGCAGACATCCAGCATGGCGCAGCTGCGGTCCCCAGGTGAGAAGCGTATGGAATCAGGGTCGGAGGAGCTAGCACGGGAAGTGGCAAAGCTCTTGGAGCCGAAGTTCGACCTGATTCTCACTAAGTTAGAGACGGTGGGAGAGACATTGACGGAGTTTGGCCAGCGAGTGGATGAGTTAGAACACCGCGTGTCAGCACTGGAAGATACAGAGGGGAGTCAAGCTCAGGAGCAGGCCACGCTGCAAAAAGTAGTTGAGGCGCTCCGAGATAAAGTAGATGACTTGGAAAATCGATCTCGAAGGAACAATCTGAGATTAGTAGGAGTTCCGGAGTCCAACACTGACGCTATGCTCCTGCCCATTGTGGAAACATGGCTACCACGGGAGCTGGGACTTGAGGACCTAGTGGGCAAAGTGAAAGTGGAGCGGGTGCATCGCATTGGGCCTAAGTCAGAGAATAATCAGCGGCCCAGAGTGATTATAGCACGTATATTGAACTTCCAACATAAATGGCGGCTGCTGCAGGCATATCGGAAAAAGCGGGCCTTGATGATGGACAATCATAAGGTACTTCTATTTCGGGACTACTCCGCCGCTGTTGCAGCGAAGCGGAAGGAATTTTCGCCGATTTGCTCTGCCTTATTTCAAAAGCAACTCCGCTTCACCTTGGCGTTCCCGGCAACGCTCCGCGTGCAGCATGAAGGAAAAATCATGTGCTGACAACAGCAGCAGCGGCGCGGATGTTTATGGAGGAACTGGAGAAGACGGGGCCGGAGACTTGAAGAGGTGAATGCCAGGCCACGGGCAAAGAAAAAGACACCAGTAACTAGCAGAAGGGCCAGGAACTGGAGAGGCCTTTAAAAGGAAGTCTGGAGATAGTGGGTTATGTTATAATGTCTTACACGATACTTAAGATGCAGCAGGATATTGCATGAGGCCATAAGAGTTTGTTTTAGAGTTATTGCTGTGGGATTATTGGGTCTCTGCAGGGGAGTGAATGTGGACTCTGAGCCACGTATAGCTAATAGTGAGAGTGCTTTGCAATTTGCAATATGCTGTTATTGTTTAAACGCATAGATATTTTTTAGGGGCATGGCCCAAGTTTATTGTTTATTGTATAGGTACGGCCATGGCCTATAACGATTGGGGGTGGTTTCATTGATGCAACAACACGGGTAATGGGGGATGGTGAATGTCTTACAATGGTGGGAGGGGCGGGCCAGCCCTGCAGCGCACGGCGGTGGGATCCGAGCCTGGCGCAGGAAGCCGGGAGTCGAATGGATAGCGATTTTAAGAGGGAAGGGGGGAATATGAGACAGGGGAGTGGGGCGCAGGGGGGAAGATGAGAAGGGGAGGAGGACATGGGGGGAGGCATGCAGGGGGGTTGGTGGGGAGAATGGGTGGAGGTTGCCTGTAGAAGGGATAGAGCTGTACAGGGGATGGAGGGAGGGGGGAAAGGGTGGGGAGGACATGGGAGGGATGTGGGAGAGTACACATTAAATAGAAGGGGGTCTTGGCAGGGGAGAACTCTTGGGAAGACCAGAGAGAGGTTGGGGCTGGGAGCTGAGGCTGGGCGGCTCACAGTCCAGCGATTTGAGTTATGGGCTGCGATGGGTTCTGAGAGGAGGGATGAAGGCTGATGGGGGCTGAACTGAGATTTATCTCATGGAATGTTGGGGGGCCTGGGTACACCAATAAAACGTACTAAAGTGTTGCAGGTCCTAAAGAAGCAGGGAACGCACGTGGCATTTCTACAAGAGACGCATCTTAGTGAGAGAGAGCATGCCAAACTTAAAAGAACTTGGGTGGGGCAAGTACATGCGGCAGCAGAGGCAGGGGGAAGGAAAATGGCATTGCGATTCTGTTCCACAGGCAACTGAAAGTGGAGGTTGTCAGGGAGGATGGTGACCCCATGGGGAGATACATATGGGTGCATGTACGGATCAATGGAGAAGAAATGATATTGGGGAATGTGTATGCCCCTAATGTATATAACCATGGGTTCTTTAAGTCCCTGGGGCGGAAGTTGGGTAGTATACCTAGAATACCAACAGTCTTAGCTGGGGACTTTAACTGTCCGCATGATCCCTTGTTGGACAAATCGGCTGCGCCTCCAGGAGCGGGGGGCTGGACTTCACATGGTATATCATACCTATGTCAGATGGGGGGGCTACTAGATGTGTGGAGAACATTACATGGGGGGAGCGAGACTACACCCATCTGTCTAGAGCCCATCGCACTTGGTCTAGGATTGATTATATATTGGTAACTCAAGCGGATTTTGGCAGAGTTAGTAGCGCAAAGATTGGTCCAATACAGGTTTCTGACCATGCGATGGTGAGTATTAGTTGGAAAGGGCGTCATCCACTAGGTGGCAGATGGTCATTTCCCCGGCAGTTATGGCAAAGGAGGGAGTTTCAAGAATTTGTACGAGCAAAATGGAGAGAGTTCCTTGCAGATAATGAGGGCAGTGTGTCCTCAGAGGTCATTCTATGGGAAGCGGGGAAAGTGGTAGTTAGGGGACACATTATTGCTTACGTGGCTAAGGAACGGAAGAGAGTAAACAACGTGTTGGTGAGGCTGGCGCAAGAGCTCCAGGAGGAAAAAAGAGAGTCATTGCGGAAGCCGAATGGCGGGGCATTGCGGAGATATCTGGAGGCTCAAAGGCAATTGAACAATTATTTGCACGAAAAGCGATATTTGATATGCAGTATTATCGACACCAGTTTTTTAGGTTCGGGAACAGGTCAGGGACACTACTAGCCTGGCTGGTCCAGGATTGGAAGGGCACTAATCTGGTGACTGTGATAAAGGACAGTAAGGGAGTTAAACTTACGGAGCCGAAAGACATAGCGAGGGAGTTTATGCGCTTTTACAGTGCACTCTATACGCCAGAGCGAGAGGACAGAGAGCAGGAATGAAGCTTTTTAGATGGTGTGTCTCTCAGGCAGGTGACGACACAAGAAAGAGAGGCTCTGAATAAACCTATATCGGGGGCAGAGATTCAGTCAATTATTAAAGCAGGGAAGGTACATAAGACGCCGGGTCCGGGGGGATTGAACGATAAAATAGATTGGGCTCTGTTTTTTTAAGATCCTCTGACTGCTGCAGTTCCTACTTATCCTTCTCCTGGTTTTATTCGTTTGTGATAGTGTTAGATATTTGTATTGTGTTTTGTATAAAGTTGTCGAAAGTTGAAGAGTGACTGGTATAAGTTAGCTGATTGGTACCTGGTTTTGAAAGCTGCTGACATCAGACGCTAATGTGAAGCGTTGTTTGAGGAGGCATTTTGTGCCTAAAATGAAATGATTATTTATCTTGGTTAATTTTGGTTCCTGATGAAGCCTGGTGGCGAAACGGAGGCTTTCGTTGGACATTTGACGGCGGCTTATGGAGCAGTTTTGCCGAAAGATTCGTTGACTCTTTGCTTCTTAGCAGATAAGTAACAGATTATGCCTTGTATAATGGTGATTGCTGAATGTTAGTCTTAAGACTTTTGTCTTATTTTTCAGTGAACTCTCATGGACATCATGCTTGGATATACTTTCACCTAAAGATCTGCATAATCTTTTCTGTTCCCTCTGCTTAATAGAGATATGGACACTTTGCAGTAATGCGTATATTGTTTGTGATGTGTTATGCGATTTATGGTTTTGGGTATGTTGTGTAAGTGTTGTATGAATTCCTATATGAAGTTATAGATAGGGTAAGTTATTTATTTATAGTGCTGAATGAAATATTCGGATAAAGTATTTAAGAAGTTTATTGAGGTGAAGGACCTATGATGTAAGTGTCCACCATTTCCCTATGGTGATGAATTTCACCAGATGGAGGGTGTATGATTCCTGAGGTCCGGTGAGAACCCATTGTTACTATTTTGATTGGTGGTTTGGAATTTATGGAAACTTTTTTATAGTTAGTTTATATATTGGTAGTTTACTGAGAGGTGTTGATTTATATTTCAATAGTTAGAAGGACATGTGGGATCGAGTGAGGATTTCTTGAGGAGGGGTGTGACAACGGCATGTTTGAAGTCATCGGGGACAGTAGCAGTGGAGAGTGAAAGGTTGAGGATGTGAGAGATGGAGGGGGACAATGGTGAGGGAGATGGAGTGTAGGAGATGGGTGGGGATGGGGTCGGATGAACAGGTGGTAGGTTTGGAGGAGGTAAGAAGGAGTGTGGTTTCTTCTTCAGAGATTGGGGGGAAGGAAGAGAGGGTAGCAGAGGGAGTATGGATGGGGAAGAAATGGGGAGGAGGAGGTGGATGAGGGGGTGGGGAATTGGAGGGTAATCTTGTGGATCTTGTCGTGGAAGTAGTTGGCTAGGGTTTGGGCAGAAAGGGAGAGCGGGACCGGGGGGTGTGGGATGTTGAGGAGAGAATTGAGGGTATTAAAGAGACGGCGAGGATCGGAGGCAAGGGAGTTGGTCAGATGGATGTAGTAGTCTTGTTTGGCAAGTGCTAGGGCTGACTGGAAGGAGCCAAGCATGAATTTGAAGTGTAGAAGGTCCTCCGGGGAACTGGATTTGGACCAAGCACGTTTGGCAGAGCGGGTGCAGATGCGTAGGTAGCGGGCAGTGGGCAAAAGCCAGGGTTGGGGAGTAGATCATTTGACAGGATGTGGGGTGGGAGGGGCAAGAGTGTCAAGAGCTGAGGATAGTGTAGCATTGCAAGAAGATAGTGTCTCGTCGATGGACTTGGAGGATATAATGGAGGAAAGAGATGGAGAAATGGTGGAGGAGAGGGTCAGGGGATCAATATTATGAAGGTTACTAAATAGGTCAGAGGAGACAGGACGAGGTTGAGATGGTGGAAGCTGAAGAGTAAATGTTAGAAGGTGATGGTCAGATGAGGGAAGGATTGAGTTGCGGAAGTTTGAGAGAGCGGAATTAGAGAAGAGTATTAGGTCAAGGCAGTGGCCGTGTAGGTGGGTGGGGGCAGTGGAGCAAAGTTGGAGTTCAAACGAGGAGGTAAGAGTGAGGAACTTTAAGGTATGAGGGTCAGAGGGGTTGTTTACGTGAATGTTGAAGTCGCCAAGGATAAGAGTGGGAGAGGAGGGATCTATAAAGGCGGAAAGCCATGAGTCGAAGTCCGTGAGGAAGGTTGATTTGGATTTGTCAGGAGGGCGATAAATAACAGCTACTCGGAGGGGAAGTGGTGTGAGGAGGCTAATGGAATGGACTTCAAAAGAGAGGGGGGAGTGTGATTGAGGTAGCAGGAGGGGTTGGAATTGGCAGGAGGGAGAAAGTAGGAGGTCAACACCAGCACCGCGACCAGAAGATCGAGGTGTATGGGAGAACTGGTAGCCCCCATAGCAGAGAGAAGCAATGGATACGGTGTCGTCTGGGGGGAGCCAGGTCTCAGTCAGGGCAAGAAGGTGCAGGGCATTGGAGATAAAGAGATCGTGAATAAAGGAGGTTTTTTAGTGACTGAGCATGCGTTTCATAGGGCACATGAAAACGGGAGAGTGGAGGGGGGAAGGAGAGGGATATGGATAAGGTTGGATAAGTTACGAGAGGATTTCTTATCAGAGTAATGTGAGGGTCTATTTCTAGAGTAGTGCAGAGATTTAGAGGGAACAGGGTGCAGGTGGGAATGTCTGGGTGTGTGTGCCCCCAAGAGGGAAATGGGGGAGGGGAAGTGAGGGGTGAATGAGGGGTGATATTGATGGTATCAGGTAGGTTATGTGAGGATTCCTTTTTGGAAATGGGGTTGGAGTTGATATCTCTGGAAGAGTGATTAGGGGATGATTGAGGGAGGGCGGAAGAGGGGAGGAGCGGGATGTGGATGAGATTAGATAAGGTACGTGAGGAACTCTTTTTGGGGTGAGAAAGAAATCAAGGGGGGCCAGCGTTGGGGTTGATATTACCCGATGAGAGAAGGAGAAGGAGTAATAGAGAGCGTGGTAAAGCGGAGATAGTACGGCGGAAGCGAGGGTGGGGTTGCCTTAAAGAGAGGGGGGCTGGCTGGATGCAGGGGATGGTGTGAAGAAGGTTCAGAGCAGATGCTAGGCTAGAGGACAGAATGGAGGGAGAAGTGAGGAAGGTAGGGGGGTGGGGGGAGAAGAGGGAGGGTGTTGGTAGGAAGGGAGACAATTGGGGAGGATGAGGAAGAGAAGGATAATGAGATGTGGGGCCATGGCAGAGGGCAACAAGTTCTGTGCAAAACAGTGGGTAGTAGGTTCTAAGCAGACAATGGGTAGCCAAGTTCTATGCAAACAGTGGGTAGTGAGTTCTATGCAAACAATGGGTAGCAAGTTTAGTGCAGGCAGTGGGTAGCAAGTTCTGTGCAGGCAGTGGGTAGGAGGTTCTATGCACGCAGTGGGAAGGAAGACCAGATTGGCTTTGGGGAGCCGATCAGGGAGGAGCGTTCCTCTGCTCGATTCCCTGACGCTGATCCTAAGTAAGGTTGTGGTTATGCTGGCATTGGGTCCAGGTTGGCTGCCGGTTAGGGCAGAAGGGGGTTGCAGCCCTCTGCACTTTTACTGCCGCCAGTCAGGGCTCAGGGGTGGTGGAATGAGCAATCGGGGCTGTTAGCTGGCAGGGCGCCCTGCGCCACGGTCCCACACCTAAGGGCCACGCCAAAGAGCCCTCTGGCGAGGCCCTCAGGCACGGGCACGCTAGGCGCGGGCACGCCAGGTGGTGAAGGGAATGAATGGGGAGGCACAGGTTCCGATTGGCCTCGTCGGAGGGGAGCGGGGAGGAGCTTACCTGCCCGCTCTCCCTCGATGCCAGCGATCAGGTGCTGGGTCCAGGCAGGAGAGGCAGTTTCCCGCTGGCGGAATCCTTTTAACTTGCTTTTTTCATTTTATTTATTCATTTCTTACTTGCTTTTTTTTTATTAATGGCTTGCAACATCTATTTATTTAAGCTTACTTATTTTCAGGGTTTTATTCTGTTTTGATGGTTCACGTTTTCATCCAAATTATTTTATTACCCTCATTGAGAAGGGCATACTATGTACAGTGGTTCTCTAGATTGGCCACTGTTGGAAACAGGATACTGGGCTTGATGGACCTTAGTCGGACCCAGTATGGCAAATCTTATGTTCTTATGTTCTCTATTTATGTCTTTTATGGCAAAGAAAATGATGGCCATACACTATTTTTACCATAATCAATTTATTTTATTTATGCTCATTTGTATTTCTTTTAACATTATTTATTTAATTTTCAATATGTTTATCTCTGTATTCTATTTATATATTGCAATTTCTATACAGCGAGTGGAGATCCATGGCAGCTACACTTGTTTCATCAGTGTGAGTTCATTTAAACAGGACGACCTTAGAGCTTGGTGACACCTCTGACCCATATTTTTACTTTTTTGAAAAAAAAAATTGTAGCAATGTACTCACACAAGATGAATTAATAAATGATAGGTTTTAATTTATGAAGTTATGTTCTTTTGGAGCAATTTTAAGTTATATAAAAAATAAAAGAAACCCTCTTCTTCATGTCCTTGTAATTGGCGCCAAAACAGTATAAAGTATACCAGCGTAGAGAAGACCGTTTTTCACACTGGACGTTTGCCAGATCAAAGAGGCTGCTGTTACTACACTGAAGTAACTTGTTCCACTACACTGTCCCTGATGTTAGTAGTTTTTCTTCGATTGATTTTTTTTAGTATATTTTGAATGGTTCTTTTAAAACATGGTAAAAAAAGTCAGCTCCATATAAGAAGTTGTATTTAACATTTATAAGATCGATACAAGTTTGTGTTTCATTTTGAACTGGATCCTAAACAAAAGTTTGTCGGACTGGCCCCTGATTTATATATTCTGTGCTCAGAATATGCTGTTTCTGTTTTTAAAAATGGGTGATCAATTTATTAATTTTAACTTCAATCAATCAATGTGTGCCTTTGAGTCAGTCCTGACTCCTGGTGACCCAGAAGCTCCTGGGTTTTCTTGGCAGTGTCACTGGAAGTAGATTGCCAGGCCTTTCTTTTGAGGCAATGGAGGGTTAAGTGACTCCCCCAAGGCCACAAGGAGTGCTAGTGGGAATTGAACCCTGGTTGCTTGGTTACCAAGCCAGTGTTCAAACCACCAGGCTACTCCTCCACTCCCAATTTTAACTTATTAATTTTAAATTATTATTTATAAAATGTTATAACTCTAACTATTCCCTATTTTTTGGCATTCACGATATGGCCATTTTCATATTACCTGTTAGCTGTATATATTTTTAAAGTCTTAATGGTTTTAGAAAGGCAGTTGTACTTGATGGTTTCAAACATTTTTGTATCAATATTTATTTTATTTATTTAACAATTTTTCTATACCTCCTTTTCATTCAATCAAGGCGGTTTACAATAAACTTTAACTTATACAAAGAAACTTGCAAATATCAATGGTAACATCATAACTTCAAAAATTTGGATAGACTCTTGTAACATCAACTAAACTATATACATCTTAACGAGGGTAATGGGATGTTTAAATGGTGTAGGTGTCATGGCTTGTGTAAATCGGCTTGTGGAGCGATTGGGGTGATTGGTAGTTTTCGTTGAATTGTTCAATGAATAGGGTGGTTTTGAGCAACTTCCAGAATTCTTTTATATCTGTTGATCTTAGATTATCTGGGAGGATATTCCAAATAGCAGGGGCAACAAGAGAGAAGGCTTGCATGGATGTGGATTTGTTGGTTCTTGTGAATAGACTGGGTGTTGGTATGTTGTTTTTGGTGCTGTTTCTGTCTGGTCTTTTGCTTGCTTTGGTTCTGATGAGTTCCTGTAGTATTCCTGCTGACATATTGTTTTTAATTTTGAAGATGGTGAGCGCTGATTTATATTTTGCCCGTGAAGAGATTGGTAGCCAGTGCAGATCATGTAGTATTGGAGTTAAATGATCTTGTATTGAAGCACTAGCAATAATGCGGGCAGCGGTGTTCTGGACTATTTGTAAGGGATGGGTGGTTTGTTTAGGTAGACCTTGGAAAAGGATATTACAGTAGTCCAGCACAGGTGTAATGATGGCCTGGCATACTGTGCAGAAATGTTCTTTATTGAGGAGAGGTTTTAGTCTCCGGAGCATTGCGAGTTTGAAGAAGGCTGATTTGGATATCTTGTTGATAAGTGGATGGAGGGTAAGTTGCTTGTCTAGGATCACTCCAAGATATAAGTATTGCTCCTGCTCCATTTGGGCTATTTTGATTACTTATGTTACTGTTTCCTATATAAGGTTGTGTACAATGTATCCCTTATCTGCTCTTCCTATTTTCAATTTATATATCTGCTTAAAAGCAGATTTTGTCTCTATTATAATACCTACTTTTATAAACTGGCAGAGTCCATTAATGGTTGGTTTCAGGTTTATTATTTTTATTAGTATGTTAGAAGGTATGGTTATATTTATGTCTAGTGTCTGTCATTTTTAATACCATATTTATTATTATTATTATTATTATTTTATTATGATCCTATCCCACTTTAATTGGAGTGTGTTATAATTTATTGGTTCAAGATGGCACTTGCTTTTTATTTTGGGAGTTTTAAATGTTTTTAACTGTTTTATTGTCCTATTTCTTAATGGTTTTTATGGTATATCTTAATCATCATAATTTACATATTTATGTTCTTCATAGTGCCTATCTAACCCCTGATGAAGGCAGTGCTGAAACACGACCATATCGGGTTAAACTCCATGTTCTCCAGGATTGAGAATTATGTAATAAAGGACTCTTATCATATTAATACCATGCTCTGGACTGGTTTCTGCTTTTGCTGCCCTCCAGAGGTTGCTGCCCTAGGCGACCGCCTAGCTTGCCTAGTGGTTGGGCTGGCCCTGATTGCCAGTAACTAGATAGTGCTCGCACTGGCTGCTGATTCCAAGTATTCAGCGCTGGGTATCATCCGGATACCGGTGCTGAATCTCCAGGTTATATTTAGCCACGGCAGCCAGCATGTAAGAAAACATTGACTACCACCACTAAATATATCAGCCAGTGAGAAATGACAATGATAGAGTCATTATCTACAGCCAAAGAAGAAGATAAATTCACAGAAATTGGCATAAAAAATAAAATAGCATCCGCATAGATGTGGTATTCAACTCCCAGAAGAGTCAAACGTTTGCACAATGGTCTAAGACAAAACTTTTTTTTTTTAGTGCCATCAAGTCAGTGTTGACTCATAGTGACCCAGCTACCTCTGGGTTTTCTTGGCAATGTATCACTGGAAGCAGATTGCCAGCCTTTTCTTCTGAGGCAATGGAGGGTAAAGTGACTTGCCCAAGTTCACAAGGTGTGCCAGTGGGAATTAAACCATTGATTTTCTGGGTACAAGGCAGTTGCTCTAACCACTAGGCTACTCCTCCACTCAAGACAAAACATTAATGAGGCGATATTGAGCCCCCAGCAGTTAGGGCTTTGTATAAATGTCATCTGCCACAGGCAAAAGCAATGTGGACATTCAGTGGCAGTATGTGGATAGCGGCGTTATTCCACTGCTATCCAGATAGCTTAACTGGATGCACTTAGGGCAGCTTTCTTTGCTCTCTTAAGTTACCTGAATGGTTATCTAGAGAGTGGTACTGAAAATCATCACTGTTTGGATAGCTGAAGGCTCCACCCCTAGATCTGCCACTATGCATCTAGTACCAGTCTATGAAGATATTCAGTGTCAGTATGCGGATAATGCCGCTGAATATCTCCCTCAGCAGATTTACGTGGGTAGCAGGTGCTGCCAGGGCTGTACCAAGCCATAAATGTGCACATCTGGCACGCTCCCTCCCCCTTCCTCCCCAGTCATTTGTCATTTGTCCCTTGCATCTCCCCTTCTTGACCCCATATCCAGCCGGCTCCCCTGCACAGCCTTCCCTTGCCCCGCCAATGCTTTTAGTGTTGCCTTGGCAGCTCGGTAGTGGTGGCTGAAGTGTTATCCAATTGAAAAAAAAATGCAGGCCTTTCTGACTCTACGCTTGCATGCAGCTCTGATCCCTCCCCCCTCTGACATGAACATATGTCAGAGGAGGGAGGGATCAGGCCAACATGCAAGCATGGAGTCGGAAAGGCCCACAGGTTGGTTTTTTTTTTCAATTGGATAACACTTCAGCCACCACTACCGAGCTGCCAAGGCAACACTAAAAGCCTCAGCGGCAGGGCAAGAGTAGACAATGTGGGGGGGGGGGAGGGAGAGGCCGAGTCCGGCAGCCCTAAATCTTTGCACCCCGTGCAGCTGCACCACTCGCAGAGAGCTAGGTATGGCATTGGGTGCTGCTAACAAGAGAAATACTTTTAAATATCAGTAACTAAATAATAAAACAGACAAAAAGGAAGCTTCTGGTATCCCCATAGTTAATGACATCCAATTTGTAATATCAGCATTAAACTGGGCCCACAGGGTTAGGATAAAGCCTTTTGAATATTGGGCACAATAGGTCTAGAATGATTTTTTCAATGAGTGGGAACAGTAAGGAGCTTCTTAAAATCCACTGCTTCCCATACAAGTAAAAAATCAGCAGTTACCTAAGGCCAAGGCTGCGCATCTATTCGTGAATTAATATTGCCTAAAATTATAAATCCATTTACATCAGTGCTTCTCAACTAGTCCTCGGACACACCTAGCTAATCACGTTTTCAGGATAACCAGAACAAATCTGCATGAGAGAGATTTGCATGCACTGCCTCAGTTATATGTAAATCCCTGTCATGCGACAAGAATGAATTCATATGCATTTAGGCTAGCACATCTTAGTAACTAGACTCCATAGAGCTAAGCAAGATGCAAGCAGGGGAAGATAAACTGAAAGGAGGGGATGGGGAAGAGAGAGAGCAAAAGAAGTGGTGGCTTCAAGTAAGAAGAGAGAAACAGGAGGGGGTTGAGGGCAAGCAGAAAGAGTAAAAGGAGAAGTCTGGGCTGAGTCAAAGGAGGAAGAGGCTGGGAACAGATGGGGAAAGAGCAAGAGGAGAAGGGCAGCTGGGCTAGCAAGGGGGAAATAAAGGAGAGGGCTGGAGGCTGAGGGCAAGGGGGAAAGAGGAAGAGGAAAAGAGGGCAGGAGGGATGAGCAAGAGAAGCAGTGGTGGCTTGAGGGTTTCTGTGACCCTAGGCAGATCCTTCATGCTCCCCCCAAAGATTGTGCCTCTGTCCAACTACCATGCCACCCCCTCCCCCTCCCCCTCTCCTCCTTCCCTCCTCCTCCTTGCGCTGATGCAGGGGTGGCTGAACAGTCGTTTCAGCACTGCGTCAGACCTTAAAATGCCCACATGCATGCGAGCTCATGACCTGCCGCGCCTGCCCCCCTCTGATGCAACATTTTTGGAGTGGCAGTCAGGAGCAGCAGGCCGGAACTGCATGCAGGCACAAGGGCGTTTTAAAGCCCACCACTTCTTTATTGAGGCCACCAGGGGCAACAGTTCCTGCTTTAAAAATCCTCCACTGTTCCCATCGCTGCTGAGGAAGATCTCCACCACAAGGGGAAGGCTTAACCACTTCTAGCACAAAAAAATGTAAATCGGCAAAAATATGTAAAAAATCTTGACAATGTTCCATGAGTGATACCTCCAGTTTACCAGTGGAGATACAACTGCAGTGTTCAATCATACAAGTCTTTAAAGAAATAATGTTTTGCCGATGTAACAGTTGCCTTTTCTTAGCACTGCACATCACACAAGTGATATGTCATTCTAACCCTACCAACCATCCCATCAGTTTTCCTCTAGTGCCTGCTTTGGTGCTTTCTTGGTGCCTTGAGTCTTCATTCCACCATTGCTTGGACTGCTTTACCCTTTTTGCCATGCCTTGGGATCTTATTCCCTATAAGGTAAAGAGAAAAAATTATTTCTGTGCCTCCTAGCCACTAAATTACCTGTCCTACAAGATCACATTTCCTCCTAGGTGAACAAATTTTGTGCACTCAATTACATCAGGATACCTTGGATATTGATATCACTTGTATGCAGACCTGCTAATTGAACCCCAATGGCCAAATCTTTGGAGGATAGCCCCCCACCAACTGACCACCAGTGCTTATCGTTTCATTCTCATTATCTGTGTGCTCCAACCAGTGTTGGTACTGCTTTGCTCTTCTCACAATGCTTTAGGTTCCTCCAGCCAAAGTTGGTACCACTTTCCACCCCCATCAATTTGTGGTCTCCATACCAATGTTGGTGCCATTTATCCCTCTCACAATGCCTTTTGAGTCTCTCTCACTGTCTTTTTTTTTTTTAATGATTTTGGGCCCAATTTTCAAAAGGCATTTACACAGTTTACAGCCCAGTAAACCAACTAAATGCTTTAGATGAGAATATTCAACAGCACTTACATGAGCAGGGCCATTGACTATCCCCTTCTAAGCCCGCTACGTGCCCCAGTACTAACCAGTTAGCATTGGAGTGTGTTGGAGGTATTCCAGAGCCGGAGACTATCGCTAACTGGGCAGCAGCAATATTGCATGCTGCCCGGTTAGCGATCTGCGCCTTAAAGATAGGCGAGGAAACCCCTCACCTATATTTAAGGCGCAGGAGCTAACCGGGAAGCATCCAATATCGCTGCTGTCCAGTTAGCCCCAGTGGCTTCCTGTCTCTGTGGCAATCACCAGACATTCAATGCCATTGCCACAGCACTGAATATCTGGGTTAGAGGTCAGCGGGGAGGGCTAAGCGCTGACAAGGTGCATAACCCTTCCAAAATCCGGATGACTTAAGATTGGGCCCTTCACATCTTTCAATCCTATTGTCCCAGGAACTGTGCTTTGATCTGATCAGCTTCTTTGTGATAGAGGAACAGTACAGGAAAACCTATTGGTTGCAGTCCCATCTTACATTCAAAGTAGAGGCACCGAGTCCTTTCATGTGATCTTTCTGGTGGTGTGACAGAAAGTAAACTCCTAGGGCTTGATAGTCAAAGGTATTTACACAGTTTACAGACCTGTAAACCATGTAAATGCCGCTGAACAGGATATTCAATAGCACTAATAGAGTTAGTGTCGCTGAATATCCCCAGCTAACGCCACCATATTTATTTATTTATTTAACATTTCTTCTATACCGCACTCTTACCATCAGCGCGGTTTACATCGAACATAACATATACATACAGGAAACTGCAGTGTATTTTACATTTAACAGGGGTTGAAACTTAGAAGAACAGGGGTAAACTATTTACAATTATTCACATAGTCGAAACTCTCTGGTTATGTAGATGGTGGGTGTTTTTGCTTGTGAAATATCTAAACTGGAAAGTAACTTGAAAATAGGTAGTGCTTGAGTTTTTTTCTGAATTGGGTTAAGCTAGTTATAGCTCTAAGGTCTGGAGGGAGGGCGTTCCATGTTTTTGGGGCATATATGCTGAAGGCTCTTTTCGATGTTGCTTTTGTGCATCTCGCTATCTCTTTTGGGACCATTAGAGTGTTTATTGCTGCAGATCTCCTGATTCTATTGGGGGGTGGAGTGCGTATTAGTTCAGTGATGGATGTGGGTGACTGGGTGTTCAATACTTTGAAAGTTGTGATTATGCTCTTATATTGTATTCTGGCGTTGATCGGTAACCAGCACTGTTCCCTCTAAGCTGTGCACGTGTGCGCGCGCACACACCTCGCCGAGCGAGCGCACATACTTTACAACAGAGCGCACAAACATTACGGTTCTGATTCTGATAGAAAACAACACAGATGTCTTAAAATTTAAAAGTTGTTGTGTATTTACGGTTTTCACAAGTTCTACAATATTTTCTAGTGCAAAGTATATAACTCTGAGTGTCGTTATGTGGCGCACAAAAATGTAACCTTCCTTCAGAAGCTGCACAGCTGATATTTTATGTGCACACAGTCTACAGAAAATTAGAGGGAACATTGGTAACCAGTGTAGTCTTTTGAGGATTGGTGTGATGTGGTCTGTCTTCGATATTCCTTTGAGTACTCTGGCAGCTGTATTCATTGCCAGTTGGAGAGGGTTTAAGGTTGCTTGTGGGAGTCCATGTAGAATTGCATTTGAGAAATCGAGGTGTGGCATCACCAGGGCATGGTAGATGGTTCTGAAGTTCGTGGGTTCAAGTAATGGTCGTAAATGACGGAGTGTTCGTATTTTGTGGTATATCAATTTTGTTGTATTCTTTATGTGTGTTTTCATGTCTAAGTGATGGTCAAGGGTGATGCCTAGGTATCGAATAGTGGGTTTAACTGTCAGTTCTGTGTCCTTTATCTTTAATGTGGCTGGGGGTATGAAGTTCTTGTTCTTCATGATAAACATTACGTCGGTCTTGTTGTGGTTGATTCGTAAGTTCTGTGTGATGAGCCACTCTTCAACTGCCTTGAAGCATCTCACCAGGGGGGAAAGATCGGGTTGGTTGATAGCGAATGGCATATACAGGAGAATGTCGTCTCCATATGCCCCGATGCTAACCGCTTAGCACTGGGGCATGTCGTGGGCGGCAACAGTTGCTAACCAGGTAGAGGCGATATTGCACCGCTACCCAGTTAGCGACCTGTGGGTAAAGCTAGGTGCAGCAAAAACTGGCCTAACTTTACCTGTAGGAGCTAACTGGGTAGTGGTACAATATCACTGCTACCTGGTTAGGTTCTGCGACTGCGAAGACTGTGCGGCGTCGCACTCTGGATATTCAATATCAGGGCGGCATATGATCCCGGCATTGAATATCCAGGTTTAAAGTTCAGTGCTGACGGCTAAGTGCTGTATTCACACCTAGCCATTGGCACTGAATATTGGGACCTTACTGTCAAATTCTCCCTGAGAAACCAATCTGTGGTAATACTTAGACTCCTTCATGCATCCAACAAACAGGCTCATTTTCTTATAAACTGTGATTCTGATCTACCTCTGTTGGTGCATCTTTGCCCTACAATCAGAGGAACTGTGATCCTACTGCCAAGGAAGGTGCTGCCTTACTCACGCCACTGCCTTGGAGTGTCTCAGCCTATCTTGCTTAGGTGCTGGCCTTCTTCAGGTATTTTAGGGTCTTCTAGCCAATCTGAATGTTGTGTCAGTCCTCTTTGGGTGTTCTGGGGCTTATCAACCAATCTTGGCTTTCTGTTGGTCCTCTTTGGGTGTTTTGGAGTCTTCAAGCAGCCTTGGTATTGCTTTGGCCCTCTTAAAATGTTTTGGGGCCTTCCAGCCTATCTTGCTTCTGGTTGGATGCTGTATTCTACTGTATTTTCAGTTTTTGATTATCATGCCTCACCAACAGTTCGAGGCAGGTTGCAGTAAAACTTCATAATAATACAATTCATTTCCCTCCCAGTCCAATAGATAAATAGTCATCCTTCACACCTCATCCCACACCTCATAAAATAAAATATAAATTTTCTTTCCAACCTCAAACTACTGAATCATACCTCAATGTACCTCATGGTTCTCTTTGGGTGTTCTGGAACCTCCAGGTAATTTAGGTGCTGTGTTGGCCCTCTTCTGGTGTTCTGGAGCATTCCAGCCAATCTGGGTGCTATGTTAGCAATCTTGCAGTGTTTTGGACTTTTCCAGCCAATGCTTCTGCTGTTTTAACCCACTCCTTATGACTTTGGGGCCTTCATGGCAGTAGATCCTCTGTTTGTTATTCAAATTCCACAAGGTCTTATCCATGAAGTTCATAAGTGCATCATGTTCCCCTAACCCAGAGGGCTCTTCATTGCGGATTCGGATGTTGGGACAAAAACCTCAGCACCAGAAATTTGACTTGGCGACAGCTTGACTTTCCTTACCCTGTTCCTAATGCTTAGGCTCTTCCAGTTAATGTAGCTTCTACTTTAACTCATTTCTGCCTTGGGGCTGTCTAGACAGTGTTGCTGCCACTTGGCACATCTCTCAATGCCTTGGAATCTTTCTGCTGTTGTTGGTGCCTTTTTAGCTCTCTCCGAGTGCCTTTTTGTGGTCCCCCCCCCCCCCCCCCCCAATGTCAGTGCTGCTTTGCCCCTCTTTCAGTACCTTGTGATCTTCATTCTGCTTTTTGTGCCGTTTTGTCCTTCTGATAGTGGCTTGGAGTCTTCAGGCCACTGTTAAGTGTCCTTTGGTGCTCTTTTCGTACCTTGAAGTCTTCATGTCACTCTTGACGTCTTGTAATGCAGTTGCAAATTTTAAGCAAGTTTAATTGAAAATGGATTTTTTTTTTGTAACATCAAGTCAGTGCTGACACCTGGTGACCCAGCTGTCTCTGGGCTTTCTTGGCAATGCATCACCAGAAGTAGATTACCAGGGCTTTTCTTCCAAGGTAATGGAAGGTAAAGTGACTTGCCCAAGCTCAGAAGGAGAGCCAGTGGGAATTGAACCCTTGATCTCCTGAGTACCAGGCAGTTGCTCTAACCACTAGGTTACTCTTGGATAGGAAAGCCTAATGTTATATTACAAAATTGCCTCTATGACTTTAATGGAAAATAGCGCGGTATATAAGAAAATGTAAATAAATAAATAAATAAAATAAATGGGAACAAATAAAACAAAGGTTATAACTTATTCAGCAGCTGAAAACAAACTAAATGATGATCGAAATGAACTAAAGGTTTTTGCCATGCACTTCCCTAAAAATTTATATTTGGTCCTTAATATCCTTTAGAATAGAAAGGCAGGGATCAGAATATAAAATAATTCTGCTTTAAATAGGTCTTATTTGGTCTTCTAAATATATTGGGAGGTTTGCTTTCTGTCTGTTTTATTTTTTATCTGATTTAACAAATGGATAAATATCCATTGAGCAATGAGATAGAGGTGTAGCACCTTTTGCTGCCAATTTTGGTACAAATTTTGAAGGTCCATTGCAATTAGGAAATATATGGAAAGATTTTGAACTAGCTATAGATCTGCATAAACATTTGTGCAAAAAACCATGCAAGTACATATTCAAAGAAAATTACACTTTTAGAGGGTAATTTTATAAGTGTGTGTCATTTTAGACAACCAGAAAGAACCCATCCTGAGCCTATTTTATAAAGAAAAGTGGGTGCCTACTTTTCTATAGGGGTGTTAGTACAAAAATCTAGGCACCTGCATTTACACCTCCCCTTGAGATGTGAGGAGTAGCCCCAGTAACCAGTTGAATGCTTCTAGTATGGCGTTCTTTGGTTAAACACAGAAACATAACAGCAGTAAAAGACCCGTGGCCTATCCAGTCTGCCCTTCCATGCCAACTACTATAATCCCTCTTTTTCCTTTGGAGATCTTCTGTGTTGGTCCCATGCTTCCTTGAATTCAGAGACTGTCCTTGTCTCTACCACTTCCATTGGGAGACTATTCTACGCATCAACCACTCTTTCTGTAAAGAAATATTTCCACATATTACTCCTGAGTCTATCCCCTTTCATCCTCATCTTATGTCCCCTCGTAGCGAAGCAGGCTTTCAATAAAAAAAAGCTCTCTCTTGTGCATTTAAGAACCATAAAGGGGATGCATTCTGAGGTCTTTTTCCCCCTTACTCATTATTTTGATTTATTGGGTTAAAGTATGATTGGGTAAAATGTAACTTCACTGTTTAGGAAGAAAGATGATTTGATGTCACTAAAATCCATCTTTGTGTACTGGTTCTGTGGAACTACAGTGAAACCATTTTTTACAACATACTTAACTATAATGTAACTCAATACTATACCAAACATCCTTTCTCTTCCTTTCTTTGATACAATTACTACAAGATAAGGAACTATTTACAAAGAGTATCTCAACAGAACCACCCTTTATCTCTAATGTACATAACATTCTAATGTAGCTCATGCTGTAAATAGACCACAATGAATCAACGCCTACTTACACACACACACACAATGTATAACACTGCATGATAACACAAATGTCAATATAATTTGTTTGGTTGCTGTGTACACCGCCTTGATTAAATGAGAAGGTGGGATATAAGTCCTGTTAAATAAATAAATAATACTAGTGAATGAGCCCACTCACACTTCCATATGGACTAGGGTGGGAGTGTAGTTTTCTCACAGCTTAGCAGAACACACTCGTAATGCATTATCCATGAAATTACCTTTCCCTTTCTTTTCCTTCACTTCATCATATCATCATCTAATGTGACATGCTTTTGAGTGCCAACCCATTCACCAATTTATTTACCTTAGTGGGATACCTGTTGAGATAGCAGCCCACTTTTATACCATGTCACCTCACCCATGGGATACCTGTAAAGGTGACACCTACGTTGAAATCAAAAATCCTATCAAAATTAACCTAGAAAGGTAGTTAGTTGAAATTAATTTTTTTGGGGGGATAGGGTAGCTAAACTAAATACAATACTCATTCTTAGAACAAATTATAACAAGGCATAAGCAGATATATAATCAAACTAACAAAAACTAAGTTTGGAACCTTTTGTTCTTTTATGTATTTTTTATTTTTCTAGCAAGGATGTTATTTATTTTATACTTTTTTAATGGCAGTCTTTTTTCAAATGTTTTGTAATTTTTATGAAACTGTTTGGTATTTTCATTATCACCATTACTACCTTATTCTAGCAAACAGCAACTTTTTCTTTTGTACTGTTAACGCCACAGCACTTCCTCAGTCACACTGCTGCTTACTGCAGCTCTTCTGATCATATAATCTGTAGCTGGATCCAGAAAAGTAGAAGCAAGTTCATCCCTCGATGACAAGTAGCTGCATTGATAAGCTACCTATAATGTATCTCACTAACAACTTGCCAAAAAAAAAGCAACAAAACTGAGAAAAATTACATCAGTTACAAGTTTACAAAAAGAGAAAAAGCAAGTGGAAAAAGGAAGAATCATAAACACAAGCAGTTTTACAGCACATCCAGCCTTATACATGAATTCTTACATGCCATTCTGGCACAACTAGATAGTGCCAAGGGGGAGTGAGAGTGTTCCGCCCACCTTTATGGATAGCTGCTGATATTCAGCCAATAATATTAGCTAAGTGGTTCACAAGATCTGCTCTCTACTTATATTCAGTGTTGCAGATTCTACAGAGAGCGGCACTAAACATATGTAAAATTTTTAAATGCTGCAACTAGCTTTTTTAAAAAATGCTGACCGTGGAATTTAAATATTGGCTCATAGATTCCTAAATTTGACCGAAAAGTGGCTCTCAAATAGCTTCCTAACAGGTTGTCATGCATCCCGGTCTCCTTTCAGTACTGGGCTCAATGTGATTATTTTTAAGTTGCTGAAGTTGTCAAATATTGTTCTTTTGGAAAAACTGCTAAGTCCTGAGCTTGGATGATTCATCTAGCACAGTGATTTTCATGCTGACAGATATGGGGCTATTGATTCCATATTGTTCCACTTGTAAGTAGAGCTTCTCCTAGGACAAGCAGGATGAGTCAGCCACACTAGGTGACGTCATCCGATGGCGCCGAGACAGAAGTATTCTCTAAAGCTCAGAAGGGCTTCGCCCTTCTGAGCATGAGCCCCCAGGTCCCACCTCCAGTTCCGCCCCTAGCCAGCCACTTTTTTCTCTTCCGCCTTGCCAGCAAGACATACTCTCCTACTCTCCTGAAACCTACACTAGAATTCTGCAAAAAAAAAAAGAAAGAAAGAAAGAAAAGAAGAAAAATCTACATTCAAGATGCCTAAACCGGGGTTTAAAAAGTGCCCTGGCTGCTCCAGGAAAATGAATTCAACAGACTCACATGATTGTTGCCTGCGAGGCCTCAGAGTCTCCCACAAAGTTGAGCACTGTGCTCACTGCGCTAAGATGTCCCCTGTGCCCAAAAATCGCGGCGGCATGCCCTGCAAGAGCTCTTCCTGGGGAACAAGGACACAGGTATCTCTTCTGCCAACCACCCTGCCCTCCATGCTGCCCCTGCAGTCCTGCAAAGCCTCGCTCAGATGGCTTCCCCCACGGCTCCAGATGTGCCCTTGCAGGCCTCCATCCACAGCCGCTCTGCCTCCTGCCTTCCCGCTTCGGCGGCGCCTCCTCCTAGAGCAGCAGAGTCTTCTCCGGGTTCCCTAGTGCTCCCTGGATCATGAAGGGCTCCTTTGCCGGTGGCCATTTTGAATTCCTCCTCTGACTCCGCCCACTTCAGCGCCATTGGCCAGCGCCACAGCAACACTAATAGCAAGAGGCATGGCTCCAGGCACAGACACTCCCACCGGCAAGCCTCTCCGTCAGCACGGAGGCACCGCTCCAGCCCGCGCCAACATAGCAGAGGCTCAAGAAGGGCAGAAAGCAGCGCAGAAGACACAGCAGCACCAGCAGCAGCCTCAGCAACAGCCCACCCTACAAAAGACACCGACACAGACTGAGACACCGGTGCTACTATTCCTCCTCTAACAGCACCTCTCTTAACCACAGCATCAGCAGTTCCAGACTCCACAACAGGTATGTGCTCTGCTCAGACTGATATAGAGTCAGACCCTTCGCAGCAACTCCCAATGGATCCAGGACTACTGGGAACCTCCCTTTCTAAACTTCCTGAGAAGTTTGGGGGACAACATGACTCCGCGATCTCGGACCTCCCCTTGCAAAGAACGCCCGACATGACCGCACAGTTCACCAGCCTGCTCTCCAGTTTCTTCCAGCAGTGGATCCAGTCTCATGGGACACCACTTTCCAGCCCCGCTCCAGAACTCGTAGCCCTCAATCCTCGCCTGGAGGCCACCCCCGAGTCTGCCTTAGACTCTGCGGATACCCCCTGTGACGGGGAAGAGGCCACTGCCCCTGAATCCCCTGTTTCTGCCAAAAAGCCCCCAACTTCTGGACCGGACCTGGAACCATCTACTGTGGACCCTCCACCCAACAGCCCGGAGGACCTCACCTACCCCATATTCCTTCACAAGCTCTCAACTGCTATGGCCCTGACAGCTCCCTGCCACACCTCCGACTAGCGACCCGAGACCCAGGCAGCACTAAAATTTTTAGAGACTCCAGGGTCACCACACCTATATCTGTGCACCCCCTGCTACAGGAGAACCTCCTCAAACTTTGGCAGAACCCACCTCAGGACTGCCTACATCACAGAAACTGGACCTAAAATACCAAGTTCAACCCTTGCCAGGGTTTGACAAAACACAGCTCCCACACCACTCCATAGTGGTGGAGTCCACCCTCAAATGTTCCAAATCCATGCGGATACATTCCAACAACCCTCCAGGCAGAGACCTCAAACTCCTCAACAACGTTGGGAAAAAGGTATTTCAGGGTGCCATGCTATGTGCAACGGTGTCCGCCCACCAGCTCCAGCATGCTCTCTACCAAGACGTCCTCCTGGCACAGCTAAAAGCCAAAGCTATGCAAAATACCCAAGCCTCCAACAATGCCCCCCCCCCCGATAGACCTCCAGGAGTGCATAAAACACCCGGTCCGAGCAGCCTTCGATGCCTTCGATGCAGCTGCATGCACTGCAGGAACAGCTATATCAGCTCGTCGCCTCGCCTGGCTCCAAGCCTCTGGCCTGTGGGAGGACACCCACAATCGTATAGCAGACGCCCCCTGTGTCAGTGACTCGCTATTCGGCGACAAGGTGAACCACACTGTGACCACCATGAAGGACCACTGTACCACACTACAAACCCTCACAGACGAGGGTCTAGAGCAGACCAACCGCAAGGCCTCCTACTACCAGAAGCTTTACTCCTCCTCCAGACGGCAGTACAGCTCATACCGGAAGTGGCAGCAGCCACGGTACAAGCCACAATCTCAGCAAACCTCCTACCGCAATAAACCCCGCCAATGAGAGAGGAGACAGCAAAAGGCCCCTCAAACCGGATCAGTAATGACCAACCAGGCCTTTTGACATACAGATGAAAGTCAACTCCCCCCTCCCCCTCCACTGGGGGTCGGCTCACCACCTTCCTAGCAGTCTGGGAGTCGATCACAACAGACAAGTGGGTCCTGCAGATTATCAAGGAAGGATACCGGATCAGATTTCTCTCAACACCTTGCCTCCAAAGCAATAGAACCTGCACCGACGGAGGAGATGCACTCTGGCTTCTACTCCAGATACTTCATGGTTCCCAAGAAGACGGGAGGCCTCCACCCCATCCTCGACCTCCGCAACCTCAACAAATTCATTGTCAAGGAAAAGTTCCGAATGTACTCCCTCAGATCGATCCTCCCCCTCATCTAGCGGGGGGAATGACTGACATCCCTGGACTTAATGGATACCTATACACATGTCCCCATACACAGGGACCACCGAAAATACCTTTGCTTCCAAGTCATGGGGAGACACTTCCAATACAAGGTCCTCCCCTTCGGACTCTCAACTGCACCATGGGTGTTTACCAAATGTGTGGCTGTAGCAGCCGCACACCTCCGTAAACAGGGCATATGCATATTCCCATACCTCAATGACTGGCTGATCTCTGTGCCCTCATTACAGGAGGCCACATCAGTTACCCGCTGAACCATCTCCCTGTTATCATCTCTGGGCTTTCTAGTAAAACACCAGAAATCACACCTGCAGCCCTCCCAATGCCTCATATTCATCGGGGTGATCATAGGCACCACTGCCTTCAAAGCATTCCTTCCCCATCCCCGGAGGGACAGCGTCAGCCTGATTCAGCGCATCTCAGCGAATGGCCCAACAACTGCTCAAGCGCTGCTCCGCCTCCTGGGCCACATGGCTGCATTGACCCAGGTGATAACAAATGCGAAGCTTCACATGCGCTGCCTACAATGGCACCTGCGGTCACACTGGAAACAGCACTTGCAGCCCCTAAGCACCCACATTCACCTAAATGCAGCAGTAACAGCCTCTCTCCACTGGTGGACCCGCAAAAGGAACCTTACACGTGGTTACCCCCTGAGGCAACCCGTTCACCAATTAACCATCACCACCGACGCCTCACCCTCAGGCTGGGGGGGTGCACTGCCTCCACCTCTGCACTCAGGGAGCCTGGTTGGCAAGAGAACGGATGCTCCACATCAACCTCCTGGACCTCAGTGCCATTCAACATACCCTACAAGCCTTTCAGAACCTCATCTATGGGAAAGCAGTCCTCCTCCAGACGGACAACCAGGTGGCCATGTCGTCAAGCAGGGAGGAACCAACTCCCAATCTCTGCAGGGAAGCCCTCCAGATATGGATCTTTGCGCTACCTGAGCACTGCCTCATCCGGGCCTCCTATCTCGCAGAAATCCAAAACAAACTAGCAGACTGACTCAGCCGCCAGTTCAACCCCCACGAGTGGACCCTCAGTTGCCAGTTGACCCACACCCTCTTCCAGCCACAAGTTGACCTCTTTGCAACAGAGGAGAACACGAAGTGCAACACCTTCTGCTCAAAACACCCCTGCCACCTCAGCATCACATCGGATACATTTGACGTGTACTGGGGGGCAATGTTCCCTCTAAACTGCGCTGGGTCCACCGCCAACATTCCTGCCGGCAGGGGGGGGTGCAGTGTGATCGATCACTCTGCCCCTTCCCCCACCAGCGGGAATGCCGGCAGAGAACCCGGCGCACATGAAAGGGAACATTGCGAGGGTGCTGCAGCGTGTGTTAGTCTAACACACGCCGCAGCACCCTCGCAATGTTCCCTTTCATCTGTGTCGGGTCCTCCACTGGCATTCCCGCCAGTGGGGGGAGGGGCAGAGCAATCGATCACACAGCACACCCCCCCCCCGCCGGCAGGAATGTTGGCGGCGGACCCAGCGCAGCTTAGAGGGAACATTGCTGGGGGGACTGGTCACTATTATACACCTTCCCACCCTTCCTCTGATATCGCTGACCCTGCAGCACATCATCTTGGACAAAGCGCAAGCCATCCTCATCGTCCCCCACTGGCCATGCCAGGTGTGATTCCCATACCTCTGTCGCCTGGCACAAGAAGCACCGATACGCCTTCCCCTGGTGCTGGATATGATCTCCCAGGATGACAGCAACACCCTCCACCTCAATCTGTGAACCTTGTCCTTGACAGCATGGAGGCTGAGTTGGTTGGACTTACCCCTTCCCCCTCCCCCCCCCCCCCCCGAGGTCACACAAGTGGTACTCGTGGCCAGACGCCCCTCGACCAGGAAGTCCTATGGCCTAAAATGATGATGTTTCACCACCTAGTGCTCTGCTCAGCAGTTCAACCCCTTCTCCTGCCCCGTGCTGCAATACCTCACAGGACTTTCCCAGCAGGGCCTACAACCGCAATCTATCCAGGTCCATCTCGCCGCAATTGCAGCCTTCCACAACTGATGCAGCGACACCTCCATTGCAGCTCAGCCTATCGTCGCCCACTTCATGAAAGGTCTCCACAACCTTCATCCACCAATCAGAGACCCGGTGCCCCACTGGGACTTCAACACTGTCCTCAACCAGCTCGCACTGCCACCCTTCGAGCCCCTGCACTCAGCGGCCATGAAGCACGTCTCCTGGAAGACATTATTCCTGACCGCCATCATGTCAGCAATGAGGATCAGCGAACTACAAGCCCTGGTGGCTCACCTGCCCTACACCCAGCTCACCGAGGACAGAGCTTCTCTCTGAACCCACCCAATGTCCGTACCTAAGGTGGCATCGGCTTTCCATGTCAACCAGACCATTGAACTTCCTAGCTTCCATCCTGAGCCACACTCCTCCCCGGAGGAGCAAAGGATGCACACCCTAGACTGTGTCAGAGCCCTCCACATCTACCTCCTCCGGACTGCACCTCAATGATGAGGTACACGATTCTTTGTCTCCTATGACTAAAACAAACCGGGCCGGCCAGTCTCTAAGCAGACATTGTCCCGCTGGATCTCCTCCTGCATTGCCTTCTGCTTCGAGCAGGCGGGAGCAGGGGTGGCAACCCCAGTCAATGCTCACCAACTCCAGGCGATGGCCACCTCTGTCGCAAACCTGAGGTTGGTTCCAGTGGCAGACATCTGCAAAGCCGCCACCTAGTCATCCTTCCACACCTTTCAAAGGATTTACTGCCTCAACCTCGTCACCGGGGCTGACCTTGCCTTCGGCCAGGCAGTCCTATCCACAGCGGAGGCCCCCCCCCCCCGACTGTTGAACACTTCTACCTCAGCACCCTCTGTGGTCACCTACAATATCACCAGGACCGTGGCTGCAGTGGCTACTGCTGTTCCCACTGCTGCAGTTGTTGTTGTAGCATCCCACCGCTGTTAGATTGTTGCACACTGTTCTGTTGCACCTTGCGCGGTCGCGCCTTATGCCTCTGTCACACCTTGCATGGTGGCACCATTATGCCATTGTTGTACTGCACTGTTTTGTTACACTGCACTGTTTTCACACAGTTTGGTTACACTGCACTGTTTTCACACTGTTTTGCACAACTGTGGTAAATGTTGCACTGTGCCAGGGCTCCTTACCCCGCAATAAATACTCAGTTGTCTCACCTCAGAGTCAGTTGGTCTCTCTACTCCATTGACCGGACCCCTTCCACTGCAGCCCTGGTAGCTTGGGAGGCACCTATTGTGGCTGACTCATCCTGCTTGTCCTAGGAGAAAATGGGGTTACTTACCTGTAACTGGAGTTCTCCGTGGACAGCAGGATAAGTCAGCCACACATTCCCTCCCTCCTCCCCTACAGGGGCCGGTCTCCCTCGCGTCTTGCCCCTAGCAGTTAAGCTCAGCTAGTAACTCAGTGGCTGGCTAGGGGCGGACCTGGTGGTGGGACCTGGGGGCTCATGCTCAGAAGGGCAAAGCCCTTCTGAGCTTTAGAGAGTACTTCCATCTCAGCGCCATTGGATGACGCCACCTAGTGTGTCTGACATATCCTGCTGTCTACAGAGAACTCCAGTTACAGGTAAATAACCCTATTTTCTCTTATCTTCAGTGGTTTGTTTGTTTTGCTTTTGCTAATCCATTTCTGTCCTCTAAAAGATGATTCTGAGTTTGGTGGAAATCCTTGTGATCCTCTTTCCTGATCATGAGATGGTGTCTGGATGCCAACTACCCATGTTCCACCCCCAAGCCTATTCCTATGAAGGCAATGTCATCTTTGGTGGAATTGTTCCTGTCCATGAAAAATCTCTTACATCCTTATTAACATTCAGAAATCATCCCCCATATAGAGTCTGTGAAAAGTAAGTCTCTCTTTCTTTTTCTCTCTCTCAAATTGTTGTTGTTGTGGTTGTTTTGTTTTCTCTATATTGTAAGGTCTGCAGATTAATTATCTGGAAGAAGATGTCCACAGATACACATCTTCACTTCCATCACTTGCCAGGAATCAGCATTGACTTAATGGCACTTTAAAAAAAAAATCTGATGGTACTGCTCTTTCTGTTACCTGGAGTTCACTGGAGGTGGTGATTTAGGCTTCTCAACACCAGAGGGTCCACATAGAATTTGTAAAAATCACTAAGGGCAGTGTATACTAATGTGTGTCTCTGTGTTAGCACATGTTAATGCAGTAAATAGGACCCACTGCATTAAATGGGACCCGTGGTAAATAACGCATGTTAAGGCAGCTTAGCACATGGTAAGACAATTTATCTTTTTGTAAATCTAACCCTACAATAGGTTCCATTGGTGGGGGGAGGCAGATGCCTAGGGGCTCTGACTGCCTAATCACACTGAAATAAAGTCCCCAGTCCACTCTAGGGATTATTTTTCTTAAAAGCCCCTTCATTGAGGTACAAGAATAAATAAGGCATTTAGAAAATAAAAAACAAAAAGGCAAAAGTGGAAGAAAACATCCAGATACAGTTCACAAATATCAATAGTAGAACTTGGTTGGACCATATGATTGTGTCTTTTTGTGTGAATCTAGTGTTAGATATATGCAATATGGGTAAGGTAGGAAGGTACGGAGAGGGGGGAGAGAGTGAGATTTCTGGAGATGCAGTGATTAGTAATCTGCCAGACTGGCAAAATAGAGATCAAGGGGTAGATCAGATGGGTGGAGCTTTACAATCAGGTGATGGCCAGACTGTATGACTTATTAGCACCCATATGGAGATTACTTGTTATCTCATAGATGGTGGTCATCCCCATGATATATGGAGGATCTTAGGTCACTGCTGCAAGGAGTGCCACGGGAATCTGTACTAGCTTCCTATTGGTTCAATCTGTAGTTGTTACCTCTTTGTCCAGCACTGTGACATACAGGGCTCTATTTTTATATTTATTCAGATGACATTATTTCACGTACTAATATTGCCAACAGGGGCAGCTCAAGGGGGTGCGGGGCCATGTGTGGAGACTCTTGCAGGGCCTCATTTGCATAAATATTAGCATGATGTTAACATGCCTCTTAATGAGTGTCTGGATAAAGAAAGACTACCAGATATCTACATTACTATACTCCAGTGCCAAACGCCAGGCAAATTAGGAAGTACTATAAATACTGCTCATTTAGAACCCATAGCAAACCCACTGTATCATAACAGTACTACCAGGACTCACAAAGCACCAAATCCTACCTATCAAAAGGCAACACTGAAAATATTAAAACAATACATCTCAGAGAATACCAACACATCTCCTACTGGGGAAAGAGAACAAGTGGCCCTATCAAATAGAAACTACATGAACAGAATATCTCAGCTCAGTTACACATGCAAAACACAGACCATCACCAAACAAAGAACAAGGGATCACAATTTAGAAATATGAGGACAATAATTAAACTGGGAATCCCAAAAGCCAAACTCGGAATGTACAACAACACTGCAAAAATAAAAATATAAATTAATTTCCTCTTGTGCTAAACAAAAATGCAAAGACGTTAGCAATACACATTTCCCAGAGCTGACATATTCCAGGTAATAAATTCAAAACAAACAAGTATTTTTCTACCTTTTGTTGTCTGGGCATTTTATTTTTTATTTGCAATTGCTCCAGTCACTTTCGTCTGGTTTCTTCTGTCTTCTGCTAATTCTACATTGTCTGCTGTCCATTTGTCCTCTCTTCTAGATTTTTTTCCATTTTCTCTTCTGCATCTGCTTTAACATACTGATCCTTTCCCCTTTTGCTCTTTCCTCCATTTCTTTCTTTATTCCTTTTTCATCTACTCAAATTTTACCCCTCCATCTTCAATCCCCACTTACTCTCCCAATACCCAACCACTCATAGATTTTTCTTCCCTCCCACACAAAATACCTTTTCCCCCTCCATCCTCATTCCCCCAGCCCCATCCCCTTCTAGTCCTCCCCCAACATCAGCTCTCTTCTAGTTCCAGCCCCATCTAGCATCCGCTCCCTTCTAGTTCCATTCTCCTCTCCACATCAGTCCATTTCCAGTCCTAGCCCCCCAATCAGCTCATTTCCAGTTCAAGCTCCCCCCATCAGCCCATTTGCAATACTAGCCCCCCCATCAGCCATTTCCAATCCTATTCCAGCCCTACATCAGCCTATGTCCAGTCCAAGCTCCCCCACACTCAGCCCATTTCCAGTCCTAGCCCCCCATCAGCCCATTTCCAAGTCCTAGCCCCCCCTGCACTCAGCCCATTTTCAATCTTAGGCCCCCCTCACTCAGCCTATTTCCAATCCTATCCCCCCCAAAAGCCCATTTCCAGTCCTAGCCCTCCCCATCAGTTCATTTGCAGTTCTAACCCCCCATCAGCCAATTTCCGGTACAAGCGCCCCCATCAGTCCATTTCCAATCCTAGCTCCCCTCACTCAGCCCATTTCAAATCTTAGCGCCCCCCCCCCCCTCAGCCTGTTTCCAATCTGAGGACCCCCAGCCCTTTTCAAGCCCTAACCCCCCCCCCCCCTCCCCAAAGAGCCCCGCGGCAGGCTTTAGACGCTCCAACTCACTTTCCTATAGCAGCTTCCGGCAGGCTCAGAAACACCTCCCTACAGCCGCCGAAGTGAAGAGCATTGTTTTTCTTCACTTCTGCAGCTGTGTTATAATGTAGGTCGCTGGCGCGCCGGAAGTCAAAGGACATTTCCTGTGTCTCGGCATTCAGCGCACCAGCAATCTACATTACAACACAACTGCCGAAGTGAAGAAAAACAACGCTATTCACTTTGGTGGCTGTAGGGAGGTTTTTCTGAGCCTGCTGGGAGCCCCTATAGAGAGGTGAGCCAGGAGCTGCCATAGAGAGGTGAGTCGGGAACCGAACATGTGCAGGATGTTGTTGGCGTGGGACCCCCTGAAGCGCAGGGCCCTGTGCAAACAACATTCTCGTACAATGGATGGGTCAGCCCTGATTGCCAAAGGTTATGAATGGTATAGCAGGGATAGCTCATCATCAGCCGACTCTGTTACAGACTTGGTTATGGTGCATGAAACTGAAATTAATTATTTCTAAATTGGCTCTGGCTAATGGATGCCAGAGGAGAGACAGCCTTGTTATCAGAGGGAGTAGGGCTTCTTAAGGGTCTATGTAGAAATTTGGGTGTATGGAAAGATTCACAGTTAAGCATTAGAGAACATATAACATGCGTGGTATGGGGCTCCTTTTTAGTTCTACAACAGAATTGCCAATTGCACCCCTACCTCTCAGAGGCTAATTTGGCTTCGGTGATGCAGGTTTTTCTATTCCTGCACCTAGACTATTGTAATGCTTCCTGATAAGTCTTCCAAAGAGGAATATCGCTGACCTACAATGGACTTGGAACACTGCAGCAAGGCTTAATAAGGGATTGCGAAGGTTTGACCATGGTTGCCTGTTCAGACCTGGATGTGCTGTAAGGTTCTTTTACTGGATTTTTGAGCCTTGCATGGGATGGCTGAGTTACCTATCCAGCAAATTAATACCCTATATTCCAAGTAGGATTCTGCATTCATAAGAGGGAGACCCTCTCAAAATTCCTGAATTGTGAGATATGAAGAAGAGTTATCATGCTAGATCCTTCTCAGTCAGGCACCTTTGATGTGCAACACACTCCTAGTGGGATTGAGACAGAAGAAGAATCTGAATGCATTTAGGCAGGCCCTTAAGACTCATTTGTTTCAGTGTGCATACGAGGGGGGTAGTTGGGGGCTGGTTAGGCTGGGGATTGTGGATTATTGGGGTTAGTACTGGATGGATTGGATGGTTGAGAGGAGGTGGGATGGTTGGTGAGGTGTGATTATTAATAATGTGATTGTTTTTGTTATACACCACATGGAGCAAATATTGGTTATACAGCTAAGAAATGTTAACTAATTAATTGCAAATAAACTTGTTAGAATGGCAGGATTCTCTGTGAATTCTCTGGCAATTCCATTTTCTCTTCACTGTGGTGGCATGAAACAGGTCCTTTTTGCCGATCTCCTCGCCGGATCTCTCTTCTGAGGTCCTTTGGTGCACACCCCCTCTTCTTCCTACTCTAGAAAACACTATAAACAGGTCATGCTTTCTGAAAATATCTCAAAATGTCTTTATTTGTGTTAAGTAAACTGTGTTGTTGTGCTCTGGACTCCTGGGACCTCATATTCAAAAAGCAATTATACATTTAGAGCAGTGCCAAACAGGTAAATGCTTTCTTAAAAACAAAATTGGGCAGCACTAGAGTATCTGAATGTACTTGAGGTACTCCTTGAAAAGGCATGAGCTAAATACAAACTCCAACTCCCCCAGGTCCAGAGTTTCATAGGTCCCCTCCAAAAACCCTGGAAGAATGTTTATGTTTATTAGACTAGATATACTGCCCTTCAATACAATAACAGAGCGGTGTATAATTACAATAAGTCAACAGCATGGCCGAGGGCTAGGGAAGAGGAAAGGAAATATAAATAGGACAGTAAGAAGTAAACCATACATACCAAACAAAAGAAACAGAGATAGTGAGGGCATGGGGGAAGGTCACACAGGAGGGGTAGGGAGGTCAAAGGCTGAGGAGAACAGGTGAGTCTTGAAGTGTGTTTTAAAGGGACGGGGGTTCTGTTCACGGTGGAGAGAAGAAGGGAGTGAGTTCCAAAGTGCAGGACCAATGACGAAAAAAGCAGAGGAACAAGTAGAGTGCAGGTGGGCTCGAGAGGGAGAGGAGAGATGAAGGCGGTTCACATGAATTGATCGGAGGGCACAACTGGGGATATACGATTGGATGAGGTCTGACAGATACTGAGGAGTGTGTGTGTAAAGGACCTAGTGGACAAGGGTAAGGAGCTTATAGCAGATATGGTGGTCAACAGGTAGCCAGTGAAGGTGCAAAAAGAGGGGAGTGACGTGATCAAAGCGGGTAGAGTGAGTGAGTAAATGGGCAGATGTTTCTGAATGCGTTGAAGTCTATAAAGCTGAGATTGAGGGATACTGGAAAGGACAGAATTACAGAAATCGAGGCAAGAAATAACAAGGGCAAGTACCAGGGTGGTGAGGGCTTGGGGAGTGAGGAAGGGGTGAACAGCTCGAATCTGACGTAGGTAGAAAAAGGAGGTTTTGGTGATGTGGGAAATGTGCTCATGGAAGGAGAGATTAGAGTCAAGAAGAACACCAAGGTAACAGACATGACACTAGTGGGATAGAGGATCCAGCGAAGGATGGGACTAGTTGTGGACAGGGGCTACTGTGGGGGAACCAAATAGCAACAGTTTTAGAGAGATTTAAGTGTAGACAGTTTGTGGAGAGCCAGTTGGCGACAGAGGGAAGACAAGAGTTGAGCGGGGAGAGATCAGGCTGAAGGGGAGAGGTGTGATGGAGAAGAAGAAGATTGTATGTGTAATAGAAAGCCATTATCCACGATTGCTGAATGAGAAGGGCCAGGGGTTCTAGGAAGATATTGAATAAAAGAGGCGTAAGGACAGAGCCTTGTGGAACACCACAGTAGAAAGGCACAGGGGCAGAGGAGGGGGTTGAAGAAGAGTGAGAAAGCACTGAATAGGACCGAGAGAAAAGATAGGAATGAAACCAGCGAAAGACAGTACCACAAAGGCCAGCATCATGAAGACGAGAGAAGAAGAGAGTGATCCACAAGGTCAAACACCACCAAAAGGTCAAGCGATACCGCCACCGAAATGTCACCTCGGTCATGTGCAACATGCAATTCATTTAGACAGGCAAGAAGATATGATAGAAGTCTATAAATTAATGAACAGAGTGGAACGGGTAAACGTAGATTGATTGTTTACGTTATCAGAATATAGAAAGACTAGGGGACATACAATGAAGCTACAGGGTAAACTATTTAAGACTAATAAAAGAAAATATTTTTTCACTCAACGTGTAATCAAACTCTGGAATTTGTTACCGGAGAATGTAGTAAAGGCTGTTAGTGTAGCTGGGTTTAAAAAAGGTTTGGACAAGTTCCTGGAGGAAAGGTCCATAAACCATTATTAAGAAGGGACCCAGGATATCAATGATTGACCCAGTACAAGCATTGTGGAACCTGTGTCTTTTGGGGAAACTGCTAGGTACGTATGACCTAGATTGGCCACTGTTGGAAACAGGACACTGGGCTTGATGGACCTTGGTCTGACCCAGTATGGCATATCTTATATTCTTATAAGTACCGTCTCCACACTGTGACCCGGACGAAAGCCCATCTGTCGATCCACCTACTAAAAGTGATGGGTCTCTTATCCCAGCAACCACCATTACATCATCTTAGGCACACAAACACTAACGGCTTCCTTGTAAAATACAGTGTCATGCTAGCTTTCTGTCTACTGAGCATAGCTCAGGAGAACAGCATTAGAAAAGATCTCAGCAGGAACAGTATCTTCCAAGAAAGTCAGAATATGATGGTAAACAAAGTCCATCTAATCTCTCCATTGTCCTTACCTATTATGATACTACAGATTCTACTTGAACCCTGACCTTCATCATATCAAGGGCCTTCTTCAATTCTATTTTTTCCCTTAGCAACTGTACCAACTGTACCGACAGCTCTAACCTTAAAAAAGCCTTTCTTATGTTGCTCTTGATTCTACTTGCAACCAACTTCATGTCATGTCCCCTTGTTCTAGAACTTCCTTTCTACAATATCGATGATAGTACATTAATATTTCAACAGTATGACGAGAGAAAGCTGAAAGGTGTGTACAGAAAAAAATAAAGATCAATATTCAAAAGCACTTATCCAGATAGAGACAGCCATAATTCAATTAAGTGCCTTGTCAGTGAATTTTCAGTGACACTATCCAAATAATGCCACTGAAGTCTTGTAGAGCACTATCTAGATTGTGCTCAGGCAGAACAAAGACGGAACATGGACGTTCCACCTAACACTACAGATTGTCAGCGATATTCAATCCTATCTGTATAGCTATGTGCATAAAATTAGGCTAGGAAAATGGTTCTCCGAACTTAAATCATATAGCTATCAAGAGAACATAGAACTAGAGGCGGTCACCACTGCATTCCTATATTCAGCACTGGTGCTTCTCTAGATACTAGTGCTGAATATACATAATACATTTCAATGCCATGGCTGGCTTTTACTATTGTTGTGAACATTACTGGCACTCTTGCATTTTAGGTATGTTGTGTACAATATCTTGAGAAAAAATTAGAAATATTGCAAATGTATGTCAACATAATATTTTAATAGTATGTTCAAAGGTATACAACAGAACAAAGATGTCTGTGCAACTGAGACATAGTAATTTATGAGAAAAAGAAATATGACCTAGACATGATTAATGGCACTCTTCTCTAATATTTGGTTGCACAGCCCTTGGCTGTGATGACAGCCTCCAAATGTTTCTTGTAGCCATCTTTAAGTTTCATACATCTGTCTGCTGGTAGTTTTGCTCACTCTTCAACTGCGATGTGTTCCATCTCATTAATGTTTCCAGGATTCCTTTTCCAATGGCAGATTTCAGCTCTTTCCAAAGATTCTCAATTGGATTGCTGGCCAGTTTAAAACAGTCCTTTTTTCATTTTTAACCATTCTTTTATACTTCTGGATGTATGTTTTGGGTCATAGTCCTGCTGGAGAACCCATGACCTTTGACCCAGACCTAGCTTTCTGATACTAGGTAGCACATTTCACTCCAACATACCTTGGTAGTCCTCTGACTTCATAATTCCTTTAATCCGATCCAGGCCTCTAGTTCGCTGTATTGCTGGTCTGCATTGCCAAACAGTTCAAGTTTGGTTGCATCTCCCAGAAGGATTATGGTTTCTCAAAGTAAGTTTTGGCAAAATGTCTTTGAGCAATGAGTTCTTCCTTGGCCTTCACCCATGAAATCCTTCTTTGTTTGGTGCATGGCATATCGTACAGGTTGAAACCATCACTCCAGATTGCTCTAAGTCAGCCTTAAGCACTTTGGATGTTGTACGTGGTGTTTTTCCAACAGTTCACACTAACTTTTGAAGACTTCTTGGATTAATTCTCCTCTTCCCACCACATCCTGGGAGGTTCTTAACAGTTCCATAAGCTGAAAACTTCTTAACATTGAAAACTGTAGACACAGGAATCCCAAGGTTTTTGCAGATGGCCTTCTACCCCTTTGAAGTTTGATGTTTGCTGATAATGGCTTTTCTGATTGTCTCAGGCAGCTCTCTTGTCTTCACCATTGTGAAAATGGAAAAGGGAGTGAATGTGGCCATTTTAAACATTAGAGCCATCATTCATTGGTTGATTAAAGTAATGTGAATACTGACAATTGATCACAGGTGTGCAGGACTGGCCCAAGGATTTATGCCTAGAGCCGGCCCTGCACCCCCCTAGCTGTTGTGCCACCCCTCAGCTGTCACCGATTCCATCTCGGGAGGGAGAGATGAACAGTAACAGCATTTCTAAAAGCAGGGCAAAAAGCATTGCTTTTGGAAATACAGCCACTGCCGCTGCCCACCTCCTCCTCCTGAGATGAAATCAGTGACAGCTGTGAGAGTGGCAGCTGGAGCGGTGCAGCACGGCCGGTTATGTGTGCTGCTGCCACCTCCACCAGGGCCGGCCAACCTAGGCGGCTGCCTAGATTGTCTAGTGGCCAATCCAGCCCTGCAGGTGCATCTAATTTTACTGCAATGGGAATGTGTCTCTTCTGTTCAAACATGTCACGGCAATGTCCCAGTTTTGATTTTTTTATGTGTCACATATGCATGCATATATAGTCCAAAGCCATTTTACTGGCCACTGAACAAGACTTTTGAATATTGAGCCAATTATTCTTAAACTTAGTGACAACTGAAGAAACCTTAAAACAAAAATATATCCTATGGGGTAATTTTATAAAGGCTTTTTCACACATTTATGCAGTATATGTGTTTAAAATGCCGCTTATAAAATGACCACCCAATAAAAGGAAGTGCAGTGACAAAACTATGCAAAAACATGGATCACGGACACCGATAATGTCCTCCTCAGTCAACTCAAACCAGAAGGCTTCGCTCTGTTCCATTGTACAAGAAATAACCGGAGAGGTGGTGGAGTATTGCTGCTTACTAAAGAACTTCTCCACTTCCGTCCCCTCGTATCCGAGAGCACCAAAGAAATGGATGCCATCACCATTACAAACAATCAACTGACCATCTTCCTCTGCTACAGATCTCCCAACCAATCATCTAAAGACCTATCCGGCATAATAGAAAACATACTAAATAACTTTGAAACTAACAAGGACCTGCTCATCTTAGGGGACTTCAATCTCCCCTTGATGTAACCCAACATATTGACACCTTCCTTGCTGCCAAGACATCATTGGACCTCCAGCAAAACATAGCATCCCCTATACATAACAAGGGAAGCGCCTTGGATCTAATTTTCACCCCTATACATCCAAATCACACCAGTCCCATACACTCATTACAAACATCTAAAATGTCCTGGTCCAACCACAGCCTCATTACCTTCTCCCTACCCCTAAGTAGCCTAGTGGTTAGAGCACTGGCTTGGTAACCAAGCAACCAGAGTTCAATTCCCACTAGCACTCCTTGTGGCCTTGGGCAAGTCACTGAACCCTCCATTGCCTCGGAAGAAAGGCCTGACAATCTACTTCCGGTGACACTGCCAAGAAAACCCAGGAGTTTCTGGGTCGCCAGGAGTCAGGACTGACTCAAAGGCACACATTGCATTTTTTACCCCTTAAATACATAATACCTCAGCCAGCACAACAATGATTCCCAAGACAATTCAGACAATTCAACATAGACACCTTCCTAGACGACATCATACCAGACCTTCAGATGGATATAATTGACCCAACTACACTCACAGAAAACTGGAACAACATACTCAGAAAGGCAGCTGACAACCACCTGATCAACATGATGCATGCAGAAACCAATGCACCCTCAAAACCCCCTGGTACACCCCCACCCTGAGGAAACTAAAAACCAAGCTAAGGCGATTAGAAAGAAAGTGGTGAAAAACTGCACAGAATGATGACCTCAACTACCTAACACAACTTCAGAACTACCACACAGCCACAGATAAAGCCAAACAGGACTACCATACAAAGCTCATATCGACCTCCATCAATCGGCCAAGAGAACTATTTGACATTGTCAGACATCTTACAGAATCACCCACAAACCACTCCCTAACCATCATCATCAACCATCAACAATTAGCTGCACATTACAGACAGCTCCAACCCCTCCTGGCCCACCCCCCACCCTCTACCTCTATTGCACTCCAACCCCTCCCCACCCGCTAGACCATCTTCCACACTATCACCAGTAAGGACATCGAGAAGATACTGACATCACTCAACACCTCTACCTCCCCTCTCGACCCGTGCCCACCCAACTGGATTAAAGCAGCTAAAATAGATCCCAGTCCAATCCTTGCCAAAATTACTCATGAATCCCTACAGCAGGGAACAATGCCAATATCCCTCAAACTGTCATCCATCCACCCCACCTTAAAGAAACCTAACCTTAATCCCAAGGACCCAGCATCCATTGCCAGTCTTCCATTCCTGACAAAAATTATTGAGAAAGCTGTACAACTTCAGCTACAGGACCACATTGATGGGAACCCCCTCCTGGACCCCCAACAGCATGGTTTCCACCCATTGCATGGAGCTGAAACTTTGATGACCTCTCTTTTCAACACACTAACACAAAACATCCAAGACTAGTCCCAAGCATTCCTTCTGATATTCTTGGACATCTCCCCAGCCTTCGACACAGTCAACCACAACATTCTCCTACAACACCTGCAATCATATGGCATACAAGATACAGTCCTAAAATGGTTTCAGTCTTACCTCTCCGACAGGCAACAACAAATCAAACTGGGAACAAATGTCTCCAAACTATATCAACAAACACAAGGCGTACCCCAAGGATCCACTATATCCACCAACCTATATCTCAAACCCCTCTGTACAATCATCAAAGAGCACAACGTCAACTTCTTCATATACGCAGGTGACGTTATACTATACTGTCCACTCCACACAAAGCAGCCTTCATACAGACAGATACAGGAATGTTTCTCAGATGTCCCCCACTGGTTCACAGCAAACAATCTCTTAATCAATTACAAGAAGACAGAAGCACTATTTATTACCAAAAACTCATCATTCATCCCACCATCCACGATAACACAAGACAACTTACAGATAAAAGTCCTCCCAAAGCTAAAATACCTCAGAATCATTATTGATCAACCGTTAACCTTCAAGGAACAGATAACAGCAACAGCCAAAACAATACTTTTCAAGACAAGAACCCTACAGCAACTATGCCCTCCCCCACATAAACTACTGCAACATAATCTATCAGGGCCTACCACAAACCACCTTCCTCCCACTTCAAACTGCCCTACACATTGCTGCTTGAATAATCCAGGGAGCTTCTAAAAGCAAACACATCACCTCTATCCTCAAACAGCTCCATTGGTTATCCCTCCCCAGCAGAATAAAATACAAATCTCTACTCCTAACTCACAAAGCACTACACTCCCACCTAGCCACACACCTACAGTCCCTATTACAGTTACTCATACCAGACAGACCTAGAAGATCATCCGCATTAAATATGCTTTCCTACCATACTCAAAGAAAGTCCAGCCAACAAACCTGCCATCATGCATTCAAATTCTTTACACCATCCCTCTGGAACATCTTACCAGACACAATAAGAAACATCAATGATCTTTCCACTTTCCGTAAACACATCAAAACCCTCCTGTTTACGGAACACTATATACCACCCAACTCCTCCCCTGACAACATCCCACCCAATAATCATAGAGACAAAATTAGCTCATGTAAATAGTTAATTGATACCCCATGTACATAGTTTGCTGCTTATACACAGTTCTCTGATGTTATTATATGTTATATGTAAATGAGTTTGTTTCACTGTAAACCACTTTGACCCGGTGAAAAGCGCTATATAAGTCTAGCTAAATAAATAAATAAATTTATGATGGCTTGGGTGTAGGCATGTTTGGGGTAGATTCTGAGCACAGCTCAGCAGAGTAGTGATTTTTGTGCATTCTATTTAGAATAAGTGCTTTTCCTATAATTATTGTAGGTCCTAGTTTTTTTTATTTACTTTATTAATTTTATTTTCTATTTTATTGAATATTTTTACTTAATTTGAACTTATGCACCAGTCTGTATATAAAACAAAAACAAAGGGTGATATATCAATTGCAATAAATGATAACGATAATAATATGTTTCACGCATACATTTACACCAGATCCCGAGTTGGTGTAATATAATTTAAGTTAATTTATTTTAAAAAGGCATTTGTAGCCCCTTCTACCGAAACACTGGAACATAAGAACATAAGATATGGAATACTGGGTCAGACCAAAGTCCATCAAGCCCAGTATCCTGTTTCCAACAGTGGCCAATCTAGGTCACAAGTACCTAACAGTTTCCCCAGAAGACACAGGTTCCACAATGCTTGTAAAGGGTCCCCTTTAATAATAGTTTATGGACCTTTCCTCCAGGAATTTGTCCAAAACATTTTTAAATCCAGCTACACTAAAAACGTTTTCTACATCCTCCAATAACGAATTCCAGAGTTTGATTATGTGCTGAGTGAAAAAATATTTACACTTATTAGTCTTATATGGGTTATACTTTAGCTTTATTGTATGTCCCCTAGCCTTTCTACTTTTTGATGGTGTAAACAATCAATCCATGTTTACCCGTTCCGCTCCTTTCGCTAATTTATGGACCTCTATCATATCTCCCCTCAACCATCTCTTTTCTAGGTTGAAGAGCCCTAACCTTTTTAGCCTCTCTTCATAGGGGTATCCTTCCATCCCCTTTACCATTTTGGTGGCTCTTCTCTGTATCTTTTCTAATTCTGCTATATCCTTTTTTAAGACACAGCGACCAGATCACACAATATTCAAGGTGCGGTCACAACATAGAATGATACAGAGGCATTATAATGTCTTGTTTTATTCTCTTTTCCTTTCCTTATGATTCATAGTGTTCTATTTGCTTTCTTGGCTGCCACTGTACACTGGGTAGAGAGTTTCAACATGTTATCTATGATAATGCCTAAATTGTTTTCCTGGGTGGTGGTTCCTAATGTGGAATCTTGCATCTTGTAATCATAGTTTGGATTGTTCTTTCCTTAGTGCATAACTTTGTGCTTGTTCACATTAAATTTCATCTGCCATTTGAACATCCAGCCTTCCAATTTATTAAGGTCCTCTTAACAATTTTTCACAATCCTCTTGGGTTTTAACAACTTTGAATAATTTTGTGTCATCTGCAAAAATGATTACCTCACTCTTTATTCCCATTTCCGGTTCATTTACGTATATGTTAAAAAGCAGCGGACCCAGCACAGATTCCTGGGGTACTCCAGTATTAACCTTTCTCCATTGGGAAATTGGCCATTTAGCCCTACCCTCTGCTTTCTATCTTTTAACCAGTTCCTGATCCAAAATAGTACACTGCCTCCTATACCATGACTTTCTAATTTTGCCAAGAGTCTGTCATGAGGAACCTTGTCAAAGGCTTTCTGAAAACCAAGATACACTACATCGACTGACACGCCTTTGTCTACCTGTTTATTTATACATTCAAAAAAATATAACAGATTAGTAAGGTAAGACCTTCCCTGGCTAAAGCCATGTTGACTGTCTCCCATTAATCTATGACTGACTACTTGTTCAGAAATTTTGTTCTTAATAATGGTTTCTACCATTTTTCCCGGTACTGTCATCAAGCTCACCACTCTGTAGTTTCCTGGTTCACCCCTGGAACCTTTTTTAAAAATTGGTATTACATTGGCCTTCCTTCAGTCTTCAGGTATTACTGATGATTTTAATGATAGTTCACAGATTAGTAATAGTAGGTCTGTAATCTCATATTTCAGTTCTTTCAACACCCTTGGATGTTTACCATCCAGTCCAGGTGATTTGCTACACTTCAATTTATCAAATAGTTGTAATACATCTTCCTGGTTTATTGATATTTCTTTCAATTCTTCTGCTGCATCAGCTTTAAATACCATATCAGGCATTGGTAACTTCCCTATATCTTCTTCAGTAAAGACTGAAGCAAAGAATTCATTCAGTCTCTGCTATGGCCTTGACTTCTCTTAGTGCCCCTTTTACTCCTCTATCATCCAAGGCAGATTGCATAAAAGTACAAGTAGGGTTGACAGCAATAGCCAAATAATTAAAGAAAAAAAACTTACTAATAAGAATGTAACTAACTAATCCACATATAATATTTTACATTAATCCTCATTAATTTAAAACACAGTTCACTAACCCTATTGAGAAAAAAGCTATAGGAGAGCATATTCAGCAGCAGCTAGGCAAATTTAAAAGCCTAGCTGCCACTGCTTTAATTAAAAGCAGATATTTAGGGGTAGAAGATATCTGGTTTCAGCCACTGAATATCCGGGCTGGCGGTCACTGACACCATTATCTGGTTAGTGTCAGTATTTAGCAGCTAACCGGATAGAACAAAGCGGTTAGTTAGGATAAGTTATTCACTGGTCCTAACTTAAACTGCTTAAGCTATCCAGTTAGCACCACTAACCAGACAGCAGCTGTTACTACCCCCGCTCTGCTTACAGACCACCCCTGTTTTAACCGGGTGTTTTTTCAGCAGACTGTGGGGATACTCAATGGCACTAACCGGTTATTGTCGCTGAATATCATGGTGACTGCATTTTAGTTGGTTAGTAGGTCTGCTAACCAGTTTAAACATTTTGAATATGACTCCCCACACACATTTTTACTCTTTCTTGAACATTTTATGATTTCTTTTATGTTGCAGCATTCTAATGGGGCCATTCCTGTTAGTCTTTTTACTAGTCATAGCTAAAATACAAGATTTCTAAATGTAGCACCAACATCAAACTCCCTTGGTTAGTGGCATAAGAACATAAGAACATAAGATATGCCATACTGGGTCAGATCAAGGTTCATCAAGCCCAGTATCCTGTTTCCAACAGTGGCCACGTTGAGTGAAAAAATATTTTCTTTTATTAGTCTTAAATAGTTTACCCTGTAGCTTCATTGCATGTCCCCTAGTCTTTCTATATTCTGATAACGTAAACAATCGATCTACATTTACCCGTTCCACTCCGTTCATTAATTTATAGACTTCTATGAAATCTCCCCTCAGCCGTCTCTTTTCCAGGTTAAAGAGCCCTAACCTTTTTAGCTTTTCTTCATAGGAGTATCCTTCCATCCCCTTTACCATTTTGGTGGCTCTTCTCTGAACCTTTTCTAATAACGCTATATCCTTTTTAAGATACGGCGACCAGAATTGCACACAATATTCAAGGTGCGGTCTCACCATGGAACGGTATAGAGGCATTATAATATCTTTTGTTTTATTTTCCATTCCTTTCCTTATGATACCTAGCATTCTATTTGCTCTCTTGGCCGCCGCTGCACACTGGGCCGAGGGTTTTAACATGTTATCCACAATGACGCCTAAATCTTTTTCCTGGGTGGTGGTTCCTAATGTGGAACCTTGCATTGTGTAACCATAGTTTGGGTTGTTATTCCCTAGGTGCATAACTTTGCACTTGTCCACATTAAATTTCATCTGCCATTTTGATACCCAGTCTTCCAATTTATCAAGATCCTCTTGCAATTTTCCACAATCCTCTTGGGTTTTAACAACTTTAAATAGTTTTGTGTCATCTGTAAATTTGATAACCTCACTCGTTATTCCACTTTCCAGGTCATTTATGAATATGTCAAAAAGCAGCAGACCCAGCACAGATCCCTGGGGTACACCACTATTCACCTTTCTCCATTGGGAAAATTGGCCATTTAGCCCAACCCTCTGCTTTCTATCTTTTAACCAGTTCCTGATCCACAGTAGTACACTGCCTCCTATCCCATGACTCTTTAGTTTTCCCAAAAGTCTCTGATGAGGGACCTTGTCAAAGGCTTTCTGAAAGTCCAGATACACTATATCAACCGACTCACCTTTGTCCACCTGTTTATTCACACTTTCAAAAAAACATAACAGATTAGTAAGACAAGATCTTCCTTGTCTAAAGCCATGTTGGCTGTCTCCCATTAGGCCATGACTATCTACATGCTGAGTAATTTTATTCTTTATGATGGTTTCTACCATTTTTCCCGGTACTGATGTGAGGCTCACCGGTCTGTAGTTTCCCGGATCACCCCTGGAACCCTTTTTAAAAATTGGTGTTACATTGGCGATCCTCCAATCTTTAGGTATTAGAGATGATTTTAATGATAGTTCACAGATTACTAATAGCAGGTCTGCAATCTCATATTTCAGTTCTTTCAACACCCTTGGATGTATACCATCCGGACCAGGTGATTTGCTACTCTTCAGTTTATCTAATAGTTGTAATACATCTTCCCGATGTATCGATATTTCCTTCAATTCTTCCACACCTTTAAATACCACTTCAGTCATGGGTAACATCCCTACATCTTCCTCAGTAAAGACCAAAGGAAAGAATCATTCAGTCTCTCTGCTATCGCCTTGTCGCCTCTTAGTGAGCTGATACAGTCTGGGCCTTCTTAGGGCTGTCCTATAAAATCCACACACAGTGCAGCACACAATCCTCTTGCTTCAAGTTCAGTCCCCTAGACTTCAGGAGAATGGGCAAACTGAGTCCCATAAGTGGCAGCTCTCTCACCAGGGTACTGGAGTTCAACAACAGAGCTAGGGGCTGGCCACTAGCTTCAATCTCTCCAGTTCACAACACAAAGTTGAAACCAAGCAGCTAATATTGCTTCTCAATCAGTTCAGTTCAACACAAAGTCTTTCATAGAATGCACTCCAAAGCTCAGCTGCACGGTTAGAAGCTGTGCAGCTGCCCCACCCTTCCTCCCTTCAGGTTCACTTAATCCTTGGTGGAACCTGCCCCAGGGCTAGAGCTTTTAGTGTTCCATTCCCTGTACCTCCATGGGTTCAGGATTCTCCTTGTCTTCACAGGGCTGGGTTTCCATGGCCTCCTCCTCTTTGTCAGGGTAGATCTCTCCCTTACTTGGGAACTGTGGGAGTATTTCTAGGCCAAAACTACCTGAGCCCTCCCCCTCCCCACCTCTTTATGGATCCAAGGAGTAGTTCCTGGTGAGCCAGGGAAACTCATCTAGAGCAGAATCCCAAGATGGATGAGCGGATTGGATCTGTTCTCTCCTAGCATGAATGGGGTTGGTGTGGGTCTTCCCTTCGGAGATCCGAGCCAGGTCTTCCTTATGCTTGTTATCTCAAGGTTGCCTGTGTGGCTGCAAGGGAGCTTGCACTACCCCAAATCCATGGCCCTCCTGGCTCTGCAGGGACTGATCACTACATAAAATATTAATTGAATATTCTTTTCAGATTTTAAGAAATGCTGTGAAACATATAGCTCCACATAGTTATTCAAATAATTAGAGGCCTCACTCCAAATGATCTTTTGAGTTATTGTTAATAATTTACATTTTGTTCTTTGTTCCATAGGGAGCCAATATGGCTCTTTTAAGAATGGCGTTATTTGGTACCATTGGCTTTTGTAATCATTTTTGCAGCAACATTTTGTACTAATTGTAACCTTCTATTGAGCTTTTTTAATAAACCTGAACAGGTCAAATTACAATAGTCTAACCGAGCTATACCATTGTTTGAACAATTTTTCATAAATTATCTTCTGATAAATAGGACCAAATTTGTCTTATTAAATGCAGATTTGCATAAGCAGCTGTGGACTACTTAGAAATATGTTTTTTCATTGTCAATGCTAAATCTAAACTAATTCCTAAACATTTACATTCTATCTCAACACCACTCTCCATAACAATATTAACAGGTCCCTTTAGGTGTTTCTCTACTGTAGCTCCTCCAACCCAAAGGATTTTTGTTTTATTCAAGTTAACCTTTAAAAGATTAAACCCATCTAGGTCTGAATCAACTCCATAGCAGGATTAATCTCAGCATAAGATTCTTCAATGGACTGTTTTACTAGGAAAACAATTCATAGTATTAGTATTTAGAATTTAGCCCAAGTCTTTCCAGTAGATGATCAAGGCGAGTACATTCAGATACATCGTCTGCATATGCAAGCTGTAATAATCACAAATCATCTAATATCCTATAAAAAAGAGCTAAGTAAACATTTCAAAGAGTTGGCGATAAAGTGTAGTTACTCACCTGTAGTGTCATGGGGTAGATCAGTCAGAGCCTATGGAGATAGGAAACTCTGAGCAAAACAGAGCTAACACTGACAGCTCAGATCTGCACATGGCCCAAGGTTGCTATCGGCAACGTACACAAGCTGCTTCACGAGGTGTGAGGGAACGCCCAAACAGTAAGCTAGCTCATAGCTCATTAGGGAATGAGGGGCAGCTGGGAAGGGGTGGAGCCCAAGTAAACACCAGAACACATGCAGTTAAAAATCACTTACCGGAGGGTAGTGAAGAGAGACCACCAGGAAATTCAAGACCCGTTGGTAACAGAGGGAGACCACCAGGGAATTCAAGAACCATTGCTGACAGAGAGAGAGCACCGGGGAATTCAGGAGCCGTTGGTAACGGGGAGAGACTACCGGTGAAGTACAGAGCTGTTGAACCCACGAGGAACTGCTTTGGAAAGCAGTGCACAGCTGAACAGTATCCCAGGGAACCTTGCTACGGAGGGAGCAGAGGAGGTAGTCCTGGAACCAGGCTGAGGAAAGCCAAGTTGCCCAGCATCAGGTACCAAGGGGGAGAGAGCTTCTATCCTGAAGATAGTTTTATGCCAAGAGGAAAGCTGAAAGAGAAACATAGTAAAAGGCTTCTGTACGGGCAAAGCTCTGCTCGGCTGAGAAACTCTGAAGAGAGAGTGCTGGAAGGTAGGCTTATTGATCCTAATAGAAGAGGAATAGAGTATAACGAATTGCCCTGTACATATCAAGAGTTGTGTGGCTCTCCTAAAAGAAACTACAGAGAATATGGTAATTACCCATTTCACTCTAGCCGGGAGGAGGAAGGGAACTCTCTGAGCTGTAGGGAGGAACTCTGTAACAATAACGGAAGTTTCAGTCCAAAGGAAACTTACTCCGGTGTTGAAGAAATGCAGTGTGATTCCTATGAGGAACCTGCTTATGAAAATTGCATGGACTGTATGTTTACCATGTCTGATGCCATCGCTTCTTTGTGCTGAAGTGCTGTAAAAAGTGTTTGTAAAGAAAACAGGAAGAAAGTTATTTGATTTGAAAGAGACTGTTTTCTTTTCCTTTTTGTCCGTTGCAAAGCTGAAGTTAAGCAGAGTTTTTTGTTCCAGTGTTTCTTTAATTTGGTACCAGACGAATGGTCTTTATGTTCCTCTGTTTCATTGTGCTGGAAATCCAACCCCGGGAAGGGGAATAAAAAGTCCTGTCTTGAAGCCTTACCACTTGACTGCAACTACATTCTTTTGCTAGTTTGTGGAACCACAACTCCCAGGGGGCACTGCAACGCCTTTCTATAACACTCCACAGCTACTGAAGAACAGGCCCCGGTGAATTACCCACACTTCTGGCCTCTGGGGACCTTCATGGGTGACAGGCTGGCGTAGTTTTTAGGATTTTTGCCTTGAAATAATAGGACATTATTAAAGAAACTGCTGCTGTACCAGGAGACCCTTAGAAGCAAGTTCACTGGCAGACCGGCCAGGAGGAGCTGGAGAGCACGGTGACCTTTCTTGCATGCCTGACTCTACACGAAGGCTAAGGTAAAGCTTACCTAGGGCATAAGTGTAGGAGGATTCGGGTGAGAAAGGGGGCGCTGCTGTGCATAGAGGAATAAGGGGTGAAAGAACATAAGTGCCACACTTGGTGGGCCTTTTTCTCTTTCTTTTCTCCACAGGGTCGCAGAGGGAAAGAATGCACACCAGAGATATGATGCACTGGATGCAGCTCCAGTGGGATAAGCAGCTCGAATTGGCTCGACATATCCAGGAGCAGAGTGTCATCATGATGAGAGAGCAGCAGAAGCCCCTCTTGGACACTATGGAAGCACTCCTGAAAAAGCCACAGGAGCTTGGGACTGCTAACCCCTCTATCATTCCAGGGGTAGGACTAAGTGCTTGTCATGCATTTTCTTTGGGACAATTAAGTCCTCATGATAATTTAGACGACTTCATAGACGCCTTTGAGCGAATAGGGGAAGCTTTGAAGTGGCCTAGAGAGCAGTGGGCAACCCGCTTTGCGGTGTCGCTCACTGGCGAAGCTCTCTCTGCCTACAAGGCAATGCCTGCTGCCCTTGCCGCTGACTATAATGAGATAAAAAGAGCAGTCAAGGACAGATTAGGGCTGACTCCATTACATTACAGGAGAATGTTTAGGGAAGCCAGAATAAAGTCTCAGGAGACCCCTAAAGCCTTGCATCAAAGGTTGAAAAATTTAGCATGGAAATGGCTGACTCCTGAGAGGAGATCCCTAGAGTCAGTAGTGGACACAGTCATATTGGAGCAGTTTATGCAGGCTGTGCCTACTGAGGTGAAAACTTTCCTTACCCTACAAAACTGCCAGACCACTGATGAGGCAGCCAGTCTGGCGGAGAGATATTTTGAGGCGCAGATGGCTGACACCTCAGGGCTTGGTGTATTGAAGGCAGCGGGAATGGCAGATTTTAAGAAGGGAAAGTATCCTAAGGGAAAAATGTATAATGTGGATGTTAAGAATATTAATGATAATGTTTTGTTTACATGTAAGGGGAAATGTTATACATGCGGGAAAGCGGGACATTTCCAGAGGGACTGCACAGAGTGGACTGTCCTCGTGTCTGGAGCTGAGAGGCCCGTTCAAGATGGATTCCTTCTACATGTACAGGTAGAGGGGGTAGAGGCACTGGCACTACTTGACTCGGGGGCTGACCAGAGCATGGTTTCACGCAAGCTCTGGGAAGCCATTGAGGAGCGCCGTCAGTCAGCCCCGAGTCAAGCAGAGAGCCAGGTGCGGATAAAATGCGTGCACGGCGCATTTTCATATTATCCCTTGCAGAAGCTATCTGTGCGTGGGTTAGGCACTGAACAAGCAGTACAAGTAGCCGTAATCCCAACATTGCCCAGAGACATTATCCTAGGCAGGGACTGGCCACCCTTTTATAAGGGGCTGGTAGCAGGTTTGAGCACCAGAACAGGCCTAGTTTCCACCCGGTCGCAAGCCGGAACCTCAGGGGTGGGGAGGATGTCATCTGAGAGCACAGAAAAGCCTGAAGGGGAGGAAGAATCCCAAGAAGAGGAATTGGATGAGGGAGAATTAGGCATTCTTCCTACACACGACGATTTAATCCACGCCCCAGTTAAGGAGGGTAAAAAGGAGAAAGCCAAGAAACGTCAAGAGAGGCGTTATAGGACCCAAGGGAGGGCCGAGTTAGAGGCCGGTGCAGGATTGCCCTGGGTGCCTGCAGAACTGGTGCAAAAGTTCCCATCATTCCCAGTGGAACAGCAGGCTGACCCAGCTCTTAAGAGAGCATTTGAATGGGCCCAGGAAACCCGACCTACACTGCCCAGGTTTTTCTTAGAAAAAGAAATTCTATATAGGGAGAGCATTGACCCATACACTGATGCCGTAAGAAAACAGTTGGTGGTGCCAACGACGTTTAAGGCCACGGTATTACGTTTGGCACATGACCACCCAATAGGTAGCCATAAGGGAATCCAAGGCACCCTGGACCAGATATTGGCCCGCTTTTATTGGCCAGGGGTCTTCAAAGAGACCAAGCAGTACTGCGAATCCTGTCCCACCTGTCAGAGGGTCACAGCCATAAAACCTAAGGCTGTACCGATGGTGACCACACCCACTATAGCAGTGCCTATGAACCGCATAGGAATGGACATTGTAGGGCCTCTGATCAGAACACCGAGGGGTTTCCAGTACATTCTTGTAATAGTAGACCACGCTACCCGATTCCCGTGGGCTATTCCATTAAGGAACACCTCTGCGAGGATAATAGCCCTAGAGCTTGTGAAATTATTTTGCGAGGTAGGTTTTCCTAGAGAGGTACTTACCGATCAGGGAAGTAATTTTCTATCCAAGCATTTGGCTATGGTGTGGGAGGCGTTCGGCATAAAGCACATACGGACTGCGGCATATCATCCACAGTCGAATGGACTTGTAGAGCGGATGAACCAGTCCATAAAACAAATGCTTAGAAGGGGTTTAAAAAAGGGAGAGATGTCTGACTGGGACACTCTACTCCCATTCGTATTGTACGCGTGTAGGGAACGCATACAAGCATCCTTGAAGGCATCCACATACGAACTTATGTTTGGCCGACCCCCTAGGGGAATTTTAGATATTCTACATGAGCAGTGGGTGGAGCCAGACACGCAAGAGGTTGAGGTACCTCAGTTCTTAAAAGATCTGAGGGAACGCTTAGAGAGGACGTCAAAGTCCTCAATAGAGAATTTGCAGGCCAGTCAACAGAAGCAAAAGCGTTATTACGACAGGGGCACGAGACCTAGGCAATTGGCTATAGGAGATAGGGTACTTGTCCAGGTAGCAGACCCGGGACCTAAGTTTGAATCCCATTGTAAAGGGCCTTGCACAGTAGTGAAGAAAATGGGCCCTGTCTCATATAGGGTAGAGAACGAAAATGGGCGCCAACAGGTTTATCACCTAAACGTCCTAAAGCCATGGAAGGATAGGTCAGCCACTGCCAGTATGGTCTATGTAGAGCAGCGATACAGTACCCAGAATAAGATTACGTGCTGTCTGAAAGGGTCAGCAGCCCGTAATATTTTAGGGGGGGGGATCTGTCATGGGGTAGATCAGTCAGAGCCTATGGAGATAGGAAACTCTGAGCAAAACAGAGCTAACACTGACAGCTCAGATCTGCACAAGGCCCAAGGTTGCTATAGGCAACATACACAAGCTGCTTCACGAGGTGTGAGGGAACGCCCAAACAGTAAGCTAGCTCATAGCTCATTAGGGAATGAGGGGCAGCTGGGAAGGGGTGGAGCCCAAGTAAACACCAGAACACATGCAGTTAAAAATCACTTACCGGAGGGTAGTGAAGAGAGACCACCAGGAAATTCAAGACCCGTTGGTAACAGAGGGAGACCACCAGGGAATTCAAGAACCGTTGCTGACAGAGAGAGAGCACCGGGGAATTCAGGAGCCGTTGGTAACGGGGAGAGACTACCGGGGAAGTACAGAGCTGTTGAACCCACGAGGAACTGCTTTGGAAAGCAGTGCACAGCTGAACAGTATCCCAGGGAACCTTGCTACGGAGGGAGCAGAGGAGGTAGTCCTGGAACCAGGCTGAGGAAAGCCAAGTTGCCCAGCATCAGGTACCAAGGGGGAGAGAGCTTCTATCCTGAAGATAGTTTTATGCCAAGAGGAAAGCTGAAAGAGAAACATAGTAAAAGGCTTCTGTACGGGCAAAGCTCTGCTCGGCTGAGAAACTCTGAAGAGAGAGTGCTGGAAGGTAGGCTTATTGATCCTAATAGAAGAGGAATAGAGTATAACGAATTGCCCTGTACATATCAAGAGTTGTGTGGCTCTCCTAAAAGAAACTACAGAGAATATGGTAATTACCCATTTCACTCTAGCCGGGAGGAGGAAGGGAACTCTCTGAGCTGTAGGGAGGAACTCTGTAACAATAACGGAAGTTTCAGTCCAAAGGAAACTTACTCCGGTGTTGAAGAAATGCAGTGTGATTCCTATGAGGAACCTGCTTATGAAAATTGCATGGACTGTATGTTTACCATGTCTGATGCCATCGCTTCTTTGTGCTGAAGTGCTGTAAAAAGTGTTTGTAAAGAAAACAGGAAGAAAGTTATTTGATTTGAAAGAGACTGTTTTCTTTTCCTTTTTGTCCGTTGCAAAGCTGAAGTTAAGCAGAGTTTTTTGTTCCAGTGTTTCTTTAATTTGGTACCAGACGAATGGTCTTTATGTTCCTCTGTTTCATTGTGCTGGAAATCCAACCCCGGGAAGGGGAATAAAAAGTCCTGTCTTGAAGCCTTACCACTTGACTGCAACAACATTCTTTTGCTAGTTTGTGGAACCACAACTCCCAGGGGGCACTGCAACGCCTTTCTATAACACTCCACAGCTACTGAAGAACAGGCCCCGGTGAATTACCCACGCTTCTGGCCTCTGGGGACCTTCACGGGTGACAGTAGCAGGTGTTCTCCGGGGACAGCAGGAATCAGTCCTCACACATGGGTGACGTCAACGCCGATGGAGCCCGCACAGAAGCATTTCCCTAGCTTTCAAAGAAAGCGTTTGGGAGATGCACCACACATGCATGGCCCACTTCCTTCCAAGGGTGCCATCTTGCCTCAGTCAAATGACATAGCTAAGACTGCCAAGGCAAAAATAAAATGCGGAAAGGAAGCAACTCCAAGGGGAGGAGGGAGAGTTGTGAGGACTGATTCCTGCTGTCCCTGGAGAACACTTGTTATAGGTAAGTAACTATGCTTTCTCCAGGAGCAAGCAGGAAGTCAGTCCTCACATATGGGACTCCCCAGCTACAGGCTACCAAGAACCTGCAAAACCAAAATGCCACGGTGGCCTGTAAGGGAGAGCCGTTATCAGCAGGAGTTGAGTCCCTACTGAGAGACTCTCGCAAGACCGAAGTGTCCGGCAGAGAACCAGCACTTTGGTAGCCTGAACACAGAAGGGTCAGAATACAGGAGTTGCCTACACCCCGAAGAGATTATGGAGTATGGCCTGGACGAAGGCGCTGTCCCATCTGGACTCCCTCTCAAGGCAGTAGTGAGCTGCACAGGTATGGACCAAAGACCAGGTGGTGGCACAGCAGATTTCTGTCACGGGGACGGAATGCAGATTTGCTACAGAGGTAGCCATGTCCCTGGCGCGGTGCGCCATGACCAGTGAGATCCAAGCAGGGATCCAGTGAGATCCCTGCTTGCTCTTAGGCAAGGGTAATGCAGTCTGCCACCCAAGTCGACAGAGTTTGCATAATCACTGGGAGCCCCAGACGGCTGGGGTCATATGATACGAAAAGCTGTGGTGCTTTACAGTGGCCCTGAGTCTCTTGCAGGTAAAAGAACAAGGCTCTCTTACAATCCAGACAGTGAAGAATGGTCTCTGCCCTACTGGTGTGAGGCCTCAGAAAGAAGGTGGAGAGTACCACCTCCTGGTTGAGATGCCATGGGGACACCACCTTCAGAAGAAACTTGGGGTGTATGCGGAGCACTACCCTGTTCTTGTAGAACCTCGTGTAGAGTGGCTCTGCCATCAGAGCCTGGAGCTCGCTGACTCTTCGAGTTGATGTGAGTGCCACCAGGAAGGCGACTTTCCATGATAGGTACCGGAGATGGCAGGTAGCCAGAGGCTCAAATGGAGGCTTAGTCAGCTGCGAGAGTACCACATTGAGATCCCACTCCACCGTTGGGGGGCGGATGGTGGGTTTGGATAACATGAGGCCCCACAGGAATCGGGTCGCAAGGGGCTGAGCCAAGAGGGGTTTTCCTTCAATGGAATGGTGATGCGCTCCGATGGCGCTTAGGTGTACCCTGACCGAATTGGACTTCAGTCCCATCTATGATAGGTGAAGCAAGTACTGAAGTACAACTGAGTAGGAAAATGGGTTTATCCACCTTTCTACACACCACACTGAGAATCGGTGCCACTTGAAATCATATGCCACTCGTGGAGGCTTTACGAAAGGCCAGATGAATTTCTACCACATCCCATGGGAGATTGAAGGGGGCTAACGCTACCCTTTCAGCAGCCAAGCCATGAGTGAGAGGGACCCCAATTTGGGGTGTAGGAGAGAACCCTACTCCTGTGAGAGTAGCTCTGGAGCTCAGCCCAGGGGAATCGGTGATGCTGCCAATAGAGAGAAGAGCAGTGGGAACCAGGGCTGCCTGAACCACCGAGGGGCAATCAGCATTAATGATGCTCTGTCATGCTGGACCTTGAATAGTGTCTTGGCTAACAGCAGTATTGGTGAGTAGGCATACATTAGGCCTTCTGTCCACGGGATGAGGAATGCATCAGCTGCCACCTGGGACGGGTGCGACTGGCGCAAGAAGAATCAGGGCAACTACATGTTGTCCAGGCTGGCAAACAGGCCCATCAAGGGGATGCCCCAAAGATGAAATAGCCGCGAGGTTACCACTGGATCCAGGTGCCACTCGTGCGGCTGGAGAACCCTGTTCAGTTTGTCTGCCACGGCATTGTCCTGGCCCAGGAGGTACACCGCCCTTAGGAGCATTCCTCTACATGCAGCATAGGAGCAGAGGGCTACCACCTCCTGGCAGAGAGGGTACAACCCTCTACCCCCCCTGTTTGTTCATGTAGAACATTGAGAGCTGATTGTCAGTCTGAATCAGCACCGAGCGGTATTGGAGTTGGTGGCAGAAGGCTCGGAGAGCAAGATATATCTAGAAGGTTTGCATTCGGGATTCCTTCAGGGACCAGCAGTTTGCATCTGGAGGCTCCAGCAATGCACTCCCCAGCCCATTAGAGAGGTGTCTGTGGTGAGGACCTTCTGGGTGTTGGGTGCCTGGAAGGGCATCCCGACCTGAAGGTGATGTGGGATTTGCCACCATCCGAGGGAGTCCGCTAGCTAATGGATCACTTTCACTCTGTCCCTGAGCCTGCCTGTGGCTTGCGTCCACTGGGCATGGAGGCACCACTGGGCTGCCCTCATGTGCAGGCAGGCATATGGGGTGACGTGGACCGTGGAGGTCATGTGTCCTAACAGGCAGAGTAGGAGCCAGGCAGGTAGCGTCTGGCATTGATTTACCACTGCGGCTAACTCCCTGAGGCATTCTGACCTCCACTGGGGGAGGAAGACTTTTGCCTGGAGGGTATCTAGTTGTGCCCTATGAACTCTAGACAATGGCCTAGAGTGAGGTGGAATTTGGGGTAGTTTATAATGAACCCCAGGTGCTGCAGGGTGTTGATGGTACAACCAGTGACATATTGTGCCTCTGCAGCCATGTCCCCCTTTATGAGACAGTCATACAGATAAAGAAAGACGAAGGCACCTTGGAGGCAAAGGTGGGCTGCGACCACCGTGAGGCACCTTGTGAAGACCTTGGCGACAAGGCCAGACCAAATGGCAGCACCCTGTATTGGTATTGCTGTCCTCCCACCATGAACCGGAAGTATTTTCTGTGGCTGGGATGAATTAGAATGTGAGTGTAGACATCCTTTAGGTCTAAGGAGCATAGCCAATCTCCTTGCTGGAGGAATGACAGTAGTGTCCCAAGTGAGAGCATCTTGAACTTCTCCCTGACCAGAAACCTGTTGAGCTCTCGCAGGTCCAGGATGGCCTGAGGCCCTCGGTCCTCTTGGGAACAAGGAAATACCTGAAATAGAAGCCTGTGCCCCAGAGATGTTTTGGCTCTACCTCAACTGCTTTGTCATTGATTAGGCCTGCTAGCTCAGTGAGGAGCAGGGTCTGGTGAAGGCCTGGTGGGCTCCCCTGGGAAATACGAGGGTGACGTCTGTTGTAGGTGGAGGAGGCAGTCAACCCTGACCACCTGTAGTACCCAGGTATTGGTGGTGATGGCTGTCCACCTGTGGGCAACAGGGTTAGATGCCCCACTGTGGGCAGCAGAGGACCCCTTAGGGATAGGGAGGTCATGTACAGGCAGTCAAAAGCTCCTCCCAGGCTGGGCCAGAGTCAATGTCTGGGACTTCAGGGTCTTTTTTTTTTCTGGGATCATGTCCTTGGCCTTTTTGTTGCTGGCTCTATTGGGCTCTAAGGCCTGAAAGTGCAAAGTACAACTAAAGCCTCCTTTCTTCCTCAGGAAGAAGAGCTTTTTCCCTGGGGCTTTCTTACAGGGCTGCACCAAGGTCTTCTTCGAGAGTCTGGTTCTCGTCAGGTACTTGATCGCTATCTCTGCTGCTTTATCCGCCATGGGCTTCCCAAATAGGTTTTCTCCTATGCAGGGGACATCTATCAATTTGTCCTGCACCCATTCTTCTAGGTTGGATGCCTGCAGTCATGTCTGGCATTCTATCCTGATGCCTGCAGCGGCCACCCTGGCTAATGACTCTAAGCCATCGTAGGCTGCCCAGGACAGAGCATTCTTTTATTGCCGAGGCCAGGGTCTTGAACCTCTGTAGGGGGTTCCCCAATAAAGCATGCTGAGGTTCCACCAAGCTCCTTCGACAGTTCCTTCAGGTACATGCCGATATAGAGCTGGTAGGACTGGATCTGGCACATTAGCATCGAGCCCTGAAAGGCCTTCCGGCCAAGGGTGTCGAGGGTTCAGGACTCCCTGCTGGATGGCACCAATGAATGAGTTTTTTGGCTCTTAAGCTGGCAGATTGCAGACTCTACGAACAATGGAGTTGTGGAGAAGCTGCGTCTTTTGAAACCCAGAGCTTTGACATAACCGGTACATGGCATCAAGGCACCTACTAATGATTGGAACCGACATTGGTGTATCCCACATCCAGAGGAGGAGGCAGTTGAGGATCGAGGGCACTGGTATCATGAGGGTTTCCTTAGGGGGTGCCTTGTATTTGAGTATCTCCAATTCCTCAGTGTGTGGGTTCTCCTCGGTCTTAGTCTCGATGGCGAAAGCCTTGGCCGTGTCCCTCACAAAATTGAGGAACGCAATGTTCTTGGATGAGGAACGGCATCAAGTCATTGGGGGAGACGGGTCCAAGGACACATCATGGTGTCACCTCATGTCCAGGGACTCTTCGACCTAGGTCTCCCATTCAGACTTGAAGTCTGAGTACGAGTCCGACGCCACATGATCATCTCGGTCGAGGGCTACACTCGGCAGTCCTTGACCTCCAAAGGATCAGCAGTCTGAGCCATGGGCACTCCCTGGGGAGCACCAGTGTCCCGAGGGACAGGACCGGGACCTCGTCCGGGGCCAAGGGGGCTCTCGAAGCCGATGGCACTCGAGAATCGGCTCAATGTCCGGGAAAGCCCTCAATGTTGAGGATCCCATTGTCGGGGCAAATGCACTGGACGAGCCAGACATGAACGCCCACTGCATGGACACTAGGGCAGATATACTGCTTTCTAGGGCTGCCATTCTGGTCTCCATACCAGTTGGCTCCACATCCTTCGACATGGGCACCGAAGACTTCAGGCCTGGTGCAGTACTGTCAAGGGGGAGTCCTTGATGAGGATGGCCTCAGAGGCCTGAGGCCAATCGGAAGGTGTCAACATTTATACTTTTTGAAGGATAAACAACCGATCTACATTTACGACCTACTCCATTCATTATTTTATAGATCTCTATCCATCCCCTTAGCCATCTTTTTCCATGTTGAAGAGCCTAACCTTTTAAGCCTTTCCTCCTAGGGGTATCCTTCCACTCTACCATTTTGGTTGCTCTTCTCAGTATCTTTTCTAATTCTGCTATATCCTCTTCAAGATGTGGAGACCAGAACTGAACACAATATTAAAGTTACAGTCATATCATGGAGCAATACAGAGGCATTATAACATCCTTGGTTTTATTCTCCATTCCTTTCCTTATGATTCCTAGCATTTTGTTTGCTTTCTTGGCTGCCACTGCTCACTGGGCACAAGGTTTCAACATATTATCCACAATGATGCCTAGATCCTTTTCCTGAGTGGCGATTCCTAATGTGGAACTTTGTATCTTGCAACTGTAATTTCAGTTGTTCTTCCCTGAGTACATAACTTTGCACTTGTCCACCTTAAATTTCATCTGCCATTTGGATGCCCAGGGGGCTATTCCTGCCGGCTCCATGCCCCGACTAACTTCCCCGCCGGTTGTGCGGAGAAGTTAGTCGGGGGCAGGGAAGAGGCAGCCCGGGGGCGGAGAGTGGACAGTCAGTGGGCGGTCACTGGCCCTGGAAGTACAGGGCCAATTCTAATGATGGCCCTGTACATCCAGGGCTGGCAAAATGGCCGGGGAAGTTATTCCACCCCCCTGGGTGGAATAACTTCGCTGGATGTTTCTTTTCTTCAGCTCCGGGGTGTGGATGGGGCTGGGAGGGGGGGCAAGAGTTAATTTCCTGCAGACTGACCCTGGCCTTAGGAGGCCGGATCAGGGGTCGGGCTGTGGGGAATTAACTCTATTTTGCGGCAGTCGGCAACATGACATCATGGCACCGCGATTCCATTTAAAAGCCCTGACTGAGTTAATCAGGCAGGTATGTACGTGCAGGCCGGGACTGAATCGCAGTCCCGGCCTGCACATTCATGCCTATTTGAGACTGATTCCACAGGGCTAGACATACCCCGCAGGATCAGAATCGCGATCTCCTTTGTATGTCCAGCTCAGCTCGGATGTACAAAGGAGATGTAAATGCAGGACAGAATCGGGCCCCCAATCTCCCAATTTTTCAAGGTCCTCTCGTGTTTTAACAACCTTTTTGTGTCATCTACAAATTTGATCACTTCACTCATTATTCCCATTTCCAGGTCATTTATGAATATGTTAAAAAGCAGCAGGCCCAGCACAGATCCCTGGGATACTCCATTTTTACCTTTCTCCATTGAGAAATTGGCCATTTAGCCTTACTCTGTTTTCTATCTTTTAACCAGTTCCTAATCCACAATAGTACACTGCCTCCTATCCCATGACTTACATTTCCACAAGAGTCTCTCTTGAGGGACCTGGTCAAAGGCTTTCTAAAAACCCAGATACACTATATCTACCACTTCACCTTTAGCTACCTGTTTATTCACACCTTCAAAAAATGTAAGAGGTTAGTGAGACAAGACTTTTCTTGGCTAAATCCATGTTGGCTTTCTGCCATTAAACCATGATTATTTACATGATCAGTAACTTTGTTCTATATAGTGGTTTCTACCATTTTGCCCAGTACAGATATCAATCTCACAAGTCCATAGTTTCCTGGATCACCCCTGCAACCCTTTTTAAAAATTGGCATTATATTGGCCACTCTCCAGTCCTCAGGTACTACAGATGATTTTAATGATAATTCACAGATAACTAAAAGTAGATCTGCAATCTCATATTTCAGTTCTTTCAAAACTCTTGGATGTATACCATCCGGTCCAGCTGATGTGCTACTCTTTAGTTTATCAAATAGTTGTAATACTTCTTCCCAGTTTATCAATATTTCTTTCAATTCTTCCAATGCATCACCTTTAAATACCATTCTAGTCATAGGTAGCTTCCCTACATCTTCTTCAGTAAAGACTGAAGCAAAGAATTCATTTAGTCTCTGCTATGGCCTTGTCCTCTCTTAGTGCCCCTTTTACCCCTCTATCATCTAATGGTCCAACTTGCTCTCTCACAGGTGTTTTGCTATGAATGCACTTGAAAAATTTAGTATTATGCGCTTTTGCTTCCATGACAAGATTCGCTTTCCCTGCCTTATCAATGTCTTGCATTTAACTTTCTAGTACTTATGTAGTTTGCTGTTTTTGTCATTTGGCTCTTTTTTCCATTTTCTGAAGGATTTTCTCTTAGCTATAACAGCCTCTCTGACTTCACCTTTAAGCCATGCTAGCTGTTGTTTGGCCTTCCTTCCAATTTTCTTAAAGCGTAGAATATACCTGGTCTTGGCTTCCAAGATTAGTATTTTTAAATAATGCTCTGGCCTGATGTAAACTCTTTAAGCTTTGAAGTTGCTCCTTTTTAGTTTTTTTCTTAACCATTTTTCTCATTTTATCATAGTCTCTTTTTTGAAAGTTAAATGCTAGCACTGTGGATTTCATTGTTATCCTCCTTCCATTTATTAAATCAAATGTGATCATCTTATGATCACTATTGCGAAGCGGACTCAACACCATTACTTCTCGCACTGGATTCTGTGTTCCATTAAGCACTAGGTCTAAAATAGCTTCCCCTCATGTTGGTTCTTGAACCAACAGCTCCATGAAGCAGTCATTTATGTCATTTAGAAACTTTGGGCCTGATATTGCATGAGGCGCTGAAGCAGCTGATAAGCAGCTAAGAAAAACTGCTCAGGAAAGGGGCACAAACTGTGAGTAAGGTGGAGTACACACGGGCAAGAGGAGAATATTGCCACATATTGGAAGAAGTGCAGTCGGTGGTGAAATCCACATACCTGGGTAGTGCGGAGCAGGACATATTCTTTGTATGCGCGCAGATACATCCAAAACAATATTGGCCCATGAACTGTGAAAGGCGCAGAAGAGTGGGGCAAACTACATAACAGTGAAATATGGGCAAATGAGAAATAAGCTGTGGTTACACGGAGATGCAGCGCCCCATGAATGGGTGTGGGTGGCCCAACCATGCGAAACACAGGTAATGTGTACTGACATACCTGGGTCGCACGTGTCACAGCACCCGTGCATTGACTTGCCCATGCAAAACACGGGTACCATGTACTGCCATACTTGGATAATGACTGCTAGTGCAGGAGACCACTCTGGCTGGGCTGATACACATCAGTAGCATGGCCACCAGGAGAACAGAGAACTTCAGTCCTACTGATGCAGAACCCCTAGCCAGGAGGATACTACACTATGAAGAGGTGCGCTATCCCCAAGGGAATCACAGGGCAAACCTGCATCTCTCGACAGCCATCTGGCAGGGGATCCAGCTCCAGCTCCAGCTGTGCAGGTGAGCAACCAATGGTATATGTAGAGCCTGGAAGGATACTGGAGGGATGGGATGAGCAGCAGCCCATTGTGTATACACTGCCACAGGCCCTGCTGTGAGAGAGTGCATACCAGTGAGGATGGATCATGACACATGCAGTCCCCAGAGCCATGTCCCTGGGTCATGTACCTGCCAGCAACTGCAATGCACAATGGAGATCCCTGCTAAGCTAGGATGCCTAAAAGTCTGTGACTGCAGTAAGCTTATGGGAGGATGCTAGAGCTCCCTCTGGCAGGGGATATGTAGCAAATGCATGGGCAATAATGACATCCTCACAGATTGGGAACAGTCCCAGCATCCAGGGCCTATTTGGGAGGTATATGTTGCAGGGGTGTGAGTTGTGTGCAGTGGCACACAACCACTGCCACCACAAACCTGCACAAAAGCCATACTCCTAGGTGATCTGGGCCACGAGTGGAGTCACAATAGGGAGGGCCAGAAGTTGGCATGGTGGTCATATGGGCAGTACAGGAAGGCCAGAGAGAAACAGAGGAGGGGCAGCACAGCCGACTGAGGGCAATACCTTAGCAGTAATGTGACAGAGTGTGATGTCTGGTCAGAATGTGACAGAGTGTGATGTCTGGGAGGTAGGTGGAAGCATGTGTCAGGGCCTGCGGGTGATGGTAAGGGACTATGAGGGGGCACGTGACAATGGAAAATGGAGCCATGGGGACAGGTTGTGGGGGCCAAGAGAATGACTAATAATGACTATCAATCTCCCACAGTGAATATGGTGTGAGGTGCACCATGGTGGCACTGAAATGCAAATTCTGCACTATGCAGCAATAAAGGCCAGCCTACATCCAGCGCCTCAGGGAGGAGATTGCCACAGATGCAGGAAAGTGGGGAACAGGGCAGTCACCATGGCACCAGGAAGAACAGCAATGATGGAATGTAATGCAGTCACCTGTATGTAAAAACAGCTAACAACCAGTATGAACATGACCAGGACAAACAAAACCAAAGGCCAAGTAGGTAACACCAATAAAGTGTTGTTGAAAGTCACACCTGGAGGGAAAACAGACCCTGCCGATATGCCCCTGCCGATGCAATGCCAGCATCCCTCAGCACCAAATTACACATACCATCACTGGCTCACAATGCGCTGTATCAGCATGACAGCACCAGTCCATATAGACAAATCCAGTAAGGTCATCCATGGCTGACTGTAAATGACCTACACAATGAAATACAACACATTACTATAATTGCAACAGTGGTCTTGGCTAACAAACAACATAGTACATTGCAGTAACATGAGTGAGTAAACAACAGCACCACTCCTACGCCAGGCCCATTGCCAAAGCTGCATCAGGGGTCCTGACTTGACCCAGTGGCAAACAGCAGGGAACAGGCAAATCAAAGCTGAAACCCAACATGTCATAAGTGCAAAATGTACACAGAATCCCAACAATGAAAGTAACCCTCCCATAGCTGAAGTAAGGAATAAAGGCATATGGGAACCACATAAGCAACTCCAAAGTCACAAACTCCAAATCACAACTCCAAAGTCACCTCACCACTCCTTCTCAGGGACAGATCAACAACCAAAGGGCACAGTCAGCAGGAACCCAGTATGCAGAACATGTGCTACTCAAGATGCCTACTCCAAGCGTCGGATAACCCCCTCCCCCCCCCCCCCCCCATCAGCTGTAAGGGCATCCCCAGCACATTTGGCACATTGCAGACAATCATGAGGCATTCACTGAATACCCATAAGTTACCAAACTAAGGGAACAGCCCGGAACACACACTGTCAGGAGAAGGTGATAGACTGCACATTGTAAGGCTAACTGCACGGCGAACACTAACCAATATGCAAAGCACACGACTACAATACAGGCACAGACAGGCCATGCCAGATGCAGACATGACTATCAAGAGCAGCCATGGGATAATAGAGACACTTACATGAGAGATGTCAAGGTGGTCATGATGTGAGCAGCAAATCTGGGGGGAACATCCACCCCAAAAGCCTGTGTGCAACAGTGGTTAGGGACCACAGCTCTCAGAGGACAGCAAGCCAGTAGCCAAATTGCATGTATGTCACCTGTAACTGGGAATAGGGAGCAGCAGGGCAACACAGACTGGCCCGACCAAGTTACAGTGGCTGGAGAAACAGGTGGCATGCATGCTCAGACTACAGAGAGAGAGTGTGTGTGTGTGTGAGTGCGTGTCTCTATTCATTCCCCCATCTGTCAGTGTCTGATAACACAAATCTAATGCCCCATCATCCATCTTCCCAAGGCCAATTTAGCAGAGTTATCGTGCCCCAGGCCTGACAGAACCCCAGCTGCTCACAGAATAGCCAGCATGACGCTACGGCCTACCACCTGTAGCACCACCTCAGTGACCTCATGTGGGGAGGGAGACCAGAGGCACTGCCAGCAGGCCAACAAGCCTGGACCACGCAGCAGAGGAGGCGGCAGAGGAGAACAGTGAGGAGGTGAGCACCAGCACAACAGAGGAGGGGGAGGGGGAGGGGAAGGAGGAAGGAGAGGGGGAGGAGAAGGAGAAGGAGGAGGGGGAGGAGAAGGAGGAAGAACAGAGGAGGAGGAGGGAGAAGATGGGGAAGAAGAGGAGGAAGAGGAGGAGGAGATGGGCAGGATGGAGGAAGAGATGGCAGGTTGGAGGAGGAGGGGGAGGAGGGTGCAGGCAGGATGGAGGTGGAGGGGGAGGAGGCGGGCAGCTTAGAGGTGGGGGAGGAAGAGTGTTCAGGGTGGAGGAGGAGGAGGGGTGGTGTAAGCAGGCAAGTTGGAGGAGAGGGAGGGGGTGGATGAAGGTAGGATGGCGGAGGGTGAGATGGTGGGGATAGGCAAGGCAGAGGGGACAGAGGGGGAGGATGCAGCCAGGATGGAGGAGGAGGAAACGGGGGAAGAAGGGGAGGAGGGGGAGGGGGAAGTGAAAGAGGAGAAGGAAGAGGAGGACTTGGGAAATCCACTGCTTACCCCAGGTCGAACATTGTGGAACCTGTGTGCCTTTTTGGGAACCTGCCAGGTACTTATGACTTGGATTGGCCACTGTTGAAAAAAGGATACTAGGCTTGATGGACCTTGGTCTGACCTAGTGTGGCTTTTCTTATGTTCTTATGAAGAGGAGAAGGAGGAGGGATGGGGAAGAGGAGGAGGGAGAGGGAGGGGACTGAGGAGGGGGAGAGGTGGAGGGGTCGCAGGAGGAGGAGACATGTTCCCCTGCTGGCAGTAGGGTGGCCGCAGTGGTGCCCAAGGAGGAGCCATCTGAGGAAATAGGGGCACCTGCAGTTCCTTCCATCCCCCAGCATGGGCACCCCGCCATGCCAGCTGCCATCAACCAGAGATGGTGGAGCTGCTGTGGGAGGCAATGTGGATGCTCCAGGCCCCAGTCCACACCAGTGGCCAAGACCAGCACCCACTGTCCAAGAGCAGGGCCCCCACACAGGCCCACAGTCTGTTGTTCCTGATGCACTGGCCAACCTGGTGCAGGAGATACGGCTCCTCTGTGAAGTCATTCATAAGTCTGCCTTACTGCTTACTCAGGGCCTACAAGCTATGGCAGTGGTCCTGATGAGTCGCAGGGAGGTTGCCCCAGGTCCATAGCACCAGGGCTCCACAACTCCACACAGCCGTTTTGCAGAGGAGGACTGTTGTGATGGCCAGGCTACTGGACTGGTAACATGCAATCAGGGTCTGTGTCCCTGCTACACTCCACGTAGCTATATATCCACCAGTGACCCAGATATGGGAAACCATCACTGACCTCTCACAGTGTATGAGGTGTGAGAACATAGTGCTGCGACCTGAAGAATAACCCAAGGATCAGAACACTGGCAGTTAGCACACACTGCCTCCAACAAAGTTGTGCACCCCTGATGTGATCCACCACCCTCAGCGTGCCTGCCACTAGGAGCGATGATTGTGATATGCTGCAATCACCTGTCTCTACAGCTGTTGTGGTGACATTTGCTTGTTGTTGTTAAGTGCTGTCGAGTCGGTGTTGACTCATGACGACCCTCTGGATAGTTGTCCTAAATTGTGTTCGGTCTTCAGTCAGGTGGCTCATTGTTGACAGACTGGTACCTGTAGCTGCTGTTATTGCATTGATATCTCATTACTGGCCTTCCTCTTTTGTGTTGACCTTCTATCTTGGCAAGCATGATGTCTTTCTCTAATGATCTCTATCTTTGCATGATGTGTCCAAAGTATGAAAGTCGAAGTCTTGTCATCTGAGCTTCTAAAGAGAACTTAGGTTTGATCTTCTCTAGTAGTGACTGATTTGTTCTTTGGCAGTCCATGGTATACACAGTGTGGTGACATTTTCTTAATGATGTCCACTAGGCTCTAGGAGTGGCCTAGTGGTTGGGGCATGTTACCTCAGGCCAGAAGGTCGGGGGTTCAAATCCCACTAGAGGACAGCCACCTTGGGCTGGAAGGACTGGGGTTTCTAGTCCCACAGGTGCTTCTTGTGGTCTTGGGCAAGCCACTTAACCCTCCATTGCCCATGTTCCCTGTAGGTATTAGTGTATGTGTCTCATATCCCCTTGTGTTAAATGTATCCCCCAATTGTGTTGTGACCACTTTGATTGAAGGACAAGGTGACATACAAAACTGTCTAAATATTTAAAATAAATAAATCATCAGAGCTCTTCCCTTGCAATGCTTATATCCTGACTGGGGATCAACAAATGTCACCAGGTGTGTGGTATGGTGACTGTGGAGGCTGATGGATAAACAGACACGCATCTCACCTCCAACAGTACAAATGGACTGTGTCAACCTGCAACTGCTGTCCAAGACCTGAGCAGGCCTCTGGATGATCACCAACTATGTGTGCATTGTGCGGCACACACTGCTGCAACCTTGTCTGCACTCCTGTCTGTAGCTGGGACCCATGAATACATCTTGGCCAGTAAGATACCGGGACATACACATGCATTCATTGCCATACGCATGCTATAATGTGGCAGATATCTCCCAGCATGAATATCCACAGTTCAGGCAGAATGGATAGTGCTGCATGGTTGCTGCTGAGTCTTGCCACCCATCATAGATCTGAGGAACTGCATTTGCACAATAACCAATACCATGACATCGACAGGTGCTGTTGTGCTGCAGACACACCATGCCCTACACATGCACTGCACCTAACTAGATCCCTGCATGCCTGATAGCAATGTGGTGCGATGCATTGTTATATGGCCACACAACAGGTCCCAGCACATTGTGCTCACACCTTGTACAGACCCCTGCTAATGTATGTAATGATGGGTTGTTGTACAGTGCCCTAATCATTTATTAGTCTGTCATGTGTGTATATCTGTTGACTGCCGATTGCTGGTACTCAGTTCCAATAAATATATATTGTTTGTAATTCACTGTCATTATTGCTGCCAGCACCATAGGTGTCATTTATGGTGGATATCACCTAGCAGTTTATGCTTTTTGAGGGTGCCTGTGGAGGTGATGGGTCTGGGGCCAGCACACATGTGGTATGTGGCATGCACAGGCCAGGGTGATACTCAGAATGTAGGTCCCAGGGTGGGAATGTAGGTGGGGTAGGGGTGGACCAGGCATGGGAGGGCATAGGTGCATGACAGAGACCACACTGGGACTAATGAGTGACCATGAGTGCCAGGATCCTGTCTCCAAGAGTGGTCGGGACAAGGTACAGGTACCTGGCTGCATCTGAGAGGGCAACACAGGTAATCCCATATCCAACCCTGGCCATGCCCTGACATCCCTGTACACCATAGATATGGGCTCACGGACCCCTACCCATGGCTGACGTCCACACCTGTTTGACAAGCAGCTACAGTGGCCACCCTGTATACCTACCTGCAGGGCCAGACCTAGGATGTCTGCGGCACTAGGCAGATGCCTCAGCCATGCAGACTCCCCCACATGCTGACCCATAATACCCCCCTCACCTGTATACAGAGGAGTGGCTGTGGTACTGGGCCATTGCGCACTCCTGTCATGTTATCTCAGCCTATTACTAGGCAGATGACATTATCCTCATTCACCACACAGATTCCTCCACCGCTGATATCAGTCCCCTTAACGCCTGCTTATCATCTGTGGCCTCTTGGCTATCCTCAAACATCCTACATGTTAACCTCTCCAAAACCTCAGCCATTTGGTTTACCTCCGGCAGCTCAGCTCCCTCTCTCTTGTCCCTCTTCTTTCGTCCTCCCCCATTCCTGTTGTCACATCTTTGCATTACCTAGGTGTTACCTTTGATTCATCCCTCTCCTTCAAAGATCACATTTCATCCGTACTCCAGCACTCCTTCCATACTCTGAGACAACTTCATGCAGTCTGTCCTTTTCTTTCTGTCCCCTCTTTGACCACGTTGCTCCTGTCCCTTGTCATGTCACATCTCGACTATTGCAATGTTTCCTTGGCCAGCCTACCCCAAACCTAACTACGTAGACTCCAACTTGTCCAAAATACAGCTGCACATATCCTGACCCATCCCTCCCGTTCGGATCACATCACCCACCTTCTCATACGCCTGCACTGGCCCCCAATTCCATACAGGATTCAGTATAAATTCCTCATCTTCATTCATAAATTGATCCATACCGGTAGCCCCCTCTATCTCGCCAACTTGGTTCACCTCCACACCCCTCACCGGTTCCTCAGATCCATTCACTCCAATCATATGTCTCTTCCTTCCCCATCCCAGGCCCATCTGGAATCCACTCGCTCCTCAGCCTTCTTTTTCCTAGGTCCCTGGCTCTGGAACTCGCTCACCTCAGCTCTCCATCTGGAACCCTCATTTAACAACCTTTAAGGCCAGACTAAAAACTCACCTTTTCTGCCTTTGACCTCCCTCCTCCCCCCTCCCCTTTGTCCCCAGCCCCCCATTGATGTCAAGCCCCGTTCTCTCCCCTCCCTGGTGTAGTGCAGTCACCATCTGCTCTTTCCTCTAATCTTGCCTTTTCTTTCCTGTCTGAATTTATTGGCATTCTTTTTCCCTTTCACAGCAGTACTATCTTACATAGAAACATAGAAACATGATGACAGAAAAAGACCACATGGCCTATATAGTCTGTCCTTCCATAACAACAACTACAACAGTCCACTTTTATTTTAATAGTTGTAAACCGCTTTGATGCTTTTTTATGAGCGGTATATTAAGCTCCAAATAAAGATAAAGATAAAGATGTACATGGCCGGTTTGGCCACAAGGCAGTGCAGAGACATCCCATGTGTGTGATTACAAATGCTACCCGGGTATGGAGCAGACTAATCCACACACTCATGTAAATTACTGCCCACACACTATATCCCACATCCATTTACCCATTTCTGGTACAGTCAGTGCGCAACCCATATATTCTATTTGCCCAGTTATCATAGATAGCTGCTTACTGTTCTCAATATCCTTGTGTTATCTGCTGCCCAGTTAGGGATGTCGGCGGCGGCCTGACTTGACCGCCATATTCGCTTTTCCTGCAGTTGAATCTTATGCGGGGTAGTCTTGTAGGTTTGTGTGGGGTGGGGCCCTGCTAAGATATCGTATCCGTACATTTTGAAACCCATACACAGATAACGTCCCATCCCATGGCCCTGGACCTCATTATGTGCAACCATGCCATCTTCTTCACCTCTAAGGATGCAAATACCCACCAGCGGGGCTGGTAGGACATTGCCTGCAGGGTTACATAGTCCACCACCACAATCGTGATGTGGAGGACATCAAGAAGAAGTGGTGGGTGGTCAGGCAGGCTGCCAAGGAGAAGAAGGCCAAGGACAGTAGGCTGCCACCTGAGCACCCGCAGCCCCTGAGCACCCTGGGGGGGCAGGAGCTTTGCTTCATGGAGGATGCAGTGGTCTCTGGTGTCACCAGCTATGATAGCAGCACTGTAGCCACACAGGGTGGTGAATGGATCATACTTACTAGCTGATGCTTGGCAGGGGTCTTACATGAGCTTGGTGTGTGACTGTGGTCTGCACACCCAGTGGCACATCAGGGCATTCACTCATGGTCCCATACCTGCAGTGTGGATTGCTTCATGTGTGATAGGGGTTCATACCCCACACCTGATGTTCATGTCTATGGAGGTATGAGGGACTGCAGGCCTAGAAGCAGTGTGTGCCCGTCATGCTCTGGCCACCTGCCCTATAGGTGGAGGTGTGTGAACAGTGCTATGTATTCTCACTCACTTGTGTTGTGCTCCTTGTGGTATACTGGATTGTTGACTGGCAGCTACCATGACTACAGGCATGGGGAACAGTGAGGTGGGTGTGCACATATGTTTATTGGTCTTGCTTTTCCTGTATGTATTTGGAGCCATTGCTACCTATATGGGTGGTGTGTCATCTCACCTATGTTGGCAGCACACTGGGACTGTACCTGGGGCTCACATCTGGTGGTAGGAAATGGGTCATGTGACAGCATGGATCAATGGGTGCACCTGCATCTTCTCATCCAGGGCTGCTGGTCATGCACTGCGGGACCTCCCTGCCTCCAGTGACAGTTGCTGGGGCCTTACCTATGACTCTCTTGTTCTCCCACAGACCAGCCAGTGGCCGGGCCATCACAGGCAATTGATTCCCATGTCAGTGAGGCACCCTTTCCTGCAGCTGCAGCAGACACACAACCGGAATGCAATGGCAGACAGCAGCCCACCGTGGATGACACCACAGCACAGCAGGCACCAGCCGAGCCTGATTTGGAGTTCCCAGTCCCTGAGGAGACAGCAGACAGTGGGCCAGATGATCCTTGCCCTGTACCTTGGATCAAAGCTACCAAGTCAAACTTTATTAATTTTATTCACAATCTTGTAACTAACTCCTTAACTCATGGAATCATGCCAGAACAACTTAAATTAGCAACAATTAGGCCTACCCATAAAAAACCAACCTTGAAAAAGACAATCCAGCTGCATATAGACCAATTTCCAGCTTACCACTCTTAGCAAAAATTATTGAGAAGGCAGTACAGCTACAACTTCAAGACCATATTGATGAACATGCGCCACTTGATATACATCAGCATGGCTTCCGCCCCAACCATGGTGTTGAAACGCTCCTACTATACTTATTTAATGACATCACTCAAACAATAGATAATTTCAACAAAGGTACCTTAATGATCTTCTTAGATATTTCAGCTGCCTTCGATACAGTGGACCATGCAATCCTCTTAACAAGACTAAAGAGCATCGGATTAACTGGCACCGTCCTAAAATGGTTTGAATCCTACCTAGTTGATAGACAGTTCCAAGTTAAAATTGGCCTAAACACTTCACGTCACATAGTAATCAAACAAGGCGTGCCGCAAGGATCTGCACTCTCTTCACTTCTTTTTAATTTGTTTATCCAACCAATCTGTCACATAATAGCAGATCATCAAATAGATTACACGATTTATGCGGATGATATCATGATTTACACTCCAATTGATATCAACTGCCCAGATTACAGCAAAATTTCAAACTGTATTACCAGCATTTCAAATTGGCTAACAAATAATAACCTTGCAATAAACCTGAACAAAACGGAAGCACTTATTGTAACTAGAAACACCAGCTTTATCCCTCCACCTTACATTACATGCAACAACACAAAGATTCCAGTTAAGGACGAAGTAAGATACCTCGGAATAACCCTCGATAAGAAGCTAAACCTGCGTTCTCATATAAGAAAAACTGTTAAAAACGCGTATTACAAAATGAAGATAATTAGACGACTTAAGCCTCTTATCTCTTATGATCACTTTCGAACAGTCTGTCAGGCACTCATTACTCCCATTCTGGATTTCTGCAACCCTATTTACAATGGACTGCCTAAGCATGCTCTCAAGCCACTTCAAATGGCACAAAATACAGCAGCTAGAATCATCAATGGATCCTCAAATTATGAACACATTACCCCCATCCTTAAAGAACTCCACTGGCTCCCAATAATCCTTCGCATAAAGTATAAATTAATCATAAATATATTCAAAATGAAACACAACAGTTCTGCAATCAGCCTTCATGCCCTCTTACTCCATGATATCAACAAAAGACCAAGAAGGTTATCCACTTCTAACACCCTCAGCACCCCAAAAAACTACTCTAAATCATGCAAATGTACCTCACAAAGAGCAATTGCTTTGGCCGCCCCTTTAATTTGGAACTCTCTCCCTCCTGATTTACGCTCACTGGATGATTTAAAAGACTTTCGTAAACAATTGAAAACTACACTTTTCATTGAACAATATGGATCAACAATTGACTAAATATATTATATTTATTTTAATTATTTTAACTAATTTGCCTTATTGTTAACCCTTGTTATTTTTCCTATATTACCATTGTACTGTTATGTTTATACTGTGTTTGTTTCCCTTGCCTATAACCTTTGTATTTCTTGTGACCGCTTTGATTGAAGGAAAAGGCGGTATAGAAAACTTGTTAAATAAATAAATAAATAAATTAGTCAGGAGCTTCCATGGGAAGGAGAAAAGATCCTGAGGTCTACAGAGGCCATACAGGAGGAGCTGCACAGTCTGCGCCAAGAGCTCCAGGTCACCAATGAGCTCCTGCAAGAGCAGAACAACAAGGAGCAATGTTACCGGCAGGCACAGTTGCGCCTTATACGTAAGATGGCAGCCTACATGGCTACTGTCGCCGGTGCATGCAGGCAGCTGGTGGCAGCTTAGCAGGGATCAAGTGCTGGGCAAGGGGCTGTTCCAGCCACACCTCCAGATAGGACTGCATCTGCAGAGTGTGGCTACCTTTCTGGGGAGGATGCTGCAAGCACGACATCAGACACAACTCCTCTGAGACGCAGTGCATGTGTCACTAAGTGGCCAGGGCTGAAGCATGAGCTGGGGAGTGGGGTGGGAAGTGGGTACCATGGTGATCATCTGCTATGTCTAATAAAGGTCATCCTCTGCACTAGAACATTTCCTGGATGAGTCTGTTACTAGTGGCAATGGTCAGGGCTATCTGGGGCTGGCTACCTCTCTGCTGTCCATCATCATCATCAGCCTCTGGCATTGGCATCACCTGCCACAAATTCCTCTGGAATAGGGATATCCTACTGCATGGTTAGAATGTGCAGGATGCAGCAGGCAGTGAAGATCTGGCATACCCTCTCTGGCCTGTACAGCAGCTCCCCGCCACTGTGGTCAATGCATCTAAAGCAGCTCTTTAGCACTCCAATGGCCCTCTTCACCACAGTCTGGTCCTATGGTGCACCTGATTATACCGCTCCTCTTGTGGTGTCTGTGGGTGGCACAGTGGTATCAATAGCCAGGTCCATAGTGAGTATTGTGATGACGAAGGCTGTTCAGGGGACATGGAGTGGCAGGAAAGTGAATCCTGTTCCTTTAAAAATAGTAGCAAACAGGGTTTCCCTAGCAACCACAAACCTCTGAGTCAGAGTGCAGCCAGTATCAAGCCCCGCCCACTTCAGCACGTCGGAGCTAGGTTGAGTCCTAACAGCTCCCACGTGGGCTGGGAGAAGGGTGTGGTCCCTAAGAAGGATCAGTTTAAAACTGCAGTGTTTGAGCAGTCAGATAGAATGAGGAGAAGAGCAGCAGGAACGAGAAGCACAAGAACAGCTGGAACCAGGAGCAGAGACGGGCTGTTGGATCTGAGAGGAACAGATCAGAGGCAGACACAGCTAAAAGGGAAATTGCCAGGAGAGAGGCAATTGTATGAAGAGAGAAGGCAGCATGGCACAGAGCAGGAAAGATTGGAACAGCTGAGAGGCCCAGAGTCAAGGCAAGTGCGTGTTTCAAAGTCCCTGCATGAAAGAAAGCTGAAAGAGTCAGTTCCTAGTGGGGGAAGCAACTCAGCTAGCCAGCTAAGCTGCAAAGGTAGAGAAAATAGCTCTTCTGTGTTCCCTAGCCAAAGTCTCTCTGCTGAGATAGAGCAAAAGAAACTCTGGTTAGCAAAGCTGAATGAGTTGTTGCAGAAGCAGAGAAGTAAGCTCTATGACCCTGTTCCACCTGAAAATAGCTGCAATGAATCCATTGAAGAGATGGAGATAGAAAGCTGCATTGAACCGTATGAAAGTGAGTCTGAGGAAATGCAGTGCTCATATTGCAGAGCTAATGAGTTTGAGATGTGCTGAGCCTAAGCACATGTAAGAGAATGAGTGTTTAAAGCAGAGCCAAGCTTGTTTGTATGAAGTTGAAAGACACAGCAAGAAAAACTAACCAGACATTTTAAGCCAAGGTGTTTTCCCCAATGCTCTGAAGAGAAGTAAAACTTACTGGACGTTTTAGAAGCTGTGTGCCCCCTTGTGTAAAGAAGATGTGAGAAAAACAGTCTTCTTAAGAAAGTTAAGTTACCTTGGAAAGTTAACAGCCTGAGCTTTGTAAGCCAGTTCCTAGTATTAAAGTTAACTGCTGATTGACCAACTCTGTGAATACAACCTGTTGGACTTTATTCTTTGTTTTGGAGACGTATCCAATTTCTGTTCAGTGCTATTGAATTTGATGCGAGGGGGAAATCCCGAAAATAAAAATATTCTCTGTTTTTGCCTGATACCGTGTGGTCACACTATTTGCTCTACGGAATAAGTAAACTACAGTTCCCAGCAATCCTAGCTGGCAGCCATATTTATGGACATTATTCAAAGAGGGCAATAAGGCGACGCCCTCCTGCTTATTGGCTATCGGCCCGGGCGGGAGGCGTGGCGACAGTATCCACTATCACCTGTGGAGCCAGGGGGGCAGGCATGCATCAGTCTTGCTATTGTGCATGGCATTTCAGGGCTGGCAGAGACATTGCTTATCCTGGGTTCTGGTCAGCACCAGCACCCAGATGCTGTACAAACATCTCACCGCCAGCATTGAATGGCAGACCATACTTTATAGGCACACATGCATTCACTTATGGGGTGCAACAACAATGTAGCATACAGTGCTCATATCCCATCACATTACCTCCTACCTCTGTCCACTTACCAAGCAACCAGGCATCTCCAGGGTGTCTGCTGGCTGCTGCTTGACCCAGTTCAGACTACCCAAGTATGTAGGAGTCATGACAGGAGCCTAGAAATCGGGTGCAGACATCTGTGATGGCCATATTCGCATTCACTACCACTTGCATATTCATGGACATGTAGTTATGGTGGTTCCTGAATGCCCTCTGCTCCTGTTGAAGTGCCCTCAGCACAACATGGGTGCAGTCAGTGACACCTATGTCTGAGGGAAATCCACTAAGATTGTAGAAAGCCTGCATCATCTCCTGTCGCTCATGTGGTGTTCTGGGGAAGGAAATGAGATGTCCCAGCCTTTGGAGCAGGGCACTGGTGAAGGCATCAATGCTGTGGCATGCCACAGACTGCGTGATGCCTGTTATGGCACCAATGATGTGCTGGAAACTGCCTGTGGCCAGGAAGCCAAGGGCAGTGGTGACCCATACAGCCTTTGGCAGTGCCTGGCTTCAGGTGGTGGCTAGCTCCAGGTCCCGACTCAGGATGCCACACAGCTCTGTGATGGTTGTACTGTCCATGCAGTACTGTTGGTATACCTCCTCCTCTGTCAGTTGTATTCTATGTCTATAGCTACTGTGTTGACTGTCTTGACTAGATTGTAAGCCCTGATGATCAGGGACTGTTTTTACATGTGTCTGTGCAGCGTTGTGTACATCTTGTAGCACTATACAAATGTTCAGTAGTAGTAGGTAGCTTATACTTGGCCTGAACACCCTTGGTGTGCGATACTGGTGTCTGTGGCACTGGGCCACTGCCTGCTGCTATTGCAGCACATATTGTCACCTCCTCTACTGTGCTTGGGCCCATCAGTGGCATCTCCGCTTATGGACCATCATGTGGTATTCCCACATTACACAGGTCTTTCCTAATACATGGGTCTGATTCTTACATGGGTTCTCCACTGTTGTTCCCACTGTCCTAGGCATCCGAAACCCTCAACTAGACTTCTGCAGTTTATAGGGTTTTGGGCCACCACCCAATGCTGTATATTGCGACTACGCCCCGTTATGCCCTTACAGATATTTGGTTAGCATTACCCATGTTCACAGGATTTTCAGAGCTACCCAGCTGACTGATGATCTGCATTACCCGGTTATGGTGCACATCCACAGGTAAGTCGCTGTTTACGGTGCCTTGGCAACACCTATGGTTTCCAATATCAGGCCCTTTATCTCCCTAGCATGGCCTGATGTAACACTGACCCAGTCAATACTGGGGCAATTGAAATCTCCCATTATTATGCTGTAAACTTTGCTAGCTTCCCTAATTTCTGTTAGCATTTCATCATCTGTCTGATCATTCTGGGATAAAAGAGCGGCCAGGCCTGGAACAGGAGGCACCGCAGCAAGCCAGCTTTATGGTAAGTTTACCGTTCTGCCTCCATGGGCCTGACTGGAGGGGGGTGCATCACAGCATGCAGTGCTGGCAGCGCAGGGGGGAGGTGCCAGCCCCAGATGTTGAGGGAACTGGTAACGCCACTGCCCTAATGTGCGCCACATTAGCACAGGTGCACTAAACTCTACTTATTGAGGTGGTGTTAGGTGAACCCACACTAATTGCGCAGAATACAGTTAGCACACAGCATGTACCCTGAGCTAACTGTGCAACACTCACCATGCCCACTCTCCATGTCAACCCACCCACTCATGTCCCTAAGATGGAATAAACAGTTATTGTGGGAAATGGCCCATGCTAACTCTAGCATGTCCAAGGAACGCTTTTTACAGAATTTGCAGAATTTTGAAGTTCTTTATTTAGTTTGTGGAGCAGCCATTGTTTATATACTTTTTCCTGCATCTTTGGATTATCTTTCACTTTTAGCGTGCGCCAGACATGCACTGCCAGCTAGCACCCATTAGTAAAAAACCTCCATAAAAGTACAAGCGATTGTGCTTACAGAATAGCAGTCCGCCAAAGTATGTGTGAAAGAGCCCATTCACAGGTATAAACCTTGAAAATAGATGACTTACGCATACACATGGCATCTGTCTTAAGGTGGCTTCTTATAAAATCAGCCCCTTTAAGACTTAAGGTAATGTTATGTTGTGTTGCTTCTATACTACATCAGAATTAATTTGTTCATGGTTTCCTTGGTTGCACAACCGTTCTGCAAATAATCTATGAAAACTGCCTTTAATAAAAAATAATTGGGTCGCTGTTCAAGAGGTGTCATGTGTTTGGTGGCTATCGATAGCTGTATATAACTCTGATAAGTTTGAAGGGTAATATGCAGATTGTGCCAGCAGAAATCACAGTATTGGAGTGGAATATGAGCAGCAAAGAGGTGAATATCAGTGCTCTACACAGAGCTATCAGTAGCAACAATCTACATATGTATGACAATATATGTAGTGGTGCTGAATAGACAGATATTTTTAAATGCTGCAGCTGGTGTTGAAAATAAAAGACCTCAATATCGACCTGAATATTTCTGAGGTTTTTCTAACTTCACATGTCAAAATTCAGCCACAGTGGTCAACATCAATTTAACGACGCAGCTGAAAAAAATCTGGATATTCATTGCTTATCTGGATAGCATTAAGACAGCTAGTTTGCTCTCTTAAACTATCTGGATAGCCATTCATAGAGTGGCACTGAATATCACCGCCTTACAGATAATGCCTATCCCCTCAGTATCCAGATACTGCCACGACAGTCTCTACTTTAAGGGTATTCAGTGACACTCTCCCCATAGTACTGCTCAGTAACCCGCTTAGCAGCACTTCTCCACATACTGTAGCGGCCCTGAATATCGACCCCTAATTTTATAGCAGCAAATGGTAATAGATAGTTCCATATAAAAAACATAGGGGCTGCTATTCAAAGCGATGAACACGATTTGAGCACCTGCTAACTACATTAATCGCAGCGAACGGGATCTTCCAGGCACTATTGAGGTTAGTACCATGGAAAATCCTTGGGCGCCGCCACTGAATGCCCCAGTGTGAGCCAGCTAGCATCGGGATGTTTCAGGAGTGGAGCGCAGGCAGCACTTGATAACCTGGCAGTGGTTATCCCTCAGCAACAAAACTTAGATACCTTAAAGGCTGACCTAACTTTCACCGCCAAAGCTAAAGGAGCAGTGGCTGAATCTCACTGCTGCTCAGTTAGCTGTGGGGCCTACCAGCCGATCTAGATATTCAATGCCATTGGACAGATATGGTCCTGACGTTGAATATCTATCTGGGTTTAAGCTTCAGCGGTGACAGCTAGTCGCTTTACAAGGGCTAGCCGTCGCTGCTGAATGTCCCGCACATCAACCTCTAACATGTCGTGTAAAGGTTCTAGATTAAAATATTGATATTCAGCGAGTTCTAAAGTTAGTAATCGTTCTCCCTTTTCTTTTTTAGATTTTATATTGAAAAATACCAATATGTACTTGCCATGGTTTTTGCCACTGAAGCAATCAACCAAAACCCCCATCTACTGCCAAATGTGACGCTGGGGTTTAAGATTTATGATTCCTGCTATTCAGAGTCCGCTGCCATTGAGAGCACGATGGGCTTTTTATCCAGAGGGCAGAGCATGCTGCCAAACTACATGTGTGGTCACGAGCAGGCCGAGCTGGCCGCGATAGTGGGAGATTCTCCGTCAACTTCTTCAGTCTCCATGGCCAGAATCCTCGGGCTCAGTATGTTCCCACAGGTATGAAAGGAAGGACTGAATGTGGGACAGGGAGAAAGGGAGAAAATGAATATAAAGAAGAACTGGCAATGTTCCTTAAAATATAATGGGTCAATATTGAGTAGAGGTAGTCGGTGTTTTTTTAAACGTCAGCTGCCACAACTAAAAATAAACCAGATATTCACCGCCTGCATCCCGATTGTGGCCGGCCCTGAATATGCAATTAATGTGGCCAGCACCAGCGCTGTCTGTATAGCGGTGATACTCAGCAGCGCTATACAGATATGCTGTCTGGATAGCCCTAGGAAAGCTTTTTACTGTCTTACGTTCTTTGGATAGCAACGCTGAATATTATTGCTATACAGATAAATCCCGGCCCAGCCTCCGCTCCACCCACAGACCTCCCCAGCACTATCCAGACAGTGCTGAAACAATCTGTTGGGATATTCAGTGCTCCTACCCATATAGAGATCTGAATATCCGGGTCAGCGGCACTTATCCCATTAGCAGCTGCTACTGACCGGATAACTGCTGCGGAGTATCGACCCGTAAGGGTACAGTTTACCCAAATTAAGGACCTTAAGAAATCTATAGCCAAACGCTATTTCCCCATATAGTTAAATAAAAATATTCACATCCTGCATTTTAAATATTGCAACTCCGAGGCTATGCATGTCAGGGGTAACTTTATAATAAGACACCTAGGCTGAAAATAAAAAAAAAGACACTTATTTTAGGGCTATTTTATAAAGCTGATATAGACACCTATAAGGCCCTTTTACTAAAGAGTGCTAGCTGTTAGCACCTGTTCTGGCACATATTAAAGGCGCACTGGGACATACATTGACAGCTTGGGGCCATGACAGTGCAGCCAGATTTTGGCACTCGGTATCTATGAAGCATTAAGGTAGCATCGGTAAGCTAGGGACAGAGAGTGGGTGTGGAAAGCGCCTTACTGTCAGCGCAACCGCACTAACTACACGGCCATCAATTAGCCACCCCCTTAGGTGGAAATAAGTGTACCGATACCAATTTAGATGTGTTAGGGCAGGGCGCACTGCATTCATTGACAGGAAAATGCTTTCTATGCCCTTGAGAGTTATTACAGTGGTGTTTCATCCAACACGCTCTGATTTGAGTGCTTTTTGCATGTTAGGTGCAACACTATACCGTCCTTTAGTAAAAGGGTCCCTATGTATGGGCTCCCATAGCCAGCATATAACATGCCAATCCCAGTGTACACGTTTACACCTGCTCGGAGAAAGGTGCAAATTTGTGCATGTGGGCAATAATTTTACAAGGAGGCACCTAGTTGCCATGTGTTTTTCAGGATCCTATATTAAGCAATTTTATAGACAAGTAGTCACCTACTTATCTTCTAAATTACTAGCTCAAGTGACAGAGCTCAAACCCACATTGCAGGAGCAGACATTTACAGCAGCATTGAGCTGATATCAACGTCTGCGCCTGTCATTTTTAGGTGCACATGTATATGAGTGGAGGAGTAGCCTCGTAGCCAGAAGATCAAGGGTTTGATTCCCACTGGCTCTCCTTGTGACCTTGGGCAAGTCACTCTACCCTCTATTGCCTCAGAAGAAAAGGCCTAGCAACCTACTTCCAGTGATACCTTACCAAGAAAACCCAGAGGCAGCTGGGTTGCCAGGAGTCAGTACTGACCTGACAGCACAAAAACAAAACAAAACAAAAATGTATATTACAATCTATGTATATCCTTGCACAGTCCACCCACACTCCAGTGTAAAGTCCACACCATCATATCAAGGCTTTTTACATATGCATGTGCCCATACAGCCACAGAAATGACTTTATAATGTTACCCATTCTTCTAGAAAAATATCAATACTATTGCAAATGGAGAGGGCCTATTATACACCAGTGCAAAACATTTCCATCTCCTCCTTTTCCTTTATCTTCATAATTCTGATTGGTAGCATAAAAATGCAGGAGGAAAAAGACCTCAGAAAGACAGTCTTATCACAAATACATACCGAGGCTGCGTCTTTTCAATCACTGGTCTAAGAAAACTCCTTTAATTCTTCTTATTGTTTTCTTTACTTTTAAATTATAATTATTTTATATCTTGTCATGTGATGTTCAGATTCAAATAAATTCTATTGCAATACTCCTAGTGACATCTTGCTTTCATCTTTTGTTCACCAATAGTAGAATCTATGTGGCCATTGTTTTGTCTAAATTACTTATTAACTTGGACAAACGGTTTAAAATCAATCTGTCCTAGCATTTTCAGTGCTTAAGGGTCATGTTTACCAAACCGTGCTAATGGTTAGTATTGGGTTTACCACATAAGCCCACCACAGTTACGGTTACTGCTGTGTTGAGTAGACCCAGATCTGCTGTAAGTCAGGAATTCTAAAGGAGAAGCCCCATTGTAGTAAGATATTTAGACTACAGGGTGGCCCAAAAAAGTGAGAACATCTCGTAAATTAAAAGCTTAAATCGTTTTCTTATTTACCTTTTTCAGCTATATAACGTCTTTATTTTGACAATTTCCGGTCGCCATCTTTTCTTTTTAATTTGTCAATCGTTTACATCTGTCTTTTTGAATTTTTAAATAACTTATATGCTATGAGATGTTCTCACTTTTTTTGGGCTACCTTAGATGCAAGAGAAGCTAATGAGTTAAGTTATCCCTGGGAGCGATTATAACTTCCAGAGATCTTTGGGTTCCAGACTAAGAAGTAGTTTAAGCAGCTGCTGGGACTTAAACGCAGCGCCTCATTATGAGAGAGGGAGGTCCTGGGAAGGACGAAATTGTAACTTTTTGGGTTCCTCTCCAGATGTGGACAGAAAGTCCATTGCTTAACATGGGGAATGGACTCCTCCAAATTGATAGGTAGAAGGTGTTGCTCACAACCTCGGTGGAAAAGGCAGAGAAGGTAAGAAACCTCCAGGAATTGGTCAGAAGGAGGGTGTTGCTCATAAGTCTTGGGATTGAGACAGCGCAGGAGGAAAGAAGAAAAACCCCTTGTAAAGAGTGGGGGACAGAGTTGCCAGTTACCCAGTTCTAAGTGTGAGATGCTTAGCCAGTTCTGGTTGTAAACTTGCATTGCAGTGCAGTATGGGGTTTGTAGACCTTGATTTTACTCATTGGAAACAGTCTACATCTCCTATGATGCATCAGGATGAGATTGTCATAAATCCAGGACCGGCTTAGAAATCTCACTCCTGGAACTGCGTAACTTGGCAACTCTGGGGGGAGGATTACCAGCAGTAAGGAGAGGCAGGGTGTGTCCTTCTATGGGCACGGTTCCTGGGAAGCTCAGTGACGCTGAGGGAAAGGAAGACAGTCAGGGGTGAGATGGGGTAGTCTTCCTTTAGCTTACCTGGCTGCAGAAATATGGAGGAGATCTTGTAGGGAAGCACACAACCTGTTTTGCTGTATAAAAATTAAGCTTAAGAATGGACTTCTTTTGAGAACGATAGCAGCCTCCTTTTCCTTTTACATTTATTCACCTTTCTAACAAAAAGGTTTCAGTTTTGCCCACTGCTTTACTACATCCCCCAGCTGTTCCCATCCTGCTAATGACTCTCTGAGGTACTGTCCCATCTTTGCAAAGTTAGTTTTCCTAAAGTCTAAGATCCTTGCTTTTGAATGGATTTTATCAGCCCTAGTCCTAATACTGAACCACACCATCTGGTGATCATTAGATGTGAGTTGATCTCCCACTGTAACATCAGAAACAATTTCCCCATTGGTAAGCACTAAGTCCAGTATGACCCCATCACGTGTGGGTCCTTTTGAAGGTGTGGTTTCCAGAACTGCACACAATACTCCACATGAGATCTCACCAAAGACTTGTACAGAGGTATTATCACCTCCTTTTTCCCTGCTGGCCTTTCCTCTCCCTGTACACCCGAGCATCCTTATGGATTTTGCCATTGCCTTTTCTATCTGTCTAGCCACTTTAAGATCATCAGAAGCCAGGTTCCGCTCTTCTTTCATGGACAGAGGTACGTCACCCGTACACTGTACCATTCCCTTGGATTTTGCAGCCCAAATGCATGACCCTGCATTTTTTAGCAATAAACCTCAGCTCCCAAATTCTCGACCATTCTTCAAGTTTAGCTAGATCCCTCCTCATGTTATCTACTCCTTCCTAGGTGTCTACTCTATTGCAGAGTTTACTATCATCTGCAAAGAGGCAAACCTTACCCGACAGTCCTTCTGCAATATCACTAACAAAAATGTTAAAAAGAATCAGACCAAGGACAGATCCTTCTGGCACACCACTGGTAGCATCCTTCTCCTGACAGTGAGCTCCATTTACCTGTTCCTTTTGTCGCATCCCACTCAACCAATTTCTAATCCAGTCACTTTAGGGTCCATCCCTAGTGTGCCCAATTTATTTATAAGTTGCCTGTGCGGAACAGTGTCAAAGGCTTTACTGAAATCTAATTACACCACATCTAGGGCTCTCCTTTAGTCCAACTCTCTGGTCACCCAGTGAGATTTGTCTGACAAGACCTGTCCCTAGCAAAGCCATGCTGCCTCAGATCCTGCAATCCATTGGACTCCAGAAACCCCTCTATCCTCTGTTTTAGCAGCATTTCCATTATTTTACTCTCCACTGAGGTCAGACTAACCAGCCTGTAGTTCTCAACCTCAGCCTTACTTCCACCTATGTGTAAAATGACCACATTTGCTTTTCTCTAGTCCTCTGGGACCACCCTGGACTCTAAAGAAGTATTAAAAAGGTCAGACAATGAAGCCGCTAGAATGTCCCCAAGTTCCTTCAATACTCTAGGATGTATCCCATCTGGCCCCATCATTTTATCTACTTTTAGTCTAGCTAGTTCCTCATGAACACAGTGTTCTGAAAATCATTCAAGATTCCCTTCACTTCTGTTCCTATTTGTGGGTGTTTCTGAGGTCCTGCTCCAGGAACTTCATCTGTGAACACAGAACAAAAATATTTGTTAAGCAATTACGCTTTATTCTCATTAGCTTCTGCATACTCCTCTCCTTCACCCTTGAGTCTAACAATACTACCTTTGCACTTCCTCCTCTCACTAACATATCTGAAATATATCTTGTTCCCCCATTTTATTGCATTGGCTATCTCTTCTTTTTGTATATGCTTTCCTGACTACTTTTCTAGCTTCTCTAAGTTTTTTGCAAATAATGATGTTTGTCTTCCTCTTTCTGTGATCTCTTGTATTTTATGAAGGCCACCCTCATTTTCTTCACCTTTTCAGCTACTTTGTTTGAGAACTACAGTGGCCTCCTTTTCCTTTTACATTTATTTACCTTTCTAACAAAAAGGTTTGTTGCTCTTAAAATATCCCCTTTCAATTTTGCTCACTGCTTTTCTATATCCCCCAGATGATACCCATCCCACTAAAGACTCCTTGAGGTATTGTTCCATCTTAGCAAAGTTAGTTTTCCTAAAGTTTAAGACCCTCACTTTTGAATGGACTTTATCAGCCCTAGTCCTAATACTGAACCACAACATCTGGTGATCACTGAATGCGAGATGATCTTCCACTATAACATCAGAAACACTTTCCCCATTGGTAAACACCAGGTCCAGGATGGCTCCTTCACGTGTGGGTTTTGTTATCCGTTGCTGGAATAGTTCTCCCTGTACAGAATCACCACCTTCTCCTTTTACACATTGGGCCTGATTTTGATTTAGGCAGGCTATGAGCTGTGGCGGCACATAGCCTGCCCCCCCAACTCCCTTAACCTGGATTTTCACTTCCGTGGCAGTGCCGGCAGCCACAGAGGCTACACGGGTAGCAACGATTTTTGATGCTACCCATGTAGCCTCTGCGCCTTAAAGATAGGTGAGGAAAAGCCTTGCCTATCTTTAAGGCAAAGAGGGCTATGCAGCTGGCATAGAAAATCACTGCTTCCTGTGTATCTCTTTCCTCCTCCACCCCGGAACATCCCAAACATGCCCCAATTCTACCCGCATAGCATCTGGGTGCGTTAAGGACTTATCCAGGATTTTCGAAGGGCACTACCCATGTAGGTGCCCTTCAAAAATCCCAGATAAGGCCTTTACATGGGTAACTAGGGGAGTTACCCATGTAAAGGCCTTCGAAAATCGGGCTCATTGTCCTCACTTGGTTTCAGGGGCTCTGTCCTGTCCTGGTTCTCTTCTTATCTTTCCCATCACTCTTTTAGTGTTTGTTCTGGTGGTTCCTCCTCTACTGCTATCCCACTCTCAGTTGGTGTACCTCAAGGGTCTGTTCTGGACCCTCTCCTCTTCTCTCTCTTTACCCAGCCCCTTGTGCTCTGATCTCTTCCCATGGCTTTCAGTATCATTTTTATGCTGATGATTATCTACATCAGATATTACTCTAACACTCCAGGCCTGCATCTCTGCCTGCCTATCTGACATTGCTGCTTGGATGTCTCACCACTGTTTAAAATTGAACATGGCCAAAATCGAACTTCTTAATTTTCCCCTAAACCACCCTCCCTCCTTTCTCTATCTCTGTATATAACACTCTTCTTCTTCCTGTTTCCTCTGAGTCATCTGACTCCTCCCTCTCCTTCTCCACACATATCTAACAGATAGCTAAAACCTGTCATTTCTCTCTCTATAACACTAACAAAATTCACCCCTTCCTTTCTGAACATACTACTAAAACACTTATTCACCTCCCATCTTGATTTTTGCAACCTCCTCCTTGCTGGTCTCCTCTGAGTCATCTCTCTCCTCTTCAGTCTGTTCAGAATTCTGCTGTGCGGTTAATCTACTGCCAGCCCCTCTTCTCAAGTCACTTCATTGGCTCCCCTTCCATTTCTGTATGCAATTAATTTTTCCTTCTAACCTATAAATGATTCATTCTACCGCTCCTCACTACCTTTCCTCTCTCCTCTCTCTCTACACCCCTTCCTGTGAACTCTGCTCTTATACTGGCCTGCTTCTCTCTATGCCCTTTTCTTTGACTGTCAACTCTAGACTTTAATCCTTTCACTTTGCTGCTCCTTATCTCTGGAATAAACTACCCAAGTCTGTACATCAGGTTTCTTCTTTCCCCTTTTCAAATGGCTCACCTCTTTGAGGTTGCTTTTGGATTCTGATCTCTTGTTTTCCTTATGTCTCCTTACCTTCCCTATTTGTACCTTTATTCTCACCTATTTTTTGGCTATTTTGATTAGAATGTAATCTCTGACAAATGATTAACAGTAGTAGTAGTACAGAATCTCTTTACTTCTAGATGACACCACAGCAAGGATGTGCCAATCAACATCCAACATATTGAAATCACCTATCAGTAGCACTTCTCCTTTCATGGCAATACTGTGTATGTCTTCTATTAAATCTCTGTCCACTTCTCCTTGTGAAGGAGATCTGTATATCACACCAATGCAAATAAATTTCCTGTTCCCTCTTTCTAGTTTAACCCACAGTGCCTCCTCGCTCCCCTGTAAGCCCTGTAATTCTATAGCTTTAATATTATATTTTACATATAGTGCCACTCCTTCTCCCCTTCTTCCTACCCTCTCCTTTCTGAATAAAGTGTAGCCTGGTATAGTTACATCCCAATCATGGTTGTCCTTGAATTATATCTCCATAATCACAACTAAATCCAATTCAGCCTCTTCTATTAAAGTCTCAACATCTGGAATCTTATTTCCCATGCTACGGGCATTTATGCCCTCCACTTTCCAGATATTGCCCCTTTTACCCATTTCTACATAGGTATTCAATGTTTTACTTGCCTGAAGGTGTTTTCTTATCTGGAGTAGAGAAACAGCCTAATGGTTAGAGCCAGGGGTGATTCTTCCATTAGGCCACCTGCGGCGATGGTCTCAGGCGGCACTTTGATGGGGGCGGCACTCTGGATCTGTTTTAATTTTAGATTTTGCAGCCTCTGGCCTGCCTCTGATTTCCCACGTGGGAAGGCAGAGACAGGCCAGAGGTTGCAAAATCTAAAATTAAAACAGCCAGCATGCCATTGCCGGACAAATCAGCCTGATCGCTTGCAGGAACCCTGCAAGTGATCATGCTGATTCATGTGGCGACTGCACTCCAGCTGTTTTCATTTTAAATTTTGCTGCTTCTGGCCTGCCTCTGCCATCCCGCTGCTTTTGTTTTCTCACTGCAGGTATACTTAAGGGAAAAAAGTGGCGAGAAGGCAGAGGCAGGCCAGAGGCAGCAAAATCTAAAATAAAAACAACTGGAGTGCCGCCGCCGCCACTGGATGAAAGGTGCAGATAGGGGGAGTGGGGACAGGAGGAGGACAAGTGAGAGACAAAGGGGAGAGACAGGGGGCAAATGCTGGGCAAAGGGGGAGACAGGGGGACATATTGGACACAGGGGGGAGACGGGGGTAAGTGCTAGACAAAGGGGAGAGACGGGGGAGCAAATGCTGGACAAAAGGAGAGACAGGGGGACATACTGAACAAAGGGGGAGACAGGGGGACAAGTATGAGACAAAGGGAAGAGGCAAGGGATAAATGCTGGACAAAGGAGGGAGACAGGGGACAAATGCTGGACAAAGGGGGAGACAGGGAGAAAAATGCTGGACAAAGGGGGAGACAGGGGGACATACTGGACAAAGGGGGAGACAGGGGGACAAGTGCTAGACAAAGGGGAGAGACAGGGGAGCAAGTGCTGGACAAAGGGGGGACTGGAGAACAAGTGCTAGACAACAGGGAAGCAGGGCATGAAGACAAATGTTGGGCAACAGAGGGGGAGACGATGACAAATGCTGGACAACATGGGGGTGGACAGGGAGACAAATGCTGGACAACAGGGGAGAGGGGCAGGAAAACATGCTGGAGGTGGGAGCAGGGAGACCAATGTTGAATGGGGGAAGTAGGGAGACATGCTGGACAATGGGGGGGGGAGACAGGAGGACAAATACTGGACAACACAGAGGGGAAGAAGAGCTGGGGAATGGAAGGACTGGGGGTGAAAGTTGAAAAGTGGTAGGTAGATGGCATAAAAAAAGAGGGAGACTGAGAACTGGATAATAAGGAGTAGTGAAATCTGGGTGGCCAAATAGAGAGAAATAAATGGAAGAAAGGTGGAAAAAAAATCAATATTCAAGATGGAAGGAAGTGAAGAAAACAAAAGGAGAGACAAGAAATGGCAGATGGAGTTGAGACCGTAGAAAAAGAGCTAAAAGAAGAGAGAAGAAAGCAGAAGCTTCAGATTGGGACCAGCATGATCAGAGTATAAAATGGTCAGACAACAAAGGTAGAAAAAATAATTTTATTTTTAAATGAGTGATTGGACTTTGCACTATTTTTATATTTTACACAATATAGGGAAATGAGTCTCTTTTATTTCTCTTGTATTGCATTGCATGCAGAGTCTGTCTTCTTGGGCTTTCAGTTTAATTTTTGTTTACATATTTTTATTTTCACTTTAGATTATCCTCACTTATTCTGTACTTGATGAGGGTCTGTGTTCCGAATGTGTGACTGAGACCAGGAGTTCTGTTAACATGGAGTTTGCACGAAGGGACCTGCACTGTAGTAATTTGACTTGTTTAGCTTTTCAGTTGGTGTATAGATGTTCTAGGGCCCACTACGTATTTATAGCACTGCTTTTATCTGGGTAAGTCCCTTGTTGTATGAGTTTTGGAAGTTTATGCTGTATATGGTTGATTAGCCCTTGTAGATAATCTGTGACTTTTGTAGGGTTTTGTATTAGTTCACAATACACCTGGTACTGAACATAAGAACATAAGATATGCCATACTGGGTCAGACCAAGGTCCATCAAGCCCAGTATTCTGTTTCCAACAGTGGCCAATCTAGGTCATATGTACCTAGCAGTTTCCCCAAGGGACACAGGTTCCACAATGCTTGTATTGGTTCAAGCATTGATATCCTGGGTCCCTTCTTAATAATGGTTTATGGACCTTTCCTCCAGGAACTTCTCCAAACCTTTTTTAAACCCAGCTACACTAACAGCCTTTACTACATCCTCCGGTAACAAATTCCAGAGTTTGATTACACGTTGAGTGAAAAAATATTTCTTTTATTAGTCTTAAATAGTTTACCCTGTAGCTTCATTGCATGTCCCCTAGTCTTTCTATATTATGATAAGGTAAACAATCGATCTACGTTTACCCGTTCCACTCCGTTCATTAATTTTTAGACTTCTATCATATCTCCCCTCAGCCGTCTCTTTTCCAGGTTAAAGAGCCCTAACCTTTTTAGCCTTTCTTCATAGGAGTATCCTTCCATCCCCTTTACCATTTTGGTGGCTCTTCTCTGAACCTTTTCTAAAATCGCTATATCCTTTTTAAGATACGGCGACCAGAATTGCACACAATATTCAAGGTGTGGTCTCAACATGGAACGATATAGAGGCATTATAATATCTTTTGTTTTATTTTCCATTCCTTTCCTTATGATACCTAGAATTCTATTTGCTCTCTTGGCCGCCGCTGCACACTGGGCCGAGGGTTTTAACATGGTATCCACAATGACGCCTAAATCTTTTTCCTGGGTGGTGGTTCCTAATGTGGAACCTTGCATCGTGTAACCATAGTTTGGGTTGTTCTTCCCTAGGTGCATAACCTTGCACTTGTCCACATTAAATTTCATCTGCCATTTTGATGCCCAGTCTTCCAGTTTATCAAGATCCTCTTGCAATTTTCCACAATCCTCTTGGGTTTTAACAACTTTAAATAGTTTTGTGTCATCTGCAAATTTGATAACCTCACTCGTTATTCCACTTTCCAGGTCATTTATGAATATGTCAAAAAGCAGCGGACCCAGCACAGATCCCTGGGGTACACCACTATTCACCTTTCTCCATTGGGAAAATTGGCCATTTAGCCCTACCCTCTGCTTTCTATCTTTTAACCAGTTCCTGATCCACAATAGTACACTGCCTCCTATCCCATGACTCTTTAGTTTTGCCAAATGTTTCTGATGAGGGACCTTGTCAAAGGCTTTCTGAAAGTCCTGATACACAATATCAACCGACTCATCTTTGTCCACTTGTTTATTCACTCCTTCAAAAAAACATAACAGATTAGTAAGACAAGATCTTCCTTGTCTAAAGCCATGTTGGCTGTCTCCCATTAGGTCATGACTATCTACATGCTGAGTAATTTTATTCTTTATTTATTTATTTATTTACATTCTCTTATATACCGCGCTATTCTGCATCAGTGCGGTTTACATTGAACAAACTGAAATTACATTGAACAGGGCATTATAACTTGGAGATACCTATTTTACAGGGAACATGGGCTATGGAGGGTTAAGTGGCTTGCCCAAGACCACAAGGAGCACCTGTGGGACTAGAAACCCCAGTCCTTCCGGCCCAAGGTTGCTGTCCTCTAGTGGGATTTGATGGTTTCTACCATTTTTCCCGGTACTGATGTCAGGCTCACCGGTCTGTAGTTTCCCTCATGAGAGACTCTTGGCGAAATTAGAAAGTCATAGGATAGGAGGCAGTGTAGTATTGTGGATCAGGAACTGGTTAAAAGATAGAAAGCAGAGGGTAGGGTTAAATTGCCAATTTTGCTAAATGGAGAAAGGTGAATAGTGGTGTACCCCAGGGATCTCTGCTGCGTCCTCTGCTTTTTACATATTTGTAAATGACTTGGAAATGGGAATAATGAGTGAGGTGATAAAATTTGCAGATGACACAAAATTATTCAAAGTTGTTAAAACCCAAGAGGATTGTGAATAATTGCGAGAGAACCTTGATAAATTGGAAGACTGGACGTTCAAATGGAAGATGAAATTTAAAGTGGACAAGTGCAAAGTTATGCACCTAGGAAAGAATAACCCAAACTATGGTTACACGATGCAAGATTCCACATTAGGATCCACCATCCTGGAAAAAAGATTTAGGCATCATCATGGATAACATATTGAAACCCTCCACCCAGTGTTCATCGGCGGACAAGAAAGCAAATAGAATGCTAGGAATAATAAGGAAAGGAATGGAGAATAAAACGAAGGATATTATAATGCCTCTATATTTTCCCATGGTGCGATCGCACCTTGAATATTGATTGTACTTCTTGTCGCCATATCCTAAAAAGGATATAGCAGAATTAGAAAAGGTGCAGAGAAGAGCCACCAAAATGGTAAAGGGTATGGAAACATACCCCTATGAGCTCTTCAACCTGGAAAAGAGACGGATGAGAAGAGATATGATAGAGGTTTATAAATTAATGAATGGAGTTAAATGGGTAAACGTAGATCAATTGTTAATGGCATCAAAAAGGAGAAAGACTAGGGGTCACACAATGAAGCTACAATGTAACCTATTTAAGACTTATAAGAGAAAATATTTTTTCACTCAACACATAATCAAACTCTGGAATTCATTATTGGAGGATGAAGTAAAGGTTGCTAGTGGGGGGGTTTTTAGTGCCATTGAGTCTGCTGACTTCTAGCAACTCAGCTGCCCCTGGGTTTTCTTGGCAATGTATCACCAGAAGTAGATTGCCAGGCCTTTTTTTCTGAGGCAGCAGAGGGTAAAGTGATTTGCCCAAGGTGTGTCAGTGGGAATCAAACCCTTGATATTCTGGGTATTAGGCAGTTGCTCTAACCACTTGGCTACTCCTCCATGTAGGTCACCCCTATTATTTAACCAGTTTTCTATACTGCCTTATCCTTCAATCAAAGCAGTTTACATTATGTAATCACTACAAACAGGTACTGGATACATTCCCTTGTCCCCAAAGGGCTCACAATCTATGTGTAGCTGAGGCAACAGAGGGTTAAGTGGCTTGCCCAAGGTGTACCTATAAGACTAGAAACCTCAGTCCCTCTGGCCTGAGAGTTCTGTCCCCAGGTGGGACTTGAACCCCCAGCCCTCCAGCCTGAGGTACTATGTCCTAACCACTAGGCTACTCCCTCCCTTTTGTTGAGGTATAAGAGATGGTTATGTTTATTTTGATTTTATCATGTTGCTATAAAGGGATCCATGTGTCCGTCCCATGCCATTTTGAATTATGTCACTGTATTTGCCCCCACCACTTCCATTGGGAGGGCATTCCAAGCATCTACCACCGTTTCAGTGAAAACGTATTTCTTGACATTGCCTTTCAGTTTACCTCCTTGTAGCTTCATGTTATGCCCTCTAGTTTTACAGCTTCCCCGTCTTTAGAAGAAATTTGTTTCTTCATTAATACTCTTCAAGCATTTAAAGGTCTGAATCATATCTCCTCTGTCCCTCCTCTCCTCCAGAGTGAACATATTTAGGTCTTCAAGTCTCTTCTCATAAGCGGAGAGACTGAATGAATTCTTTGCTTCGGTCTTTACTGAGGAAGATGTAGGGATGTTACCCATGACTGAAGTGGTATTTAAAGGTGCGGAAGAATTGAAGGAAATATCAATACATCGGGAAGATGTATTACAACTATTAGATAAACTGAAGAGTAGCAAATCACCTGGGCTGGATGGTATACATCCAAAGGTGTTGAAAGAACTGAAATATGAGATCGCAGACCTGCTATTAGTAATCTGTGAACTATCAATAAAATCATCTCTAATACCTGAAGATTGGAGGATCGCCAATGTAACACCAATTTTTAAAAAGGGTTCCAGGGGTGATCCGGGAAACTACAGACCGGTGAGCCTCACGTCAGTACCGGGAAAAATGGTAGAAACCATCATAAAGAATAAAATTACTCAGCATGTAGATAGTCATGGCCTAATGGGAGACAGCCAACATGGCTTTAGACAAGGAAGATCTTGTCTTACTAATCTGTTATGTTTTTTTGAAAGTGTGAATAAACAGGTGGACAAAGGTGAGTCGGTTGATATAGTGTATCTAGACTTTCAGAAAGCCTTTGACAAGGTCCCTCATCAGAGACTTTTGGCAAAACTAAACAGTCATGGGATAGGAGGCAGTGTACTACTGTGGATCAGGAACTGGTTAAAAGATAGAAAGCAGAGGATTGGGCTAAGTGGCCAATTTTCCCAATGGAGAAAGGTGAATAGTGGTGTACCCCAGGGATCTGTGCTGGGTCCGCTGCTTTTTGACATATTCATAAATGACCTGGAAAGAGGAATAACGAGTGAGGTTATCAAATTTGCAGATGACACAAAACTATTTAAAGTTGTTAAAACCCAAGAGGATTGTGGAAAATTGCAAGAGGATCTTGATAAATTGGAAGACTGGGCATCAAAATGGCAGATGAAATTTAATGTAGACAAGTGCAAAGTTATGCACCTAGGGAAGAACAACCCAAACTATGGTTACACAATGCAAGGTTCCACATTAGGAACCACCACCCAGGAAAAAGATTTAGGCGTCATTATGGATAACATGTTAAAACCCTCGGCCCAGTGTGCTGCGGCAGCCAAGAGAGCAAATAGAATGCTAGGTATCATAAGGAAAGGAATGGAAAATAAAACAAAAGATATTATAATGCCTCTATACCGTTCCATGGTGAGACCGCACCTTGAATATTGTGTGCAATTCTGGTCGCCGTATCTTAAAAAGGATATAGCGTTATTAGAAAAGGTTCAGAGAAGAGCCACCAAAATGGTAAAGGGGATGGAAGGATACTCCTATGAAGAAAGGCTAAAAAAGTTAGGGCTCTTTAACCTGGAAAAGAGACGGCTGAGGGGAGATATGATAGAAGTCTATAAATTAATGAATGGAGTGGAACGGGTAAACGTAGATCGATTGTTTGCGTTATCAGAATATAGAAAGACTAGGGGACATACAATGAAGCTACAGGGTAAACTATTTAAGACTAATAAAAGAAAATATTTTTTCACCCAACGTGTAATCAAACTCTGGAATTTGTTACTGGAGGATGTAGTAAAGGCTGTTAGTGTAGCTGGGTTTAAAAAAGGTTTGGACAAGTTCCTGGAGGAAAGGTCCATAAACCATTATTAAGAAGGGACCCAGGATATCAATGCTTGACCCAGTACAAGCATTGCAGAACCTATGTCTTTTGGGGAAACTGCTAGGTACGTATGACCTAGATTGGCCACTGTTGGAAACAGGATACTGGGCTTGATGGACCTTGGTCTGACCCAGTATGGCATATCTTATGTTCTTAAGTACTTATGACGCAGGCTCCAAATCATTTTGGTCACCTTCCTCTGAACCGTTTCCAGTCTTTTTATATCCTTTGCGAGATATGGTCATATAACCCCTCTTCTCAAGTAACCTTACTGCCTCCATATCCATTTCTGTATCCAGTTCAGACTTCTCCCACTGACCTATAAGTGTACTCATTCTTCTGCTCCTCACTACCTTTCTCTTATCTCTCCCTATACCCCTCCTCGGAAACTCCACTCTTCTGGCAGATCCCTTCTATTTATGCCCTTCTCTTCTACTGCCAAATTCAAACTTCGATCCTTCCACCTTGCTGCTCCTTATGCCTTTAACAAACCACCTGAGTTTGTGTGTCAAGCCTCATCTCTGGCACTCCTCAAATCCATGTCAAAAACTCACCTCTCCGAGGCCACCCCGGATCCCGATCCACTTAGTCTCCTATGTGTTTTCTTACCATTCCCCTAGATATATCCTTGTCTTTAGCCACTGTGTTGTCTGTCCTGACCAGACTGCAAGCTCCAGCTGGGTTTAAAAAAGGTTTTGACAAGTTCCTGGAGGAACAGTCTATAAACCATTATTAAAGAAGACCTAGTGTATGTGTGTGACTTATTTTGGATTTGGTAAAAGGAGACAGGATTTCCATTTTGTTAAAGGTTCTAGGGATGGAATTGGCACTCAGAGTCCAGGATTCCAAAATTGGAGTGTTGGGTTTCAGGTGACCAAAATTTCTTGAGTAGCTTAGAGTGCCTAGAGTGTGGTGCTTTCTGTTCCTCTGGTGGGAGGCTTTGGGGATCTGGATCCTGTACCCCACAAGCATTGATCTTATTTCCCAGCTTGAATGGATGTCTTATGTGGTTGAAAAAATATTCACACTCACTTAAAATATGGAAAAGAAGAAGGAGGAAAGAGTGGATCATCTAACACAAATTTGGGCTTGAGTAGAGTTCATGTCCAGGATGGAGTTGGAGGACATTTTGTCACAAGAAAGGGAAGTATGAATTTGAACAAATTCAGTTACAGTATTGGAACTATTGGAGAGAAACCAAGAAACAGCTTAATAATCTCCATGGAACGTCTGAGGAACAGCAAGAAGAGACGGAGAGAATTTTGGTGGAGAGGCTTTATCAAAGACTTATACACTATGGAAGCCTGTTTGGTGAAGATGATGACTTGCTGGATTTTCTTGAAGAATACTGGAGGGAATTGGAAAATCGGAGAACAAAAATGGTAAAGAAGATTGCAGAGAAGGAAACCATGAAGAGAAGATTATATCTTTTGAAATTAATCAAGACTAGACATTTTCAGTGGGTGAAGCTTGTGGAAAACTGCAAGTGGATGTTCTGGTTTGGAATGCTGGTCTAATACCAGAAATTCCGCTTATAGAAAAAGGCATGGAAACGGCAGGGATTGTTGGCTGTTTCACAGGGGAAGAAAGGGAATATCTTCCAAAGGAGGTGAAGAATCCAATTTCAATCCTCCTGAAACAATGACATCCATCAAATTTGAGTTGGAGGAATCAGTCGAAGCAGTCCACCAGGACGAGTTGATGGAAGAATTCCAAGTCAAGGAGGAGTTGGTAGAAGTAAAAATGAAAGTGAAATTAGGGGAAAAGAATGTCTCTGCATCTCGAATAGAAATTCCTGAGACGATCATTCCAGCATATGATGGAGAAAAGTATTTTGAAGAGACTAAAGTTTTGGCAGGTCAGGAATTTGGCCTACTTCGTGAAGAGCCAGTGGAAGAAAAAGTAATGGAGACTGGAAGTTTGTGTGTAGAAAAAGAGGATGGTAGTCTAGAGGAAAATCTGATTGAGGATCCTGAGATGTGTGATACCGGAAAAGAGAATTTGCTGGTTGAAAGCACTTTCCCTGAAGTAAAGAAGAAAACCCTGATGGAAAAAGAGTACTGGAAACAGCAGGTATTAATAGAGGGACCAGAAGAGAAGGGGACATGGAAAACAGTAAAATGCTGGAAATGCCTCAAGCTGAAATTTCGGAAATTGCAGACAGAAGTTCCAAAATTGTAACAGAGACAACCAGGAGTCAGGATTTGAAGAATCATTCAAACTGTAGTACCCAATTTTTTTTTCTTCTGTGTTAGATATGTTTGATGGTAAAGTGCACGGAGATCTGGAACAGGAAATCCTTAATCCTGAAGTTGCTAGAGCTATGGTTTCAGGGTCCAAAAAAATCAATTTTATTAGTTTCTCAAGGAGAAGGGATATCTGTTCCAAATGTTATGATATTTAAGTAGGTATATAGATTCAAGTCTGTTCTCCATGTGATCATTAAATTTGTGTCGAGGACCAAGAAAAAGAAGCACTGGTGTAGTTGGTTGGAGTACATAGCTGGGAAGAAGAAGAAGAAGAAAAAGCAAAAATGGTGTGGGAAAAAGTGGAGAGGAGACATAATTGGTGGGGTTGTGTGCTTTGGAGCTTCTGGAGTTTCTGATTGGAGGAACAGAAACCATTTATATGAGAAAAGATGTTCTGATGAAAAAAACTGGGGAAGGTTTAAGGTTTAATAATTTGATAAAAACCGCCTTTCAAAACAATCAAGGCGGTGTACAATAATAAAATACATAAAAAGTCATAAAATACATAAATCACACAATGCATATAGACAATACATAATACATAAAACTGTGACCAATGGTAAAATACATAAAAAGGTCATAAAATATATAAATCACAGGATACATATGAACAATACATAATACATAAAAACTATGGCCGGAGCCAGAAAGGAAAGAAGAAATGTACATATTTTATAAAGGACAGAAGAGTGAAAGTAGGGGAGCACAGGACAGGAGACACAAGGCAGATAGGTACAATAGAAAAGGACTCACACAAATGGGGAGGGAACATTAAAGGCTATGGAGAACAAATGGGTTTTGAGATTTTGCTTAAAGGTAGAGAATTGTGATTCCAGACGGAGGGAGGAAGGGAGGGAGTTCCAGTGTGCGGGGCCAGCGAAGTAAAATGCAGATGAGCGTGTGAATTGGAGGTGGGCGTGGGAGGGGGAGGGAAGAGCAAGACGGTTAAGGTGAAAAGAACGGGGTGTGTACCGAGGGGAATGGAAAGATAGAAGGTCGGACAGGTAGGATGGAGTACCAGTGTGATAAACCTTGTGAAGGAGGGTCAGTAGCTTAAACTGTGAACGAAAAGAAACAGGCAGCCAGTGAAGATTAAAAAGCAAGGGAGTAACGTGATCTCGAAGAGTGGAGTATGTGACAAGACGTGCAGCAGTGTTCTGTATCCGTTGAAGCCTCACCACCTGATTCTTAGGAAGACCGAGAAAGAGTGCATTGGAAAAATCCACCCGTGACATGACTAAGGATAACACCAGTGTCGACAGAGAGGAGGAAGAGAGAAAGGGACGAATTGACCGAATTTGTCGGAGAAAGAAAAAAGAAGTTTTGGTGATATGGGAGATATGAGAACGAAAGGAAAGATCTGAGTCAAAGTGAACACCTAGATATTTAAATGTAGAAACCAACGGGACAGGGGAGTTGGAAAAAGAAGGGGCCAAAGTGGGGGGAGGGTCACCATAAGTAAACCAGATGGCAAGAGTCTTAGTAAGATTAAGATGGAGACAATTAGTGGTAAGCCAGTTTGCAACTGAGGAAAGACAGGAATTCAGAGGAGTGAGGTCAGGACAGGAAGGGGAGGTGTGATGGAGTAGGAGGATATCATCGGCGTAGAAAAAAGCTGAAAGACCTGACTGTTGGATAAGAAGAGCTAGAGGGGCAAGAAAGAGATTAAAGAGAAGAGGGGCAAGAACGGAACCCTGGGGAACCCCACAAGGAAGGTGCTGTGGATCGGAGGGGGAGAACGTAGACGAAGAAGAAAGGACTGTGCAGGAGCGAGAAGAGAGAAAAGAGTGAAACCAATGGTGAACAGTGCTGCAAAGATCAGCTTCCTGGGAACAAAGGAAAATGTCTGTATTAGATAAATGAAACTGAGATTGTAATAATTTTAGAGAATGTAGAAATGGAAAAGAAACATATATATTAAAATGTTGCAAGTTATATTAATGAAACGTATATTGTTATGTAAAAAGAAGTAATGTAGGAAGGGGTAGAGAGTGACGTGTAAAAAAAACAAATTGTGAAAAGGGTTTTTTTTAGTTAAATGCTGCGGTCAGCATTTAATTCTGCCTGGATGAATGTAACCAGATGGTTAAAAATAAAAGCAGTTTTAAAAGATTAAAGGTGTTTAAAAAGCACTGCTAAAGTGTATAAGTGTGTACTCTGCCTAAAAATTTTAAAAAAATTGTGTTTTTGAACTAAAAATATGTTTTACTTTGGGAAAGGTTCCCAGATGCACAGAACAGAAGAGTGATATAAATATCAACATTGTAGCAAGCAGGCACAGCTGAGACAAGTTACCTCAGGCTGGAGCGCCAGGGGTTTGATTCCTGCTCAGGGACAGCAATCTTGGGCTGGAGGGACTGGGGTCTCTAATCCTATAGGCATCCCTTGTGACCTTGAGCAAGCCACTTAACCCTCTATTGCCTCAGGTATGCATGTAGATTGTGAGCCCTCAGAGATGAGGGAATATATCCAGTACCTGCTTGTAGTGTTTGTAAACTGCTCTAATGCCTTTCAGCCTGGGTTGTATATCAAGAAATTAAATAAAGATAAAGATGTGAGGCAGATTGCTGAGATCTCCTACTACTCATTCTCTTAAGGGACCAGCATGAAAAATCTTTGTATGGCTCCAATAGCATAAGGAATATGTAATTTTTGGGAAAGAGAAGAAATAATGCTTTTATTTTTGCTGATGGGGAACTATTTGCTGACATCACAAGAGGAAATGTGTTTCTGTAGAGGGTTTAGAATGTTAGTGCTGTGATGTTGGAAAGCCATTTGCTGGTTGAGTGCTAGAGAGAGTGGATGTGTGTGAGGGTGACTGGTGTCAGGGGCCCTGATAGAGTGGGGTTTTTATGAGTGATTTGAAGAATATTTGAGAGAATAAGAGAATTTGTATGGGAAATGATTGTGAGTGATAGATTTTATTTTTTTTTCATTTGGTTTTGGGGCCGAGTGAGGTGAAACAGTATTGTGCTGTACGGAACAGAGTGAGATTTGAAAGAGAAAGTATTAGGAGAGCTGGAGAAAAAAATCAAAGCTTGAGGTATAGAATTTTTTTTTTCATTTTTCCCTCAGAACAGAGAAAAATAAGAGAAGAGGGTTTAAGGCTCCTGTGGAATCTGGTTGAGGTTCAGGCTGACAGGAAGAGACAGACTCTCCATAAGGAAAGATAGGAAAAGAGGGCAGTGTTTGCAGAGAAGGTGATTCAGAGTCGGTCTGTAAGAACTGACTGCTGATGCTGTTGTTGAAAAAAAATGTGGTATTGACTGTCAGGGAAGCTGTGCAGAGAGAGATTGAGTGATACAGAGAAATCAATTACGTAGGTACACATCTGGGCTATCTGGATGTCCAGTAATCTGGACCGCCCAGAGATGCACCTGATTCTGCTCCCGCAGGAGCTAGACCACCTCACAGGAGAGGAATTGCGGCATAGGGCCTGGATGTCCAGGACATATCCTGATTTGAGGCACCTCGGACATCCAGAGCTCTGCCTGGCTATCTCAGTGCCGCTCCTGCATGGAGCTGCGGTGCTGAAACGTCCTGTTGCCATGGCACCATGGCTCCATATAGGAGCCCTGATCACCAGTGCTGCAGTGAAAGCCCTGTTCCCTGCCACCCGACCCCCAATCGGGCCTTCCGAGACTGGAATCAGGCTTCGGGGAACCCCCTGCCCTTACTCGCCCCGTCTCCCAGTCCATTCCTTGGCCGCCGCCAAGCTCAAGGGAGCTTATTCCACCTCCGAGGTGGAATAAGTTCCCCATCCAAACTGCAAGCCCTGGACATACAGGGCCGACACCAGAATCGGCCCTGAATGTTCAGGGTCCCTGTCTCGCCTCCAGTCTGCCCTCGTTCCTGACTAGGCCCACCCCCTCCCACCCTCGTACTGAGCTCCCCGCACATCTCTGCTGTACATGCAGGGAGCTCATATGCTGGAACAGCACCCAGGTATTTAGCAGGGGATATACGTCCGCCCTGGACATATATCCCCACTAAACACGGGTCAGAATGACCCTCGGAGTAGAGAAAGAGTATGTGTTATGCACAATTAGAAGGGACAGGAAGGGTACAGTTTCTTACAAACTTGCTTAATAATATTTTTTATTACTCAGTTAGGAATTTTGTAGGGGTGAAGAGGATCAGGTTGAGGTTAGCATAGGGTTGAGCCATACTGCTGTGAAGAGACATCAAGTTGAAGCTGTAGAAGACATCAGAGGACCAGTGATCAGAAGACAACTGAAAAACCTTGGGCTCTAATGAGAGTAGGGTTGCCAACTTTTTCACCGAGAAAAACCCGACACCTGTGGCTCGCCATGCTCCACCCATTCTCCGCCCCTAGTCCCAACCCTTCCCCGCCCCCAGCCCCACCCACAAAAATTACCGAGGATTCAGTCACACCCCCCCCCCCTCAGTGCTAGTTCACTCACCCCCCCTCCCCTCAGTGCTGGTTCACTCACTCACCCCCCCCCCTGCTGACTCACTCACCCTCCTCCCCTGCTGGTTCATTCACTCACCCCCCCCTGCTGGTTCACTCACACCACCCCTCCCCTCCCCTCCCTGCTGGTTCACTCACCCACCCCCCTGTCACTCACTCACTCACCCCCTCCCCTGCTGGTTCACTCACACCAACCCCCCTCCCCTGCTGGTTCACTCACACCATCACCCCCCCCCCCTGCTGGTTCACTCACACCACCCCCACCCCCCCCTTGCTGGTTCACTCCCACCCCACCCCCCCCCCCATGCTGGTTCACTCACACCACCACCCCCCCCCCCTTGCTGGTTCACTCACACCAACACCTCCCCCCCCCCTTGCTGGTTCACTCACACCATCACCCCCCCCCCTCTGCCCAAGCCGCTGCTTCTGCTTTGTACAGAGCAGCGGCTGCAATACACTTACTTTGAAAAGTAAAGACAAACTGTATAAGGAGCCCTCCGGTCATCGCAGAGCCCGAGGAAGTGATGTCATGGGGGCGGGCTCCTCACAGGTTGTCTTTCCTTTTTAAATTAACTAAGACAACCTGTGAGGAGCCCGCCCCCATGACATCACTTCCTCGGGCTCTGCGATGACCGGAGGACTCCTCACACAGTTTATCTTTAGTTTTCAATGTAAGTGTATTGCAGCCACTGCTCTGTACAAAGCAGAAGCAGCGGCTGCACTGCTATGGGGAATCGCGTTCGCGTTCGCGTTCGCGCCGCGGACTTCAGCACAAAAGCCGGTTTTACATCTGTGCCGGCAGCCAGCCTGGCCATGGAAAAACCGGCCAGGCCGGCTGAAAACCGGCCAGTTGGCAACCCTAAATGAGAGAGAAACCCACAAGGAAAAGTAGAGACACTTACCTGTTGAATATTATTTATATTTGAGCTCAAATATCTTCCTCAGAGACTATTTATGCAAAGTTAAATTCTGATAGAGTTTCACACACGTGTTTGGAGAGAGGAATTTATAGTGACTAAATGTTCAGAAATTTAAAGCCACATTGTTTCCAATATAAACACTTGTTTATTATGTTAACATGCAATGTAATGCGTGTTTTTGAGTCACTGTTGACTCCTGACGACCCAGCAGCTCCTGGGTTTTCTTGGCAGTGTGACTGGAATAGATTGCTAGATTTTTCTTCCAAGGCAAAGGAGAGAAGATGGTCAAATGCCTCCCAGGCTCTTCAGCCAGCAGGAATACAAACCAAATTGTTGGTATAGTTAGTGCAGAAAGTGAACGCTCCAAAACTGATATTGTCATCCATGTGGGTACAAAAGACCTGGCTAGAAACAGTGCCTCTGCAGTTCAAAGGGACTTCCAGACTCTGGGAGAGAAACTCCAGCCCATTGCTAACACTATAGCATTCTCCATGGACTAGCAGGTTTGCGTCAGCCACACTTGGTGACGTCCTCCGGGCGGCGCCATACAGAAGTGCTCTCTAGAGCTCAGGACTCTCTGGCCATGCCCCAGGTAGCCCACCTCCCTGACCCGCCCCTAGACCGGTTAGTCTTTATCCTTCCGCCTTGCCAGCAAGACGGACCCTGCTCTGCTCTCACACTTTGTTTTGTTCTTTGTTTTACTTTTTTAAGCCATGCCCAAATCCAATTCGAAAAAGTGCCCACTATGTGGCAACAGATCTTGCTCCTCCTCAAAAGGCTGCAAGCTCTGTGGGGCCGACGAAAGAAGGAAGAAAGGGCATCATGGAACAAGTCTGGGCTCCGATCTGGGCCCTCTGAGCGTCGCTGACCCTCTGCCAGCTCGGGATGTGCCTGGACGGGCCTCCATCCCCAGCCATGCCACCGTTAACACTGAGGATGCTTCTGCCCAGGCCCCGGCACGGGACGCGCCCGATCGGGCCTCTGTCCCCAGCCTTGTGCATCGGGCAGTTCTTCCAGCTACTCCGGTGATCAGCTCTGTCGCCCGCGGCAGCGCTGAGGTAAGCCTGGCCCCTCCTAACGCAGCCGCGTCCATAGCGAGGCCTGATCTGCAGTTTACTGGGCCCTCCACCTCTTCCCCTCGAGGCCATGTGGAGCTCTGCAATGGCGCCCGCCGGGAGTCCTCCGGCTGCGCCCGGGAGTCCTCCAGCTCCTCCCATCGTGGTCTTCCAGGAGCCTGCGCGATGATGAACTCTGCCCCCTATTCGGCCCTTGCATCGGGACTCAGCGCTTCCGCCTCGGGGCCCGTCACCAATTCCTCGGCGGTTCCCAATGATGTCTCCTCGCATCCGGAACACAGACAGCAGCACTGGCGGAGCCCCGAGCGCCGACGACACCACGAAGAAGGCAGACACCGCAGGAAGCGATATGCCAGCTCCACATCATCTTCAGACAGCTCCGCACCAGCGCACAAGAGGCGCCACGGGGAGCATCGCCACGGAGCCAAAAGAAGAGACAGCTCAGCCAGCTCTCGCAGGAACCATCATGTTAGATCTTGCAGCCATATTTCTGATGCAGCCAATAACTCTGCCATTCTGCAACTATTGACTCAGATAGTCCACACTATGAATGCATCTTCCAAGCCTGAGCCTCCTACAGTCTCCACTGCCCGGTCTCGCTCCAGATCCCCTTCTAGAGCATCCCCAGACCGTGTTCAAGCAGCTGTATCTCCTCTACACTCCCCTGCCAACCCTTCTCTGGACAGCACGGCAGAGGAGCGGGATATAGAGGCTGTCGTGGGCTCTGCCTCCAATGACAAGAGCGTGCCAGATGCCAGACACTCTCCTGAACCTGAAGGACCTCCCCCGCCCCCAGAGGACCGTTCTTACACCAAATTCTTGCAGAAGGTAGCTTCCGCCCTGGCATTGGCTTCACCTGAGCAGACCGAGGAGCAAGACCCGGAGGTCCTGAGCTATCTCTCAGCTCCCAAGCCGTCCTTCATCCTACCCATGCACCGTAAGCTGCGGGATGACTACCTCAAGGTATGGCAGACCCTCGCCTCAGGGCGCCCCTTCCCCAGGAGGTTGGACTCCAAATACCAAATCCAACCCGCACCAGGATTCATGCTGCCACAGCTCCCACATCAATCCATCGTAGTCTCCTCAGCTCTGAAAAGGGTCAGATCCTCACATTCCCACGCTAACCACCCGCCTGGACGGGATCCGAAACTCCTTGATGATATCGGCAAAAAGGTCTTCCAGGGAGCCATGCTTAATGCCAAGATTGCCACGCATCAATTCCAACATATCCTATTCCAGGACACCTGCGTGGCCAACATAAAAAACGCAGTCGCAACCCTCCCTAAGGAGACACAGGCATTGATTGCTGGCTCCCTTGCGGACATCTCAGAATGCAGCAAACATCTGGCTAGCACAGCCTTCGGTGCCTTTAACACGTCAGTGCGAACATGCCAGGCGATGGGCGTGGCTCAGAGCTTCTGGCCTCAGTGATGACACACACAACAAGATCGCGGTCGCCCCTTGCTCGGTTGAGTCTCTCTTTGGGGAGAAAGTCACGGACGCTGTGAACATCATGAAAGAGCATTGCACCACCCTCCAAACCCTTGCAGAGGAGGGGTTTGAGCGCCGCAGCACCCTAGAAACAGTGCCTCTGCAGTTCAAAGGGACTTCCAGACTCTGGGAGAGAAACTCCAGCCCCATTGCTAACACTATAGCATTCTCAGAAGTTGTGCCTCTTCTTGATAAGGGGGCAGAAAGGCTGCATTGCATAAACAACTTTAATACATGGCTCCAAACCTGGTGCAAACAAGAAGGATTTAGATAAATAGACGACTGGGGAAACAGATGGATCAAGAGACTATACAGTGCTAATGGACTACATCTCTCCGTCGCAGGGAAAAGGATCCTAAGTGAAAAATTCATGCAGTATGTGGACAGGCATTTAAATTAGAGAAAGGGGGTGACGGATGGAGAAAGACACGTTCAGTATGTCACTCCCAGCAAAAGCAAAACAATATTGGAAACAGCCACACTTTTGAACCACACATCAATGGCAAATGGGAAGAGGCATGTAGAAAAAAATCCATGCAAAACGCATGCAAGCCAATCAACTAATGCTGGAAAGCAATGAGCACAAATGCTCAAAGTCTAGCCAACAAGTTCCTGATCTGGAAGCCCTAATGGTGGAAATGGACTTCGATATCGTGGCCATTACAGAAACGGTTTAACGAGTCGCATGAATGGGATATAGCCATAGCTGGCTATAATCTATTTAGAAGAGCTACGGTACAAAAGGAGGAGGAGGAGCCCTATATGTCAAAAGCAATATTAAAGCTGTTGAAATGCAGGGGATGTGTGGAAAAGAGGCAGAGCTGTGGATTGTGTTGGAAAGAGGAGATGGCACTGTCATCCATACTGCTGTGGTCTATAGGCTTCCAACTCAAACCAAAGAAATGAATAGCGAACTGATTGCTGATATTGCAAAGATAGCCATGAAGGGGGTAGTGATCATATTGGATGACTTTAATCTACCCGATGTGAATTGGAGTATTCCTTCTGCAAATCTGGAAAGAAGTAAAAAAATTGTGGATGCCTTCCACTTAAACAAATGATGATGGAACCGACCAGGAAGAGCTCCGTGCTAGATGTAGTGCTCACCAAAGGAGATAGTGTGTTGAATATCCAGGTGGGTGCACATGTGAGCAGCAATGATCATCACACGGTGTGGTTTGAAATAAAAGTCAAAGTAGAATCCAATCACAGCAAGCTCAAAGTCCTAGACTTCAAAAACACTGACTTCAGTAAGATGGCCAAGTACCTGAAGGAGGAGTTGGCAGGGTGGGAGGGGATAAGAGAAGTGGAATTGCAGTGGGCTAAACTAAAGGAGGCAATAAAAGGTGCAACAGATATATATGTAAGGAAAGTAAATAAAAACAAGAGGAAAAGGAAACATATTTGGTTCTCCAAAGAAGTAGCTGCACAAATAAAGGCAAAAAGCACAGCTTTCACAAAATTCAGAAGCTCGCAAACAGATGAACACAGAAAAGATTACAAGATCAAACTAAAAGAACCAAAAAGAGAATTAAGGATAGAAAAATCAAAGGCAGAAGAAAAAATAGCTAAAGATGTGAAGTGTGGCGACAAAACTTTTTTCAGGTATATTTGGGAGAGGAGGAAAATCACAGATAGAATAGCAGGACTCAAAAGCGCCATGAACAGATTCGTGGAAAGTGACATTGAAAAAGCAAAAATGCTAAACAAATACTTCTGCTCTGTTTTTACTAGAGAAAATCCTGGAGAAGGACCATCTGTGATTGAGAAATATACAAATGGGAATGGAGTAGATACCACACCATTCACAAAAGATGATGTGTTAGAAGAGCTTGCAAAACTGAAAGTGGACAAAGCTATGGGACCAGATGGGATACATCCCAGGGTACTGAGAGAGCTCAGAGAGGTTCTTGCAGGGCTGTTAAAGGATGTTTTTAATAGATCATTGGAGATAGGAGAAATTCCACTGGACTGAAGAAGGACTGATGTGGCACCTCTTCACAAAAATGGTAGTTGGGAAGAAGTGACAAACTACAGGCCAGTAAGCCTTACCTCGGTGGCAGGAAAAGTAATGGAGGCACTCCTGAAAGAGTGAATAGTGGACTTCCTCGAAACCAGCAGGTTGTATTATCCAAGGCAACATGGTTTTACCAAAGGACGATCTTGCCAAACAAATCTGTTCTTTGACTGGGTGACTAGAGAACTAGATCAAGGGCATATGATGGATATGATCCACCTAGATTTCAGCAAAGCCTTTGATGTTGTTCCTCATAGGAGGCTTATCAATAAACTTAACAGCTTGGGTATGGGTCCCAAGGTGGTGAATTGGATCAGAAACTGGTTGACTGACAGATGACGGTAAACGGAATTCACTCGGATAAAAGGAAGGTGATTAGCATTATGCCCCAGGGTTTGGTCCTGGGACCGGTACCATTCAATATATTTGTGAGTGATATTGCTGAAAGACTGAATGGAAAGTCTATCTTTTTGCAGATGACACTACTACTACTACTGAGCATTTCTATAGTACTACAAGACGTACGCAGCACTGCACAGATATGTAAGAGACAGTCCCTGCTCATCAGAGCTTACAATCTAGACAACACAGAAGGTATAGGCAGGGATACATCTAGGGGGAATGGTAAAGAAACAAGGAGATCAGGTAAGTCAAGATCCAAAAGCAGCAGCGAAGAGGTGAGTTTTCAGCCTGGATTTGAAAAGGGTCAGAGAAGGCGCCTGGTGTACAGACACAGGTAGTTTGCACTAGGCAAAAGGTGCAACAAGGTGAAAGGAGCAAAGTCTGGAGTTAGCAATAGAAGAGAAGGGTGCAGATAGAAGCAATTTGCCAGAAGAGCAGAGTTCCCGAGAGGGGGGGGTGTAGGGAGAGATAATAGAAGAAAGGTAGTGAGGAGCTGCAGAGCGAATGCACTTATAGGTCAGCAGGAGAAGTTTGAAATGGATGTAGAAATGGATAGGGAGCCAGTAAAGTGACTTGAGAAAAGAGGTAATATGGACATGATGAGGTTGGTGGAAGATTAGCCTCGCAACAGAGTGTTGAACAGATTGAAGGGGAGAGAGATGATTCAAAGGGAGACCAGCAAGGAGTAGGTTATAGTAGTCAAGATGGGAGGTGATTAAGGAATGAATAAGTGTCTTAGTAGTATGTTCAGAAAGGAATGGGTGGATTTTGTTGATGTTATAGAGAAAGAAATGGCAGATCTTAGCTATCAGATGGATGTGTGTGGAGAAGGAGAGAAAGGAGTCAAAGACAACCCAAGGTTGCGAGCCAAGGAAACAGGGAGGAGAGTTATCCACAGACACTGAGAAAGGAGGACAAGGAGAGGAGGTTTTAGGGGGGAAAAATAGAATCTCAGTTTTGGCCATGTTCAGTTTCAAGTGGTGGTGAGACATCCAAGCAGCAATGTCAGAAAGGCAGGCAGAGATCTGAGTCTGAATTGCCGGAGAGATTTCAGGCATAGAGAGGTAGATGTGGGAGTCATTGGCATAAAGATGGTACTGAAAGCCATGGGAAGAGATGGGTCCACTCCTTTTCTCTCTCTATACCCAGTCCCTTGGTGTGCTCAAGACAGATCCTTAGGGTACACCAAGTGAAAGTGGGATAGCAGCAGAGGAGGAGCCACCAGAACAAACACTGAAAGAGTGATGGGAGAGATAAGAGGAGAACCAGGATAGTACAGAACACTTAAAACCAAGCAAGGCCAGAGTATAGAAACGGAGACATGACAACAGAAAAAGACTACATGGCCTATCTAGTCTGTCTTTCCATATCAACCACTACAACGGTCCCCTTTTTACCTTTGAGATCCTCTGTGTTTCTCCCATGCTTCTTTGAATTCAGATACTGTCCTCATCTCTACCACCTCCACTCTTTCCATAAAGAAATATTTCCACATGTCACTCCTGAATCTATCCTCTTTCACCCTCATCCCATCTCCCCTCATAGCAGAGCTTGCTTTCAATCGAAAGATGCTCTCCTCCTGTGCATTTATGCCACGGAGGTATTTAAATGTCTCACTCATATCACCTCTATCCCACCTTTCCTCTAAGGTGTACATATTAAGATCTTTAAGTCTGTCCTCATATGCTTCATAATGAAGACCACTAACCATTTTAGTAGCCACCTTCTGTACTGACTCCAGCCTATTTATATACTTTTGAAGGTGTGGTCTCCAGAATTGCACACAATACAATTGCACTCCAAATGAGGTCGCACCAAATATTTATACAGAGGCACTATCACCTCCTTTCTTCTGCTGGCCATTCCTCTCTCTGTGTACCCAAACACCCTTCTAGCTTTTGCTGTCACCCTTTCTACCTGTTTAGCTACTTTAAGATCATCAGACACAACCATGCCTAGGTCCCGCTGTTCTTTAGTGGACAAAAGTACTTCACCCCCTATACTATATCACTCCCTTGGATTGCTGCAGCACAAATGCATGACCTTGCATTTTTAACATTAAATCTCAGCTGCCAAATTCTAGACCATTCTTCAAGCTTACCTAGACCCCTCCTCATGTTATCTACACCTTCCTGGGTGTCTACTCTATTGCAGATTTTGGTATCATCCACAAAGAGGCAAACCTTACCCAACAGCCCTTCTGCTATATCACTAACAAAGATGTTAAAAAGAATCAGACCAAGGACAGATCCCTGGGGCACACCACTGATAACCTCCTTCTCCTCAGAGTGAGCTCCATTTACCTGTACTCTTTGTCGCCTCCCATGCAACCAATTTCCAACCCAAGCTGTAACTTTATGGTCCATCCCTAGGGTGCTCAGTTTGTTTATAAGTTGCCTGTGAGGAACGGTGTCAAAGGCTTTACTGAAATCTAAATGCACCACATCTAGGGCTCTCCCTCGGTCCAACTCATTGGTAACCCAGTCAAAGAAATCAATCAGATTTGTCTGACAAGACCTGCCTCTGGTGAATCCATGCTGCCTCAGATTCTACAATCTGCTGGACTACAGAAACCTCACTATTTTCTCTTAAAGCAGCGTTTCCAATAATTTTCTCACCACCGAAGTTAAACTGACCGGCCTGTAGTTTTCAACCACATCCTTACTTCTGCTTTTGTGTAAAGGAGAAGGTTGTAGTCAACAGTGTCAAAAGCAGCAGAGAGGTCAAGAAGGATGACACAGTAAAGGCCCTTGGATTTTGCCAGGAACAAGTCACTGGAGATTTTGGCAAGAGCCGTTTAAAAAATTTGCAACAGAGTGGACTCCCCTGAGGGAGTGGAGAACATGAGGAAAGATCTACAAAAGCTGGAAGAATGGTCTAATGCTTCGTAGTTAAGATTTAATGTGAAGAATCGCAGTGTCATGCAGTTGGGAAGCAGAAATCCAAGGGAATTGTATGCAATAGGGGGCAAGAGATTTGTGTGCACGGACCACGGAGTGATTGTTTCTGAGGATCTCAAGTTGGTGAAACAGTGTGACAAGGCAGTGGCAAAAGCCAGAAGGATGCTGGGTTGCATATAGAGAGGAATTACCAGCATAAAGGAAGGGGTACTAATGCCACTGTACAAGTCGCTGGTGAGGTCTCTTCTTGGAATATTGTGTTCAGTTTTGGAGACCATATCTCGCAAAGGATATAAAAAGGCTGGAAGCACTTCAGAGGAAGGTAACCAAAATGATATGGAGCCTGCATTTGAAGACTTATGAGAAGAGATCTGAAGACCTAAATATGTACACTTTGGAGGATAGAAGGGACAGGGGAGATATGATTCAGACCTTTAAATACTTAGAGTATTAATGAACAAACAAACCTCTTCCAAAGACGGGGAAGCTGTAACACTAGAGGGCATAACATAAAGCTACAAGGGGGTAAACTGAAAGGTAATGTCAGGAAATACTTTTTCACTGAATGCCCTCCCTATGGAAGTGGTTGTGACAAATACAGTGACAGAATTCAAAATGGCATGGGACAGACACAGTGGATCCCTTTATAGCAACATGATAAAATAAACATATCTCTTATATCTGAACAAATAGGGGTGACATACATGGAGTGGTGAGTACACCCTTAAACAAAGGCATGGGGAGAGGTGACCTACACTGAGCAGCAGGTGCACCTACTCTTGCCACACAGACTAGATGGACCATACTGGTCTTTATCTGCTGTCATATACTTTGTTCCTATATGGCTTGTCCAAGGCCACAAGGGCTGCTAGTGAGAACTGAACCGTTGTCTCTTGGCTACCAAGCCAGTGCTTTAACCACGTGACTAGGCTATACCTCCACTCCTTTCTGTATACATAGGTATGGTAATATATTTATTCATAATGAGAAAAGAAAATCACACATTTATTTTAGCTATTTATGAAAATCTGGGAAAATAAATTTTATTGTTAACTTTCCAATTGCTCCTTAGCATCTATCCTTTTAATTTTTAGTTTCCTGAATGTGTGCTCCTTGTGGGTAGTCCATTTCAGACTTAGCATTTTTGTACCCCCCCCCCTCCCAAATCACACCTCATATGGGTTGGATAGTAGGAACCCCCCGGCCACCATGAACAGCTCCTACACAAGGAGAATCCTATTCTATCTTGCCCTAGAGTGAGGGTGGGTGGAGTTTACTTTAGTTATCTGGAGAGCAGTGAACTTCAGCCACTTTCCAGTTAACCTATACAAGGTCTGCTTTTTTTGCAGGCCTAACTTAACTTATGAATTGAAACAGTGACGCGATTGTCACTTGCACATATATTCAGTGTGTTTAAAAGTATATTGCCACTGAATATATGAATAACGTGCTGCCGTCTGTGCTGAAAATCAGGCCCTAGAGATATACAGCTTAACCACTCCCCTAAAGCACTCCACAGAACCCATATGGAGAATCCCAAACACAAATGAAATGATTTTAAATTTAGCCTGCCATTAAAACCAGCAACCAATGCAACCCAACTAAATGAGAATAATATGATCATGATATAAACAACTTGCCAAAACCTAGGCAGCGACATTTGGTGCCAGCAGACCATGAAAGAGAATTTGGAAGACCACCCAATAAAGCATTTCAGTAATCGATAGTAGAGGAAATCATTGCTGTACCATGGAATGAGAATCCTCCAGCCCTAACCAAGGGGTAAGGTGCCATAATATTCACATTTCCTACCCACACTTTTCTTCCTGCATCCATAGATGTGGTATAATATCTGACTTTTTTGTCATTGTTTTCTTTCTCTTCTAGATTAGTTATGGATCTGCTCTTCCTTCACTTGGTGACAAATTACAGTTTCCTTCTTTTGTACGCACTGTTGGAACAGTAGACTCCCAACCCATTGCAGTTGTTCAACTGTTGAGGCATTTCAACTGGACATGGGTAGGGATAATAGCTTCCAGTAATGATTATGGAGAGCAGGGCATTCGTAAATTGAAGGAAGAGATGGCGAAGAATGGCATCTGTATCTCTTTTGCCAAAACCTTGCACAGTCAGCCTAGTAGGGAGCATCTTGTCTACCTTGCCAATGTCATAAAGACATCAACAGCCAACATTATTGTGCTTTATGCTTATGCCACCGAGTTGGCTGCACTGCTGGAGGAAGTCAAGGCCAAGATAATAACTGGAAAAGTCTGGATTGCAGTTGGAAGTTGGCTGCCTTCTGCGGTGTTTTCAAACAAGGATTTGTGGGATATATTAAATGGAACTCTGGGGCTGGCAAAGTATAGTGCTGATATCCCTGGCTTTAGGGATTTTTTGCACAGCATCCACCCTTCTAGATATCCAAATGATATCTTTATGAAATCATTTTGGGAACAGGCATTTAAGTGCAAGTGGAGGGAAAATGCAAATCAAAGTGATATGGAAAGAACGCAGAGTGAGAGAGATGTTTCATTCTGTACTGGGGAAGAAGAACTGATTAGACTGGACAGCTCTGTATACGAGGTTTCCAATTTCAGATTTGCCTGTGCTGTATCCAATGCAGTGTATGCAGTGGCCCATGCCATCCACAACATGATGTCCTGTAAATCTGGTTTGGGACCTTTCCTCAATAGAGGATGTGCCAGCATCCATGACTTTCAGCCGTGGCAAGTAAGAAGAATGTATTTACTGACTTTATTCATTACTTATCTGATGATCCATCTAGTCACATTACTGACTAGCCCATCGTTTACAAACCCAAGTGATTTTTATATCAACAAATGGTTATTTTCCTGCCAGGAATTGTGACACAATAAAACTTAGCATGACAATGTATAGAAAGTGACGGTTTGAGGTTGACATGAATCAGCTCTGATAACGGGTGAGTTTATTTGTGCTGCCACTTATACGCGGTTGACTTCTTCAACTGTTTTCTTTTTTCCTTCTGTAGCTCTTTTACTATATCAAAAACATCAATTTTTGGAATACGGCAGGAGAGAGAGTTGCTTTTGATGAACAGGGAGAGCTGAAAGGATTGTATGATGTCTTAAACTGGCAGGTCTCTTCAGATGGGAAAGGCAGTTTTGTAAAGACTGGCATCTATGATGACTGGGGTCCTAAAGGACAAAAGCTAATCTTTGAAAAAAATGCCATTTTCTGGGGTAGGCTGCATACACAGGTAAGAATGCCTCTGAACAGAGTAATCAAATTCTTTTATTCATTGCATTATTCTTATACTAGTAGCTCATAGAACTCCATTATAGAATGCAAAGTATTAATAAACAGAAAATGCCAGATCCAGATATTACCAGCATTAATACAGAAGCATAGAATATGGCACAGATAAATACCATAAGGCCATCTAGTCCGAAACAGAGAAGTACAGCAGAAAAATCTCATATGCTTTTTCCAGTCAGCTTATTCTACTAAGCTCTACAGTCCCATCCTTTTCCTTATAGATCTTGTGTTTGTTCCATGCTTTCTTTGTTTATTTAGCAATGTTCAGGGGTGGCTCAAGGCAATCTGCTGCCTGAGGTGAAGGATGAGATGGTGCCTCCATCCCTACCCCCCCCCCCCCCCCCCCCGTAGAGTGGGGGGCGGGCACCTTCTCAAAACTCATTCAGGAACTGAACCAAACCAAAAAGCTAATTAGACAATATGGAGGAAATGCAAGATGTTTGCACACAAAGGAACTAAAAGAATGAGCGAGAACCACGGCACACTTTATAAAACTAAATTATAACTCATTTTTATTTTGTTATAAACTGAGTTATGGTTCTTGCTTTTTCTTTTTGAACATATATTTTGCATCCACAGAATCCCTTCCCTCACCAGTGGGTGCAGAGCAGAACCAGGAAATTCACCCACAGAACTCAACATCTTAAAAAAAAATCTGATTCTGGTCATTTCACTAACAAATATTCTCGAATACCAGGAATATTGGAAACTAATATAATATCCTACAAAAGTCACCAAAGATCTACAAGGCCAAATCTACCATACCATTACCAGCATAACTTCCAAACTCATACAAAAAAGCAGCACTATAAATACTGCAGCAGGCCCTAGAACATCTAACACCTATATGAAAAGCTGAACAAGGCAAATTGCTACAGTACAGATCCCTGCATACAGATTTCATGTTAACAGAACACACAGCCTTGGTCACACACTAGGAAAATAGACTCTCACCAAGTAGAGAATAAGTGATCACAGCCTAAAGTAAAAATTAAATATTTAAAGAAAAATTTAACCGAAACCCCAAGAAGCCAGACTCTGCATGCAGTGCAACACCAGATAAGAGATGCAGTATCCCATACTGTGTAAACTATAAAAATAGCACAAAGTCCAGTCACTAAATTGAAAATAGAATTATTTTTTTCTGCCTTTGTTGTCTGTCCATTTTATTCTCTGGTCATGCTGGTCCTGATCTGAGGCTTCTGCTTTCCTGTCTTCTCTTAGCACTCTGCCATTTCTTGTCTAGAATTTCGCAGTTGAGATTTAATGCTAAAAAATGCAGGGTCATGCATTTGGGCTGAAACAATCCAAAGAGCGGCACAGTGTAGGGGTGAAGTACTTCTGTCCACAAAAGAAGAGTAGGACCTGGGCGTGATTGTGTCTGATGATCTTAAAGTAGCTAAACAGGTAGAAAAGGCAATGGCGAAAGCTAGAAGGATGTTTGGGTGCATAGGGAGAGGAATGTCCAGCAGAAGAAAGGAGGTGATAGTGCCTCTGTATAAGTCTTTGGTGTGACCTCATTTGGAGTATTGTGTGGAATTCTGGAGACCACAGCTTCAAAAGGATATAAACAGATTGGAGTCTGTGCAGAGGGTGGCTACTAAAATGGTTAGTGGTCTTTGTTATAAAGCATATGAGGACAGACTTAAAGATCTTAATATTGTACTTTAGAGGAAAGGCGGGATAGAGGAGATATGATTGAGACATTTAAATACGTCCATGGCATAAATGCATAGGAGGAGAGCCTCTTTCAATTGAAAGCAAGCTCTGCTACGAGGGGACATAGGATGAGGGTGAAAGAGGATAGTATTAGGAGTAATATGCAGAAATATTTCTTTACAGAAAGAGTGGTAGATGCATGGAATAGTCTTCCAGTGGATGTGGTGGACACGAGGACAGTATCTGAATTTAAAAAAACATGCGACAAACACAGAGGATCTCTAAAGGAAAAAAGGGACTGTTGTAGTAGTTGATATGGAAGGGCAGACTAAATAGGCCATGTAGTCTTTTTCTGCCATCATGTTTCTATGTTTCATTTGACTATGCCATGACAAACTGAAATCATTTACTGTATATATGTCAGCTCTTGATTTGAATACACTTTGGCTACTTCAGCCTTTATGAAAATCTCAGTATTGGGATTTTCTAAAATTCCCCATTTTGCCTGTATCCCTTGACAATACCACAGTCTGAAGAACCATGTGCTACTAAGTGGCTATAAGCTTTTCCCCAGGAACTATTTTAAATGCTGCTCTGTCTTCTTTATAAATGTTAATGCCAGAAGCCAGGCTCCCTCCTGTTTAAGGTGGAATACATACATTCAGACTATGCTCTCCCTTCCCAAAATGTTGCTAAGTTTCTAGCAAATATAAATCCCTCTTCCATATGCCATCATCTCATCCACACATTGAGACTCTGGGGTCCTACACGTGGGACATGAAACATTTCTAAGCGTGCTATCCAGGAGGTTCTGGATTTCAATTTCTTCCAAAAAGACTAAATTTGGCTTTCAGAATTTCACTCTTGTGGACATCAGCAGGCAGGATGGCCACATGGTGAGGGAGCTCCATGGCAGCCGGCCTCTAATAGAGCTATAGAGCTTTCTCCAATGTGTCTGCTGCTGATAACTCTGCTATTGTGTTACCTCTCCTTGTGTTTTTGCCGTAGAGTCTGCCCATCCAGCTCCTGTCTCCTGGACTCCTCCTCCTCTCTGACTCCTCCCACTGCTGAACCGCGAACGCGTTCCCGCGCTCGCACCGACAGAGAGTCTGCCCATCCAGCTCCTGTCTCCTCCTCCTCTCTGACTCCTCCCACTGCTGAACCGCGAACGCGTTCCCGCGCTCGCGCCGACAGAGAGTCTGCCCATCCAGCTCCTGTCTCCTGGACTCCTCCTCCTCTCTGACTCCTCCCACTGCTGAACCGCGAACGCGTTCCCGCGCTCGCGCCGACAGAGGTATACTGCCCTCCTCCTATAAAGCTGAAGCGCCTACGGCGAGGGATCCTGTTTGCTTTCTCCAATGTGTCTGCTGCTGATAACTCTGCTATTGTGTTACCTCTCCTTGTGTTTTTGCCGTAGAGTCTGCCCATCCAGCTCCTGTCTCCTGGACTCCTCCTCCTCTCTGACTCCTCCCACTGCTGAACCGCGAACGCGTTCCCGCGCTCGCGCCGACAGAGGTATACTACCCTCCTCCTATAAAGCTGAAGCGTCTACGGCGCTTGTCGCCACGGCGCGCGACATAGGCGCGCGCCGAAGGAGCGCGCTTAAGGAGCACGATGTGCTCCTTAGGTGCGCTCCTTGGGGTCGCTCTGGGAGCCAGGGCCTCCACTCTAACTTTGTCTCAGTTTCTCTTGTTGTTCCAGCCATCTTACTTCTCACTGCAACTGGATCCGGAATCGCGCTGTCTCCACTCTCACCTGCTTCCTTCACTCCACTTCGGCCTTCTCAGGTACCTCTGCACTTGTGCCCTTCTCCTCCTTCTCCTTTGTTTCCCCTCTGTTCCATGTCATACATACCTGTACACTGGGGCCGCCGTCCGCTGCCCTACCTCCGCTATCGTTTGCGTTGTTCTGCTAATCTTCTCTTGTGCCCCTCCCTCCCTTCTACCATCCCATCTCAATCGGCTGCTCTTGTCCCTGCTCCTGCCCCACCTACCTTCACAATCGGCCTTATCAATTGCCGCTCTCTTAGATCCAAATCTTTACTTATCCATGATCTCATCTCTGAATCCTCATTTGACATCACCCTCCTCACCGAAACCTGGTTGAGAGACGGGGAGGATGCCTTACTTAACCGCTGTCTTCCCCCTGGTTTTTCTGCGGCCTCTGTCCCCCGTGCTGGCCGCACGGGTGGCGGGGTGGCTGCTATTCTTGCTCCTTCTCTTTCCTTCACTCAGCTCTTCCCTACATCTCTCTCTTACCCTGAGGCTCTTCTCCTCCACTTACACACTTCTCCCCCCATTCATATCCTTCTCATCTACTCACCCCCAGCCCTTCGCCCCGATCTCTGGGACTCTCTCCTTCACACCCTTTCCGACCTCTCTCTGCTTTTCCCCCATCTCCTTGTCGCCGGTGACTTCAACCTGCACCTTGACTCTCCTTCCTCTCCTAGGGATCACGCCTTCCTTACCCTTCTTCATGACCTCTCTTTCCTTCAGCACGTCACTTTTCCCACCCACTCCGCCGGTCATACCCTGGATCTCATTTTGACTCCCTCGTCTTCAACACTCTCTCTCTCCAACTTGTCTTCCCTTCCTCTCCCATGGTCAGACCACCTCTGCCTCTCTGCCTCCTGTTTCCATTCTGGGGTCTCCATAGTCAATCTCCCCTCTGCCTCCCCTCCTTCTCTCTCCCGTGCCATTGCTCCCTCTTTAGTCCAGCGCTTCCCTCCAGCCACTGACCTGCTCCCTACCGACTTTCCCTCCCTGTCTCCTACTTCGCAAGCTTCCACCTGGTTTTCCTCCCTTTCCACTGCCCTCGATCATCTTGCCCCTCTTCGTCCTCGTCCGCCCACTCGTCGTCCCTCCCATCCTTGGTACCACCCCGGCCTCCTTCTCCTTCGCTCTCAGCTTCGCCGCGCTGAACGCCGGTGGCGCAAATCTCCTTCACCTACCTCTATCTCGCTGTTTAAATCTCAATATTCTTTCTATCGTACCCAAGTCCATCTTGCTAAGACCTCCTTTTTTTCTGCTGCCATCACCACTGCCCCTAATCAGACACGTCACCTGTACACCACACTCACTTTCCTCACCTCTCTTCACCCAACCACTCCCTCCCAACACGCTCATCCTCTTCCCGCCCCTTCTCTTCTAGCAACAGCCTTTTCTAGCAAGATCTCTCGTTTGAGGGCCTCCCTGCCTCTCCATCCTCCACCTCTTTCCTCCCCTCCCCCAATTCCATCCCCTCCCCCTTCTTCCTCACTTTCTCATACCTGGTCCTCCTTCTCCCCAACGTCTTCTGCTGAACTTCACCATCTCCTTTCTTCATCTAATATGACTTTTTGCCCCCTTGATCCCATTCCATCCTCCTGGCTTCTTGTTTCTTCTTTATCCTTTCTTCCCCACCTTCTTACCATGATGAACTCTAGCCTCTCCTCTGGAATATTCCCTACCCCCTGGAAACACGCTCTCATCCGGCCCTTACTTAAGAAATCCACCCTGGACCCACTCGATCCCAATAATTACCGTCCCGTTTCTAATCTTTCTTTCCTTTCCAAATTACTCGAAAAACTTGTTTTCGCACAACTCACTCACCATTTAGACTCCACTAATCTTCTTCACCCCTGTCAGTCTGGCTTTCGTTCGGGGACACAGCGTCGAGACTATTCTTCTAGCATTCACCAACTCCCTGCGCACTGCTCACGACCGGGGTGACATCTCGGTGGCGGTGGCGCTCGATCTTTCTGCCGCCTTTGATTTAGTCGACCACTCACTCCTCCTCTCACGTTTGCATGATATAGGCCTTCGTAGTACTGTCTTGCACTGGTTTCATTCTTTCCTTTACTCTCGTTCTGCTGCAGTCCTTCCCTCATCCTCCTCTCACCCCCCTTCCGACCCCTTCCCTTTACCTTGTGGTGTACCTCAAGGCTCCGTATTAGCCCCCCTTCTCTTTAATATCTTTCTCACTCCTCTCATACTGCTTGTTCAACAATTCGGGATCACAGCTTTCTACTATGCAGACAACATCCTTCTCCTCCACCACACCTCTCCTATCTCTCCTGATCTAGCTCCCCTTAATGCCTGTTTAGCCGCTGTCTCCAATTGGTTAATTCACAACTGTCTACATCTTAACCTCTCCAAAACCATCGCCATTTGGTTCTCTCCTGGTCACCAGCCCCCCTCCTTAGCTCCCTCTTTCGCTAATGCACCTGTCCCACTAGTCACCACCTTCCGCTACCTTGGGGTTCTTTTCGACTCCGATCTTTCTTTCTCAGCACACATCTCCCATGTCTCTAAACTTTCTTTCTTCCACTTACGGCAAATTCGTGCTATTCGTCCTTTTCTTTCTTCCTCAGCTTTAACCACTTTACTACTCACCCTCGTCATCTCTTGTCTCGATTTCTCGAACTCCATTTTCTCTGGTATTCAAAAACTACAGCTCTCCCGACTATAACGCATTCAAAATACCGCTGCCCGTCTCGTCACCCACTCCTCTGTCAGAGATCACGTCACTCCTCTCCTTTTCCGACTTCACTGGCTCCCTGTCTCCTATCGCATTCAGTTTAAGCTTCTCACGTTAGTTCACAAGGCACTACACACCTCCACCCCTCAATACTTGGCTGATCTACTTCACTTCCACACCCCTCGTCATACACCCCGCTCTTTCCATCTCAACCGTCTAACCCTACCCCCACCTTCTCGCGCACACCTCCAGTCCACCCGTTCCTCAGCCTTCTTTTTTTGTAGCCCCTGCACATTGGAACTCTCTCCCTCCCCCCCTACGACTCGAACCCCATCACTCTACCTTCAAACGCTCCCTTAAAACCTATCTGTTCTCCCTTGCCTTCAACCTCCCCCCTCCCTAGCCTATGCCCTACCTTTCCCCGTTTTTCCCTCCACCTCTGTTGCTATCTCTTTTTCTTAATTAATTGTAACTTCTTTTCCAAATTTCTGTCTAATTGCCACTCTGTACTTGTTGATTTTTATTGTACACCGCTCTGCCTACCCTGAAGGGCGGTTAATCAAATAAATGAAAATGAAAATGAAATGAAAATATAAAGGTAGCAGGACTCAACCCCGCTAGCCCTGAGCGGTAGCAGAGCTATGGACAAAGCGAAGGAAGGATTGTCAGCAAAAAAAAGATTGGTGGTGTATCGCTCTGTATACGCCATTGCTGAAGGCCCATGGGGAGAGGAAGGAGACAGCAAGATGGCCGTAGGGAGGGCGAGTGATGCCGAGGAGGAGGCAGATGAGACTGGGGCAACGGAGATACTAAAAACATGGTTTGATGAACTGAAAGAAGAGCTGAAAGCTGAAATTAATGGGGTTAAAACTGAAATTAAAGAGACCGTGGGAGCATTGAGACCAGACATAGAGGACCTCGACGCTAGAGTGGAGGAAAATGAGAATCAAATAAAATTCCAATCGGACCTGCTGAGATACCTGGAGTGCAGGTGGGAGGCTTTAAAGCAGGCACAAGAGCTGCTGAAAGAAAAGACCGAGGACCTGGAGGACTGCTCCCGTAGGAGCAATATATGGATGAGAGGAATCCTGGAAGAGCCTCAATATAGAAACTGTGATGCGGTGTTAAAAGATGTGTTTGGACACCACCACGAAAAGGCAAATAATCACGTATACCAACAAACCCAGTCCAAAGCGTGATTATGTGGAAAAGACAGAGTTTAATTTGATAATCTTATTGCCAACCCGACACAGGCCGTGTTTCGCACACTTTTAAAAGGTTGTTAGCTGCGGTACAGAGAAAGCCAGTTCACGGTTTGTTTCATATAAGAATTACCTTTATATTAAGGTCATTCAGAGAGGTGTCCTCAATAATCGCTACAGAGTTTTATCTACTTGATCAACCCCTGACAAAGTGTTTAAAAGATATGTTTGGGGCATTGTTGCAACCAGCTGATTCGGAGCCCACAGGAGAGGAGATCCAGATACAAATGGAGCAGGTGCATAGTTGCTTAGGGCCTATTAAAACCGTCCCCGCGATATAGTGGCATGCCTGAGCTCCTATAAGTTGAAAGAGCGGATCCTGGCTGAAGCTCGAAAACAGGGGTCTTTTCAGTAGAAGGGCCATAGAATTAAGATGTACCAAGACCTGTCACCAGGTACACTACAACGTCGGCGGGAAATAAGGGAAGTGACGGCGCTCCTATGGTGAAAGGGGTTGAAGTACAAGTGGCTGTACCCCTTTGGACTGGCAATCACAGTGAAAGGAGTAACAAAACACATGATGATCAGCGGGGAAGTGTGGAGAGCATTAAAGAAACTGGGGGTCCAGAGTATCCCGGATGGTCCTTGGTGTAATTCCAAGCCAGAGCGATTTGTGGCACCAAAGAGTGTGAGCTTGAGGTGACAGAGAATCAATACCAAAGGTCAGAGGTTGACCAGACTGTTTAAGGGTGAGGAGGGTACCCTGGAGAAGGGCACCTCCTGAAAGAGACTTGATGAACAGGGGGGAAAATCAGTGGTGGATGGGGAAAACTTGTGGTCGACAGGGCCCTGACACTCTTATGTGAGAGCTTAAGTCTGGGTCTGAGTGGGCACAGCCTTCAGGGGTTGTTGATGGTTGATTGCTAATTGTTAAATGTAGGGTGCTGGGATGTGGGGGCTACAGGGTCTGTGGTTGTTCAGCAATATCATGATTGTATGTGGTGTTTGAATGTATGTGCGGGCATGTGGGCTGAAGGTGTGGATTTTGTAAGGTGGTTGATATGCAAATGATGGGGCAAAGGGGGAAAACAATAAAACAGTAAAATGTAGCAAGTTTAATAGAAGGGCTAACGGCACCCCAAGCATCTGATTGAGGGGGAGGAGGGGAAGTGGTTGGGTCCTTCGGGTGGCAGGGGATGGACGGTTGGCGAGCTAACGTTGGGTTCCACGCCTGTGTAAGGGAGGAGTAGGGAAGGGAGGAGGTGCAAATGGGTTTGTGAGTAAGGGAGGTGGAGGAGGAAATGAGTGGAGGAGGAAATGAGTGGAGAACGAGGCCGGGATAGACATCATTGCCCTAGGATGGAGAAGTCTCCAGGAAGAGATTGGAGATTTGGGGAGGGGGGTGGGGCAGAGTTGGGAGGGAGTTCAGCAGGGAACCAGCATCAAATTAAGAGGCAAGTTGGTGCGAATAGGTACCATAAATGCTAAAGGGCTTAATACTCCACAGAAAAGACATCTCTTTAGGAGGCGAAGAGGTTGCGATGGGACATTATATTGGTACAGGAAACCCATTTACGATGTAAGGATGAAGAGCTATTAATTAGCAGCCAGTATCCATATTGTTTTTTTGGAAGCCCCAGAGAAGAGGGAGGGTTAGAAGGGGGGGAGTAAAGAAAGAGGGTGTAGCTATTCTGATAAGGAGAGGGTGCCCATTCCAGCCGGAGGAGGTAATTCGAGAGAAAACGGAGAGGGTATTGCTACTAACAGGAGAGTTGAAGGGGGAAACGATTACCTTGGCAAATATCTATGCTCCAAACACGAGACAAGTCCCCTTTTGTTGGAACATTTGTGAGATACTGGACCAATATGTACAAGGGAAACAGGTCATGGGAGGAGATTTTAATTTGGCATTACAGCCTAGCTGGGATTGGCAGGCCAAGGGGGGGGGGGGGGCGGGGAAGGCAATGCAAAAAGCTGTCAAATAGTGAAAGGAATAATAAAGAAATTTCATTTTTCAGATGCGTGGCGGTCACAAAATAAAGACAGTAGAGAATATAACTTCTACTCACATCCACATAAAAGCTTTAGTCGGATAAATTATATATTAATTGATAGAATATGGGAATTAAATTGGGGATGACAGAGATTGTCAATATAACATGGTCTGACCACGCCCCAACTTGAGTGGAAGTTCGTGAAGCTAAAGGGGAAGGGGGAGAACGCTTTTGGAGACTTAATGAAAGTCTCCTTCGAAAGGAAGAGGTGGTCAAGGATATTAGGGAATGCCTTCAGGACTATCGGAAGATGAATGATAGAAACATGATGACAGAAAAAGACCACATGGCCTATCTAGTCTGTCCATCCATATCAACAACTACAACAGTCCACTTTTTACCTTTAAAGATCCTCTGTGTTGGTCCCATGCTTTTTTGAATTCAGTTACTGTCCTCATCTCTACCACCTCCACTGGGAGACTATTCCACGGATCCACTACTCTTTACGTAAAGAAATATTTCCGCATATCACTCCTGAATCTATCTCCCTTCACCCTCATCCCATGTCCCCTCATAGCAGAACTTGCTTTCAATTGAAAGAGGCTCTCTCCATGAACATCTATGCCACGGAGGTATTTAAACATCTCAATCATATCACCTCTATCCCGCCTTTCCTCTAAGGTGTACATATTGTGATGAGGTGAATGCAGCCCAGCTAGGGAAAACTAAAAAAAAGAAGGATTTTTTTCTCTCACTTCCCCTAGTGAGCAGCTGGTGGCCCCCTTACACCAGAATCCAGGCCTACCCCTTCCAGTTTACGGGTTACCTGATTCTGATGCAGGTTTCAGCACTTCCACCAGTCACAGCGCTTCCGATCCGAATCCGCTCCGGTTTTTCCCTCCGTTGCTTCGATCGGTCACCGCCTTTCCTGGAGTTCTCCGTCCAGAGGTATGGCCCAAAGACGCTCTTCTTGACCACTGGAACACCGCATCCTGCCAACTACGCCACCTGTGACGCTCACGCCCCTACCAGGCGGTTGCCTAGTAGAGACGGCTGGCCATCTGTATCCCTTCGCGGGTTGTAGTTGTGTCAATAAGAAAAGCCAAGTGGTTATTTAAAGCACACAGGAAATTTTTATTCGGTTTCCAAAGTTGGCAAGTGATGAACATAAAAATTCTTTAAGCACTTTTTCCAGACAAAAGAAATACAGGATAATTTCTCCAAATCAAAATGTCCAAACAAAACTCACAGCAGTTTCTATTCTTCACTGCACTTGCTTGACACTTACAAAACAAAAGCATTTGTAAAAACTCTTCACAGCTTCCAACCTGCTGTTGCCACGCCCATACAAACAGTTCTAGCTGTTTGGGCCTTCACTGAAGTTTGGCAGTTTTAACTTCTTAAGAGAGATTCCTAACCTCTTGTCTTCAGGGTTACTCTTCTCTTTCAACTCTTGAAACTGCTTTAACTTGCAACAGCTTCCTTTTGTATTTCACTGTTTTCTAACACACATTACTATTGTATTTTAGTGCACAGCTCACCTTCCATCTCAGAGGCTTCTGACTCAATAACACTTTCTTCAGGGCCTACCTCCATGCTCTCAATTGAGCTACAGCTGGGTGCTCTCTGAAAGTGCTCTGGTAACCTTTCCTTAAGAGTCTTCGCAATGTTAAACAGTCTCTCACACTGCCTGGCCTTGGCTCCTCCAAGCCAGACTCCTGTGTGTCTCTCCTGCTTAACCTCCCTCCTGAGATACTTCTTGCTGTGCTGAGGCTTCAGATGTACGAAAGTCTCCTCTGAGTCAGAGCAAGAACTATTCTGGTGGCACTGCTCATTCCCTGCGTACCTTTCTTGGCTGCCTTTGTAATGGTTCCTCCATTTGCTGCTCTCCTTGGCTGCAAGGGTTTTCCACAGCTTGGCCCCAGATCTCTCCTGTCTGTGCCTCCTGGGAATTGGACTTGAACCTGGGCTAGGCCTTGAACTGCAGCTGCCACTGGTGCTTGCTCCTGCACTCCTCCTGGACCTTCTGCTCACAGCTCCTTCCTCCTTCTGCAAACTCAAACTGTGCCTCTCTCTTTTGTTTGTTCTTCCTCTGTTAACTGTTGAGCTGGGCAACTCCCTTCCTAGCTCCTCCCACTTGGACCTCCTACTCCTCTGCAGGGTTGTCCTGTGGTCTGTAATTGGCTTAGCCTTAGCTCTGCCCTCTAGGTTTCTTTCAGTGCTTCTAGTATGAAGCCTAGGATTTTGTGCTCCCATCCCCCGCAATGAAAAAAAATCCTTCTTTTTTTTAGTTTTCCCTAGCTGGGCTGCATTCACCTCATCACACTAGGCTGAAGAGAAAGGAGAGGTACTGTAGTACCATAGGAACAGGGCAAGAGGCTGGTGGGACTCCTTGGCCTGCGCACCAGATACTGAAACGCTTCCACTTAAGACTGTATGACTTTCTAGTGGACGGTCTCCTGGACGCCAGAACAATCCGTTGTACTTCCGCGGGTAAGTGGAGGTCGTGGAGGCCTACCCTCTCAGCCTCCAGGCTGTCAATGCGAGAGTCTGGAGCTTGGGGTGCCAGGTCTTGCCGTCATTCTGGGTGAGCAGATCCGGTCACAGTGGCAATCGGATGGGCGGTTCCTGTGAAAGCTGCAGCAGCAGGGAGAACCACATCTGCCGTGGCCAGTAGGGCGCAATCAGGATGATGTGTGCCTTGTCGTTGATGATGCGCTGTATGGTGGCTGTCAGGAGGGGGGTTGGCGGGAAGGCGTAGGCCAGTCCCCAATCCCCCCAGGGTACTGCAAATGCATCAGAAGCCACCCTCTGAGGTGATGGGCGTTTCGAGCAAAAGAGGGGGCATCTGGAATTGACCTCGGTCGCAAAGAGGTCGATCCGTGGATTCCCCCAACGTTGGAAGATGGACTCCGCCACTTCCTCGTGAAGCGTCCACTCGTGAGGTTGGAGCTGCCTGCTCAGCCTGTCCGCTAACGCGTTCTAATCTCCCAGGAGGTAAGTCGCTTGTAGAAGGCAGTTGTGGGCTAGGGCCAAAGACCATGTCTCGAGTGCCTCCCTGCAGAGAGGACGTGAGCCCGTACCCCCTTGCTTGTTGATGTAGAACATTGTCACCTGATTGTCTGTCTGGATCAAGACTGACTTCCCAGCTAGATGGGGCATGAAGGTCTGGAGTGCATACTTGACCGCCCGGAGCTCGAGAACGTTGATGTGGAGGGATTGTTCCGCTCTGGTCCAAGTTCCTTGTGTGCTGAGGTGTAACAGGTGGGCTCCCCATCCCGTGGAGGAGGCGTCCGTGGTCAGGATGAGCTGATAGCCGCAGGGTTGCAAGCTCTTGCCTACAGCGAGATTGGCTGATACCATCCACCAACGTAGGCTCTGGGTTACCCTTGGTTTGATCGGGATGAGGGTGGTGAGTGGTTGAGACAGTTGCTTCCATTGTGAGCGCAGGTGCCACTGGAGTGTGCGCATGTGCAATCTGGCCAATGGCAGGACTGATGTCGTCGCGGCCATATGACCCAGAAGGCGTAGGATGTCGTGGGCCATGGTCTGCTTCGCGGTTGATATCTTCTTGGTAAGGTGGATGATGGTTTTCCGCTGGTGCTCGGGAAGGAAGGCCTTGGATGCAGTAGTGTCTATTATCTCCCCGATGAATTCCGTGCGTTGAGTGGGATCTAACCGAGACTTCTCCATGTTAAGTAAGAAACCCAGCTTGGTCAGCAGGGTCGTCGTCTCTCGTACTGCTCTCCTGAGTTCTGGGGCGGAGGGTGCCGATAGCAGCTGTGGTGGAGAAGCAGCCGCTGAGGGCAGAAAAAAAAAGGGAAAACTGCCTTTTTTTTCTTTTACCCATAAAACTGCAGGCACTGAAAGGGTTAACACCAACACTAAAGGTAAAGATTTCTCACAGAGAAGTGCAGACCTAAGCACACGCCCTGTTCCCATGGAGATAGAGGGAGGAGAAGGGAGTGGTTTGGGGGTGGAGTCAAAGGGGATAGGACAGCCCCAAACATTTAGGAACAGAAGCTGCACTCATACAGGAGAGAAGGGGAGAGAGAAGGAAGACCCGTATGAGAGAGAGAGGACACAAACACAGAGGACACGAGGGTTCCAGGAAGGAAGGACAAGAAACCCCTGGAAATCCCTTGCACAGAAGCAATTGAGAACCAGGAGCAAAGAGCTGACAAGGCCAGTGGAAAGCTCAGGGGAGGAGTCCTCAGAGGAGGAAATATTCTCCAAGAGTTCATGGCTCAACTCTTCTCCTAGTAAGGAATCTATAAGGAGGAAAAGCAGCACTAATAAGGTGAGCCCTTTACAACGTTTGAAAGGCTTATTAGACAAAGAGGGTTTTTCCTGCCCTTCCCCCACAAGCTCACACACTGTTAAGGGTACCTGGGAGAATCTCCTAAGGGCTGTGCAAGCTAGTGAGGCTTCTCAGGAAGATACCAGGGGAAACAGTTACCAGGAAGAGTCTAGCGTGGAGGATATGGACTTGGGAGACACTGTGGATTTAGACAATGTCTCAGACATGGAAATAAGCTGTGCAATCTGTGCTAAAGAAGTATAAAGGAACCAAATAGGGTTTGAAAGCAGAAAGAAACCCAGCTGGTCTTGATTACTGAATGCATCTGTGTTACCTCGTGATAAGTAAAAGAACTGAAGGAAGTGTTGTCTGGAAGAAACCCAGAAGTTCTTTTACAAGGACATTTTAAAGCCCATTACTTTTTAGCTGTGCTTTTAAAAGTAGCTGTCCTGTTTAAAGCTGCTTGGGAAGAAGCTGTGCTGAAAGTTGGGGTTATAATTGGAAAATAATTCTATTGCTTGTGAAAGTATCTAGGTGGGCCAGGAAGTTTTGCTACACCTACTGTGAAGTAACAGAGGGTTGTATAGCGCCTCCTGGAGACCAGGAAACAGAATACTTCTGTATACAGCGTTTTATCAGAAAGCAAGTTTCAAAGTTGTATCAAGCCAAGGACTGTATAATAGGCTTGTGTGCTGTTATTTGGAGAAGTATCCTGAATTTTGTTTTGGTCAACTTCAATCAATTCATGTCAAAGAATTGAACCGGTTAGGAAATCCTTGTTTCTAAAGATAAATATTTCCTGCGACCTTTGCACTTGGCTCTAATCCTTTCGGGGACACAACTACATGCTACTGGGCTAATTTCAACAAAGGACAATCGGAGCCTCCCCTGTAGCCCTAGGCAATCGCCTGGCCACACGGGGGCGCGCCGACAGGGGGCGTAGTTATTGGATTTGAGGAAAGCCTACCAATTGAAGCTACTGGAAAACATCAGGATCTACAAGGTGGCCGGAGTGACATCCTGAAAGCCTTCCTAAGAATTCTGCAGAGAGAACCAGGACCGGAGACTCAGCGGAGCGGAGTTGGAGAGCCCAGCTGGTACCGACGGTGCTGAGAGGCCTGATTCACCACTTACAGCAGGTAAACCCGTATTTAAAGGGGTTAATCGAGGATTGCTGTAAGAGGGGAGGTTCTGCAGGTGGAGGAGAGGAAGTGCTGTGATAAGGGCCGCACTTGGTGTTCTTTTTTTTGTTGTTTCTTTCCAGCATTCCAGGATGGAGCCTGCAGACCTTATCAACTGGATGACAGACTGCTTCTGCCAACAGCAGGAGAACGCTGCGAGGGCGCAAGAGAAAATGGCTGCCATGATGAGGGAACAGCAACAGCCGCTCCTGGACCTCATGACCGCGTGGATGAAGGAGCAGAAGAAAGCGACGGATGAGATAAGGACTGGGTCTAGTTCCTCAGGAACATTGTTGGGACTGGGACAATACAGTAAAGGACCTTTTTCATTTGGGCCTTTAACCCCAGGTGATGATGTAGATGACTACTTCGAAGTGTTTGAGCGTGTGTGGCAGTCCTAAGTGGATGGCCAGCAGAGCAATGGGCTGTACGGATAGCAGGCTCCCTTACAGGGGAAGCTCTTGCAGCTTATAGGGCCGTGCCTGCTGAGCTCGCCTCCACTTATGACGAGGTAAAAAAGGCCGTGAGAGACCGATTGGGATTGACTCCAATGGTCTACCGCCGTCTTTTTAGAGCTTGTACATTGAGGTCAGATGAAACACCTCGGGCTTTGTGCCAGCACCTCAAGGCACTAATGCATAAGTGGCTTTTGCCTGATGGAAAAACTGTTGATTCCATTCTAGATACAATTGCTCTAGAACAGTTTATAGAGGCTGTGCCACAAGAAATGCGATCTTTTCTGGTCTTACAAGATTGCAGGAGCACTAAAGAAGCAACTTCTTTGGCAGAGCGGTTCCTAGAAGCTCGAGTAATAGGCCAAATGAAGAGTGCAGGGTTGAGCCAGGCAAATGTAAGAGAGCCAGAAAGAGTGAGTAAGACCATGCTAGGAGAGGTTACACAAGGAAAACCCCTAGGCAGATCAGGGTACGAGCAGCGCAAGTGTTATGGCTGCGGAAATAAGGGCCATTTAAAGAAAGAGTGTCACACTAGGACAGTGTTGATAACAAACCCCTCCAAGGAAGTAGGAGAGGGCTTTCTGCTGTCAGTGGAGGTGGAGAACATCCCAGAACAGGCGCTCCTAGATTCAGGCGCCGACCAGTCGATGGTCTCCCAACAGCTGTGGGCAGAGATACAAGCCAGGAGAGGAGGCCCCATAGAAAAACCTTCAGAGGGGAATATAAGGATCCGATGCGTTCACGGCGCAGCATCCGCTTATCCCCTACAGAAACTTGTAGTGAAGGGCCTAGGCATGAAAAGAACTGTCACTATAGCCGTAGTCCCAAAACTCCCGTTTCCCATAGTTTTAGGGAGGGACTGGCCACAGTTCAAACGTGGGCTAGCCAAGGGTTTAGAGTCCAGGACAGGGTTAATGTCTGATGGAGCCCAAACCAAGGCTAGGGAGGAAGATTCAAATGAAGAGCTGACACCCACTAGAGAAAGAGATAAGCTGGGACAGGCGAGGGGCTTTACATCCTCGCGGGAACCCAGGGCAAGGTCCCAGGTACTGCCTGCTCCCTTGTTTGCGACCGCTCACAAGAAGCAGGATAGAGGGGTAGCTCGAAGAAGAGATCAGGATATAAAACCCAAGTTCGTGTTAAAATGCTGTCGCACTACTCCTAATGCCCGGATACCCAAGCGAGCGACCGAGCATGCCGCAGGGTTAGATCTCCACAGCGCTGAAGATATTACTATCCCAAGACTGGGGAGGGCTTTGGTGGAGACGGGGTTATAGGTAGAGATACCTCCTGGATGCTACGGCCGGATTGCTCCCTGCTCCGGCCTAGCTGTAAAGAGCTGTATTGATGTAGGAGCAGGGGTAGTGGACCCTGATTACCGGGGGCCCGTCAAAGTCTTATTACTCAATTTTGCTAAAACCGACTTTCGGGTAAACACGGGAGACCGGATAGCCCAGCTAATCCTGGAAAGGGTTGGGTTTCCTCCGGTGGAAGAAGTGCCGGAGTTAAACCCTACGGTACGGGGTTCAGTGGGGTTTGGTTCTACGGGGCGGGCAGAAATAAAGGGGCTAGCAGCCACTAGGGAGGAGGATAAGGCCGATGTGGACCTTGGTCCTCAATTGGCTGACTGTAAAGCCAAGCCCACTCCGAGGATGGGAGACGAACTGGTGTGGAACCAACAACAGGACCTGTTTAGGTTGTTGCGAAGGTTCCCAGACGTCTTAACCCCGGTACCAGGAGAGACAAGACTCGTGGCCCACGAGGTGGTAACCCCACCAGGTGAGGTGGTACGGCAAAGGCCGTACAGGCTTCCTGAAGCCAAACAGCAAGAAGTTGTACAGCAGGTAAGGGAAATGTTGGACATGGGCGTAATCGAGGAGTCGGTTAGCCCATGGAATAGTCCAATAGTTATGGTCCCGAAGCCTGACGGAACGATACGGTTTTGTATCGACTTCCGAAAGGTCAACGCTATTTCTAAATTTGATGCCTATCCCATGCCCAGGATAGAGGAATTGTTGGACCAGCTGGGGCAAGCCGCTTATCTCACCACCCTTGACATGTCCAAAGAGTACTGGCAGATTATTTTTATTTATTTATTTAACATCTCTTATATACCGCACTATTATCATCAGCGCGGTTTACATGGAACCAAACATATACATACAGAAAAACTGTAGTGCATTTTACAAGTAACAGGAATTTGAACTTGGTAATAAAGGGAAACTATGTACATTATGTAACTATATACAGTAGTCTATACACATTGGTCACAGTTGAAGTTGTCTTGACCTGAGTATGGATGTAGTATTTCTCTTGTGCAAAACTAAATTGGGAAATAGCTTAAGAAGAGGTGGTGTTTGAGACTTTTTCTGAATTGTGTTAGGCTGGTTATGGCTCGCAGTTCTGGTGGGAGTGCATTCCAAGCTATTGGGGCATGAATGCTGAAGGCTCTTTTAGATGTTTCCTTAGTGTATCTGATTGTTTGTCTTGGGATTGTTAATGAGTTTATAGCAGTTGATCTTCTGGATCTATTGGGAGTCTGTGTGTGTAAAAGGTTGGTGATTGTTGATGGTGCTTGATTGTTTAGGGCTTTGAAAGTAATGACTAGTATCTTGTAGTGGATTCTTGCGTTGGTTGGTAACCAGTGGAGGCTTTTTAGAATTGGGGTTATGTGGTCTGTCTTTGATATTCCTTCGAGAACTCTAGCAGCGGTGTTCATCGCCAATTGTAGGGGATTTAAGGTTGATTGCGAGAGACCATGTAGAATTGCATTTGCGAAGTCAAGATGAGGCATTACCAAGGCTTGGTAGACAGTTCTGAAATCTGTGGGTTCAAGTAAAGGTCTTAAGTGGCGTAGTGTGCGTATCTTGTGATATATTAGTTTTGTTATGTTTTTTATGTGGGTCTTCATATTAAGGCGCTGGTCCAGGGTAATACCTAGGTATCGTATCGTAGGTTTTACTGTCAATTCCTTGTCCTTTATCTTTAAGGTAGCGGGAGGTGTGAAGTTTTGATCCCTTGTGATAAACATAACATCGGTCTTGCTATGGTTGATTCTTAGGTTCTGTGAGAGGAGCCAGTCTTCTACTGATTCAAAGCATTTTATCAAAGGTGTAAAATCAGGGTGGTTGATGGAGAATGGCATGTATAGGAGAATGTCATCTGCATATGCTAGGCAGGTAACATTAAAAGAGCGGATGAGGTCACAGATTGGTTGCATGTATATGTTAAACATTAGTGCTGAAAGAGAGGATCCTTGTGGTACCCCTTGATCTTGCAGAAATGGTTCAGATGTTTTTTCCTCAATTTTTACTTGTTGCCAACGGTTATTTAGGTAGGATATACACCAGTCAAGTGCGGTTCCAAGTATTCCTTTTTCCTTAAGGCGATGGATAAGTATTTGATGGCTTACTGAATCAAACGCAGCTGAGATGTCCATGAATATAAGGATAAATCCTTGGTGGATATTATCTATTCCTGTGATTAATGTATTGAATAGAGTGATGAGTAGGGTCTCAACTCCGTGGGCTTCTCTAAAACCGTGTTGTGCAATGTCCAGTGGAGCTTCAGTGTCTATGTGTTGTTGTATTTGACGTTGTACCACTTTCTCAATTATTTTCGCTAGCAGCGGGATGCTGGATATTGGCCTATAGGATTCTACTTTTAGGGGGTCTAATTTGTTATTTTTCAGTAATGGTCTAATTGAGGTTTGTTTAAGGCACTGAGGAAAGGTTCCGGTTGAGAAAGATTGTTCAAGGATATTGTGTATGAAGAAGCTTACTTCATATCTAATGTTTTTTATCCAGGCCGCTGGACATGGATCATTTGCTGCAGTGGTAGCATTTATTGATGCGATGGTGTTTTCAATTTCTTTGGTTGATAAAGCGTTAAACTTGGTTAGTGTGTTTGACTGTGATAGCTTGTCTATATTTGTTGGTTCTGTGATGTAGATGTTGGTTGTTTTCTTCATTTTTGATTTTAAATAGTCAGCATAATCTTGTGGCTGTATCGTTTGAGTGTGTTGGGGAGTAGGTTCCTTTGCCATTGTCTTTACAATGTTGAAGAGGTCATGGTGTTTATTTAATGATTGTTTTAGGAGATTAGTATGGAATTGTTTCCTTCGATCTGCTATTTCCTGGCGATGCTTTTTTAGGTGCTTGCAGTAGGCTGTGTAGGCGTCGGTAGAGTGGGATCGTCTCCAGCGTTTTTCGAGTCTACGAAGATGGAGGAGGGATGTTCTCAGTTCATTAGAATACCAAGCAACATGTGTCCGATGGTTGGGCTTTCTTGACATATTTGTTGTTTGGGAGTTGGTTCTAAGAGTGTGGTCCCAAGTGTTGATTAGGCTATCCAAATCAGGTTCAGAGGTGTGTAGTATTGGAAGAATATTCTTGATTACTTCGTCTTTGTCGAATGGGCGGAACCTCCTAGTTGATGGTTTGGCGAGGGTGGATTTGGAGTTAATGGCCTTGGAGGAGTTGGGAATTTGGAATAAGATTAGGCTGTGGTCCGACCATGGTACTGGTATTATGGAAATATCATAATTGTGGTCGGTTTCTGAGGTGGCTTGTGGAACGAATATCATATCGAGGGTATTTCCCATAGTATGAGTAGGTTCCTTGACTATCTGGTTGTATCCAAGGTTGTCGATCGCTTCTATAAATGCTGCGATTTGAGTATCATGTAGAGAGGGGAGGTTGAAATCTCCTAATATCCAATTAGATAATTGTGGTTTTTCCGTATTGCAGGCCCGGTCAACTATCGTTGGTAGATCATCAGCTGACGTTGTTGGAGATCTGTAGACTAGGTTGATTGAATGCTCATTGTTTGATATGTTGAGTATGTTTAGGTGGGTTGTGCTAATACTGTTGTCTGTCTGAAATTGTAGCTGGCTTTTAGAGATGATGAGTACTCCACCTCCTCTTTGTTTGGTCCTGTGACACGTGTATATTGAGAAGCCTGGAGGGAGCATCTGATTGAGGATTATATTATCAGAGTCAGATAGCCAGGTTTCTGTGATCATCAAAATGTCAAGGTTGTGCGTTGTTATGAGATCAGGTATCAAAGGCCATTTTGTGCGGATGGATCTAATATTGATAAGGGCGCAATGCATTGGTGGTTGGTATTGTCGTTTAGGTTGAGATTTTTTGGTGAGATGAAGAGCAACGTGGATTAAATGAGAGTGGTGGGTATGGGTAGGGTTAGGGTCTGTTTGTGTCTTGTTTGACCATCTCTTCCAATTATTTCTTAATATTGGTATGGAGTTTTGGTCGCCATTAAAGGCGTTTGAGTATCCAGCTAGTGCAGTGAGGAGGTAGGTAATGATGAGGGTTACCAGTGTATGCATCATTAATGAGGGCATTGTGTATTAAGTGAGTATGATTACTGAGAACAGTATATTTAGTTACTGGGAGACAGTACTTGCAATTAATGGTTACTGACAACAGTATATTTATCTACTGGGAGACAGTACTTGCAATTAATGGTTACTGACAACAGTATATTTAGCTATTGGGAGACAGTACTTGCAATTAATGGTTACTGACAACAGTATATTTAGCTATTGGGAGACAGTACTTGCAATTAATGGTTACTGACAACAGTATATTTAGCTATTGGGAGACAGTACTTGCAATTAATGGTTACTGACAACAGTATATTTAGCTACTGGGAGATAGAACTTGCATTTAATGGTTACTGACAACAGTATATCTAGCTACCCGGGAATCTCGCCAGAAAACCGCCTTCAGTACACCTATAGGATTGTACCAGTTCCGTCGGATGCCCTTTGGCCTACACGGGGCGGCGGCCACGTGTCAGAGGCTGGTAGACATCGTCCTACGCCCACATCGCCAATATGCTCTAGCTTACATGGACGATGTGGTAATACACAGTAAAAGTTGGGACCAACATCTTGTTCATATCACCGCAGTATTAGAAGCGATGAAGAAAGCCGGTATCACCTTAAACCCTAGCAAGTGCACGTTTGGGGGGAGGGAGGTGAAGTATCTCGGGCACATTGTGGGACGGGGGGGTAGTGAAGCCCCTCATTGATAAAGTGAAAAGCGTGAGAGACTTTCCGAAGCCTGTAAATAAGAAGCAAGTGCGTAGCTTTTTAGGCTTAATTGGCTACTATAGACGATTCTTGCCCCATTTCGCGACGGAAAGCACCTCTCTCACAGATATGCTAAAGAAAAATGCGCCAACGCAAGTAAAATGGTCACCAAAGGCAGAGCAGGCCTTTACACAACTAAAGGAACAACTATGTTCGGCGCCGGTCTTAAGAGGGGTGGACTTTAATAAGTCCTTCATACTACAGACCGATGCGTCCGAGACAGGGGTAGGTGCGGTTCTAGCGCAAAAACATGGAGGGGTAGAGCACCCGGTTATGTTTTTAAGTAGAAAACTGGCCCCTGCGGAACAAAAATATTCCACGGTCGAGAGGGAATGCCTCGCCATACGTTGGGCAGTGGAGGCACTTCGTTTTTACCTAACTGGCCGTAGGTTCCGTTTAGTAACTGACCATGTGCCATTGAAGTGGTTAACCAGCATGAAAGACCACAACCCTCGCCTCACCAGATGGTACATGGCCCTACAGGCGTACGACTTCCAGGTGGAGCACAGGGCGGGGAGGCTACATACTAACGCCGATGCCCTTTCACGGATTCCGGGCTGTGCGCTAGAAACGCCAGCACGGAATATCTTAAGGGGGGGTTATGTGGTGGAGAAGCAGCCGCTGAGGGCAGAAAAAAAAAGGGAAAACTGCCTTTTTTTTATTTTACCCATAAAACTGCAGGCACTGGAAGGGTTAACACCAACACTAAAGGTAAAGATTTCTCACAGAGAAGTGCAGACCTAAGCACACGCCCTGTTCCCATGGAGATAGAGGGAGGAGAAGGGAGTGGTTTGGGGGCGGAGTCAAAGGGGATAGGACAGCCCCAAACATTTAGGAACAGAAGCTGCACTCATACAGGAGAGAAGGGGAGAGAGAAGGAAGACCCGTATGAGAGAGAGAGGACACAAACACAGAGGACACAAGGGTTCCAGGAAGGAAGGACAAGAAACCCCTGGAAATCCCTTGCACAGAAGCAATTGAGAACCAGGAGCAAAGAGCTGACAAGGCCAGTGGAAAGCTCAGGGGAGGAGTCCTCAGAGGAGGAAATATTCTCCAAGAGTTCATGGCTCAACTCTTCTCCTAGTAAGGAATCTATAAGGAGGAAAAGCAGCACTAATAAGGTGAGCCCTTTACAACGTTTGAAAGGCTTATTAGACAAAGAGGGTTTTTCCTGCCCTTCACCCACAAGCTCACACACTGTTAAGGGTACCTGGGAGATGCTCCTAAGGGCTGTGCAAGCTAGTGAGGCTTCTCAGGAAGATACCAGGGGAAACAGTTACCAGGAAGAGTCTAGTGTGGAGGATATGGACTTGGGAGACACTGTGGATTTAGACAATGTCTCAGACATGGAAATAAGCTGTGCAATCTGTGCTAAAGAAGTATAAAGGAACCAAATAGGGTTTGAAAGCAGAAAGAAACCCAGCTGGTCTTGATTACTGAATGCATCTGTGTTACCTCGTGATAAGTAAAAGAACTGAAGGAAGTGTTGTCTGGAAGAAACCCAGAAGTCCTTTTACAAGGACATTTTAAAGCCCATTACTTTTTAGCTGTGCTTTTAAAAGTAGCTGTCCTGTTTAAAGCTGCTTGGGAAGAAGCTGTGCTGAAAGTTTGTGTTATAATTGGAAAAGAATTCTATTGCTTGTGAAAGTATCTAGGTGGGCCAGGAAGTTTTGCTACACCTACTGTGAAGTAACAGAAGGTTGTATAGTGCCTCCTGGAGACCAGGAAACAGAATACTGCTGTATATAGAGTTTTATCAGAAAGCAAGTTTCAAAGCTGTATCAAGCCAAGGACTGTATAATAGGCTTGTGTGCTGTTATTTGGAGAAGTATCCTGAATTTTGTTTTGGTCAACTTCAATCAATTCATGTCAAAGAATTGAACCGGTTAGGAAATCCTTGTTTCTAAAAATAAAGAAATATTTCCTGCGACCTTTGCACTTGGCTCTAATCCTTTCGGGGGCACAACTACATGCTACTGGGCTAATTTCAACAAAGGACAATCGGAGCCTCCCCTGTAGCCCTAGGCAATCGCCTGGCCACACGGGGGCGCGCCGACACAGCCAGTCGTCCAGGTAGGGAAAGATGGCGAGCCCTTGTCTGCGTAGGTGTGCTGCGGCCACAGCTATGCACTTCGTGAAGACTCTGGGAGCTGGGGAGAGCCCGAAAGGAAGCACACGATATTGGTAGTGGCAACCCAGCGCTACGAACCTCAGGAATTTCCTGTGAGAGGTATGGACTGGAATGTGGGAGTAAGCGTCCTGCAGGTCCAGAGTAGCCATCCAGTCCCCCGCTCTGATGAGGGGAAGGATGGAGTTCAGTGAGTCCATTCGAAACTTCTCCTTCACGAGGAAGTTGTTCTGTTTGCGGAGGTCCAGAATAGGGCGGAGGCCCCCGGACTTCTTGGGAATAAGGAAGTACCGGGAGTAGAAGCCAGTGTTGATTTCATTGGAGGGAACCCGCTCGATCATCTGTGTCCTGATGAGATGCTGCAGAAGGTTCGAGAGGGCAGCTTCCTGGTGCAGCGGAGGTTGGCTGGTGGGTTGCGTGTGCTGCCACAGTGGGGAGGAGAACTGTAAGCGGTAGCCCGACTGGATAATCTGGATGACCCACTGGTCCGTGGTGATTTCCTGCCAGGCCGACAGGAAGCTGGACAAGTGGCCTCCCACCGGCGGGGCAGAAGGGACACTTGTGACCAGCCGGAGTGGATTGTCAGAAGGAGGATGTGTTCTTACCGGACTGCTGAGGGTTTGCTTGCTTCTGCTTGCGTTCTCTTTGTGGTTGTCTCTGAAAAGACGACTTGTTGTAGTTCTGCTTGAACTTCGGGGCTTGCCACTGTTGATTGGAACCATAGTATCTTTTTGACGAGGCAAAGGGCTTGCGGTAATAGCTCCCTTTCTGTGACCAGGAGGGGCGTTCGAGTCTGTCCGCCGCTAATGTTTTCAGAGTGGTGCAGTCCTCTTTTAGGCCGTTCACCATGTCTGCGACCTTATCCCCAAAGAGGGAGTCTCCCAGGCAGGGCGCGTCAGCAATCCTGTCCTGGGTGTTATCCAACAGGCTGGATGCACGTAGCCAGGCCCAGCGGCGAGCCGCAATGGCGGTGCCCGCCGTCCGGATGGCCGTGTCAAAGGCATCGAAGGCCGTGCTCATCAGGTGTTTGGAGCATTCGGCCAGTTCTTGGAGTGTGGCTGAAGCTGCGGGCTGGGATTACTTGGGAAGAGTGAGCAGTTGGCCCTTAAGCTCCGCTAGGAGGGCGTCCTGGAACAACAGGTGTTGGAATTGATGCGCTGATATCTTGGCACTCAGCATCGCTCCCTGGAATACTTTCTGCCCCAGGTCGTCGAGGAGTTTTGGTTCCCGACCTGGAGGATGGGTAGTTTGTGTGCGTGAAGACTTAGATCTCTTGAGCGCTGAAGCTACCACAATGGATTGGTGGGGCAGCTGAGGCTTGTCAACGCCAGGCGCTGTTTGGAGGAGGTATTTGCTGTCCAGGCGTCTGGCGCAGGCTTGGCCTGAGGCAGGGGACTGCCAAAGGGTGGATTGCTTGTCTTTGAGTTTCCAGTGGAGGGGGAGAGCCAAGGGCGGCTTGGGGCCGCTGAGGTATTTCATGACCTCCGGATCCTTCTCGTTGGAGGCTTCCTCCTTGGTGAGACCCAGTTTGGCCACGACCTTCCTTAAGAACTTAGGATAGGTAAGGTCTTCAGGCACCTGCGTCTGCGTCTCCTCCTGTTTGTTTGGGGTAGACTTGGACGAAGGGGATTCTGGTCCCCCTTCCTCTGCTGCGCTCCCTCCTGAGTCTGGGCCCAGCATAGGAGACGGACTCCGCTCTCTTGTAGGAGTTCGCTCAGGCGAGGCCGGAGTGGGGGATCTGTCCCGGGTTTCTGCTGTAGTTGTGTTGTCCTGGCCTGGAGGAGCGGTCTGGTGCACCAGGCGTGTCAGCAGTTGTAAAATGGCTTCAGTGGTGCTGGACCCAGAAGAGTTATTGCTCCTGTGTCCTCTGCTGGAATAGGAGCTTGATCGCCTGCTCTTCCTGCGGCCGCGGGAGGCCCCGCTGTCAGAGCTCACGCTGCTGGATCGGGAGTGACTGTCTCTGTGGTTCCCGCGTTTGCTTACACCCTCCGCGGGAGCCACGTTGCCTCTCCTGTGCCTCTTGCTCCTGTGGGCACTTGAATCGTTCCTAACGCTGTTGCCGTGCCGATGGGAGGACTCCCGGCTGTCGGCGCGGCGTTTGTGATGGCTGCTGCGGTGGGTGTCGGCGCGATGCTGTCTTTCGGCGCGGTGATCAGAGCGGTGTTGATTTGCTGTTGCAGCTCCGTGTTCGCTGGCTCGGGGCAAAGGCAGTCGGCACTGAGGGAGAGAGCTGACGTCAGCGTTGCTGAGGGACCCGCTCCGGCCAATCCGGTGAAGGAAGGAGTCTCTATGGGCAGAGTCTGGCGAGGCCACATGGGTGGCGCCATCTTGGCTGTAGCTGCCTGAGCCGCATGGCTGTGGAGAGAGTCCCGAAGAGCAGCGGGCGGTAGGGGGGCTTCCCCTGGGCAGCGATGGGGCAGCCGGGTTGCTGGAGCCGCAAGGAGAGAGACCAGAAGAGCAGCCGGCAGTGGGGGGGCTTACCCCAGGCACCGCGGAGGCCGCAGAGGAGGCAGACTTCTCCGTGGGAGGTGGAGAAGCAGAGCCCTGGGCCACCCGATGAGAGGTTTTAATGGGAGCTTTCCCTTTAGAGGACTTACTGCGCTCTGAGATGCCGGTCTGAGGAGCTTGCTCCGGAGCGGTGAGGAAGTCTTTCAGCGAATAGTCTCTGAGTTTGCATGCCCTGGGAGACATCTGGGCACAGCAGGAACAGTCCTCGACATTGTGAGACGCCCCGAGGCATCTGAGGCAACTCTGGTGAGTGTCGGTGATATTCATTTTCCGGTTGCATCGTGGACATTGTTTAAATCCAGGTTTTGGCATTGTAGGTGAGAGAGAGAGTTGAAATCCGTCTTGAGGCAAAGGCGGAAGAATTGAAACTGGTTGGGCTAGGGGCGGACCGGGGAGGTGGGACTACCTCACACATGCTCAGAAGCTTCTGAGCTAGAGAGCACTTCCGTCACGGCGCCATCGGATGACGTCACCAGCAAGGTCTTCCAGGAGACGAGCTTCATGTCTGCCGACTGCATGGGTTTGAAGGGAGGTAACGTAAGTTGGTTGAGGACTGCGTTGAGGTCCCAGTGAGGCACGGGTCTCCCGACCGGAGGATAGAAGTTCGCCAGGCCCTTCATGAAGCGGCTGACAATGGGCAGCTGCGCTACGAAGCTGTCCCCGGTGCGGTCGTGGAAGGCCGCGATGGCTGCCAGGTGTACCCGGATGGACTGTGTCTGCAAGCCTTGCTGCGAGAGCGAGGCCAGGTACTCTAGAACTTGTGGCACTGGGCATGAAAAGGGGTCGAGACCTTGAGGCGAGCATCAAGACGTGAAGGGTCGCCACTTCAGGCCATACGATTTTCTTGTCACAGGGCGGCGGGCTGCAAGGACTACCTGTTTGACCTCCTGGGGCAGGCGGAAGGAGGACAAAGTTATCCACTCAGTCGCCAGGCTGTTAGAGCCGGGGTCCATAGATTGGGGTGGAGGATGTTCCCGTCTCCCTAGGAGAGCAAGTCCGGCACCAGTGGAAGCCGCATTGGAGGGGGGGGGGCAGTGCCAGTCGATTGAGGAGTGGGAACCACCCCTGCCGTGGCCAGTGTGGGGCTACCAGGATGGCTTGTGCTTTGTCGGAGATGATGCGTTGAACTGTCATGGAGATCAGAGGGATGGGGGGAAAGGCATATACTAGTGACCACCCCCCCCCCCCCCAAGACACGTCAAATGCATCTGCTGCATGGCTGCGCATAGAGGGATGTTTCAAACAGAAGATATTGCATTTTGTGCTCCTCTCTGTCGCGAAGAGGTCGATCTCCTGAAATAGGGAGCAGGCCACATGTGGCTTGAGGGACCATTCGTGCGGATTGAGTTGTCGGCTGAGCCTGTCCACTAACTCGTTCTCCAGTCCAGTCAGGTAGGAGACCTGAAGGAGGCAGTGCTTGGAGATCGCGAAGGCCCAGATCTGGAGGGCTTCTCTGCAGAGGGCTCGGGACCCCGTCCCGCCCTGTTTGTTGACATAGAACATGGCCACCTGGTTATCAATCTGGATGAGGATGACCCGGTCGTTGATTAGGCTCTGGAAGGCCTCCAGGGCATAGCGCATGGCCCTGAGCTCGAGCAGGTTGATGTGGCATTGTCGCTCCTGGTCTGTCCAAGCCCCTTGGGTTTGGAGGTAGAGGCAGTGCGCTCCCCAGTCCACAGGGGAGGCATCGGTGGTGATGGTTAGCTGGTGCACTGGTTGGGAGAGGGGTCTCTTGAGCGAGAGGTTCCCCTTGTCTGCCCACCACCGGAAGGAAGAGAAGACAGCCTCGTCCAACGGAACGGTGGTGTTCAAGGGCTACGTGTGTTGTGACCAGTGTGTCCGCAGGTGCCACTGGAGCTGGCGCATATGGAGCTTTGCCAAGGGCACTGTCTGGGTGGCGACCGCCATGTGCCCCTGGAGGCGGAGGAGTGTCCAAGCGGTGGAGGTCCTCCCCGCTTTTACGCGTCATACAAGATCCCTGATGGTTTCCTTTCATTGCTGGGGAAGGATGGCCTTTGAGCTGGTTGTGTCTGTGAGGGCCCCAATGAACTCCAGCCGCTGTGAGGGGTGTAGGTGTGACTTTTGGTAGTTCATCAGGAATCCCAGTGCCGATAGCAGGGCGATGGTCGCCCGGGTCACTTGTGTGGCTTCCTTGAAGGAAGAGGCCGAGATGAGCCAGTCGTCGAGCTAGGGGAAGACCAAATTCCTTGTTTGCGGAGATGCACTGCAACGATGGCAACGCACTTTGTGAATACCCGTGGAGCCGGTGACAGGCCAAATGGAAGTACTTTGTACTGGAATCAGATTCCCATGGCTTGGAATCGGAGATACTGTCTGTGGTCTGGGTGAATCGGGATATGCGTGTACGCTTCCAGTAAGTCCAGGGATGTCAGCCATTCCTTCAGTTGGATAAGAGGAAGGATGGATCCGAGCGAGTGTATCCTGAACTTCTCTTAGGCAATAAATTTGTTGAGCATGCGGAGGTCAAGGATGGGGCACATGCCTCCAGATTTCTTGGGGACCAGGAAGTATCTGGAGTAGAAACCAGAATCGTGCTCTGCTGTCGGAACGGGCTCGATGGCATTGGAGGATATGAGGGATAGAATCTCCGTCGCCAGAGCAGGGAGGGACGAAGCCGATGTCTTGCAGGGGGGGAAGTCCGTACTGCACGGGAGGTGAGAGGAATATACGGTATCCGTCTTTGATGATCACTAGGATCCACTTGTCTGTAGTGATAGACTTTCAGGCTGGTTGGAACAAGGCCAAACGTCCCCCTGTAGTGGGGCTGGCCTTGGATTTCCTGTCAAAAAGCCGAGTTGGCCTTCCCAGTTCCGGGCTGTGAAGGCTTCTGTTGCTTCCTGTCTCACTGGCGTGGCTTCTGCCGGTAGGAAGATTGCAGGGACTGCGGCTTGTAGCGTGGCTGTTGCCATTTTCTGTAGGAGCTGTACTGGCGTCTGGAGGAAGAGAAGGAGTAGGGCTTCTGGTGGTAAGCACCCTTGCGGTTGGAACGTTCCAGGCCTTCGTCCGCGAGAGTCTGCAGCATTGTGCAGTGGTCTTTTAGGGCGTTGACGGCATCATTTACTTTGTCACCGAAGAGGGTGTCCCCTGTGCAGGGAGCGTCCATGATGCAGTCGTGAGTGTCCTCTCGTAGTCCTGAGGCTCTAAGCCAGGCTAGGCAGCGAGCGGAGATGGAGGTTGCTGCTGTGCGAGCCGCGGCGTCAAAAGCTCGAATGCTGCCCGCACTTGATGCTTCGTGAACTCTTGCAGGTCTAGGATGGTGGAGGATGAGGCAATCTACATCTCCTAGTTGGAGGTGATGGTTGTTTTCAGCTTCTCTACCAGGACATCCTGGTACAGGTAGCTTGTTGTAACTGCTGGGTGGAGACTCTGGCACACAGCATGACCCCTTGAAACGCTTTTTTACCAATGTCATCCAGGAGTTTGAGCTCTTTGCCCGGGGGGCAGTTGGTATGTGTAAGCATGGACTTTGAGCGCTTAAGTGTGAACTCCACCACTATGGAGTAGTGTGGAAGCTGTGTTTTGTCGAATCCAGGGGATGCTTGGACTTGGTACTTGGCATCCAATTTCTGAGACACCGGAACCCCAGAGGTGAGGTTCTGCCATAGGGAGAGAAGGTTTTTGCGCGGCAGCGAGTGCATGGGGATAGGTGCCAGGGATCTAGGGACCTCCAGGAACGTCCGCGCTGCCTGCGTTTCCGGATGTTGATCATATGCGTCGCAAGTGCTTGGAAGGTTCGTTGCACTTGCGACCTTCCGGAGGAACTTGGGGTAGCTCAGGTCCTCGGGGTTGCCGAGCGGAAGGTCCGCTGGCGGGCCGGAGGTCTCAAGGTCCGCAGAGGGGGTGTTTTTCCCCCGAGGCGAGGGATTCAGGAGTTGTGTCCTCCTCCCCTTCGCTCTGAGTCTCCCTGGAGGTGGGCATGGAGGCAGTAGCAGTGTCCTTGGGAGGAGTCGGTGATGGGAGTGGCGTGCTGCCGTGGAAAGAGATGTTCGGAGTAGTGGGATATAGTGCTGCAGCTGGGGAGGCGCAGGTCCAGTGCTGGAAGAGGTTGGAGAGGAAGCTGAAGAACTGAGTTGGAGCCTCTGGTATTCCTGGAGGAGCGAGGGGCGCGCCGGCGGGGGCCAAAAGTTCAGCACCGGTGGGGCCCAACACAGCTACTACTACTACTACTACTACTACTGAGCATTTGTATAGCGCTACAAGACATATGCAGCGCTGCACAGACAAATAAGAGACAGTCCCTGCTCATCAGAGCTTACAATCTAGTCAAGACAAACACAGAAGGTGTAGACAGGGATAAAGCAAGGGAGGGAAGAAGGAGATCAGGAGAGTCAAGATCCAAAAGCAGCAGCGAAGAGATGAGTTTTCAGCCTAGATTTGAAGAGGGTTAGGGAGGATGCCTGGCGTACAGACATAGATAGTTTGTTCCAGGCGTACGGTGCAGCAAGGTGAAAGGAGCGAAGTCTGGAGTTAGCAATAGAAGAGAAGGGTACAGATAGAAGCAATTTGCCAGAAGAGCAGAGTTCCCGAGGGGGGTTGTAAGGAGAGATAAGAGAAGAAAGGTAGTGAGGAGCCGCAGAGTGAATGCATTTATAGGTCAGCAGTTGAACTGGATGCGGAAATGGATAGGGAGCCAATGAAGTGACTTGATAAGAGGAGTAATATGGGCATGATGAGGCTGGCGGAAGATTAGCCGTGCAGCAGAGTGTTGAACAGATTGAAGGGGAGAGAGATGATTCAAAGGGAGACCAGCAAGGAGTAGGTTACAGTAGTCAAGACGGGAGGTGATTAAGGAGTGGACAAGCGTTTTAGTAGTGTGTTCAGAAAGGAAGGGGCGGATTTTGCTGATGTTATAGAGAAAGACTGTTCGCGCTGCCCTGGATGTCCACAGGGGGGGGGTGTCTTCCAAGTTCAGGAAGTGCTGGAGGCTGGGGGGGATGCATACCTGCTAGCCGTGAAGCTGGGGCTTGTGCTGGATGCCGGAGAGGAGCTGGGCTGCTTGCGATGGCGGCTACGTTTCCTGCTGCAGTGATGTTTTGGGCTGCCACTTGAGCTGCTTGTGCTGCTGCTGCTCCAATGTGTCATCCAGTGCTTGGAGCGTCGGCACAGACTGAATCGGTGCCTCCGCACCGAGCACGATCTCCAGTTGGGCCGCCTGTGTTGGGAGTGCCGTCGGGAAGAGCTGCCCCTCCTCCGATGATGCAGGCTTCGGCGCCAACCAATGGCACTGCGCTGGGAGGAGCCGGATGTGATGTCACTTTCCAAGATGGCCACCGCCATCGGGACCTCGTGGAGGAGCGATCTGTGGGGCAGCAGGACAGGCTGTAAGGCATCTCCCGAAGGGGAGAGGAGGCTCTGATCAGAGCGTCTGCAGATGGAGGCTGTGGCAGGTACATCCGGAGCCGTTGGGAAAGTCTGCAGAGGCGGAGGAATCGCGGCAGAAATCGTTGGGCCCAGATTTACTACAAGAGGAGCTCCGGAACAGGAGGGGAGAGCCGGCGTCTGCGGGAAAAGTTCGTGGAGAGCATTTTTACAGCTTTTCCTCACCCTTGGAGACATCTTTGCACAGTGCTTACAATCTTCCACTTTGTGTGAGATTCCCAGGCAGCAGATGCAGCGATTGTGTGAGTCTGTAGCATTCCTTTTTCTGGAGCAACCTGGGCATTTCTTGAACCCGGGCTTAGGCATGTTGATTGAAGATCTGTTGGTTTTATTTGTAAAAAGAGGAGAGTAAGAAAATCCGTCTTGCTGGCAAGGCAGAAGAGGTAAAAGTGGCTGGCTAGGGGCGGTCCTGGGGGTAGGGCCAGGTGGGTCACGCCCAGAAGGGAAAGCCCTTCTGGGCTAGAGAGAGAGTACTTCCGTCCTTGGCACTGTCGGATGACATCACCAGGTGTGGCTGACTTCATCCTGCTTGTCCTAGGAGAAACAGTTTTTCTGTCCTTGACTAGACGTTCACTATGAGTTGCTAATTACTTCACAGCATGCAGCTGTGTCCTTATCAGAGTCAAACTTTGAGAAACAAAGGAATGTTTTTGAGTTTCTTCTGTAGCCTGCTTTTTAAACCAGCCAGGGGAAAAGGGAAACAGACAAGTTAGGGGAATAAAAAATAGACAAACCATGATTACAAAATGTCTCAAAATGGTGGCTCAGGTAGTGCATTAATAAAATATAAGCATATATAATAAAATTCTTAGTGGCAGCTTAGAAGGACCCATTTATATCCCATGTCAGGTCCATAGAAAGAAAATGCTGGGCATGGGGGAAATAGGGGAGAAAGTGCAGATGCTGGACATGGGGGTGCTAGTAAGGGGCATACTGAGGAGAGATGCTGGACATGGGGAGAGGACAGGGACACAGAGGGGAGAACTTGGGCAGGGGAAAGATAAGAGACAAAGGGAGCTGGTACGCAAATTGGTGGTCAAACAGGTCTTTATTATGCCCCTACATGTTTCGGCAAACAAAGCCTTCTTCAGGGGGAAAAAAACCTCAAAGATGCAATAAAAACATAAATAAATAATTAAGAAAACCCAACTTCAAAAAATATTATTATAAGACTATCAATAAATAATAAAAAACATAAAAAGTACATCCATACAAAATATTAAACATACAACCATGTAAAAGCATAGGTGTTAAATATAAATGGAAAAATAATTACATTAAAGCCCTTTTCCCCCTCCTTTTCTTCCCCTCCCCCTTTTCCCCTCCCCTCTTCCCCTTCCCCCTCATTTCCCCTCTCCCCTCTTCCTCCCCTCCATATCCTGGCCCCCCCATTCCCTCTCCCTCTCCCCTTTTTCCCATCTTTCCTATCCCTTCTCCCCCTCACAACCCATCCTCCTCTTTCCCCCCTCCCCTCTCTTTCCCCATCCTCCCTTCCTTTTTCCCACTTCCCCTTCCCTTCCTCTTCTCCTCCGTGTCCTCCCTCTTCCTTCCCCCTTCTCTCTCCCCTTCTTCCCCTTCCCCTCTTCTTTCTCCCTACTCTCTTCCCCCTCCCCGTTCCCTTCCCCTTCCCCTCTACTTTTCCTCCCCCTCTTCCCTCCACCACCTCCATACCCCCACCCACCCTCTTTCTATCCCTTTCTCCCCTTTCCACTTCATATCTTCCTCTTCCCATCACCCTTTCCCCCTTCCCTTCCTTCCCCCTTCCTTTCCCTTTCCCCTCCCTCCTTCCTCTTCCCCCTCCCTCTCCCTCTCCCAGTCCCCCCATCCCCCTTCCCTTCCCTTCCCTTCCCTTTGGTCTTTGGAATGGCACAATTGGTCCATCTTATTAATCTGGGAGTATTAATTATTTATTATTTATTGTCTGAGATATTCTTTGGTTTTACATTGGATTTTATGTTTATTGCCTTTCTTTTTTATGAAACAATGACTCACGACACCATTATGATAAATGTAACCCTCAAATTGTGTTGTATTAATGTTGTTAAATACCCTCATGTTAAATGTTGTAAAGCACCCAAATGTTAAATGTAATCCAATTGTGATGTTATATAACCACTTTGATTTTAGGATAAGATGGTGGTCTGTCTAAATAAATAAATATACTTGATCCCTCCTGGTTTGACCATCTCATATTGTTTTTTGGGTGTGTCTATTTCTCCTTCTCTTGGAAAGGATTTTCTCCTTCAGTATTTCTTTTACTTGTCCTTATATGCTGATTATCCCGTAAGATTACTTTCATATGCACATTCATTGTTTCTTATCCCAAATATATTTTTATGATTCTTAAACTCATGGTTTCTTTTCTCTTGTGCCCCACTGTTTTTGGCTGATGGTTGCCACGATAAATCTTTTAATTGTTTTGATTTCATCTTTTGATATTCAGTTCTGTATATTCCTATGATGGGTGAGTACAGTAGGGGCCACTATGGTACAAGGTGTTGATAGGTATAATATTCTCTCCCCTATGCACACATATTTGTTGCCCTTATAGATAAAACACTTTTGTAATCCTTAGGTTTTTGATTTTGCCCCCTCTGCATATCCATCCTGTTTTTTTGCCGATGGCTGCTTGTAAACGGGGGCGCTGGGCGTGAATGTCCACAGTCTTGGCAAAGGCAAAATCCTATTATGACTTGTAAAGGATTGTGGGGAATGTAGTCCATTCAAACCAGAATCAGCCGTTCACAAAATAATGAGTTGTGTTGCTCAAGTGTAAGCAAAGAAAAATATATTTTATTTATGGGGTTAATTCTCCCAGCACAGATTTACTTGGTAACACAAAAGGACACTTGCTTTCAGTATTGTACTTAGGAAAAACAAATCATGATATAAGCAACTGAACTTCTTAAGCAATCAAATAATAAAGACCTTGATGGGAAAACAGAAAAGGTCTTTTTTAAGGGCTCCTGCTAATAACTTTTAGCAGTGCTCCAAAAGCAAAAACAAAACCCAAAAGTAAACAAAAAACTGTTCTTTTTCAAGGATAACTTTCTTCTATTTTCACACACAAACAGTAGTTTCCTTTCAGAGCTCACGTGCAACTGTGAATGGCTTAATTACCAATAATTAGCCAGCTGCAAACCCCTTTGCTGGTTCACTTTCTCTACGTGGCTCAAATCCTACCCTAAAGCTTTCTTACAGGCTTTTCTGGGTAGATAAAAGAACAAATTATAGTTCCTTTTGATGGTTGTTGTATTTGTGAAAGTATTTTACCACAGCAGCCTAGTCAGAGAGCAATCCATGTATTCATTCTGATCATTTAAAATATCTCCTTCTTCTTCAACTATCATAGAATCAATATCATGGTCTGGCTCAGAGGAATTCCTTAGTGGATCACTCTCAGGGTAATACTTGTTTCCCTGCTGTCTTCCAAGTGAAGAGCTAGGGCATAGATCAGTGTTCATACCTGAGCTTCCTTTGCTGTTAGGTTTCCTCTCCAGATATCCTGGCCAGTATGTAGTCCAGCTTTTATGTCCAGCCTTCCAATCAAGATCCCTGGACACTGGGTCTCTCTTCACATACCTTCTTGCACTGGTCTTAGGGCCCCTTCCAAATGCAGCCGTCTCCTTCACAGGTGCCGTCCGGGAATTCCTGGCTCTGTAACCCCACTCCTCTGGCTTCCTCCAGTCCAATGGAGTATGCTTGCCTCTGGAATGACTCCCAACACACGTGCTGCTGTGGGCTCCTTCTTTAGACCTCCAAGATGTCTTTCTCTTCTTCTTTCCACGTTGTTGCTGCTTCCTGATCCTCATCTGGTTCTGTGTAGAATATGTTTTACTTTTAACTTGTTTAGAGGGATACTCCACCCTAGCACAGCTCAGCTGTGCTGAATCAAGCCCTGCCCTTGGAGATGAGTGATTGGGGATTACCTCATAGCTCTCCTTATTGAACACACGTTTCCCCACTTCAGCTCTTCTAGAGGCTGTTTGAAACCTGGTGCATTCTGGGACTGGTAGTCTTTTATGAAAACATTCTGTTTTAGTATTTCTACCAGCAAAGACAGGTTGCTTGTTCAGAGCCAATTCACCTCTATTATAGCTCCCTCCTGAACTATGATAAGCTTCCTTATCACACTGCTACACTAAACAATTCCCGTTGTTGTTTGCTCTCAAGAAGTTTTCTACTCCGTTTTTCACAATTATTATTTTTTTTCATATTACTTTTTTATAATCCAATTATGGTCACTTTCTATGATGTCTTTTGTAAAGAAATGTTGTCACCCACGGTCATTCATTGATCTTTGACCTCCCTTTCTTGGCGCAAACTTTAGCCCGGTGTTTTAAAAGTGCATGGCTTCGACCCGACGGTTTCTTATCGCTGACACAGTGAGTTTTCCCCACTGTTTTGTCAGATAAAATCACATTTTTGGCTCCAATGGGTTTAAAACTTGCAAGTTACATCAGATTTCTCTTGACTTCACCTTTCTTTTTTATGATTACAGGGTTTTTATTGGTTTGATAGTTTGGAGCTTCCTCTTTGTTTGATACAAATTTTTAGCGGTACTAAATACAGGTATTTACCTTTTTTCTTCTCACATGTTTGTTTTATTTATGTTTGTTCACGTTTTTTCTATAACTGGTCTTCCTCATCTCTTTTGCTTTAGTGGCAGCATTAATTTACTAAAAATACAACAATACTCCGTACTATAACCTGAAAGTATCCTGCAGTTCTTTATCGACTTATTGTTTTGATATAATATCCAAAAAATTGTTTTTAAAAGAGGCAAGAGAGATCTCAGAGAAAACGGGCAACCATTGACTAATTCATGTATAGTCAAATTGATATACTGCCCTTCACACATCAATGACCCTCCATAAAAAGCCTCTAATTATCCATTTTTTGTGAGCCAAATATAAATTTATAATGAAACATTAGTGCTTAACTTAGAAGTGTCCAGCTCCTGACATATCTTTCCCAATGCTAGAAAGCGCGCTGGAATGATGCGTTTCACCTTTACGGTTTCCTCAGGGGAAGTTTATAAGCACTATGAAAAGAAATGTCTGTTAGATGCATACTTTCAATTGACAATGTTCAATAGGAAACATTTGATATTATAAGGAAAACAAATGTGCATTTACCCATATCACAATCAACATTGCTCCCCAGAAGCTTACTCCTTTCAACGGCTGGTGAACGCCGCGCATGCGGACAAGTGTTAAATAGAGTCTTGTTGATGGATCACTAATAGCCCTAATATAATTAAAAACAGACCTCCCACTCAATTCGTGCATTCAACCCCGCCGGGGCTACGGTGTGTAATTTGTAAATCCATTGCTGTTCGCTGTAGAGTAGAGCCTTTTCTTGTGATCTGCCATATCGTGGTGTTAATATTTGTTCAATGCAGAAACACCGTAATTCAGCATAAGTGTGATGAAACTCTAAACAATGTTCCACGATAGGCGCTTCTCGTCTGCAGCATTTAAGTTTACTCCGATGTTCATTCATGCGTGTTTTAAACAATCGGTTAGTTTTTCCTACATATAGTAAATTACACGGACAACGTATGCAATACACTACATGATTGGAGGTACAGGTAGTCAAACGTTTAAGCTCATATCTTATGCCTCTGTGGCAAAAATTTGATAATCCTTGGGTAATAGTGCAAATATTGCAAGCCCCACATTTAAAATGACCTGTCTTGGCAAACGGAGTAATAGAGTGTGTCGGTCGGAGAACGGCCGGACTAAGGATTTAAGATTTCTCTGCCGTTTCCAGACACAACGTACCCGAAGATCTTCCAACCCTCGAATGCTATGCATAGCATAGCATTCGAGGGTTGCATAGCATTCGAGGGTTGGAAGATCTTCGGGTACGTTGTGTCTGGAAACGGCAGAGAAATCTTAAAGAAATCCTTAGTCCAGCCGTTCTCCGACCGACACACTCTATTACTCCGTTTGCCAAGACAGGTCATTTTAAATGTGGGGCTTGCAATATTTGCACTATTACCCAAGAATTATCGAATTTTTGCCACAGAGGCATAAGATATGAGCTTAAAGGTTTGACTACCTGTACCTCCAATCATGTAGTGTATTGCATACGTTGTCCGTGTAACTTACTATATGTAGGAAAAACTAACCGATTGTTTAAAACACGCATGAATGAACATCGGAGTAAACTTAAATGCTGCAGACGAGAAGCGCCTATCGTGGAACATTGTTTAGAGTTTCATCACACTTATGCTGAATTACGGTGTTTCTGCATTGAACAAATATTAACACCACGATATGGCAGATCACAAGAAAAGGCTCTACTCTACAGCGAACAGCAATGGATTTACAAATTACACACCGTAGCCCCGGCGGGGTTGAATGCACGAATTGAGTGGGAGGTCTGTTTTTAATTATATTAGGGCTATTAGTGGTCCATCAACAAGACTCTATTTAACACTTGTCCGCATGCGCAGCGTTCACCAGCCGTTGAAAGGAGTAAGCTTCTGGGGAGCAATGTTGATTGTGATATGGGTAAATGCACATTTGTTTTCCTTATAATCCCTCCGTTATAATATCAAAAGTTTCCTATTGAACATTGTCAATTGAAAGTATGCATCTAACAGACATTTCTTTTCATAGTGCTTATAAACGTCCCCTGAGGAAACCGTAAAGGTGAAACGCATCATTCCAGCGCGCTTTCTAGCGTCGGGAAAGATATGTCAGAAGCTGGACACTTCTAAGTTAAGCACTAATGTTTCATTATAAATTTATATTTGGCTCACAAAAAATGGATAATTAGAAGCTTTTTATGGAGTGTCATTGATGTGTGAAGGGCAGTATATCAATTTGAATATACATGAATTAGTCAATGGTTGCTCGTTTTCTCTGAGACCTCTCTTGCCTCTTTTAAAAACCATTTTTTGGATATTATATCAAAACAATAAGTCGATAAAGAACTGCAGGATACTTTCAGGTTATAGTACGGAGTATTGTTGTATTTTTAATATTTTTGCTCTGGAATAAGAGACCGCGACCTAATTTTGTGAACCACAAGCATTAATTTACTGACATGGTCTGTCTTTCTTACTATGACAGTATGTGAAAGCTTCCATTAGTGAAACATGATCCTTAGTTTTTTAAGCATCAGACCATTTGTTCTCAATATATAATATTTTCAATATGTTTATTTGGTTTTAATATGTTTTTTTTCCATTTATATTTAACACCTATGTTTTTACATGGTTGTATGTTTAATAGTTTGTATGGACGTACTTTTTATGTTTTTAATTGTTTATTTACTTATAGTCTTATAATAATATTTTTTTGAGGTTGGGTTTTCTGAATTATTTATTTATGTTTTTATTGTATCTTTGAGGCTTTTTTCCCCCTGAAGAAGGCTTTGTTGGCCGAAACGTGTAGGGGCATAATAAATACCTGTCTGGCCACCAGTTTGCATACCAGCTCCCTTTGTCTCCTAGTACCACGCTGCAGGTATCTGTGCTCTGCTTTTGTCGTCAGGGGAAAGATAGGGCCATAGAGAGGAAGTGCTGGACATGGGGGGAGAAGGATAAGGGCAGGAAAAGAGAGGATATGATGGATATGGGGAGGATAGGGATAGGGACACAGAAGAGAGATGCTGGGTGTAGGGTGAGAAGGAGGAGGAGAGTTAGTTAAAGACTGGAAAATAAGAGGCTGGGGAAGTAGAGAGAGGGAATGGGAGGGTTGGGGTGAGGGAAAAGATAGAAAGCTGCAACCAAATACAGTTTTAAAAAAAGGTAAAATTGAGAAGTGGTTTGTAAGGAGGAGGAGTGAAATTTGGATAAAGAAGCAAAGAAAATGGAAAAGAATAAATCAGTGTTACAGACTGACCTAAGGGAAGAAGTTAAGAGAGGAGGAGAGAGAAGATATGGCAAATGAGCAGGAGACCATGAAAGGAAAGGTAATAGAAGACAGAGGAAAACAGACACCAGTGACTGGGACCAAAAACAATTAAAAAATAAAATGCCCCGACATCAAAGGTAGAAAAAAGAATACTATTTTCTATTTAGTAATTGGAATATGTCCGTTTTTGGAATGTACTGTACATCTGCCAGGACTGGTGTTAAACACGGCTGGGGCCCAGCCCAGGCAAAAATTTGGAGGAGATCCTAAACCCTACTAGCAAGCTATTCCTTCTCCAGCATCAGACTGGTTTGGGGGCCTTACCTGTCTTGGGGGGTCCAGAGCAATTGTCCTAGTTACATTCCTCCTAACGCCAGTCCTGACATCTGCTATTTTTTGTACAGTACAGGGGGAATGCATCTCTTTCTGTTTCCCTGCTGTTGCGTTGCATTGCATGCAGAGTCTGGCTTTTTGAAGTTCCAGTTTCACTTTTATGTACATATTTCTATTTTCACTTTTTGGTAATTTATTTTTTATTTGGTGAAAGTCCATCTGTGTTCCACATGTGCGACTAAGGCTGGGTATTCCAGAATTGCCAAGTTACCCAGTCCAGGAGTGAGATTTTTGACCAGTTCTGGTTTTAAATTTTCCTTGCAATGCAGTATGGTATTTGTAGTCCCTGATTTTACCCATTGAAATCAGTGCTGCAGATCCCATAAAGCACCATAATGAAAAGGTCAGAAATCCAGGACTGGCTTAAAATCTCACTCCTGGAACTGGGTAACATGGTAACTCTGGTATTCTGTTAGCATGTAATTTCTATTTAAGAACGTGTAGTAATCTTGTTGTTCAGCTTTCCTAATAGATTTACTGCTATTCGAGGGCCTACTGCAATATTTATAGTGCTGCCTTTTCCTTATAGGGTCCTTGGGTGAGTCTTGGAAGTTAATGCTGGCATGACTCGTAGATTTGCTCTTGGTTCTGAAGGTTGTTGTTTTTTTGTATTAATTTCCAATAGGCCTGGTACTCGGAGGGTTTATATTGCTGTTACTAAGATCGTTGTTTTATATGGTTAGCTGTATGGGGAAGTGACCTGGGGGGTGGAGATTTAATACCGTATGAGTGAGCATATGAATATTGGGGGTCTGAGGAGGGGTCTGTGGCTGAATGGATGCGGAAGAATGCAGCCTCCATACTCCCTCCCCCACTTCAATATGGCCTACAGATACTAAAGCCTGCCCTGCTACCTTCTCTACAGTTATTTGTTGGGGCTGGGGCAGAGCAGAAGGTGGGACACAAGTTGAAGGTGGCAGGTTTTTTTCCTTTCAAAAAGTTGACAACCCTAGATATGAGGGAGTGCTGTGGAGGAGCTGTGTTTTCCCTGCCTACCCGATTCTACTCTTACCTACCCCCGGCCTGCATAATCTTCTGCCATTTGGTTTCTCCTGTCCTCTGGCTGTACTCGTACTCATTTATTATTATTAAATTGTAAGTCGCTCTGAGGCCCTGTGAAGGCCAGTACATAAAGTTGCAAATACATGTAAACTGAAACATATTAGCTGGCTGGATCAAAGCCTTTGAAAATTGACCTGAAGTGGATAATTTTAGCTAAATAAATTTCACCCTGCAGCTAAATCTAGCCTTTCAAATTCCAGGTCTTCCTGGATGAGGATAGGGATGGGCAAGAAATTTGGCTGGCCAAATTTAGGCACTACAACAGCAGGCCTAAGTCTGTCCTTCCTGGCACTGTGCCACCCAACCTATTCTCTTCCTCCCTTCTGTTTTTTTTATTAATTTAAAAATGGTTTTCCCTACTGCTGCTTGACCCTTTCCTTTTCTCATTCCAAGTTCTTAAATTAAAAAACAAATAGGCCACAGCACTACTCAACCCTTTCCCTCCCTTACTCTGAGTTTGCAAATGTTCAAACAAAGTCCCAAGTGCTGCCCATTCCTTTTCTCATGGTGTTAAAATAAAATTTCCCCATGACAGGGAGACTCCTATGCCCCCTCCATTCCTACTTTCAAAAATGCTGAAATTGGTCCTACAATTATAGAAGCTCTTCCCTTTCCCTTCTCACCCTCCCCCAATCTATCCCACTCAGTAGCTTAGTAATGAAACTCGGGGTTATGTGTCCTAAACCATGTTAGGCTTTTGCAGCTAAGCTGGGCAATAACTTCAAAAAGCTGGTGTTAACTGCAAAAGTCTTGCGGTATCTACAGGGGCCATTCCCATCTTTCCCGTGCAGATGCCGCAGTGAAAATGCAGCGATCACAAGGTGGCAGCTTCACGGATGAAGCTATGGCCACCCATTGAGGTAGCAATAGCTATCTCTGCAAAGCCTGCAAACCTTTGTGATTACCATGCAATGTCCATGACAATTACACCTTGCAGGCATGTTCACTCTCCGCCCATTCTCCACCCTTATCCTGTCCACTCTCCGCCCACTCTCTACCCACTCGCCATTCTTATCCTGTTCAAGCCTGTGCCTACCATGAGAAATGTGGACATTGCAGTAAAGTGCCACAATGTCTGCATTTTTCCTGTTAATTACTACTGCCATGCGTTATTTCCACGTTAGCGCCGGGGTAGCAGCTAACACCCTTTTGTAAACATACCCCTTGGTGTAAGTTTCTTGTGTACCTGGTATTTAGACTGGGTTATTTGTTCTTGTTAGGAGTTTAACTTACTGATGGTTTTTCGTATCTACAGTATAACAAACAGTTTTATATGCTGTTGTTGATAGTCCATATTGACTATCTAAAAGCATTTTTGAAAGACTATTTCCAAACGTTGGCGACAGAGTTCCAAGTCAGAGCCTTCCTGTTCTTTCTCGCAGGTTCCCCCTTCTATATGCAGTGAGAGCTGCCCTCAGGGATACAGGAAAGTGGCCAGAGAAGGACAGCCCATATGCTGCTATGACTGCATCCTCTGCCCAGGAGGAGAAATTTCCAACCAGACAGGTGGGTCTGCAATGCAAAGATAATGGACGCTTTATTGAGCTCGCATGGTTTTAATAGGTGAGTGAAAAATATTTGTCAACGAGTTGGCAGAATTGCACAATGGTTGTGTGTTTGACATTAGGGAAGTAATTTTCAATTGGCCACCTAGGTCCAAAATCTGTGGATATCTCATTTGCAAAGGAAAAGTAAGTGTACGCTTTCCCTTTCAAAATCACCATGGGAACGATATATCCGTGGACATTTGCATGTGTTTTTGGTGTGGGTTATATGTGCATAGAATTTAAATTCAATTTAGGGTTTCTTTTAAAAATCACTTTCAGCATATATAGCAACTGCACACGCCTGTACCTCCTTGCTCTGCAGGTACTTTTTTCAACTAAAACATCGCATGCACTTGTGAAAATACTACAGTACGCACTTTTGAATTTCACCCGACTGGTTCAAAAGCATTAAATTCCAAGCGGCTAAAGGCGTGCCCATGCCTAAGGACCTTGCCAAAGGGCCTTTTGGCATGGCCCTTATTTTTATTTATTTATTTAGTAGTTTTTATATACCGCGCTATTCATCATCAGTGCGGTTTACATTTTAACAACATTGTACTTAAGCATAAAACATATGTCAAGTTTACAGATAACAGGAAGTGGAACAGGGATAACTGGGGTTAAAGACAATATAACAACAGCAAATAATTTACAACTATTTACAGTAAATTAGTATAGGCTTTGAGCTTCGTAGGTTAGGCATGAATAGATTTTGATTTGGGGGAAGGAATGGAGTTTTGGGAATTTATTTGCCTAACCATATTCACTAGTTTGGGTTGGAAGGGGGGTAGGTGAGGAGGTAGTGTCTTGGAGGAAGTGTTGAGTGAAGAGGTGTGTTTTTAGAGATTTTCTGAATTGGGACAGGTCTTTTAGTGATCTGATGTTGGATGGTAACATGTTCCAGCACCTGGGGGCGAAGGATGAGAAAGCTCTCATGGTAGTCATCTGCGTGGCTTTCGCTGGGTCTTTTTCCTTAGGCAGGAACCAAACAAAGGGAGAACAAGAAAACACCAACACAAGACCAAGACCCCCAACTCACCAATAGAAAACGGCAATCAGCAAAAAGAAAAGTCCAACACCTCACATGGAAGACAAACTCTCTGAGACTGCAGCAACAGGAATAAGCATAGTAGACTCAACCTCCACCACATCGGCAGAAGCGAGACCCAGACAACACACTCTCAATGGATCTATCACCTAGAATCATGCCACCAATTTACCTAGAAATGTATGCCACACCTACTGTAACACTACTAGCCTCACCCTACCAAAGTCCCCCGATCCCTCCTTTCCTATACCTACCACCCACACAATCATCACTACCTAAGCAGTCCCACACAAACAAACACAAACCACAGCAACTCGCCTAATGCCTTAAAACCACACACACCACATCCCCCCAACATTCCCGACACCACACAACTCCACATCCACACTACAGTGTGCACTCATAAATGCCCAATCAGTGAAAAACAAAATCCCTGTCATCAGAGTATGTCAATTCGATGCTCACAACCCATCAAATTGACATACTCTGCATAACCGAATTATAGCTCTCAGACAAGGACAATGTCATCATGAACCAAATACTCCCCCATGGTTACAGCCTCTTCCACTGTCCATGTTCCCACAACAGAGGCAGGGGCACTGCAATCCTAACCAGAACATTTCCAATACACCTCAATGGACAGTTCTGAAGATGCCGACATCCTCATCATCAAAAACAAGCACCTCACAATCTGCCTCATCTAGGATCCCCAATATCAACATTCAATCTCTCTCACATCCTAAACAAAGCTCTGGACATATCAAACTCAGCAAAACATCTTATCCTAGGTGACCTCAACCTCCCAACTGTTCAGCCCAAACATGCTACCACCTTCCTTGATGCCATGGCAGCCATGAAACTTCTTCAGATCATCCGAATGCCCACACACAACAAAGGTAATACCCTATACCTAATCTTCCTCAACACCCACTCAATGAGATCAGGCAACACCCCCAATCCACGGTACCATGGTCAGACCACAGCCTCATCATCTTCTCAATACCCAACCAGCCCCCCACCATCACAATCACCAACCAACCAAAAGACAATTCAAGCCCTTCAACAAGGAATGCTTCCTCAAGACGTTCTACCCCAACTACAAACCATATCATCAGACCCCAACAAACTGGCAACTGACTGGAACAATATAATCAGCAAAGCAGCGAGCACAACTACCTACACAAAGAAAAGCACCAAACAACCCAAGACTCCCTGGTACACCCCAACCTAAGACAGCTCAAAAGCTACCTGCGCAGACTGGAGAGGTGATGGCGAAAAACCAGACATGACTCCGACAGAGCATGCTACATGGCAAATTTAACCAACTACCATACTGCAACCGACAATGCCAAAAGATATTTTCATACCAAACTACTTAACGGAGCTCTCAGTTGCCCTCATGAACTGTTAACCTGGTCAAGCAACTAACCAAACCCCCCACCATCTCAGACTAGCACCCAAGTGTCACCCCCCAGCAACTTGCCATGCATTACAAACAGCTTCATCCCCATCCCAACATCCCACCCATCCCAACTCACTCTCTAATGCCCCCCAACTCATGGTCCACCTTTGACACTATCAGCAAGGAGAGAATTGAATCCATCATCACCTTTGACACTATCAGCAAGGAGAGAATTGAATCCATCATCACCACACTCATCACAACCACCTCCCCCCTTGACCAGTCAGCTGGATCAAGACAGCAAAGCAAGAATTAAGCATAGCTCTCAGCAACCTCGCCCAGGCCTCCGTACAACAAGGTCACATGCCAACTACCTCAAACTATCTTCCATATGCCCCACACTAAAGAAACCAGGCCTCAACCCCCCTGGATCCTGCATCATATCGACCCATTGAAAGCCTCTCTTTTGAAGCATAGATCATCAGGAAGACCATCCAGCATTTATAAGACCACATTGATAGAAACTCCCTCCTGGATCCTCAACAACACAGCTTCTGACCCCATACATGGAGTCAAAACCCTTATGGTCTCCCTCATAAACACTCTGATAAAGGGAATTCAAAACAAGCAAAAAAGATACATTCTCATCTTTTTGGACATCTCTGCCACATTCAACTCAGTCTCCCATAATATCTTCCTCCACTGTCTCCAAGCAACTGGAATACAAGACACAGTGCTATAATGGTCCAAGTCATACCTGACAAACTGGCACCAACAAATACAAACTGGAACCTGCATCCCCACCCCTTACCCCAAACCCAGGAAGTACCACAAGGCTCCATGTTATCAGCCCTCCTCTTCAACATATACCTGCGACCACTCTGCTCAATTATAAAATCTCATAGCATTCACTTCCACATATACGCAGATGATATCATGCTCTACGGACCAAAAACTACAACACACCCTACCAACCCACAGCTCCTACAATGCCTCAATGATATCTCCAACTACAAGAAAACTGAAGCACTGTTCATAACCAAAGACCACTCCTTAACACCATCTACTTATCTGTGATAAACACAAACCAAATAAAAGTACAACCGCAAATAAAATACCAGGGTGTCATCCTGGACCAAATCCTCTCACTCAAGCAACAGATAGCAAAGACCACAAAAGCAATATACTACAAAGCCAGAACCGTCCAACATCTTCGCCTTCTCTTAGATCCATACAACTTCCACACAATACTACAGGCCATGACCCTCCCCCACCTCGACTTCTGTAATGCTATATACCAAGGCCTACCCTGCTCCTCACTCCTACCACTACAGACAGTCTTCCACCCAACAGCACGCATCATACAGAAAGCAGCAAAGTACAACCACATTACACCCATCCTGAGACATCTCCACTGGCTCCCCTAGAAAGCCGCATCAAATACAAGACCCTCCTCCTCACACACAAAGCTATTCACCTTAAAAACACATCCTATCTACGCACACTCCTACAACAGTTCAAGCCCAGAAGAACTACAATATGAAAGTAGAATGTATCTCTTAACTTGCTTAAATGATCTTCTATCACGTATATAGTGACTATAAGGGTCTCAGACTCCGGGCACCCAAAATCTACCCAAAGAATATAATTGGGATAATGCCCTTATTGCATCAATGACCCATATATATATAGTCACTTAGATGCAGTTGTTGCCCCAAAAATGGCTGTGAATTGTCCAGCCTTGCACTGGAGGATGCCAGGAGCACATGAGGCTTGGGCTTGGTCCCTGTGGAGAACCAATTCTGTGGTGAATGAACCGGATTGCCACCTGTGTCTTGTCCAATGCAGAAACCTTGGCTGGGTGGGCAAATTGTCCATGTGCCATTCATTTAAGCATATTCTGCTCTGCAAGAACCAGCTGGGACTTGAACCTGTGACCCTCTGTTCCAAGACATGCAGGTCCTGTGTACTGCACCACACTGTTGCCCTGTCTGTATGTGGTGGCAAGTGGGGTATTCCAACTGCACGTAGCCTCTTTTTTTTTTTTTTTTATTCCACTTATTTATTTGTTCTATGTGCGTCAGAAGATGGCGGGAGGGCCCATATTCATGGGGCTTCGTGCACTTATAGATATCTTATTTCTCGAGGCATGTGATCAGCAAGTGCTGCTAGGGGTACAGGATCCACCCACGGCCAGGTGGGAGTCACTGCCCTTTTTTTTTTTTTTTTTAAGAGAAAGGGGCAGGCTGTGGGCAGCGTCTGTTTACACCGAACACCAGCGCAGGCTCTTGACCTGAGCCTTGAAGGGGGCCGAGGGTTTCCACACAGGGTGGAATGGCTTCTGCAGCCTCCCCAACTCATGAAGCAGTTGGCTTCCTACCAGGAGGTGGCGCCATACTCAGGAGTCAGCACAGGAGGGGCTTGGACTGACTTGCTGTTGTCCGATGGCAGAGGGCAGCCCACTTTTGCCTTGGCCATGCCTGCCGTCTTTGGAGGGCAGTGTTGATGTCAGCACAGGGACCTGGCGGTAAGAGTGCCCTGCTTGTGGCTGCTTGCTGTGATTTCTGTTTGGGGCGTTAAAGAGCCCTAGCAGGAGCGATGTGGCGCCACAGAAACATAGCTCATGCTCAGAGGCTGGTCTTGAAACAGCCACCTTTGGGTTAGAAGGTAGGCAGCTTGAGAAAGAGCTATCACATCTCTCTCTGGTGTGGTATCCCCCGGCAGCTTGTATGCCTCGTCAGGACTCTCCCTTCCCCTCGGACTGCACGCTGTTGAAGCTTATAATCGGTGGCCCGGAGGACCAAGATGTATAAATGCGACCGGATACCATATAGATGGGCAGGACTGCGCATTCTAGATGCGATCTGTGGGCTAGTTGTCCTTCCTGCTCATGTTGCCCGGAGGACCAATAAAGTAACGATCGGCTGCATAGATACGATCCGCTGCCAAAGGAAGGCTTGCCGTCAGTTGATTCCGGTGCTGGGGAAGCAGTTCTTCTGTGCCGACCGAGTTTGCAGATCGGCGCGGCACTGCCCCTTGATTCCCTGTTGTCATGGCGCCAGCCAATGGCGCCGTGGGGGTGGAGCCTAGGGGAATGGCGCTGAGAAGCTACTCTGCACTGCACTGCTGAGATGGATGGGTCTCAGCCTCGGGGTTTCGGCGCTGAGAGTGGAGTGGGGAGGGCTCTGATGTTCATCTGCTTCCTCATGTCGGCACGACCCTGCTCTGGGCTTCCCTCATTCGGGCTTCCCTCGTTGCCATGATGTCGGCCTATGGTGGGTGGAGCTGGCTATGCTGACATTATCTCAACCATGGCGGCAGCCAGGAGCTCTGTAGACTGTGGCCACAGGGGGTGCCCCAGACATTCCAGAGAGCGAAGTCAGAGTCACCAGGAGCAGCGTCAACCACCTGGAGTTAGGGGCTGTGGATGGAGGCCCTGAGGCACATCCAGAGCGGCGGGCTGCTGGCAGTGGTCCCTCGAATGCACGTGGCTGAGGTGAGCAGCGTCTTCCCAATTCGGTACCAAATCGGCATAGGCGCTGCATCGGCCATTGGAGCCTGCGGCTGGGGATGGAGGCCCTGAGGCACATCCCAAGCAGTGGTAAAAGCTGGCAGCAGTGTCCCTCAAACGCACGAGGCTGGCTGAAGAGAGCAGCGTCTGCCCAGATCTCTGGTCAGCAGTCTTCCGTAGGGGTATCTGCTGCAGGCTGGGAGCACATGGTTGGAAGGCCTAGGGGCTCTGAGCCGCAGCTCTTTAGTCAGAAGAAGTGACGAATGTCACGGAACTGACCTGAAAAACAAGAAGTTTTGGACACAGTATTAATAGCAATTATATATACATACGCTAGTAAGGAATCTTCCTTCTTTGTTTTAAACTGGCTTGTATAGGTAGATTTCAGTTGGAGAGTAGAAAGATCGTCTTGCTGGCAAGGCGGAAGAACTGAAACTGGCTAGCTAGGGGCGAGCCGGGGGGCAGGGCCAGATGGACAATGCTCAGAAGGGCGAAAGCCCTTCTGAGCTATGGAGAATACTTCCGTCTCGGCGCCATCGGATGGCGTCACCAAGTGTGGCTGACTCATCCTGCTTGTCCTAGGAGAACAAGATGTGCTTTCATCTCAAACCTTTTAATGCTGATCACTGAAAGAAGCCTTCGCACAGCGCCACCATCTGTTGCTTTTGCTGAAAGCCTATCCAGGGACTAGCTCTGTGACTGGTCTAGGCATCTCCCTTGTTTGAATTAGGGCTAAAGATTCTCCTCATAGTGTTATCCATCTTCCTCATTGATCTGCCCTTATTTCTTTGTTGGATGTATGGGCACAGATGCTCAGTGCATATGGGACAACTGGGGTCCAACAGACAACTCCCGTATTGAAATGTACTAGCCCTCCTTGGGTCAGGCACACAGTGGTTCTCTGCCTCTATGCCCTCATTGCTCTGGCTTTTTCTAGGGCATTCTTCCCCATCCTCCTTCTTTGCACCTTTTTGGGTGCCTTATTGTACAACTTTCATCCTCCTTAAATGCCACCCTTCTAGCTGTGTGGCTCTGTAACCAATATGCTTTGTTTTTTTCCCTGGGTTACTCTTCATCTTCCTCCTCCTTTGCATCTCTGTGGGTCCCTTCGGTTTGCTGTGTTATGTCTCTGATCTACTATCTACTTTGACATGCAGTTCCTAACAACCCACATCTGGAGAAACTGAACCCAGCACAGGGTGAGACACTAATGGCTACCACCACTGATGAGTCTTAAGCTCTCTCTTCAGAGTTCTTTTAAAATTTACATTATGTACTTGTTTGGAGGTTCTAGCAGGAGAGTGCAGCTCTGGTTATACTCTTGATTAAGGAACAGAAATTTCTATCAGTAGGGATGAGCCCTGAGTGCTGACGGAGGAAGGGGATAACCACCTAGCTAGACTGATAGCAGAACTAACCCTAGCTATTATGGGGTGGCAGATTTCCCTCACATCCACCATCCTTCATTACTGTACTTGTCGACTAAGACACTGTATTTAAGTCGTCTACTAAGAAACTCTTAGATTTTTCTGAATGACTGACATGCATTCCATCAATGTTTCCGCCCTACTTCATGTTCCAATGCTGGGACCAAAGTCCTCAGTGTCAGGACTCTAACTTGCAGGCACACAGCCTATCAGAAGTCATCCCACTCCTGCGGCTTGGGCCTGGGCCTATTCTTCTGCTCTTGTGTTTGTCTCCCCTGCTGTTTTATGGGCTTCTGGCTGATCTGGGTGCTGTGCTGGTCTCCTTGTCATTTTACTCCTCTGAAAGTGCTTTGGTGTGCTTGCACCAATTGTGGTGCTGCTTTTCCCTCTTCTACTATCTGAGGTGTTTACTGTGCTCTTTGTGTTGCTTGGCCCTTCTGATGGTGATTTCTGGTATTTATCCAGTCACTGTCTGCACTTTTTGCCTCTCTTCTGATGCCCCTCTGGGGGAGGCAGTTTGTGACATTCTTGAAACTTGTAGTGCTGTTATAGATGTCTGCCATCAGGTCAGGTTTCAGGCAGTTTTGATTGAAAATAGATACAAACCTTATTATTTCATTGCAAAATAGCTTCCCCAATAGACTTGAATGAGGATGAACAGAAAAAATATAGAAATGGTTTGGTTCCTGAAGACTAACCGAATGGGTGTATCCTGATATATAAAAAGGAGCCCAAAAATCTTTGGCGTGCACATGCTTAGAAGCATTTTGGTCATGGACACATTAAAAGATGCCTCCCCATGAAAAGAGGACATTTGCCCAAAAATCAAAAAACCTGGAGGACAGACCTGAAGGAACCCAAAAGGAGGACATATCCTCTTAAAGAAGGACTGATGATAGCCTGTGTGTGACCTTCATGTGAGATGTGCAGAAGGGCTCACAGAGAGACCATTACAGTAGTCTAACAGAAGATGCATAACCAACCATTGGGGGCCATTCAGATAAAGGTGATGTGAGATATTCAGTGGCAGTGTCTGGCTAATGCTATGGAATATCTCCACAGACCGCCACAGAACTGACTGGTTAGTGATCCATGGATATAACTAGGGTGGTACAGCCACTATCTGGAAAAGCGCTGATCTTATCCAAATAGCGGCACTTTTCAGCCAGACGTTATCCAGATAGCTTAGGCCACATGAAAAGCAGGTCTAAATTGCTATCCAGATAAGTGCTGGCTGAAAATTGCCTCTATCCAGGTAAGGTCAGCACTTACCTGGATAGCAGCCGCTCAATCCTGATATTCACTAGCAGTCACTTTCCGGATACTACAGCTAAATGTCCAGATCCTGCGGCCAGCACCACAGCCACTGGACAGCCCTTGGAATGTTGGGCTTTTTGAAAATAAGCCCCTAAGTCCTAAATTTAGGAGCATAAAAAGTAGATGCCAATGGGGTGGATTTAGGGCAGGGAAAAGGTGAGGAGCTGAGCACTGACTTTCAGCACTAGGCTCATAAATTGGACCCATAAATCCAGGCAAATGATTGGCAAGCCTAAATTATACCAGCACAAAAAAACAAAAATCAAAAGAACATTATTATTTTTGCACCATTCAAAATGTTAGATCTTGTAAATGTTTAAATTTTTTGATGAATAGCAGGCATCAAAATAATGGTGTCTAATATGGCCATTTAATATCGGCTCCCTTTTGCAATGCCCATTTTCATCACTTGCCTTGTATTTTTTTTTCTTTGTGAAACAGAATCAAGCTAAGGAGTGATTTTTCACTAGAAGAGAGGATTGTTCAAAAACTGCATTAAACACCATTTCATCTCATTTAGAAAACTATAACATGCTATCTATTTTTGACATTTAAAAAAAAATGTTTATTTATTTTCAGAATTGTCCAGTTTCTATCTTTGTAGGATCTCCCCTGCCTGACATCAATGTTTTCCCAAAAATCTCCAAAACAGTTCCCCAGTGAAACCCCGTTGTTAATTCTTTTTGTCGGATCACATCGAGGGAGGTAAAGAATGGTATCAGAACCCCGCAGGCAGATGTAGTTATGAGACGACTAATGCCTATCTGATCTGAGCGGGAGCACTTGATACAGGGACTGGTATGTCCCGAAACGTGCACGTCGTGTCTCAGGACTTGGCTGTTTGCCACAAGGATTGAGTTGAGCCAATTTTCTCAATTTTCAAGATAAGTTTAAGCTTTTTAAGTAGTCTTTCACCAAAGAATTGTTCTATGAATAAAATGGACTGCATCTGTCTGGCGGGGTTCTGATACCATTCTTTACCTCCCTCGATGTGATCCGACAAAAAGAATTAACAACGGGGTTTCACTGGGGAACTGTTTTGGAGATTTTTGGGGATGCTTGTTATTTATCTCTGGGAGCGGGATTGAATTTTTGTGACATCAATGTTTTGGCAAACGCCTGGCAAAATGCTACATATGAACAATTATTAAAAAACTCTCATAAATCTTGCATTGCTTCGCTGTGAAACCAGCTGTTTGGGCTGCCATTTTTAAAGGGGTGACGGCTCCTCCTCTTCATCCATCCATCACTAGGGGCCCCTTTTTTACTAGAGTCTGTTAGCTGGTTAATGGGCATATTAACGCGGCAACAGGGTGTCAGGAACACTAACACGTAAGCAGGTTCACAGCCACATCTTAAAACTCTTGTTAACCGGCATTCGCGGGATGACGCAGGAAATGGACGGAGCGCAAGTCTGGGAAGTGCATTACTGCTGGAGCTCAGGCAATTGTCGTTCACTCAGCAGCAACGCAGCTCTTAATGTGGGTGCACCTAATGACTTTTCTATGAGAGTTGCTAAGTGCATCCACCTTAGCGGAGCACATGCTGCAATTGCCCATCACGCATTAGCTTCCGGGAACATACTGGTCATGCCCCCGACACGGAGGTTTGCAAATAATGCGCATGTGTATGGCGCGTTGTTTGCAAATCCTTAGCAAGCTTGAGTAAAAGGTGCCTCAGGTGTCAAAAGCAATGAGTCACCTCGCAGACATTCCATATAATATAAGTCATCGACTTCATTCACTTTGTGCCATGCAACACATGCAGACTAGAATGACAGTATAAATATATACAGTAATGCTCTTTAAATTTAAATTTTATTTACTAGACCTTCATAAAGATTTGTTAGGATTTGAACCCTCATTCCCAGGTGTCAAAACTATAGATACAGTGCCTTGCATAAGTATTCATCCGCTTGGTTTTTGTCCTGTTTTGTCGCATTACTTACAACCTGGAATGAAAATGGTGGTTATTTGGATCTTAGGTAATGAACCTAACAATATAGTCCGAATTGATGAAGTGGAATGACAATAAAATACCTTGTGTATATCATAAAAATAGTCAAAACTGAAAAGTTGTGAGTTTATATGTATTCATCTGTTTTGCTATGAAACCCCTGGTCCAACCAATCAACCACAAAACTCACAAATTAGTTGATTAGGGTCCAACTGTGTGCAATCAGTGTCACATGATCTGTCACACGATGCCTGTATAAATATACCTGTTCTGAAAGGCCCCTGACTCTGCAACACAACTAAGCAAGCAACATGAAGACCAAGAAGCACTCCAACAGGTCAGAGACAAAGTTGTGGAGAAGTATAGATCAAGGTTTGGTTATAAAAAAACATATCCCAAATTCTGAATATCCCATGGAGCAACATTAAATCCATTATAACAAAATGGAAAGAATATGGCACCACTACAAATCTGACAAGAGAAGGCTGCCCACCAAAACTCACAGACTGGGCAAGGAGGTCATTAATCAGAGATGCTACAAAGACACCAAGGAAAACACTGAAGGAGCTGCAAAGATCCACAGCGGAGATGGGACTATCAGTCCATAGGACCACTTTAAGTCATACACTCCACAGAGTGGGGCTTGATGGAAGAGTGGCCAGAAAAAAAGCCATTGCTTATAGAAAGAAATAAGAAAACACATTTGGAGTTTGCACAACAGCATGTGGCGGACCCCCCAAACACATGGAAGAAGGTTCTCTGGTCAGGTGAGATGAAAATTGACCTTTTGGACCATCATGGCAAATGCCCATGTGTGGCACAAACCCAACACTTCCCATCACCCCAAGAACACCATTCCCACAGTGAAACACGTTAGTGGCACCATCATGCTGTGGGGATGTTTTTCATTGGCAGGCACATGAAAACTGGTCAGGATTGAAGGAACAATGGATGGCACTAAATACAGGGCAATTCTTGAGGAAAACCTGTTTTAGTCTGCTGGAGATTTGAGACTGGGATGGAGGTTCACCTTCCAGCAGGACAATGACCCTAAACATACTGCTAAACTGGTTTAAAGGGAAACATTTAAATGTCTTGGAATGGCCTAGTCAAAGTCCAAACCTTACTCCAATTGAGAATCTGTGGCATGACTTGAAGATTGCTGTACACTAATGCAACTCATCTAACTTGAAGGAGTTGGAACAGTTTTGCCTTGAGGAATGTGTGAAAATCCCAGTGGCTAGATGTGCTAAGCTAATAGAGACATACCCCAAGAGATTTGCAGCTGTAATTGCAGCAAAGTTTAGCTCTACAACGTATTGACTTTGGGAGGTGAATACATATGCACACTCCTGATTTCTTTTTAATTATTGTTTGTGTCACAATAAAGAATATTTTGAACCTTCAAAATCATAGGCATGTTGTGGATATCACATGGTGCTATCTCCCAAAACTCTATTTTAATTCCAGGTTGTAATGCAACAAAACACAAGACTCTGTAAATAATATAAATGGCAATTAATGCTATGCCTTGGCCTAAATTCATAACTTCACTTTTTTTTTCATTTTCCCAGTGCTTCCCCAAAATGTGATGTCAGAGTGATTATATTTTATGCCGAGGCACAATGACATGTTGTTTAATTAAATTATTTGATATACTGCTAGTATGCAAATATTTATTTTTATTCAGGGGCTGCGGAATGTCTCTTTGAATGGGGGATGAGGGCCAAGCTCCATTTTGACTCTGTCCCTAGGCTCCCACGGCCTTTCCCTCCTGTTCTGCCTATGGGGATCCCATCTCCCACCAGCAGAACAGGAGGGAATGGCTGTGAAAGACTCTTTCTGTCTGCTTGCGGGGATCAGATCTCCTACAGGCAGATGGGAAGAGTCTTTGCTGCGCCTTCCACTCCTGCCCATGGGGATCCATCTCCCACAGACAGAGAGATTGAGTGCTTTCTTCCCTCTGCTGGTGGCAAACCTTTGGTGAGGCCAGGGTCCATGTGGCATACCCCATTCCAACACCTTTGCTAAGGTTTTTTGTGACCCACTCAGGTGTATACAAAGGAAGCCCCATATTCTAAAACACTTACCCATATAGCGACTGCTGCTATACATATAAGTGCCTTATCTGTGAATTTTTTCCAACATTATCCATATAATGCCACTCAAAATTCTAACAGACTATCTAGATCAGGAATTCTCAACGCAGGCCTCGGGACAGAGCTAGCCAGTCAGGTGTTTGAGATAACCACAGTGAAGATTTTATTTATTTATTTTTATTTATTTATTTATCTATTTCTTCTATACCGCCCCTTCCAGAGATCAAGGGCGGTTTCTAGATGTGTCCCGAGAACTGGGTTGAGAATTCCTGATCTCTAGATTGAAGGGATAACCAGTCCAAGTCTGGATTTCAAGCCTGCTCTATAGGTTTGCTTTGTATGATTGCACCCTTACCTGCCTGCCCTTACCTGCCTGAAAATATATACAGCAACATATGACTGACACAAGACACGCATGTGGGTTATGAAACAGAGTATTTTGTGGCCTTGCATGGGAGAGCCTGGTGAACCACACTTTTGTGCAGAGGTGTACAAGAGAATGTGAAACTAGGAAAATAGAATACAGGCCCAGAAGCTGACAAACTGAGAGAAAAAACTGTCAGTTGAGCCATACTCTGAGCCCTGAAGCAAGATAGTGTCAGAAGATGGAATTCCAAGAAATGAAAAGGCATTTACAAGGGGGCTGTGATCAGCTGATAAGCGGACCCTGAGCAGACTTTGAAATGCAGACCTTGTTGACAATACCAACTGTTGTTTGGTGATAAATTGTTGCTTGGTGATAAACATAGGTGGGGTGGGTCTGAGGGTCTTACTGGCTGAAGTTCTCTGACTTAGCAGGTTTTGCTGGTTTTTTGCAAGTTTGGCCAATGACGTCAGTAATTCAAGCAGAATTCACTGGGACAGAGAATGTATATAAGAGAGTGCCTATAGAGCTTCAGCGGGCAGCCTTCTTGCCCCCACCACTGTATTGGAGGTTAAGAACGCTGTCCGCACCTGGGTCCCTCAGACAGACACTTGTGTATCTGTGCTTGCAGTTTTTGCTTGTACTGAATAAAGGAATTTTGATGACAAGTGACTGTGATCTGAGTTTTTTTTCTTTTAAATCCTGGGGTACGGCTCCCATGTACTCAGGCAATCTTGGTGAAAATTTAGGGATCCCTTTGTAGGTCTGACCCTGCCTACAAGATAGTGCCAGGAGAGAGAATGGGTATTCCACCTAACCCTATGAATAGTCAGAGATATTCAGCTGCTATCGTATAGTTATGTGGTTTGAGTTAGGACAACAAAAAGGATCTCCTAAATTAAACTGCATAACTATATGGACATAAAACTGAATATCACTGACTTTCAGCAGAGTGGCAGCGGTCACCACTTTCCACATATATTCAGTGTCACTCGCTATCCAAATAACGAAGCTGAAAATACATGAATAATTTAAACACCATGAATGATGATATTAAAAAATGCTGTCTAGTGTTTAAATATTGACCCTTAAATAAATACATACATACTACTGTTGTTCTATAATTTCATTTCATTCCTGTTTGCTGAATTAGAAATACTTTCCCCTAATTTGTGGGCCACCTCTAGAGATAGATCAAATAATCACAATCTGCGGTACGATTGGGGAATTTCTTAATTTTACATCAATCTTCTAGAACTTAACACAAATCGAAATCTCAGTCCAACAAACTATGTCCAGAGGATGGCAAGCAGTATAAGTATCTGGTTGTAATTGGAGACCATGATTTAGTGACCCGTCTGTGGTCACAGCCTCTTGCTTGTCTCCATTCATCCCTTCTGAGTCAAGTCAAAATGAGGCAGTCCAAGATGTTGGTGAAGAGTCAGAACTCCTTGTAGACCAGCTCAGAAAATTAGATCAGCACTCATGCTAAGTCAACATGATCAATACCAGAATGTCTAGTCCAGCACCTTTGCCCACCTGTACTAAAATAAGACAAAATCCTTCCTTTTTGTATAATATTTGCATTGATAACCTATTCATTTATTTTCTTTTCTTTGTCTAGATGCAAGTGAATGCTTGAAGTGCCCAGAGGATCAGTGGTCCAATGAGGATCACAGCAATTGCATTCCCAAAGTAATTGAGTTTCTTGCCTTTGAAGAACCCTTGGGCATAGCAATGATCAGTTTGTCCAGTATTTTCTCCCTGCTCACAGTATCTGTGCTCTGTATTTTCATCAAATATCGAGACACAGCAATTGTAAAAGCCAATAACAGAAATCTGAGTTATCTCCTCCTCTGGGCTCTCTTGTTATGCTTCCTGTGTTCCTTTCTCTTCATTGGACACCCCTGGAACATGACGTGCCTCATTCGGCAAGCTGTATTTGGGATCATTTTTTCCTTCTCTGTGTCATGTGTTCTGGCCAAGACTGTTACGGTAGTCATTGCCTTTAACGCAACAAAGCCCAGCAGCTCGTTAAAGAAATGGGTTGGCTCATCCATCCCTAATTCAATAGTCCTTATCTGTTCGGGGCTTCAGGTACTGATTTGTATTTCCTGGGTAGTCCTTTATCCTTCTTCTCCAGAAATGAACAGAAATGCTTTCAAAGACAGGATAATCATGGAATGCAAAGAAGGATCTATAGTATTTTTCTATATCATGTTGGCCTTCATGGGTCTTTTGGCCACTGTCACCTTGGTGGTTGCCTTCCTAGCAAGGAAATTGCCTGATGGTTTTAATGAAGCCAAACTTATCACATTCAGTATGTTAGTCTTCACAAGTGTTTGGATCTCCTTCATCCCAGCTTACGTCAGCTCTAAAGGGAAATACATGGTGGCTGTGGAGCTGTTTGCCATTCTGGCATCTAGTTTTGGGTTACTATGTTGTATTTTTTTTCCTAAGTGTCACATCATTATCCTAAGACCTGCCATGAACTCCAGAGAATACCTAACAGCCAGGAATAATCTGACTGGCAAGAAAAAGTAGCTTTAGATAGTTGTTTGCTCAGAAGGATGCTACTTGAACTTCAGATGTTAGATCATAATCAATATCACTGTTATAGAACTTAAATGTGATTTCTGCTCAATTTTGCACATACAGTGCATTCAAAGTAATGGTGCAAGGTTTCAATTTGAGAACAGCACATATAAAAAGGTAGTTAAGTGTGATTTAAATGGTAGAAGATCATTAACTATGTCCCATCATGCCCTTTGTCTCATGAAGAACACATTATTCCCAAAGATTGATTCCCTCAGAAATATATTTGAGAGAGCTCTCGGGAATTCAAGCAAGCTTCTTTCTAAATCATTTTTTCTGAAAACAAAGCATATTTTACTGAAAAGAGCAGAGATGTTGAGAGCCCCTGATAAGAACTTAGCATCACATCGCTGCAGCAAATATTCTTTCTATAGTTGTTTTCTCTCATGCATAATATCATTTCATTCTCAGTTTTCCAATGAGGTTGGGGAGAGTTTAAGGTTAGGGATGCCAACTCTGTTTTCTGGACAATTTATAGTGTCCAGTTTCAATAGTAAATGTATAATTCAAGTGTCCTGTTCGACTGAGGTTACCAGACCTCACTAGCAGAGTTATTTATTCATTTATTCTAGGAACTGCTGTCACGCCGCCACCGCTCACCTCAAGCTAAGAGGGGCATGGTTATTTTATAGGAACTTTTTGCTGTCTGCTTTTTTAAGCCCTTTTCAACTATTTCCCTGTAATGCCTTCTGGGAAAGGTAGTCTTTGCTTGGCTGTATGTGTGTATCAGACAAAAAGCTGTAGTTAGGCTCCAAGGGTTAAGGCACATGACAGAATTTATTTTACACAATGGTTCGTTCTCACCACGTACAGGATATTGGTTCAGGTCTCTGTGAAACAGAGTATTCTCCCAAAAACAAACACAAACTGAAAATGTCTGTTTAAAGGTTTTCCATATTGCAGGATACACAGTCCTTTTAACAGAATGGATAATTCACTTCCTTTGTAGCCTTGCTGGCCAAAAGCACAAAAAAAAATCACATTCACTGTCCGTGATAGTATAGCTTCTCTTCAGCTGCATAAACCTTCAAACAACAAATACAATTCAGGGCACAAGAAAGCTCTGTTAAAAAAGCTACTTTCTTATCCCAGTGTCCTTGTTCCTGCAGCAGGTGCTTAACAAGCTTTCACAGCTTCCAGGGTTACTCCTTAGTCCTTGTGACCTTTCCCTTTACCAACATGAGGGAATCAGGGCCACCGGCTTGTGGACTATGGGTTCCCTTCCCTGGTAAACTCTCTCTCAGGATTGGCTTATTTTCTCCCTGTTTCTCAGGTTTAAAGCCTTGCACACAGAACAGTCCATAGGAATCTCTTCCCCATTTAGCTTTACCTCAGACTCTCCCAGCTGCATAGGCTCAGACTCTCCCAGCTCACCGTACTCAGCCACCAGCCTCCCAGGGAATCCTGGAGTCTCTCCTGTTCCTGGCTTCAAACCCTCTGGCAGATGTGCTATCTTCCACTTAGCACTCTCCTCTCTTGGAAGCTCAGGGGCTCTGCTCGGCTCTGCACTGGTCAAGCTTCGCCAGCTTGCAGCTGTGCCTTGGCTCGTGGCAGTTTGGCTTCCTCCTTCTCCTTCTCCCCTGCTGCTACCTCCGTCCTTGCTGCTTCTCCTCACGACGACGACCCTGCTTTCACACTCTGGCTTCAGTTTATACTTCCAGGGCTCTCTCTTCCACCCCTTCCTAGCCAGGTGATGGCAATTAGCCTGACTTCGTGCACCTGCATACTTGGAGCACTCCCTGCCTAAGGGGTTCTGGGCTCTGTATCCTCGCTCCTCCCTTCCACTAGGGGGAGCATGGAATGTGGGCCATGTGGAAGTTTTCTGATTCCTAGCTGTGTTTGTGTCTTTCCTATTCTGCCTCGGTAAAAGGGGGCCCTTTACTAGGGTGAATTCCCTGTCTCTTTGTCCTCCCTCATACTCTGGATAGACCTCCTTGCCACACTGTCTAAACCGCCAAATGACCCCAGACCACTAAGGAAGTTTACAATAATAACAATACAAAGAAGCAGGGGAAGAAAAGTCAAGCCAAAGAGATGGAAAATGAGTAGAAAAAGAAATAGAAGGGGATTGCAGTCTCAAAAACAGGAATAGCTAATGTGGGTGACTTGCTAAATCACCCACATTCGACAGTAGCCTCCTGTTTCATGAATCCATCTCCTGCTTTCCCATGCAAGAGTGGCAAACAAGACTCAAAAAGCAGGATCTAGTGAGAGGACTGGCAGAAACCCATCATCCCACATCTGCTGATGCAACCATGCAATAGCTAGCACCTTTGCCAGCAATGCCATAACTGCAAGCAGAATCAAAGCTTGTGGGCCTGTACTTCATCGCTCCAGATCTCATGCTTTGTGAGGTCGGCAGGTAGTGTCAACCTGTAAACTCTGAACCTGCTCACCCAACTGTACTGGCACAGAGCCTACAAGGTAGTTAAGTTGGCAGCCACAGGGTGATGACCAACAACACAGTCATATAAGTCTCCTATGGGGTAATGCCAGTAAGATGTCCTGAGGATCTTATAAGAGAGAAATGGGGAGATCATAGGGATGGTGTCTGTTCCCTGTTCTTGGTATGGGAGTGTACTCAGGAAGGAGCCCACTGTTAGATCCAGTTAGCTCTCCGGGGCTCTCCCCTCCAAAGCCAGATGCTGGCCAAATAGAGAGGAAGGGGAGGCAGAGCGACAAATTCAGAGGAAGGGAAAAGAAGCAGGGGGCTGATGCTGTAGGCAGCAGACATGGGGACAAATATAGAGGAAGAGCACTTGAGGGGGAAATAAAGGGGAAATGGATGCAGGAGAACATATACAGAGTATAAACAGAAAAAGCAAGGGTGCAAATGCACACATTTTTGATGACTATTTTCAAACGTATCTTGGAAAAACAAGTATCATACAATGAACCACAGTCTGAACCACAGATTTCAGTGGAAAGGTTTTGGTTCCGTGATACTGTATACCTCCTGAAATTATTTTTACATATTTGTAAGATAAAAAACATAAATTCATTTAATAATAAAACATTCCAACATTAATAGAGGAAAAATACACTGTCTATATTGAAAGCTTTTTGTTGTAGATGTTGTTTGGATGCACTAATCCTGACCAGGCATCAAGTAGCAAAATCCAATCTAGGCTCTTTGGCTCAAATTCTCTAAATTCAATGTGAATAAGGAAACACACATATACAGAATTATATCAATAACAGTACTACTTAGGCTTTAGCAGAGGAATTTTGGCCTGCAAACTTGAGCAGTTCTCCCATAATTCTTATTCCAGCTAAGCCATAGTACTTCTTTTATTAGGAAAAAAACTGCTACATGGTACAAATTCATCTTATCACTCTATGTCATGCTTCTGCCTTACAGATTAAGCTAAACACTACAGCCGGCATTCCATCCCACGAATAGCAGGGTTGGACATCTAACCCACGCTCAGCCCTCAATGCCGATTCTGTGCCCATGTGCTGCCCACATGTACAATGTGTTTGTGCAGCGAGTGCAGGAGAGGGGTGGAAAGAGGTGCCAGGGCAGAACGCAAGAGGGGCCATGTGCCGGGATGTACAGAGGCAATTATGGTCATGTTTCTGTATGTCCCCTGGCACTGGGATAGATGCACAGCTTATTCCACCCTGAAACAAAAGCAGATACATAAGCATATACCTGAAGGTGGAATAAGTGCCGGGTGTTGTGGTGTAGCAGCCTGCCGCCCTCCTTCTCCATTGCGATGCCATGGGAGGGCTCCTGTTGCCCGATCCCAGCCTTGGCCCCCGCCAAGGGTCAGACGGCAGGGAAATGTGGCCTCTCTGAGTCCAGGCCTTCAATGTCTCTGGCTAGAAGTGCAAGTGCCATGACAATGGGATGCCACTGCACTGGCACACCAGCCAGAGTGTTGTGTGGGCTGGACTTGCAGATGCCAGGACGACTCCCTCCATTGAACCGGGTGCACATTGGGCTGTCTAAGTGCCCGATTCCACAATTGCGGGAATGTATAGCTCCAGCGGTTGTGGAATCAGATACATCTGGGCCCTGTCCAAGTTTTGGGCATCCCAACAGCCCAGCCGTACACCTTTTAGAATCTGCCTCCACATATTTTAAATCAAACTAGGCACAAATATTGCTCATACATAAACAGGACAAATAAAAACAACTTGTCTCCATAAGAATTCTCTCTCACAAAATCTGCATCGCATCTGCAAAATACGACCTTGGCTTCTCTCCTATATATCTCTCTCCAGGCTGCTAGTGAATTCCAAGCTGCCAGGCTTCAGGTTGTTCTAATTTTCCATATTATTAACTCTTTCAGAGGGCCCTTGTACCCCACTTTGAGTTCCTCTCAACAGTCTCCCCTCTGATTCTGAATAGAATCACTACAAAAGAATGGTAGCTCAAACATGTTCAAGTCCAGAATACATCTTCTGCCACAGTGGGGAGCACCTTTCACTTCACTTTGCAGATGCCCAAGTCCTAGAAACATCTGGTCCATAGGTGAACTTCATCTTGCTGGTTGGAAGAAGTCTTTATACATATGATTTATACAATATAGAAAAAGGATTACAAGCATCCTGCAAATTAACCAAAGCTATGTGACACTGTTTACCCTTGCTAGGTCTCAATAAGAATGTGTACAGAGAGTAAGGCTTTACCAGTTATTCTTGCAAGCACTATTTTCTGGCCGTGGCCAACTGCCCTCCATAGATCTTTCAGTAGTTCAGAAGTTTGTACCCACCTTCACATCATGACACTGATCACAACTCCAAATTCTTCAGTAGCATCTCTTTCACTACAGGTTGCACTATGCACATCTTGGACAGAGTTTCAGTGACTGTCCACCCAGACTTCATGACTGCATATACATCTTTCAGTAGTCTTGCTGAAATTGCTGATCTTTGCTTCTATTTGGCTTTCAGTAGCACTGCAGCCTTCATTTTATTCGCAATAGTCATTGTCGTCAAGCCATAGGATTCAGGGCATGTAATAAATAATTTGCAGAACCAAAGCTTATCACTACAACACTCCTCTGATTCCTCACAATTGCAGACAAGTACAACTGCTAATACTTAATGGCAATATAGAATTATTGAACAGAATCATATCTAATGTTAATTAATTACAATATTTCTACTGCTAGCACTAAATTATTCCAAATTATTTGAATATATTTAGACCAAGCTAGCTTATAGCATACTTCTATTTTGTAGAAGTATGCTATAAGTATTTTGTTCAAACCAAACTTTGAACCTCCTGCGACAACTACCCTGTGTAACAATACGTACAATACAAAGAATGAAATAAAATATCTGGGAGTCACATTGGACAGCAACCTAAAGATGGAAAAGCACCTACGAAAAACCAACAAGGCCATTTTCCACAAACTTAGAGTGTTACAACCTCTACGGAGTATCCTCGACCCTCACGACTTTAGGTCTGTTGCGCAAGCACTCATTATACCTCACTTAGACTACTGCAACGCCATCCTTCAGGGTCTCCCAAAGAAAACGCTAAACATCCTACAACTTGCCCAAAATGTAGCGGCGAGAATCATCATGCAAAAAAGTTTTACTGAGCACATCACGCCCGTACTGATCAAGCTGCATTGGCTCCCCATCACTGCTCGGATACAATACAAAACACTGATAACCACCTTCAAACTCGTACATAACATCGCTCCATCCTTTCTCTCCACCCTTATCAACACGCAACCGCGCAACAGAGACAGAAGAACCGGCAACTCAGACACACTACACGTTCCGACCGATATCAGATCTGTCAAATACAGTACTAGCCGCCGAGCATACACATACTCTGCCCCGACACTCTGGAACCAACTCCCACCTGACCTACGTGCGACCAAAGACCTGATTGCTTTCAGGAAAAAACTAAAGACACATCTATTCCAGTGTCAATATAATTTGATGTAAAATCCCAGGGAGCTACGAGATGTCCCAAATTGAAAGAGTGCGTGTTGTCACGGCGACCCTGGGTAGAGCCTCCGTAGACCCAATAGGCCACTGCCTAGGGTATTGTGGTTTTTACTAACTGGTGCTCTCCTTTGAACAGAGTCAGTCAGTCAAGTGGTTAAAGCAAAATTAGGGTTTTATTCCCTTTCCCGGACAGATAATATTCCTTGCAAAAACACACAGAACAAAACAGCAACTAAACGAAAACAGCTAGAACATCTTTTCTTCTTTCCTTGTTTCTCTCACAAGGTCACATTGGCTGAAGTTCAACACAAAGAGGTTATGTCATCTGATAGACAAATCGTACAGTCCATTGGCTCAGGGTCTGTGCAAATGTTATCACTCTCCCACTGCATTAAGCCCGGACTACTCCCAATACTCTCCGTGTCACATTCCTTACATGTGCTGGAGCATGACTTGTTCTCTTGTGGCTGGTAAACCCCTTTCCTTCCAAGGTGTTTATCCCAGCCCGGGTTACAGAAATCTGGTACAGGTAATGTCTCTTTCTGGTTTGCCTCTCTTGGCTTTCTTAGTAGGAAGTCTGAGTATCTGTCTGAGTTATAAGACTGCTCAGGGTTGTGCTCATTAAAACTTCTAGCCTCGGAGATCACGTGAACACATGAGCGTGTGAGGACGTGTCCTCAGTGCGCTCCTGGACCGTCGCCCTAAATCGGCAAGCAAACTGCGGCAATTGAGAGCGGGTGTGGTGCTTAGTGTGGGAGAAGTGCTTCAGTGACCCACCGCATTCGGAGAGCCCCAAGCCGGCGAGAAAGAAGCTCTTAACACATGCGGGCTGCGGCAAAGAGAGAGAAGGACAAAACACATGGGACCCGCGAATCTAAAATGGCGTCCACCACGCGGCTCGGAGTGAGTGTGAGCTCCCCGGGATCCTCTCCAGGTTCAGGTAACGGTGAGCCGGGGGTGGCGGATCTCGCGCATGAGGTGGCTAAATTACTGACGCCTCAATTTGACTCCATCCTACAAAAACTGGATTCGATGGCGGAGACATACGGTGAGCTCACCCATAGGGTGGAGGAGACAGAACACCGCATCACGGCGTTGGAGGAGGGCGAGGGGACGCGAGATACTACTATTACCCGCCACGAAAAGGAGATTGCAGCGATGCTCGAGAAACTGGATGATCTCGAGAATAGATCGCGCCGCAACAATTTGAGGCTGGTGGGGGTGCCAGAGACATGGTCTGACCAACAACTTGCTGGCCTCTTTGAGACATGGCTACCAAAGGAGCTGGGACTGGCGGATTTGGTCGGCAGTGTCATCGTGGAGCGGGCACATCGTTTAGGTCCGAAACGGGGCCCTGATGAGAGGCCGCGACCGGTTCTGGCCAAGTTATTAAACTTCCAGCAAAAAATGGCCCTGCTCCAGGCATACCGTAAAAAGCGCGCTTTGCAGTTGGACAACAGATCCATTCTCATGTTCCAGGACTATTCTGCCGCTTTAGCGGCTAAGCGCAAGGACTTTTCCCCTTTATGTGGTCAGCTGGTGAGAGCCGGGATTCGTTTTGCACTTGTCTACCCTGCTGTGCTGCGAGTTTATCACGAGGGGAAGGCCCATGTTTTTGCTCATGCTCCGGCGGCAAGAACTTTCGTGACCACAGTCGTGGGACCCAGGAAGGAACCTGGAGTGGACACTGGCTCCTGATCTGGACATTTGGATGTAAGCAATTCGACCATGGTTGTGTGGGCCCTTTATCACCTAGACTGGTTCTGTGTGTCTAGTGTGGTGAAGGTGATATTATTATTATTATTACCGTTATTATTATTATTACTGCTACTATTACTGTTGTTTTATTGTTAGAGGTTCTCATACGCGGTTTCTGAGAGGGTGGGTACTGCTCAGAGGATCCCTTCTCATGTTATTACTTGCCACGTGGTTCTCTAAGATGGGCCTATATTAGCTCCTATCCTGAGGGGTTGTATAGCTTGCTTACTCTCCACATGAGCTCTCTGTTAGAGGTGGCATGGAGGGAGGCAGGTCCAGAAGTGTGGTCTGTGATTCTCATTTTGGGATTTATGGTAGAGTTTTTTAGAGTGGATGGGGGGAGGGCTGGGATAGGGGATAATTTATGGAGGGGGCAAGGGGGAGACTTTCACAGCGACCTGAGGTGGTGGGAGGGGGGGAGCGGTGGTGAGGGTGGAGGAGGGGGGGGAGGGAGGAGGGTTGGGGAGGGGGAGGGGTGGTAGTGGGGGAGGGAGCAGTCACGGGTGGGGGATGGTACCTGTTTGCACAATCTGTACACAGCATGGGAGTTCAGAAGCACTGGGCGAATTGGATTATAGCCTGGGAGATGAGGCTGGGCATCTCTGGGCGTTTCTTTGGATGTTGTATCTGCTGGTTTTCTTGGGACTGGAGATATGCCTGAGATTAAGATAATTTCTTGGAATGTCGGGGGCATAGGCTCTCCGATTAAGCGCACTAAGATCCTACAGGGGCTGAAGAGAAAGGGAGCGCATATTGCCCTGCTGCAAGAGACACACTTGAGTGCTATAGAACATCAGAAGTTGAAGCGGGACTGGGTAAATATCTCATATGGTGCCTCCTCCGGTACAAAAAAGGCAGGGGTAGCGGTGTTAGTCCGACGAGGTGTGCCCTTTGAAGTGCATACGGTACAGGCCGACCCCTCTGGTAGATATCTCTTGCTACAGGGCACGCTCTATGCTGAGCCACTCTGGATATTGAATGTTTATGCACCAAATGTATATGAACATGCTTTTTTTACTAAACTGCTGGGGCTGTTGAAAGGTGCTGGTCAGGCTAAGATCGTAGTGGCGGGGGATTTTAATTGTACGCCAGATCCGACCTTTGATAAATCCCATCGTAAGGGGGAGGGAGCCTGGACCCGTAAGGGAGTTAGTTTTCTTTGTCGGCAGGGAGCATTAGTAGATGTATGGCGCATGCTACACCCTGGAGTGCGGGAATATACGCATCAATCGAGAGCCCACCTGACTTGGTCTCGCATAGACTCTATTCTTGTCAGTGAAGGTGGAGTCACGAGAGTCCTGCGTGCGGAGATAGAACCGATCATGATCTCGGATCACGGGATGGTTTGGATAACTTGGGACTGCCAAGGGCCAAACAGAGCGGGGTGGAGGTTCCCGGTATACTTGTGGGAGGATGAAGACTTTCGTGGTTATCTTAAGAAGCAGTGGGAGGACTATGTTCATTTTAATGATACCCCGCAATGCTCTCCGCTGCTGTTTTGGGAGGCCAGCAAGGCTGTGATGCGGGGAGCGATTATCTCCTATACCGCAAGGCGCCGCCGCCACTTAGATCGGAGTGTTTTAGTGTTGGAGCGTGACCTACGAGAGATGCAACACAAGTTGGGGGGGCGCCAAGGAGGCGTTACCCAGAGGGACTATGTGCAGGTGCAGACAGCGCTGAACGAAATGCTTCAGCAAAGAGCTGCGCTTTCGATGCAATACTACAAACATCGCCTTCACTTGTTTTGGTAATAGGGCTGGCAGACTATTAGCGCGACTCATTCGGGATCCTGAGGGGACTCGCTTTATCCCTGTGCTACGAGATGATGTTGGTACCTTGCATCATAAACCTGCGGAGATTGCGCGGATTTTTCGGACCTTTTACCAGACCCTCTACAGTGAAGAGGAGAGGGATTATGACCAAGGGGTCGTCTTCCTACGGCGGTTAAATCTGCCGAAGGTCTTGGCGGCAGCTTTAGAACAGCTTAACGCGCCATTGACAGTGGCAGAGCTTCTTACTGGTATTAAGCGGGGAAAGTCTCACAAGGCTCCCGGACCAGATGGGTTCAGTATGGAATATTATAAAATCCTGGCCTCAAGTCTGGCCCCTTCCATGGTGGTGATGTTTGAGACGGTGCGGGGCGCTGGTATTTTTACCCGAGATATGCGCTGTGCGGACATTACAGTGCTTCCCAAGCCTGGGAAGGATCCGGTAGATCCTGCCTCTTATAGACCGATTTCCCTTATAAATTGCGACTTAAAATTGTTGGCTTCCGTGCTGGCAAATAGGCTTGCCCCTATACTGCCATCTCTTATTAATGAGCGGCAGGTGGGCTTTGTGCAGGGACGAGATGCTTCTTGGAATATTACAAACATCCTTTTGGGTATGGACCAGTGTCTGCAGAGTAATGAGGCGCTATTGCTTGTCAGTCTGGATGCTGAGAAAGCGTTTGATCGGGTGGCTTGGCCATATCTGTGGGATGCTCTCTCGGCCTTTGGATTACAGGGGGACTTTCTATGTTGGCTACGAGTGTTATATGCACAACCCATGGCACGCGTGGGCTCTAATGGCGCTTTTTCAGATCCCTTTGTGTTGGAGCGGGGAACCCGGCAGGGCTGTCCCCTTTCCCCATTGCTCTTTGTACTCGCGTTAGAACCACTCCTGCGAGCTCTACAGGCAGACTCTGCGATTAACGGGATTCGCATGGGTGGGGAGGAATTAAAAGTATGTGCCTTTGCTGATGATATGTTGCTATGCCTCACAAATTTACCTTTCTCATTGATCACCGCGCTTAGCTTGATACAGGACTATGGCCGCTTTTCTGGCCTAAAAGTTAACACCACGAAGTCAGTTGTTTTAGATGTTGGGGATAGGGTACGCCCCCGATGGACAGGGACCTTTCCGCTGATGTGGGCAGATGGTCAGATCAAGTATCTGGGCATACAATTACCTGCTAGACCTACGGACTTGTATCGCGCTAATGTACCCGGCTTACTCTCCAGAAGTATAAAGACTCTGACGAGCTGGCGCGACTTGCCCTTGTCCCTAAGAGGGAGAATTGCGTTGTTTACCATGGTAGAGTTTCCCACGTGGATATATTCTCCGTATGCTCCCGATCTGGATTCTAGATAAAGATTGGAAGCGCCTGGAACAGTGCCTTCGTACATTTTTATGGGGGGGGGCGTAGGGCTCGCATACCCTTGAGTGCGTTAATGAGCAGAAGGGAGGAGGGGGGTCTGGAGCTGCCCTCGTTACGCAACTACAATGTGCGCTATCTCGCTAGGCACATCAGAGCATTAGTGGAGGGCTCAGAAGGGGAGGCAGCGGTTTGGCCTTTAGCGGATGTGTTGGCCCCATACCACCCTCTCTACCTCTTACATGCTGGCCAGCTCCCTACGAAGCTCCGCAGTGGTGTGGGGGAGGGATACCTGGAGGCGATGCGCTTCGCCTGGAGGGCACTCTGCCTGAGGTTTGATTGGGACCGGCGGAGGTCTCCTCTGTTGCCTTTGGTGGGCAACCCTGACTTTGGTCCGGGCTTTGCTCACCGCAGTGTGTTCTACGCTTGGGCTGGGAAAGGGTTGGTGTGTCTTGGAGATTTATATACGCAAGCTGATGGTGTTTTGGATAGCTTTCAGCAAGTGCAGCGTAGGTTTCATCTTAGATCCCAAGACTTTTATGGATACCTGCAGGTGAGACACTATATCGCTTCAGAGGCTACCTGTACGAGAGGGTGGTCAGCCTCTGGTCATCCCCGTACCATTTTGGAACAGTTGGAGGATCGACTCCCCGGGGCGGAGGTCTATCGACGAGTACTTCGTCCATCAGGGGGTGAGGGGTTCCTCCTGGATCTCGAGCGTAGGTGGCGGGGTGATGGAGTGGAAGAAGCGACGTCTGAGATGTTGCGGGTGGCTTTTGAGAGGATAGCGAAAGGCCCGCGATGGGTGTATCTTCAGGAAATGCAATATAAATTCCTATGGCGCGCATATACTAGTGATAGTTGGGCCTCACAGGTCGGGCTACGACCCAATGCTGTGTGCATGTGGTGTGATAGGGCAGTTGGGACCTTCACCCATAAATTTTGGGGCTGCCTGAGGGTACGAGATCTTTGGCTGCGTGTTTGCGATAAACTACAGGGGTGGACTGGGACAAGCTGCGCCATACAGAGAGAGGTATGCTTATTCCACAACTGGGCACTGAGTTTCGACCAGGTCCCGTATTGGCATAGAGAGCTTTTTGAGCGGGGTTTTCTGCTGATCAAGCGAGTGCTGTTGAGCCGCTGGATCTCTGCCTCACCCCCTCTTTTGGGGTTGTGGGAGCAGTCTATGCTGGACCTGATGAGTATGGAAAAGTTGACTGCTCAGCGTCAAGGGGGTAAAAGCTGGGAAGATTTTTTGGAATTATGGTCGCCTATGCTCTCGCATCTGTCGCCAAAGGGGCGAGGCGCCATACTTAATGTCTAGAGACTAGGGTCTTTGGCTAGTGGGGTGCCCCTTTTGTTTAAGGAACCTTGGCCACGACGGTACTATTAGCCGACCAGTGCTGATTTGATGTAATTTATGCTGATGAAGTGTATATGTTATTTGTTGAGGGGGAGCTTCCACCCGTGCTGGGTTGTGGGGTGGGAGGGGGAGGGAAGGATGGGTATGTTTGCATGTCTATAAGGTTTGTGTGCTTCTTTTCTTCTTGGTGTAACTCGCTGATGGCAATCCTCACTAGATCAGACTGACGTTGGCTGGGGGTTGTGTCTACTCAGCGATGACCTGTCTGGCGACTTTTTTTCTTGTCGCATTGCTGTATTATATGTTGTGTGCAAAAATTAATAAAAATGATATGACCTAAAACTTCTAGCCTCTTCTCTATACAGATAAGGTTTCAAACTTGTTACCTTACTGCAGGCTTTGAAATCAGCTTTGAGCTTCCTCTCCCCTGGCACAGTTCCTTCAGCTTGAGCTAGGTTCCTCCGTGGCTCATGCAATCCCCCAGAGACTCTGCCCCACTTCCTGTTTGTGTGAAAATCCTTCCTAGGACTGTCGTTCCAGAGACCAGCTGCTCTACTGCTCTGACCTCTCTGCCTTCTCTGACCTCTCTGCTCCTTCTGACCACTTCCTGGTTCAGACCAGGAACTTATATATCTCTCCTCTCTGCACGTTACGTCAGATTCTGAGGACAGGTGCTCCTGATGAGATTCTCTAATTCTACCTGCCTCATTACTAGAGAAGGGAAACTTCATTTTAAACCCTTTCTGCTTTACTTGTGCTGACGGCACTGGCTGCTCAGCTGCCTTCACACATGCTGAGTCTTCACGTCCAGCCAAGTTTAAAGTAAGCTCTTCCCTCTCACTAACCTCCATAGGTTCCATTGCATCACACTGTATATAAAATTTTGTAAAATTATGTAAAAATGTACATATGTATTTTCTGAACCTCCTTACGACCTTATCAATGTGTGCCATGCCTTCCTGTCTAATCAATGTGTGTATACCCCAAAATTTCCCGTCATGATTTGACAATTTCCAATCTGTAATCAAACCGCTGCTGATCGCTGGAAGTAGCGGTATACAAATGTATACTAAATAAATAAATATATACATTCCTTAATTTATTCTCTTATCTACCAAATTTTAGGTCACATGCTAACAGACAGACCTCCCTTATCAGATGCACAACTGTACAAGGTATAGTTGATCTTATTACTTAAGAGGTAACAAACATTAAAGCTCAGTTCAATTGTTTACCAAAAATTCTTAGGAAGGCTCTCATATCTTAGGTAATAGCTTGACTCACATTACTTTGAATATGGTCAGTAATATAACTATCTGATTAACTTAGACATCTAAGGACACAAAGGAAGGAAATCAGGACACAAAATAAAAGCAGATATATAAACATCATTACATAAACAGTATCAAGAATTGTGCTCAACAAAAAGTAATTCATTCATAACCACAAAACTTTTAAAAATATAGGGCCCAATTTCCAATTTTCAACTGAGCAGGCTATGCACTGCAACAACGCATAGCCCTGCCCACTGATCCTTAAACCCGGAAATTCAATGCTGAGCGATGGCATCAATTAACCAGTGATCACCGCAAAAGTCGGAAGCCACCGAAGCTAATTGGGCAGCAGCGATATTGGATGCAGCCCAATTAGCTTCTGTGCCTGAAAGATAGGCGAGGGTTTTCCTCGCCTATCTTTGTTAAGGTGCAGATCGCTAACTTGATAGCATCCAGTATCGCTGCTGCCTGGTTAGCGCCATTCTCTGCTTCCATTCTGCCCTGCCCTGGAATGCTCCCAACACGACCCGATGCTAACTGGATAGCATCGGGGCCCATAGGGGACTTAGATGGGGATATTCAATGACACTAACCATGCAAGTGCTGTTGAATATCCCTATCTAAGGCATTTACACAGTTTACCTAGCTGTAAATCGTGTAAATGCCTTTCAAAATTGGGCCCATAGAATTTAAACCAATTAGAAATTAAATTGTCATTGCTTAATACTTTGTTACACTGTTTTTGGCACAAAACAACATAGTAGTAAAAGGGTCAATTAATTTCTTACACAAGGAAATATATTTACATCTTGAATTTTCCTCAGTCAGTGATACTAATTTAGTTAAACACACAGCATCAGAATTTAAGATTAATCTTCCAATAGACTCTTGCAGGTAGTTTAAAAATAGACTGGGACAACCACTCTGTAATTTCTTACACTTTCACAGATGTGATGTGTACCAGGATTTTCAGTTCATCTACTAACATAAAAATAAACATTATAACACACCTTGGTTTAATTACTTAATTTGCTTGTTAGAATGAAGTTGTATCATATTCATGACTTGATCCCTAATCTAACATCTTTTCTTTTATATTACATGTATCACTACGCTTCTTGCAAAATAAGGAATAAAAAGAAAAAGGGACATCAATATTACTAACCAGAAATCACGAAATGAAAACCAACCATTGAATCTTCACAACAAGCACTATGACATAAATGCACATAACAGATAATCAAAAAAGATCACTACTAATTTGCAAATAAACAAAACGAAACAAAAAACAATGCAAAAATATATATATACACAAATTCAAATACCACTTTTAATATAATTCAAAATGTATTCAAAATATATACACACATGATATCATGTTACACTCAAAAATCCAATTAACAGTGTGTTCCAAAATATTACACTAACATCAGAAAGTAACAATATATTCCAAAATATTACACTAGCATCAAATTACCCTCTTAAATCATAAAACCTTGACTACACACAATACAGATAATCTAAACCACATTTTACAAACTATCAATTATGGCGTTATATTAATCATTGTGAGGAGATATACAGTGCCGATGACAACCCTTCTCAGGAAGAAACCAATTCCACATATACCGAAAAGCCATCAAAAAGGATTCACCATAGACCAACGGTCCAATGAGAATATACCAGGAAATCCTCAGAGCTGCTTGTATCAAAGGAATCTGAAAAAGATGGCACATAAGTAAACTGACTCCATAAAAAGTAGAATCACTCATTAAAGCACAACTAATGCGAACAAACCTACCGATACTTAAATTTCTCCCTGGCCCATATGAAGGGACACTCCGTAGGCACCTCTTGTACTGGCACTGACGCAAGCACTTCAAAGCATAAAATCTCATATGCCGTTGTTGTACAAACTTTGCACAGCTGGCTGCCGAACTTGTAGCAAACACCATAAAATGCAGTTTCACCGGGTCTCAACTTCCTCAAGGAAACTTGTCAAAACTAAGAACAAATTGAAATCCCCATATAAAAACAACACACCACGTACTAACAACTAAATATGTATATATTTAATCAAGAAGCCTTACCACGAGTAGATCCCGGTTCCTAATCAAGTTGCAAAAACAAGGGAACAAGAAACGTCAAAAAAACGCCAGCGCATGCGCCTTTATAAACCAAATTACAAACAGCAGATCAATAGAACCAATGCCATTCCACCTGGGAATTTAACCCTCCAGGTTCCACAGTATTCCAACGATATAGTCTTGAAGGACTAGAAAAAGGGACTGTTACTTCTGGAGAGAGATCTGCAACTGTGAGTATATACTTCTGGTAATTTTCTAAAAGGAATTCTTTGTATTAAAGCTAATTAATCTGTGAACCCACTATTTTTTGTTAAATCAGTCAGGGCCTAGTAGCAGCAGTTTAAGTTTAAATTTAAAACACAGAGGAGAACTTTTTGGTTACATTTCATACCCAGCAGAGAGCTTGTAGTTTAAATTTAATAGTCACTCAGGGCCTAGCATCAGCAAAGTACTTTTAGCTTAAATTTAAAACACAGAAGAGAGCTTTCTGGTTAAATTTAGAACCCAGCAGAGAGCTTGTAGTTTAAATTTCATAAGAAGTTAGAGCCTAGCAGCAGCTAAGAGCTATAATTTAAATCAAATCAGAATTTAGCTTAGCACAAAAGGCAAAACAGGGTCTGTACTCTTTGAGCAACAAATAAAGTCTTCTAGAGACCTTTACAAAGAGGCCTTCTACCTAGGGGGAAAGAGACCTGTGAAACCTTTTCAATAGGTGTTAACACCAGGTGGCAGATCAAAAGGCCATTTTGAAAGATGACTCCTATCCAAGCAAGGACTGTTAATTACCCAGGAAGTTGGTCACAGCTTACTTCAGCAGCACAGGCATAAATAGCTCAACCAGAGCTCTGTGATCCTCTGTCTTGAAGGACTAGAAAAAGGGACATTTACTTCTGGAGAGAGATCTACAACTGTGAGTATATACTTCTGATAATTTTCTAAAAGGAATTCTTTGTATTAAAGCTAATTAATCTGTGAACCCACTATTTTTTGTTAAATCAGTCAGGGCCTAGTAGCAGCAGTTTAAGTTTAAATTTAAAACACAGAAGAGATCTTTCTGGTTACATTTCATACCCAGCAGAGAGCTTGTAGTTTACATTTAATAGTCACTCAGGGCCTAGCATCAGCAAAGTACTTTTAGCTTAAATTTAAAACACAGAAGAGAGCTTTCTGGTTAAATTTAGAACCCAGCAGAGAGCTTGTAGTTTAAATTTCATAAGAAGTTAGAGCCTAGCAGCAGCTAAGAGCTATAATTTAAATCAAATCAGAATTTAGCTTACCTCAGCAGCACAAGACAGGGTACTGTGTAGCAGCCCTCTTTTAATGTGTTATTTCCCTCCCTCCCTCCCCACACCCACCCACCCCTGGGATACTCATAGCTTTACAGGTACTTACACATCTTAAAAGGCAGGAGGTGCTCTCAGGTGAAGCTCATTACCCAAATCAGTCATACACTAAGGACCTGAGATTAGTTAAGCTTCAGGTGAACAAGGTATATTACACGTATTAGGTACAGTTTTATTAGTATAAATATCCATAGCAACCCTTAGTAAGTAAAGAACTTAGATCTAAACACAAACTTAAAACTAAGATGCAGACAGCAGTCCAGCAGCGGGATGGGGGCTTTCCAGTCTTTTGCATTGAGTGTAACATGTATGATTTTTTCCCAGTTGGTGAGAGGTCTTACATGTGCACTAGGTGCAAGGAGCTCTTTGCTCTCAGGGAACGAGTCCGTTCTCTAGAGGCTAAAGTAGCAGACTTGGAAAGCATAAGACAGACAGAGAGGTACATAGACGAGACCTACAGGGATATAGTCCTGAAGTCCCACCTCCAGTCTGGCAGCATCCCTGTTGCCATGGAGGAGAGAGGTCACGTGACAGGAGAGCATCACCCTGGTGTGGCAGGAAGTGATCCTGTAACTAGGACCTGTCCTCCAGGTAATGTAAAACCCTCTCGCACCGTTTCTCCAGGGCCATGTGCCCATGAGGGAAGGGTTAGGACAGCCGTTGTAGTTGGTGATTCGATCATTAGGCATGTAGATAGCTGGGTGGCTGGGGCACGTGAGGATCGCCTGGTAACATGCCTGCCTGGTGCGAAGGTAGCGGACCTCACGCGCCACCTAGATAAGGTCTTAGATATTGCTGGGGAGGAGTCTGCTGTCTTGGTACATGTCGGTACCAATGACATAGGAAAATGTGGTATGGAGGTTCTGGAGGCTAAATTTAGGCTTTTAGGTAGGAAGTTGAAATCCAGAACTTCCATGGTAGCATTCTCCAAAATGCTTCCTGTTCCACACGCAGGACCCAAAAGGCAGGCAGAGCTCCGGAGTCTCAATGCGTGGATGAGACAATGGTGCAGAGATGAGGGTTTTGGATTTGTTAGGAACTGGGGAACATTCTGGGGAAAGGAGGGGCTCTTCCGAAGAGATGGGCTTCACCTTAACCGGGATGGAACCAGGCTGCTGGCATTAACCTTTAAAAAGGAGATAGAGCAGCTTTTAAACTAGATATTAGGGGAAAGCCGACAGTCGCCCAAGAGCGGATGGTTCGGAAGAATGTATCTTTGAAGGATACTACCAAAAGCAGACAGGTTCCACAAAAGAGTAAAATACCCAAATGCCCTCAAGTATGGAGCAGACAGAGCTTAAAGATCCCAAATTACCCATGTCTAACAATAGCCAAATTAATATGAATAAAATACATTCTCTAAAATGCTTGTATGCAAATGCTAGAAGTCTAAAAAATAAGATGGGAGAGTTAGAATATATAGCACTAAATGAAAGGTTAGATATGATTGGAATATCAGAGACATGGTGGAAGGAGGACAACCAGTGGGACACTGTGATACCTGGGTACAAACTATATCGTAATGATAGAGCTGATCAAATTGGTGGAGGGGTTGCTCTCTATGTTAGAGAGGGCATTGAGTCAGAAAGGATTAAAGTTTTGCAGGAAACAAAATCTGCTGTGGAATCTATATGGATTGAAATTCCATGTAAAAGGGGGAAGGCAATGGCAGTGGGGGGGTACTATCGAGCGCCTGGCCAGAATGACCAAATGGATGATGAAATGCTCAAAGAAATCAAGGAAGCTAACAAACATTACAGCGCAGTAATAATAATGGGTGATTTCAACTACCCCGGTATCGACTGGGTCAGTGTCACGTCAGGACATGCTAGGGAGATAAAGTTCCTAGATGAAATAAATGACTGCTTCTTGGAGCAGCTGGTTCATGAACCGACCAGAGGGGAAGCCATATTAGACCTAGTCCTTAGTGGAACACCAGATCTAGTGCAAGAGATAAGGTTGTTGGGGCCATTTGGCAATAGTGATCATAGCATGATCGCCTTTGATTTAATTAGTGGAGGAGGGATAGTAAGGAAATCCACAGTACTACCTTTTAACTTTCGAAAGGGAGACTATGATAAAATGAGGAAAACAGTTAAGAAAAAACTAAAAGGAGCAGTTGCAAAAGTTAAAGACGTACATCAGGCTTGGCTGTTGTTTAAAAATACTATCTTGGAAGCCCAGACCAGCTGTATTCCATGCTTTAAGAAAAGTGGAAGGAAATCCAAAAAACTGCCAGCATGGTTTAAAGGTGAGGTCAGAGAGGCTGTTGTTGCCAAAAAAGCATCTTTCAGGAAATGGAAAAAAGAGCCAAACGACGAAACCTAGAAACAGCACAAGCACTGGCAAGTCAAATGCAAGGCATTAATAAGGCAGGCAAAGGGAGAATTTGAGAAGAAGCTTGCTGCGGAAGCAAAAACGCGAAGTAAAGACCTTTTCAAGTACATTCGTAGCAAAAAACCTGTGAGAGAGTCAGTTGGTCCATTAGATGATAAAGGGGTTAAAGGAGCACTAAGGGGCGACAAGGCGATAGCGGAGAGACTGAATGAATTCTTTGCTTCAGTCTTTACTGAGGAAGATGTAGGGATGTTACCCATGACTGAAGTGGTATTTAAAAGTGCGGAAGAATTGAAGGAAATATCGATACATCGGGAAGATGTCTTACAACTATTAGATAAATTGAAGAGTAGCAAATCACCTGGGCCGGATGGTATACATCCAAGGGTGTTGAAAGAACTGAAATATGAGATAGCAGACCTGCTATTAGTAATCTGTGAACTATCATTAAAATCATCTGTAATACCTGAAGATTGGAGGATCGCCAATGTAACACCAATTTTTAAAAAGGGTTCCAGGGGTGATCCGGGAAACTACAGACCGGTGAGCCTGATATCAGTACCGGGAAAAATGGTAGAAACCATCATAAAGAATAAAATTACTCAGCATGTAGATAGTCATGACCTAATGGGAGACAGCCAACATGGCTTTAGACAAGGAAGATCTTGTCTTACTAATCTGTTATGTTTTTTTGAAGGAGTGAATAATCAGGTGGACAAAGGTGAGTCGGTTGATATTGTGTATCTGGACTTTCAGAAAGTCTTTGACAAGGTCCCTCATCAGAGACTTTTGGCAAAACTAAAGAGTTATGGGATAGGAGGCAGTGTACTATTGTGGATCAGGAACTGGTTAAAAGATAGAAAGCAGAGGGTAGGGCTAAATGGCCAATTTTCCCAATGGAGAAAGGTGAATAGTGGTGTACCCCAGGGATCTGTGCTGGGTCCGCTGCTTTTTGACATATTCATAAATGACCTGGAAAGTGGAATAACGAGTGAGGTTATCAAATTTGCAGATGACACAAAACTATTTAAAGTTGTTAAAACCCAAGAGGATTGTGGAAAATTGCAAGAGGATCTTGATAAATTGGAAGACTGGACATCAAAATAGCAGATGAAATTTAATGTGGACAAGTGCAAAGTTATGCACCTAGGGAAGAACAACCCAAACTATGGTTACACGATGCAAGGTTCCACATTAGAAACCACCACCCAGGAAAAAGATTTAGGCGTCATTGTGGATACCATGTTAAAACCCTCGGCCCAGTGTGCAGCAGCGACCAAGAGAGCAAATAGAATGCTAGGTATGATAAGGAAAGGAATGGAAAATAAAACAAAAGATATTATAATGCCTCTATATCGTTCCATGGTGAGACCGCACCTTGAATATTGTGTGCAATTCTAGTCGCCGTATCTTAAAAAGGATATAGCGATTTTAGAAAAGGTTCAGAGAAGAGCCACCAAAATGGTAAAGAGGATGGAAGGATACTCCTATGAAGAAAGGCTAAAAAGGTTAGGGCTCTTTAACCTGGAAAAGAGATGGCTGAGGGGAGATATGATAGAAGTCTATAAATTAATGAACGGAGTGGAACGGGTAAACGTAGATCGATTGTTTACCTTATCAGAATATAGAAAGACTAGGGGACATGCAATGAAGCTACAGGGTAAACTATTTAAGACTAATAAAAGAAAATATTTTTTCACTCAACGTGTAATCAAACTCTGGAATTTGTTACCGGAGGATGTAGTAAAGGCTGTTAGTGTAGCTGGGTTTAAAAAAGGTTTGGACAAGTTCCTGGAGGAAAGGTCCATAAACCATTATTAAGAAGGGACCCAGGATATCAATACTTGAACCAATACAAGCATTGTGGAACCTGTGTCCCTTGGGGAAACTGCTAGGTACATATGACCTAGATTGGCCACTGTTGGAAACAGAATACTGGGCTTGATGGACCTTGGTCTGACCCAGTATGGCATATCTTATGTTCTTATGTTGTTGTTCCCTGTGGCATAATTGCCGCTGAAAATTACCACCCACACCACCCCTAACTTGTAGCAATACAAAACAATGAAACTCTTCTAGCGTATGACCCTTCAATCGCCAATGGGAGACCAAAGGTGCAGGCTCAACTCCACGGCAGATCGCCGAGAGATGCTCGATAATACATGTCTTAAAAGGACGAGAGGTTTGACCAATATTATAGTAATGAACAGGAGCATAAGACTGCATAAACTACCCCACTGGTTAAACAGTTCGTCATGACCCTCAACTCAAAGGTGAACCCAAGAGACGGATGCTGGAAAGATTGTATTTCCAAAGTAAATGCGCACACTACACATTTATTACACTTTTTATGCCCTCGGTCCTGTACAGAAACTTTATTGTCATGCCAAGAACGGGAATGTACCAGTCGATCTCTCAAATTCTGCCCTCTATGAAAGGAAAAAATAGGAGGGTTCATAAAAATCGAATGAACCTTTAATATATCCCAATGGGATAAAATAAGATCCCGTATATGGCACGCTTGTGTGGAAAAAGGTAAAACACAAGTCAAAGAAGAAGCTCTTTCCTTATGTTGTTGAAAAGAAAACCACTCACAGTGGACATGATAAGCGCGTTTATAAGCTCTACGTATTACCGTGTCTGGATAGCCACGTTGTTGAAACCGCTTTCTCATGCTTTGTGCCTTTATAACATATTCCTCACGTGTAGAACATAACTTGCGTAACCTTAAAAACTGCCCAACTGGGATGTTATTACGTAAAAAGCGCGGATAAAAACTATTGTAATCCAGCAAACTGTTACGATCTGTAGATTTAGAAAAAATGGATGTATGAAATCCACAACCCTCCAAAACTATTTTAATATCCAAAAAATGAACCTCCCTTGAGGATATTTCTGGTGTGAACTGCAAATGGATATCTTGGACATTCAACCATTGTAGAAATTCATGTAAAATCACTTCAGAACCACGACAGATGAAAAAGATGTCATCAATAAATCTGACCAAAAACAACAGCAAGGAAGGAAAAGTGCAATATTAAAATAAACAACAGCCTTCCTTCACTGCTAAACTCCCGACTAATTCGTCAATTAACCAATTAATCAACTCTATAAAGGCAATCTGGCCTCAGAGAAACCTACCCCTACATTTGGCGAAACTAATCACCATAGGGTTAGATGGTACATTCCACATCACAGGCCATTAACCTTTAATATTTTAATTTAATTATGTAGTATTTCAAATAATTATTAATCAAAACCAAATTAGAAATAAATTACCAATATCACCTAAAAGTACTTTTTTGGGATTTCAAAATCATTCATTACATCAAATTATTCATCTAAATAGTGTGCAAGGAATGCCCAGCCGCGGGTGCACGCTGGCTCCTACAAGAAGCTCCACATCCTGTAAGTAGAGAATACACAAAAGCTTTAAATATTTAGCCAGTACAAAGCTGATAATAAAAGCAGCATACTCAACTTAAAGCACTGTTAGAATCCGCTACATCCGCCTCCGGCAACCCCGTACACACTGATATTCGGTGCAGAATCCAACGACGCCGACTAGAGAAGCCAAGTTAACACCGAGACAGTCCTTAACAGTCCAACAAAAGCTTTCGTTTCGCCATTCAGGCTTCTTCAGGGACTTAAAGACTCGGACGTATTAACTATCACTCAACAAACTTAAAAATAACTCATATGGACAGCAAATGTCTCCAACTTCTAAAACTACCGCGTCTGACGTCACATTTTAAAGGCCAACCTCTTCACTGTGATTCGCTATCAATAAAATGACGTCATTTCCCCACCTATCTTAACTCAAACAAGAGGAATGCACGCTCAGAACTCCAAAGCTACTAAAAAAACAGTGTCCAATCTATTTTATCATTAAGTCCATATGGAGCAAGTGTATTCAAATTAAAAATCCACTTCTGTTCTTGCTGCAGTAGTAACTTCCCAAGGTCTCCTCCACGAATACTGACAGGAACACAGTCAACCACCGTACATTTAAAATCATCGATTTTATGAGCAAATGAGTTGCAATGTTGAATGAACGGTGTTTCCAACCTCGCTTTCAAAATACTATATTTGTGCTCAGCCAATCGTGTACAGAGGGGGCGTGTTGTTTTGCCAATATACAGCTTAAAACACGAGCACCATAGAGCATAAACTACATACGATGAATTACAAGTAGTACTGACTTTCAAAAAATAAGGTTTAGATAAAAATCTAGCAGGCAAAATTGGATCCATAAGCGCACAAAAAATACAGCGATTACAACTAATATGTACATGACTTGACAGCGACTGAAAGTGCCTAGGAACTGCCGGACATAAATAATCTCTCAAATTCTTATCGCGCTTATAAGCAATGCGCAATTTATGAGATGAAAGTGTGGAATGAGTAGAAAAAAGACGCCAACGTCATCGTATACAAGAAGTCAGCCGACTTGACAAATTAGAGTGAGGTAAAACGCAAGTAATACAAGTAGATTCAGTTGTAGCTAATTGTTGAAAAGAAGCTGACACATCAGGTACACTCTTTACTGATGGAGACAATAGCCATTCTCGATGATTAAATCTTGCTCTTTTATACGCCTTCTTCAAAAGGGAATCCGGGTAGCCTCGCTGTTTGAACTTTCGAATCATTGCTGTAGCTTGTGATTCAAACTCACTGCGAGAAGAGCAAATGCGACGACAACGCAAAAGTTGTGAATAAGGTAAACTGTTCTTTAAATGCTCCGGATGATAACTAGAATAGTGCAACAGGGTATTCCTGTCTGTAGGTTTGGCATATAATGTAGTGTGAAAACAATCCTCATATTTCATGATTCTCACATCTAAAAAGTGAATAGTAGATGACTGAATATTGATATCAAACTTAATTGACATATTACAGAGATTTAAATAATTAAAAAACTCCATCAAAGCATCTTTGGAGCCACTCCATAATAAAAATACGTCATCTATATATCTATACCAACCTAATATAAAGGACATATATGCAGACGGATATACCCACTGATTTTCAAAAGCACTCATATAGAGATTTGCAAGAGAGGGTGCAAAAGTAGCCCCCATTGCAGTACCGGAGATTTGCTGAAAAAATTCATGCTGATATAAAAAATAATTGCGTTTCAAAGCCACTTCAGCTAAAGCCATTAAAAATGTAGTAGGTACCTTACAAGGCTGTATACGGGCTTCCCATACATCATTCAAAACGTTTAAGGCTTCATCTTGAGGAATTGATGTGTACAACGCAGTCAAATCCAAAGTTGCCAGCCAACTCACTCTATCAACTTGCTGGAAATTATCCAAAATGTTCAAAAAATATGTCGTATCCTTAACGTAAGATAGAATAAGAGGTACTTCATCACGTAAAATTATATCCAAATATTTTCCAACTCTCTCAAGCAACGAATCATTGCTAGATAAAATCGGGCGCCCAGGGGGGTCGTCAAGGCGTTTATGCACTTTAGGCAAAGCATAGAATACTGGAACTTTTGGAAAAGGAGGATTTAAATACAGTTTTTCCTTCTCTGTCAAGAAACCTTGTGCAACTGCAGCAGTAGTTAAATCTAACACTAAACTTTGCAACTCCTTAGTAGGGTCTGTATCCAACTTAATGTAATTATTGGCGTTATTTAATTGTCGCATGATTTCATTATGGTAACTCCCAGTGTCCATTACTACCACAGCACCGCCTTTATCAGCTCTTTTAATAATAATATCATCCATTGATGATAGCTCTTGTAGCACTGCAAGTTCTACTTTAGAAAGATTCTTAGAACTTTATTCATCTTCTGCTCCAATTTCCGCAAATCAGAAAGGATGAGATGCTTAAAGGTATAGATCAACGGGTCTAACGCCCCAGGGGGTACCCACAACGACTTCTGGCTTACCACAGATGAATCAGGTATAGAAGGTTTATCATAAAAAAAGAGTTTCAATTGTACTGATCGAATAAACCGTTCAATAGCAACACGATTATCAAAGCTACTATATCGAGGTCCAACTACAAAAGACAGACCACGAGCCAGTACATTATTCTGTGAGTCAGTAAGCCTCTTATGAGATAAATTCAAAACCGTTTCTATTGCTGAAAAGTTACTGCCTCTTTCTTCCGCCTGGATCGAGTGTAAACTTCGGGAAATTTTTCTTGAGATACTGGTGGTTTTTGTGGCTGATCTCTTGTGCCTTTCTTAAACTTAAATTTTTGTTGCAGATCAGTATGTTCACTCTCACCGCTAGAATCTGATGAAAGGGTAGAAGAAGCTCCATATTCCGACCTTTTATATATATCTGCCTGACGAGTTCGCCGAGATGTCCAATTATAAATTGAACCCTCTTTCATCTGTCATTCATCTTTCAACAATTTTTTAATTTTGATAGTTTTTAATTCAGCACGATATTTATCAAGTTTATCAGGTTAATGGCCTGTGATGTGGAATGTACCATCTAACCCTATGGTGATTAGTTTCGCCAAATGTAGGAGTAGGTTTATCAATAAATCTGACCCACTTTACTATAAAAGACCAACATTTGAATTTCATAACAAATTTCTCTTCAAAATACTGCACATATAATCCCACTATAGAGGGAGCAACAGTAGCACCCATGGAAACGCCTTCAATCTGATGGTAATAGTTACCCTGAAATTCAAAATAATTCCTGTTGTTGTTAAGTGCTGTCGAGTCGGAGTCGACTCATGGCGACCCTCTGGATAGCTATCCTAAATTGTGTTCGGTCTTGAGTCAGGCGGCTCATTGTTGACAGACTGGTACCCGTAGCTGCTGTTAATAAAAATAATTCCTATATAAGATTAAAGTCAATAACTAACAATAGAAAGATCTAAGTTGTGGAGATTGTTGCAAACTCAAGTATTGCATGGCAACCTCCAAACCCCTGTGTTGGGGAATGCTTGTATATAATGCTGAAATATCCATTGTGACTAACAAATACCTATCTCCCTCAGAAGACCAGTTATCTAAATACATTAATAAGTCACCAGAATCTATAATATAGGACAGGGCCTTACATACCAACAGGCTCAAAAAGGAGTCCATATACTGTGACAAGGGCTCCAACACTGACCCTATGCCTGAAACAATCGATGGCCAGGGGGATGTGACAAAAATTTGTGGATTTTTGGAACAACATAAAAAGATGGTATACGAGGATGTTGCACATAAAGAAACCGCATTAAGCATTCCGTAATCAAACCCTGCTGTAATGCCATTTCCAAAACCTCGAAAACTTCAGACTGTATAAAAGGTGTAGGATCTTCTTCTAATGAACGGTAAAACTTTCCATTATTCAATTGTGACATCACTTCCCGATCATATGCCATTTTATCCAAAACTACAATACCCCCACCCTTATCCGCAGGTTTGATGACAATGGAGGTATTGTGTTGTAATGACTGCAATGCCTTCCACTCCCGCTGGGACAAATTATGCTTAACCTTAGGGGAAGGCAAAGATTTTAAGCCTTCTAAAATAACACGTTCAAAAGCCACAATGTTTGGATCTATCACTCCTGGAGGAACCCAAGAGGATTTAGGTTGAAAGGGTGGATTTTCCCTAGTGGTAACCTGCATTGAATCGGATTGCATAGAAAAAAATAAAGCAATCTGTAATTTACGTAAGAATACTTGTAAACTCACTTGCACAGCAAACTCATCAACCAAGGTAGTAGGGACAAAAGATAGCCCTCGATTCAACACCATGATCTCCTCTGAGGACAATTGTCAATGCGATAAATTAAACACCAAATTGACCGAATCATGCCTATTTGGAAAGGAAGAACCCTTAATCTTTTTAGACATCAATGTTGGTCTATGGGGTTGCGGGACCATCGCTGGTACCTGCCCCCTCCTCAAAACCGATTTCGCCGCCGAAGGGGTCGATTGCCACGATCTAAAAAAGAATCTTTGTCTGAAGCCTCAGAGGATTCATCAGATGTCCCCTCAAAAGTCACATGTCGTTCCATGGGAGATGTCTGCTGATACATCCACGGGTATACTTCCCCCCCGATGATAATCGGCGGTATCTCTTTGAAATTTCTTTAGTTTGCGCTGAACAACATCTTTATGATACTGGATCATTTGATCATCAATTTCTTTGACCTTTTCATCAAATCCCTCTTGAGACTTTAACAACGAGAGAGTATTCTCTCTCCATTTAACACAGTAATTTCAGAAATGGATGTCTCAACAATATGCAACATTAAATCAAAAGAGCATTTGGATAAAATAGCATTCCATTTCTCAACAAACAAACTGTAGTGAATAAATGGGGAACTCTATACATATGAAGACCCCTTGGAATACGCCTTTCACGGCAGTATTCCTTCATGGTTTCCGAGTGTCATCGGCACTGTATATCTCCTCACAATGATTAATATAACGCCATAATTGATAGTTGTTTGTAAAGTGTGGTTTAGATTATCTGTATTGTGTGTAATCGAAGTTTTATGATTTAAGAGGGTAATTTGATGTTAGCGTAATATTTTGGAATATATTGTTACTTTTTATGTTAGTGTAATATTTTGGAACACACTGTTAATTGGATTTTTGAGTGTAACATGATATCATGTGTGTATATATTTTGAATACATTTTGAATTATATTAAAAGTGGTATTTGAATTTGTATATATTTTTTTTTTGCATTGTGTTTTTTGTTTGGCTTCATAACAGATAATCTGCACTCCCAGAGCGAATCCACTGTATAACCAGTCTTTTTCATTTTCTTTTACTTTTACTCTTTTATCGCTGCACATCAATCATAGAATCCCATTTCCCTTTACATATTCATTAAACCGACATATCGCTTCACATCATTAGACCACCCTCACCAGTTGTCTGTCAAAAATCCTTCTTTCGCTATTAGTATCATATCTCACTAGATTCAATACTTTCTCATCACTTGCTCATACTACCAACTACATACGTCCTTATATCAACTATATACATACATAGACCTTTATACCATACTAATCCTTACAGACTAAGGCTTCTAGAAACAACTATTAAAACTTTACTGCTACTTTTAAATGAACTGCTGGTAGAAGATATACAATTATTTCTGCTTATTCCAAATGATAACCCTCTATGTATGTCCTAATTAGCATTAAACTTTTAATAAAACTAAAGTCCTTATGATATGACAATTATTCTTTCAAAACATTTTTTATACAACAATCTCAATAGGAACGGCTATGAGTACAAAAAATTGAATACTAATAATATCAGGTAACTTTCCAGTAATATCAGAAGCACTTTCCATAACTAAGCTGGAAAGAAACCAATTTGAATCTGCTACATCCTCGTAAGTTCTCCTAGGACAAGCAGGATGAAGTCATACACACCAGGTGACATCATCCAACGGCGCCGAGGACAGAAGTAGTCTCTCTCTAGCCCAGAAGGCGTTTCCCTTCTGGGCATGTTCCAGCTGGCCCTACCCCTAGGTCCGCCCCTAGCCAGCCACTTTTACCTCTTCCGCCTTGCCAGCAAGACGGATACCTTCTCTCTCTTACACAATTCTGATCTGCAATCAAGATGCCTAGCAAACAGCCAAAACCGGGTTTTAAAAAATGCCCTGGCTGTTCCAGAAAGATGAATTCTACTGACCTTCATGATCAATGCCTGCGATGCCTGGGAGTCTCTCACAAGGTGGAGGGTTGCACGCATTGGGCTCGCATATCCCCAAGGGCAAGAAAATCCAGAAAGAACGTGCTCCAGGAGCTGTTCCCAGGATCACCGCCTCCGGCCCTCTCCAGAGCCCCCAGCAGCGTTCTGAGTCCTGCCAGCACCTCCACTTCGGTGCAGCCTCTGACCACGCTCCCTCAGCCGCTCCCAACGATGCTAGCAGCCGCAGCAGCTCCGGTTGCTCCATCCCTGGCCTCCTCCTGCAGCCGTTTTGTTCCAGAACCACTCTCCCCCTCCGGGGTCTCCCTCCTTGCTGGCCGGCAACCCGAGGCAACGCTGACCCTGTCGATCCACGAAGCTCCCATGGCAGTGGCCATCTTTACTGATGTCATCGATCCAAGCTCCGCCCCCGCGGCACCATTGGCCGGTGCCGTGATACGGGTCACCGCAGGAGGAGCAGGTCTCAGCATCGACACTCCCACCACTGGCGGACACGCTCAGCGCGGAGGCATCAATCCGGCCCGCACCAACGCCACAGGGGCTGCTCTCATCAACGCAGCAGCAGCACAAGCAACTCAGACAGCTCCCAGAGAGGCCGAAAGCAGCACCGCCGGGGAGACTGGAGTCGCCGCCGGCACCGCAGTCCTGTCAGTTTTTCACCCTCCAGTGGCAGCAGCGGACATGACTTCTATGAGGCTTCAGCCTACATGGCCAGCAGGTATGCCTCCCCAAGCAGCCTTATGCAAGATTTCATTGCAGCTACTCCCCCTAGGCAGCCTGGACCTCCACAGCCCTTAGAGGCAGCTGACTCTCCAAGGCAACCTAGACTCCCACAACACTTAGAGGCCTCCAGCACGGTCCCCAGACCCCCCGGAGCACCCGAGGCACCGACCCAATTTTTAACTTTCCTCTTCAGCCTGTTTGAGCAGTGGGCTCACTCCTCCATGGACCCTGCAGCAGGAACCCCCCACCGTGTCTCCAGTGAGCTCCCCTCCGTGGCTCAATCCAAGGGCTCCTCCTTTGCCTCTTCACCGGACTCCAGACCTGCCTGCAGTGACACAGAAGACAATGCTGCCCCAGGATCTGTGGCTTCAGGGGATAGCCCCCCAACCGCAGATCAGGAGCCCCCCGCACCTCCAGCGGATCTGCTCAGAAACCCCGAAGACCTGACCTATCCCAAGTTCCTCTGTAAGGTCGCAGACGCCCTGAGTCTCCCCAGCGCCTGCCCTACATCTGACCAACGACCAGAAACTCAAGCCGCAAGAAAATTTCTGGAGGCTCCGTGCCCCTCTGCGCATCTTCCAGTGCACCTTCTACTAAAAGAGAACCTCCTCACCCTATGGCAGAACCCCACCTCAGGGACACCGGTATCTTGCAAGCTGGATGAGAAGTACCAAGTTCAGCCCTCTCCAGGCTTTGACAAGACACAACTTCCTCACCACCCCATTGTCGTGGAGTCCACGCTCAAACGCTCCAAGTCCACGCGGACACAAGCCAACTTTCCGCCTGGCAAAGGACTAAGATTCCTCGACGACATTGGGAAAAAGACCTTCCAGGGATCGATGTTATGTGCTAGAGTCTCCACCCACCAGCTTCAACAAGCCCTGTACCAGGACATCCTGGTAGAGAATCTCAAAGCAACCATTTCCTCCTCCAACCAGAAGATGCAGGCAGCTGCCTCAGCCACTCTCCTAGACCTGCAGGAGTGTACAAAACATCAGGTGCGGGCAGCTTTCAATGCCTTTGATGCGGCGGCCTGCACTGCGGCTACCTCCATTTCTGCTCGCCACCTCACCTGGCTCAAAGCTTCAGGTCTAAGAGAGGACACACATGATCACATTGCTGATGCCCCCTGCATGGGGGGATACCCTGTTCGGGGATAAAGTCAATGACACCGTCAACGTGCTGAAGGACACCTGCACGACGCTACAGACCCTCGCAGACAAAGGCCTAGAACTGCCTATCCGCAAGAACTCCCACCAGCATAAGCCCTTCTCTTTTTCCTCATCCAAGCGCCAATACGGGTCTTACCGAAAATGGCAGCAGCCCCGCTATCGACAAGTCACAGCCCTCTCATGCATCCTACAAGCAAAAGCCCCACCAATGTGAAAGGAGACAGCAAAAAACATCTCAGCCAGCACCAGGAAGGACCAATCAGGCATTTTGATGGGAAGACAGGGGCCAGCCTCCCTACGGGAGGTCGCTTGGCCATGTTCCTGCTGGCCTGGAAGTCCATTACTATGGACAAATGGGTCCTAGCAATCATCGCCAATGGATACCGGATAAAGTTCCTTTCGCCACCTCTACAACAGGCAATCCCACGCTGCAAACAATCCACCTCCTCCTTAGAGACGGAGATCCTATCTCTCCTGGCCTCCAACGCCATAGAACCTGTCCCGGAGACGGAAATCAACACTGGCTTTTACTCTAGGTACTTCCTAGTTCCCAAGAAATCTGGTGGCATGCGGCCCATCCTCGATCTCCGCAAGCTCAACTTATTCATCGACAAGGAAAAATTCAGGATGCACTCCATCGGAACCATCCTGCCCCTCATCCAACCCGAGGAGTGGCTCACATCCCTGGATCTCCTGGACGCATATACACAAGGATCACAGGCAGTACCTGTGCTTCCAAGCCGCCGGGAAACACTTCCAGTACAAAGTCCTCCCATTCGGCCTATCTCCCGCGCCATGGGTATTTACGAAGTGTGTGGCGGTGGCAGCCGCACATCTCCTTAAACAAGGAATCTGCGTTTTCCCCTATCTGGGCGACTGGCTTATTTCTGCCCCCTTCTCGAGGGAGGCCAAGCGCGCAACTCAAACAACCATCTCCCTGCTGACCTTCCTGGGGTTTCTGATGAATTACCCAAAATCACAACTCCACCCCTCACAGCGGCTGGAGTTTATTGGAGCATTAATAGACACTTCCTGCTCAAAGGCCTTCCTTCCCCGGCCGAGAGTAAACGCCATCAGAGACCTAGCACACCTCGTGCGATCAGAACGGTCCCCTACGGCAGGGGTACTCATTCGCCTCCTGGGACACATGGCATCAGCCACCCAGAGGGTACCCCTAGCGAAGCTCCACATGCGCTGCCTCCAGTGGCATCTATGGGTGCGCTGGTCCCAACACTCACAGCCCCTGGAGACCGCCATTCCTCTGGACAGAACAGTGATCTCATCCCTCCTTTGGTGGACCTGCAGAAAGAACCTAACATCCGGGTGACCCCTCTCCCAACCAGCACACCAACTGACCATCACCACCGATGCCTCTCCAGTTGGCTGGGGGGGCACACTGCCTCCACCTCCAGACGCAGGGAGCCTGGTCACAGCAGGAGCGACAGTGCCACATAAACCTCCTTGAGCTCAGAGCCATGAGGCACGCGCTGGAGACCTTCCAGGGCATGATCACCGGCAAAACAGTCCTACTGCAAATGGACAATCAAGTGGCCATGTTCTACATCAACAAACAAGGTGGGACTGGTTCACAAACCCTTTGCAGAGAAGCCCTTCAGATCTGGGCCTTCGCAACTTCACATCACTGCACCCTCCAGGCCTCCTACCTCCCCGGTCTACAGAACGAGCTGGCCGACAGACTGAGCCGGCAGCTCAGTCCCCACGAGTGGTCCCTCAAGCCTCAGGTGGCCCACTCTCTCTTCCAGAACTGGGGTCCCCCAACAGTCGACCTCTTCGCCATGGAGGGAAACACGAAATGCAGAACCTTTTGCTCGAAACGTCCCTCTGCTCAAAGCCACGCAGCGGATGCATTCGACGTATCATGGGAGGAGTGGTCTCTAGTAAACGCCTTTCCCCCATCCCTCTAATTTCCAGGACCATCCAGCGAATCATTTCCGACAGAGCGCAGGCCATCCTGGTAGCTCCATACTGGCCATGCCAAGGATGGTTCCCACTTCTCCGTCGGCTAGCAGTGTGCCCCCCGATCCGGCTCCCCCTGGTGCCAGACCTGCTCTCACAGGACAACGGGAACACCCTCCACCCCAACCTTTGGACCCTTGCTTTAACAGCCTGGAAGCTGAGCGGATAGCCTTGTCCCCTTTCCACCTCCCTCATGAAGTCGAACAGGTGGTCCTCGCAGCACGCCGACCATCGACCAGAAAATCTTACAGCCTCAAGTGGTGGTGCTTCACCTCTTGGTATTCCTCTCAAGGACTGGACCCCTTCTGCTGTCCCATACCGCCCCTCGTGCAGTACCTGACCTCCCTGTCCCAGCAAAGCCTGCAGACGTAATCCATCTGGGTCCACCTGGCAGCCATCGCGGCCTTCCACAAACACCCAGGGGACAGCTCCATTGCGCAACTGCCCATCGTTGCCCACTTTATGAAGGGCCTCACCAATCTTGACCCTCCTATCAGGAAGCCGGTGCCACACTGGGATCTCAACGCGGTTCTCAACCAGCTTACCCTGCCTCCCTTTGAACCCATGCAGTCAGCTGACATCAAGCTCATCTCCTGGAAGACACTATTCCTGGTGGACATCACCTCGGCCTGGCAGATCAGCGAGCTACAAGCACTGGTGGCATACCCACCGTATACACAGCTCTCCGAGGACCGCGCTTCCCTCCGGACGCATCCAAGATTTGTTCCGAAAGTAGCCTCTGCCTTCCACATTAACCAGACTATCGAGCTCCCTACTTTCCACCCGGAGCCCCATACTTCCCCCGAGGAGGAACGGTTTCACAAACTTGACTGCGTCCGGGCCTTGCGCCTCTACCTTCTCTGGACTGCCACACAGAAACGAGGCACGCAACTCTTTGTGTCCTACGACCAGAACAAACCGGGCCACCCTGTTACCAAAAGCACCTTTCCCTCTGGATTTCCACATGCATCTTCTTCTGCCTGAACCAAGCCGGCACCGGACCCTCACCACCAGCGAACGCGCACCAGCTAAGGGCACTCGCAAATTCAATTGCCAACCTACGAGCCATACCGGTGGCTGACATATGCAAAGCAGCTACCTGGTCCTCCCTCCAAACCTTCCAGAGACACTACTGCCTTGACTTGCAAGCAGGCTCTTTTGGGCGGGCAGTCCTGGCGGCCGCCAGCGCCCCCTGAACCCTACCGAGCCATGAACTTGATACAAGGTGCACCTTAGCTCATGCCGATCGCTCATTTGCACATGTTATTGAAAGACATTGGTGGTTGCACATGTCTAATTGCACATGTTGTTGAAGGACATTGGTGATTGCACATGTTACTGTTGGAATTGCACATGTTCTTATGTGATTGGCATGTGTTCATATGCGATTGCACAGGTTATTACCTGAATTGCACATGTTTATTTATTTGCCTGGATTGCACATGTTCACTGATTTGCACAAGTTGCCTGGTGTGTTGACCGACAAGAATAAAGCCTTGTTTTAATCCACTTTTTGTGATATATTCTGTACCATCCTGACAGGGCCCCTTCCACCTCAGTCTTCACAGCTAGGGAAGCACCTGGTGTGGATGACTTCATCCACCTTGTCCTAGGAGAAATCAGGGTTACTTACCTGTAACAGGAGTTCTCCGTGGACAGCAGGATAAGTCATCCACACTTTCCGACCCTCCTCCCCTGTAAGGGACCCTGCTCAGGTCCTGGCCCTATCGCCCCTAGCACCTGGCTCAGCTCGGGACACAGTGGCTGGCTAAGGGCGGGCCTAGGGGTAGGGCCAGCTGGAACATGCCCAGAAGGGAAACGTCTTCTGGGCTAGAGAGAGACTACTTCCGTCCTCAGTGCCGTTGGATGATGTCACCTGGTGTGGATGACTTATCCTGCTGTCCACGGAGAAATCCTGTTACAGGTAAGTAACCCTGATAAAAATCACAATACTGAAATGATTACTTAAACTAAGGATTACTAAGACCAAAACAAAAACCAGCATGTACACAGCTCTACAATATTTATCTTTAATTTTCACTTAAACTGAGAGGAAAACTTTCAAAACAAAATGCACCTCTTATCTAGAAACCACAATGTATAACTCAAATACAGAAAAACAACCAAAATTAGCTTAAGACCCAAGAGTGAAACAAACAAAATAAGACAAATCTGTGCAGTCTTTACACATTACCGACTAACAATGATAAGAAATCAGACATTTCAAATATCAACTTGCAAGTCTGACTTACTAAAGGAGAAAATCAGCATATGAAAACACACAACTAGTTAAAGCCTGACTGTTTAAATTTTTTACAATCAGAAAATGTTATTTTTTTAAAACACGATGTAAGGAGAGCAAATAAAGGAATCATTATACAAACAACTTATATTTTTCTTCATGTCTCCCACCATGTAAGGATGACCCATTCATGACTAGTGTGTAGCCTTCCTATATCATTGATTGCCATTTCATATTTCAAACATCAAAGCTTCTCTGTAAAAGTTCCTCCTAAAGGAAATAGCTACTAGTCACCAGTAGTCACTGAATACCATCGTGCTTCGGAGTTTTGTAATATCACCATGTTTACACACATACAATAAGATGGACTGCCTCACTTAAACACTAAAGCCGGTGCCTTGGACTGCGTCTGACTGTACTTGATACTCACAATCCTCCATACTTCCTTGCCTTGCCATGCCTTGAATGAAGAGAAAAGAAGATCCTGGCATGGCATCTACTGTTTGGATGCGTTAATTCTGATAGGGCATCAAGTAGCAAAATCCAGCCTCAGCTCTTTGTCTCCAGTTCTCTAAATTCAATGCAAATAAGGAAAGACACATACTCAAAATTATACCAATAACAGTACTACTTAAGCTTTAGTAGTGGAATTTCGACCTGCAAACTTGAGCAGTTCTCCCATAATTCCTACTCCAGCTAGGCCATAGTACTTCTTTTATTAGGAAAAAAAAACTGTTACATGGTACAAATTCATCTTATCACTCTACATCATGCTTCTGCCTTACAGATTTAACTAAACACTACGAGGGTCATTCTGACCCACGAATAGTGGAGATGGATGTCCAACACCCAGAATGCTATTCTGGGTCTAGCGCACCCTGCACATACACAGCGTTTGTGTGGGGAGCGCTGGATGTGGATGGGAGGGGGTGGAACAGGGGTGGGGCAAGGCAACAGGATGTACAGAGACTATTCAGGAAGAGCCTCTGTACATCCACTGGCAGCAAAATGGACAGCATTCTATTCTACCCCATCCTGCTGGTGCCTGTGCCTGCCACATTATTCCCCTCTGCCGGCTGGACATGTCAGTGCCATGGTGTCGGGACACCATTGCATCGACACTTCAGCCAGTGCAGGCTGTGAAGGGGACAGATAGCATTTCAGATGTCTTGCACCACAGAAAACAGTGCACACCATCCCATCTAATTGCCCAATTCCACAGTCGCAGGTACATCCAGCTCCCACGGTTGCAGAATCGGGTACATCTTGGCCCAGTCCAGAGTTTGGCCATTCAGACGGCCTAGGCGTGCACCGTTCTGAATTGGTCTCCACATGTTTTAGGTCAAACTAGGCACAGACATTGCTCATACATAATCAGGACAAACAAAAACATCTGTCTCCATAAGAATTCTCTCTCTGCAAAATACAATCTTGGCTTCTCTCCTACATATCTCTCTCCAGGCTGCTAGTGAATTCCAAGCTGCAAGGCTTCAGGCTGTTCTCATTTTCCATATTATTAACTCTTTCAGAGGACCCTGGTACCCCACTTCGAGTTCCTCTCAACAGATGTAAAGCTGAAATGTCCAAACTTTATTAACTGATCACCAGCCAAGTTCACAGATGTTATTCAAAAATATATAATGTCATATTTAAAATATCATATTTGTATACAAAGTTAAGGACTGAATTGGAGAAGAAGCATGCTGCGGAAGCAAAAACGTGAAATAAAGATTTTTTCAAGTACATTCGTAGCAAAAAACCTGTGAGAGAGTCAGTTGGTCCATTAGATGATAGAGGAGTTAAAGGGGCACTAAGAGACGACAAGGCGATAGCGGAGAGACTGAATGAATTCTTTGCTTCGGTCTTTACTGAGGAAGATATAGGGATGTTACCCATGACTGAAGTGGTATTTAAAGGTGCGGAAGAATTCAAGGAAATATCGATACATCGGGAAGATGTATTACAACTATTAGATAAACTGAAGAGTAGCAAATCACCTGGGCCGGATGGTATACATCCAAGGGTATTGAAAGAACTGAAATATGAGATTGCAGACCTGCTATTAGTAATCTGTGAACTATCATTAAAATCATCTCTAATACCTGAAGATTGGAGGATCGCCAATGTAACACCAATTTTTAAAAAGGGTTTCAAGGGTGATCCGGGAAACTACAGACCGGTGAGCCTCACATCAGTACTGGGAAAAATGGTAGAAACCATCATAAAGAATAAAATTACTCAGCATGTAGATAGTCATGGCCCAATGGGAGACAGCCAACATGGCTTTAGACAAGGAAGATCTTGTCTTACTAATCTGTTATGTTTTTTTGAAAGTGTGAATAAACAGGTAGACAAAGGTGAGTCAGTTGATATAGTGTATCTGGACATTCAGAAAGCCTTTGACAAGGTCCCTCATCAGAGACTTTTGGCAAAACTAAAGAGTCATGGGATAGGAGGCAGTGTACTACTGTGGATCAGGAACTGGTTAAAAGATAGAAAGCAGAGGGTTGGGCTAAATGGCCAATTTTCCCAATGGAGAAAGGTGAATAGTGGTGTACCCCAGGGATCTGTGCTGGGTCCACTGCTTTTTAACATATTCATAAATGACCTGGAAAGTGGAATAACGACTGAGGTTATCAAATTTGCAGATGACACAAAACTATTTAAAGTTGTTAAAACCCAAGAGGATTGTAGAAAATTGCAAGAGCATCTTGATAAATTGGAAGACTGGGCATCAAAGTGGCAGATGAAATTTAATGTGGACAAGTGCAAAGTTATGCACCTAGGGAAGAACAACCCAAACTATGGTTACACGATGCAAGGTTCCACATTAGGAACCACCACCCAGGAAAAAGATTTAGGTGTCATTGTGGATAACATGTTAAAACCCTTGGCCCAGTGTGCAGCGGCAGCCAAGAGAGCAAATAGAATGCTAGGTATCATAAGGAAAGGAATGGAAAATAAAACAAAAGATATTATAATGCCTCTATATTGTTCCATGGTGAGACCGCACCTTGAATATTGTGTGCAATTCTGGTCGCTGATAAGGATAAAGCGGAATTGCTTAACAAATATTTTTGTTCTGTGTTCACAGATGAAGAACCAGGAGCAGGACCTCAGAAAACACCCACAAATAAGAACAGAAGCGAGGGACATCTTGAACAATTTTCAGAAGACTGTGTTCGTGAGAAACTAGCTCAACTTAAAGTAGACAAAGCGATGGGACCGGATGGGATACACCCTAGAATACTGAGGGAACTTGGGGACTTTCTAGCAACTCCACTGACTGACCTTTTCAATGCCTCGTTGGAGTCGGGAGTGGTGCCAAAGGACTGGAGAGAGGCTCATGTGGTGCCTTTACACAAAAGCGGAAGTAAGGATGTGGTTGATAACTACAGGCCGGTTAGTTTAACTTCAGTGGTGAGTAAATTATTGGAAACGCTGCTGAAAGAGAAAATAGTGAGGTTTCTGGAGTCCGGCGGATTACAGGATCCGAGGCAGCATGGATTCACCAGAGGCAGGTCTTGTCAGACAAATCTGATTGATTTCTTTGACTGCGTGACCAGGGAGTTGGACCGAGGGAGAGCTCTAGATGTGGTGTATTTAGATTTCAGTAAAGCCTTTGACACTGTTCCTCACAGGCGACTTATAAACAAACTGAGCACCCTAGGGATGGACCCTAAAGTTACTGCTTGGGTTAGAAATTGATTGGGTGGGAGGCGACAAAAAGTACAAGTAAATGGAGCTCACTCTGAGGAGAAGGATGTTACCAGTGGTGTGCCCCAGGGATCTGTCCTTGGTCCTATTCTTTTTAACATCTTTGTTAGTGATAATAGCGGAAGGGCTGTCGGGTAAGGTTTGCCTCTTTGCAGATGATACCAAAATCTGCAATAGAGTAGACACCCAGGAAGGTGTAGATAACATGAGGAAGGATCTAGCTAAGCTTGAAGAATGGTCTAGAATTTGGCAGCTGGGATTTAATGTTAAAAAATGTAAGGTCATGCATTTGGGCTGCAGCAATCCAAGGGAGCAATACAGTATAGGAGGTGAAGTACTTTTGTCCACTAAAGAAGAGCAGGACCTAGGCGTGGTTGTGTCTGATGATCTTAAAGTAGCTAAACAGGTAGAAAAGGCGACGGCAAAAGCTAGAAGGATGCTTGGGTGCATATGGAGAGGAATTCAGTTACTGTCCTCATCTCTTCCACCTCCACTGGGAGACTATTCCACGGATCCACTACTCTTTCCGTAAAGAAATATTTCCGTATATCACTCCTGAATCTATCTCCCTTCACCCTCATCCCATGTCCCCTCGTAGCAGAACTTGCTTTCAATTGAAAGAGGCTCTCTCCCTGAACATTTATGCCACGGAGGTATTTAAACATCTCAATCATATCACCTCTATCCCGCCTTTCCTCTAAGGTGTACATATTAAGATCCTTCAGTCTGTCCTCATATGCTTTATAATGAAGCCCACTAATCATTTTAGTAGCCACCCTGTGCACCGACTCCATCCTGTTCACATCCTTTTGAAGGTGCGGTCTCCAGAATTGCACACTATACTCCAAATGAGGTCGTACCAAAGACTTATACAGAGGCATTATCACCTCCTTTTTTCTGCTAGCCATTCCTCTCCCAATGCACCCAAGCATCCTTCTAGCTTTTGCCGTCGCCTTTTCTACCTGTTTAGCTACTTTAAGATCATCAATAGAAACAGGATAGGATAGGGAGGAGGCAAGATTAAAAAAGCAAGCTAGCAGCAATGGGGGAGGAAGGGGGAGACAAGGAAGGAGGGAATGTGTGGAGAAGGAGAAGAGACGTGGTAGAAGGCAGATAAATGAGGAGTGATGGGGAGGGAGAGCAAACATGAGGGTGGAGAAAATGAGGGAGGTGATAAAAGGGAGCAAGTGATGGAGATTAAGAAATAACTTAGGGTTAGAGGGGAATACAACAACATAAGAAATACCATGCTGGGTCAGACTAAGGCCCATCAAACCCAGTATCCTGTTTTCAACTGTGACCAATCTAGGTCACATGTACCTAGCAGGTTCCCAAAAATGTACACAGGTTCCACAATCCATGTCCCGGGGTAAGCAGCAGATTTCCCAGGTCCTCTTTAATAATGGTTTATGGACCTTTCCTCCGGGAACTTGTTTGAACTTTTTTTAAACCCAGATATACTAACAGCTTTTACTACATCTTCTGGTAATGAATTCCGGAATTTGATTATGCGTTGAATGAAACAAATATTTTCTCCTATTAAACTTACCGGTAAATGAGTTTCATTGTAGCTTTATTGTGTGCCCCCTAGTCTTTCTACTTTTTGATGGAATAAACAACCGATCTACGTTTACCCGTTCTACTCCATTCATTAATTTATAGACCTCTATCATATTTTCCCTCCGCTGTCTCTTTTCCAAGTTGAAGAGTCCGAACCTTTTTAGCCTCTCCTGTTAGGGGGTGTCCTTCTTGAGGTCTGGGAAGATAATTGAAGGTAGGGGACATGACTGTTGGAGAGAGGAGTAGAAGAAGAGAAATGGGGAATGGTTGAGGAAAGATGAACAAATGAAGGTGTAGAGAATAGAAAAGAAAGAGGTTGTATTTATGTGGAAGGAGTGGGAGAAAAGAGGTAAAGAAGAGGTGTGAGGAGGAGGAAGGCATATATTAGAGGAGGAGAGAAAGATGTATTGGGAAAGGAGGTATATATGTGAAAGAGGAGGGAGACAGGGGGAGGAGGAGAGACTTTGTGGTTTCGATATCTAACCAAAGCAGTCAGCATTTTTTGATCACTGGCCACTGAAGTTCAATAAAATCCAGCTATCCGGTGCTGGTATCTGGAGAGCAGCCGGCACTGAATATTGGAATATGGCAGTGACTGGCTCCACTATCCACATATTTGCTATTTGGATAGCAAACCACATAAAGTTAAGATAGTCTTTTTGCTGTCAAATCTTTATGAGGTTAGCTATCTGGAAACGGGCTGAAATTGCTAATATCCAGATAACTTTTGCCTCACCTTAGCTCTACCCACGGATCACCCCAGCACTATCCAAATAGTGCTGACACAATCAGAGGAAATAGTACTTCTGAATATCTGGATAAGGGAACTAGATGATCGCCTAGAGCACCAGCCCTCCAGCGATGCCCATTGCTGTCACCCCTCTCAGGACCTGCAACTTTGGCAATGCCCACAAACAGCCTTGTGGCGCTTACCTTAAAACATCGGTGCTATGGGGCTGTTTGCTTCTGCCCCCTCGGACTGCCCAATGCCAACTTCCTGTTTGCAAAACTAAACTTCCGACACTCCCTTCTTTTGATGTCTCCTAGCTCTTGTACGTGACAAAGGTACGACTCCAAAAGCTGCTGCTTACCATTCTAATCCCCCCTTCCACGTCTGGACTTGACAAGGAGGCACCTCTGGGAGTCTGTGGGCCATCATTCAATCAATGGGCTTTCCAGGATTTCTTTCAGTGGGGGAAGGAGTAGGAGAAATATTGCTTTGACCTTTAGGGCTAGGACAAGAGATGGTTTCTTGGACTTAAAGAACAAAGACACTTCCACACTAATTTGTGGTGTTTGAAAAATAATGGCGTTTACTAACAAACTTGCTGAAGCTTTAAAAAACCATAGGGATCAATATTCAGAAGGGTTTATTCAGTTTGCAGCACCTGCAATCTCATGTTCAGCGGCACTAGATCGATAGTACCACTGAATGTCTCTACAGACCTCAAGAACCATGCCCAGTTCATTCCAAGGCTGTCTGTGGGCAGAGCTGGGGAACGCCCAACGGTTTTCTCTTTAGCAGCGATATTCAGCCACTAACCAGATAGCTAAACCACTGAAAGTTAGGTTAGGTCAATCACTGTCCTAATTTTATGCACTTTTGCTATCCAGTTAGCAATACCACTGGCCGCCAAAACTGCATATTCAGTGCCGGCCCGGTCAGGCTGTAGTGCTGAACATCTGGTCTAAATTACAGCAGTAGTAGCCAGACGCTTTAAAGGCGCTGACCGCCATCACTGAATATCAACCCCATATTTCCTTCTGCTAACGTCCATGAAATAAATGACTTCACAGATCTTTTCAGGGTGCTCTCAAGGAATCGCCTAGACTTTATAAATCCCCTCTTAGCACCTGGGATTACCTGTGGTGGAATTTTGCACAAAAAATATATAATATTTTAGAAATCTGCAAATTCTGCCTACTTTTCTGTTCAGATATAATCACTGTCTTTGAGTAATAACTTTTCTCTGTATTGCATTATAAATTATTACTAAAAAATATACTGGATCAATATGTAGCCTTGGCAGTCAGTGTTTTTTTTAAACACTGGCTGCTGTAGCTAAATAAAAACCAAAGGGCTGATATTCAGAAGCACTTATCTGGATAGCCATGGAGGTTACTCGGATAAGAGCCCCAAGATATTCAGTAGCACTGTCCAGAAAGTCCAATGAATATCGCTCTTAGCTGCACTTATCTGGTTGGCACGGCTGCTACTGGCCAAGTGCTTTTGAATAGTGTTCCATACAATTTTTACATTTTTTGTGCAGACGTTCCCTATCATAAGTTCTTAACCCCCCCCCCCCCCCCGCCCCCATCACTCTTGCCTTCCCCCGGCCATACACTCCCATCCCCCAACTCTCTCTAGGTCTTTGGCTTGAATGACCTTCCCAAGGCTTGATTTCACCTGCCCCTTTATCTAGGGTCAGTACTCCAATTTGTTTTCTATCTCCCTTTCTCCGAACTCATTTCTTAACTTTCTAAGCGTGTCCCACCAGGCTCAAACCCTCCTATACCCTACTTCCTTTTCTCTTTCTCTCCCACCCTATCCTCAGAAGGCCTTCAGCTCACTTTCTCTGACATTCCCCCAAAGTACAGATCTCTTCTCCCATTCTGTCTCTCCACAGTACCCATCGTTCTCTTCCCCACCGGATGACCCCCTTCTCCAGTTCTCTTTCCACACTCCAACAAGCCTCCAGTTTTCTCTATCTTTTCTGCCACCTTTAGCAAGACTCCCAGCTCTCTCCTTCTTAACCCTTCCCCCTCCTGTCCCCTTCCCAATTTGCAGTATACTTCTTTCAGGATCACCACCCCCCTCCTTCTTTTTCGGCACATGGAGAAAGACATTAAGGTTACAGTGTCCTGTCTTTCTGCCCACCTAGCCCAACACTGCCCCGATCCCTCCTCTTTTCCAGTCTGCTCGGAGTGGGTTTGGTGCCAGCTTTCCCTCCCCTCTTCTAGCCTGCACGGGCTGGGACCAGTACCCAGTACTAAACCTCTCTGTTTCCAGCCCCTGAAGGCTGCTTCTGCTGCTGCCGCCTGATCCCCATGCCAAATTCTGCATGACTGGAGACGTCTGTGCAAATTCTGCATTGCAGAGTTGCACACAATTTCTACAGGAGTAAAAGGCAGACTTGCAACTCGCTTCCTCTCCTGAAATCCTTGGGATGACTGGAGCAGGGCAGCTGCACAAGAATGATATCTTTTTCCAATGAATTTCTACTGGTGTTTCACCTCTGAAACTTTTGACTAAAAACACTCTTGAACATGTCCTCCTTTTTTGTGTCTTTCCACTTCTTAAGGTCCAAGCACACTCCCTCTCGTTAGTACCAGGGAATCCAACCTTCACCCCTGAACTCCTAAAGAAGAGAGAGCCCAGAACATTCTGTGCTCTGATTTTTGTTCCTTCTCCCACCCTGTGCTTCAGTGCTGAATCGGGAATCATCACTCAGAAAAGGATTTGGGCATCATCGTGGATAGTATGTTGAAACCCTCCACCCAGTGTGCAGTGGTGGCCAAGAAGGCAAATAGAGTGCTAGGAATCATAAGGAAAGGAATGGAGAATAAAATAAAGGATATTATAATGCCTCTGTATCGCTCCATGGTGTGACTGCACCTTGAATATTGTGTGCAGTTCTGGTCGCCGTATCTTAAAAAGGATATAGCGGAATTGGAAAAGATTCAGAGTCTCCAAAATGGTAAAGGGGATGGAAGGATACCCCTATGAGGAGAGGCTTAAAAGGTAAGGGCTTTTCAATTTGGAAAAGAGACGGCTGAGGGGAGATATGATAGAGGTCTATAAAAGAATTAATAGAGTGAAACGGGTTAATGTAGATTGGTTGTTTACTCCTTCAAAAAGTAGAGACTAGGGGACACACAATGAAGCTGCAATGTAACCCATTTAAGACTAATAAGAGAAAATATTGTTTCACTCAGCACATAATCAAACTCTGGAATTCATTTCTGGAGGATATAATGAAAGCTGTTAGTGTAGCTGGCTTCAAAACAGGTTTGGATGAGTTCCTGGAGAAAAAGTCCATAAACCATTATTAAAGAGCTCTGGGAAAATCCACTGCTTAATGCTGGGACAAGCAGCATGGAATGTGTATACCTTTGGGACCCTGACAGGTAGTTGTGACCTAGACTGACCACTGCTAGAAACAGGATACTGAGCTTGATGGACCCTTGGTCTGACTCATTATGGCATATCTTATGTTTCCAAACCTCAGGCATTGGAGTGTCTGTTTTCTGTTTTTACAATTTCTTGATATACCGCCCAGGCTAAGGGCATCAGAGCAGTTTACAATCACTACAAGCAGGTACTGGATATATTCCCTCATCCCCAAAGGGCTGACAATCTATATGTGTACCTTTATCTTTATTTACCTTGATATACCGCTCAATCTCAAGGCATCAGAGCGGGTTACAATATAAAACAAGTTATTACAAGAAACAGGGAAAAGGAAATAGAACGCTATGCTATCGGTGCTATGTTTCTCCTATGACCTCATATATATGTTCCCAAATGGAAACGCTTATGTCCTAGTAGGAAGCCTAGGGGGGTACTCTTATACAGCTCTCACCCCTTCCAAAGTAAAACTTGGGAAGACTTCACAGATGTGTCCATATCAAATACATTAAAACCATATAAAATACAAGAAAGAGAAAGTTATAAGTCAATGGATGCTATTTTGTGAGAGGCAGAATGCCATTTGAAGGTCCTCTACTTAAGGCAATGCTTCTTCCAGCAATGTCTGTAACCTCTTCAAAGGCAAAAAGCAGCCCTAAATGTCTACCTGACTGAAAATTGCTGCCTTACAGATAGTGCTGGTATAAACGGCAATGATCAGATATTCAACGCTGGCCACTATCCAGATATCCGTGCTCAATTTCCCGTTTTTAGTTAGCTTGGTGGTTGTTTTTTTAAATCAATGCTAACCACTTGAATGAATATTGACTGGCTAGATTATCTGGATAGTGGATGAAAATTGCTGCTTGTCACTACCAGATGACACCAGGAGGCCCTTGGCCTGGACTGTGCATGGTCACCTATAACAAACCTCCTTTCCTGTCGGGTTCAGCTTTCCAGTACTCAGAAATTACCAGGACTTAAAGCAAGAGCCCCAAGGTGTTCACACAGACTTAAGTATTAGTCACTGATCACTAGATAGTAGCAGACTGGAGAAGTACAGGAAGGAAGGTCAGGAACATAGTCGGACAAGCCAGGACAATAGTAGTAAATCAGGAAACATAAGCCTATAGCATCTGCTGTTTCCAGAGTTGCCAAGTTACCCAGTTTCAGGAGTGAGATTTTTTTGCCAGTTCTGATTGTAAAGTTGCATTGCAATGCAGTATGGTATTTGTAGTCCCTGATTTTACCCATTGGAATTAGTGCTGTAAATCCCATAATACATCAGAACAAAATTATCAGAAATCCAGGACTGGCTTAAAATCTCACTCCTGGAACTGGGTAGCTTAATAAATCTGTTTCTAGATCATCACTCATCCAAATTCCAACCAGGCTTAGCTTCTGAGATCCCACGAGAGCAGGCAGACTCAGGGTGGCATGGCGGTTGGTAAGGCAAAACTCAGTAGCAGAAGCCAACAGAGGTAGTAGCACACCCAGGAACTCTCACGAGAGACCTATCAAAGGGCAGGGCAGAATGGGAGTTCTCCGATTTAAATAGCTTCAGGTAGCCAATCAGAGCAAATTTCATCATCAAGACGTGACTTACAATGGCTTAAACAGACGAAGGGAAACTGTGGCTGTCTTCTTATATAAGGAGGGTAACCTGGGAGGTAAGTATGTGATTGCTACCTGGATATTATTACTGTTTCACCCTTGCTATGTACTCACTCAACCTCACCACTATATGGCAAAGCAGTTAGATGGATTTTCAGCACACCAGTGAACGTATAATTCCATTTGAACATTGACCCATATGATCTCTAGTGATCTTTACTTTTAGTCTTACTGCAAAATTCTGTGGTCAAATAGAAAATTGCACCAATACTTGTCAGTCTCTGTATTTGGAAGTCACTGCTACTAACACCTCTACGCTGGCTTCATATTAAGAGGGTTGTCACAGGAAATTCATGGATGAGTGTGACCTTGCAAGAGAATGTTCCCCTCTCTCTGATGTGTGAGGATGGAAACTTGATTTCTCTATCCATTTATTTATTTATTGCCAGGTACTTGATATACCACCAAAAAGCAGAACCATCAAGGCGGTTTACATAAAAGAAGAAAATAAAAACAGAGAGAGGAAGAAATTTAAAAAAAGAGAGGAGACAGAGAGAGAGAGAGAGAGGCCTAAGTGACCATTAGGTGAACTAAACAGTAGTACATGAAGATTGGTGAATGGCCAATGCAATGCCAATTTTTAAAAAGGGTTCCAGGGGTAATCCAGGAAACTACAGACCAGTGGACTTGATGTCAGTGTAGCAGCAAAGCGCAGACAAACCAATGATACCAGGAGTCTGTTCAGAAGGTCCAAATCATTTATTTGTGCACAAGTCTCAAGCAAGGCAATTTCAAAATGGCTGAGCAAAGTTTTCAAGCATTACAACAACTTTTATAGACTTCTGTTCCATTCTAGGTATAGAAAAACAATTCATTGGTCCCGGTACGCTCCCGTACCTCCCGTAGCCCCTCTATTGGTCCCGGTACTGATAAGTTTCTCCAATTATGTTCCTTCTGTGGGCTTCTGTAGGCATGACACCTGCCTGCCCCCCTTCTAGTCCCAATTACAATGGTCAGTTCATCAACTTGTTACTTTCACACTTTCAAGGCTATGGGACCATTTGTGCGTGCAGAAGAGCAAGGTTCTGTAACTCATCTGTCAGCACTCCTCAATATTTTTCTGCAAATGTACTTTTTCTTATCAGTAACTTTAAAACACATCTTTTCTGTATTTTTCCATTTCTTAATTCTGCAATTCTGCTTATCTAAGCTAATTCAATATTTCTACTGAGTTCTTTCTTACAATAGCAGCATATTGGGGGATATGCAATCCTATATGCCTCTCCACAGGCCTCATTTACAGGTCAAGCTAGCCATGCTGGCCTGCCTATGTCAGACACCGTGGGTCACAGGCCTGCACCTGCCACATTCCCCCCTTTGATTAATCTCACCCTATTACTTAATAAGGTGTGAGAATTAAATCACTTTCCAGAGGATTCAAATCCTGATTAAAGGATTCTTACTAGTTCCACTAGGGCTGACTTTGTATAAAGCCATTATTCTAGTTGCGGTCTTCCGCTCTACTGTACTATCAATAGCACTATGAAGGGAACGCATACAACATGGGATTAAACATGGTAAGCAGAGGACAACAGCAACAAGGATTAGTACTAAGATAACGAAAGTCTTAAATCCTCCCAGCCAAGAGAAAAGGTTAGCAAACCAATTAGGAAATTTCAGGGCGTGCCAAGTCTGTACTGGCACATAAGCATGTCTTTGCATATCTTTAGCAATTTCTTCAACTACTTGACCTTTATCATCTATTTTCAAACAGCAATTAGTTAAATTCAGTTTACCACATACTCCTCCTTCAGCTGCTAGCAAATAATCAAGTGCTAAGCGATTCTGGTATATGGCAGTGCGCATCTGAGTACTTTGTCTAGCTAAGAGCGTGAGAGCATGACTAGTTTCATTGGTTATTATTTCAACTACTGCTTGTAAGCGAATAATACGATTGATCATATAAATTGGGGTACGATAACCATACATACCATCATCATTCCAAGTGGCAGGTCCATAATACTCAATAATTCTTTCTGGTGGCCAATCATCACCTTGCCATTTCTCCCACTTGCCTATCTGTAAGGCCTCTCTTTTCTGTCTAGATGCTCCTTTGTGTTTGTGGGTTGTATATACAGGGTATCCTAATTGTTCTCCATGTTCAGTGTTTAACAGGAAGAAAGAAGGTCTGATGGTTCCTAAGACACATGCTCCTCCCCATTGTGGTGGGAGTTGCGCATATGCTCGGTTTCCACAGATCCAATATAGGCCAGGTGGGGCTTGCCAGGCTTGGACTTTGGCAAGGTTAGTCCATAGACCTGCAAGTTCAGGAAATCTGGCTAATGGGTTAGGAGGTTCAGGATGTCTGATTCCTGACCACCATGCTGTCTTTTTAGTCGTGGCATTATAGTATTTCTGGCTAAGACAGACCAGCTGTCCTACCTTTTGAGTGAACTGGGATCCAGTTCTGGCATAGCAAAGACGTCCAACGATTGAGTGCGCTAACACCCATTCACTGGTTGTCTTGTGTAATTCAGTCTGATTGTAAATCATGGAATAATTCAATTCTTGGGCTTCCCAGGGCCATTGGTCTCCCATTTGGGTTCCGCCACAGAAATAACAATCTGTGATCTTAAGACTAGATACTACTGCTCCGGCTAATTCTAGAAACAAATTCTGTGAAGGGTGAGGGATCTCAAACTTATTTACATGCATAGCTTCATAAAAGGTATTATGAATATGATATTTAGATGACTTGTGGGCTTGAGTATTCAATCTAATATACACAATGGTCCCTGGATCTGTTCCTCCTCCTGCAATACGTAAACCAAACTTATATCCTTGTTTCCATGCATGGGGATTGTGTATACGTAAGTGTAAGGGGTTACAAGCATCTTTCTGACATTTATCATTTGTGGTTGGCTTGGTTAAAGTAGCCATTCGTTTATCTATTTTCTCATCAGTTATACCAGTGTTCCAGGTAGCATAAAAAACACATCCCCAATACGGGCAATAGTAGTCTGCTGCTGGGGCAGTACTATAGCCTGGTTCCTTTTTACCTGTACACTTCCTCCATCCCGTGGCTCCTTCTGGACACATATACTTATGGTCATTTCGATACGCTTTCTCCCATGTACCACAGGTGGACTGACTATCTCTATTAATAGCATTACATGCATCAAAATTCAAAACAGCAGGTTTAGTAATGTCCTTAAGTGGTGGTGTAGCAGCTAATATAGGTCCATCTGCATCCTTCCATCTTATTTCCAACGTGTAATAGGATGGATTCTGATGCGGATTATAGCATGCTTTGATTTTGCCATGAGTGCAAACATTTAGTTCAGTGGTGTTATAGATACACCGACTTATTGTTCCCTTGCAGGTATAGTAAGAATGGTAAAGCAAAGTCTGAGTTACTTTCAGTCCAGTTCTAGTAGAAGTAATGCAAGCTGTGCATGGAGGTAGAGCATAAGTCTGTTCAAAACCTCCAAAGAAGGCAACCAAGGCAAAGCAGAAGCAAAGATACATGTTGATGTTGATTGGAGTTCTTCTGAATCCTCAGCTTGCTGATCTTGATCACGACGGTCTATTATTCTTCGTCCCGTTTGCTAATGAAGCAATTTAACGGGTGCTGAGTGTTGATTGAAGATCCTCAAGGTGTCCAGCACATTAACCAACCTAGCAATTCAGTTGGCTTGTGAAGTCTGGCTTAGTCAATGTAGTCTCAAAGTAGTGTGTCAAATCACACACACAAATTGGGTTCGTTGAAACAAAGCTGTTGCTGCATGGAAAACAGCAATCCTCTTCGAAAGACTTGGCTACTGCAAAGCACTTGTGATGAAGTGTCTATACTGCTGGTTGCCGTCTCAGAGTAACTCGCAAGGGTACATCAGGGTGCTGCTCTGCTGTCCACCGCTCTGGTTCAGGATTGGCGGCGGGCTTGACTCGGCTGTGGTGGATCCAGGCGTCGATCTCGGCTACCTTTACTGCAGTTGGGGTAGACAGGATGACGGTGTACGGTCCCTTCCAATGGGGTTCCAACGGTATCTTCTTCCAATCTTTGATCCACACCGAAGTTCCAGGCTGGTAGGGATGCAAGGGTTCCGTCAAGTTGATAGGCAACTGGTCTTGGATCCACGTATGGAGAGTCTGCAGAACAAAACTAAGAGCTAGGAGTTCTTGTCTGGTTACTTCTGAACCAATCTGGGCTAGATTTCCTTTGACTCCCTGCACTATTGGTGGGGGTTTACCATACAAAACTTCAAAAGGGGAAAATCCTGTTGACTTTACAGGGGCTGAGCGTATTCTGAGTAAAGCTATGGGGAGCACTTGGGGCCATTTCAAGTGTGTCTCCTGACAAAGCTTGGACATTTGGGCTTTCAAAGTACGATTCATTCGCTCAACTTTCCCTGAACTCTGGGGTCTGTATGCAGTGTGGAGCTTCCACTGTATCTGCAAAGCTTTTGCTAACTGCTGAGTAACTTGGGAGACAAATGAGGGTCCATTGTCTGACCCTATCACTGCTGGGATTCCAAATCTGGGGACAATCTCTCTCATTAAGGCTTTGGTAACTTCTCGGGCTTTCTCGGTTCTGGTTGGGAATGCTTCTACCCACCCAGAGAAAGTACAAACTAATACTAGTAGGTAATGGTATCCATTGGCTTTTGGCATTTCGGTGAAATCAACTTGGAGGTTGTGCATGGGGGTCACACCTCTTGACTGAACTCGGGGTGCTGTAATAAGGCCTTGCTTGGCATTATTCTTGGCACAGATTTGACATTGTCGGGCTACTGAGGCTGATATGGTTGTCATCAGAGGAATGTAGAAATGTGGTCTGAGTGCTTTCTCCATAGCACTCTTTCCATAATGGGTGGCTTCATGGAAAGCTTTAACAAAGGCTGGTCCTAACAATTCTGGAATTACTATTCTTCCCGGAGGTTGACTACCTTCTTCTGGTGGCAGCTCAATCCATCCATCTTTCAATACTCCCCCTTCTTTGTCACAATAGTAATCCAATTCTTTGGTGGTATATCGTGGGGTCCATAAATTCAAGGGTACTGGAAACAATGCTGCTTGCATTGGCATAGCTTGTGGGGCAATCTGTCCTGTCATAGCTGCTTGTCGTGCTGAGGCATCTGCGAATCTATTCCCTCGAGCAACTTCTCCTTTTCCTGCTTGATGTCCTCTACAATGCATGACAGCTACACGTGTTGGGGCCCAGACTGCATCAAGTAACATCAATATCTCGGGACCATATTTGACTGATTTTCCTCCGGATGTGATGAGTCCTCTTTCTTTGTAGAGAGCTCCATGGGCATGCAAGGTAGTGAAAGCATATTTGGAATCTGTATATACATTCAGCACAAGTTTTTCTCCTAACAACAATGCTCTGGTGAGTGCTATCAATTCGGCTTTCTGGGCTGATGTGCCTGAGGCTAGGGCTGATGATTCAACTACTTCATGTTGAGTGACGACTGCATATCCGGCACAGCGTCGTCCGTCAAGGATGAGACTGCTCCCATCAACATAATAGATCTGGTCAGGATTGTCTATGGGCACATCTGTTAGGTCAGGTCGACTTGAGAACACAGTTTCCATGACTTCGATACAGTCATGTTCTGGGAGTTCTTCACTGATGGGTATCAAGGTGGCTGGATTCAAAGCATGGCTCACTTCGAGTTGTATCTGTGGGTTTTCACATAACATGCTCTGGTACTTTAGCATTCGGGAATTGGTGAGCCAATAATTTGCTTTCTGTTCCATAAGGGCAAGGACTGCATGTGGCACAGTGACTCGTATGTTCTGTCCTAATGTGAGTTTGTCTGCTTCACTCACTAGTAGTGCTGTAGCTGCAACTGCTCTCAAGCAGGGTGGCCATCCTTTGGCCACAGGGTCCAATTGTTTCGATAGGTAGGCTACAGGTCGTTCCCAATTTCCTAATTTCTGAGTCAACATGCCTAAGGCATTTCCCTGTGCTTCATGTACAAACAAGTGGAAAGGTTTGTGGACATCTGGTAGTCCAAGTGCTGGTGATGACATCAGTTCTTCTTTTAACTTCTGGAAGGCTGTATCCTGCTCAAGTCCCCACTCCAGTGGTGACTTCTCTTCTCCTTTTGTGGCTTCATACAGTGGTTTGGCAATTTGGGCAAAGTTGGGTATCCAGATTCGGCAATATCCTGCTGCTCCCAGAAAGGCTCTGACTTGCTTTCTGGTTGTTGGAGTTGGAATTCTACATACTGCTTCTTTTCTTTCTCTGCCTAATCTTCTGCTTCCTTGGGTAATACGAAAACCCAAGTATTTCACTTCTGTTTGGCATAGTTGTGCTTTGGCTCTGGAAACTTTATATCCAGCTTCATTTAGTAACTGCAAGAGATCTTGGGTGGCTCGTATACATTCTTTTCTGATATGGCAGCTATCAACAGATCATCCACGTACTGGAGAAGTACTCTCCTCCCCGGGGCTACTGGATAGCTTGAAAGATCTTGGTTTAGTGCAGCACTAAAGATGGTAGGTGAATTCTTGAATCCTTGGGGTAATCTTGTCCAGGTGAGTTGACCCCCTCTTCCAGAGATGGGGTCTTGCCATTCGAATGCAAACAATATTTGGCTTACAGGGGCTAATCTTATGCAAAAGAATGCATCTTTCAAATCTAGTACAGTGAAATGGGTAGCTTCAGCGGGTATCAATCCTAGTAGAGTGTAAGGATTGGGTACAACTGGATGTATAGTTTCAACTGCATCATTTACTCTTCTCAAATCTTGCACTGGGCGATAATCATCTGTCTCAGGCTTCTTTACTGGCAAAAGTGGGGTGTTCCATGGGGATTGACATACTTTCAGTAGGCCATACTCAAGTAATCTCTGTAGGTGGCGATGAATGCCTTCAATTGCAGCTCTTGGGAGAGGGTACTGTTTGACGTGCACTGGTGTAGCGCTAGGCTTGAGGGTTACAATCACTGGAGCTATATGTTTGGCTAGGCCTGGGGGACTGCCTTCTGCCCATACTTCAAGTGGTGCATGAATGTTCTTTAAAGTTTGTTCAAAATAGGTATCTTGAATCGAATCATCAATGTAATATCTCCATTCTTCTTCTCGGGGTACTGTCAGCAGCATTATTCCTGCTGGTTTGGCTTGAGAATTCACTGTCATTTGCATTTCTCCTTGCTCAGAGAAAGATATTTGGGCTTGAAGCTTGGCTAGCATGTCTCGTCCCAGTAATGGTACTGGACATTCGGGCATGTAAAGAAATTGATGCGTTACTTGCTGTCCTCCTAGACTGCATATTCGGTTTTGTAGAAAAGACTTTGTGGCTTTGGCACCAGTTGCTCCTATAATGGTGACTGCTTTCTTGGTGAATGGGGCTATCTTTTTGTCTATTACTGAATGTTCTGCTCCAGTATCAACCATAAAGTTCATAAATTGGTCTCCTATTTGTATTTCGACCATAGGCTCCTGGAGACCTAAAGCAAACTTGGAGCCCGGTCTGTCCTAATCCACGTCATCCTCTTCATGGGCCTGTGTGGCCAATGCTTGGATGGCTCCTCCTCCCCTCTCTCGCTGGAATTGTTCTCGATTGGCTCCTCCTCGGCCTCGGGGACGGCCTCTTCTTTCTTCTCGCCACTGATGATCGTTGTCGTCATCTTGCTGGGCGTCTTCGAGTTGCGGGCAAGTATCTCTCCAATGTCCTTCTTCTTTGCAATAGGCGCATTGGTTCACGCCTAGTCTCTGGGTCCGGCCTCCGCCTTGACCCCGCCCTCTTCCTCTGCTCCTTCGATTAGGGACACCTCCCCTTTTCTTTTCAACTATGGCCGCAGCCAAAAAATCAGCTTTCTTCTTCATCTTTCTATCACATTCTCTCTGTCTTTCAGTATCACGATTCACATACACTTTATGAGCGACTTCCAATAACTGTGTTGCATTCATGCCCGCAAACCCTTCTAATTTCTGTAATTTACGTCTAATGTCTGGTTGAGACTGGTTTACAAAAGCAGAATTCACCATGCATAAACTTCCTGGTGCCTCGGGATCATAGGGAGTATACATTCTATAAGCTTCAGTTAATCTTTCATAATAATCTGCTGGGCTCTCATCTATTCCTTGGATAATTCCTGCTACTTTGGAAAGGTTCATAGCTTTTTGGCCTCCTCTTCGCAGGCCTTGTAAAAAGCCTTGGCGAAAACGGGCTAGGGCGGTGGATCCTTCATCTGTATTTGGATCCCATTGGGGGTCTTCATTCGGGAATTCTCTCTGAGCTGCTTCTCTACGATCTATTATATTCTGCCCCTGCGCTGGAGCTGCAGGGTTTTCTGCCATCCATTCGATAGCTGCTTTTCTAATTCTCGCTCGTTCTTCTGTAGTGAATAGGGTGGTCAGGAGCTGACGGCAATCTGGCCAAGTGGGCTGGTGAGTTTCCATAATACTAGTTACTAATTCTGTCAGCTCCTGGGGCTTGCTAGTATAGGAGGCATAATGCGACCTCCAATTTAATAAATCCGTTGTAGAGAACGGGATATACACATAAGTTAGGGGTCCCGCTACCACTTCATCATTATCATTCTTTACAGGCACCCCCGGGACTTGCCTTAAGGGAAACAGTTTGGCTGTCCTCGGCGTCATTTGAGTCTGGGATCTAAGGGCTATTGTCGTTGTCTTTGCAGGAGTTGCTGTCTTTTTCTCAACTGGTTTTGCTTTGGGTTTTTCTTTCACTGGCTTGCTAGTGCTAGCGCTGGCTTTCTCAATTATTTGTACACTTTCCTCTTCTTCTTCTTCTGGGGGATCCTCACTTTCCTCTTCTTCTAGCTCCGCTTCTGGCTCACTTTTTACATCCTCCTCTCTTCTCTCTGCTAATTCTCTCTCTTCCTCTTCTCCACGAGGAGGGAGGTCAGGGATTGGGTCTGGCCTCGGCTCCGGCGGTCTCTGGGGTGCTGGGGCAGGACGCCGCCGGGCTATTCTTACTGGACCTGGGGTTCGGGGCTGCCTGAGGACTACTTCTGGGGAATCGGGATCTGCCAAGATGGGTTTCTTCTTGGCTTTCTTATCCTGCTCTTTCATTCTAGGCTGTTCCTTTCTCTGTCTAGAATCTGTTTTAGCTAACATTATTCTGCACTGTTCCTCATAACAGCGCTGCGCCCAGGAGGGCGGATCTTCACAAATACTTAACCAGGAATCTATATAGGGGTACTGATCGGGGTGCGCTACCCGCACTCTACGATGTATTGACTGGATAATCTCTACGGTGAACGTTCCCTCTCGGGGCCAGATGGGGTCTAGATCGGGCCACTCCCTAGTACACAAAATCTGCAAACGGGCTGCTGTCATTTTAATACCATAATCTCCTGAATATCCCTCTTTAAAATGTGCGATCATACATTCTAATGGAGTGTTTCTAGTAGACTCCGCCCCTCCCATTTCGATGTGTGCGCGCAACAACAGACAGAAGGGAAAAGGTGGGCGGACCGTGGGTAAGGGGTCCTCACGGCCCTGGAAACATACAGGGAATACAAATAACAAGACAAGACGACAATCGCTTCCCCCTTTTCGCGACCTGAACGCGGTCGCCCGGTCAGGAAATGCGCTAATCAGGGGTCAGCTTTCACTTGGTCCGTGCTGCCAGACCTCTCAGTCACACTTCGTTCACACACTCATGCTAGCAACGTATCCCAGAATGCATTCGTTTCTATCTATTCTGACTAGTCTTTTCCAAGTACAATTACAAAAAGGATGAGGGTTTCACCTAGCGAATTCCCATGCCAGGCTACTCGGCTCTTCCTTGAGAGGTGATCAAGCTCTCTTACCAATTCCCAATATCTCGAGATTACAAATTCCAAATTCCAAGTTCCAATGGCAGTACTGCGCTTTCTATTTCTGTCTAGACCCAAAATCAAAACTGTACTCACCGGATCCGGTCCTCAAAACTTCCCAAGCAGGCGCATGAGTTGGACCTCGGACTCCCCTCACTCGGGTTCGAGGCGTTGACTCCAGCCGGGCTCGTCACCCGCCGAGGTCCGACCAGCTCCCTCCGATACAAGGGACCGGTGGCGCCAGGGAGCGGCCCTCGTCGGAAGGGCGCGATCCCGGCAGGACCAAGCCTATAGAGGCGGAAAGTCGTGGTATATTACCCTATATACACTTTGATTCCACAACTTCCCGGCCAACGCACCAAGGAATATGTAGCAGCAAAGCGCAGACAAACCAATGATACCAGGAGTCTGTTCAGAAGGTCCAAATCATTTATTTGTGCACAAGTCTCAAGCAAGGCAATTTCAAAATGGCTGAGCAAAGTTTTCAAGCATTACAACAACTTTTATAGACTTCTGTTCCATTCTAGGTATAGAAAAACAATTCATTGGTCCCGGTACGCTCCCGTACCTCCCGTAGCCCCTCTATTGGTCCCGGTACTGATAAGTTTCTCCAATTATGTTCCTTCTGTGGGCTTCTGTAGGCATGACACCTGCCTGCCCCCCTTCTAGTCCCAATTACAATGGTCAGTTCATCAACTTGTTACTTTCACACTTTCAAGGCTATGGGACCATTTGTGCGTGCAGAAGAGCAAGGTTCTGTAACTCATCTGTCAGCACTCCTCAATATTTTTCTGCAAATGTACTTTTTCTTATCAGTAACTTTAAAACACATCTTTTCTGTATTTTTTCCATTTCTTAATTCTGCAATTCTGCTTATCTAAGCTAATTCAATATTTCTACTGAGTTCTTTCTTACAATAGCAGCATATTGGGGGATATGCAATCCTATATGCCTCTCCACAGGCCTCATTTACAGGTCAAGCTAGCCATGCTGGCCTGCCTATGTCAGACACCGTGGGTCACAGGCCTGCACCTGCCACATCAGTACCGGGCAAAGTGGTAGAAACCATCATAAAGAACAAAATTACTGAACATATAGACAGTCATGGCTTAATGGGACAAAGCCAACATGGATGTAGCAAAAGGAAATTGTGTCTCACTAATCTGTTATATTTTTTTGAAGGTATGAATAAACAGGTAGACAAAGATGAGCTGGTCGATATAGTGTATCTGGATTTTCAGAAAGCCTTTGACGACGTCCCTCATGAGAGACTCTTGACAAAGTTAAAAAGTCATGGGATGTACTATTGTGGACCAGGAACTGGTTAAAAGATAGAAAACAGAGAGTAGGGCTAAATGGCCAATTTTCCCACTGGAGAAAGGTGAATAGTGGAATACTCCAGGGATCTGTGCTGGGTCCACTGCTTTTTAACATCTTCATAAATCACCAGGAAATGGGAATAACAAGAGAGATGATCATATTTGCAGATGACAAAAAATTATTCAAAGTTGTTAAGAGGATTGTGAAAATTTGCAAGAGGGTCTTGAGAAAGTGGGAGAAGGGTGTCCAAAAGACTAATGAAATTTCATGTGGACAAGTTCAAAATTATGCACATGGAGGGCAATTCTATACTGTGCATGTTCAGCCTGCTTGGACATCCAAAAAATGGACGGGGCACAGTTGTACCTGATTCTGCCACTGTGGGAGCTACAGAATCAGGTCGCCTGGAGAGGCCGGAGTGCACAGTATGCTGAGCAGACAGACATAGAGCATGCTGCCCGTCTCCACCACGCAATGCTCCTGCCAGTGCCATTACATCCTGTCGCCATGGCACTAGGATGCCCAGCAAGAGAAAACAATGCCTGGCAGAAGGTAATAATCAATTCCCCACCACCCAACCCGCGGAGGTGGCAGCCAGTGCAGAGATTCAGTGGCGGAGACTCTCCCACAGTGGCACTGTTGTCCTGGGGGGGGGGAGGGCAAAAGCCCCAATCACAACAGTGCCTGGCACTTATTCCACCTCTAAGGTGGAATAAGTTAGGTGTCCAAAGTGAGGCAGCCAGACGTACAGGGTTCTGACCAGAATAGGCCCTGTATGTCTGGGTGCTTTGGCCCACTCCTGTTGCACCCACTCTCTGCCTCCGGACCTCCCCCTCCCGCCCCATCCAGCACTCCCCGCACAACGGTTCTATGCATGTGGGGAGCACTAGCAGCTGAGTACTGCCCCAGCGAATAGCAGGAGTTGTACATCCAATCCGGGCGCACAACCTCACTATTCGCTGGTCAGAATCTACCCCATAGGTAAGAACAACTCAAACTATATTTAAACTATGCAAGTTTCTACATTAGGAATCACCACCCAGGAAAAGGATCTAATTGTCATAATGCAACAGCAGCCAAAAAAGCAAATAGAATACAAGGAATCATAAGGAAAGGAAAGGAGAATAAAACCAAGGATAATATAATGCCTCTGCATCACCCCATGATACGACCACATCTTAAATATTGTGTGCAGTTTTAGGCACCATATCTTAAAATGGATATAGCAAAATTGAAAAAGGTACAGAGAAGAGTGACCAGAATGATACCTCTGGGTGGAATTATACCCCTATGAGGAAAGGCTTAAAAGGTTTGGGCTCTTCTACTTGAAAAAGTGATGGCTGAGGGAAGATATGACAGAGGTCTATAAAATAATGAGTGGAGTCGAATAGATAAACATAGATCAGTTGTTTACTCTGTTAAGAAGTAGAAAGACTAAGAGGACATGCAATGAAGCAGCAATGTAGCACATTTAAGACTAATCAGAGAAAATATTTTTTCACGCAGCATGTAATGAAACTCTAGAATTTGTTACTGGAGTATGTAGTAAAAGCTGTTAGTGTATCTAAGTTTAGAAGAGGCTTGGAAAAGTTGTTGGAGAAAAGTTGAAAAGTCCATAAACTATTATTAAAGAGGACCTGGGAAATCCACTGCTTACCCCTGAGACAAGCAGCATGGAATCTACCTTTTGGGGACCTGAAAGGTACTTGTGATCTGGACTGGCCACGGTTGGAAACAGGATTTTGGGCTGGATGGACCTTTGGTTTGACCCAATATAGCATTTCTTATATTCTTACATTCTTATATTGCTTCAGGACTAGCTGGCTGCACGCCTTGCAACTGAGTCCAGTTCTGCATGCTTTATTCACTTATACCCTAAATCTAGCTACCCATTTCTATTTATCCCTCTGCCTTTGTCATCTTGTCTGTCTAAATGTCCCATCAGCACTTGTCCCCTCTGCTGCCAATTAGAACATGGCTCTTTCCCAAGCACCAGGTTGCCATGGTGACTAGAAATTACTCTTTGGTGCCTGGGATTTCATTGCCCTGTGCCGCCACAAAACAGCTTTCACAGAAAACTTTATGGAGTCCCTTAGGGTTAATGGAGAAGGAATATAATTGTGAATGCAGCATGAACACTCTAAAAATTCTGCATACATGAGATGCTTGCTACCGCAAACAGCAGCTTGTTGTTCTCTGCGCCACACAGCCCTCTGGGAGCTTGAGCCGTGCATTGCAGGAACCCCAGCGCCGGTCTCTGGGTGTCCAGTCTCAGAACACCAGTGTGAGAGTTCTTGCAGGTACTCTTGCTCAAGATCAGTCCTGGAGTTGCCGCACTGGGCAGAGAGCGGGAGATTCCTCCTCTGCTGTAATACGCCCCTATTAGCCAACTTTTTAAAAAATATTACCTTTGTAAATTTTGAACTATCTGTAAAATAGGGGGGGGGGGGTAATTCTGGTGTTGCTCTGACCTTTGCTGGGCCTTGGTTTGAGGGGGAGGGGTGCCTACCTGAGTGTCTGGCTGATTAAGTGGAATTAAAACTGGCTACATATGGTGGTGGGGTGTGGAGGGTGGGTTAGAGAGTGGGTGGTGGCTGACTGGCTTCCTGAGGGGTGAGGGCTAGCTGGAGGTTATGTAGTCAGTTACAGGAGGAAGAGGGGGCTAGGTAGGTGACTGGCTTCTTAGGTGGTGAGGGTCAGGGGCAGAAGAACATCTTTTTGGTTGGAGGGGCCAAACAAACGAATCTCCAGCCATGCTCCCAATAGCTGTAGTTGCTGATGCTGAATTGGAGAAAATATTGGTGGGGCCATGACTCCTGTGACCCACTCCATTCCACTGCCTATGGTGAGGGTTATCTAGAAGGATGTCTAACTGGTTTCCAGGGTTGAGAGGGCTAGCTGGAGGGAGTGTAGCCATCTGGGGAGGAAGGAGATGACGGGGAAAGAGGAAGAGATTGGATGACAACAAAGTGGGGAACAGAGAGAGAGAAGGTGAGTGAGAGACTCTGAGTGCCATAGGGTGGAGGGGGAAGAAGAGAGACTGGGTAGGAAGGGGGCTGCTAGCTATGTATTTCTGCCACTAACCTGATTTACTAAGCTTTCTTTTTCCTTAGACATGGAATGAGAAAACAGCCTTAGTAAATCAGGCTCTAAAGGAGCTACAGTAGATCTCTGAGGAGATCTCTCTCCTCACCCATCATCTACAAATCGCTTCCCCGCCCCTGCTCTTTAATTTGGGAAATAACAGAGTGAAGGGAAGTCTCAGCCTCCTAAATGTTCGGGCTGGCTCCTAATGTCAAAGAAAATTTGTTGAGGCCTGTGAATATTTCATTGTATAATTCTGTCCTGTTTATGTTATATGAAAGTTCTACTGTTCTGCTTAGGGTCCATCATTTCTACTGTGCTGACATTACGAGCATCCTATTTGTTATTTGAATGTACTCCCATGCTGCCTATTAAAGTATATCATTTAAATTCTGATGACCCTGTAGCCTATTTCAGGTATTTGAATGTTATATTGTACTGTTTTAAGGTGTACATAACTGACACTTTAATATACCATTGCTATTACTAAGATTTAATTTGCTTATCTCCAAATTTAGCTCATGGTTCTTATTGTATATTATGCTGGCATGGAGTCATTTTGCTATTGTTAAGCCACTACTACCATGTAAGTTGTCTATGTCAAGTGATACCTGTTGTATGTCACCATGGGTGAATCTCTTAAGAAAGGTCATTAATAAATAACTGCATAACTATGAAGAGACTTGTTTGAAGATGAAGCAAAGGCCTACACGTACCATCCCAGAAGTAGGAAATTCCCCATTCCCCATTCCCCTTGCCAAAACACTTAGGACGAGGCTTAAAAACCGCACTGAACACTGAGGCGCAGGGAAGAAGATAGATGAAAAGATTGCAGGCACAGATCTTCACTTTAGTTTGGGTCTTGGAAAACAATTCTTCACCTGAACCCATGGGAGAACCCATGACTGGAGAGGTAGGAGCAGATGGTAGGAAAAACTAAGGAAACGCTACCTCAGTGTCAAAAGTAGCCCTGTCCCATTATAAGAGGAGCATGAGGATGGAACCTAAACAAGGGTTATGCCTTTCTAAACTAGTATCAATGTATTATTTATGTAACAGACTGTTTTTTTTAATACCGCTATATCATTTTAGTCAAAGCGGTTTACATTGTAACTTAAACTTGGTAATGTACATTAAACAGGGACATTGATAACTTGGATTTTTCTGAGGCAATAGAGGGTTAAATGACTTGCCCAAGGCCACAAGGAGTGCTAGTGTTTCCAAAGCCAGTGCTCTAACCATTACACTACTCCTCCACTCTTTTTCTAAAGAATTTCAAAGCCAAAGCAAACAAAAAGAAAAACAATTTTATTTCCCAGTAAGTCAGATAGCAGACTGCCTTGCAGAGGAAAGTAGCAATGGGAGTGTTAGCTCAATTTGCAGAAGTATGTCAAATACCTGTCTGATCACTTATACATCACTGCCCTCTAGTGTTGTTGATATGGAAGGACAGACTAGATAGGCCATGTGGTCTTTTTCTGTCATCATATTTCTATGTTTCTATGTAAACCACAGAACTAATGTTCATAATGAATAGTCTTCAAAAAAATTGAAATACTTCATAAAGATTCCCTGTTGGAAAAGCATAAATAAATGAATACTAACTCCTGATTTTGGAGTTCTGATTTATGCTCAATAGGAACAATTTGTACTGGTAACATAACACCTCTATTAGAAATTATTTATTCTGTGTCTGATATGCATAAAGCAGAAGATCACGGACAGGAAAAAGAAGACCAAACAAGGAAAGCCTTGCTTGGTGACCAGACATAGGAACTTTATATAGTATGGCATTACCCATTAAACACAACACTGTCCTCCAGCTACAGGAAAATGAGGTACCAAGAGCACAGTTACATATAGACTTTGCTGACCCTTTGCCAATCACCAGTCATGTAAATATACATTGAATTATATAAGTAACTGGTGTTAGGAGTAAGTTCTTTGACACAGGTTCTACTTTTCTTACTAGTCCATGGTTAAGCAGACATGATAGTGGACAAGAATTAAGGTTGAGGATGGATGAAAAGTGATCCAAGAAAAAGCCACCTTTAACTCCTATTTGTGAGTAGAATCTAGGTGCCTTCAATGGTAGTGCTTTATTCTAAATGTATTTATTGATTTATTCTACATTTATATATCACCCATCATAACAAATCAGTTCTCTTTTATTTACAGTGGAAAAATTGTCCACTTCACAGAAAATTTCACAATAAATGTATTGTATATGCTTCTCATTTCTTGAAACAGTGGTGGCAACAGTAAATAAATTATTCCCTTGAGATGTCTTTTCTGGTGAAGTTATGTCAGCTTACAGTCCAAATTCAGAAGCACTTTATGGGTAACTACAGCTTACATAAGCAGACTATTTGAGTCAGTTATGCGCCATTCCCAGAAGGTTAAGACCTTTCAACTAAGTAGTCTTGGGTCCCTCTCATTACTTAGATATTTACTCACACTTCTCATATGCTGACACTGTAAGGACCTCCTGAAAGGATGACAGCCTTCTGGTATTATTGCACTGGCCTATCAAGGGACTTAAGTATGCCGTGTTTAGGAGCATGGTGAGTACTGGATGCAAGGTTGAAGCTAGGCTGACAAGATATTCACTCTTCATCTCCTCTCCTGCAGTACTTACTGTACATCTTGAAGTCTACAGGTCGCTAAGAACATTCACGAGGAGTCTCCTGACTTAGTTTATGGTACTCCACATACAGGGTTCTTATAACCTATTAGCAAGAGCTTATGGCACAGGGACATCCAAGTGCTGATTTATACCTCTCACTGGCATTCCTCCGGCTCATCGTGTATGATCACCCTGGAATCTTTTCTATTTAGAGTACATCACTATATCATCCCCTATTGACTATATTCTGTAATCTCCACTCTTCTCTAATAGTCGTATTGTCCATAAAAGAACCATATTCAAAGGCCTTTAGCATATACCATATGGTATGTGTGTGGCCTTTACGACACACATACCATACGATCTTCAACCCCTCCACTGCTGTCATGGCCTCCCCCCACCCTTCTACCCTCAACTCACAACTGTCTTCCATACATCAAGGGAGCAGCAAGACTCTGGGCACTGTAGACTCATCTGCCATGCAGAAGAGACCCATCATTATATTAACCTACCATATATCACCATGCTTTAATAGAAGGAATCTTGCCTTCATTCATCCCTCTTAAGGGTGCCAATTCACCCCAAGTTCCTTGAATGGGCTACTCCAGTCCTGTTTTTGCCACTCTACATGCATAGGGTTGTAGTTCTGATCATCTAAATAAAAAAAATCAATGGGACTATCAGAACTGCCATTATATGCATGTAGCAGGGCAAAATCAGAACTGGATTAGTCCATTTGGTTGATCCAGGATGACCTGACAATTCTAATCCCACTCCTGTGGGTACCCTGCAATCTTCTTCACCATATCCATCCCTCCCAACCTCTATGATCCAGTAAAAAGAGTCCTGGCTAGTCAGTCGATGTCTCCCTCTCTCTTCCCCTGTTATAATAACTACCCAGTTAGCCAGCCAACAAAGGGGTTGGGGCCCTGCCTCCCACTCCTTGATACCTTCATCCCTGGTGGTCCATTGGCAAGACAGTGGTCCAAGTAGAAGCAAGCACATAACTACTCACTAGTATAGAAACAAACAGATTCAAAGCGAGTGTACCAAACAAACTTTATTAAGATGCACACTGGAGTACTCAACCCGAATCGACCATGTTGTGGCCTTTGTCAGGGGTTTAGACTATAACAAAACAAAGCACATAAGACAATGTTAAAAAATCAATATTAAAAATGATACTAAGAATAATATTAAAAGCAAGCAATCAAAGGCAGAGATATCATAAAAAGAGATGTTGAATAAAACTCTTAATGGTGTGACTAAAGGAACTCTTAAGAAAAAAGAACCACATAAAAACCTATAAGCTCAAAGGAGGTCCATGATGTGCATGGAGAGGTCAGATGTATTCTGAGATCTCTCCAGGGACCCTCTCCAACAGAGACTGTTGAGCCGGCCATAACCCGCTGCTAGCAGCCCCTTGACGATAATGTTTGTGAGCGGAATATACCTCCCTGCTTTTGAGCATGTGGGAACATCAGAGAACTGATGAAATTGACCCAGAGAGACTGGGAGAAGGCCGCCCCCAGGTTCAACAAAATGGCGGATGCTCTGGCTTCTCCCATATCTCCTTCCCAGGCAACACTAGTCAAAGAAGTGACTACTGCTGTGGTGGGGGGGAGCCTTGAGTGCAGAGATCGAAGAAATGAGTACTAAGGGACAGTGTGGCTGAAGCTTTTACAGCGTTCGGTAACCGTCTACAAGAAGCTGAGCAAAGAATCTCACAGCAGGAAGATGCACAGGTGGAGGTGGGAAAAGAGGCAAAGCACCTTATTGAACTGTTGACCTGCCAGGTGGAAAGGTTGGACGATCTAGAAAATAGAAGCTGTAGAAATAACTTACATTTTGCTGGTATTCCAGAGACTGTGAAGGATGCCGAACTCTGGGGCTACTTGGAAATGCTGATACCACTGGCTCTGCCCTTGGGAGGCTCCAGAGAGGATATAATTATTGAGCGAGCGCACAGAGTGGGCCAGCTGCGGTCAACAGAACCACAAGCCCACATAGTCCTAGAATGCTTTTTGTACTTTGCTCCAAAGGAGGAAATTCTACAGGCAGCCCACACAAAAGGACAGATTCAGTACGAGGGGTTTACAATCAGGGTGTCTCAAGATCATTCGCTATTACTCAGCCAGAAGAGAAGAGCGTATGCAGATGTGTGTCAAAAATTGGTGGATGCTAAAGTGAGATTTGTGGTGCTTTATATGGCGCGCCTCCGGATTTTTGTGACTGGCACTTCCAAACTCTTTGCATCGGCGGAACTGACCCGGCCCTATGCGTAAAATATTTATTTATTTAGCAGTATTTATATACCACCTTTCACCGGGTCAAAGCAGTGAAAGGCGGTATATAATGCTTGGTGCTATGCCAGGAGAGATGAAGGGGTGCAGAGTGGACAGCGGGCAGAGGATACAGAGGGAGAACACCGCGAAGGAGGACATAGGAGGCGATCGGACCACTCCCGCTACCGCTACTGGCATGTTTTGAAGGACTCACTAACTGTAGACATGAAGCTTTGATACCCTCCCTGGAGCAGGCAGACTTGAGACCCTAGGCACTGAGCCATAATAAGTACACCAAACAGAAGCCGATGGGGGCAGTTTAATGTATTTATTTATTTATTTAGCAGGTTTTCTATACCGCCTTATCTTAGATTCAAGGCGCTTTACATTGCAACTACAGTATTTTACATTGAACAGAGAGATTTAACTTGGAGGTTTCAACAGGGATTAATCCCAAACAAAGGTAAAACTGGATATCAGGATATAATAAGCAATAATGGATTAAGAAGTTGTACCTTATGGCCCCTGGACATGTATACAGCCGGCAGAGCTCGGGGTACGGGTCAGCCAGGCAGGGCCACACCAAGTCATAATTGTGCCCGGTGCCATTTCCTCTTCTGGTGCGACCCCCTGCTGGTTGCCAGTCCCTGCCCACCCACCCCCCCTCCCCCGCATTGCCCTGCTGCCACCGCCACTTTTTTGTTTTCTCAGAGGCAGCAGCAGTGAGGCAGATCCACATTTGTAGGCAGGTCGTGTCCCTCCTTCCCTTTTCCAACGTAGATTACATCAAAGGAAAGAGAAAGCAAGCCAGCCATGCAAATGCTGAGTTGCAAAGACCCGCATTTGAATGGATCGCCTGGTCCCTCCGAGAAAACTAAAAAGTGGTGGCAGCGGCAGGGCAACATGGGGAGGCAGGCGGGGGCCAGCAGCCCGACATGAGCCCCTAATCCTTTTGCGCCCTGTGCAGCTGCACTGCTCGCTAGATATGGTGCTGTGCCAGGAGGTCTGAGTATGAGGCCTCTTTGGTTTTTTTTCCTTTCTCCCTGGCTCCTGCTGCTTTAGCTGTATCTGAGTTATGATGCCGACAGTTTTATTGTGCATGCCATTGAATTGTTGGATTATAAGTTCTATATTGTGGGTGATGTGGGGGCTGGAGGAGGGAAGGGGAAGGTGGCTTAATACAACTATATTGTATGTTGTATAATGTGGGGAGAAGAAGAGGAGCAGGAGGGATGATGCAAGGGTGAGGCTCCTGGTAAGCTAACGCCATAGATGATGGAATAGTAACGTGTGTGGAAGGGGATTAAGAGTGTGAAAGGAGCGATGAGTGTGGGCAGGAACTGAGGAATGGGAAACACATGGCCTAGGCCTTGTCATGGGGGTTTCATTACACCGCAGAGGTCTTGGTCGTCTGGCTTCCCTCACCACTACTCAACATTGTTTCTAGGATGCAGAAGCATAGTGACCACGCATGTGGAAGGATCATATGGAACATAATGAAGGAACAGAAGGGTGGGAGGGGAGAGAAGGGGCAGGAGGGGAGGGGAGGGGTGCCTGTGGAATGATGTGAAAGAGTGAGGGTGGGTTAAATGAATGTAGGGCAAAATAGTGGAAGTGTGGTTTGAAGGAAAGAACATGGGGAAGGGAATGGTGGGCGAGTAAGGTTCAGATGGTGACAGTACCCCATAGAGAGGTGTGGAGGGGTGACTTGCTCCCCAGGCAGTAATAGCTGTATGGGCCCAGTGACTGTTTGGATTAAACAATAAGGGACAAATCCTATGGGAGAGAAGAGATGTGGCTCCCATGCCGAAAGCCATGTAAGACTAGAACCATACTTTGGGGGATAAATGGCAACTTGGATTTCCCCAACAGGTTGCGGACAAGAAAGATAGTGCAGAGGGGCGATAGAACCAGAACTGGGAGAGTTAAAGGATGAATGGAGGGCAAAGGGAAGGGGGGAAGGTGGGCTGAGTAATAGGGAAGGGTTAAAGCAAGACATCAGGAGAGGACCTTGACACATCAGAACGTGACCAGTGGAAAATGAGGTGGAGGAGGTGGCAGAGATGGCAGAGATGGTAGAGGGGAAGGGATAGGGGAGGGAAGGACAGGGTGGGGGCTTGGTCTGGATATAGTTTGGGGGAATGAGAGGGAATAAATTCTTCCGGAGGAAAGGGGTACAGAGGGTTCTTGGCTGGGGAGGACCCTCGGAGATATCGGCTGAGAAGTTGGGACAGTCTGGAGTTGGAAGTGTGGGATGCCCCCTGAGAGTCATTCCCTGGAATGTATGTGGGCTGGGTACCCCCATTAAATGCTTTAAGATTCTTTGAGCCTTAGCCCATCACAACTGTGACATAGCCCTTCTCCAAGAGACTCACCAAACGGCAGCTGAGCATGCAAAGCTGGCTAGAGATTGGGTGGGGCAAGTGTTTGGCACTCCGGCACAGGGGAAGAAAGGGGGAGTGGCCATTCTGGTTCACAAAAGGGTATGCTTCAAGTGTGAAGTAGAGATATCCGATCCTTCAGGCTGATATTTTATTGTGAAAGGGGATTTAGAAGGAAAACTGGTAATCTTATGCAATATTTACGGCTCCAATGTGTTTGATGCTACATTTTATGACCAGCTGATCTCTAGGATAGGGCAACTCCCCAAGGACCCGCTTGTAATTGTTAGAGATTTTAACGGCGTTCTTGACCCAGATATGGATCTTTCCAGTAGAGGGGGAGCAGAGGTAGAAAGTGCTACTACCTGGCTCCTGTGAAACCGTAAGTAACGCTTAAGACTCGTTGACCCATGGTGCCTGTTGCACCCACAAGACCGTGATTATACACACTGATCCCATGGGACTAGTGCCAGATTAGACTATTTGTTTGTTATGGAATCTTTGTTTTCACAAGTAGATGAGACCGATATTGGCCCAAATATAATTTCAGACCATTTGTTTGTCTTGGTGGACCTTATGTGGCAAGTGTTGACACCATGACAGCGAATTTGGTGGCTCCTGTTGGACCTCCATAGAGGCAAACAGTTCCATGTGTACTTGCGGGAAAGATGGCAATCATATGCTACACATAATGACTAGCATAAAGAAACAGTAGAACTTTTCTGGGAAACTGCAAAGGCAGTCCTTGGGGGGTGATATTATAGCATATGTTGCTAGGTGAAGACATCTACTTAATGCCAGGGTGGTCCGGTTGGAGAGGCAAGTGGTACTAGAAAGGAGATGGCACGCTCAGTCTCCCACAACGATGACTAAGGCTCGACTCATGGAGGTGCAAACAGCTCTTAATGAAACACTATATCAGCGGGAAAAAAAAATCCTTGTTATATTACAAATATCAATTATACCACTATGGGGACATACGGTCAAATGCTAGAAGCATTGCAGAATGGAGAGGATAAGCTTTATAGGGATGCCGTTGGAATAAGAAGCCTTTTTTGAGACTTTTATAAGACTCTTTATACAGGTAAGGAGATTTCCCCTGATCAGATATCAGCATAGGTTTTTCTTTGCCACGACTTACCACCCAGCAGGCAGCAGTGCTGGGAACACCGCTTTCAGAGAAGGAGATAGAGCAGAGCATCCAGGAAGCCCAGTGTTGTAAAGTACGGGGCCCTGATGGCTTTAATGCTGAATTTTACAAACTGCTCCAGGATTTGGTGGTTCCCCCGTTGGTGACCATGCTTCAGGCATGTAGAGCAGGGATTTGCTGCCTGGGGTGATAACCAGGCACAAATTACCAAACCGCATCATACCAGCCGATCTCCCTGATTAACTTTGATTGAAAGCTATTGGCAAAAATCTTGGCGGACTGCTTGGCACCTCTGTTACCGTGCTTGATCCAAAAATCCCAATTGGAATTTATGAGGGGGAGGTATGCGGACTGAAACTTGTGTAAGATTATAGCATCATTGGAATGGGTTCAGGGGCACCAGCTTGCATCTTTATTGATTAGCTTTGACACAGGATGGTAGCTGTCTGTGGTGTTCACAACTGATGGCAGACCTAAGCCATCTATGGTGAACATGTCCAAAGGTCCGGAGATATTAGAGACAGATTCAGGCCTATGTGAGCTCACTGGTGAACCAGCGAGTGGAATGGACCAGTATTCTTGTGGTCTTCAACCAGCTGAACTCTCTGCTCCCCAGAGGACAGGGGACTCGGCTTCTAGTGAGGAAGACGTGTGTGGTGGGAAAGCAACCTCTCTTACGTCACTGGCGAGAGACGATGCCCCTTGCCTTCTGGGAATGGAGGAAGTGCTTCCACCAGTTGATGCTTATGGAGTACAAGGATGCTAAAGGGGATAGACACTAAGAGAAGGGTGGCCTTTATGGTGCTCTGGGAATGATATATTCAGACATTGGCCCCACGGGAACGTAACAAATTCCTCACCCTCTAGGATGTTTAGGGGGACCCAACAGTGAGGGAGGACAGAGGTTAGGAAGAATTTATGTACAGGAAATGAGTGTTTGATGTGAGAATGATCAGGCCAAAGGGGGGGAGGGGGGAAGTGAAAGCACAAAGGGGGGTGATTAAAGTTAAAAAATGTTTGCTTGTTGTTCCATTGTCTGGGAGCAGTGTAAGTGTACCCACTGCTCCTGGGTATTGTATATGTTTTGAATTCAATAAACAGCATATTATTAAAAAAAAAAACTAACTATAAACTGAAATTACATAAATGGATAAGAACACATAATATCATATAGTGTATAGAGAGTATATTAAAAATTATATGTAAGATGGTCCCTCAATATGTCCATAAAAAATAAACACATAAAGATATACATAAAAATATTGTAACATCGCTATACACCATATTTATTACCCATGGAGTAATGAGAAAGCAGGAAATAAATAAACTTACATGACGGTGCATTCAAAGACCCAGTGCAACTCGGGCAAGAACATATACGTTCAGGTAACTTCGTATTGCCTAGGTGGTAAGAATATGGTAAATTAAACATCCGCATAGAACTACTGACTGTGAACGGTAAAAAAACTAAGTCTTAGGATTGAAAATGATATAAAGGTGGCTTTCTAAATTGGAAGGGGGAAGTTCATAATAGCCCCATCAATTAGACACCAAATAACTGAGCCACAGTAAATGTTGGTGAATCGTAAGCATTTCCTTATAATCAATGGACTGATGAAAGCATATCTAGGACTGGGTCACCACCAAAACTATTAAGGATAAAACTGTTATAGGGAATGAATTGACAACAGGATAAGAGCCATAGTCAAAGGTATCCACACAATAAAGACAGAACCTGTAACTAATTGAGAAAAGCTGGTGTTCCCTTCTCCTCAAACGTTCAAAGCAAGCATTTATAAAACCAAACATACAGAGTGGGTGCTTTAAACAATACCTTAGTCAAAGCAAAAAGAGGAGCTGCGACTTCTTCCAATTCAACCTCAAGATCAGTAAAGAGTACTAGTGTGCAAGATCAGCGTTTAAAAGGCGATTTGGCGCCAAAGGGAGGTTGCCATGCTGATAGATAAACAAATATTAAATATTAAACCATATTACCCCCATCCTAATGGAACTACACTGGCTTCCTATAAGCTGCAGAATTGCCTATAAGGCCCTTCTCATGACCTTTAAAGCACTCAACACTATAGCCCCTTCATCAATCTCAAACCTCCTCAATCACACTCTCAACATCAGATCCAGAAGATCAGTAGCTGCAAATACCCTGGTTACACCACCTGAGGCCACAAAATGCACCCAGAAGCTGGAATGACCTACCTCCCACCATCAGAGCAATTACGGACCTCAAGCAATTCAGAAAAGCCATAAAGCACCACCTCTTCCTTTTACACTTCTCCCAATCCCAAGGCACATCAACAACCCTCTAACGCATTCCAAGCCCTCATAGTAAAAATTGTAAAATTGTAAATACCTTACTTACTCAAGATGTTAATAATAAATACTATTTGTTGTATATAGGTTCATAACGAATATGTACAAAGTTTCGCAAAGTTATAATCCAAGTTGAATTCTCCTGTTATATGTAAACTCACAACAGCCTGTTGCTTGTAATGAGTATTCTTGTTTAATGTGAACCGCGCTGATGAAAAAGAGTGCGGTATAGAAGAACTGTAAATAAATAAAAATAAATAAATAAATAAATAAGAACATAAGAACATAAGATATGCCATACTGGGTCAGACCAAGGTCCATCAAGCCCAGTATCCTGTTTCCAACAGTGGCCAATCTAGGTCATATGTACCTGGCAGTTTCCCCAAAAGACACAGGTTCCGCAATGCTTGTACTGGGTCAAGCATTGATATCCTGGGTCCCTTCTTAATAATGGCTTATGGACCTTTCCTCCAGGAACTTGTCCAAACCTTTTTTAAACCCAGCTACACTAACAGCTTTTACTACATCCTCCGGTAACAAACTCCAGAGTTTGATTACACTTTGAGTGAAAAAATATTTTCTTTTATTAGTCTTAAACAGTTTACCCTGTAGCTTTATTGCATGTCCCCCAGTCTCTCCATATTCCGATAACGTAAACAATCAATCTACATTTACCCGTTCCACTCCGTTTATTAATTTATAGACTTCTATCATATCTCCCCTCAGCCGTCTCCCCTCCAGGCTAAAGAGCCGCTACCTTTTTAGCCTTCCCTCACAGGAGTATCCTTCCATCCCCTTTACCATTTTGGTGGCTCTTCTCTGAACCCCCTCTAATAACGCTATATCCTTTTTAAGATACGGTGACCAGAATTGCACACAATATTCAAGGTGCGGTCTCACCATGGAACGATATAGAGGCATTATAATATCTTTTGTTTTATTTTCCATTCCTTTCCTTATCATACCTAGCATTCTATTTGCTCTCTTGGCTGCCGCGCACACTGGGCCGAGGGTTTTAACGTTATCCACAATGACGCCTAAATCTTTTTCCTGGGTGGTGGTTCCTAATGTGGAACCTTGCATCGTGTAACCATAGTTTGGGTTGTTCTTCCCTAGGTGCATAACTTTGCACTTGTCCACATTAAATTTCATCTGCCATTTTGATACCCAGTCTTCCAATTTATCAAGATCCTCTTGCAATTTTCCACAATCCTCTTGGGTTTTAACAACTTTAAATAGTTTTGTGTCATCTGCAAATTTGATAACCTCACTCGTTATTCCACTTTCCAAGTCATTTATGAATATGTCAAAAAGCAGCGGACCCAGCACAGATCCCTGGGGTTCACCCCTATTCACCTTTCTCCACTGGGAAAATTGGCCATTTAGCCCAACCCTCTGCTTTTTATCTTTTAACCAGTTCCTGATCCACAGTAGTACACTGCCTCCTATCCCATGACTCTTTAGTTTTGCCAAAAGTCTCTGATGAGGGACCTTGTCAAAGGCTTTCTGAAAGTCCAGATACACTATATCAACCGACTCACCTTTGTCCACCTCTTTATTCACACTTTCAAAAAAACATAACAGATTAATAAGACAAGATCTTCCTTGTCTAAAGCCATGTTGGCTGTCTCCCATTAGGCCATTAGGCCATTAAACTATAAACTGGTCGTTTTCTATGAATGACTACTTCAATGTAATAAAGCTAAACCTCATTCAATGATTAACCAAAACTAATTATTCAGTATTTCTCTGTTGTCAGAAACTGAGCCAGAGAATCAACCAGTGGCACTTAGAATGCAGGGACTATCAAAATGTCCTTATCATGTGCCGGTATTACATCAATGGCTCTGATAGACAGGAACTAATGACATATCAAATATAATTTATTTATTTATTTATTTAGCTGTATTTATATTCCGCTTTTCACCGGGTCAAAGCGGTCAATTGGGGGATACATTTAACACGAGGGGATATGACACACATACGTTAATACTTACAGGGAACATGGGCAATGGAGGGTTAAGTGGCTTGCCCAAGACCACAAGGAGTGCCTATAGGACTAGAAATCCCAGTCCTTCCGGCCTGAGATTGCTGTCCCCAGGTGGGACTTGAATCCCCGGCCCTCCGGCCTGAAGTACCTTGTCCTAACCACTAGACCACTCCTCCCTGCGTTGTTAATTCAAATAAAGAAAAATACTCATCTTATTATTTAGTAGAATGTGCCAAAAAGTTCCTTTACACCAGAGGTACTCAAATCCAGTCCTGGAGGGCCGCAAACCAGTCAGGTTTTTGGGATATCCATAATGAATATGCATGAGAGAGATTCAAATACAATGGAGGCAGTGCATGCAAATATATCTCATGCATATTCATTACGGATATCCCAAAAACCTGACTGGTTTGCAGCCCTCCAGGACTGGATTTGAGTACCTCTGCTTTACACGCATTACTATGTTCGTTTCTGCTTTTAACTTTCGTTAGTTGCTCTCAGTCTCGTTGTAACTGTGTTGCTGAAAAAAGCATGTCCCAATGGGTTTCTCAAGGGACTCCAACAACAAATAAATATCCTGTAAAAAATGACATCAATGGTGACTGAATAATGATATTCAAAAACTTCGCCATAATACTGAAACCACATTAAAATAAGAAGGAAAAATGCAAAAACACCCGCCCAAGCTTATCGCAGCGCAGCTCCTTATCTTAAGGCACAAACTCCCGCTTGTTCTCTGGGGAAGCCAAAAAAATGCCGCGCATGCGGGCTGGAAAAGAAGGCTGCCATTTTTAAATGCCTCACTAAACCCGAATGAAGTCAAGCTGAGTTGCTATTGGTGGAACATCAAACACAGACCGCCCAATCAATACTGAAATTGAGGCCTCCCGGCTGTACCGTGTCTAAAGTATAAATCCACCACTGCTCACGGTAAAGTAATTGTTGGTCCCATGATCGCCCTTGCCCACCTTCTACTACGTGTTCAATAGCCCAACAACTAAGTTGGGCAAAAACGTGTTGATGTAACAAACAATGTTCCACTAGAGGAGCTTCTTTCCTAGTGCAGCGAAGCCTGCTTTCATGTTCTTTCATCCGGATCTTAAATGGGCGAATCGTTTTGCCGATGTACAATAAGTTGCATGGGCATTTCACAGCGTATACTACATGGGTAGACTCACAAGTAGTGGTGTGCCTCAATTTATAGGTTGTACCTTTATAATTAAACTGAGAACATTCAACGGTGATATCACATATCGTGCAATGGCCACACCTACTGTGACCAATCGAAAGAGCTGCATGACTAGCTACCATTGTATCTCGCAATTTTGTGGGGCTTAGATATTCTTTCAAATTACGACTGCGTTTCCATACGCAGCGTATCGATGTGTCTTGCATGCCGGGAACCAGCTGAAGTATCGCTCGGTGTTTCCTCAAGATCTTCTGCAAACCAGAGCTTATTGGGGAATAAGAGGTAATAAGATTAATGCTGCGATTTGTACTTGAATCTTCCAAATTCCTTTTAGGAATTAACAACAGATCACGATTGTTATGTAAAACTCGTTGATAAGCCTTTTGTACCAAGGAAGACAGCTACCCACGATCAATAAAATTCTCTCTTAGACCCACTGCCTGTTTCTTATAGGTCTTCACATCCGAACAGTTCCGCCGGTACCGCAAAAATTGGGATAGCGGCAGACTGTCCTTCAACTGAGGAGGGTGTGCACTATCGTGGTGCAAAAAAGTATTGCGATCGATCAACTTACGATATACCGAAGTACCCCATCCATTATTTTCTCTAGTGATTAACAAATCCAAATAAGCAATACTATGCTGTTGTATCTCGCTGGTAAAATTGATGTTAACATCTCTGGAATTTAACCACTGAAGAAAAGAATCAAATTGAGACTCAGTGCCCCTCCACAGCATGAAGACATCATCAATATAGCGATACCAGGCCTTGATGTTGTCCAAATAAATGGAATTAGGAAAAAAGGTCTTTTCAAAAGTTCCCATATACAGATTGGCAACTGATGGGGTGCAAGTAGCGCCCATGGCCACCCCTGAGATTTGATGGTAAAGAACCCCTTGAAATTCAAAAAAATTATTGAAAAGGGCTAAAGCTGTGAGGGCCTGCAAAAATTGTAGCTGTAACTGAGACAGGTCACCGCGAGCAATCAATGCTTGCTGTACAATTACACTGGCAGCTTCTTGCGGAATGCTCGTGTAAAGTGACTGGACATCCAGTGTTACTAAAAATACCTGATCATCAGCAGCCCAGGGAGACAATGCGTGTAGCAGAGATAGAAAATGCATTGTGTCGCGGACATAACTATCTACATGCTGAGTAATTTTATTCTTTATGATGGTTTCTACCATTTTCCCGGTATTGTGAGAGAGCTTAAAAATAGGACAGTACTGAGGCTATAACAAGTCAAAAATTAAATCGTGTGGGTTGCAGTAAGTAAAATCAAGAGAGGAAGGCTCAGCCCTGAAAAGGGATATGCACATACCTGAGTCTTTTGGAACTTTAAGCCATCCTAACTAGCTATGCACCTCAAGGGCATATTCGTCATACACGGTTAGTTCTACATCCACGGGTAGGACACCGGATATCGAAACGGCCTGAGCTAACTGGTTATCTCCATAATATGCACATAGATCAATCCACAATTTTGAGTAGCAAGGCGTCTTTTTTCGATCGCGCCTATGAGGCAGAAATTTGTGCATGGATGTGGCCACGTAGACCTGTGTACCTGTGCAATATCCATGGATAGGTTGCTGCCCACTCACGTTATATCTGTGTATGTGATAGATATGCAAGGTTAGGCCAGAGACGCTGAATTTCAGCCATGAAGAGGACAAGGAAGCAGAACTTCTCAGCTGCAGAGGTGAACTTGTTATTGGTCTCATCCTTAAGGAACATAATCGTCTGTTTGGATCTGGGGATGCCCATAACCAGCCACATGACATTGCCAGGCAGGTGAAAACAGTGCACCACCATAATAGGGAGGTCGAGGACATAAAGAAGAAGTAGCATGTGCTCCGCCAGCACACTAAGAAGAAGCAAGCAGTGAACCTGAGCAGCGGAGGGCCCTCAGTGACCTGGAGGAGAGATGCTAGCATGTATGGATGACTGCTGTATCTCTGGGTTAACTGGTCAGGATAGCTTTGCTCCGGCTGCACCAGAGGATAAATAGGCCTGATTTTCTGCTTACATCTTTCCTCATCCCCAACCACCCCTACAGCCCAACCCCTCGGGCCAACAGTAGGTGTGTGTTGAACTTCCTTCCTTGTGTTCCCTCTCTTCCCTGCAAAAACCTGCTCCCTTTCAAGGTGTCCAGTCCACAAGCTGCTCCCCTAACACTGGCTGCTGCTCACCCTTGAACCTTCCCATGTGCCTTGCAGTGTTCCTATGCCGCTTTGCCTCCCAGCGCCACCACCATGCCTGACCATACTTTACACATGAGCCAAGGGAAAGGTAAGCACCACATTAGTCAGCTGAGTGTGTTTCCACATTGCCATATTGTCCATTGCTGTAGGTCTGGGTTTGGCAGATGTCCTCCTTCTCCTCCCTGTGTCATGCATCCACAGGTCTCCCCCTTCTGTGCAGTCACAGCAGTCCTTCAATGAGGGACAATGACCCCTGTGAGGCAAGTGAGGAATTACAGTTAGTGCCTCTAACATGTGCTTTGTACCATAACAACTTCCTAATTATCAACCACACATTTGTACACTCAGTGGCATTCAGCATTAGCAATACATGCACTCCTAACACCTTGTCATTCTGATAGCATGGGCTTTCTAATTCCACCCTGTACCATGGCCTACATTCACTGCTTCTCTCCACTATTGGAGGGGGAGGAATCCCAATGTGTCAGCCCACACATCCCCCACCTCCTTATGTAGGCAGCTGAACCCCCTCCTTACCCTAACCCTTTGCTTACTGCCTCTCCCACAGATGAACTCCCAACTAGACCTTCCAATGAAACCCCAGGTCCTTCTGAAGTGCACACACAGCTGTGTCCTGCTATCCCTAAACAACCCAGCCACATCACTGCACCAGCCATGCTCCCCAGCCTTCAAGAAGACTCTACCATTGCAACAACTCAACCTCCTCAGCCACAAGGTCATCCCCAGGACCTGCTGGAGCTGGAGTTCCCCATCCCCAAGCAACCCATCAGTACCTGTTCTGATGCTGCTGAACAGCAGATGCTGCAAGACAGGGCAAAGATAGTGAGCCTCACTAAGGGCATCCTCACAAGCCTCGAGATGATAAGCCAGGAGTTATGTGGCTCAATCCAGTTGACACGTGAAATGACAGAGTGGCAGGAGAGGCACCATGAGGCAGTGCGCCACCTATCCAGGGAGACAGCTACCTTCATGGCCTCTATTTCACGCTCCCTATGTGATAGTGCAGCTGTGAGGTGGGCACCTGAGGCAGATGCTCCCTTGGGGAGTGACTGCATGACATCAGGGATCTTCAGGCTATAGCCTGATGAGGCCTCAAACCTTGGGGAGGAGGATGAGACAGCTAGCAATGCCTCAGAGGCACCACCACTGAGGCGTAGTGCTTGGGTTAGGAGGAAGGTTGGAGGGTCACAGGAGGAGATTGAGGATGGGAAGAGGGCACATGAGCAATGGTGTTGGTGATCTGTACTGCATGTTCTATGAATAAATGGATGTACTCACACTAGAAATTCTCCTGTATCAGTCTGTCTCTTGCTGCTTGCACCATAGCTGTCACATGCTAGCTGCCAATGTGGTCATCCTCTTCCAGTACCTCATTACAGCGTTCCACATCAACAGACACCTCTCCTGTGGCAGCTCGATTCTCTGCTGTATGGCAAGACTGTGGAGAATGCAGCATTATGTAAATATGTGGCAGACTTGTTTAGGGCTGTACAGCAGCTCTCCCCGACCCCTTTCAAGGCATCAGAACCTGCTTTTCAAGATCCCTAATGCCCACTCCACCACCATCCTTGTACATGCCAGTGCTCTTTGTAGTTCTCCTTCTGGGCAGTTTTTGCATTGCACACCAGTGTCATCAGCCAGATCCTCAGCGGGTAGCCCCCTATCATCTGTGGAATCACAAAGGGGAGGGACACATGCATGTAGAGCCATTGTTAGGGAATTGTGGTCTGTGCAACAGTCTTTCTAATAACTACATGACACAAGATACATGTGTGACGTCTTCTACAACTATGCTTTGCAATCCCTGCATCCTATTACAGCTTTGGAGGGGCTGTCTGGTGCTGCTGCCCTGTCAACAGTGCCATCCACCACCATGTGCTTAACCCCTCTACACAGTCATCAGTACTGGGCAAACCCAGATAACTCTGTGCTCCAACAGTGCCCAATATGTGCTCCTCCCCCCCCCCCCCCCTCAGTTGGGCTGCCAGGACATGTGCTGTCAGCACTTGCTAACACATATTCAGTGGCAAGGGTCAGATGGGGCATCTGCCTACCTATGACATGACTACCTTCCACCCACTCTGGAGCCATCCACCATCCTAGCACATGCATCGCCTCCCCATACAGGTGACTGGGCAGTCCCTCCACTATCTCCCAGTTGTGCCTGTCTCACACAGACTGGACACTTCCCCGTGTCCCCACCAGGCCTTGCCAGTAGCCCTTACAGCCCCACATCCACATACCAGCATGCAACCATAGCTTCAGTTATGCATCACTCACCTAGTAGCCAGGCATCGCCAAGGTGTCCAGTGGCAGATTCCTGGCCCAGGGCAGACTGCATTATGACAAACGCATCATGGCAGGGCCCAGTGAAACGTGTACAGAGATCTGTGATGCACATGTGGGCATCAATGACAATCTGCATGTTCACTGAGTGGTATAGATACCTGTTCAGGTATGCCCTCATCATGGTGGGGTGGGCTCAGGACCACATGGTTGCAGTCAATCACACCTGGGACCAATGGGAAGGATGCAATCTCGTGAAAGGCCTACATGGTCTATTGTCTGGCCTGTGGCTTGGCTGGGAAACACACATATTTATGAAGCCATCTGAGGAGAGCTGCTGTCACTGCCACAATGCAATGGGATGTTGTTGACTGTGTGATTGCCTGTAGCTGCCCCCACAGCATACTTGAAGCTTCCAGTGGTGAAGAAGGCAAGGGCAGTGCTCACCTTGAGAACCACAAGCATTGCATACCTTCACATAGTTGAGGGCACCAAGTCACATCTCATCATGGCACAGAGATCTGTGATGGTGGCAGCATCAAGGCGGCAAACTGGAACACCCCCCTCTGTGGTCAGCTGCAGATAAGTGATCCTTGGTTGGTACACCCGTGGTATCCGGTAGCATCTCTGCCCTGCCCAAGCCAATACCGGCTGCTGCGGCTGCTGCTGGCCTTGCCCAGCTCTGGTGTTAGAAACATAGTAACATAGAAAAATGACAACAGAAGAAGACCACATGGCCCATCTAGTCTGTCCTTCCACATCAACAACTACAACAGTCCCCTTTTTTTCCTTTAGAGATCCTCTGTGTTTGTCCCATGCTTTTTTGAATTCAGATACTGTCCTCATCTCCACCACCTCCACTGGGAGACTATTCCATGGATCCACCACTTTTTCTGTAAAGAAATATTTCCGCATATCACTCCTGAATCTATCCCCTTCACCCTCATCCCACGTCCCCTCATAGTAGAACATCCCTCTGCTCGTGTCTTGTATCTCTTGTCCAGTTTGAATGCTCCAGTAGCAGCATATACATGCATAGCCAAAACAAATTCTCATAACTGGTTAAAACCCTGGCATAGAGCTACATGCTTTTGGTCCTCATATTTGCCCAGACACCGCCGTAGAATATCAGCATTATGCATGTGTGCAGATGCCATACACAGACTCTGCCCCATTATGCTTTTGCACATACATGATTATGCTACTGTGCCTTGCAGTAATATCCAGTCATGCACACACCACTTGAGATCGGGTTAACCACATTTGCGAGTTTTACATGGATTTCGGCCGGATTTGCCTGCCTATCGGCCACCTAACATTTACAATATCAGGCCCATTGAAAATAGAATCCGGTGGAATAATTTGTACATCCAAGGGAACCCAGAGCTGGAGCAGTTTGCAGATGTAGCGGAGGTGGATCAAAGAGTATTTCAAAGTGTTTGGCGGGATTCTCAATCTGAGGAAGGGCCTGCTGAACTCATTTTGTTGGAATGGGCACATCGGACCCTGGGCTTACCTTGGAAAGGCCAGATGAGGGATATTATGATCTTTGTGCATTGTTTCCCAGTAAAGGAAAAACTCCTGAGGCTAGTCAGGGCAAAAGGCCAAATTGAATTTAAGGGACACATGATTTCCTTCTTTGGTGACTGGTCGAGTGCTCCGATGTGAGGCTTTGCGCTATCGCTAGAGGATTTCATGTTCACCAAAAATGAAGTAACCTATAAATGTGGAGCTTTTGATAAAGCAGTGAAGGCGATGAAGGAAATGGGATTGGAGTACCTGGTGCAACGCCAGGTAGAGGAGCGGAGCTCATTGCTGTAACCGAGGCCTAAGTGACAGCGGGTTTCTATGGGAGGTAAGCAGCTCAAACGTCAGTCTGATGGATCTGGAAGCAAGGCGACTTGATTCTGAGCAGTCTCTATGGAGCTCCAATGCTATTTTGATGGTTTCAGATGGAGATTTCTTTTTCTCTTTCTCTTATTGTGATTTGGACTGTAAGGAAAGAACCTTTTCCCTCTTTTTGTTGCAAGCCAGTGTGATTGTTTTATTCTGCTTTTTGGCCCGGTTTGTGGCCAGCAAGAAATGTTTTTTTCTGTGCTTATTTAGAAACTATGATTTAGAATATAATTTCAGAAGGGTGCCTAGTTATGTAAAATGGTTTGAGGGTAGGGGGAAGGAATCATGAGGGGCTGCTGACCTGTTTCCTTTTCTTCGTGTTTACTGTTTTATGTACCAACTGTGTATATTGAACTGTTGTGGGCTGTGGGTTATGCTTCTGTGAGGGGATAAGGTGGATTGTGATGGGAAATAGGTGGGGGAAGGGGGGTCGGGGGAGTATTGATCTGGGTGGGATTCAGGGTCTGGTCTATTGCTTTTGGAGTTGTGTTTTGAGATAACAGGAAGAGGGTGCAGGGAGTTTTGGGATAAGGAGTCTTAAGGAATGACCTGGAGTATGGTTCTGGGTTTGTGGTGTGTGGTTGGAATATGCCATGGTGAATGTACTAATAGGGGGGAGGGTGAGTGATAGTAGTTGGAGGGGGGAGGTGCGGGATGTATTGGTGGCTATGGCCCATGGTATGTAATCAGAGGTTGATCGTGGCCAGGGAGATGTTAGCTGTGGGGGGTTTCCCCCTGTTTTTCAGGCCTGTTGGTCTGCATAATGACTGAGGGAGGGGGTGGGGGGGGGTTAAGGGAGGGGAGGGCACAGGATATGGGAGAAGGGGGTGCACTTGGCATGTACGCTATGGGGGGAGGATTGTGTGTAGTGAGAGTGGAATGGACACGGAGGGATGGCTGAGCAAGTTATTTTAATTTGAAATGTGGCTGGGATAGGCTCACCACAAGAACATCAGCAAATAATGATGCAGTTGCGGGGGCAGGGAGCGCATATTGCAAAGTTACAAGAAACCCACTTGAGCATGACAGAGCATGGTAAAATGAAAATAGGGTGCGTGGGACAGTGCTAGGCTGCATCTGCACCTAATATGCGGAAGGCAGGAGTGAAGCATAAGGTCATATAGAGGTTTGAGGGACTTTTGGTGGGAAAAATATTGGATGTTTTCAGCATATTTTCAGTATATTTTCCTACTGGAGTTAATACCATTTTTTTCTATGCTGGGAGTGTTTGTGAGATTGGAGGAGGCCCCCTTGATAATTGCTGGGGATTTTAATGCAGTAGTTGATCCCAATATGGATAGGGCATCAGTCGGGGGGCGGATAGTGCTAAATAGTAAGAGTTTTGTAGAATTTTGCCAGGGCCTTGGTTTATTAGATATATGGTGGGACTTTAACCCTAATGATAGGGTGCCATGTATCCCAGGCTCACCCGTGTCAGAACTGTTTGGATTATATCTTGGTATCATCTTTGGTACTCCTTGGGTAGAGTCTGCTGTTACTGGGTAGCTGTCAATGACGGATCACGCCCCAGTGTTAGTAGCTTGTTGCTTAGGCGGGCAGATGGTGGGAAGGGGGATCCTAAGTTTGTGACCTTTTTGGGGGAGTGGTGGAGAGAGTTTATTGAGCATAACCAAGAGCATAGAGATAATCCACGACTTCTTTGGGAAACAGCTAAAGTGGTCATGAACGGAGTTTGATGGCATATGTAGTGAAAAAGCATAGGCGGATGAATGCTTCGCTCCTAGCGCTGGGGGCTAAACGCCAGGCAATACAGAAGTGGTTGGCTGGGTGCTTTTGGATGGATGTTAGGGAAGAGCTCTTCAGTTTCCAGATGGAATTTCGGATGCTTCTGCATGAATTCTCTGCTGATGTAGAGGCATCAGCTATTTAGGTTTGGGAATAAGACTGGAAAATGTTTGGCACAGTTGTTACATACTGCAGAAGGACCTAGGTTTGTGGCAGTTTTGAAGGATGGGATAGAGCGTTGATATACAGATAATGCTGCAATTTGGCAGCTATTTGTGAATTATTGTAAGAAACTGTATTGCTCAGGGGTTCAGCAGGTTTTTGGAAGGGATTGAATTACCGAAGCTTTCAGAGGAGGATAGCGATAAACTGGGGCACCTACAGAAAATGTAGAAATTCAAAGAGTCATTGCTGGATTGAAATTGTTTAATCTCCAGGACCAGATGACTTTCGAGTGGAGTTTTACAAAATGCTGGTACAGCATGTGACTCCGCTGTTGTGGGATTTATACGCTAAAGTTATGCAAGAAGAGTCTTTTGGCCTGAGCGCAATCAGGCAGTAATCACGGTCTTACCCAAACCAGGGAAAGATCAGGAACTGGTGGGATCGTATAGGCTGATTTTGCTGTTAAGTGTTGATATGAGGATCTTTACAAAAACACTGGTGGGTCGGTTAGGGGGTGTGTTGCCGAAACTGGTTGCTCCGGACCAAGTAGGTTTTGTTCCTGGGCACTTGGATATAGTTAATGTACATTGGGTCCTGATGAGGCGCAGAGGAGTAAAGTGGATGCCTTGGCAGTTGGATTTGATTTGGAAAAAGCTTTTGATAAGGTGACGTGGCCGTTATTTATGGAAGATGCTTAAGCAGTTTGGGTTTGATGACATCTTTTTGCTGGGGGTACAAATTTATTTATTTATTTATTTACATTCTCTTATATACCGCGCTATTCTGCATCAGTGCGGTTTACATTGAACAAACTGAAATTACATTGAACAGGGCATTATAACTTGGAGATCACTATTTTACAGGGAACAAATGTTGTATGATCAACCGCAGGCACGAATCAAGGTGAATGGAGTGTTGTCTGAACACTGGAGTTTAGGAGGGGGGACTCGGCAGGACTTTGTCTCTGGGATTGTTTGCACTCTGTATGGAGCCCTTGGCACAGTGACTGAAATCTGATTTATGGGAAAAGGGAGTTAGGGTGGGAGCCATAGAGGTACGAGCTGTATTGTTTGCGGATGATTTATTTGTGCTATTAATAAACTCCAGGGATACATTGTTGAGGATCATAGAGATTTTGGAAGTTTTTCAGGGAATTTCGGGGTTGAGGGTCAATTGGGATAGATCCTTGGCCCTTGATGTCAGTAGGCAGGTAAGGATGGGTGTAAGAGGGGGTGTGATTTTCCTCTGAAGTGGGCACCAGGTGTACTGACATACTTAGGGATAAAGATCTTGTGGAACCTGGACTTATTATATAGTTTGAATGAGGGAAGGTGGGGGGAGGGGGAGTTATGCGATGAGCACATCTGAATGCCTAGGTTAATTTTCCCTTATCATTGTGGGTAAGGGTGCAGGCAATCAAGATAGTTGTGTTTCCCCGCTGGCGATATCTGTTACAGAGGTTGTCTGTGTTAATTTCCAAGAAGGATGTATTGTGATGGGAACGGGCTATGGTGCATTTTTTGTGGCTTCAGCAATGGCTGCAGGTAGGTTTAGCTATATTAAAGCAGGATCCGTTTGATGGGATGGGTCTGTCGGACCTGCATGTTCATTACTCATAGGGGGTGGATCTTGGGGAATTCTTCATATGTGGATATCCACTTGGAAGCACAATTGGTTTGGCCTAGTTCTTTGGCATATGCGTTGCATGCTAAGAAGTTGGGATGGGCAGGAAGTTGTGCACAGAGTATGTTGGTGAAGTCTGCCCGATGGGCAGGGAAGTGGGTGCAGATGAAAATAGGAGTTTTCTCCAATGTCTTGTTTTATTTGCCTCTAACAGGCAATGTTGATTTTGTTCTTGGTTTGGCGGAGGGGCATTTGGTAGATGTGGGACTGGGGCTAAAACGGGTGGGGCAGTTGGTAGATTACAGGCGGCAAGTGGTTCATGTCCCTGAAAACTTGTTTTCTTTGAACTCTAAAGACCATTATGATTATCTGCAAGCGTGTCCTTATGTCTTAACAGAGTTGGAGGGAGACTTTGGCTAATTAGGAGACAGTAGAAGATAATTTTACGGCAGCAGGTGAATGTGGGATTGATTTCATGGATATATGGGCAATTAAGAGGAGATTTGAATGGGGGCTTTTAGGAGGGATGGTAAATAAATGGGTATGAGATTTAGGAAAAGTGTTAGATGAGGATTATTTTTGTGGTAGCGTGTCAGGTGTGCATGAGGTGGTAGAGGGTTGCAATTTAAATTTTTGTTTAGAGCATATGTGGACCCAAGGAGGACATATTTCATGAGGATATTGGATACAGATGTTTGTGGTAAATGGTGGCAGCAGAGGGGGATGTTCCTTCATGAGGTGTGGCAGTGTGCTAGGGGTGGATAAGTTTTGGAAAGGTGTTGTCTATACATTGTCATGTGATATATATGTTTACTAGATCGCTGGCAGGACTTACCTTTGGCTAGCTTGGCAGAGATTGTCTTGATGTAGAAGGCCTGCCTAATAGTCAAGCATTGCCTGTTGCTGAGTGGGTGAATAGTGAGGCCCCTCAGACATCGCAGTGGAAAGCAAAGATGCTTGTTCTACTTCAAATGGAAAGATTGCTATGTCAGCGAGCCTTTGAAGGCGTAAGAAGTTTCTGAAGGTGTGGCAGCTATTTTTTGCAGGTTTTGTCAGCTCAAAGTCAAAGTGCAGTCATTAATGAGATTAAAATGTGAGAAAGGGTGGATTGGGGGGATGGGATGAGAGGAGGGATGGGAGTTGCTGTGGAGTTACATGTGTTGGGTTCTATTTGTAATGTTTTGGAAAACAATAAACATGATTTGCCTCTAAATGAGAAGGTCCCTCTCAGTTCACTTTTGCTGAAATGTACCCCAAGGCCTCAGACTTACCAATATTAATTTTAAATCCAGATACTTTACTGTATAATGGAGCTGTGGAATTACAACTGGTAGAGAAAGAATCAGATGTGCCAAGGTAAACATAATATCATCTGCAAAGTGCACTATCTTGTAACCAGGGCCGGATTTACCTTGAGTGAGGCCCTACACCAACAAAAATTGTGGGCCCCCAGCAGGGGCGGCCCAAGGGGGGTGCGGACCTCATTTGCATAAGGGGCCTCATTTGCATAAATATTTGCATAATGTTACCATATACTAACTTTTAGTAAACGTGCCTCTTAATGAGTGTATGGATAAAGAAAGACTAAAAGATTTCTACATTACTATAATCCAGTGCCAACTGCCAGACACATTAGGAACTACTACAAACACTGCCCATAGTAAACCCGCCGTATCCTAACAGCACTACCAGGACTCACAAAGCACCATACTCTACCAATCAAAAGGCAACACTGCAAATATTAAACCAATACATTTCAGAGAACAACAATACATGACCTACTGGGGAAAGAGAACAAGTGGCAATGTCAAATAGGAATTATATAAACAGAACACCTCAGCTCAGTTACACATGCAGAACATAGACCATCACCAAACAAGTAATCACAATTTAGAAATAGGAAGACAATAATTAAACTGGGAATCCCAAAAGCCAAACTTGGAATGTACAACACTGTAGAAATAAAACAATACATTAATTTGCTCTTGTACTAAACAAAGCACAGATGTTAATGATGCACATTTACCAGAGCTGACATATTCCAATTAATAAATTCAAAATAAAGAGATATTTTTCTACCTTTTGTGCATTTTTTTCAGCTGCAATTGCTCCAGCCACTTTCTTCTGGTTTCTTCGTGTCTTCTGCTAACTCTCCATCGTCTGCTGTCCATTTGTCCTTTCTTCTCTCTTCTAGATTTTTTTCCATTCTCTCTCTACATCTGCTTTAACATACTAATCTTTCTCCTTTTGCTCTTTCCTCATTCCTATTTCATCCACTCAAATATTACCCCTCCATCCTCAATCCCCACTTACTCTCCCAATACCCGGCCAATTGTAGATTTTTTATCCCTCCCACACAAAATATTTTTCCCTTCTCCATTTTACTCTTCCAGCCCCATCCCATTCTAATCCTCCCCCAACATCAGCTCCCTTCTAGTTCCAGCCTCACCCAGCATCCATTCCCTTCTAGTCCCTGCATCAGCCCATTTCCAGCCCTAGCCATCCATCAGCCCATTTCCAGTCCTAGCCCCCCCATCACCCCACTTACAGTCCTTAACCCATCACCCCATTTTCAGTCCTTAACCCCCATCACCCCATTTTCAGTTTAAGCCCCCCCTATAACCCATTACCAGTCCTAACCCCCCATCAGCCCACTTCCAGTCCTAACCCCATCAACCCATTTCCAGTCAGCCCCCCATAGCCCATTGCCAGTCCTACCCCCCCCCCCATCAGCCCACAGCCCATTACCAGTCCTAACCCCATCATCCCACCTCCAGTTTTAACCCCCCAGCCCATTTCCAGTCCTAGCCCCCTATAGCCCATTACCAGACAACCCCCATCAGCCCACAGCCCATTACCAGTCTTAACCCCCCCAAAGCCCATTACAAGTTCTAATCCCCCCCAACAGCCCATTACCAGTCCTAACCCCATCAGCCCACCTCCAGTCTTAACCCCCCAGCCCATTTACAGTCCTAGCCCCCCCCCCCATAGCCCATTACCAGACAGCCCCCATCAGCCCACAGCCCATTACCAGTCTTAACCCCCCCCCAAAGCCCATTGCCAGTTCTAAGCCCCCCCCCAACAGCCCACAGTCCATTACCAGTCCTAACCCCATCAGCCCACCTCTAGCCTTAACCCCCCCCAGCCCAGCCCATTTCCAGCCCCAGCCCCCAATAGCCCATTACCAGCCCTACCCCCCCAGTCCATTTCCAGTCCCAGCCCCCCCAATAGCCCATTACCAGTCCTACCCCCCCATAGTCCATTACCAGTCCTACCCCCCCCCATAGCCCATTACCAGTCCTACCCCCCCCCAATAGCCCATTACCAGTCCTACCCCCCCCCACATAGCCCATTACCAGTCCTACCCCCCCCAGCCCATTACCACTCCTAACCAACCACCACATAGCCCATTAACATTCCTACCCCCCCCCCCCATAGCCATTAGCCCATTACCAGTCCTACCCCCCCCCATAGCCCATTACCAGTCCTACCCCCCCCGGCCTAAAGTAAAATTTAATTTAAAACAAAACCTGGTGGCTGCCGCCGCGGGGCCCCCTCTGCTGCCGCGGGGGCCCCGTCTACAAGCTGGTCGGGTCCGGTCGGGTCTCTCTCCCTCGCTGCAGGCTGCAGGCTGCGAGAGACGCATCTTCGCGTCTCTCGCAGCCTGCAGCGAGGGAGGGAGGGAGAGAGACCCGGCCCGACCCGACCCGACCCGACCCGCGTGGAGACCGGGCCCCCGCGGCCGCCGGGGGGGCCCCGCGGCGGCAGCCACCCGGTTTTTTTTTTAAATTAAATTTTACTTTAGGCCGGGGGGGATAGGACAGCTCCCCCCCACCCCGGCCTAAAGTAAAATTTAATTAAAAAAAAAACCTGGTGGCTGCCGCCGCGGGGCCCCCTCTGCTGCCGCGGGGGCCCCGTCTACAAGCTGGTCGGGTCGGGTCCGGTCCGGTCCGGTCGGGTCGGGTCGGGTCTCTCTCCCTCCCTCGCTGCAGGCTGCGAGAGACGCGAAGGGAGAGCGTCTCCTCGCGTCTGTGTTAAGCCCGCAGGGGCTGATGGGAAATCCCATCAGCCCCTGCGGGCTTAACACAGACGCGAGGAGACGCTCTATCTTCGCGTCTCTCGCAGCCGGGAGGGAGGGAGACGAGCCCCGACCCGACCAGACCATACCATCTTGTAGACGGGGCCCCCGCGGCAGCAGAGGGGCCCCGCGGCGGCAGCCACCAGGTTTTTTTTTTAATCGAATTGAAAAAAAAAAAACCTGGTTCTATTTTTTGTGGGCCCCTGCCGGTTGTGGGCCCTACGCCATGGCGTACATGGCGTATACGTAAATCCAGCCCTGCTTGTAACTAATCCCTTTGGGGCAATTTCTCCAAATGGATTAGTTTTGCACATACCATGATAGTCATGAACCTCACTTCTAAGCCAGGTTATGTGGAGTATGATCTCAGTCTCTCAAATTTACTGCTAATGTGCAGTATAGTACTTGCATCGTGCCAAAGAGCCTCCTGCTGGAGTTCGTAAGATGTAATATTTATGGGTAACACAGGTACACTACCAAAAAACTGCCTCCAGTTTTGCAACTGATTCCTATAGATTTTGGGGTGCTGAATCCAGGAAAAATAGCCAAAATGTTCCATCACGTCACGTTTTCTTGCAAAATTAGATTTCTTACCCATATAAGGAATGTTCACATAATTTCTTTTTAGCCGACTGCAGTTTATTTTCTTGGCCCAAAATAGAGGTTGTAATGGTTAACTAACTAGAAACACTCCCTCATGATATTTTAGAGTGTTTTGTATTCATTTTATACATTAACAGGACAATTGGGAGGCAGGGGGCTAAATCCAGTACTCGCGCTGGCGCATGTTCTTTCCTGTTCGCCTCGCCTCGTTCGCTCGCTCAAACACGGTGGTTGCGACATGAACGTTCCTGTCAAATTTCAGTTTCTTGCAAGTTCATTATTACCTTTTGTTTGCTCAGTCGTAATCCAGCTTTATTCCAAAGTGGTTCACTACAGTTGTAGTTTGTAGTGCTGTGTATTTGTGATGGCTCACAGAGCCAGAGGTTGCGTCAACTCTCCGGACAGTTTTTGTTTTATTTGTGGGGAATATACCGTGAAAAAGCGGCAGAGGAACATTTCTGCACTTATTAAAAAAGTATATTTCGCCTATTTCGGTTTGAAGTTAGGCGATCAAGACAAACCGTGGGCTCCTCACAAAGTGTGCAAGACATGTGAGGAAGATCTACGCTTATGGATGAAAGGTAAAAAACAAGCATTTTGTTTCGGAATACCTATGATGTGGCGTGAACAAAGAGACCACAGCAGTGACTGCTATTTTTGCTCTTGCATTGTGAAGGGATACAACTTAAAAAATAAGAACGTAATAAGTTACCCCAACCTTCCCTCAGCAATTAGGCCTATGCCTCATAGCAACGAAGTACCTGTGCCCTGAACCACCAAAATCTTTGGATCATATTTGTGTGGACGGTTCTGATCATGATGAGACTCATCAGATGGCTTTTCCCGATGAGTCCAGTACTTCCGAGTTTGAAACTGAACCAGATCCGAAACCTGAACTTTTCTCTCAAGCTGAATTGAATAATTTAGTCCGGGATTTAGGACTCCCAAAAGATGCTGCCCAACTGCTAGGTTCTCGGCTTAAACAGAAAAATCTATTGTCACCAGGAACAACTTTTTATTGGTACCGCCAACCGCGAGACACAATTTTTGAAGTATTTCAGCAAAGAGGAAGATTTGGTATTTTGCAACGATATATACGGAGTGATGGAAAAGTTTAAACTCAAGTATGATCCTGCTGAATGGCGGCTGTTCATTGATTCGTCAAAAGACAGCATAAAAGGTGTTCTTCTTCATAATGGCAACACATTCGCTTCAGTTCCTATTGCTCACTTTGTTATTCTCCAAGAAAAATACGAGAATTTGGCCCTGATTCTTCAGAAGATTCGTTATGATGAGCATAAGTGGATGATTTGTGGAGACTTTAAAATTCTATCCATGCTATTAGGGCAGCAATCCGGTTTCACCAAATATCCCTGCTTCCTTTGCTTGTGGGATAGCCGGGCCCGCGACCTACACTGGGGGAAAAAAGACTGGCCAATTCGGGAGTATTTGAGACCCGGTGAGAAAAATGTTCTTCATGAGAGCTTGGTACCTCGTGATAAAATTCTATTACCACCTCTCCACATTAAGTTGGGTCTCATTAAGCAATTCATCAAGTCCCTTCCAAAAGATGGTGAGTGCTTTCGGTACCTTTGCTCAAAGTTCCCCGACTTTCTGAAGCAAAGCTAAAGGAAGGAGTGTTTGTTGGCCCTGATATAAGGAAACTCATTTCAGATGGAGCATTCGCTGAAACGATGTCTGAGAAGGAAAAAGAAGCCTGGGATTCCTTCAAGGATGTTGTTCTCAAATTCTTGGGGAACAGGCGGGATGAGAACTATAAGGATATTGTTGCCAGGATGCTCAATGCCTTCAAAGAACAAGGCTGTAACATGAGCCTGAAAGTCCATTTCTTGCACTCCCATGTGAACTACTTTCCCGAAAACCTGGGGGCGTACAGTGAAGAACAAGATGAAAGGTTTCACCAGGACATCAAGGACGCAGAGAGAAAGTACCAAGGAAGATGGACCACCACTATGATGGCTGATTTCTGCTGGTTGCTGCTGCGGGAAACCCCAGATGAAAAATACGCCAAGCAGCGCACCAAGAGAAGCATTCGGGGAAGAAGAAACGGGCCCACCAGGAGATTGATTGACCCAAGAATGACTTTAAAATCTAAACTGTGTTGACAAATATCGTGTTTTTACTAAACTTTGAAATAAAAATTTGCTAGTTATTACCACAGTGTCGGATCTCATTTATTAGAATTTTATTTTCACACCATCGGGTGTTTGTCTTCATGTATTGCAATGGTGCGGTTTGCGTTTTCTATTCTTACATACATACCTGTACAACATTTTTTGCACATTGCTTTGCTTTGCTTTGTGTCTAACCTCGCTCTTATATGCTCAATGTTTGTGCACATGTATGTGGCTGTTTTAAGTGCAGACAATTTTGCTACCATCACAGTGTGTTTTGTTGACATTACTCTATTCTTATGTGCTGCCTTGTTACAATTTTCTTTATTCTTATTTGAATAACTACTAAACAATTAGTATAAAGAATTCATCCAAGAAACTTTTATCTCGATCGCACTCAATCTGAAACATTCACCTCAAACTGCTAACCCAATGTAGCAAAAAATCTGTACGTGATGGAGCAAATTGGTTACCAGATTTGGATTCAGCGCACCAAAAAACGTAAAAATCAATCGAAACATTAGAGGCAGTTTAAAAAAAAAATTTTTTAGTGTACCTGTGTAATTTATCACAGTGCGCTTGGAAATTCTTCTTAATCAAACCTGTGGCACCCAATACAGTGGGAAATAACTGTATTTTTCTGCCACATTTTCTTGGTCTCTGACTACATTTCTTGGTACTTGAAGATCTTCTCCCTCTCAGTGCAATTCACAGAATAGTTGCTTGGGACTGACACCTCTATAATCAATGCTATTCTGGTGTTCTTCTCCTTTACCACTATGTCTGGCTTCCTTGCATCCAGCTTTTTATCGGTTAGAATGGGAATATACCAGGTGATCATATCTTCTTCATTATCTGTAATTCTGTTAGGGTGATGATCCCAGTGCTTTTAAGGCACAGTGATGTTATAGAGTTTATAGAGTTTCCAGTGGATGAGGCATGCTACTTTATTGTGCCTTTCTGTATAGTAATTTTCTGCCATCAGAATTTCACAACCAGCCATGAGGTGTCACTATTTCCAGCTTTCTTACAGAATCTACGTATGTCTGATTTTCCAGTTTTTTCAACGTTTGCTGTACACCATCTCATCCCTAATCTGCTGTCCTTGGCTGCAACTCTCAATATATCATCCTTTGGTTCCAGTTCACCTCTCCTTAACATTCATGTGTGTTCTTTATCAACAGAAGGTTCCTGGAGTAATACTCTGTATTTTCCACTGTATTTGTGTATTTGCCAGTTGTATTTCCTCTTTACTGGTCTAATTCTTTGAAGAGTTGTTTCTCTTGTTTTGCAAATTCTATTGTTTCATTCCCTGTGTGCGTTTGTGGATTCTCACTCATTCCTTCTAGTCGTTGGAACACTTGTCCAAGTTTGATGATGGAGTTTCTTGATGTTTACTTTCATATTTCAGCAATTTTTGTGTATTTGGATCTGATGATGCTGTTAGGTAGGCCTTGGGGCCTATGGCTAGTACCTCTGTATGTATAATCAATTTCTATGAGGCCTAGCCCTCCTTCAGCTCTAGGGATGTACAGTCTCAGCATACACTGATTCTTATAAACCATCTCGTAGGCATGGAAGAATTTTCTTATTTGTATATCCAGTTTTTCAGGATTTTTAAGAGGCCAGTCTACAGTGTCAAAGCAGTATGAGAGTACAACTTCCACTGCAGTACCCCTAATAACCTTTTGCATGGGCGATATATTTGGCCAACAGCCAACTGTTCCACCATTAGGGCAAATAATAATGGTGACAATTGCCTTTTACCAAATAAAAAGCATCTGAATAACCGCCATCCAACCTTATTCTAGCTCAGGATTTCTGATAGCTCAAATCCAAATGACAAATTTTCCCTTTATACTCACCTTGTGTGGGACTCTAAACAGAAATTGTCAATGAACGCAATGAAATGCTTTTTCCTCATCTATAGCAAGTGGCATAGATGGTTGGCTCTCCTGCTTAGCTACCCAAATCAAGTTCAATAGTCTTTGAATGCTGTGCTGTCTGTTGTATATCTATCTGGTATAAACCTGGCCTGATCTTCATACAGTGGTGTACTAAAGAGTGGGGTGGTGGGTGTGGCCAATGTTCCTTCTAATTTTCTGTAGGCTGTGTGCGCATAAAATATCAGCTGTGCAGCTTTTGAAGGAAGGTTAAATTTTTGTGCACCACATAACGACACTCGGAGTTATGTACTTTAAAATTTGACTACACGTCAGAATACAGTATGTACACCACATTGATTTTAATCAAATTAAATGAAAATAGACGATTACTAAATGAAGCTGAAAATTTCTAGTAATTACAATCACAACGTTTAAATTTTAAGACGTCTGTGTTGTTTTCTATCAGAATCAGAATCATTATTTTTGTGCGCTCTGTTGTAAAGTATGTGCGCTCGCTCGGCAAGGTGTGTGCGAGCACACACGTGCACAGCTTAGAGGGAACAGTGGGTGTGGCCCGCCCTGGGTGCAGGCCAGGAGAGGGATGCGTCTAAACTAACACAGTGGGTGGCTTGCCACACTGCCTCCGCTCGAGGTCCTGCAGCTCTTCCCTCTAGGCCAAAGTTTCACACATACTTTACTTCATAAAACAGGCATGAAATCCGTGCATAAAACATGTTAATCTAGGTGTGCCGTATAAAATTACCCTCAGAATGGGGAAACCCTGTAGTATAACTGACCGTTGATGTATGCATGGTCAAAAGATGAAAGACTGGACTCTCTCTATTAAATGGGATTAAATTCAATACTAGCTCAAGTAGTCTACTGGAGAAAAATAATGGGCTGAGAGTAAATGTTGCATAAATGTTCTTGGGAGAAAAATCGTATTTATATTATGACTCTTGCTTGTTATAAGATGCACACAATGATGACTTTATTTTCACAAAATGTCTAGAATTGTAGAGGCTGTCATATCTATATTACTTGTAAAAGCTGTGTTACAAATTTGCCAGTATAAATTTTATAACAAAAACCTCAAGATTCAGTGGTTGATTCTTATGCTATGTTATCCTGAAAAATTCTCATTATCCAGGGTTATTCTATCAGAAATCTTTGATTCCCTATAATTTCAATTATCAAAAAAAAAGGCATTCTACTATATGCATATCGTGACCCATGGGTTACACCAAACGACCTTAGGGAATAAGGGAGGGCCCAGAACATTGCAGTTGAAATGAGCCTTTTTGTTTTTATTGTATGATTATAGCAGTAAATAAAGAACAATGCTGAGATATAAGCTTCCAAAGACAGAATGATAGTCCAATAAAAACGTTTGCATGTTTAACCTTTATTTCTGTGCACTCAAGTGAACTAATACAATAAACAAGCTATTTTATCCAGAGACTGAAAGAAAATCCTCTTGGATGATTGGGTTCATGTATTCATTGCCTGGACATTCGGGCACCATTGCTTGTAAGTCTGAATGACTTGTTTCCATTGCATTCATCTTTAATAAACGCTCCCGATAAGGGGAACAGCAATATATGATGTAATTAAGCTTATTCACCACTAGATGGCCTTCTGCTAACACTTTAACAGCCTAGGCATAAAAGTTAAATAAGAAAGCAGCAAAAACATAAGTTGATACCTTTTCACTGGACTAATTTAATATAGCTTTGGGGAGCTAACAGCTTCTCAGGTCAGAATAGAGTGAACAAAACAATTACATTATCAGAAAATATAAGTGAATCATAAAAAGTATTCTTTGAGTACTGCAGAACATTGGCCAACTTAATAAGGTCCAAGAAGGGTCACAGCACACAGACTCCCAATAAAAAAGTCCAAAAGAAAATTAACTTTTACTAACACAAAAATAGTAATAACAAAATAGTACAATAAGCAGACAAAAGTAGCTCAGAGCTTCAGCAGACAACACATCTTATCAGATACAGTTTCTTGTATGACTTAAACACACGAGTGGAAAACTGGATTTCCGCTGGTTCCTAGCAGTCTCTTGTTCCTCCGAGCACCCTGAATGCTGAAATCCTCTTCTGCGCTCTTATTAGTATCGATATACCTGACTGATGAATCCAGTCTCCCAGAAAAGCATCTTTCCCTCATGAATTAGAGGAAGCAGCCCTAAATTTAGAGCAGCGCTTGTTGCAGATCCCCTCCAAGGACCCAGTTCAACGTGTTTGTTTAGTTTAGTTTAGTTTATGGACAGACTAGATTTATTTATTTATTTAGACAGATTTGTATTCCACCTTTTCCTTCAATCAAGGTGGTAACGTCACATAACAATGGAGGGTTACATTTAACATTAGGGTAGGTGTATACGTTTAGACAGTACAGTTACTTGACAGTATTTAGACAGTACAGTTGTAGTAACATTTAACATAAAGCTGTTGTAGATAAAGAACCTTTTGCACAATTACAGCAAAGAGGTTTACAGAAAACTGCTAGAAAGCAGAAAAAACAGGGAAAGGTGACCTTATGAACACAGGGACCCCTATGCCCTGTGTGAACACCGACCTGGTGGGTCTGGAGAACTCACGGCATGTCTCAAGAAACTGGATAAGGCATTGCAAGTCAGTGGGACGAAGTAACACAAGGCAAGTCGTCTGGCAGACTCGCAACGAATCACGGGAGCTGATTAGCTGAAGGGAGGACGAGCTGACTGCGAGTGAAGTCGGCTAGAATAAGAATCTTTATATGAATCAGCAAAACGGTTTTGTAACAAATGCAAAACGGGGCGTGAAGCTAGCGGAGAGCAGCAAGAAGCGGGGACACGTGTGATCACATTTATTGGCTCCAAGGCGGAGGAGTTTGCACTAGCTCCTATTAGGGTTGCTAACTTTTTCACCGAGAAAAACCCGACACCTGTGGCTCGCCATGCTCCACCCATTCTCCGCCCCTAGTCCCACCCCTGCCCCGCCCCAGCCCCACCCACAAAAATTACCGAGGATTCAGTCACACCCCCCCCCCACTCAGTGCTGGTTCACTCACCCCCCCTCCCCTCAGTGCTGGTTCACTCACTCACCCCCCCCCTCCCCTGCTGGTTCACTCACACCACCCCTCCCCTCCCCTCCCTGCTGGTTCACTCACCCACCCCCCTGTCACTCACTCACCCCCTCCCCTGCTGGTTCACTCACACCACCACCCCCCCCCCTCCACTGCTGGTTCACTCACCCACCCCCGTCACTTACCCCTCCTGCTGGGTCACTCACTCACCACCCCTCCTCCCCTGCTGGTTCAGTCACACCAACCCCCCCCCCCTCCACTGCTGGTTCACTCACACCACACACCCCCCTTGCTGGTTCACTCACACCATCACCCCCTCCCCTGCTGGTTCACTCACACCACCACCACCACCCCCTTGCTGGTTCACCCACACCCCCACCACCCCCCCCTTGCTGTTTCACTCCCACCCCCCCCCCTTGCTGGTTCACTAACAAACCCCCCCCCCTTGCTGGTTCACTCACACCATCACCACCCCCCCCCCCCCCACCCCTGCCCAAGCCGCTGCTTCTGCTTTGTACAGAGCAGCGGCTGCACTACACTTACTTTGAAAACTAAAGACAAACTGTGTAAGGAGCCCTCCGGTCATCGCAGAGCCCGAGGAAGTGATGTCATGGGGGCGGGCTCCTCACAGGTTGTCTTTCCTTTTCAAATTAACTTTATTGCAGCTAAAGTTAATTTGAAAAGGAAAGACAACCTGTGAGGAGCCCGCCCCCATAACATCACTTCCTCGGGCTCTGCGATGACCGGACGGCTCCTCACACAGTTTATCTTTAGTTTTCAATGTAAGTGTATTGCAGCCACTGCTCTGTACAAAGCAGAAGCAGCGACTGCACTGCTATGGGGAATCGCGTTCGCATTCGCGCCGTGGACTTCGGCACAAAAGCCGGTTTTTTGCTCTGGCCGCTCCCGATCTTGCGGCCAGAGCAAAAAAACGGCTTTTCAATGGCCGGTTTTACATCTGTGCCGGCAGCCGGTCTGGCCATGAAAAAACCGGCCAGGCCAGTTGGCAACCCTAGCTCCTATAGAGGGAGGAGAATGTCACACCCCGGTAGAACGAACAATAGCCCAAGGCCCCAAGCAGCTAAAACAGCAGCGCAATAAAAAAAGAGGCTTAACAGAGTGCATTTACCTCAGGCTATAAAAAGAGAACTTATACAAACAACTAACACTTGAGAATCAAATATAAACGGGGTCAAAGTGCACTCTAGGGATAGTAATGCAGCCCTGAAGGGTAATGGAGATACTCTTAACCTAAGAGGGGAGAGTGTCTGGATATCTAAAGAGCCTCTGATTCTGACCATTAAGTAGCAAGCCTTGATTAGAGAGCCAGTCAATTGCTGAGGTCAGACACAGAATCCGTGTAAGTTATGATTTATATGCCATCTGCATAAGATAGATAGCTAAGACCGAAGCTTTGTATTAAGGTGGGGGGGGGCAATAAAGTTTAAAAGGATGGGTCAGGGCCAACGCTATCACTAGATGAACCGGCCCTCCAGGGGCGTCTGTTGGCACCGCTGCCGTGCCACTCTGGGTTCTGTACTGACAGCAATAATCCCAAAACTGCAACACAGCACTTACTAACCACCTCATGCACTGCCTTGAAGTTTCCTCTTCTTCACGATGTGCCGTTTCTGTCTCCCTCCAGCACCATTTCAAACCAGAAGTGGCTTTAGAGAGGAGCACAGAAAGCACATTGCGAAAAGGAGGAAACCGTGATGCAGCACCCGAGTGTGTTAGTAAGCGCAGTGGCATCCTGGCCCCCTCGCCATCTGGGATGGGTGCCCCCCATGCAGCGTGACGCTATGTGCCATGAGTCACACCCTTTCCTCGGCCAGACTTGCCATGCTGTCTACGTGGGCCCTGCGAGACTTCAGCCAGGAGAGAAGAGCTGCTGGGAGTTCACAATTGTATTTCTGTCTAGCCCAGAGAGCAACCAGGCCTACGTAGACAGCGCAGAAAGCCAGCTTTAGGATATGTTTGCCGCACTGCCTCTTTGGGCCTGGTGGGATCCCTCCCTCTCCCAGCTGGCACCCTGGGTGGGCCATATCCACTGTCCCACACTCAGTACACTACTGAGTAAGTGATGTGTCTTGGTTTGGGAGCTGTTGCCACTGCTCCCAGCTCTGGAGAGAGGTGACAGTAGTGGCAATAGGGGCAGGGGGTCCACAGCAGGGCAGTAGGACTGTGGGCTTGCCTAGGGCACCTCCAGTCTGTGTGCCAGCCCTGGGATGAGGTAAGGACAGAATCCTGGAGAATGTCACTGGAAAGCTGTAAAATGGGAAAGGACTGAGAACCCTAGGAAACAGACAAGGAGTGACCATCCAAATAAGATGAAACTCATTCATGGGCAAGCATGGTAGGGGGGACACCAGTGTTCAAGGGTACCAAAATTGCAGCCAGCAGTTTGCTGTGGGCCAGAGGGAGCAGCCTTTTCTGTGGGCTGAAGGGATCATGGCCAGCAGGGGACAGGCTGTCCCCGTGGGCTGAAGAGCAGAAGACGCATGCTGCAGGAAAGGGCACCTAGGACATTTCCAATCACCGAAAAAGCCATTGGAGGATTCGCATTGGATTTTTATGACTTTTTTGCCATCATGGTCTCTGACTGGTGGAGCCTGGGATCCAGGGCTAATGCTACTATTAGCTAGATAGGCGATCATCTGGGGCGCCAACCTATGGAGGGCAGCTGTGGCAGAAAGTGCCCCAAGATGGCCTCTGATCTCCTGCCCCCACCCCTGCCCTGCCTTTACCGCCGCTGCTACATCTCTATAAGAGAATGTAAATAAAAAAAAAATAAAAATCTCTCCGAGACTGGCGATGTCAGCATTGATAGTAAGAAAAGAATAGAAGCGCAGTGTGGAGGGAAGCTTCTGAACCCCTGCATCCTGCACACTCTGAAAGTGCATCCGGTCCTGCCCCCTCTGATGCAGACTTCCTATTTGCATCAGAGCGGGACCAGCTGCATTTGCAACCCGCAGAGTCAGAAGCTTCCCTCCACGCTGCACTTCTCTTCTGATCTTATTGCCAATGCCAATCCTGAAGAGATGTAGCAGGGGTGGCAGTGGTAAACGTATGAGTGGAAAGAATAGGAGCTGCCTAGGCGCCGAATTACCTTGCAGCGGCCCCGCTGGGATCTCTGTCAGCCTTCCTGCCTTTTCTGCTTCTGCACAATGGGAAATAAATGGGAAAACTGCTTTGCAGCGCAAATTCAACCATGAACATGAAAAGTATGGCAGCCTGGAAAAATGAGCTCCACAGGCCACATTCAACCTATGGACTGCGGTTTAGAGACCACAGACTTAAATTTTCTCATTGCCTATCTGAGTAAATTTATCAACATTTTTAACATACTTTATGTGTGAATTCTTTGCAAGTTGCAATACTTTTATTTCACCAAAATTAATGTTAAAAGATATTACAGTGCATGAAATTTTCAGCGCTTGTAGGTCTATTCTTCAGCTGAGATTCAGACAATTGTAGTAACATGACAAAACATATGTTTTCCTAAATTAAGTGCTTTTTCTAATCTGGATGTATATTGTAAATGGGCATGCAGACATCCGAATCACAGAGACGCCTCCAGAGTCATTCTAGAAGCCGATATGTAAGACTTCTTTGCAGCTTCTGACTCTCATTTCATGCGCAGCTACAACAGCAGTCAGATACCCCGAGGGCTTTGATCCAACCACATCATAAATGCTGGCTTTAATCTGAAAATCATCCCCAGTAACCTGTTGAGTGCCTTCCGACCTCGGGGTCTCATTGTCTAGTACTATAATTGCAATTTGTTTTGTTGTGACTATCCATTGGGTTTTTGTGGCAAGATATGGAAGTAGATTGCTGGGCCTTTCTTCTGCACTGGCAATTCTAGTGTTGTTGTCGTTGTCACAGGAATGTGATCCTCCACCACCAACACCGTCCCATTCTGCTGCTGCCCAGATGGGTGGTTTGTCTTAATTTGGCACAACAGCTGCCTATCTTGGGAGACCCTGCCAGTAGTTACACTACTGATAGCTTAGCTCTCAGCATCACTGATGCACACAAGCTCTCACACCACGACAAGCTGTAAACCAAGAGGTGGTAAGGTGCACTGCACAATTCAGAGCATAACTTGCCAAAACAACAGTTTTTATTTATGGGAGCAACATGGCCTCTTAGGCAATTATGTACACATATTATAAGGACACAGTCCAACCAAAAAGCAAAACACATGCTCGCAAAAGGAAACACCAACCTGTCTAGAGCAAGTTGTAAAACAAAATATATTTATTGTTGTCACAGGGAGAATCTATAACCACCAACCCAACACAGCCATATTTCAGCACTGCCTTGGTCAGGGGTTTTGCCTATACAGAAAATAAATAAATAAATAAATAAATAACAATATAAAATCAATATACTTCAACTAAACAATCAAAACTAAATAATTAAAATGATAATAAGACAATATTCAACATAAAACATGCATGGAATGCCATCCTATAATGTAGTGCCCAACCACCATAATGGAGGGCACAGTTGTTATTATCTAATGATAGAAAGTTGGTGTCATTAAACAATATATTTTGTAGATGAATAGGAAGAAAGATAAAATGCAGGGAAATCCATTAAAATGAAGCACTAAACAAAATCAAAATCAGTGAAGACTATACAGTTGTGTAATTTAACAGGGCTGGACGTCCGATCTGGACATGCAGCCCCGCTAAATGCCTAGCCCAGCATTTGGAAACAGAGCTCCCCACACGTAGATCTGAGCTGTGCAGTGAGCTCTGTTTGTGGGTGGGAGGGGGCTGGCTGCAGGCAGAGTGAGGACAGGCTGTGGGCGGCACCATGACCCGAGATGTACAGGATCGATTCCGAGGTCGGCCCCGAACGTCTGGGGTCGGCCATTTCTACGGGAACTTATTTCACTTCAGAGGTGGAATAAGTCCCTCTAGTCACAGCCTGATTGAGGAGCCTGGCAATGGACCAGAGGTGAGGAGATGCAGGGTGTTCCCCGTAGCCCATCCTTGGCCACGACAGTGTCAATCAGGGGTTGAACTGGACGGAAAAGCAGAATGCTGGGTCTGCCGGGGATCATAGCTCCTGCATGGAGTTGCAGTGCCATGGCAACTTCAGGTCATGGCCTGCACGTCCCAGTTGGTAGATTGGCTTCTGATCCTCTGGGCACGTCTAGCCCCCATGGGATCAGGATTGGGTGCAACCGGAGCACATCCCAATTTTGACTGGCCAGACAGGCGGGGGATATACAGAACAGAATTGGCCTCCAGGGGAATAAATAACCCAGATGAAACAAAAGACAAAGAGATAGAAAAGAGGAAGGAAAAACATGTGGCTTGTTGGAAATACCAATAGAATCACGCTGATCTGTTATTGCGTGATTTGTAAGGTTCAGTTCCCAATGTATCTAGAAGAAAATATGATTGGAGATTCTCAGTTATTTAAAATTGTACAAGCATTCACTGGTCCGAGGACCTGTCTCTAACTTCATGTTCAAAAAGTTTTCTTTCAATAGTGAGAGATTATGGCAAATAAGATAAATAATTTTGATAACATGGGGCTACAGCAAACAGATTTGAAGCTAAAAAGCGACACCTTTAACTTAATTGTGAAATCTAAAAATATGTAAACTAGACCATATTGATCTCCATCAAAATAAAAGTAATGTATCTAGAAAAGGAACATACCTTCTAGGCACAGGGCAAAGTCAAAGGTTCCGCAGGATTTACCAAAGCTGAACAGCCGCAGCTTCAGCGGTTTTTTATCCCTGCTTTGACGCAAAATGGAGGGTGGTTGCCATGGCAACATAAACATCATCACCGTTGCTGAAAAAATAAACCATAAAGTGATCCATTATGGACAACTAAACTACTGTTTATTAAAAGCTGTGATCAGACATGATCCTATTTTTATTTAAAAGGAAACAATGGCACATTTAAAAACCTCATTGAAGCCCGAGTTCTCAATATGATATCTGATCTGGTGATTGATGGCATACTCAAACAGCTGATTTTATGGTAATGGAAAGAACCCAGCCAATGGAGAGACCACCAACAGCTTTCAACCGAAAAGAAAACCGCAAAGTAAAATCAAGACATCGGTCCCCCATGTATAATGTTAAATTTCAATAAAAGTTAAAGTACCTCCATTACAGAGGACTGCCGACATAAATTAAAAGACAAAAGAAAGCTTTACGTGGCAGGGTATCAATCATGGAAACCTAACAACACTGCAAGTACCGCAGAAAATGAAAGAACAATTAAGGCCCCCTCCTACATAAGGATTCATCACATATTATACAGATATTGGCATCCTTTGAAGGATACCACAGGAATCTCACTTTAGTAACCTTGGATACGGTATCGCTATATACAAATGTCCCTCAGTTGGAAGACTTAGATATCATATGTGACACATTATTGGATCAGACTGATCACAGAAGAATCTCTACTGAGTTTCTACGGAGAATTGTTTTTGTTTTTCAGACATTTTTTACAAGCAGATAAAAGGTGTAACCATAGGGTCCTCCATGACCCCCGATGTAGCCAATTTATATGTGGCCCAATTTGAAAAACAGTACCTGAACCACCACTCTTTTTCCAAACACATTAAGTTACAGAAGCGTTATATAATTTGGGATGGAAGCAATGAAACATTGAATGAGTTTAACCTCTGACTAAACTCGTTGGACATTAATCTGCAGTTCCAGATGTCTTTTAGTGATATACAGATACCCTTCTTGATTTGAGGATCAGTAAGGACCAGGAGGTTTTCCTCACAGATTTGTACAGAAAGTCCACCGACCACAATCAGCTTCTGCATTTTCATAAGAACATAAGATAGGCCATACTGGGTCAGACCAAGATCCATCAAGCCCAGTATCCTGTTTCCAACAGTGGCCAATCTAGGTCATACGTACCTAGCAGTTTCCCCAAAAGACACAGGTTCCACAATGCTTGTACTGGGTCAAACAGTGATATCCTGGGTCCCTTTTTAATAATGGTTTATGGACCTTTCCTCCAGGAACTTGTCCAAACCTTTTTTAAACCCAGCTACACTAACAGCTTTTACTACATCCTCCGGTAACAGATTCCAGAGTTTGATTACACATTGAGTGAAAAAAATATTTTCTCATATTTGTCTTGAATAGTTTACCCTGTAGCTTCATTAATTTTCAGAGTTTCCACAACCATTCATTGAAAGCCAATCTCTCTATAAGCCAGTTTCTCCAAGCAAGACAGGTATGTACAAAGTATGAGGACTTTGTGAGACAAGCTGGGGTAATGAGACAAAGGTTCAAGTTAAGGGGTTACCCAGATCTATTACACAGAAGAAATTTGTCCAAAATGATTTTGCAAATTTCACCACTGAAAGTGTAATTTATATTATTGTGCCCATGTCCATGCTATATGTCAGGTAAGCAATACGAACCATCCATACAAGAATTGTTGAAAATAGAAGCTGTCTTAAGAGACAGTTAAAAGATAAGCCATTAGTTCAGCATTGGATAGACAAACAACATAAGATTTCCGATTTGAAATGCTTTGTCATTAAAGTAGTCAAGCCAAACTGGAGATGAGGAACCTTGAAAGGTCCAACTTTGACTGGAACATTGGTATATATTTATGTTACAATCTATGACTCCAACTGGGCTTAACATGGACATGGACCTCTCTGTCTTCCTTTCATTAAGAATGATAGGCCTATGTTTTTCAGGATTCCTCCTCATCCCTTCCTCCCTCTTCCCTTTCCTCCCCTCCCTTCTCCCTCTTCCGCCCATCCCTTTCCCCTCCCCTTTTCCCTATCCCTCTCCCCTCCCCCATTCCATCCCTCTCCCCTTTCCCCTTCCCTTCCCCTCCTCCCCCTTTCTTCCCTTTCTCCTTCCCTCCCCCTCACCTTTTTCCCTTTCCCCTTCCCCCTTCCCTCCCCTGCCTTCACTCTTCCCTCGTTCCCTCTCCCCCTCCCTTCTTTTCTTCTCCCTCCTCCTCCCTTTCCCCTTTCCTGTCCTCCTCTTCTTCCTTCTCCACTTCCCTCAGCCTACCCTCCCCCTCCAACTCCCGTCCCTGCTTCCCTCCACTCTCATCACTTACCAATCCTACCCACCTCGCTGTCCCCATCCTCCCCCTCCCCTCTCCATGCTCCCTTTCTTCCCCCCTTTTCCCCTCCTCCTTCCTTCCCCCACCCTTCCCCTCCTCTTCCATCCCCCTTTTCCTTGTATCACTCATTTGTAACTTTTAATATAATTTTTATCTTTTTGTATTTGATTATACTTTTTAACTTATTTTATTTTAAGGTATGGATTTACTGTTATCCTCTTTTATTTATTATTATAGTTTTTTTAGGGTACATAACCTCCCTTGTTTTTATTTTCCTCATTTATTCCTTTTATAAGAACCTTGTTCCTAATTTTCTTGTATTTTCCTTTATGATGATATGCATTTTTAATTTAGATTTTATTTTTATCGTTTTAAGTTTCTTTTGTGGTTTACAATTCATTTTCCTTTACTTTGCTCTCTCCCCACTTCTCCTCCCTCCCCCATCTCCCCCTCTTTCACCCCTTCCCCTTCCTTTTCTCCGCCCCTTCCCTGCCCTCTTCCCCTCCTTCCTCTCCCTTTTTTGCCCCTTCCTCCTCCTTCCTCTCCCTTTTTTCCCTTTCCTCTCCCTCCCCTCTTCCTTTCCCCTTCCTACTTCCTTTCCTCCACCCCCACCCCCTCCCCTCCCTCTTCCCCTTCCCTCCTCTACTTCCCTCTCCCCCTCCCCCCTCCTCCCTCCTCATTCATTTATTTGGCTCATTTCTTTATACACCTGTAACATCTGGATTCATTTTTTTCCAAGAGTCTCCATAATCAATACTTCTGTGTGCAGGTGCTCCTTAACCTCAGTGAGTGCTGCTCTTACTTTTAATACCCCTTTTACTTTTAATTTAATTTTTAATAATAATTTTTTACCTTTATATTACCATTAGTGACATTCTCATATAGGCTTTTTTGATTGTATTCATTTTTAATGTTTATTAATAAAATAATTATTCTAATATTTTTTTTTTTTTTTGTTTATTGAAAGGCTTCCAAGAATACAGAACATCATAAACCACAAAGATCTTCAAAAAGGAAGCAATAACAATAACATAACGCCAGATCACAATGGCATTCAACAATATGCCTTCACTTTTGCAGTTTTAAAATAAAGAAACCGAGAGCTGTAACCCCCCCACCTCCCGTTCTCCCCCCCCCCGACACCTCCCTAGCCCAAGTCCCCCCTCCCACCCAACCTCCCATTCCCCCCCTCTATAGCTTGCTAAAGTTCAAGGACGGGGAAGGTGATGAGCAGCAGATATACTCAAGGGACAGGCTCCCTTTAAAAATTTTTTTTTTTTTTTTTTTCAAATTCCCCCCTACTTATCCAGCACAGTCACGCACCATAACGAGAGACAAAAGGCGCCCACACCAACTCAAAGTGCGCCAGGCGCATCCTACTGATCGCTACCCCTCGTTCCATTGTATACATATCCCACATCCGTTCCTGCCAAATCTGAAAGGAGGGGGCTAAGGCGCTCTTCCAGGCTGCTGCAAGGGATAGCCTAGCTGCATTCAGGCCATGGCGAAGCAGAGCAAGTTGTGGAGCCCGTGCTCCTGGCACCGCGGCCCCAAATAAGAAAATCCCCGGATCCCAGGGGACACTCACTCCCAGAAGCAATTGCATCCGAAATTGTATACCCCTCCAATAGGCGCGAATGCGGGGGCAGTCCCACCAAATATGCCCTAGGGTACCCCGATGGCCACAATTACGCCAGCAGAGGTCCACCGCCCCAGGATAGATGCGCGCGATCCGCGTCGGAGTCATGTACCATCGGTACAATATTTTATAGTTGGTTTCACGGGCATTAATCGCTACCGCACTTTTCCACAGGTGGGTTTCCGCCCATTCCCATTGCTGCTCAGTATAGGAAAGGTTCAGGTCGGAGTTCCAAAGTTCCCTGTGTCTGGTAGAACACGGTTGGGAGCCCTGCAGGTGAGCATAGAGGGTCGCAACGAGTCCCTTAGTGGTGGTGCACCCCTCACAGTAGCGTTCCAAGTCTGTCAGGACCCTCGCAACTTGTGGCCGAACAGGCTTGGATCGAACCCAATGTACCACTTGCATATATTGATAATGGTGCCTGGCCGGAATATCAAATTCAGCTTGTAACGCACGAAAGGGCTGTAATTGACCATCATCAAAAAGCTGTCCGACCCTACTAAGGCCGTGATGTCCCCACTGCCGAAAAACTGCATCACTCAACCCCGGTGGGAAAGAGGCATTATCTACTATAGGAGCTAAAGGGGTTAGGTCCATGTCGCGAGATCGGAAGTGCCGATCCCAACAGCGGAGGGTGTGAAGGATATAGGGATTGCTAATGCGCTTACCACGACGCAGTTTCGGGCCTAACCACAGCCAATCTCCCAGGCCAGCTCCCCCCGCCAAATTCATTTCCAGTTGCACCCATCGCTTAGTGCTGTCCGCAATCATCCACTCCACACCCGCCCGGCATTGCGCCGCCGCATAGTACCAATATAAATTGGGCATGCCCATACCTCCAGAGCGTGTACGGGCATAAAGAACCTGCCGCGCCAAGCGTGGACGACGATAGTGCCAGATGAATTTCATGAGCAACTGCTGCCAGGTCGCCAAAGTGGCCCGCGCAAGGGGAAGCGGCAGGACCTGGAAAAAATAGAGGAAGCGGGGGACAACCACCATCTTAACTACAGCCATACGCCCGAACCAAGAAAGGAGCAAGCCCTTCCAGACTTCTAGATCCCGCTGAACCTGGCGAAGCAAGGGATCATAATTGGCCCTAAAAAGGTCTGTCCGCTCTACAGTCAACTGCACCCCTAGATAACGTAAAGCCCCGGACACCCATCGAAGAGGGTAAGCCGCCTGGAGCTCCGCACAGACCGCCCCAGAGACCCCAACATTCAGAATCTCCGATTTAGTGTAATTGATTTTGAAACCGGAGACTCGCGCATAGTTATTAAACAGCTGCATCGCAACTGGAAGGGAGGTGGACGGATCCGCCAGAGACAGTATGATATCATCCGCAAAGAGCGCAATCCTGTAATCCTCAGGGCCAATGTGGACCCCCTTCAAGCTTAGATGTTCTCGGAAGCTCTGGGCCAAGGGTTCCATCGCGAGAGCAAAAAGTAGGGGCGAAAGAGGGCAACCTTGTCGCGTGCCCCGTTCCAACAGGAAACGTCTCGAGTGTCCCCCATTGACCCGAACGCACGCCTGGGGCATCTGATAAAGACTACGAACCCAGCCGATATAATTAGGGCCGAAGCCCATTTTCTCCAAAACACACCATAAGTATTCCCAGTGAACCCGATCAAAGGCTTTTTCTGCGTCAATCCCCACCAGGAGGGCTGGTTGTGGGTCCCGCTGGGCTACATGTATGACTTGCAACATACGCCTAATGTTGTCTGCCGCCTGGCGCCCTGGCACGAATCCCACCTGATCTGGATGAACCAAGCCCGGAAGGACCCGATTTAGGCGCGCCGCCAATATAGAGGCAAATATTTTAACATCAACATTTAACAAGGAAATGGGGCAGTAGGACGCCGCGTCGTGTAATGGTTTACCAGGCTTGGGTATCATCACGATCACCGCCTCACGCTGGGATGGTGGTAAAGAGGCCCCTCCCAAGATCTCATTAAACAAGATGGTCAAGGTGGGCGCCAATTGTACCCGAAACTTCTTGTAATATTCTGCGGGAAGGCCATCACTACCTGGCGCACTCCCAGTTTTCAGTCGCCGGATTGCGGTTTCCACTTCATCTACCGTTAATTCAGAATCTAGCTGAGCTCGGTCAGGGCCGGAAAGGTGCGGTAGATCAATCCCCCGCAGATAGTCCTGTACACGATCCCGCTCAAAAGACTCTGCCTTATAAAGCTGTTCCAGAAAGTCAGCAAAAAGATCGCGTATCTCCCGTGAGATAACCCTCCTCTGTCCCCCAGCGTCGCGCAGTTCGCGTACCACTCGCACGGATTGTTGTTGGCGAAGACGCAAAGCTAGGAAGCGGCCCGTCTTATTCCCATGTTCATAAAACGTTTGTCGTAGCTTCCGACGCTTATTATCTAACTCTTTCTGCAAACATGCATCCAAGGTGGCACGTGCTGTCCGCCACTGACGCAGAACCTGCCGCGAACCAGTTAGGGCGTGCTCCGAGCCCAAGCGGGCAGCCTCCGCCACCAGGTGTTCGCGTTCACGCGTCCACTTTTTGCGCGTGCCGGCCGCCTCCGCCATGAGTTGACCACGAGCCGTAGCTTTATAAGCATCCCACACCGTGGGGAGAGGAACATCCCCAGTATTGTTAAGCTCAAAAAATTCCGTAATAAAACGGACATGATCCTGCACTGCGCCCTGCCTCCGTAGAAACCTCACATCTAGGCGCCAAAGCCTCTGATGCTCACTGTACAATCCAGGCGGAAGAGCAAGCCAGCACGGGGCATGATCTGACCAGGTCAGCGCTCCATGTCCAGCCTTCACTCTCCCGTCCATCAGGCGCTGATCTAATAGAAAATAATCAATGCGAGTATGAACCTGATGGACCGGAGAGTAGTACGTATAGCCTCTTTCCCCCCCATGGGTATCCCTCCAGACATCTCTCAGGCCTAGGTCAAGCATGAGGCTTTGCAGGGCTCTGGCTGGTCCCCCCACTCGCCCCCCAACACGACTTGTGGAATCCAGGTGGGGCACCAGGTGCGTGTTGCAGTCCCCCCCCAGAACAATAGGACCCCTTGCAAAATCCGCCAATGAAGCTTTCAATCGTGCAAAGAAGGCCCCTTGACCTGTATTGGGAGCGTAAACATTAGCCAAGGTAAGCAGGTGCCCTTCTAGACGGACATTCAAAAAGAGCCACCTCCCCAAAATATCTTGTTTTGTCTCCTCTATCTGCAGTGAGAGGCTCTGGTGAAACAGTAAGGCCACTCCCCGCTTCTTCCGTCCCTGTGCATCCGAGGCCACCCGCACCTCAGTGTATGGGGACCTCCTCAACCAGCCCTGCTTACAGTTCTGAAGATGGGTCTCCTGTAGGTAAACAATGTCTCCTTGTAAGGTGCGCAATTCGGAGAACAGCAAGGATCTCTTCCTCGGGGAGTTAAGGCCTTTAACATTCAAAGAAACAAAGCGCACCATTAGCAATTATAATCCACTCCCTCGCTGCCGCCCGCCATCCAAAAGGTCCCAGTAGCAGCCTCCCCCCCCCATCAAACCCGGGGACTTAGTTAGTCGAACCCATCCATTCCACTTTCCAAGAATAAGGGCCATAGTCCCTCCTCCCAAGCCCAAACACGTCCCCCAATTCCATGTTAATACAAGCTCCCCCCCCCCCCATTTCTCCCCCCCCCCTTCCCGTCAATACCACCTGCCTGTTTAAATTACCACAGGACACGGTAAATTGACCACAAACCCCAAATCCCCCAGAACCCCTTAAGGCAAAAATTCAGCCTAAACATTGAAAAACAAAGATAAATGTACCCCCCACCACTCCCCCACCTCCCCCGGATCTTCAAACTCATCATGCCCCTCTGTCAGAACAATAACATCAGCAAAACATTAGCAGATCATCCGCTGCCCCCCATATGCCAAAAAGAAAAAGGATTGGGGATCCCAGGCTAATTCCCACCTCCAGGCATCCAATTAAAAAAAATAAAATAAAATAAAATAAATTAATTAGATAAATAAATAAATCAATCAGGGGGCCCACAGAATAGGACTCCCTAAAAGAGAAAAAGTAAAGAGGAGCTCCTCACGTGCACAAAGAGAAGTCAAGTGGGCTTGCCCACCCGAGTCCACCTGGAGTGCTGGGGTTTAGGGGGCGGCGGATGAGGCTGAGCATTGTCATCTACTAGGCCCGCCTGGCGCAGGGCTCGCCAAGCTTCAGTGTAATCTTTCGCAGAGATCTTTTTGTTGCCCAAGAGAAAGTTCATCCTAAATGGGAAGGACCAGGAATAGCGAATCCCCTTGCTGTTCAGGACCTCGGAAACCGGCTTCATCTCTCTCCTTCGCGCTAGGGTGAACGTCGAGAGGTCCTGGTAGATAGCCACTGTCGCATCTCGAAATCGGACCGTCTTTTTCTCCCGGCCGCGCCGGATAAGAAGCGCAGCATCAGTGTAGCGCAGAAATCTCGCAATGACATCGCGAGGTTGGTTGTTAGGGGGCTTCCCCAGAGCACGGTGAACTCGTTCAATTTCCATACCAGCAGCGTGCGCAGCCAAGTCCTCCGCCGAAAGTAATTCTGCTATTAGCAATTTAAGTACAGTTGGTAGATCTTCTCCACCCCCTTCCGCTTCCGGGATACCACGGAAGCGCACATTGTTGCGGCGGGAGCGGTTTTCAATGTCATCAATTTTGTAAGTCAATTCCATGGCTTGCGCACGCTGCCGGTCCAGAGCACATTGTAGATCCATCAATACCCCATCGTGTTCTACCATCTTGGTTTCCACGTCTTCCACTCGAGCTCCCAACTCCTTGACGTCAGTCCTGAGCTCGGCGACATCTTTCATCAGGTCTTCTCGTAGCGCGCGAAACTCATTAGCTAGCTCCGCAAAGCCCCTACGGAGTTCCCGTTTGAGTTGAGCTGAGGAGAGTTGTTTATGCGTATCTAATTCCTCCTCGCTGACAGTCTCATCATCAGAGCCTGATGGGAGGGGTTGTTCGTGGGGGCTACTGGGGGCTCCGGACTTGCTCTGCAGGCGTTGAGAGGAGCGCATCCCCTCCCGAAGTTCAGAGCTTTTAGCTTTAGCAGCCATCTCACAGAGTCTCCAATAGTTCACAGTGTTAGGAGAGAATTAAGGCCAATGCCAGCAAAAAAGAAAAGATGGAGACCCCAAGGAGACAGCAGCAGCCAGTCCTTTACAGATCTTCAGCACTATTGCCTCCACACAGTGTCAGGAAACGGGTGTAGGTAATGTCAGCAAAATATGGGGCATTAGATATTGAAGGAGGCAGCAGGGAGAAAAAAGGAGACGGCTGTCCCAGCCCTCCCAGGGCAACAAGCGTCTTATAGGGCCCCCAAGTTCCACCTAGAGGGAGCACAAGCTTCGTCGGGGCTCCAAGCTAATAATAAGTAGCCTCTGTCCCCCGCTCCAGATGTAAGCCAGGATATAGGAGGTAGGAGAATGAACGCCCGAACTTACCCCCCTCGGGGCGATTCCTAGAGGCCTAGGATAACAGCTCAGTCCAGTAGCCGCCACGTGTTCTCCACGTCGGATCGGCAGGACTCAAACCTGGTCGCAGCGTCACACGAAGAGGCCTCAATATTTAAAGCGGTTGTCTCCCTCGATGACCGGGCTGCCGCGCAATTCGCAGCACAGCGCCCGGGAAGCTGCCGTTCGGTCGTGCAGGGCTCTTCTCCGGAGGCGGCTAAAACCGCGGAGGTCTCTTTTGCTGATCGCGGTAGCAGGCAGGGCCGGGGGCATCAACGTGTGAAGTCACGCAGCAGGCCTCGCTCCAGGGGCAACCCCCAAGATGATCCTGTCTCCTGAGAGCTCACTAAGCCGCCGAACCCAGCTCCATGGGGGATCTCTTAATCTCGCCGATCCAGGGTGAGTGAAGGGGGATCGTTTGCTGCTGTTAGCACATGTTTGCTATGTTTTTGGGGCTGTGAGGACGGAGCACTAGCAAAGTGCGGCCATCACGCTGCGGGCTCACCGGAAGCCTATTCTAATATTTTGACATTTTTGTACCATAAAGTGGAGATATGCCTCTCCCCCTTTTTAAATTTAAATGCCAATTTTTTAATATTTTTCCTATTAGTGATACCTGGGTACAAATTATATCACAATGATACGGTAGATCAAATTCATGGAGGGTTTGCACTCTTTGTTAGAGAGGGCATTGAGTCACACAGGATTCAATTTGTTCAGGAGACAAAATACACTGTGGAATCTCTATGGATTGAAATTCCATTTAAAAAGGAGAAGGTGATGGCAGTGGGGGTGTACTACCAACCACCTAGGCAGAATGAACAAATAGATTAAAAAATGCTCAAAGAAATTAGGGAAGCTAACAAAAGCTACAACACAGTAATAATAATGGGTGATTTCAATTACCCCGGTATCGACTGGGTCAGTGTGCAGGACATGCTAGGGAAATAAAATTCTAGATGAAATAAATGACTGCTTTTTGTAGCAGCTGGTTCATGAACCAACAAGAGAAGAAACCATTTTGGACCTAGTCCTTAGTGGAACACAAGATCTGGTACAAGAGATAAGGGTGTTAGGACCACTGGGCAATAGTGATCATAGCATAATCGTATTTGATTTAATAAATTTATTTATTTATATTCTCTTATATACCGCGCTATTCTGCATCAGTGCGGTTTACATTGAACAAACTGAAATTACATTGAACAGGGCATTATAACTTGGAGATAACTATTTTACAGGGAACATGGGCTATGGAGGGTTAAGTGGAGCAAGGATGGCAAGGAAATCCACAGTACTACCTTTTAACTTTCAAAAGGGAGACTATAGTAAAATTAGAAAAATAGTTATGAAAAAACTAAAAGGAGCAGCTGCAAAGGTTAAAGATTTATATCAAGTATGGCTGTCTTTTAAATATACTATCTTGGACGCCCAGACCAGCTGTATTCCATGTTTTAAGAAAAGTGGAAAGAAGTCCATAAAACTGCCAGCATGGTATAAGGATGAGGTCAGAGAAGCTGTTGTAGACAAAAATGCATCTTTCAGGAAATGGAAAAAGGAGCCAAATAACGAAAACTGGAAACAACAAAAGCAGTGGCAAGTTAGATGCAAGGCCTTGATAAGACAGGCAAAGAGAGAATTTGAAAAAAGCTAGCTGTGGAAACAAAAACACTAATAAAAACTTTTTCAAGTACATTTGTAGCAAAAACACCTGTGAGAGAGTCGGACCATTAGATAATAGAGGGGTAAAAGGGGCACTACGAGGGGCAAGGTCATAGCGGAGAGATTGAAAGAATTCTTTGCTTCAGTCTTTATTGAAGAAGATGAAGGGAAATTATGCATGACTGAAATGGTATTAAAAGGTGATGCATCGGAAGAATTCAAAGAAATATCAATAAACCAGGAAGATATATTACAACTATTTGATAAACTAAAGAGTAGCAAATCACCTGTACCAGATGGTATATATCTGAGGGTGTTGAAAGAACTGAAATATGAGATTACAGACCTACTATTAATAATCTGTGAAGTATCATTAAAATCATTTGTAATACCTGAAGATTGGCGATTGCCGATTTTTTAAAAAGTTTCCAGGGGTGATCTGGGAAACTACAGACCAGTAAGCCTGACATCAGTACCGGGCAAAATGTAGAAATCATTTTAAAGAACAAAATTACTGAACATGTAGATAATCATGGTTTAATGAGAGAAAGCCAACATGGCTTTAGCCTAAGAAGGTCTTGTCTTACTAATCTGTTATATTTTTTTGAAGGTGTGAATAAACAGGTAGAGAAATATGAGTCAGTCGATATAGTGTATCTGGATTTTAAGAAAACCTTTCACAAGGTCCTTCATGTGAGACTCTCAGCAAAATTAAAAAATCATGGGATAGGAGGCAGTCTAATACTGTGGCTCAGGAACTGATTAAAAGATAGAAAGCAGAGGGTAGGGCTAAATGGCCACTTCTCCCAATGGAGAAAGTTGAATAGTGGACTACTCCAGGAATCTGTGCCTGGCCTGCTGCTTTTTAACATGTTCAAAAATGATTAGTGAGGTGATCAAATTTGCAGATGACACAAAATTATTCAGTTAAACCAAAGAGGATTGTGAAAAATTGCAAGAGGACCTTGATAAATTGGAAGACTGGATGTTCAAATGGCAGATGAAATTTAATGTGGACAAGTGCAACATTATGCTCCTAAGAAAGAAAAGCCCAAACTATGGTTACACGATGCAAGGTTCCACATTAGGAACCATCACCCAGGAAAAAGATTTAGGGATCATTGTGGATAAGACGTTGAAACCCTCCACCCAAAAAAAGCATCTTTCAGGAAATGGAAAAAAGAGCCAAATGACGAAACCTGGAAACAGCACAAGCGCTGGCAAGTTAAATGCAAGGCATTGATAAAGCAGGCAAAGAGAGAATTTGAGAAGCTTGCTGTGGAAGCAAAAACGCATAATAAAAACTTGTTCAAGTACATTCATAGCAAAAAAAACCTGTGAGAGTGTCAGCTGGACCATTAGATGATAGAGGGGCAAAAGGGGCACTAAGAGAGGACAAGGCCATAGCAGAGAGACTGAATTAATTATTTGCTTTGGTCTTTACTGAGGAAGATGTAGGGATGTTACCCATGACTGAAGTGATATTTAAAGGTGATATTGCGGAAGAATTGAAAGAAATATTGATACACCGGGAAGATGTATTACAACTGTTTGATAAACTGAAGAGTAGCAAATCAGCTGGACCGGATGGTATACATCTAAGGGTGTTAAAAGAACTGAAATATGAGATTGCAGACCTGCTATTAGTAATTTGTGAACTTTCATTAAAATCATCGATAATACCTGAAGACTGGAGGATGGCCAATGTACTGCCAATTTTTAAAAAGGGCTGCAAAGGGTGATCCAGGAAACGACAGACTGATGTCAGTACCGGGAAAAATGGTACAAATGATAATAAAGAACAAAATTACTGAACATGTAGATAGTCATGGCTTCAGGACCGTACCGAGCCCTGTGCGAGAGGTGCAGCTACACAGGGTGCAAAAACTTAAAGGGCGCATTTTGGCTCTCTGCCATTGCCTGCCGCTGCCACTTTTTTGGCAGCAGGCAGCAGCAGAGAGACGAAATGCGCCCCTTAAGTCTTCGCGCCGGCACACTAAGCAGACCTGGTCTCTCCGGGAGCGACCAGACCTGCTTAGCGTGTCGGCGACTTGCAGATCGGGCATGTGCCCCCCCTCCCGCACCCCCATAAAGTGTTTAAATGGAGGTGCAGGAGGGGAGGCGCACGCCCGATGTGCAAGTCGCACAGGGTGCATTTCAGTCTCGGTATGGCCCTGCATGGCTTAATGGGAGACAGCCAACATGGCTTTAGAGAAGGAAGATCTTGTCTTACTAATCTGTTATGTTTTTTGAAGGTGTGACAAAGGTGAGTCGGTTGATATAGTGTATCTGGACTTTCAGAAAGCCTTTGACAAGGTCCCTCATCAGAGACTTTTGGCAAAACTAAAAAGTCATGGGATAGGAGGCAATGTACTATTTTGGATCAGGAACTGGTTAAAAGATAGAAAGCTGAGGGTAGGGCTAAATGGCCAATTTTCCCAATGGAAAAAGGTGAATAGTGGAGTACCCCAGGGATCTGTGCTGGGTCCGCTGCTTTTTGACATATTCATAAATGACCTGGAAAAGGGAATAATAATGAGTGAGGTTATCAAATTTGCAGATGACACAAAACTATTTAAAGTTGTTAAAACCCAAGAGGATTGTGGAAACTTGCAAGAGGATCTTGATAAATTGGAAGGCTGGGCATCCAAATGGCAGATGAAATTTGATGTGGACAAGTGCAAAGTTATGCACCTAGGAAAGAACAACCCAAACTATGGTTACACGATGCAAGGTTACACATTAGGAACCACAAACCAGGAAAAAGATTTAGACATCATCATGGATAACATGTTAAAACCCTCGGCCCAGTGTGCAGCGGCGGCCAAGAGAGCAAATAGAATGCTAGGTATCATAAGGAAAGGAAAATAAAACAAAGGATATTATAATGCCTCTGTATCGTTCCATGGTGCGACCGCACCTTGAATATTGTGTGCAATTCTAGTCGCCGTATCTTAAAAAAGATATAGCATTATTAGAAAAGTACACAGAAGAGCCACCAAAATGGTTAAGGGGATGGAAGGATATTCCTATGAAGAGAGGCTAAATATTTTAGGGCTCTTCAACCTGGAAAAGAGACGGCTGAGGAGAGATATGATAGAGGTCTATGAATTAATGAATGGAGTGGAACGGTTAAACGTAGATCTATTGCTTACGTCGTCAGAATATAGAAAGACTAGGGGACATGCAATGAAGCTACAGGATAAACTATTTAAGACTAATAAGAGAAAATATTTTTTCACTCAATGTGTAATCAAACTCTGGAATTTGTTACCAGAGGATATAGTAAAAGCTGTTAGTGTAGCTGGATTTTAAAAAGGGTTAGACAAGTTCCTGGAGGAAAGGTCCATAAACCATTATTAAAAGGGACCTAGGACATCACTGCTTGATCCAATACAAGCATTGTGGAACCTGTGTCTTTTGGGGAAACTGCTAGGTATTTATGACCTAGATTGGCCACTGTTGGAAACAGGATAGTGGGCTTGAGGGACCTTGGTCTGACCCAGTATGGCATATCTTATGTTCCAATGTGCAGCAGCGGCCAAGAAGGCAAATAGAATGCTAGGAATCATAACAAAATGAATGGAGAATAGAACATATGTCTCTATATCTCTCCATGGTGGAACCACACCTTGAATATTGTGTGAAGTTCTGGTCACCGTATCTTAAAAAGGATATTGTGGAATTAGAAAAGGTACAGAGAAGAGCCACCAAAATGGTAAAGTGGATGGAATGATACACCTATGAGAAGAGGCTTAAAAGGTTAGGGCTCTTCAACCTGGAAAAGAGATGGTTGAGGGGAGATATGATAGATGTCTATAAATTAATGGAGTGGAATGGGTAAACGTAGATTGATTGTTTACACCATCAAAAAGTAGAAAGACTAGGGGGCATGCAATGAACTACAGTGTAACCTGTTTAAGACTAATAAGATAAAATATTTTTTCACTCAACATGTAATCAAACTCTGGAATTCGTTACCAGAGAATGTAGTAAAAGCTGTTAGTGTACTGTAGCTGGATTTAAAAAAGGTTTGGACAAGTTCCTGGAGGAAAGGTCCATCAACCATTAAGAGGACCCAGGAGATCCACTGTTTGCCCCAATATAAGCATTGTGGAACCTGTGTACTAATGACCTGGATTGGCCACTGTTGCAAACAGGATGCTGGGCTTAATGGACGTTGGTCTGACCCAGTATGGCATCCCTTATGTTCTTATGCTCTTAATGTGGCAGACTCTTATCTTATACATTGGATTATATTTTTATTGGAACCAATGGCTGAAGATCATAGCATTAAAGGTCTTATTGATGTATATCACTCTTTCACTCATTTTACCATACTTTCACTGGAACCGATGTATTAGGCTTCTTTGAATCCATGGATTTAGACATCATATTGAGAACTCGGGCTTCGATTAGGTTTTTAAATGTGTCATTCTTTCCTTTTACAGAAAAATAGGATTAAGTCTGATCACAGCTTTTAATAACCACTTGTTTAGATGTCCATTATGAATCGCTTTATAGTTTATTTGTTCAGCAACAGTGATGATGTTTATGTTTCTATAGCAACCATCCTCCATTTCACACCAAAGCAGGGATAAAAAACGCTGAAGTTGCGGCTGCTCAACTTTGTTAAATCCTGCGGAACTTTTAACTTTGCCCTGTGCCTAGAAGACATGTTCCTTGTCTAGACGCACAAATTTTATTTCAATGGAGATCAATATGGTCTAGTATACTGTACATATTTTTAGGTTTCACAATTAAGTTAAAAGTGTCATTTTTTAGTGCCAGATATGTTTGCTGTAGCCCCAAGTTATCTGCCATAATTTCACACTGTTGAAAGAAAACTTTTTGAACATAAACTTAGAGAAAGGCCCTCGGACCAGTAGATGCTTGTACAATTTTAAATAATTGAGAATCTCCAATCGTATTTTCTTCTAGATACAGTAGGAGCTGAACCTCAAAGGTCACGCAATAACAGACCAGAATGATTCTATTGGTATTTCCAACAAGCAACATGCTTTTTCTTCCTCTCTTCTCTTTATTTCTCTCTATTTGTCTTTTGTTTCATCTGGGCTAGTTATACACACTATGGGGCTTGTTTACCTACCCACACTATGGGGCTAGTTATACACACCATGGGGCCGCGGCTCCGATAACGATCGCGAACCGCTACCGCAGCTTTGTAAACAAGCCCCTATGATACACAACTGTTTACTGTTCACTGATTTTGATTTAGCACTTCATTTTAATGGATTTCCCTGCATTTTATCTTTCTTCCTAGTCATCTATGATATATACTGTTTAATGACACCAATTTTCTAATCATTAGATAATAGCAACTATGCTCTCCATTATGGTGGTTGGGCACTACATTATAGGATGGCATTCTATGCATGTTTTATGTTGAATATTGTCTTATTATCACTCCTCATTGATGGTGGTCTTATTACCCTCTCTTTTCGCAGCTTCGGGCAGCAGTGATGCTGCTAAGAGGGGTGCTGGTGGTTGTGGTGATGGCAGCTGTTATGGTGCTTGCAGTGGATGTTTGGCCTATACAGAAAATAAATAAAAACAATAAACAACAATATAAAATCAATATAACTCAAATAACTTATTTTTGATTATTTGAATTATATTGATTTTATATTATTGGTTTTAATTATTTTCTGTATAGGCCAAACCCCTGATGAAGGCTGTGCCGAAACATGGTTGTGTCGGGTTGGTAGTTATAGTTTCTCTCTGTGACAACAATAAATATACTTTGTTTTACACCTCACACATATTATAAGGCACATGGCACTGCCCTACTCCCCATCTTACCCCCTCCTACATGGAGTGGTGATACATGACATGAGCTGGTCTATGACTACTACCATGGCATGTACCTCCACTCACAGGCCTTCCATCTGCACAGCCATAAGGTCCTGTAACCTGGTGAGTGCTGTGAAGCCGTACTTCACCTCCTGTTGCAGTGACATGATGTGCTGTAGAACATCTGGGCCCACCAAGACCGAGAACCTCATGGTGACTCATTTGATCCAGCATGAAGATAGGCTGAACAGGCTGACCAGTTGCTGCAATGGTTCTACTGTCTGTCCTTCTGTCTCCTCCTTCCACTTTCCCCACCTCTACCCCCTCCCTTGATTCTCCATCATCCTATATCCCCTTGCCTTCTGCCCCTCTACCTTCTCTGCCCTCAACCCCTGCCCTTCCCTGTTCTCCAGGTCCATCCCACCACAGCTGGTGGCTCTTCTACCAGTCCATCCTGAGGTCCTCCTGCCTCAGGGACATACAGCCACCCCTCCCGTCCCTGCTCCACACAAGGATGATGATGTCATTGCTTTGCTCCTCCTCCTCTCCCTCCTCTGACAGTGTGGCCACCACCCATGCCAGGAAGCCTCTGCTGCTGTTGCCCTCTTCCTCATTGATGGTGGTCTTGTTACCCTCTTTTCTGCAGCTGTGGGCAGCAGTGATGCTGCTAAGAGGGGTCCTGGCAGTTCTGGTAGCAGCAGCTGTTATGGTGCTTGGAGTGGCAGTGGTTATGCTGGTGGCAGCGGTCCTGGCAGATGTGGTAGCATCTGCTGTGCTGCTGGCAGTGGTGGAGGTGGTAGTGGTGCTAGCATCCCCTGCTGCTGCTGTGAAACAGATACAGTAGGTCATGCCTAGTGCACTAATGCATTCAGGTGCATCATAGGCACTGATACTGTGGCAAGGAGGCCTATCCGGAGTCCGGGGGAGGACAAAGAGACAGGGAATTCACCCTAGTAAAGGGCCCCCTTTCACAAAGTCAGGGTAGGAAAGCCATAAACACCTCCAGGAATCAGAAAACTTCCACATGGCCCACATTTCATGCTCCCCCTAGTGGAATGAAGGGGAGAGGATACAGGGCTCAGAACCCCTTAGGCAGTGAATGCTCCAAGCACTCAGGTGCCCGAAGTCAGGCTGATTGCTGTCACATGAGTAGGGAGGGGTTGAAGCTAGAGCCCTGGAAATATTAACCCATGCCAGAATGTGAGAAAGGGGGAAGAGAAGCAGGAAGCCAGGCTGACATGAGCAGAGGCACAGACCCAAGCAAGGGAAGCTTGACTGGTGCTGAGCAGAGCAGAGGAACTGAGCTTCCAGGAGAAGAAAGTGCTAATTGGCATATAGCACATCTGCAGGAGAATTTGGAGCCAGGAACAAGAGAGACTCCAAGATCCCCCGGGAGGCTGTTAGCTGAGCACTGTGAGCAAGACGGGGAGTCAGAACCCATGCAGCTGGGAGAGCCCGAGGTGAAGCTGAATGATGAGGACACTCCCATGGACTGTTCCTTTTGCCAAGCTTTAAACCTGGGAACGTTGAGAAAGCAAGCCAGTCCTGAAAGAAAGTCTTCCAGGAAAAAGGTACCCATATTCCACAAGCAGGATGGCCGTGATTCCAACGTGTTTGTAAAGGGGACGTTTACGGGGACTAAGGAGCAAGCCTGGAACTGTGATAAGCTTGTTAATCACCTGCTGCTGGAATGAGGACACTGGGGTAAGCTAAAGTAGCTATTAGAACAAAGTTTTCTTTTGCCCCTGAATTATATCTGTTTACTTGGAAGGTAGCCAAGAAAGGTTGGAAGCTGAATAGAAGCTAAACTACCACAGACTTTAAATGTGATTTTGTTTTTGTGCTTTAGCCAGCAAGGCTAAAAAGGGAATGCAATATCCTTGCTGTTAAAGACTGTGTATCCTGAACTATAGAGAACCTTTAAACAGCCATTTATGTGTTTGGGTTTGTTTTTGGACAATGCTCTACTTCCAAGAGTCCTGAACAAATAATCCTCTATGTGGTAAGACCGAACCATTGTGTACAAAAATATATTTCTGTCATTTGCCTTACCTCTTGAGTCTGACTACAACTTTCTGCCTGATGCACCCATAAAGCTAAACAAAGACTACATTTCCCAGAGGGCACTGCGGGGAAATAGTTTGAAAAAGCTGAAAAAGCGGATAGCAGAAAGTTTCTCTAATAATCCACGCCCCTCTAAGCTAGAGGCAAGTGGTGGTGGCGTGACAATACATAATGGCTCAATCCTCACTAGCCCCCTGCACTAACTGCTATATGTGCCTCTGCAGCCAAAACCGTCTAGGTGTCAATCACAGAAGATGTGGCATTTTGCAGGAGTGTCATTCCTTTGCTACTGGACATAATGGGATGGGGTGGGGGGAGCAGAGGCACTGCACTGTTGATCACTGTAGGGCCCCACTGAGTGCTATAAGACACATGTTGGTCTGCTGTCCCCCCTATACACATCACTAGCCCTTTGCTGCTGTTTTCCTATCATGCCAGACCCATGCATATCCAGGCACCATGGAATCTCTCTGTTGGGTCTGTGATCCTTCACTGGGTGTTACACAACATCTAAGCTTATGTGACTACCCTGCCCAGGGAGACACATGTATATTCATAGACAGGAAAATGCTGATTTTCTAAGGTCCAGGCATGTGCATGGCATGCTTTCTGAAATCCATAAAAAGAACAAAACGCCATTTGGGTGCCAAAAACTTCAAAATCAACACAAATACAAAAACGACTGGGATCCTTATGTAATATTGCACAATGTTATCAATTTTATTAATATCAACAATATATCCAAAAAGATATACTTTCTTCTTATGCCATTCCATTGGCAAAAGATTCTTGCTGTGCTTAACAATGTAAAATCATGTCACTTAGCCTGCTTACAAACTTGCTTCTTCAGTATGGTGTTCATTCACATATGCATTTCAACACTGCTTGCAAACTTTCTTTTTCAAAATCACTGTGCTCTGGTTGTTTATATTTGATTTTATTTTTTAAATGTTAACTTGCAAGCTTCCTTCTTCTTTCTTTCTCTTGCATAGTTATAAGCCGGCAATGATTAAGCCCTTTCATAAAGCCATTGTGGACGGCGAAACCAATGGCCGGGGTCAGGTTCAGTGAACTGCCGTGCTAAATTTGTGGTGAAGCAAGTTTGTCAGCTGGTTCAAGGTGAATGAACCGCTGTGCTGAAATATATGCAAGAGCACACTGAGTTTGAAAAAGAAAGTTTGCAAGCAGTGTTGAAATGCATATGTGAATGAAGACCATCATGAGGAAGCAAGTTTGAAAACAGGCTAAGTGAATTGCGATTTTACATTAAGCACAGCAAGAATTTTTTGCCAATGGAATGTTTTAATGACATAAGAAGACAGTATATATTTTTGATATATTGTTGATGTTAATAAAATTGATAACATTGTGCAATATTAATTAAGGGTCCCAATAGTTTTTGTATTGGTATCTTTTCTGAAATCGCCATTGCTTTCCATAAAATCTGACTTGCATACCCCCATCGCTGCCTGAACAGTCTTTTTAAAATTTGCCTTAAAATGAATAATAAAAACTAAAATAAAACTGTAATGTATTAAGGGATAATAACAAATTCTAGGATTCTGGTGTTCAATACTCTCTGCCCAGAACAAGAGTAATTTTCAAATGGATCTCTCCTAATAAATGGAGGTTTACCCATGGGAAAATCCCCCTTTAAAAAATTACCTAGTGTGATAGTGCGACTACCTTTCTCACTAGTAAAATGTCGCTGGGGACAGAGCTAGAGTGGGCCATCAGAAGTAAACATGGAGATTTCCTTTTGAAATGTCTGTTTCCTGCTGTCATTCTCCCCCCTCCCCCCCCATGTTCTTTGCACCTGCTAAGTATTAGGGGAAAAGGACCGCACAGCACTGGTTTTCAAAATTCACTCGTAGGCACGTAGACATGAAGTATCCTCAGTCTGTAAGATTGTTGAAAGGACTACAAATTTCAAGGGAAGTATTATATTTTCTTGTCAGCTTTAGAAAACTCCTTTTATATTTTCAGATTTTGCAAGGTATAAGAAAAAATGCATTTTTATTTCTACATCTCCGGTGTTGCACTGCATGCAGTCTGGCTTTTTGGCATTTCCTCTTCAGATTTGAGTAACATAGTAACATACTAGAGAATGGCAGTCTGCCCAGATATTGCTGTCCACACCACATGGATGTATAATATTTCAGCTGCCAGCTATAGAGCATAACCACTTCTAAGATCTCTCTGCCAATCCAGGACAGTTTTTGTCATCTTCCTCATTTGTAGCCTAATCTAGATAACAATCAATAATAGTGCAATGTTACTGAAACATCGGCCCTATGTTTCTGCTACAACTTCAAGTTTTTACTATATTTGCAGCTTTCCTGGCAGACCCAGCTGCTAGTTTCTTCTATCACTATAGCCTGCCATTCTGACTATGTGGGTGCCTGTGTTTCTACCAAGACTTCTAACATTTCATATTACTCTCTTTGCTATGCATCTGAGAGCCCCAATACTTGATGCTGAATTGTCCAAGTAGAGCAATGTATTAAGTCAGTCTTACTTAAGAACATAAGATATGCCATACTGGGTCAGACCAAGGTCCATCAAGCCCAGTATCCTGTTTCCAACAGTGGCCAATCTAGGTCATACGTACCTAGCAGTTTCCCCAAAAGACACAGGTTCCACAATGCTTGTACTGGGTCAAGCATTGATATCCTGGGTCCCTTCTTAATAATGGTTTATGGACCTTTCCTCCAGGAACTTGTCCAAACCTTTTTTAAACCCAGCTACACTAACAGCCTTTACTACATCCTCCGGTAACAAATTCCAGAGTTTGATTACACATTGAGTGAAAAAATATTTTATTTTATTAGTCTTAAATAGTTTACCCTGTAGCTTCATTGCATGTCCCCTAGTCTTTCTATATTCTGATAACGTAAACAATTGATCTACGTTTACACGTTCCACTCCGTTCATTAATTTATAGACTTCTATCATATCTCCCCTCAGCCGTATCTTTTCCAGGTTAAAGAGCCCTAACCTTTTTAGGCTTTCTTCATCGGAGTATCCTTCCATCCCCTTTACCATTTTGATGGCTCTTCTCTGAACCTTTTCTAATAACGCTATATCCTTTTTAAGATACGGCGACCAGAATTGCACACAATATTCAAGGTGCGGTCTCACCATGGAACGATACAGAGGCATTATAATATCCTTTGTGTTATTTTCCATTCCTTTCCTTATGATACCTAGCATTCTATTTGCTCTCTTGGCCGCCGCTGCACACTGGGCTGAGGGTTTTAACATGTTATCCACAATGATGCCTAAATCTTTTTCCTGGGTGGAACCTTGCATCGTGTAACCATAGTTTGGGTTGTTCTTCCCTAGGTGCATAACTTTGCACTTGTCCACATTAAATTTCATCTGCCATTTTGATGCCCAGTCTTCCAATTTATCAAGATCCTCTTGCAATTTTCCACAATCCTCTTGGGTTTTAACAACTTTAAATAGTTTTGTGTCATCTGCAAATTTGATAACCTCACTCGTTATTCCCTTTTCCAGGTCATTTATAAATATGTCAAAAAAGCAGCGGACTCAGCACAGATCCCCGGGGTACTTAATCACAGCACAGCTAAGATCCTCAAATGAATGTCCCTTAAACAGTGGGCCACCAGTAGAATCTACTTTTTGGGTCTTGATGCAGCTTTTCTGTGAAACTATACAAACTCATAATGCACATTCCTGTCAGTTTATTTGATCAAAATATATAGAAAAGCAACTTCATCGAGTCTATGTGCAGGGTAAATTTAAAGTTGTTAGTTGCCATCAAAGGATTCCACAACTTAATTATGCAGTGCATGAAGAAAATACTTTCTATAATTCACTTTCATTCTACTGGTTGTGTTTCATGGAGTATCCGCTTGTTTTAGGTTCTTTGAACGATTAAACAACAATCCTCTATTTACACTATTTTACCTCACTTGTGATTTTATAAGCTTTTGTCAAACCCCTTATTCTTCTCTTTGCTAAGCTGAGGAGCCTTAATCTGTTTAGTATTTCTTCATAAGGGAGGCATTCTATCCCCTTTATAATTTTTGTTGCCCTTCTACGAACCTTTTCTAGTTTTGCTATATCCTTTTTGAGATGATACCCAGAACTGCACACAATATTGGAGGTGTGGTTAGAATATGTACTTATACAGATCATATTCTGTTTTATTCTCTATTCTTTTTTTTCAGTAATCCTTAACTTTCTATTTGCTTTGGGCAGCTATGGCACACTGGACTGAAATTTTCAACTTATTATCTAACACTCCAAGATTTTTTTCTTGGGTGGTGACTCTTAAACATGGATACCAGCATAGTGTACTTGCAATTGGGATTATTTTCCCATTTTGAATTTATCCACATAAACTTTCATTTGCCCAGTGTCCTGGTCTCACAAGATCCTTCTGCAATTCCTCACAATCCCCTGCTGTTTTTAACAACGGTTAATAAGTTTGTGTCATCTGCAAATGTGATCACTTCACTGGTTGCTGCTTTCTCCATATCTGTTTATTGGTTATTAATGATTGTTATGAAAAGGTTCACCCAAGGAGATGTACAACAGGTCTCCCCTGAAAAGACAGCAATATAATAGCAAAATGGGCTATATCAGCATAATAGACAAAAGTGAAATAAACTTGAAGATACACTAGGCAATAAAAGATAGCAATATAGGATACAATGTTAATAATGTACACCTTAAAAGCAGCATAGTAGAACATTCAAATAACGGAAATATGATACAATATCAGAAGAATACAAATATGTTTTCTGATGTGAGATATTCCGCTGGTGTGTAGTTTCTATATAGAAATATACAGCAATCACGTTTGTTTTTTGTTTTCAATCTACACCTCTCAATAGGAGGTATGCTGGTATTTTAGTGCAATATTACCTTATCATTGGTGGTTTGGGTTTTGTTTTTTTTCTGTTTGAGGCCTTGGAGTTACTGTTCTGGAATGGCAGAATACAGTAGCTATAGGTGCTGAATGTGGCGTTTGTTTAGTTCCCTGATGCTTTACAGTGTACCTGGTAATGGAGAAAGTTTCTGTTTCTATCACAGAAGTAACATTAGAATTTGAACTTGTATTTGTTGTTTGTATAACAAGACCAAATGTCTTAGTTCTACACAGCTCCCATTATTAAGATTCTTCTGTAAACAGAGTGTTTATAGAATAGGTGGATGCGACGGGTTAACCTATAACCCTCTCCCGACTTTGCCGAATACAATTAGTTAAACGAATCTATTAAAATATTTTAATACTGCTTTTACTGAAAGATGGAAACTAGAGAACGGGCATGAAGCCTGTGCCTGCTTGCGCTTTTTATGTGCAGGTTGCCATCTCCGTCTCCCACAGAGGCCGTACAACGGACATTATCTTCTCTCTTCTGCAGTCCAGGAACGTACAGGACCTCCCCCACGCAGCGGAAACGGTGGGCCGGAAAGAACTGTGATGTCAACGCTTCTTCTCATAGGCCACTTCTAGCAGTTCCTTGGGTCGCATCCGTCGTCACTAGAGCACTACAGGAGGCGCATGCGCGCGGATATTGGCACGTTACTCTTGGGCAGGCGAAGCAGCGGCTGTCCAAGGGGCGTCACAATCGCGCGCGTGCCTCCCGTCACCGAGGTGCCGAAGGATCGGGAGCGTTCTGGACGTCTCGCGGACCGCGGTGCATTCGGCGAGCCTCGGCCCACTGTCGCGTGGTAGCGGGGCCCAGCAGGAATCGGCGAGGGAATGGCTACTGATCCTTGCTCCTGACTCGTGCTGTCGGCCGCCCGCCCTTCCCTCGCCCCTCCCCTCCCCTCGTACATGCTGGCTCTGTAGCGGCCGATAATGCTGAAGATGAAGCTGCCCCTGAAGTTCACGAAGCAGCAGGAGGAAGAGGAGGAGGAAGAACGAACAACGGCGGCGACAGCTACAGGGGGAGGAATGGGGTCCCTGTCCGAGCGACGCTCGCCACACTGCCCCGGTCCGGTCCCTCTGGATAAGGAGGCTGTGTACGAGTGGTTCGGCCTGGCGCTGGGCCCCGCGCAGCGGCTCGAGTTCGTGTGCGGGTTGCTGGACCTGTGTAACCCGCTGGAGCTGCGTTTCCTGGGCTCCTGCTTAGAGGACTTGGCGCGCAAGGACTGCCACTACCTGCGGGACTTTGAGGCCAAGGCCAACGGGTTGAGCGAGCCGCCCAGCGCTCCGCCGCCACAGTTGGCGGCGGGGGACCTCAGCGAGCCGGCCGCCCGTTCCAAGCTCATCGTCTGCCTGGCCCTGCTCAGCTCCGAGAACCGCGAGGCAGCCGGACGCCTCTTCCGCCTGCTGCTGCCCGCCCGCCTGGATTCTCTGCTGGAGAGCTGCAGCCGCCGGCGCTGCGGGGAGCCGGAGCAGGGGGGGCGCAGCGGGCCCCGGGACTGCGAGGTGTTCGGCGCCCAGGAGGAGTTGCTACTGCTGTATACTATGGCATCGTTGCACCCAGCTTTCTCCTTTCATCAGCGGGTCACCCTCAGGGAACGGCTGGAACAGCTGTGGAGAGCGCTGGCCAGGGTCGAGTCGGAGAAGCCACTGCACTGCGACCACCGGCCGCGTCCGCCCTCGCAGGTAAGGCGACCCTGCAGACTGGGAGCTGGTGGGCTCACGTGCGAGTCTGTGCGCCGTGGACCCCCCACCCCCTTATTCTCTTTCCATTCCGGGTAGCTTCCAGAGCGGAATCCTCTGGAAAGTCTCTAAGGTGATATAAAAACGGGTGGGAAGTCCTGACGGAAAGGAGGGGAAAGAAATGCTTTAGCTCGGTGGTTATAGAATGTTGTTGTTGTTTTTTTAATATGGGAAAAAACCCTGCTGAACTTCAGGGACCCTAACGTAACTCCATTATGCGCCCAAATGGCCTTTTTTATGAACTTGGCACTTTAGGCCCTAGAGAGTTTTTAAATATATATTGGAGTAGATACAGGATTGACTGACCCTAGTGTAAGAGTTATTGGAGCAGCAGCTTTGCATTATACTTTTTTTTTCTAAACTTAAGTATGAGGCTGCTCCCTTGGTGGTTAAAACTGCATATAGTCGGCAATTTGGTTTTGTTACTTATGCCTAGGTGCGCTTGGTAGCCCGCAGCATCTTTTGAAAAACTGCATTATAAGTGTGGCATACCCTTGGATTTGGCCAAGGCGTACTTCACTGTCTCTCTCGGGGTGAAGAATCAGCGGTTCTTCTGCATCCTGGCCATTTGTCCTGACAACTGTCCAGTCTTGCGGCCCACCCCTCTCCTCTACCCCTAATATATTTTGGCTGGGATTAGTCCTTTAGCCCTTTATTTCCCGCTTCTCAATTTGTATACAGGGCCCTGGTCAGTTTTCCTCGGTCAAAGTTAGTATGTGAGCCCAGTGTACACTCACAGGCTCCACAGCACCCGTATTTTCTGTTTTAAATGAAAGTTTGGTATGGGAGGAAGTGGAATTCTTACAGGGCCAGTAAACACATTTAGGGTACGCTGACAGTGTGCTCCCTTGCATTCCACTGCTCTGCTAGTGATAGAGAACCGGGGTAAGGGGCCATGGTCACGCCTAAAATCGTGATTGCTGAAGTTCCAGGGCAGTGGAGTACATCTGAAGAGAAGCTGGCTAGTACATTGTGGAGGTGAGGTTATCTGCTTGAAGGAGAGAGGACCTGGCTACTTTTAATTTTTCAGTTAGTAACCCTGGTCAACAAAATATTTTATACCCAAATTGTTAGGGGAAATTTTTATGTTGTCTCTTGAACCTCTGGGAGCACTTGTGTTTAAAGCAACATCTTGCCATATAGTGAGCCTGACTGAATTGTTTTTATGCAAATATGGCCTTTGGCAGTATGAGTCAACTGGTTACTAGCAACATAGGTTGAATTTGTCAACATGGATTGTCTGCTTTTGGAACTGATGGGGGAAAGAGGCAATGGAGATACTTAAAACTGGTGAACTTGGTTTTCAAGTTGTTGGGAGTGGGGTCTATAATAAACTACCCAGCAGTCCTAGATACAGTGTGTGAAAATTTGAAATGCAGATAAGGATCTGTCTGTTATACTCTCATCTAGCTGACTAGCTGTGATACGTTTGTCGAGGGGGGGGGGGGGGGGGGGGGGGGGGGGGGGCAGGGCAGCGGCAATTTCTTCATGGACCTCACTGTTACTCCAGGGTATGTGGAGTCTATATGAATGTTGTGCCTTTATCCAAGCCCTGTTGAGATATTTTTGTAATACAATTTGGTTAGAAATCCTGTACCTAATCCACTGCCCAGGCCCTCTTCTATTGACAAAGCTTTTTTATAATCTAGACAGCCACCAATATTGGGGGAGGGGAAATGGAGAGTGAGGATGCTGGCTTTTGAGCATCCAGTGGCCTCGTGCTTGTCATATCACATAAGAACATAAGATATGCCATACTGGGTCAGACCAAGGTCCATCAAGCCCAGTATTCTGTTTCCAACAGTGGCCAATCTAGGTCATATGTACCTAGCAGTTTCCCCAAGAGACACATGTCATGCCTTTTTATTTATTTATTTATTACAAGTTCTTATATACCGCACTATTCGGCATCAGCGCGGTTTACATTATAACATAAAGACCATAACAACAAGCTGTTTGGTTTACATCGAACAGGAGTACAAACTTGGAGAACCGGGGTAAACTATATACAAGAGATAATTACATAGAACAGAATAGAGTCTTAATAATATCAAGAACGGCATGGTGTGTTCATGAGTGGGTCACTTCCTCTGGTTCAATTGCTGGTAGGGTAGTATTGAAGGAAGAGGAGGTGGTATTTGAGTGCCTTCCTGAACTGGAGTAGGTCAGTAATGGCCCTTATGTCGGAGGGTAGAGCGTTCCAGCATTTGGGTACATAGAAACTGAAGGCTCTGTTTGAGGTTGTCATGTTGCACTTTGTCAACGCCTTCGAGGTTGTCAGTAGGTTTACGGCTGATGTTCTTCTGGATCTGTTGGGGGGTACTGTGTGAATCAGATCTGTGAGTGAGGAGGATGAGATACCCTTGATTGCCTTGAATGATAGGACTAGGGTTTTAAAGATGATCCTCCCATGGATGGGGAGCCAGTGAAGCTGTTTAAGAATGGGAGTTACGTGGTCGCTTCTGGAGGCTCCGTAGAGGACTCTTGCTGCGGCATTCATGGCCATCTGTAATGGGCTAAGAGTGGATTGAGGGAGACCTTGTAATATGGCATTTGCAAAGTCGAAGTGTGGCAGGATTAGTGCTTGGTATATGGTTCGGAAGTCATCAGGGTCCAACATGGAGCGCATATGCCTAAGCGAGCGTATTTTGAAGTATACAGCTTTGACTATGTTATTTATGTGATGTTTCATATCCAGACGTTGGTCCAATGTAACTCCAAGGTATCTTATTGTTTCTTTAGCTTGTAGGTCAGCTTCCTTGACACTGACGTGGGCTGGAGGGGTGAAGTTGGGGTCTTTGGAGATGAAGAGCACCTCTGTTTTTTTATGTTGAATGCGAAGGTTTTGTGATTGGTGGAGTTGTGCACAGTGTGTCTAATGTTGTTCATTGGAAAGCAGCTTATGGCAGAAATTACACAAGAGTAGCTGGAAAAGTTTCTTCTAAAATAATGCTTAAAACTGATTTTGTCCAGATTGGATATTGCTGCCTTTGGCTGTTATCTTGACCATGGTAGGTTTTGTTTAAAGGGGGTGGGGCAGTCCCTAGTTACCATCCAGCATCCATAGAGAGAACTTGTGCATTTTTGTTCCATGTTGGTTAAAAGAAGACTGTATTTATCCTGGTAGTTCTGTTCTGAAACAGCCTGAAAAAATAGTTGGAAATGAGTCTAAAGACACAGAGGACCCATTTAGTGAAGGGAGCTGTGACCTTGTGGGGTGTCAGGACTGGCATCCAGCATTTATAGAGTAGGAGGAATCTTCCCTCACCCTAGCCTTCATGGTGACATTTTATTACAGAGAAAACCACACAACTTGTAACTTATCAGTTCCTAGTCGAGCACACTTTCCTTTATTGAGGAGTTGCTATTAGTTTTATACTGCTCCTTTAGGACCTTCAGCTTGGTTATGGCACTGGATCTCGGCCACAGTTCAGAAACTTCAATTACAGCTACCCACGATTCCCCCCTCCCCCTTTATTTCATATCTAGTTTTCACAGTGACTATCCTTAGCCAGTCTACTATATATGTTGTGCAGAGACTGGGGTTTCCTTCTCAAAGGGCTTGTGAATGCTTTTTTTGCAGCATTGCTGGCTTATTTGGTACACTCAGCCACTGTCAGCCCAATGTGAGTGGGAAACAAAACTGTTACTGAGCCTCTGGGTTTCCTTTCTCCTTATAGAGCAGTGATGGCTAACCTTTTTGAGCCCGAGTGCCCAAACTGCCGCACAAAACCAAAGAATTTCCTCAAAGTGCCAGCACGTCATTTGCATAAGTGGTCTTATTTGCATAAATATTTGCATAATGTTACCATACACTAACTTTTAGTAAACATGTCTCTTAATGAGTGTATGGATAAAGAAAGACTAAAAGATTTCTACATTACTATAATCCAGTGCCAACCGCCAGGCACATTAGGAACTACTACAAACGCTGCCCATTTAGAACCCATAGCAAACCCGCCGTATCCTGACAGCATTACCAGGACTCACAAAGCACCATACCCTACCTATCAAAAGGCAACACTGCAAATATTAAACCAATACATTTCAGTGAATACTGGGGAAAGAGAACAAGTGGCAACGTCAAATAGGAATTTCCTCTTGTACCAAACAAAGCGCAGATGTTAATGATGCACATTTCCCAGAGCTGACATATTCCAGTTAATAAATTCAAAATAAAGAGATATCGTTCTACCTTTTGTGCATTTTTTTTCAGTTGCAATTGGTCCAGCCATTTTCTTCTGGTTTCTTCATGTTTTCTGCTAACTCTCCATCGTCTGCTGTCCATTTGTCCTTTCTTCTCTCTTCTAGTTTTTTTTTTCCATTCTCTCTCTCTCTACATCTGCTTTAACATACTAATCTTTCTCCTTTTGCTCTTTCCTCATTCCTATTTCATCCACACAAATTTTACCCCTCCATCCTCAATCCCCAATTACTCTCCCAATACCTGGCCAATTGTAGATTTTTCATCCCTCCTACACAAAATATTTTTCCCCTCTCCATTTTACTCTCCCAGCCCCATCCCATTCTAATCCTCCCCCAACATCAGCTCCCTTCTAGTTCCAGTCTCACCCAGCATCCATTCCCTTCTTCAAGCCCCCCACTTCCCCTCAGCCCATTTCCATTCCAAGCCCCGTCCCCCGCAGCTATTTGCAGTTCAAGCCCCCCACTTCCCCTCAGCCCATTTCCATTCCAAGCCCCATCCCCAACAGCTATTTGCAGTTCAAGCCCCCTTCCACTCAGCCCATGTCCAGTCCTAGCAACCCCCCCAACCCATTACCAGTCCTAGCCCCCCATAGCCCACTCCCAGTCCTAATCCCACCAGCCCATTTCCAGTCCTAACCTCCCCATCAGCCCACTCCCAGTCCTAATCCCCCATCTCTCAATTTTTAGTTTAAGCCCCCCCAGCGCCTATCACCTCTCCTATCCACCCCCAGCTACCATCACCACTCCTACCCCCCCCATCCCAGCGCCCATCACCACTCCTACCCCCCCCAGCCAGCCCAGTGCCCATCACCACTCCTAACCCCCCCCAGCCAGCCCAGTGTCCATCACCACTCCTAACCCCCCAGCCCAGTGCCCATCACCACTCCTAACCCCCCCACCCCAGCCCATCACTACTCCTAACCCCCCCCAGCCCAGCCCAGCCCATCACTACTCCTAACCCCCCCCAGCCCAGCCCAGCCAATCACCACTCCTAACCCCCCCCAGCCCAGCCCAGCCCAGCCCATCACCACTCCTAAGCCCCCCAGCCCAGCCCAGCCCAGCCCATCACCACTCCTAACCCCCACCCCCAGCCCAGCCCAGCCCAGCCCAGGGAAAATTAAAAAAAAAAAGAAAACCTGTCTGCTGCCGCTGTCGGGGCCGCCGCGGCAGAATCGAGCGTGCCGCGGGGCCCCCCTGTACCCGGCACAGCCTCTCCTCCCTGTCGCAGCTCTCTCGTTGGAGCTGCAGTCAGACTCGCCGGCTTGCAGAGCGCGAGGGAAGAGTTTGTCCCTCGCTGCTCTGTTAAGCCCGCGGGGCTGATGGGAAGTTCCCATCAGCCCCCGCGGGCTTAACAGAGTCGCGAAAGGGAAACTCTTCCCTTCGCGCTCTGCAAGCCGGCGAGTCTGACTGCAGCTCCAACGAGAGAGCTGCTACAGGGAGGAGAGGCTGTGCCGGGTACAGGGGGGCCCCGCGGCACGCTCGATTCTGCCGCGGCGGCCCCGACAACGGCAGCAGACAGGGTTGTTGTTTTTTTTTCGATGGCGGACCTTCCCGCGTGCCAGCTGCAAGGCCTTCGCGTGCCACAGCTGGCACGCGTGCCATAGGTTCGCCATCGCTGTTATAGAGGAATGCATGTTAGAGTGAGAAACTTCTACTCCTGCTGGAATTCTGCATACACAATTCAAAATTTGGTGTTAAGAAGTCTGAATAATGCAAAATTCCAGTTTGTCCATCCATTCCAGTCCAGACACTTGGGTTATGCTCATCTACCAGCAGATGAAAACTGAAAACAAACAAACCAAAGAACTCTTCTTAAGTAGCCTGTGCACCCCTGCAGAGCCAGTATTTCTCAGTCTCCTGAAGGAGGATGAGCATAAACCTGTGTTAACTGTTTATCTTAGTGCTGGGCTGCATTTTGGGGCCCAGAACCTACCGTGGAATGCCGGGATTGCAGTGAATAGGAGGAGGGGAGGGGGCCTATGCCTCGTGCACATGGCCAACACTGAAAGGGCCTTATGTGCAGTATGCGGCAACTGCCGCAGCTTCCTCTTGGCAACTGGTCTTTGTTGTGTGTATTTGTTTCAAGGAGAACGCAGCTGCTGCATAGAGTCTGACCAGTGGTCAGCTTCCTCAGACCCTTGGGAGGCCAGGGCACCCGTAGTTTGGGTAGGAATGGCCACCATCTTAAATTCAGAGAAGGGAAGCCCCAACCTTGCTGCTCGTGTCCCTGGATCCATTGGGATCCCTTGGAGGGTCATTGGTAGGGACCAACCAAATTCATGGGAAAAAAGGTGCTATTTCACAGGAGGTCTTTGAAAATTCAAAATATTTCACGGAAAATTCACGGGCCTTTATTTCATAAGAACATAAGATATGCCATACTGGGTCAGACCAAGGTCCATCAAGCCCAGTATTCTGTTTCCAACAGTGGCCAATCTAGGTCATATGTACCTAGCAGTTTCCCCAAGAGACACAAGTTCCACAATGCTTGTACTGGGTCAGGCATTGATATCTTCGGTCACTTCTTAATAATGGTTTATGGACCCTTTCCTCCAGGAACTTGTCCAAACCTTTTTAAACCCAGTTACACTAACAGCCTTTACTACATCCTCCGGTAACAAATTCCAGAGTTTGATTACACGTTGAGTGAAAAAATATTTTCTTTTATTAGTCTTAAATAGTTTACCCTGTAGCTTCATTGCATGTCCCCTAGTCTTTCTATATTCTGATAAGGTAAACAATCGATCTATGTTTACCCGTTCCACTCCGTTCATTAATTTATAGACTTCTATCATATCTCCCCTCAGCCGTCTCTTTTCCAGGTTAAAGAGCCCTAACCTTTTTAGCCTTTCCTCATAGGAGTATCCTTCCATCCCCTTTACCATTTTGGTGGCTCTTCTCTGAACCTTTTCTAAAATCGCTATATCCTTTTTAAGATACGGCGACCAGAATTGCACACAATATTCAAGGTGTGGTCTCACCATGGAACGATATAGAGGCATTATAATATCTTTTGTTTTATTTTCTATTCCTTTCCTTATCATATCTAGCATTCTATTTGCTCTCTTGGCCGCCGCTGCACACTGGGCCGAGGGTTTTAACATGGTATTCACAATGACGCCTAAATCTTTTTCCTGGGTGGTGGTTCCTAATGTGGAACCTTGCATCGTGTAACCATAGTTTGGGTTGTTCTTCCCTAGGTGCATAACCTTGCATTTGTCCACATTAAATTTCATCTGCCATTTTGATGCCCAGTCTTCCAATTTATCCAGATCCTCTTGCAATTTTTCACAATCCTCTTGGGTTTTAACAACTTTAAATAGTTTTGTCTCATCTGCAAATTTGATAACCTCACTCGTTATTCCACTTTCCAGGTCATTTATGAATATGTCAAAAAGCAGCGGACCCAGCACAGATCCCTGGGGTACACCACTATTCACCTTTCTCCATTGGGAAAATTGGCCATTTAGCCCTACCCTCTGCTTTCTATCTTTTAACCAGTTCCTGATCCACAATAGTGCACTGCCTCCTATCCCATGACTCTTTAGTTTTGCCAAAAGTCTCTGATGAGGGACCTTGTCAAAGGCTTTCTGAAAGTCCAGATACACAATATCAACCGACTCACCTTTGTCCACCTGTTTATTCACTCCTTCAAAAAAACATAACAGATTAGTAAGACAAGATCTTCCTTGTCTAAAGCCATGTTGGCTGTCTCTCATTAGGTTGTGACTATCTACATGCTGATTAATTTTATTCTTTATGATGGTTTCTACCATTTTTCCTGGTACTGACGTCAGGCTCACCGGTCTGTAGTTTCCCGGATCACCCCTGGAACCCTTTTTAAAAATTGGTGTTACATTGGCGATCCTCCAATCTTCAGGTATTAGAGATGATTTTAATGATAGTTCACAGATTACTGATAGCAGTTCTGCAATCTCATATTTCAGTTCTTTCAACACCCTTGGATGTATACCATCCGGCCCAGGTGATTTGCTACTCTTCAGTTTATCTAATAGTTGTAAGACATCTTCGCGATGTATTGATATTTCCTTCAATTCTTCTGCACCTTTAAATACCACTTCAGTCATGGGTAGCATCCCTACATCTTCCTCAGTAAAGACCGAAGCAAAGAATTCATTCAGTCTCTCTGCTATCGCCTTGTCGCCTCTTAGTGCTTCTTTAACCCCTTTATCATCTAATGGACCAACTGACTCTCTCACAGGTTTTTTGCTACGAATGTACTTGAAAAGGTCTTTATTTCGCGTTTTTGCTTACGCAGCAAGCTTCTTCTCAAATTCTCTCTTTGCCTGCCTTATCAATGCCTTGCATTTGACTTGCCAGTGTTTCTGCTGTTTCCAGGTTTCGTCGTTTGGCTCTTTTTTTCCATTTCCTGAAAGATGCTTTTTTGGCAACAACAGCCTCTCTGACCTCACCTTTAAACCATGCTGGCAGTTTTTTGGACTTCCTTCCACTTCTTCTTTTAAAGAGTGGGATACAGCTGGTCTGGGCTTCCAAGATAGTATTTTTCAACAACACCCAAGCTTGATGTACGTCTTTAACCTTCGCAACTGCTCCTTTTAGTTTTTTCTTAACTGTTTTCCTCATTTTATCATAGTCTCCCTTTCGAAAGTTAAAAGGTAGTACTGTGGATTTCCTTACTATCCCTCCTCCACTAATTAAATCAAAGGCGATCATGCTATGATCACTATTGCCAAGTGGCGCCAACACCCTTATCTCTTGCACTAGATCTGGTGTTCCACTAAGGACTAGGTCTAATATGGCTTCCCCTCTGGTTGGTTCATGAACCAGCTGCTCCAAGAAGCAGTCATTTATTTCATCTAGGAACTTTATCTCCCCAGCATGTCCTGACGTGACACTGACCCAGTCGATACCGGGGTAATTGAAATCACCCATTATTATTACTGTGCTGTAACTTTTGTTAGCTTCCTTGATTTCTTTGAGCATTTCATCATCCATTTGGTCATTCTGGCCAGGTGCTCGATAGTACACCCCCACTGCCATTGACTTCCCCCTTTTATATGGAATTTCAATCCATATAGATTCTACAGCAGATTTTGTTTCCTGCAAAACTTTAATCCTTTCTGAGTCAATGCCCTCTCTAACATAGAGCGCAACCCCTCCACCAATTTGATCAGCTCTATCATTACGGTATAGTTTGTACCCAGGTATCAGTGTCCCACTGGTTGTCCTCCTTCCACCATGTCTCTGATATTCCAATCATATCTAACCTTTCATTTAGTGCTATATATTCCAACTCTCCCATCTTATTCTTTAGACTTCTAGCATTTGCATACAAGCATTTTAGAGAATGTATTTTATTCATGTTAATTTGGCTATTGTTAGACATGGGTAAATTGCGAACGTTAACTAGCAGTTATAGTGTCTATTTCAGGTAATTGCTCTCAACTGTCAGAATGGAGGACAAAAACCACGGCCAACCCAAGGAATATCCAAAAGGAACTTTATTGAAGAAGACGCAATTAAACAACAAATACTCAGGCATTCACAGTTTTGAGTTCTTTGCAATAATCACTTGATTTGTCAAATTGCTCGTCAACAGTCTCTGGCGCTGCGGTGCACTGACAGTCGTGTATTGGCTCGCACTCCTTTCAGCATCAACACTGTGGGCACAGATAAGTATTGTAGCGCCAACCGGCTCAACAACGGGAATCTGCCAGTGCTTGCAAACCACAATGATGTGACAGATGTTTCTGCGGGAACATCTACAGCCACTGCTTTGTAAGCTGCAGATTCAGCCAAGAGATGATGGTCATCCATTTCAGGTATGTTCTGTATCAACTCATCACATTGCAAAAGCAAGACCTGGCGCAGCTGACAAAATGTTCCTTCAATTGTTTGTGGTTGGAAAAAACTTTCTGTTGTAAGTCTGTTCGCAGGTGTTGTGAAGCAGGCAATAGCCCGAGGTTTGGGATGTGGTTTTGTAGGTAGGAGCGCAAGGTGGGATGATCTAGTTTTTCCAAAGGTATGTTAGCTTCAGTAAATGCTTCAACCAATTCAAAGACAGCCATATTGCGCGCGTCCCTCGTTTCTGTGCTACGTGAAAACATTCCCGTAACCGTCGCCTGCTTTTTTGCCTTTCTATCCAGTGCTGCTTCTGCTGCTTTTCTTTTGGAAGCATGAACTGACGATTCCAAGTGCCTGTCAATACTTCCTTTCCTGGTGTGATCAACAGTAACATTACAGTACGAACAAAATAATTTTTCAGAATTGGTATGTAAAGTTCCCTTTGGATACTGCTTAGCTCGTTCTGCACAAGAGACATGCTCAGCTTTCTTCATTATCGACATCATTGATGCACTTTGACATAATTCAATTTTTAATTCAGACTAAACGCTCCCAAATTGAAGCACCCTGCCTTCAAATTATGGTGGTGGCAAAGAATGCTGTGTATACTGTGGACTACGTGAATCAGGCTGTAAGTAAACGCTCCCAATTGAAGCACCCTACGCAGTTCTTTTTATCGGGGCCCAGAGATGATGTTGGAAGGGCTGCCACACACAGGTCAGCAGCTCAGTTGGTGGTAGAAGAGATTGAAGCACCCTGCGCAGTTTCTTTTTTTATCGGGGCCAAGAGATGTCAGAAGGGCTGCTCCCGAACTGGCTCTCACCCCTCCGCGGGAATCAGGCTGTAAGTAAATGCTCCCAAATTGAAGCACCATGTGCAGTTCTTTTATCGGGGCCCAGAGATGATGTCAGAAGGGCCGCCACACAGGTCAGCAGCTCCCGAACCGGCTCTCACCCCTTCGCGGGAATTTCACATTTTTCACGGAAGACGACAAATTCACGGAAAATGCCATGGCCGTGAACTTGTGAATTAGGTTGGTCCCTAGTCATTGGGCAAAAAGTCCCCTTTCCCTATCATCCGTCCAGTTCAGGATACAATTGGGTTTTCCCCCTCCTTCAGCAGCTGATGACTGAGCATGCCAGAATTTTGATGTCACCACTTAAGGGCTCCCCCCTCTGGCTCATATTCCAGTGTCCTCAGCAGCTGAGGGAGCTTCTGTTCGTACTTGACTCTTTTCTAAGAGGAATTGGAGAACATATGTATGTTAATGGCTAACATATAGGTCACAGAAGTGGAGTATAATAAAGCTGGGTTGCCTTTCTTCGTGTTTGGTGATTGATAAGGCTGGCAGTGCTCAGATCTGTGTCTCTTCAGGCAGGATCCTTCAGTGGGTCTGGTGAGCCTAAGGGGTAAAACATCTGATGGCCCAGTCCCTTTCCCCTCTAGCTGGGCATCCCATGTCTCTGGCCAGGGACCTTTTGGGCTGTTCTTTTAAAACAAAACAATTTGGAGTGGTTCAATGATTTGACTGTTATAAAGATTGCAAAAAAAACCACAACAAACTGCAGTAGAGAAAACCAGAGGGGTCTGGAGAGCTGTGCAGAGCAGTGCTGACAGAGCCGGGCAGGTTCTGGGAGGTGCAGTAAGAGCAGTACATGGTCCGTTAGTTTCTTGCGGCTTCTAGTTTCCTGCCTTTGTCCCTGCTCATCTGTGTGTGCCAGTTGGCTTGAGTGTATATGTGTGGCTTCCTCCTTATGTCAGGTGTGGGGATTAGTCGTAGGGTATATCTTCATTTTGGTTTGCCATAGGAGTGTCGAGTGCGTTTTGGCCAGCAGGGGGCATGGAGGGCTCATGGGAAGCTTTAGATCCCTGCACTGCTGGGCCTGTGGTTTTGGTGGGAATCATGGCCATTTTTGATAAGGCTCTCATTTCCTGTAAAGTTGACAAGCTAGTAAAAACAGAGAAATATGACGACAGAAAAAGACCACATGGCCTATCTAGTCTGTCCTTCCATATCAACAACTACAACAGTCCCCTTTTTACCTTTAGAGATCCTCTGTGTTTGTCCCGTGCTTTTTTGAATTCAGTTACTGTCCTCATCTCTACCACCTGCACTGGGAGACTATTCCACGGATCCACTACTCTTTCCGTAAAGAAATATTTCCGCATAGATTCAGGAGTGATATGCGGAAATATTTCTGTCTCTCTTCACCCTCATCCCATGTCCCCTCATAGCAGAACTTGTTTCAGTTGAAAGAGGCTCTCTCCCTGAACATTTATGCCACGGAGGTATTTAAATATCTCAATCATATCACCTCTATCCCGCCTTTCCTCTAAGGTATACATATTAAGATCCTTAAGTCTGTCCTGATATGCTTTTATAATGAAGACCACTAATCATTTTAGTAGCCACCCTCTGCACATCCTGTTCACATCTTTTTGAAGGTGCGGTCTCCAGAATTGCACACTATACTCCAAATGAGGTCGCACCAAAGACTTATACAGAGGCACTATTACCTCCTTTTTTCTGCTAGCCATTCCTCTCCGTATGCACCCAAGCATCCTTCTAGCTTTTGCTGTCACCTTTTCTACCTGTTTAGCTACTTTAAGATCATCAGACACAACTACGCCTAGGTCCCGCTCTTCTTTAGTGGACAAAAGCACTTCACCCCCCTATATTATTCCCTTGGATTGCTGCAGCCCAAATGCATGACCTTACATTTTTTAACATTAAATCCCAGCTTCCAGATTCTAGACCATTCTTCAAGCTTAGCTAGATCCCTCCTCATGTTATCTACACCTTCGTGGGTGTCTACTCTATTGCAGATTTTGGTATCATCCTCAAAGAGGCAAACCTTACCCGACAACCCTTCCACTATATCACTAACAAAGATATTAAAAAGAATCTGACCAGGGGCACACCACTGGTAACATCATTCTCCTCAGAATGAACTCCATTTACCTGTACTCTTTGTCGCCTCCCACCCAAACAATTTCTAACCCAAGCAGTAACTTTAGGGTCCATCCCTAGGGTGCTCAGTTTGTTTATAAGTCGCCTGTGAAGAACATTGTCAAAGGCTTTACTGATATCTAAGTACACCACATCTAGGGCTCTCCCTCAGTCCAGCTCCCTGGTCACCCAGTCAAAGAAATCAATCAGATTTGTCTGACAAGACCTGCCACTGGTGAATCCATGCTGCTTTGGATCCTGTAATCCGCTGGAATCCAGAAACTTCGCTATATTTTTTTCTTTCAGCAGCGTTTCAAATAATTTACTCACCACCGAAGTTAAACTAACCGGCCTGAAGTTTTCAATCACATCCTTACTTCCACTTTTGTGTAAAGGCACCACTTGAGCCTCTCTCCAGTCCTTTGGCACCACTCCCGACTCCAACGATGCATTGAAAGGGTCAGTCAGTGGAGCTGCTAGAACGTCCCCAAGTTCCCTCAGTATTCTAGGGTGTATCCCATCCGGTCCCATCGCTTTGTCTACTTTAAGTTGAGCTAGTTTCTCACGAACACAGTCTTCTGAAAATTGTTCAAGATGTCCCTCGCTGCTGTTCCTGTTTGTGGGTGTTTTCTGAGGTCCTGTTCCTGGTTCTTCATCTGTGAACACAGAACAAAAATATTTGTTAAGCAATTCTGCTTCATCCTTATCAGCTTCTACATATTTCTCCCCTGCACCCTTGAGTCTGACAATACCACTTTTGCCCTTCCTCTTCTCACTAACATATCTGAAAAATGTGTTATCCCCCCATTTTATTGCATTGGCTATTTCCTCCTCCTTTTGAATCTTTGCCTTCCTGACTACTTTGCTAGCTTCTCAAAGTTTTTCCAAATACAGATGCCTGTCTTCCTCTCTCTGTGATCTCTTGTATTTCATGAAGGCCTCCCTCTTTTTCTTCACTTTTTCAGCTACTTCGTTTGAAAGCCATAGCTGTCTCCTTTTTCCTTTTACCTTTATTTACCATTTTAACAAAAAGGTTGGTTGCCCTTAAAATATCCCCTTTCAGTTTTGCCCACTGTTTTTCTACATCCCCCACCTGTTCCCATCCCACTAACGACTCCCTGAGGTATTGGCCCATCTTGGCAAAGTTAGTCTTCCTAAAGTCTAAGACCCTCCCCTTTGAAGGATTCTAACAGCCCTAGTCCTAATACTGAACCACACCATCTGGTGATCACTGGATGCAAAATGATCTCCCACTACAACATCAGAAACACTTTCACCATTGGTAAGCACCAAGTCCAGTATTCCCTGTAGAGAATCCAGGATCTCCTTACTTCTAGATGATACTGCAGCAGGAATGTGCCAATCAATATCTGTCATATTGAAGTCTCCTATCAGTAGCACTTCCCCTTTCCTAGCAATGCTGCGTATGTCTTCAATTAACTCTGTCCACCTCTTCCTCTTGTGAGGGAGGTCTGTATATCACACCAATGCAAATAGATTTCTCTTTCCCTCTTTCTAGTTTAACCCACAATGCCTCTTCTCTCCTCTTAATTCCAAAGCTTTAATAGTAGTTTTTACATATAGTGCCACTCCTCCCCTTCTTCCTACTCTGTCCTTTCTGTATAAAGTATAGCCAGCTATAGTTACATCCCAATCATGGTTTTCTGTGAACCATGTTTCTGTAACTGCCACTAAATCCAAGTCAGCCACTCCCACCAAAGCTTCAATATCAGGGATCTTATTTCCCATGCTACAGGCATTTTTTCACACTGCTTTTCATATGTTACTCCTATTACCCATTTCCATAAAGGTATTTAATGTATCACCTACCTGGGGGCTTTCACCCACCTGGGGGCTTTCTTCACCCATCCCCAACGAATCTAGTTTAAAGCCCTCTTCAGTAGATTAGCCAGTCTACTACTGAAGACGCGTTGACCTTTCTTGGACAGATGGATGCCATCTCTGCTCTGCAACCCTTGGAACAACATCCCATGGTCTAGGAAACTAAAACGCTCTCGATGACACCATCCACGCAGCCATGCATTCATCTCCAGGATGCCAGCCTCTCTGGCTTCGCCTTTACCCTCAACAGGGAGGATTGAAGAGAACACCACCTGTGCACCTAACTGCTTTACCCTCTGTCCCAGAGCTATGAAGTCACTTTTGATACGTTCCGAGGGATACCCGGCAGTATCATTTGTTCCGACATGGATTAGCAACATTGGGTAATAGTCAGTGGGCTTGATGAGTCTCGGCAAGCTCTCTCTAACATCTTGGATTTTGGCACCAGGCAGACAGCATACCTCTCTGGACATTAAGTATGGTTGGCAGATGGACATCTCAGTACCCCTCAGGAGAGAGTCTCCAACCACCACTACCCTTCGCTTCCTTGTGGTCACCGATTCTGCAACTTTGGGGTATTGAGCTCTGGTTCTTCCCTTTCCAGGGATGCTTTCACCTCCTCCACTTCCAGGGCTGCATAATGGTTCTTCAATTCAAGAGCTGGAGAAGTTGGATTGATTTTGCAGGCCCTGGTGACTTGTGTCCAATCATCGACATTCTGGTGGCACCCATATTGTCCTCTGCTGGAGAGCTTGGTTGCTGCAAGAAGCATCTCATCAATGTACTTCTCACTGTCTTGAATGCTCCTCAGCCTCGCCACCTCCTCTCTGAGTTCCTCCACTTGTTTCCTCAGAGCTTCAGCATGCAGGCACCCTGCACATGGAACCGGTCCTTCAACTGGCATTAGGACCTCTGTCTGGACAGAGGCCGAAGCTGTAATGGGGGCAACAGCTTTAGCGATACGATTTTTCCCAACCGTTGTTCTGTTCGTGGAGCTTAGGTATCTGTTAAAGCAAAAGAGAGAGATCTACCAAGTACCAGCCGGTTTCCCAGCTATCCTTTTGGAGAAAAAGCAGTTAAATCTCTTTAATTATATTCAAAATCTGCTGCTCCAAGTCTCTGTGCTTTGTTAAATGGGGAGGTGCCCTATAAAGCAAGACAGTTCCCTCCCTTCCCACCCACCCCTAGTGAGCAAACACCTGATTAGGTGTCAGCAGTTCCCAAAGCTGAGAAGGTTACTAGTTCAACAACCTACTTCGCTCAAGGAAATTTCTACTAAAGCACCAAAAAGTAACTTTGCTTTAAAAATATACAAAAACCCTTTTAAGAGCTCCCAGTCAGAGAGGCAAAAACCTGCATGGCTGATAATTATAATTCAGCACCGGGGACAGCTCTGTTCCGCAGGGGGGCGCTACTTTTTTTTTTTTTTTTCTGTTGAACTTTATTCTTTCTTTGCACTAGGCCTACTTAACTTTTTTCATATGAGTTGAGGCCTTCCAATTTTACTGAGTTGTCAGCCTTTAAGCTGTGCGTGGGGTGGGGTGCAAGAGGACTTTCGAAGCCATGAGGGACCTCGGGCTAAATTAATGTGGGAAGACATCTAGGGAGGTCCGGTTTCCCCTCAATCGCAGGTCTCTGGGGGAGGGTCCCTCTTGGGAGAGTCAGCACAGCCAGACTTAGAAGGGGAGATCCTTTCTAGTGACAACCTGAATGTTTTCAGAGTTTTTCCTAAGGAGCTTGTGGCTCTGATTAAACATTCTTTGTCGGCACTTAACATTGCCTCGCCTCCACTGATTGTGGAGGAACCCCTGGAGGATCTGCTGTTGCAAGTGTTCAAGGATTCCCAGACGTGTTTCCCAGTTCATAGTGTAATCAAAAAGATGATAGAAACGGAATGGGAGGTTCCTGAGGTGGGCCTCAGAGGGGGGAGATTGCTGGGTCAACTGTTCCCCCATTCCCTAGGAGGAGAAAAAACTTCATAAGATGCCTAAGGTGGATGCGGTGGTCTTGGCCGTCACAAAAAAGACCACAATCCCAGTGGAGGGAGCTGGGCTCTGAAGGATCTTCATGGCCGTAAGCTGGAGTCATTGCTTAAGCAGGCATCTGATACCAGTGCATTGACATTGCATGCCTCTATTTGTGGAGCCTATGTGGCCAGGGCTTCCATCCGCTGGCTTCAGGTTCTAGCTTCATCAAAGCTGGTGGCCCAGGAGTGGGCCAAGCTGGAGTCGGCAGCCGCATACCTGAAAGACACCTTTTTACTACCTGATACGCTCATCTTCTAACTCTATTGTGACAGTACACAGTTTTTTGTGGTTACGGAATTGGTCGGCTGATTCTTCCAAGACGAAGCTCAGTAAGCTACCCTTTAAGAGTAAGCTACTCTTCGGCGAAGCTCTTGACAAGCTGGTGAAGGACTCGGAGTCCCAAGGGCAGCTGCCTGCCCGAGGACCGCCCTAAGGGAATTAAGCAAGAGACCCACAGCGTGGTCAGCTTTGGGACTTCTGCAGATTTCAGTCTAGCTGTTTCTTGCCCTTTCAGAGGGGTTGCTACAGCCCAAGGGGCCAGTCCTTTCAAGGGTTCCAGTAGGGATTTTTACACAGCCCCTCAGGTCTCCAACAAGAAGCCACAACGAAGCCAGAAAGGCCCAGTAAGAGGTAGTTCCGGTCGGAGGTCGTTCCTTATTGTTCCTCCAGTTTAGTCCTCCACCTCTGGGTTGTGCACCACCTCCTGCAGCTTGGAGACTGGGCATGTCAAAGTTGTGACATCACTGGATATAGCCTGCTGGTATCTCCCATCAGCCCCAGTGTGTCCAGTCTCCATGCAGCAGGAGGACGTAGTGAGCCTAGTCGCTGGGCTCACTTGAAGAGCGCATAAGAAGCAGTTAGGGATTAGATTGTGGTTTTAAATTTTCTTTGGTGGTTCTTTTGTGTTGATTTGGGTATCTGTAGATTTAAAAAGTTAAATCTAACTAAATTATAAGAGTGACAGTATTTCAACCGATTGCAGTTTGTCTCCTGCCTTTTTGCCTGCCTGATACTACTGCCTTTCTGTAGCAGCTCTCTCCTCCTGGATGGTACGGAGGAGAGCACTGCGGGGCAGCACACGATCCTCGGTCGGATCCGGGCTGACATTTCTGTTTGGTGTTTTACTGAGATGTGCAGAAGTGAGGCAGGCACGGCCGCGGCTTTTCTGCTCGCTCTGGTGTTGAGCGGGGCCGCGTGCAGAGAGCACTGCAGCACACGGTAGGAACAAGCTCTATTCTATTCTTTTAAATAACCGCAACACAACTTAAATCATTTCAACCTATTTTGGAGGGGACGCAGGGCCAATTCGCATTTGGTCCGTGCTCCTGAGGACATTGAGATTGTTTATCTCAAAACAAGGCATTGGTGCTTAAACGCGAGTACCCGCATTGGCCATGTTTACCTCATCTTCTGCCGCGTGGCAGTATCCAGCGCTGTGGAGGATGGCGATTTTCGGCATGATTTCTGTTTGCTTAATTAAATTTTTGTTTTTTCTTCATGGTTACAAGATTTGTCAGGTATGTTTTCGCGGTGAAACCGACTGGCTGAACCCCAAGCCGTTGTTTCCCGCGCTTGTGAGATCGCAAGGCTGACTAGGTTTTCTTTTTCTCTTTTACCACGGACTCAGTTCAGGTTTTTTGTTTTGGCTCCGTTACCTAACGATTTAGATTTTTTCCAACAGGTTATTTACCTTCATTTAATTTAATTCTTTTTTCAGCTCAGTTCCTTATAGTTAATTGACATAGCTCAATCAAGGATCAGCCGTATTAATTAAAAAAACAAAACAAAAAGCATTTCTTGTTGAAATATTGCTCAAAGGGAGTACAAGTGCTCTTCTGACTATTACATTTAAACCATTTTCCACAATAGAAGTGTTCACATTTAAATTTCTAGATGAGGTGGTTCAAGATGGCTCGAGTGGGGAGTCTGGGGGTACAATAGTACACCTTGGATCCAGCTTTGTTACGCAACCTTTGAGGTGTCTTGAGGTATCAGTGCCGCAAGCATCTAAAGCCCGTTTATTCTTTAGAGCAAGCCTGGGACGGAGAAATAAACGATCACGGCTTGAACATGCATACAAGTAAATTGGGAAAACATGCCAGTCACAACTATTATAACACAATTGTAGTGACTTGGAAGCAGCACGTTGGTCTGCAAAATAAATAAATAAATAAAATAGTCACTCGGTCAATGGAAATATGCATTGCTTGATTAATCGCAAAATATTATACTCTTGAATATTGGCTATTCCTCAAGTTAAACATTTAGCAGCCAGAGATGATCCAAACTGGACCTTGGTGAGTTTCAATATCAGTTTGCTCTTAATTTTAACAGGGCAGCATATGCACAAAGTCCACACACCTTTGATAGGCCTACTCTCCTGGAATGTGTGACAGGAGGGGAGTGAGGAAGCAGGGAATAGAAGAGTTCTTCTATTTTTGGTTCTACTGCAAGTCTGTCCGGTTCTCTCTGGGTCTGTCCCTGCTTGGGGACTTGAGCTGGAAACAGATGGTGGCTATTTTTTTTTTCTGGAGTACCGTTAGGCTGGGATGGAACAAGCGCTTCAGGAGTCCATGCCTAGCTGCATATCTGGTTGTTCCTATCAGGGCACACTGGTTGGGAAGCACCGCAATAGGGCTTTAAGCCCCACTGCCAACTTGGCAAAGGTTGAAGCTTTGGCTCTCAAAAAAAAAAATAAAAAAAATTGTCCCGGCATGAGTTCGGTTCATCATGTATCTTAGCAGAGAGGGTTCAAGGCCACACAGTAGAGATTATAGGTGAACCTTACGTATCAGATTTCTTCGGAATGGACTATTAGTTGTCAGCAGCGGCTGCACAACGGTATGAATAGAAGGAACGTGCAGAGGCCTGTTAGTGGTTAGAAGACCTTAAGCACTGGAGAACTTTAAGGGAGTTGGCGAAGTTCGAGCAGTGTAGGTAGGGGCGAATGGATGTACTGAGTAGGACACATCGTCTACACCTTCTAAAATCTCTTAGGTGACTGTGTTAGGTGGTAGTAACCTTTAAAAAAAGAAAAAGGATGGTCACCACTTACATGCATGGTCAATGCTACCTTGGTGGCAAGTCAGAAACAAATTTTTATGAACCAGAATGAGGTAGATCCCAGGTCGGTGTCTCAAATCTCTGACTTCCAAAGCCATTTAGCAAGCTTTGGATCGGACTTGGCGGATAGGGGTGTTCATACCGGGGCCAGGGACATTTCTCGGCTTCGGGCGACGCTCTATTTAGTTCTTGGTCCCCAAGGCAGAAGGTTCGCCCATTCGTTCTCGGCCTCAAGGTACCACATCACTGTCCGTCAACATTTCACGTTGTAGGCTACCGTGGGGAATTGGTACTGATGGCGGATTCGAGAGGACAGTCCTTCCCATCGCTCGGTCTTGGACATTTGCGTATACCTGTTTAGTTCCCAGCCTAGGGTGCTAGGGTTATGTTCCACAGGTTAGATCCACAGGAGAGGCCGTGTGGGGGTCCAGTTCTTAAGAACACAAGAGATGCCATACTGGGTCAGTTCCAGCTTTGCGGGCCCAGTATCCTGTTTCCAATAATGGCCAATCCAGATTAGCAGTTTTCCAGGGAGACGGATAGGCTACTCTGTGCGTGTAGCGGAGCAAACAGTGGAGTCATGTGCATATTCAGAGTTTCGTTGCATGTTCAACAGATGTGATACTCTGTTAGGTTATGGGTCTTGTAGACCCTCTTGAATTGTAGATAGATGGTGTATATAGAAACAGTTAAATGAATTATTATTTTTCCCAGGTCTCTTTGATAAAGCTTATGGACCTTCTGCCAGGCGCTTGACCAAACCTTTGTTTTTTATACTCTGCTACACTGCAAAGGTTTTTCGTGCAGGGCTCTGGGAGTACGCAGGAGACCCAGTGGTTCTTCAACCGACTGGAACTGCGAGCAGTATGTCTGCTATGGCAGGCGTTCGAAGCTACAGTGATAGGTTGAGCAGTGCGAGGTGGGTCAATCAGCAGGGCAGAGCCGGAAGTGCGGCCATGGCAGCCGAGGTGGAGGATCGGTTTGCGTGGGGGAAGCTGAGGTTTCTAGCGATCTTGGTGACCCATATTGTGGGAAAAAAAATGTGACAACAGTTTTTTCCTCAGCATGGGCTGAGTAGAGGCCAGAGAAAGGGAGTTGCATCCGGAGGTGTACGCATGGATCGTTCGAAAATGGGGACAGTCAATGGTCCTCGTGGCGACGTTTCAGTCTGCTAGACCGTGTCGTTTCGTCAGCAGAGGACGCGAAGGGATGCCGAAAGGCATCAACGCACTGTTACTACGGGGGCCGTGGTCCAGTCTTCTCTCTTTCCACCGGGGGCACCCATAGACCGGGTGGTTCAGCGAAGCGCATCAAGGAAAGGTGTTATTGGGGGACTCGGGCTGGTCGAGTTGCCCGAGGGATGCTGACCTCTTACAGTTGGTCGATAGGACTCCTTGGAGGTTCTCGCCGTTGGAGAATTTGTGGCTACAGGGTTCCTTCCGAAAGCCTCAGGTGGTTCAGTTCTCGCTTACGGTGTGGCCATTGAAAGAGCAAGGTTAAAAAAAACCCAAAATTATATATTATATATATATATAATATAATATAATATAAGTATACGGCCCTTGCATATGTACGTCTATGCTGCATCTTTGAGGACTGGCGCTCACGGATGTACGTTCGCGCGTCTACGGTATCAGCTCCCTTGGTATTAAGTTTTCGGCAGGACAGTTTGTGATATGATTTCGCAAGGCTGTTACCAGACTGCAGCCCTCTTGTAGAACAGTTCTTCCTCCAAGGGAGTTCAATTTCTTTTTAGGGGCTTGAGCTAGCGGGCCATTTGAGCCCTTGCAACAGGTGTCGGTTAAGAATTTAACCTTGAAGACAGTATGTTTGGTGGCCTCTGCTAGGCAGGGCGAATTTCTGAGTTGCAGGCATTGTCCTGTTGTGTTTTGTTTTGTGTGGTTTTTTTGTTTTCCGCTTCCAGTGCTAGGTTCGGCGAAGGGGAGTGTATTGGGCCATAGCTTGCTCTATGTGAATGTCCAGAGAGCACTTTGGCAGTGGTTAAATGTGTCAGGAACCTTGCGCTAGTCGGCTCGTCGTCTTTCGGGTTGTTCGGAGAGCACTGCAAGAGTGTTGCGGCAGCGAAGTATTCCATGTTTGATGGATTAGACCGCCGATTGCATCAGCTTATCTTCTTCGGGACCGTACAGTCCCAGTGGGCTTACGAGCTCACTCTACTGGGGCGTGAGCGACTTCCTGGGCGGAACATTCTAGGCTTCCGCCAGTGGACAGCTGTCGAACGGTCGAGGGGTCGTCTCTCCATACTTCCAGTAAGCACTGCCGCCTAGGTGTTCGGACGGCTGAGGATGCCGCTTTCGGGCAAGGTCCTTGGCATTGTTACTTCGAACAAGGAATACGTACAGGAGAAAGTAGTGAGTCTAGTTACTTGGCTCACTAGAGGAACAGATAGAGCGGTTAGGTTAGCATAGAGAGGTTTTGGTTTGATTCCTGGTCATCTTTCTGTTCTTACTTTCAGTAGCTTTTATCACCCGGATGTTCTGGGGGCGAGCGAGGCCTGTTTTGGCTTGGCGTAGTAGCGATCTGGGTGGAAAGGTCCTTCCCAATAATTACTGCTCTGATACATCCCAGAGGTGGAGGACTAAACTGGAGGAAATGATAAGGAAATAGAAATTACACTTACCTGGTAATTGTCGTTCCTTGAGTGACGACAGTTTAGTCCTCATTCCCGCCCGGGGGGTGATATCTTCAGAGTTTATTTTCAGATGGAGTGGAGCATCAATTTCAAGGTATGAGAGAGCCTTTCAGACTCTGGATCTCAGTGAGTATTCCTCTCTGAGCTGTCCCTTCCTTCTTGCTTATTTAAGTAAGGGGGTGGCACAGGGAAAATGAAAGAATAAGGGATACGTGAACATTTAAAAAAAAAAAATACAGTTTAAAAGGTCCCTCAGGTTGAGGGTTGGATAGTTCGGTTAAAGTAACGTTTTATTCTGCTTATTTGTTGCTTCTCTGAGTTTGCTTTATCAATAGTACACTGGGGCTGATGGGAGATACCAGCAGGCTATATCCAGTGATGTCACGACTTTGACATGCCCAGTCTCCAAGCTGTAGGAGGAGGTGCACAGCCCAGAGGTGGAGGACTAAACTGTCGTCACTCAAGGAACAACAATTACCAGGTAAGTGTAATTTCTATTTTATAGCGTTTTTACCCCGCCTGGGCCGAGGGTGCTGGAAATCATTTGCAAAGGCCACGTGCTAGAATTTGCTTGGTCTCTCTAAGACTCCTTTGTACATTCTCCTTGCCCGAGAGCAGAGGCGAATGGTATGGGACACCTTGGATCGCCTGCTAAGTTTGGAGGTCGTTAAACTGGTTCCACAGGAGCAGTTCAGAGTAGAGCCTTATTCCATTTACTTTGTGGTTCCCAAGAAAGAAGGTTCTTTCTGCCTGGTTTTGGACTTCAAAGCTGTCAACTGGGCTTTGTGAGTGCCCCATTTTCATATGGAGATGCTGCGGTCCGTCATTCTAGCAGTGCATCAGAGGGAGTTCCTGACCACGTTGGACCTCAGGGAGGCTTACCTGCATATTGCTATTCACCCAGACCATCAGGAGTTCTTGCGCTTCGCTCTACCGATGAGGCATTTTCAGTTTTGAGCTCTGCCCTTCGGCCTGGCCACAGCTCCGTGCACCTTTACAAAGGTCATGGTGGTCGTGACAGTGGCTATGAGAAAGCAGGGGGTGCTGGTGTACCCCTATCTGGACAATTGGCTCATTCATGTGAAGTCGGCGGAGGAGTGTCTGGCGTAGACGATAGTGCAGTTTCTCAAGGGCTTGGGTTGGGTGGTTAACTTGGCCAAGAGCCAGTTGCAGCCCATCCAGAGGTTGGTGTACTCGGGAGCGCAGTTTGACACACTGGTGTGGTGTGTATTTCTTCTGCCTTGCAGGATTCTGAAGTTCCAGTGGCAGGAGTTCCAGTTCATCGCTATGAGAGTCCCATTAACAGGAATTACCTGCACCTTTGGGTTCCATGACAGTAGTGCTGGGTCTTGTCCCTTGGGCAAGAGCACATATGTGGCCTTGCAGCAGTTGCTCCTGTCTCGATGGTCGCTGCAGGAGCATCCATCCTCGACGATTGCCATGTCTGGAGTGCATGAAGGAGAGCTTGAGCTGGTCACTTCAGAAGAGCCACTTGTAGGCCGGAATGCCATTGAAAACTAAAGAGTGTATGCTCTTGACCATGGATGCTAGCCTCCTCTGCTAGTGAGCCCATTGTGAGGCTCAGATTACTCGGGGACTCTGGTTGTCGGAAGAGAGCACATGGTCATAAGAACATAAGATATGCCATACTGGATCAGACCAAGGTCCATCAAGCCCAATATCCTGTTTCCAACAGTGGCCAATCTAGGTCATATGTACCTAGCAGTATCCCCAAAAGACACAGGTTCCACAATGCTTGCATTGGGTCAAGCATTGATATCCTGGTCCATCAATCATTTGGAAATGCAAGCAGTATTTCTAGTGCTCCAGGCATTCCATGCCTTACTGGAGCAGAGAGCAGTCAGTATGTTCAGAGAGTGTGACCACGGTAGAGTATATATCGACCATCAAGGAGGCACAGGAAGTATAGCCGTGGCAGGGGTGGTCCATCTGCTATTGGTCTGGGCGGAATGGTGGCTCTCTGCTCTGTCCGTGGCTCATGTAGCAAGCAAAGAGAATGTGCAGGTGATTTCCTCAGCCAACATTTGGATCCCAGTGATTGGGAGCTGAATACAACAATTTTTCATGACATCACCCGTCGCAGGGGTGACCCAGTCATGGATTTGATGGTGACCTTGGCGAATGTCAAGGCGTCCTTGTTTTACAGCAGGTGACAGGAGCAGATGTCTGAGGGTCTGGACGTTCTCACGCAGCTGTGGCCAACAAACTTTCTCCTCTATGTACTTTTTTTTCCGTGGGCACTGATTGGTCGTCTGCTGCGCATAGAAAGGCATCGAGGTCTGGTGGTCCTGATTGCACCAGATTGGCCTCGTAAACCATGGTTTGCAGACCTTCAGTGCCTCCTGATAGCAGAACCGTGGCACCTTCCTGTTTTGGGACAACCTGTTTGCGCAGGGGCCAGTCCTGATGCCTCAGGTGAATCAACTCTTTCATATGGCCTGGCTCTTGAAAGAACAAACCAACCTGAGGCGTGAGTAGATGGAAAGACAAAGTCCTTTATTAAACCTTAGGCCGCCCGACACAGGCCGTGTTTCATCACCCTTTGTCAGGGGCTAGCCAGGCACAAAAACTAAAATCATAAATAACAACCATTAAAAACATAAAGGAACAGACAGACGAACTCATGAACATAACATCATACATATTAATACCTAAAATCATTAAAAACGTCAAAAAATCAAATATGACTAATAAACAGTAAGAAACACATAAAAGATTAAAAGTGCTCAAAGGCTGAATACATAAAATCATATAAATACATGAAAATAAAAATAATATACCAACCTCTGTTGCAGGCTCTAAAAAGTATTACACCACACTTATGTAGAAAAGTCTAGAGAAATATTGTTACTAAAAGACAAAAACAAAGTAATTGAGAAACAAAATAAATAAAGTGTAAATTAATAATAAAATAGTGTTTAAAACAAATAATCATAGTATAAACGTAAAAAACGCAGCGAATAAATCAAGATAATACACGGGTGACTTAAAACAAAATCCATGAGACCGCAGGACTTAAGGGGCAAAACGGTCAGCTCTATTCCATATATTAAATAATATCTTCTGACCAAAAGACTACCTAGGTCACTCAAAGAACCTTTATATAATAAAAATAAACTGGATGTGAAACCAAACCGGCATCAAAACAGCAGGTGATAGTAATTCACTAGGAAGCTTAAAATAATCCTGACATATCCTAAATAAATAGATAAAACTATATCACATAGAACCAATACATAAAAAAGGGGACCGTCCAAGAGCATATCTAATATAATAACACAACCAATACAATAAAAACTGCTAAGAAAAATAAAAATTAAAAACACAGGGACCATGTTATAATCTTAGAAACAAAACAGAGAGAGGGCCATGACTGAGATCAGGATTTATGAAGAATTAGAGAAATACTGACAGGTCTTGATCAAGGTTTAACCCGTTCGGAGTCATAGAGTTTAAATGAAAAATAAACTTTTGCTCGAGTCTCAAAATGGTTTTATTAATATCTCCTCCCCTCCAATTGACTTTTACTTTCTTGATGACAAAAAACTTAAGATCCATAATGTTATGAGAGGCGTCTAACCAATGTTGGACTAAGGGTTTATCAACCAATTGACGTTTTATGCAGCTTTTGTGTTCCACTATCCTTGTTCTTATCATGCGAGTGGTCTTGCCTACATATAATTTTTTGCAGGGACACTGCACAACATAAATAACATTTTTGGTTTCACAATTCGAGAAATCATCAATATAAAATGTCTTATTGGTAAAGGGATGAACAAAAGAGTCACGTATTGGCAATGAATTTAAACAGACTGAACATTTACCACATTGGTATTGTCCTTTAAATTTCGATAACAGTTTCTTCTCTGTAAGAGCAGAAGGCACTAAAAGATTTTGCAGATTAATATTACGTTTATGTGCCACGGTAAGTTTCATGTCTTGAAAGGCTGGAAGTGTTTGTACCAAATGCCACTCTTTTTTTAGAATCTTAATAATATATTTAGAATAAGAAGAATATATAAGCGGGTAAACCATACCCATATCTTCATCGCGTGTCTTAACGTTCAGCAGATCTTCTCGAGGAGTATCCCTAGCCCTAGCATAAGCTTTGTGGAGATGATGAACCGGGTAATCCCTAGCCAGAAATCTTTCTCTCATATCATAAGCCTGTTTCTCAAAATCTTGAAAAGGTCATTTGTACCCAAGTGGATGACATCAATTTTGGAGTGCTCACTTTCTGTGTGAAGTACATCAACAATTTAGTTTGTATTCCTGCTGGCTGAAGAGCCTGGGAGGCATGTATTCCTGCTGACTGAAGAGCCTGGGAGGCATTTGACTATGTTCCCAAGTTGGTGCCCCATATGATAGAATCGCCAAGTAGTAATAGTTTTCTGTTTGAGTTTTTCTTCATATTTGGTGCTTTATCAGGAGATTGGGCATTGACTTTCTCATTTAAGGGCCCTTCAGTTTTCATGGATTGGGCATCCTCATTAACCAAAGTAGAGAATGCATTATGCAGGGATATCTTTTGATGTACAGGGTGTCTCTGCGTTACAGGTCGCAATCTACCTGAGCCTACTGTGATCCATTTGTTCCTGGGATGATTGATTCTTTGTGGGAGCGACGGTGGACTTTGTTTGGTTTGTATCTTAGAAGAGGTGTGTTTCATTGCAGCTAGTTCTTCCCTTAGAGTCAATTCTTTATGCATGGCAGCTAACTTGAGGCATATATAGGACAAGCTCTTAGATTCCAAATGATTCTTCTCAGAATGAAAGCACCAGTTATTGCACTGAATACACGACATGCTGATTAAGTGGTCCTAGAAGGAGAAGAAGAAAAGATGGGCTTAACACCAAATTAAAAGGATAGATGTCAACGTATGTGACCACTATATAGGCAATGCAGTCCTGGGTTGGGTGGGGTGAGGGGTAGGGTGGGTGGGAACCTAAGTGTCCTTGGCCAGTAGGCCTTACATGAACTGAAGGCACACTTGCACACTCAGATATCTGATTTAAGGGCTACACAAGGGATGTAGGCAGTCTGCATATTTCCAAAAATGAATGTATAATCAACAGTTAAATTCTATATTGTTAGCAACAACATAGGCAAAAGATAGAGGTTGAAAGCTTAGCTGTGTGGAGGCTCTGGAAGCTGTGAAGACTAGAGTTGATCAGGTGCTTGTAGAAAGGCTGTAAGAAAATTTAATTAGCCCCGCCCTGTGAGCAGACTTGCAACAGACAATTCAAACAATGGAAGCAGAAATAGTCAAACTGAACTTCTTACTTCTATGTATCTGCCTATTGTTCAAAGGTTCCTGTAACTTTAAATGATACCTTTGCTTCTAAAGTAAGTGGGAGACTCGGGTAAAGATCAGCTGCCTGCAAATCTAAGTATTTCTATTTCAAGTAGCTTTATATTACAAGTGTCCTTGGCCAGTAGGCCTTACATGAACTGAAAGCACACTCAGATATCTGATTTAAGGGCTACACAAGGACTGTAGGCAGTCAGAATATTCACAAAAATGTATGTATAACCAACAGTTAAATTCTATATTAGCAACAAAACAGGCAAAAGATAGAGGTTGAAAGCTTAGCTGTGTGGAGGCTCTGGAAGCTGGCATGCTGTTCTGTGAATAGCAGAATTTGCAGTATTTATGCACAACATAGCATTCTAGCATACATACAGGTGGTATGTGCAAATAACTGCATTTAGGAGTTACATACTCTTAACATCCTTACATGTGCTGGAAAGCTGCTCTGCACAGAACATTTCAGCATACTCGCACAGAAGAAACAGGCATGCATTTCCTCCTTAGCGCTGACTGCAGAACAAAGAGCTACCCTCTACTACTCCTCAGACCTTGCATACAAACACTGGCAGTGTGCTCAGCCTTCTGGTCTTTTGCACACATCTCAGCATCTGCATTCCATAGCAAATTTCTTCTTCGCTATCCATTTAAATGGATTCAAATGCAGTTAGCTGATGCATAAAACTCATTCCTGTACTGGTACCCTGCTAAAATCGATCTCACCTGTGCACAAAGCCTAGCACACTTTTACTACATCAGCCTGCAGGTTTGTACCTGAGGTAATGGGAGGGTTAGCCTGATGACTAAAATCACAAAGAACAGCTGTGGGGTGTGAACCCTAGCTTCCCTTGTTCTTGGCTCACTGAAAACTATTAAGCGGCTGCCACGCTGCTCCTCATGAGCATACAACCGATTTGTGCATGTAGAAAAATTATAGCGTGTATCTAAAACGTGTGGAGGAAATACAAAAAAAGCACACATTAGAAAATATTCAGGAAATCTGCAAATGCTTGTGCTATGTACATCTAATTATATTTTGAATGCCAAAGTATGCACTTAGGTGGCTTGTTTGTCGTGAATTTCCTATTTACAACTTTTTTTCACATGCATTAATTTTCTCCCAAAGCCCCTTCCTTATCGTCTCTCCAGTCCAGTCCCGCACCTCTGGGTAGTGTATCTCTTCCAGCAGCTTGGAGACTGAGCACGTCATCTTTTGATGACATCCGCATACTTAGGCAGTCGGCACCACTTAACAGTCCCAGTATGCTCAGTCTCCAAGCAGTTGGAGGAGGTAGTAAGCCAGAGTGCTGGACTCACTGAAGGGACTATTAGGAGCATAGGTTTAGGCTAGTTCTTTGCTTTCCCTGTCTGAATTTGAGGGGATATTTCCTTTTGGATTTTGATTTGGTTAGATCACCTCTGATAGGTGTTGGAGGTCGCCGGGCCTTCTCACACTGTCCTTCAAAGGGTCTCCCTGCAAAGTGTAAGGAATGGCACGGGCAATGCAGAACACCTGACGGCGACTTCTCTGCTGTAGATTATGGACCCACTGCTGCAGAGGTAGGACGGTGGCAGTCGTTACTCCATTTAAAGATCCATTCTCTGCCTCAAGTAGGTTAGCCGTTGCCTATGGAGGCCTCGATTCTGTAGGGGGAATACTGGCAGTGTGTGAGGATGAATTCTTGACCTCACTTGAACGGACAGTGGCAGTTTGGCATAGCTCCAGCCACCAAGGGGGTTATCGGGGTCTCAGCATTGTGAGGCCCAGAGGCACCTTTGAATTTCAGGCTTTGCCCTTCGGCCTGGCAGCAACTCTGTGTACTTTCGCTAAGGTAATTGTAGTGGTGAAGGTGGGTCTATGCCAGGAAGGACTATTGGTTCAGCCTTATTTCAACGACAGGCTCATATGGGCGACATCCAAGCGAGAGTGTGTTGGCCACGGCGGGAGTAGTAGAGCGCCTGCAGAGCCTTGGCTATGTCATTAACATCACCAAGGGGAGGCGTGGTACTGTATGTAAAAAAAAATATTAAAGCTTTGGAATTACAGAGCTTAAAAGGGAGAGAGGAGGCATTGTGGGTTAAACTAGAAAGAGGGAAAAAGAAATCTATTTGCATTGGCATGGTATACAGACCTCCCTCACAAGAGGAAGAGGTGGACAGAGTTAATTGAAGACACACGCAGCATTGCTAGGAAAGGGGAAGTGCTACTGATAGGTGATTTCAATATGCCAGATGTTGATTGGCACATTCCTGCTGCAGTATCATCTAGAAGTAATGAGATTCTGGATTCTCTACAGGGAGAACTATTCAGGCAATTGGTAACAGACCCCACACGTGAAGGAGCTATACTGGACTTGGTGCTTACCAATGATGAAAGTGTTTCTGATGTTATAGTGGGAGATCATTTTGCATCTAGTGATCACCAGATGGTGTGGTTCAGTATTAGGACTAGGGCTGTTAGAATCCATTCAAAAGTGAGGGTCTTAGACTTTAGGAAAACTAACTTTGCCAAGATGGACCAATACCTCGGAGTCATTAGCGGGATGGGAACAGCTGGGGGATGTAGAAAAATAGTGGCCAAACTGAAAGATATATTTTAAGGGCAATCAACCTTTTTGTTAAAATGGAAAAGGAGACCGCTATGGCTTTCGAAAGAAGTAGCTGAAAAGGTGAAGAAAAAGAGGGAGGCCTTCATGAAATATAAGAGATCACAGAGAGAGGAAGACAGGCATCTATATTTGGAAAAACTTAGAGAAGCTAGCAAAGTAGTCAGGAAAGCAAAGATTCAAAAAGAGGAGGAAATAGCCAATGCAATACAATGGGGGGATAAGACTTCTTCAGATATGATAGGGAGAAGAGGAAGGGCAAAAGTGGTATTGTCAGACAAGGGTGAAGGGGACGAATATATAGAAGCTGATGAGGATAAAGCGGAATTGCTTAACAAATTTCTGTTCTGTGTTCACAGATGAAGAACCAGGAACAGGGCCTCAGAAAACGCCCAAAAACAGGAACAGAGCGAGGGGCATCTTGAACAATTTTCAGAAGACTGTGTTCGTGAGAAACTAGTTCAACTTAAAGCAGACAAAGTGATGGGACCGGATGGGATACACCCTAGAATACTGAGGGAACTCGGGGACGTTCTAGCAGCTCCACTGACTGACCTTTTCAATGCCTCGTTGGAGTCGGGAGTGGTGCCAAAGGACTGGAGAGAGGCTCATGTGGTGCTTTTACGAAAAAGCAGAAGTAAAGATGTGGTTGAAAACTACAGGCCGGTTAGTTTAACTTCGGTGGTGAGTAAATTATTGGATATTCTGCTGAAAGAGAAAATAGTGAGGTATCTGTAGTCCAGCAGATTACAGGATCCGAGGCAGTATGGATTCACCAGAGGCGGGTCTTGTTAGACAAATCTGATTGATTTCTTTGACTGGGTGACCTGGGACCGAGGGAGAGCCCTAGATGTGGTGTATTTAGATTTCAGTAAAGCCTTTGACACCGTTCCTCACAGGTGACTTATAAACAAACTGAGCACCCTAGGGGTGGATCCTAAAGTTACTGCTTGGGTTAGAAATTGGTTGAGTGGGAGGTGACAAAGGGTACAGGTAAATGGAGCTCACTCTGAGCAGAAGGAAGTTACCAGTGGTGTGTCCCAGGGATCTGTCCTTGATCCGATTCTTTTTAACATCTTTGTTAGTGATATAGCGGAAGGGCTGTTGGGTAAGGTTTGCTTCTTTGCGGATGATACCAAAATCTGCAATAGAGTAGACACCCAGGAAGGTGTAGATAACATGAGGAGGGATCTAGCTAAGCTTGAAGAATGGTCTAGAATCTGGTAGCTGGGATTTAATGTTAGAAAATGTAAGGTCATGCATTTGGGCTGCAGCAATCCAAGGGAGCAATATAGTATAGGGGGTGAAGTACTTTTGTCCACTAAAGAAGAGCGGGACCTAGGCGTGGTTGTTTCTGATGATCTTAAAGTAGCTAAACAGGTAGAAAAGGTGACAGCAAAAGCTAGAAGGATGCTTGGCTGCATACGGAGAGGAATGGCTAGCAGAAAAGAGGAGGTGATAGTGCCTCTGTATAAGACTTTGGTGCGACCTCATTTGGAGTATAGTGTGCAATTCTGGAGACCGCACCTTCAAAAGGATATAAACAGGATGGAGTCATTAAATGGTTAGTGGTCTTCATTATAAAGCATATGAGGACAGACTTAAGGATCTTAATATGTACACCTTAGAGGGAAGGTGGAATAAAGGTGATATGATTGAGATGTTTAAATACCTCCATGGCATAAATGCACAGGGGCAGAGCCTCCTTCGATTGAAAGCAAGTTCTGCTACGAGGGGACATGGGATGAGGTTGAAAGGGAATAGATTCAGGAGTGATATGTGGAAATATTTCTTTACGTAAAGAGTGGTATATCCGTGGAATAGTTTCCCAGTGGAAGTGGTAGAGATGAGGACAGTATCTGAATCCAAAAAAGTATGGAACAAACACAGAGGATCTCTAAAGGAAAAAAGGGGACTGTTGTAGTAGTTGATATGGAATGACAGACTAGATAGGTCATGTGGTCTTTTTCTGTCATTTTTCTATGTTTCTAAGAGTCGTCTGGTTCCAGCACAGGACCTATACTGCCTGGGAGCTCGCTTCCACGTGGGAAGAGGCAAGGTATTCCTCCCGCAGAAGATTGCTCGAAACCAGTGGCAAGAGGTGAAGATTTCCCCTGTAGTTAACAGCCGGCAGTGGGATTTTGCCTTTAGCTGTTAGGGACCATAGCGGCAAACAGCAAGTTCCTTATCGTTCCTCCAGTTTAGTCCTCCACCTCTGGGTTGTGCACCACCTCCTGCAGCTTGGAGACTGGGCATGTCAAACTCATGACATCACTGGATGTAGCCTGCTGGTATCTCCCATCAGCCCCAGTGTGTCCAGTCTCCATGCAGCAGGAGGACGTAGTGAGCCTAAGTGCTGGACTCACTAAAGGAACTGATAAGATGGACTTAGGATAGTTATTAAGGGGTTTTGTTTCAGGTTTTATTTTATCCCTATAACTTTGGTTAATTTTGGTGTGGTTCCTTACAAACGTGGTTTTTTTTTTTTTTTTAATCTGACCTTGAACCGGCTTCCTGGGTCTCCCGATTCGTCCGTTGAAGTTGCTCCGAGGCCGGGAACTGCTCTTCCCTCCTTGAATAGGGCTGCTTAACTCCTGTCCGTCCAAAGACAATTTGGACGACGTGGCCCAGATTACCTCGTGGTGAAACGAGGCAGATCGTTGGAGCCTGGCAAGCCCTCTCCACGATCGCTGCTTGAGTTCTCTGAGCAGCTTGTCACCGGCAGCACTCCAAGCTTCACTAGTACTGTGCTAGCTAAAATGTGATTCCCTGGAGAATGCTACCAGACCAGGAGCTGTGGCAGTTCTTTCTCCTGGGTTTAGTCTAGGTCCCCGCTATGAGCTTGATTAGACAAAGTGTAGGAGTGCTGACGGGGTGCTCGCGATCTGAGGAGGTAATATTTAGGGCCACACAAAAGGTTCCGAACGGACAACTGCGGCTCTCAGCACATGTGAGCTGTCAGACCTGGTGGGGCTGCAAGGAGAACCATATTACAAGTTCTGCATCTCCAGAGGGGAGTTGCTCTCTAGATCTCAGTATGCAGACATTCCAACTTAACACTCAGCGGCAAGTGATCCCAGGGTGTAAGATTCGCATTCCAGTTTGACGGTATCAAGGTATCCCTCTTGGAGAAATAAATTTCAGGGATCATTTTCATGCTTAATGGTTGAGGCTGGTTATTTTTCAAATTGGAAAGTTCCTCTAGCAACCATCAGAAGAGGAGGAGATGGAAAGCGGCTTGCAGCCGCATGTTGGAGAATCTGCTGTGTTTGGCGGTGCCGGGGAGAGGCAGCTTCCAGAAAGCCGGATATAGCAACGTCTTCCTAGAGGGACATGTGCAGTTTCTTAATTATATTTTTAATTTATTTGTATATTTTTAATTTATTTACTGCAAAGGCTTGACTTGTGGGGGTACACTGTGCTAGAGTTTGTTTCATACACAGATACAGATTGAGTCCCTAGGAAGTGTCCCCAGCGCTTCCCACCAGACCGGTCAGGCTTTAGGGCCTGGTATGGGATGGGGTCAAGGAATGTAAATCCCACTTGATCCTTGAGCATTCTTGGTGTTACATAGCTCTAAGTGTACTCAGTGCTCGAGGACTTGGTGTAGCCATGTGGGAAAGGCCTAATCAGTAGGACATAGTAGTAGCTGCGCAAATGTCAGAGTACTGGCGGCTTGGTCAGGGTATCGAAAAGATTGATGCGTGGTTACTTGCTTCTGTGAAGGGACTGGTTAAAAAAAAAATAATATTGCTTAGAGGTTTATAAAAAAAAAAAAAAGCTACAGCTCTTTGGAGAACAGGACGTGCCTGCTACAAGACAGGTATATAGTTGGAAAGATAGGGGATGGGCAGCAAATGAATCTTCCCATCTGCCTATGGTCGCTGAGTAACGCTCATTGGGAGTGTCCCAGTGCAGTACATTGACTTCCAGAGCTCAAGGGTGTCGGGGCTTTCGAGGTGCAGGAAGTCCGGATACGGCAGAGCATTGGGTGATAGAGATAATTCACAAAGGGGGTATGCCTTAGAATTTGTTCGCCCGAAGCTAGTATTGTTGATGCTGTCTTCTTGCGAAGGACAACGGAGATCGTCCTCAATTTGGCGAACTTGGATCGTATCAATGCCAAGGAAGTAAATCGCTGGCCCCGAGCACCTTTCTTTTGCGGAGTAACGTTGTGATCAGTGGTGTTGGCGGTCCCGCGGGAGCAGTTCTTTCCGCCCCCCGACTTTTAGGAGCTTCCTTACACATTTCAATACGGGCAACGCCTCGGAGGTTTCTAAGGTTTGTCTTCCCCTTGGTACATGTTCAGTTTCTAGTTTGCCCTTTCACTCTGGTAATGGCTCCACGCACTTGCACCAATGTTATGGTGGTGGTCATGGCGGCTTTGCAAAAAGAAGGAATCTTAGTTCACCCTGGGCTCGACGAGTAGCGGATTCGTCCAATGGCCAGGGTTGAGTGTGTCCGGTTTACGGACAGAGTAGTAAAGTTTCTTCATGTTCTAGGCTGGGTAGTCAAGGCGGTCAAAAGTTGCTTAGTCCTTCTCAAGCCTTAAGAGTACTTGGGGGTACAGCCCGGATACCAATTGGGAACAGTGTTTCTGCCGGAGCGGAGAGATCAGGTCCTTCAGCAGCTGGTAGGCAGGTTGCTGTCTGATCCAGTGCTATCGGCTTGGGGCTATCGTTGGATACTCGGGACATTGGCAGCAGCTATGCAGGTAGTGCCGTGGACCGGTGCTCGCATGCACCCCTACAAAGGTCTCTGTTGCAACGTTGGTCACGCAAGATCGATGCACTAAAGTAAACATCTTCCCTGGCCCGTGTAGGTCAGGCGATCCCTTTCGGGGGGTTCGCCAGGAGAGCTTGCGGAAGACATGACGCTGGTACTTTCACCATGGCTCCCGATGTTGACGATTTGTGAGTCTCGCAGGTGGGGAGGTTCTTGCAAGGGTCTGGCGCGCATGAAGTTTGGAGCAATTGGTAGGCACATGGGGGGGATCAGCCGTTTTGAGCTGACGGCATTGCTCAGGTTTTTCAAGCATTTGATACTGAACTGAAGGATCGGGCAGGGCAAACGCTCTGTGACAATCCCACAATAGTGCTTTCCCTAAACCGGCAGGGCAGTTCAGGTAGGGCGGACATGCAAGGGGCATCAGAGGCTCTGTTAGCTTCGGTGGAGCAGAGGCGGCAGGCACTTTGTGGTGCACATTGCAGAAGCAGATAATGGAGTAGCGTCAGCCGGGAGTGTTCCCACAGATAGTCATCAGGTGGGGTTCTCCGATCATGGTTCGAACGGCGACCCTTCTTCGGCCACTGCGAATCGTTTTTACAGCAGAAGATGAGAGAGGATATCGGAGAGCATCGATATTCTGCTGCAACCAAGGCCATTGTTCGACTCTCTCTAGGGTGTTCTCCCAGGGTGCTCATAGGGCGTGTGGGGCAGCGTTAGGAGCTCTTCGGGGAAGAGTGCTGTTAGTGGCTCCGGACTGGCCAAGTTGTACATGGTGGGCCGGTCTATCTCGTCTGCTCGACGGGGATCCTCGGAGATTGCCGGTGTCGGAGGATTTTTTTGCTTCAGAGTCCGCGGCGAGTGTCTCAGGTGGGTCGGTTTCACTGGTGGTGTGGCCCTTGAAAGGGCAAGGTTAAGGAGAATTTTTTTTTGGAGCGGTCATCTCAGCCTTACTTCGGGTCAGGAAGAAGTCCAAATCCCTGGCTTGCGTGCGCATTGGCGTATCTTTGAGGACTGGTGTTCTCGACGCTAGATTAGAGTGGCTACGGTACCCGTGCCTTTAAGGTTAAGCTTTACTCTTAGCGGGCTGGAAAGGGGCTGGCGGTCAGTCCTTTAAGAGTATAGTTAACAGCCCTGGTGGGCTATAGAATAATGGTGTCTCCGTGGAATCTCAACTTGGTGTAGGAACGGTAGCTAAGGAACTCTTTCAGCTCTTCCTACAGGCGTCAAGTTTTATTTTAGAAACGCAGTGCTTTTGGTGGCCTCTGCTCGTCAGGGTGCATGTCGGAGTTGCAGGCATTGTCCTGTAGCAAATTATTTTTGTCTGTCTTCAGAGAATAGGTGTTCTTGCGACCCTTGCCATTCATTTTGCCGAAGATAGTTTCTCCATTTCACCTATTTCCATCGCAGTTTTTTTCCCCAAGTCTTGGTGTGGTGGAGGGGATCGCCTCAGATTGTGGCTTCGACGCTTGGACGTCAGAGACTGCTGCGGCAGGAGTTAAAGGTCTCAGACATGGTTCGCAAGTCGGAATGGCTAGGCCAGCTGTTCGGTGTTTCCCATAACAGGGAAGCAGCAGCAAGAGCGCCAACTTTCCAGATGGATTAGAAAGGCAATTGCGTCAACATATGTGTTGCACGGTCATCCAGTACCGGTGGGCTTGCGGAGTCATTTGGCTACAGCGCAAGCGATTTCGGGGCGGAACGCTGTTTGGTTCCACCAGTGGAAATGGGCAGAGCAGCCATCTGGTCATCCTTTCTTGTCTTCAGTGGACACTGCCACCTGGATGTTATGGCAACAAATGATGCTTGTTTCGAGTCGGCAGTGTTGCAATCTGGGTGGAAAGGCCCCTCCCAATAATTTCTGCTCTGATACATCCCAGAGGTGGAGGACTTAACTGGAGGAATGATAAAGAAATGGAAATTACACTTACCTGCTAATTGTTGTTCCTTTAGTGACTCCAGTTTACTCCTCATTCCCGCCCGAGGGGGTGAGCTTTCAGAGTTTATTTTCAGATGGGGAGGTCCATCAGTTTTTGAAGAGCGGACTAATCCTGTCAGTTGCTAATTTGCAGTCAGTATTACTGGCTGACCTGTTTTACTTTCTTTCTCTCTAAATGGCTTTAGGGGGTGGAACAGGGAAAGTGAATTGAAAGAAAAAAAAAAGTAGTTTCCTCCTTGGTGACGAATTGTAAATTCAGTTCTCATTTACGGTTATGGAAACAGTTGAAGTTATTTTATAGCTACTTACTTGTTGCTCTTTTGAGTCTGCTTTGTCATTAGGTCACTGGGGCTGATGGGAGATACCAGCAGGCTACATCCAGTGATGTCATGCGTTTGACATGCCCAGTCTCCAAGCTGCAGGAGGAGGTGCACAACCCAGAGGTGGAGGACTAAACTGGAGTCACTAAAGGAACAATTACCAGGTAAGTGTAATTTCCATTTGGATCCTTGGGCTCGCTCCCAAATGTGCCCATGGCAGGGGGCATTACGGCACGAGGGTCCCACCAACAGGATCCTCTGGCATAGAGTTTGCTTGTTTCTCAGGCCACCCGGAGTGCGCTCAGGGGGAGCTTTCGGCCGGGATGCCCTTGGAGTCACGGCAGAGTTTTCTGGGAAAGCAACTTCCTCAGGGGCAAGGGAATCTGAAGGAGAGGGACTGGCCCTTCCATGGTCCTTCTGACTCTTCAAGTCCTCCTCTCTTTCTTAGGGGGATCAGGCGATGCGACCCTTCTCGTTAAGGCTACCATGGTGGCCTACATTAATAGTTGAGGGCACAGACAGCGTGCACCTCCAAAGCAAAGCCAAAGTTGGCTGGACTGGTACGGCAAGCTGCCTGCAGGCAGGTACAGCGAGACGGCAGATTGTCTGAATCAGAGTCAACTGGACCCGAAGGAAAGGACTGTCAACAGCGACAGTGATATATACGCACAAATAGGGTACTGGGATGGCACGGTAGTAATGGAGCTGCTGTTTTGGGACTGCCAAGGTGAGCCGGCCCTTCAGCAGAAGGCATAACCGTATGTCAGAGGACTTGAATGCCCCACTGCAGTAGTAGCGTAGGGCGAGGGGTGCGTGCAAAGGATTGAGGCGCACAGGGGGCTGGTCATTCTACTTCCCTCCTGAATGGCCGGGGCACCCTGGTTATGCAGACTTGCTCCATCTGACAGCAGACAGGCCATGGTGTCTGCTGATCCAGGCCAACCTTCAGGTACATGGCCTGGTGTTAAGGTGCTAATGGATCTTGAGAGGGCTCGGTGGCGAAAGCGGGGCTACTCTGCGTCAGTGATGGCGACCTTGTAAAAGACCCATAAGACAATCTTTTATACCAGAGTGTGGCGGCCTGATTTGCGGAGTAGCCATTCTGGCCGTTTGTGACCTCAGGGGTGGAGGGTGGGGACTGGCCTTCATTTCAGTCTGGAGAAGGGTCTGCTTTCTACTCCTCTGAGGAGGCAGGAGACCTACAATGGCCTCTTATGACAGAATATAGGAGGTGGTGTTGGGAGCTCACCCGGATGTCATCCATTCACTTTGGGTGGTCAAGCAGCTCTGACCTCCGTTGCTGGCGGTGGTGTACCACCTAACCAGCCAAGATCCCAGGAATGTCTGAGCCACCGTTTGAGCTTTTGGACCAGCACAGGGAAGAATTTGATACTTCACATGATGTTTGTGGCGATTTGTTCCGACATGAGGATTTTGGAGCTCCAGGCGTTGTTGGCAGGGAGCTTCTTCTCTCCATCCTCATGGAAGAGGGATGTGCTGTCTCCGGTGTCTGCGAAGATAGTGCCAGCGATGGTCTTGGTGGTGGTCTTAAATCTGCTGGTAACCTTATCTGTCTTGGGGAGCTGGCAGACCTGCAGCTCCGTTTCCTAGAGGTCCGGGGGGCAGACCTTGCGGGGGTATTTTGAAAAGGATTGTTCTTTTTCAGGGAGCAGATTGGTGTTCGCTCTCTTGAGAGGGCCGTGAAAGGGATTTTCCGTGGCTAAGGCCTCCATCTCTAGGTGGATCAGAGAAGTAGTTGCATCAGCATAGGTGTGTTACAAGGGCAGAGTCTACCAGCGGGGCTGGAGACTCATGCGACCAGTGCACTGACCGCTTCCTGAGCAAATTATGACTTAGTTTCACTGGGGGGATAGCTGTAGGGTGGCTGTGTGGTCATCTCTGCACAGGTTCGTAAAGCGCTATTGTCTGGATGTGCAGGCGGTAAGGGAGGCAAGATTTGAGATGGCGGTACTTCAGGGCGGATTCGCAGGTCCCTCCCATGATTAATACTCTCTGATACATCCCAGAGGTGCGGGACTGAACTGGAGAGACGATAAGGAAGGTGACATTAGACTTACCTGCTAATTGTTGTTCCTTGAGGATCTCCAGTCCAGTCCCAGATCCCTCCCGGTTACGGTGGTGGCAACAATGATGATGAGCCGGGCCTGAAGTGGAGCAGCATGTCAAGAAAGGTCTGATGGAGTGGTGGCGTCAGAGCCTCTGACAGGCAACTGTCGCCTAGATGTAAATAGTTTCCCCAGGTTATCCAAGTTCTAGTATCTGTTCCTTGTAAACACAGATCAACCAATGAAATGTGTAAGTGTTATGTTCCATGTGAACCGCACTGATGTTGAATAGCGCGTTATAGAAGAGACTCTAAATAAATAAATAGATAAATAAAATCGTTAAGGGTTGTAAGCTGCAACCCTTACTGCAGTGGTGAACAGGTAAGCTGTTTTGTCTGCTAGGACCCTTGTTACAGGTAATTTCTTTGTCTAGTTGGATTGCCAGTTAATTACTAATTTGTTGCTCCTGGGAGTCTGCTTTAACAATAGGTTACTGGGGCTGGTGTTGCAGCGAAGTGCACGCAATGAATAAAACCAGGAATCAGTTCGAAGATCCAAGCCAATTTATTGTGCACAGGTCTCAGGCAAATGCCACATTCAAAATGGTCTGAGCAATGGAGTCCAGTAAACAACACCTTTTATACCTTTCTTCTTCAGTTTAATACAGGCAAACTTTCTATTGGTCCCACTGACCCTTGCACCCATCCAATTAGGATCTTTCTGTGGGCCCAGTGCTCTGTTCCCCCTGCTCAGAACTCTCTAACAAAGGCACAGTTCTAAACTTTGATACTTTATTTTTACAAGGTCACTGCTTAGCTTAGAAAATGTGTGAACACGGCGCACTGGTATATGTCTGTCATCAGCATAGAATATTCAACAAAGGATTTATGCAACCTTATCAAAACGCAGTTTAAAGCAGTTTCTCTAACTTATACTGATTTTGGTCTTTCTCAGCATTCTTATTCTTAGATGGGGGCTGGGACTCAGGCCTAGCTTACAGGCCTCTCATACGTTTACATACATTTATAGGCTATTCTAGGCCATAGCCTACCACATTCCCCCCTTTGATTATTCTCACCCGTAAGTGAGAGAGGGTGAGAATCAAATCACACATTACACAGGGCTATCAACATCATGTTGGGGTACAAGGGAATATTGCCACATAGCTAATACCTTTGTAGCTGCCTTACGTTCAACAATACTATCAATGGTTGAGTTCAACATGCGTAAGCATAAGGGTAGGAAACATGGGAGAAACGAGCAAATAGCCAATATGAATAGGACAATGAATACAAGTGTTTTCAGGCCGCCCATTCCTGAAAACAGAGAACCAAACCATCCATCGAGTTGCAAACCATGCCATGTCTGAACTGGTGCATATGTTTGTTTTCTCATATGATTGGCTATATCTTCTACAACTTGTCCTTCATTATCGATTTGCATACAAGTTAGTTAAATTCAGCTTTCCACATACTCCTCCTTCAGCAGCAAGTAAATAATCTAATGCTAAGCGATTCTGATAAATGGCTGAACGCATCTGCGTGGCTTGTTTAGCTAACAGGGTCAGTGCTCTACTAGTTTCATTAGTTATTTCTACAACAGCTTACAAACGTATAATACGATTCAACATATACACAGGGGTGCGGTAACCCCAAGAGCCATCTTGTGCCCAGGTGGCAGGTCCATAGTAGGAAACGATTCTCTCCGGTGGCCATTCTTCAGATGTTGCATCCCATTTGTCCCATTGGCCTATCTTCAAGGCCTCTTGTTTCTGTCGACTCTTGTATACAGGAAAACCCAGTCGTTCTCCATGGGAAATGGGCAGAAGAAAGAAAGAAGGTCTTATTGTCCCCAAAACACACACACCTCCCCAGTTAGCAGGGAGTTTAGCATATGCTCGAGTTCCACAGATCCAATATAGTCCAGTTGGAGCTTGCCAGTTATTGTGAGAAGCGAGATTTGTCCATAACCTGGCAAGGTTAGGAAAGATGATCAGAGGATTGGAGGGTTCCGGGGCATTGGTTCCTGACCACCAGGGTGTCTTTTTGGTAGTAGCATTATAGTACTTCTGGTTCAAACAGACCAACTGCCCCACTAGCATAGTCAATTGTGGTCCAGCTTGAGTAAAACATAGGTTACCAACAATGGGGTTAGCTAGGACCCATTTACTGGTAGCTTTATGCAGATCTGTTTGGTTGTATGGTACAGAATAGTTTAGTTCTTGTGCTTCCCAGGGCCACTGGTCTCCCATCTGAGTTCCTCCGCAGAAAAGACAATCAGAGACATGGAGACTGGATGCTACAGCTACAGCTAGTTCAATAAACAGATTTCGGGAAGCGTGGGGAATTACAAACTCTGCCTTCATGGCCTCATAGAAGGTATGATGTATTTGGTAAGGTGAAGAGACATGAGTTTTTGTGTTAAACTGGATATATACAATAGTTCCGGGGTCAGTTCCACTTCCTGCAATACGTAGGCCGACTCGGAATCCCTGCTTCCACTGGCTTGGGTCGAGGATGAGAAGCCGTGGGGGATTACAAGCACTTTTCTTGCACTTCTTGGGTTCCAGTAGGGGTAATCTTTCTAGCTTAGCCTTGCGATTATCTCCAGTTTGTCCAGTAGGGCTACCAGACCAGGTAGCATAGTACACGCAGCCCCATTTTGGGCAGAAATAGTCATCTTTTGATGGTTTTCCATAAGTAGTTGGGGAATGTACCCCAGTGCATATTCCCCATCTGTATGCACCTTCGGGACACATGTACTTGTCGTCATAGTAGTAAGCTTGTTCCCATGATCCACACCTGTAATAGTCATTTCTGTTTATCAGGTCACAAGCATCAAAATACAGGTTTGGTGGGATCACAGAGTTGAGTTGTAGCATTTATGAGGGCTCCATCTTCATCATTCCATCGTAGTTCCAAGACATAGTAAGAAGGATTCTGTCGGGGTCTAAAACAGGTACGAGTCTTTCCATTCGTACAGACATTCAGTTCTGTACCATTATACATGCACTGACTGACTTTACCAGTGCAAGTGTAGGTAAGGGTGATAAAGTCTGGGTGATCTTCATCCCAGTTCGGGCAGTGGTTATACAAGCTGCACAAGGAGGCAGGGCAAAAGTTGTTTCCAGAGGACCCAGGGCTACTGCAAAGATGAAACAGTAATATGCAATCATCATGATCATAGTTTTTGATGATGGATAGCTGAGATGTCGAAGGTTGGTTATTCTCTTTGTAGTGTGAGTCGTAATGGTGCTGCAAGATTAGTGATCGAAGTCCAAGGACGACTCTCAGAAACTGCTGCTGGTTTGACTCGACTGATGAATCCAGGAATCGATTTCTGCCACTTTAACCGCTGTGGGTGTTGACAGTAGAACAACATATGATCCCTTCCAATGAGGTGCCAACGGTGTCTTCCACTCTTTGACCCACACCGAGGCTCCAGGCTTGAAAGGATGCAATGGCTCAGTCAGATTGATAGGCAACTGGTCTTGCACCCAGGTATGGAGGTCCTGCAAGACAGAACTTAGAGCCAACAATTCTTGTCTAGTGATTTCTGATCCAATCTGACTCATATCCCCCCTTATTCCCTGAACTATGGGCAGGGGTCTTCCATACAAAACCTCAAATGGGGAAACTCCTAATGACTTGGTGGGGGCTGAATGTACTCTGAGAAGGGCTATAGGGAGAGCTTGAGGCCATTTCAGGTGAGCTTCCTGACATAGCTTGGATAACTGAGATTTCAGGGTTCGGTTCATTCTCTCTACTTTCCCTGAACTTTGGGGTCTATAAGCTGTATGTAATTTCCATTGTATTTGTAAAGCACGGGCTAGCTGCTGAGTTACTTGTGACACAAAGGTGGGCCCATTGTCTGACCCTATGGTCAAAGGTATTCCAAACCGGGGAATGATTTCATGAAGCAGAGCCTTAGTGACTTCTCTGGCCTTTTCAGTCCTGGTGGGGAAAGCCTCCACCCACCCAGAGAAAGTACAAACTAGAACCAGTAGGTAGTGATATCCATTCGCTCGCGGCATTTCTGCAAAGTCTATTTGGATATTTCCCATGGGGGTTACTCCCACTGATTGAACTCTTGGAGGTAGGACAGGACTCTGTCGAGCATTATTCTTTGCACAGGTTACACATTTTCGGGCAAGCGAGTCCAAGTGAGTTGGCCTCGTCTTCCTGTAGTGGGGTTCTCCCATTCAAATGCAAACAAGAGTTGGCTGGCAGATGCCAGGCGGATACAGAAAAAGGCATCTTTTAAATCCAGAACGGTGAAATGAGCAGCTTCTGATGGAATCAGTCCCAGGAGGGTATAAGGATTTGGTACAACTGGATGTATGGTTTCAACTGCACTGTACACTCGTCGCAAATCCTGCACTGGGCGGTAGTCACCTGTCCCAGGCTTCTTGACTGAGAGGAGGGGGGTGTTCCAGGGCGATTGGCATTCTCTCAGGAGTCCATACTGTAGTAATTTCTTGAGGTGACAATGAATACCTTCAATTGCTGATCGTGGGAGGGGATATTGTCGCACATGCACTGGGTCTGCTCCTGGTTTAAGGGTGACGAGCACAGGAGCTATATTCTTTGCTAGGCCAGGTGGATTATCCTCCGCCCACACTCCGGGCGGAGCTAAGATGTTAGTGAGTATACGGGGGCTAGCTGCTTTGGATGAAAGTGGACTATAGAACCGCCATTCTTCTCGGGGGACAGTCAGCACCATCAGGCCAGCAGATTCCAAATTTACAGTCATCTCCATTTTCCCTCCTTCAACAAAGGATATCTGTGCCTGGAGCTTAGCAAGCATGTCTCGCCCCAAAAGGGGAACTGGGCATTCAGGTATGTACAGGAACTGATGTGTTATCTTCCGTTCCCCTAATTCGCAGGCACGGTTCTGCAGGAAAGGTCTTGTGGTTCTAGTTCCAGTGGCGCCAATAATAGTGACAGATCGGGAAGACAAAAGAGCCACTGGCTTAGCCACTACTGAATGTTCGGCCCCCGTATCCACCATGAAGTCCATGTACTGGTCCCCAATCTTTAAGTTGACCATAGGCTCCTGGGGACCCAGGGAAAACTTGGAGCCCGGTCTGGCCTAGTCCTCATCCACGTAATAGTCCTCAGTAGTCGCCACTCCCTCTACAGCGGCTTCTTCCTGCTGAAACTGTGCGCGCTGTATTCCTCCTCGTTGCTGGAACCGGCCCCCTCCTCTCCTGGTGCTCCCCCTCCCTCTCCAGGGGGTGGAGCCAACATTCGGGCATTCATTCTTCCAATGTCCTCCTTCCTTACAATAAGCGCACTGATTTGCACCTAAGGGGGACCGAGCGCTTCCTCGGCCCCTTCCCCATCCTCGGGTCCTTCTGTTTGGATATCCTCCACGTCCTTCAACTAGAGCTGCAGCAAGCAAATCGGCTTTCTTCTTCATCTTTCTTTCACTTTCCCTTTTACATTCTTGATCACGATTCACAAACACCTTCTGGGCAACTTCCATTAGCTGTGCTGTATTCATGCCCGCAAATCCGTCCAGTTTCTGCAATTTTCGTTTTATGTCTCTCTGGGACTGACTCACAAAAGCAGCATTTACCATACGCAAATTCTCCTGGGCTGCTGGATCATATGGAGTATAGAGTCTATAAGCTTCAGTTAATTGTTCATAGAAGGCAGCCGGACTTTTGTCTGGGCGCTGAAGAACGTCTGCTACCTTCCCAACATTCATGGCTTTTTGGCCTCCCCTCCTCAGGCCCTGCAGTAGAGCCTGGCGGAAACGGGTGAGGGCTCTCTCTCCTTCTGCACCATTCGGATCCCATCTTGGGTCGTCATTCGGGAAATCTACAGCCGCTGCCTGTTGGGGATTTAGGTCTCTCCTGTCTACAGGGTTCTCTTCCAGCCATCGGATAGTTGCTTGCACTATTTGTGCCCGCTTTTCAGTAGTAAAGAGAGCAGCCAAGAGCTGGCGGCAATCAGACCAGGTAGGCTGGTGGGTTTGCATGATACTAGACATTAACTCTGTCAAATCTTGGGGTTTTTCAGTATAAGAGGCATAGTGCGTTTTCCAGTTTAATAAATCTGTGGTAGAAAAGGGCATAAACGAGACTAGTTGGCCCGACCACAACCTGACCCCCATCATCTAGAATAGGCAATCCTGGGACTTGGCGCAATGGCATCTGATGAACTTCTTTTGGGCCCGTTTCTCTACTTCGGAGGGCATAGCTCAAATTTGCGGGTCCAGCGGAGACCCTTCCGCTGGAGCCTGGACTAACTGGTGACCCTGGACTGGCAGTTGATGATCCCCCGCTGACTGTTCCTTCAGGTGATGGCAGCCCTGCCGGAGAACTTTGAGAACTTTGTTCGGGACTGGGACTCCTGCTTCGGGAAGGGGGCTGCTCTCGGGCGATGGAGGTGACTGATGGGGTGGAGTCATGTCAACTGGAGGGGCTCTCTCTTCCTCAGGCTCTGCTCGGGGTAATGGTGGAGCTGATAGGACTGGCTTATACAGGAATTGGGGTGGATAATTTTAGAATTTCTGCAGGTTCTGGGGCTGAGTAAATGGGGGGGCTTTTCTCCCTTGGCCCCCGGTACCCCCTTTGTAGTTGCTAACATGATCCTGCACTGTTCCTCACAACAACGCTTCATCCAAGAGGGTTGCCTTTCACAGATTTCTAACCAAGAGTCTATATAGGGAAACTGGTCGGGGTAATTCCTACGCACTATCCCATGCACTTGGGATACAACTCTAACATCAAAAGTACCCTCTGGTGGCCACATGGTGTCCAGCACCGTCCACTCCCTACCACATAATTTTCCTAACCGGGACGGCGACATTTTCGTCCCGTAATCACCGCTAAATCCCTTCTTAAAATTCGTGATCATACAGTTCAGCGGAGTTTGCACAGACCCCGCCCCTCCCATTATGACGCACAAAACAACAGACAAAGAGGGCGGGTAGTATGGCTGCAGGTAAGGGGTCCATACAGCCCACGGAACAATAAGGAAGACAAACACCAAACGCTTCCTCCTTTTCACGACCTGGGCGCGGTCGCCTGGCCAGGAACTGCGCTACTTAGGAGTCCGCTTTCACTTGGTCTGTATTGCAAGACCTCTCATTCATTCAAACAGACAGGCATGCCACCGAGTTGCCAAAATTCCATAAAGGCCTACCTTACTTATTCATGAGGGGTGTGGTTTCATCCTTGCGCACTCTCATGCAAGGAGTACTCAGCCACACCCTGAGAGGTGATCAGGCTCTCGTTACCGTGTACCATTACCTTAAACCATATTAGTCTCGTGCATGCGAGACTTTCCCATAGCTAGCTGACTAGCAACCAGACAAATTGCTACTCACCGGATCCGGCCACTAATGCGCTGCGCAACCAGTCCCTCCTTGGGTTGAATCCTGGACTCCCCTCGGGTTCGAGGTGTTGGCCGGTCGGACCCGGCAGGCCGCCGAGGCAGGGCAGAACCCTCTCCGATACAAGGGGACCGGCGGCGCCTGGGGTCCTCTCCGCTGTTGGCCGCGGTCCCAACCGGACCAAACCTGGAGGCGGTAATACATGGTATATTCACTTGCACACCATTCACATACCGCACTTTCCCGGCCAACGCACCAAGAATATGCTGCAGCGAAGTGCACGCAATGAATAAAACCAGGAGTCAGTTCGAAGATCCAAGCCAATTTATTGTGCAGAAGTCTCAGGCAAATTTCACATTCAAAATGGTCTGAGCAATGGAGCCCAGTAAACAACACCTTTTATACCTTTCTTCTTCAGTTTAATACAGGCAAACTTTCTATTGGTCCCACTGACCCTTGCACCCATCCAATTAGGATCTTTCTGTGGGCCCAGTGCTCTTTTCCCCCTGCTCAGAACTCTCTAACAAAGGCACAGTTCTAAACTTTGATACTTTTCTTTTACAAGGTCACTGCTTAGCTTAGAAAATGTGTGAACGCGGCGCACTGGTATATGTCTGTCATCAGCATAGAATATTCAACAAAGGATTTATACAACCTTATTAAAAAGCAGTTTAAAGCAGTTTCTCTAACTTATACTGACTTTGATCTTTCTCAGCATTCTTATTCTTAGATGGGGGCTGGGATTCAGGCCTAGCTTACAGGCCTCTCATACGTTTACATACATTTGTAGGCTATTCTAGGCCATAGCCTACCACACTGGTAGGTGGTGCTGGCTGCCTAAGTATGTAGATGTCGTCAAAAGATGACGTGCTCAGTCTCCAAGCTGCAGGAAGAGGTACACTACCCAGAGGTGCAGGACTGAACTGGAGATCCTTAAGGAACAACAATTAGCAGGTAAGTCTGATTTCACCTTTTTGTCATTGGGGGTGACGGGTTGTGGTTAAATAGTCATACTTTTTTTTTTTTTATATTGGATACCTAGTGCAGATACCTTTTTGTAAACTGCTTTGCCCTGTAGTGATTAAGCGGTATAAGAAATGTTTAACATTTCTAAGAGAGTGGTGATGTAATTGAAAAATTGACAAGAGTCAGAATTTTCTGATGGCATTTTTTACAGTCCGGTATCTAAAAAATGTTCCCATTTTTGATCTAGGCCATTTTTCTGCTGGCTTCTATTCCAATATAGTTTCTGGGTAGGGTATGCCCCTCCATACTGTAAAAAGCTTTTATTTAAGCCGCTGCAAAAGACTTATGCCACTTGTTTCATACAGATGAGTTGGTGACAGATAGATAGTGCTTCTCTTAGCTGCGCAAGGATAAGTGCATCGTGTTAGAAAAACATTGGAAGTGGAATCTAGAAATAATGAGCTGATTATGACGCTGCAAAGGACAGAGGAGATTCTTTGTGTGGGACCCATCTGGCTCCTCTGCTTAGGTTGCGTTTCTGGTTGATTTGAAAGAGGAAAAAAAACTTTATTGAATTCAGACTGATTTTCAATGTCCAGTTTTTAAACTGCGTATCTGGGCTTCTCATTGCAGGAATAGAGTTCATACAAAAATGAATACAGCTTAAATAACCAACATACAGAGCAAAGTATTACACATGCATAATTTTTGGATTAAAAGCGTAAGTTAAAAAGCCAGGATTTCAACTGACGACATAATACTAAGTAGCCTTTAAAAGCTGGTACAGCTAAGAGAAGTGTGAGAGAGGAGGATTATACCCTGCTCACATGTGAGATCATTCTGCTGCTGGACCCAAAGATTTTGTCTGGCTGTGCTGTGAGAGAGAGATTGCTGGGACCCAGAGTTTGGGCAGTGATATCCACCCCTTTTGCTGATGTCATCACGAGTGGCTTCGGGGACCTTAAAAGCTGGTACAGCTGTTTGAAGCCTGCAGGGTGTGTACCTGAAGGAGAGCATATCAAAAAGGGAATGCCAAAAGGACCCGGAAAGAGAAACGGTGAAAGTCACAAGAAGACTGTAATGTCATCTACAACAATGGCAGGTCCTGTGAACAAACCTGTAGTACAGGGACAGAATGTCCCTTTGGTATCTCAAACTGAATTGGGTATATTGTTAGAAAACGTTCAGAGAAGAGCCACCAAAATGGTAAAGGGGATGGAAGGATACCCCTATGAAGAAAGGCTAAAAAGGTTAGGGCTCTTAACCTGGAAAAGAGACGGCTGAGGGGAGATGTGATAGAAGTTTATAAATTTAATGAACGGAGTGGAAAGGGTAAACGTAGATCAATTGTTTACGTTATCAGAATATAGAAAGACTAGGGGACATGCAATGAAGCTACAGGGTAAACTATTCAAGACTAATAAAATATTTTTTCACTCAACGTGTAATCAAACTCTGGAATTTGTTACCAGAGGATGTAGTAAAGGCTGTTAGTGTAGCTGGGTTTAAAAAAGGGTTGGACAAATTCCTGGAGGAAAGGTCCATAAACCATTATTCCTTTTCGTGTCTCCGGGCCAGTCCAGAAACAGTAGGGTAGTCAACCTCCTTCAGCAGCTGAGGACTGAACTCTTCAAAGACTTGCAGCTAGCCTACCCAGCTCCCCCTGGTACTAGAGAGCCAGTCTTTCAGTCCTCAGCAGCGAGAAGGATGTGTTCCTGACTGGCTCTTGGGAGAAGCGATCAGGATCTGCACTAACAGAGGATTCCCTTGCTCACCCTAGCTGGGTTAAAGCAACGGTTGCTCTACTATTGGAAAAGTATACTTGGCAAAGGAAAAAATATGTATATTTAAAAGGAGCAGACACGGGCCAGCTGCCACTTACCCTAACAGCCGCAGCAGAGGCAGAGCCTGCCTCGTTGGCAAGATCCGTGCAGGGGAGCCGAGATCTGGTCTGGGAGCCCCAGAGTCTAGTTCCTCGAGCCCCGGAGCTCCAGCTTGCCCTCCCGCTAGCAGCGGGTCGCTTGGGTGAGGCACGATATAGCGCAAGGCAAGGGAGGTAAGCTGCTTCTGAATTCTTGCTTTTTGGGCTGTTTTTTTGTCGAGGGCGCAGCCGTCAGTGAGGGACAGCGCATGCTGCCGAGTACGGCAGCGTGCGTGCACTGCGAGAGCCGTCGGGGCTTGTCGGAGCTCGATTTCTGCCGTTTGTGTCCCGCGGGGAAGTCAGTGGCAATGTTTAGTTGGGACAATGGAGGACAAGTCGGGGGCTCTGGATTCGTCAGTGAAGATGCAACTTCCCTCAGAAAAGGCGAGAGCGGCGGCCATTTTAGGTGGTGCGTCTGTTTCTCCCGCGCTTCCTGAAAGGCCGGTAAAAAAGAAAAGTAAATCTAAAAAGCCGGTTCCTCCGGTGGGGATTGACTCTGCTCCAGTTTTAGAACCCCCGGAGAAGGTGCAGTCTTTATTTTCGCCAGATTTTATTCTGGCACTTCATAAAGCGTATTGTTTGAAGATGCAGCAGGGGCACAGCAAGCAGTCTGCGCTTAACCTGGCTGAGGGGGTTTGGAAAGGCACTGCTGAACTGGACCCGGGAGAGTGGTCCTCCAAGCAGGATATCCCTTTGGGGGAATCTGATATGGGTATCCTGCAAAGTCTGGCATCCCCAGAACCGGAGGAGGGAGAGCTTCCTTCAGAGCATGAGATAGACCTCTGGCCAGAAGTGTTGGAAGAGGGGGAGCGGGGGGCAGGAGAAGATCCTATTGTTTTCAGGGTTTTTCGGAAGGAAGAGCTAGGGGCTTTAATTTCTCATGCGCTTGCAGCTCTCAATCTGACTTTGCCGTCAGTGCCAGCGGAACCTCTAGAGGATCCACTTCTACAAGGTTTTTGGGCAGAGCAGAGGTGTTTCCTGGTCCACAGAGTAATTAAGCAGATGGTGGAATCGGAATGGGAGTGCCCAGAAGCCTCCTTGAGAGGGGGTCGGGCGTTAGGCCGTTTATATCCAATTCCTCAGGAGGAAAGGGAATTGCTGCGAATGCCAAAGGTGGATGCCTTAGTTTCGGCGGTAACCAAGAAGACCACTATCCCGGTAGAAGGGGGAACAGCTCTTAAGGATCTGCAGGTAGAAAGTTGGAGGTGCTCCTCAAGCAGGCCTTTGATACCTGTGCGTTGGCACTGCAGGCTTCTATCTGTGGAGCCTATGTGTCCAGGGCGTCAATCAGATGGCTTCAGGCGGAAGTCTCGCCAGAGTCGGAGATATCGGCGGCTCCGGAAGGGGCGAAACTAGAGTCCGCGTCAGCTTATCTCGCAGACACCTTTTACGATTTAGTACGTATGTCAGCTAAGTCAATGGCCTCATTGATAGCCGCTCGCAGATTTCTCTGGCTGCGTAACTGGGCGGCAGATGTCTCCTCTAAGACTCGGCTTAGCAAACTGCCGTATAAGGGCAAGCTGCTCTTTGGGGAGGCGTTGGAGAAGATTGTGAAGGATTTGGGAGATTCTAAAGGGGGCAGGTTGCCTGAGGACCGGCCAAAGGGTCCAAAGCCGGGATCTTCGCAAAGAGGACAGGGCCGGGACTTTCGAAGGTTCAGAGGCAGTCGTTTTTCTCCTTATCAGAGAGGCAGGTTTCTGACTAGAGGTCAGTCCTTTCGAGGAGCGAGAGGTTTTGGGAATGGATATGGGAGTCCCCAGCCGAACTCTTCTAAGAAGCCACAATGAAGCGAGGCTGGTCCAAGCGGAGATTCCCATAGGAGGGCGTTTGAAGCAGTTTCTCTCCGTTTGGACCACGATAACGGATCGCTGGGTGTTGAAGATCATTCAAAAGGGTTATGCCTTGGAGTTCGCACAGCCTCTGGCTGGAGCCTTCGTGGGCTCTTTTTGGCCAATTCTGGATCTCAAGCATGTGAATCCCTGTTTGCGGGTGCCTCATTTTCGGATGGAAACTGCAGTCGGTAATCAGGTCCGTCAGGCCAGGGAAGCTGTTGACGTCCATAGATGTAACGGAAGCGTATTTGCATATCCCCATCAGGCCCGAGCATCAAAAATTCTTACGTTTTGCGGTGTCCATGGGACACTTCCAGTTCCGGGCGTTACCGTTCAGGCTGGCGACGGCACCTCGCACCTTCACGAAAGTGATGGTGGTGGTGGCAGCTGCCCTGCGTCGGGAGGGCATTCTGGTACACCCCTATCTGGATGATTGGCTAATTCGAGCTCGCTCGGTAGCGGAGTCGGTGGAGGCCACCTTGTGGGTGGTAGAGTTTCTCGAGAACCTAGGTTGGGTGGTGAATCGAGCGAAGAGTCACTTGGAACCAGTGCAGCGTTTAGTCTACTTGGGAGCACTGTTCGACACGGCAGTAGGGGCAGTGTTTCTACCAGAAGCAAGGGTGCAGAAGATCTTAAGTCAAGTGTCAGCCTTTTTACGCTTCAAGGCTCCAACGGCCTGGAGATACTTGCAGCTTCTGGGGTCCATGGCAGCGGCTTTAGACTTGGTGCCATGGGCCAGGGCCCACATGCGGCTGCTTCAACGGTCCTTCCTATCCCGTTGGTCTCCCCAGGAGCATCCGCAAGGTCGACGGTTGGTGTGTCCGTCGGAGGTCAGCGACAGTCTTCAGTAGTGGCTCAATCCCGCGCATCTTCGGGCAGGGATGCCGCTGGAGAGGCGAGATTGGATCTTGCTTACCACGGATGCCAGTCTCTCCGGCTGGGGAGCTCATTGCATGTCTCACATAGCATAGGGCTGCTGGTCCACGGAGATGTCCGCGTGCTCCATCAATCAGCTCGAAATGAGAGCGGTGCGGCTGGCGTTACTGGAGTTCCAGTCACTTCTGGAGGGCAAGGCGGTGCGAGTTTTCTCCGACAACGCGGTGACGGTGTCTTACATCAATTGGCAAGGAGGCACGGGCAGTGTAGTCTTGTTGCAGGAGAGCCAACAGTTGATGACTTGGGCAGAAGCCCATCTCGCAGCCTTGTCGGCGGCCCATGTCGCAGGAAAGGACAATGTACAAGCCGATTTTCTCAGCTGGCAGGTGTTGGATCCAGGCGAGTGGGAGTTGAACATCGCCGTGTATCACGAGATTGAACAACGCTGGGGTCAGCCGGTGATGGACCTCATGGCAACGTTCAACAATGCCAAGGCGTCTCATTTTTTCAGCAGAGGCAGAGAACGCATGTCGGAGGGGTTGGACGGTCTGGTGCAACTGTGGCCGTCCAATGGCCTTCTGTATGTGTTTCCTCCTTCTGTATGTGTTTCCTCCGTGGCCCCATGATAGGTCAGGTTCTTCGCAGGATAGCGCATCACCAAGGGACAGTGATTCTCATAGTGCCGGATTGGCCCAGGCGAGCTTGGTATGCAGATCTCGTGCGGCTGTTGGTGGACAGGCCTTGGCGGCTTCCCGATCGAGTCAATCTTCTTCATCGGGGGCCAGTGCTCATGCCGCGGGTGGACCTCTTCTTGCTTACGGCTTGGCTCTTGAAAGGGAGCGTCTGAAGCGTAGGGGGTATTCGGAGGCGGTGGTCTCCACAATGCTTCAGGCGAAACACAGGTCCACGTCTTTGGCTTATTCTCGTATATGGTGACTATTTGAACGTTGGTGCGCAGATCGGCAGGTGCAGCCCTTGTCAGCGGCGGTTTCGGATGTGTTAGCGTTTTTGCAGTGCGGTCTGGACAAGGGGTTGGCGGTTAGCAACTCTAAAGGTTCAGTTGGCGGCTATAGCTTGTTATAGGGGCAACGTACGGGGCAAGAGTTTGTCCCTTCATCCAGATGTCGTGTTTCCTGCGTGCGGTTAGGAATATCTGGCCGCCGGTGGTGTCGTCCTGGGATCTAAATCTAGTTCTGGAGGCGTTGACTCGGAGTCCATTTGAGCCTGGGAAGCAAGTTTCTCTGAGGGAGCTCTCTTGGAAGACCGCCTTCTTAGTAGCCTTGTGTTCCGCTAGGAGGATTGCTGATCTTCAAGCGCTCTCTTGTCGGGAGTCTTACATTCAGTTTTCAGAAGAGAAGGTGGTATTGCGGCCGGTGCCATCCTTTTTGCCAAAAGTGGTATCTGTTTTCCATGTCAATCAGGCGATTTCGCTACCTACCTTTCGCACTGAGCCCGCTGCGGAGGCTAGGGCTGCGCTCCAGAGTTTAGATCTCGGCAGAATACTGCACAGATACCTGTGAAATACGAAGTCCTTTAGGAAGTCCGATAGGCTGTTTGTGCTGTTTGTTGGTCCGCGTAAGGGCGAAGCGGCGTCCAAAGCCTCCATTGCACGATGGGTTAAGCAAGCCATCGCAGCTTCTTATGTGGCCAGTGGCAGACTTCCGCCGGAGGGTCTTCGGGCTCACTCTACGCGGGGGCAGGCGACGTCTTGGGCGGAGCTAGTGTTGATTCCGCCTGTGGATATTTGTAGGGCGGCGACCTGGTTGTCCTTACATATGTTCACGAAACATTATCGATTGGATGTTCAGGCAGCCGGAGACGCGAAAGTTGGGGGCGTCGGCCGTGTTGGCAGGGCTGCTTGGACCCTCCCGTGAGTAGGTACTGCTTTGGTACTACCCTACTGTTCCTGGACTGGCCCGGAGAGACGAAAAGGAAGAAGAAATTAGATCTTACCTGCTAATTGTCTTTCCTTGAGTATTCTCCGGGACAGTCCAGGACTCACCCACCCAGGCTGTAGCATTCTTTGCGGTTGTTTCCGTCGTTTCGGGTATTAGGCGTTCAAATGGGTGCTGGCTTTTCAGCGTGCCGCTGACGTTGGGGGGGGGGGGGCTCCCAGGTCTCGGTAGACAGGAGTTTAGGCGTTTTGTTTAAAAAAAAAATAAAAAATAAAGAAAAAGATCAGACAGAAAGATACACTAATTGAATACCTGAATATTTAAAGAAAGTTAGTGCAGTTCCTCCTTGTTTATGGGTTTACATATAGTTCCTGTTTCATTTTTTGTTATAGAGCTGCTTTGACATAGGTGACTGGCTCTCTAGCACCAGGGGGAGCTGGGTAGGCTAGCAGCAAGTCTTTGAAGAGTTCAGTCCTCAGCTGCTGAAGGAGGTTGACTACCCTACTGTTCCTGGACTGGCCCGGAGAATACTCAAGGAAAGATAATTAGCAGGTAAGATCTAATTTCTTCTTAAAAGGGACCCAGGATGTCACTGCTTGACCCAATACAAGCATTGTGGAACCTGTCTTTTGGGGAAACTGCTAAGTACGTATGACCTAGATTGGCCACTGTTGGAAACCGGATACTGGGCTTGATGGACCTTGGTCTGACCCAGTATGGCATATCGTATGTTCTTATGTTCTCTGGAGGTTTCCGGGGTATCCTTAAGCTCTTTTTCTAGGTCTCCAATTCTCTGTGGAGTGGTTAAGGCTTGAGGGTGAGTGTAATTACTCCTTTTAATGTGCTATGTGAGAATGAGGGAATCTCCCTTCAATAGTGTCACCACAGTTTTTTGGAGAAAGTGTTTCAGTGCCTGTTGGGAGTGATGGATTTTAAAGATTTTAAATCTGATGATGATGATGATACCTTAATGGATATACTTCGTACTGTCACTCAGATCAATAATGGGGGGGGGGGGGGGGTGGATTTATTGACCAGACAGTTAAGTTTCCTTTAGATACTGTGAAAAACTTGCAGGAGCGTGATTCTGCCATTGATGCTGTCCCCCAGAAGTTGGGTAAATTATCAACTCAGGTTGATTCCTTGCAGTTCACTGGCGTTTCAAGTATTCAAGAGAGTTTGATGTTACATATGCAGCTCAAAGCTATTGAGGATTCTTTTCTGGTTCAGAATTTGCGTTTTTGTTTAATTTCCCTAGGACACCTTTGTTATCTCCACTTATTTTATTTGAGAAATATTTGAAGGAAGCTCTGTTTGTTTTCTGATACTGATTCAATTGCTTTTTAAGATATTTATTATTTACCAAATAGATTATTATTATTGATGCAAGGCGAGGAAATGAATGTTCTGTGGTTGCAGGTGCCACTGAATTGGATTTAACTGTTCTTTTAGAGTTATCCTCCTGATGAAATTTCATCTAGGAGTACATTGATTGTTACTCTTTCTTTGGAGGCTGACAAAGCCAGAATCATGAAGAATTACTTTTCTAAGAAGGACTTTCTGTTTTTGTGGTCAGAAAATTATGATATTTCCTGGGTAGCTAGGACTGCACAGTTACGTAGAAGAAGGTTCCTTCAGCTAAAGCCTCGTGCTTTGGCTCTGGGAGCCTCTTTCTTTTTGCACTTCTGCAAATGTGTGGTGGTTTTTTTTGTACCAGAGCACTAGGTATGTGTTCACTGATCCTTTTCAAACGGAGAATTTTCTTAGATACATGATCTTATCCCATCTAGCCCAGAAGTTCCCATGTTTCTTGTTTAATTTGTTTTTTTTTTCATTCTTTTTATTATGAGTATGGGGTTTGGAGGGAATAGATTATTTTTTTTCTCTTTCCAGGTAAGACAGGTTCCTCCCCTGTACTGTGGGCTAGGAACAAAATATTTTTTTCCTTTTTTGTGAATTCTTTTTGGTTCTTTCTGTTTTTGCATTTGCAATTTTTGTTTGTTTGCATCTTGTATGCTGTAAAAGTTCAATAAAAAAATAAAATACTAAGTAGCCAGTTTCTAAAGTTCATTCTCTTGGTATCTAATTTTGTTTGACAGGAGTTGAGGAGTAGCCTAGTGGTAGAACACTGGCTTGGTAACCAAGAGATGAGGGTTCAGTTCCCACTAGCACTTCTTGTGGCCTTGGGCAAATTACTTAACCCTCCATTGCCTTGGAAGAAAGGCCTGGCAATTTACTTCTGGTCACACTGCCAAGAAAACCCAGGAGCTTCTGGGTCGCCAGGAGTCAGCATTGACTCAAAGGCACACATTGCATTTTTTGATCTCATCTAGTTAGGAGTCTAATCTGAGTCATCCGATTCGGAACATAGCATTGCACATTGAACAGAGTATGCGATGTTCTATGAATGAAAATTAATTAGAACAGAGAAAGACCTCAGAGCACAAAATAACAGGGTTTTAAACTTCAAAATGAGAAACATTTGATTATTGACCATAAAGTTCTTTTAAATAAGGAGTAATTTTATGGAGTCTCTCAGTTCTGGATTAATTGTAACATCTTTAATGATGACGCAAAACACTGATAGCTGGCTATAGACTACTACAACTAAGACTTGCATGAGGTATTAACGTAGATTGTAAGCCCTCCAGTGACAGATACCTACCATACCTGAATATAACTTGTCTTGAGCTACTACTGGAAATGCTATTAATCTTGGTCCAAATAAAGATGTTGCTGACAGACGGCATGTTCATGGTCAGCTGTGAAAAGACTTTCACTAATCTGAGAAGAAAATGCACACTAAGAGTGGTTTTTAACAGGATGCCTAGGCAGGAAAGACACATAGCTGGATATGCTGTATCCATTTTGTAAAGAACTATTAAGTTTATGGGATAGGTTGAACTGGCCCATAGCCTCGTAGATCTGTGCTATCCATCGGGTGGGGGGGGGGGGGTGCTTTGAAAATCCTAACTTGAGATTTATGCATCAGTCATGGCTGTTGGAAAGGGATTCACACTAGTAGCCACAGTGCTTTGGATATGTTTGCCAATAGTAGTTAGGTAGGATTTGGGACTATCTTAGTTATTTCCAGCAGGGTAATTTTTGATATAAGGTTTTCTGATACATTGAGGATTGTTTATGTATCTTGTACTGCTTTTAATGTGTATTAATGTATGTTAGTAAATCATTTTGGTTAATCCTTTGGGGCTGGTGGTCTAGAAGTATTTCATATAGTTGCAGCTTCTGCAGGTATATGTAAGTTTGTGTATGTGTCGGATGTATTAGGGATTTGAACACATCACTATAGTCCTGTGACTGAAGCCACAGAAACTGAGCTCAAGTCCTGGTACTAAGACCATGAGCGGCAGAAAACCCAGACCATTGCGCGTAAGGACAGTGGAAAGGGAGGGGGCTTGGGTCCTTACCAGTCCCCAGCAGGGACCCCATGGGGTCTTCCTGGCCATCTCTCTATCCCACCAGTGCTGGAACAAGGTGACTACTTGCTGCAGGAACACTCAAAGCCTGGGTATGTCCTTTTTCCTGCAGTAAGAGGCCACCAGAGGCCATGGCTCTGAAATTGGGCAGCTGACAGTTCCTCCAAGTCCTAGCTCAGCAGGCTCCCCTTCAAGGGAAGCTACTGTTTGGTGTGGAACTAGACAAGTTGGTAAAAGACTTGGGGGCATCCAAGGGAAGGCCATCTTCTGGAGGATAAATAGAGGCAGAGCTGCACTATCCTGCCTACGTGGACGCAATCATGGGACTTGAGGAGGGCGCGAAGCGGGTTGTCCAAAACCTATCAGAGGGATTGTTTTCCCTCGAGGGGCAGGAGTTTAGATTAGCTGGGAGGTGTTTTAGCGCCTCCACCTCCTTGGGACCTAAAGGCACCATGAAGTGAGGGGGGGGGGGGTCCAGCAGGGGTGCAGCCTGTGGGGGGTCAGCTGCAGGAGTTTTACCCTGTCCGGTCAATCACATCACACCAGTGGGTCCTGGAGGTCATTCGGGAGGGCTATGCCCTCGACCTGGTGCCGCATCCAGTAGGCCAATCCTTCGTTCATTCCCCCTGCAGGTCCCAAGCCAAGGCTGCAGCAGTAAAGGGCTCTGCTCCTTCAGTTAGGGGCGGTAGTCCCTTTCCCTAAAGACCAGTACGGCTGTGGTCGGTACTCCATTTACTTCGTGGTGCCAAAAAAGGAGGGCTCCTTTCAGCCAATCCTAGATATCAAGCATGTGAATCTGTGTCTTGGGGTACTTCGATTCCTCATGAAAACGCTGTGGTCTGTTATAGTTACGCCTCCGTGAGGTTGAGAGACGTTAAGTATACCTCTCTTCGGATCGCATCTACACATTCCCATCCGACCAGTGCATCAACAGTACCTCCGTTGCACAGTTCCGCGGGGGCATTTCTAGTTCCGGACGTTGCTGTTCAGCCTTGTGATAGCCCCCCCGTACCACCTTCAAGATCTTGGTGGTGGTGGCGGTGGCAGCGGCAGCGGCTCTCTGAAAGGAGGGAGTACTTGTACCCCTGTACCTCGACGACTGATTCAAAGTCCAAGGAAGAGAGTGAGCGGGCATCGACCAGAGTGGTGGAATTCCTGCACAGTCGTGGTTGGATGAGCAGCCTGGCCGAGAGCAACTTGGTCCCATCCCAGGAGATCGAGTTATCTGGGAGCGTAAGGTGGTCTTGTCAGGGCACCAGGCGCAGTGCCTACGGAGTTGTGTGCCAGTTCTTGCAGATGGGAGAACTATCAGCCTGGCATTATCTCCAGGTTCTCGGGACTATGGCAGCAACACTTGAGCTGGCCCCCTGGACAAGAGCCCATATGAGGTCATTGCAGAGGGCCTTGCTCTGTCGCTGGTCCCACCAACAACATCCGCTGTTGAAGAGGCTCCCTTATCCCCGAGGGTGACCAGAAGAGAGCTCAAGTGGTGTGTCTGCCCAGCAAACCTGGCAGAGGGTATGCTCCTTGAGACTCCTTAGTGGGTCCCTCTGATGTCAGATGCCAGCCTGTAAGGCTGAGGGGCCTGCTGTGAAGAGCACATTGCCCAGGGGCACTGGAGCCTGCAGGAAGCCCTTTGGTCCATCAACAGGCTGGAGATGAGGGCGGTGGCCCTGGCGCTCCAGAACATCATCCAGTGTCTGCAGGGGAAGGCAGTCTGGATTTTCTTGGACAATGCGACCATGGTAGCCTACATCAATCGCCAAGGAGACACAGGCAAAAAGCCTAATGATGTGGGCAGAGGGCCATCTCCAAGCGTTATCGGCAGCTCATGTAGCAGAAGTTGAAAATGTGACAGCGGATTACCTAAGCCAGGTCCAGGTGGATCAAGGCAAATGGAAACTCTGCCCGGAGGTCTTTTCACAAGTGGTGAGCAGATGGGCACTCCAATTATAGTTCTCATGGCAAGGTGGAGCTGTTGCCAAAGCAAGCTGATTCTTCAGCAGGAAGCGAGTGAGAATGTTGCAGGGCCTGGACGCCCTGGTGTAGAGGTGGCCCACTGATTAGGCCAGAGTCGTTCAGAGACTCGAGGCTCACCAGGGGTCTGTCATTCTCATCGCCCAGACTGACCAAGGCACCTTGGTACGCTGACCTGATGTGGCTCCCAGCGTGGAAGGATCTCTTCACCTAGGGACCAGTCTGGATACCACAGGTGGATCGGTTCTCACTTACAAATCTCAAATCAAAATTCCCCAAAACAGTGATCCACATCAATAACCGAAACACACAAAACACTGTAGAATCCCACTTGAATATTAGAAAATTCATTTTGTCGGACAGAGTTGGAGGAGAATGGCAAATCAATCCACTCCCCAAAACAACAATAGTCCTTTTATTCACCTGTTGTGTCTAAGATCAAATTACATTTAAAAATCCATCACTTATCTTAATGCTGAACAAACCAGCAGAGCTGCACAAAAATGCACGACGTGCATGTTTCGGGGTGCCACAACCCCTATATCGAGTGCTGTGTAGCTGTTTCCAACTCAGGGCGCCATAACCCCTGTAGCAAGTGCTGTATAACTCCTTCCAACCGTCGAAAAACGTTGGTACCACCGACACATCAAATAAGGGATTCCTCCTCACAAATTGGCTAACCCCCCAACTGCCTGTTATCTTAGCACAACCAATCAGAGGGAATTCCCACTCATCAGGGAAGCCCACACATGAATGGCCCTATGTCAAAATGAGCTTGTCCAATCTCAAGGTTCATACCAGACGGAATGATAGATTGTAGTCGATAAATCCAACATTGCTCCAACCGCCTCAACCGCGCTATGCGGTCACCACCCCGGGGATCCTGTGGTCTGTTATTGATTGTGTTCCACAGGATCCCCGGGGTGGACTGCAAGTCAAGGTGGATCCAGGAGAGTGGGTTCTCCAGCAGGAGGTGTTCGACTTGGTACTACAACGCTGGGGGGTTCCGGTGATGGATCTCATGGCGACCTTCAAGTCGACAAAGGCCGCATGGTTCTACAGCAGAAGGCGAGAGAGAATGTCGGAAGGCCTGGATGCTCTGATGCAGGACTGGCTGGAGGAGCAGCTGTTTACATCTTTCCGCTCTGAGTGTTGATAGGGCGGGTGCTGCAGCAGATCGAGCGGCACAGGGGTCAGGTAATCCTGATTGCTCCGGATTGGCCTCGAAGACCATGGTATGCGGACCTCGTGCGGCTCTTGGTGGGCTGGCCGTGGCGGTTGCTGCGGCGAAAGGATCTGCTAACGCAGGGACCGTTGAATATGCATCAGGTGGATCTATTCTCGCTTACGGCCTGGCTCTTGAAAGGGTGAGGTTAACAACGAAGTGATATGCGCCGTGGGTCATTTTGACTTTGAGGTCCAGGCGCCGTTCTACTTCGGTAGTGTATATTAGAGTGTGGAGGCTCTTCGAGTCGTGGTGTAGTGATAAAGGAGTTTTGGCTTTAAAGGCGTCTGTGCCACAGGTTCTTTCATTCCTGCAGGATGGATTTGATAAGGGATTGGCGACCGCTTCCCTACGGGTGCAGTTGGCGCTAGCGTGTTATCGTGGAAAGGTGCAAGGTGTCGGGCTTGGCATACATCCGGGCGTCAAGCATTTCCTGCGGGCGGTATATCTTCTACGATCTCAGTGCCGAGCGACGGTACCGCCATGGGATCTTGGTGCTGGAAGAGCTAGTTAAGGAGCCTTTTGAGCCTTTGGGGAGAGCGACGTTGAAGGATCTCACGCTCAAGGCAGTCTTTCTGGTGGCTATCTGCTCAGCCCGAAGGATTTCGGAGTTGCAGGCGTTGTCGTGTCAGGAGCCTTTCTTGTCTTTTCAGAGCACGAAGGTAGTGTTGAGAACGGTTCCCTCTTTCTTGCCTAAGGTGGTGTCGCCGTTTCATTTGAATCAGGGAGTGGTACTGCCTGTGTTCAGATTGGAAAGCAGGAAGGGACCCGATGAGAGACTACATCGGCTGGATGTAGGGCGAGTTTTGCGGAAGTATTTGCTCAGAATGGCGCCGTTCCGCAAGACAGACAGACAGACTGTTCATATTGTTTGGGGGTCCCAGACAAGGAGAGGCGGCGTCTAAGTCCTCTCTTGCTAGGTGACTGAGAGAGGCTATTGCGTCGGCTTATCTGTTGCGGGGCAAATCAGTTCCGATAGGGCTTAGGGTTCATTCCACGAGGGCGCAAACAGCTTCATGGGCGGAAGTGAGCTTGGTGCCGACGGTGGAAATTTCTAAAGCGGCGACGTGGTCGTCGCTTCATACCTTTGTGAAGCGTTATAGGTTGGATGCTCAGTCGGAGAGGGACTCCTGGTTTGGGTCAGCAGTGCTGCAGGCCGGTCTAGCAGGTCCCTCCCGATTTGTTCACTGCTCTGTTACATCCCCGGAGATTCAGGACTAGACTGGAGGGCCGATCAGGAAGGGATAATTAGACTTACCTGCTAATTGTTTTTCCTGGAGGAACTCTAGTCTAGTCCAGTATCCCGCCCTGGAAAGAAGTCAGACACTGGCCTGCAAGAGTAGAGGTCATGGATGTCCAAGGAGAAGGGCAGCCGGTGGGCGGGCCGGTTTATGTCAAAGGCGGGAATAACCGGTAAGTCTGGGGAGAGGGCTGCAAAGTGCTGTCTGTCTGGGGGTCACCGGTATAGGACAAAGTAAGGCCCCAGCAGCTGCACAGGCAGGAAGTAATTACTAAGGTAGAGTGTGTCTGTGTAGTTCATGAAGCTTTTTTGAGGAGCTTGTAGGGAAAAAAAACAAACAGCAAAATGCTGAATTTAGGGCATTGAAGTTTTTGTTATCTAGTTAACTGCATAATTCTTGCTCTTGTGAGTCTGCTTTGTCAATAGGTTACTGGAGTAGGTAGGCGGATCCTAGCCTATTTATACCAGGGGTCACCAAAAGAGTGACGTGCTCAGTCTCCAAGGCTGCGGGAGGAGGTGCTTAAACCCAGAGGTTCAGGACTAGACTGGAGTTCCTCCAGGAAAACCAATTAGCAGGTAAGTCTAATTATCTCTTTCAATGCCTTTCACCCGCACCGTGAACTCCCGACTGCACTCCTTTCGCCTTGCTGCACCTTATGCCTGGAACAGCCTACCTGCGTCTGTGCGCCAGGCGACCCTCTTCAAATCCAGGTTAAAGACCCACTTCTTCACCGTTGCATTTAGATCCCAACTCCTTCCTCATCCCACTCCAACCCCCGTCAACGTTTATGATCAAACTACAGACCAAACTGTACCACACCGTTCCTTAACTAATGTACTATTCTAACTAGATTGTAAGCACCGATGAGCATGACTCTGACGAGCAGGGACTCTCTCTTGTATGTTGACTACCCCTGTGCAGCGCTGCGTGCGTGGCGCTCTAGAAATGCTAAATAGTAGTAGTAGTAAATTAGGTCTTACCTGCTAACTTTCTTTCCTGGAGTCCTTCCAGTCCAGGACCCATCTGGGACTTGATTTCTGTCTATTGCTGGTTCTTGTGTCTGTTCTGAGAGAGTTTGCTAGAGGGGGCAAGTTTGGACTGGTCTCGTGCATCGATTACCCCTTTGGTTTAGTGGTTGATATATTGGGGGTTCCGCTGTACTGTTGTAATGCTTGCTCTCCCCGTTATGGGCCTTCATCCTGTGGTGGTGGTGGGGGGGGGGGGGGACGTGGAGAATGATGTGCAGGCACTATTTCAAATGTAAAACAAAATAAACAAGGGAGCTCTGCCTGCCTTTTGGGGTAGGGGAGGCAAGCTTCAAGGCAGGGCTGGTGGAGATTTGAGGTCCTAGGACTCCATTCTGCTGCTTTGAGGTTCATACTAGCTGCAGAGGGGCACAGGCTATTTGAGAGAGGTTTAGAGTTTCTCCTCAATCTCCATCTGCTGGTGAATGAGCATAACCCTTGCATCTAGACTGGACTGGGGGTACTCCTGGAAAGAAAATTAGCAGGTAAGGTCTAACTTCACAATTTTAAATTTCCAGGAAGCACATCTGAAATCTTCAGAACATTTGTATGGTTTTTCTACAGAGCAGGTGATCTCTTAAAACCCTGATCATTCTCTGCTTGGAAAGGTGGGGGTGGAGGGGGAGTTGCTACTGGCATTGCAATTAGTTGCTGATGGTTTTTGTTCTGACAGGATGTGAACTCTGAACCTGATTGATTTGTGTGGCACAGAACTTTGCTAAGGGAGCTGTCCCTTGGATGTGCCCTCTGAGCTCTGATATATTGGGGAATTAGCAACAATGAAGCTAGTCTTCCTATTTTTTCCTCAGAGGCCAGCCCATCATTGCTCAGCTTATTGCTTCTGATTTTTATCATACATCTTTGCTTATTAGTAGGTCAGAGAAACTGGTTTTGCTCTCCCTTTCCTGTGCCTTTTTGGGTTTGGTTGATACCAGCTGCCTTGCTTTCTCTCCTTTTGGACTGACTAACTTGTATCCTGACTTGGGCCTAGCTTTTTGATCTTGCTTTTGTATTACAAACTGGAGCGGCTTGCCTGCTTGGATTTGTTAAGGTGCCAGCCCTTGCATGCTTATTAGCATGTGCATTGTTTGACAGTCCTGTGCTGAGTCTGAGTTTGACAGTTTTATTTGCTTAACTTCAGTGTCAAAAACACCCTAAGGGCCGGTTGTCTTAAAGTTTTGAAGGTGTTCTGTTGTAGCTTTAGTTTCTGATGAGACACCAGTAGAAGAGGACTTTATATGTGCATTTCCTTTCTTTGTCACGTAGAAAAGACAGACTGGGTACTAAGACGGAGAAATTCACAATGAATGAAAATTTCTCTGGCTATCCCTGATGCTGCTTTAAAACAGCACTGCAGCAGTGGTGATAGCGATGGTGGCAAACTGCAGAGAACACCAAGATGAGGTGTGCACTTGTTGCTTTGAGGCATGCTCAGGTATCTCAATTTTCCAATGTGTGCCTGTTCACCCAGGAAACAGTTTCTTTGCTATGTCATGGCTCATAATACGTCAGCCTTGGGTATGTTGCAAAGATTTTTGGCCTAACAGAATTGCAGACCTTGTCTGCTTTTATAAGTTGACTTTGGTATTGTATAATTTAACTTCTTCTGGGATGGCTATTGCTGTATTACCACCTTTTAAGCTATATCCTTAAGTTACGTGAGCATATCCCACAGTTACGAGGATCCTGTGATAATGATCATTACTACTCAAATGTAGATGTGTTCAGGCATTTCTGACGATTATGCCAAGCTGGTGCATATTTGAGGTCATTAACCAAATAAGGGGGAGAGGGGAGGGGGAGGATTCCTGCTTTCCTAGTCCTTGAATTTAATCATTCTGCTAGTGGTGGAGCGTTTGTGCATGCACATTGGAGAATGGTATACACAGAAATAGTTATCTCCAGGAACAAGCAGGAATGTAGTCCTTGCATATGGGTATCATCGGTACCGACTGAGCCAGCCTGCGTGGGAACGCTCCCCAGCGTCCAGTAGGAACGCTTTTGGGAGCATCCCTCAGCACATGCACGCTGCCTTCCCGCCTTCCCAACTGTCCCTCTTCAGTTCTTTGTTTTCCACGGAGCCCACAGGATCTAATCCCTGTCACCGCAGAAAATTCTGTCTTTAAATTTCTTTCATGTGGTCGCGTTTGCCTACTGCACGACGCCTACTGGTACCGCCGGTTCTTTTCTTTCTTTTCATACAAAAAAAAAGGACTTAAACTTAGACTGTTTCTTTTCAGAAAATTTCCTCTTTGGTGCTAGGCGCCATTTTGGGCATTAGGCCCCATTTTCCTAAATCATGGAAAAACCAGCTAGTGGTTTTAAAAAATGTACTAAGTGTGGCGGTACCATTTCCGTCACTGACACCCATGATTGATGTCTAAAATGTTTAGGATCTGATCATTCTCCAACTGAATGTCTCTCCTGCAGGGGATGACCAAAAGAGGAAGACAGAACCAGGCTGCAAAGCTCGGTACCCTCTTTTCTTCAGATGCCAGATCTATTGCATCGACATCGTCAAGGGCCTCTTCTTCCTCCCATGGATCTCCAGGTAATTAAACATAAAAGCTGGTCCTCAAAGGGTAGCTCTCCTGCTAAGCATCGAGAGGCCATTGGCATTGCCCTTGAGGGAACCACACCAGCAAAACAGCTCCGGCGGGAGGCTTCGGCTTCCAAAGCATCGATGGGGCTTCAGGATGTTCTCGAGGCCTCAACCTCGCAAGAACTACCTGTGCCATGCTCAGGGGTTCCGGCCGTTCTTACCGGTACCGACACCCAGGCATCGGCAGCGTCGATAGACCAGAGGTTCCTTGCTATCGAGTGCAGTATCGCAGCTCTTCTTTCAGCTGCGGTACTGGCAGTCCCAAGGGCACTGGTATCGACATCGACACCGATGTCAGTACCGACACCGGTACCGACACCGATGATGCCGGTACAGACAGTACCGGCCCTGGTGGGAACTCTTTCCATGCCATCTCTGGCTGGAATTGACAAAGCGGTACCAGGACACCTCGGTACCGACTTCGATCGGTACTGGGATCGTGCTTTGCAGGAGCATCGGGGTCAGGAATATTTATTTATTTATTTATTTACGTTCTCTTATATACCACGCTATTCTGCATCAGTGAGGTTTACATTGAACAAACGGAAATTACATTGAACAGGGCATTATAACTTGGAGATAACTATTTTACAGGGAACATGGGCTATGGAGGGTTAAGTGGCTTGCCCAAGACCACAAGGAGCACCTGTGGGACTAGAAACCCCAGTCCTTCCGGCCCAAGGTTGCTGTCCTCTAGTGGGATTTGAACCCCCGACCTTCTGGCCTGAAGTACCTTGCCCCAACGACTAGGCTACTCCTCCACTTCGATTCCTCAGATTCCGAAGACTCTGACAATTCTGCTGGCACTAGAGGGTTTCTCTTAGAAGATCCCTCTTCTCCCCAACGCAGAATGTCACCTCCAGAGGACATGTCATTTCAGGATTTCATCTGTGATATGGCCAAGGGTCTTTCAATCACAGTAGCTCCTGAAGACGAACCCAGAGCAAAGGAATTGGAAATTCTCCAATATCCTAAAGCTCCTAAGGAGGCAGCCACTCTGCCTATCCATGAAACTTTGCATAGCTTGATGCTCAGAATGTGGGAGACACCTCTGACTACTTCTCACTCTAGGAGACATACTATGTATCGAGTTCTGCTATGTCCTGGATTTCAGAAAACTCAGCTGCCACACCATTCAATGGTAGTGGAATCTGCCATGCATAGGATGAAAAGTGCAAATCGACATGCATCCAATCCTCCAGGTCAAGAATGCAGGACTCTGGATGCTTTTGGGGACAGGACTTTTCAAGCTTCTATGCTTTCAGCTAGGATCAGCTCATATATCCTATATATGGGAATGTTCCTCAAGGAAGTTACTGGAGACTTGGAACTTATGAGCCCATTTCTCCCGGATAATAAGAGACAAGATTTTCTTGCTCTAGTTAAGCATGCTCAGGATGTCTCCAAGTTTGTCAATCGTGCAGCCTTTGACTGTTTCGAATGCATCAGCAGAACTTCTGCTGTTGCCATTGGCGCACGACGGATTGCCTGGCTACAGGCATCAGACTTGGAGACTTGGGTACAGGACAAGTTAGGCAACATTCCTTGCACGGGGGAGAATCTCTTCGGCAAGAACTGGCAGGAGAAGGCTAATGAGTTAGATGCTGTCAATTCTACCCTAGATTGTCAAAGTCTACAGCCACTCCAGCCAAAAGGAAACCTTATAAAAAAAACCCTCTTTTAGCAAAAATTGAAAGTTTTATCCTTCCTATACCCAGCAGAGTCAGACTCCAGGTCAGGTTGCCCAAAAGGGACGAACTAGACAGCAAAAGAAACCAAAAGGCCCAAGAGCCCAACCAGCTCTCCAGGTTCAGCCCCCTCAGGGGCTTTGACTCCTTCCTAGAGAGCTTTGCCTTCCTGCCTCTGAAGGGTCCCCAACCCCCCAATATTCCGGGCAGGTTATGCCACTTTCTCAACAGATGGCATCAGATAACAGCAGAAGATTGGACTTTGTCCATTGTAGGAGAGGGGTACAAGCTTCATTTTCACAGCATACCCTCTCCTACAATTCTAAAACAATTTGATTCACAAACCCCTGCAGACAATCCGCTAGATCACGAGGTCTCCACACTTCTTGCCCAAGGGGCAATAGAGGAAGTACCCATTCTTCAACAGGGTGCAGGGTTCTACTCCCCCTATTTTCTTATTCCTAAGAAAACAGGAGGACACAGACCCATTCTAGACCTCAGAGAATTGAACAGATATCTGTTTCGAGAGAAATTCAAGATGACTGGTTTTGCTCTCTAGACTTAAAGGATGCATACACTCACATTCTCATCCATCCAGATCACAGGAAATTTTTACATTTCCTTTGCAGGGGAAGACATTTCCAGTACAGGGTTCTTCCTTTTGGTCTGGCTTCAGCACCAAGGGTATTCACGAAATGCATGGCAGTAGTAGCTGCATTCCTACGAACCCTGGGGATTTTCATCTTCTCTTACTTAGATGACTGGCTCTTTCGAGCCCCCACAGTTGCAGAGGCCAGCACTGCACTGTCCCGTACAATGCGAATCCTCCAATACTTTGGATTGGTAATAAACTTCCTGACGTTTCAACTAGTTCCTTCCCAATGCTTAGAATTCATAGGAGCCTGTCTGGATACCAGACAGGCAAGGGCTTTCCTTCCACAAGCCCGGTGTCTGCATAATGCAGCTAGCTTCCCAAGCAGCAGGTAAATCCTCCCTTACTGCTCGGGAGCTACTGCAGTTACTGGGACACATGGCATCCACAGTCCATGTAGTCCCATATGCTCGTCTCCACATGCGGGCAGCTCAGTGGACCCTCTCCACACAGTGGACACAGGCCACGGGTCATTTGTCGGACAAAATAACAATCTCTCAACGAATAATTTTGTCTCTCCAATGGTGGCAATCACTAAAAAATCTGACAGTGGGGTCTCCTTTCCATCAACCCCTCTTTCAGGCCACCCTAAGAACAGGTGGGTTGGGGAGCACACCTGAATCATCTCGCTACCCAGGGCACCTGGACTCCACAGGAGGTTCGTTTACACATAAACTTCCTGGAATTAAGAGCAATTTATTTAGCTCTTCGAGTGTTCCACGCCCAGCTCAGCTACGAGACAGTCCTAGTCCAGACGGACAATCAGGTAGCCATGTTCTATGTGAACAAGCAGGGCGGAACAGGCTCTCTGTCGTTATGCAACAAAGCTTTACGACTAGGGGCCCTCGCCAGAGAGCATCAAATTCACCTTCTAGTGGTATATCTTCCAGGCATTCAAAACCTTTGGACAGACAAACTCAGTCGAGTGCTGCTGCCTCATGAGTGGTCACTCCACCTAGACCAGGTGGCAAGGATATTTCATCTCTGGGGTACTCCAGACATAGACCTCTTTGCAAGTCCACTGAATGCCAAACTTCCCCAGTTCTGTTCCAGAATTCCGGCTCACAGCTGTCAGGCAAGGGATACCTTCCTCCTTCACTGGGGTCAGAACTTCCTTTATTCCTTCCCACCCATTCCCCCTCATCCCCAAAACACTCTTCAAGCTTCAGAGAGACAGGGGTCGCATGATTCTCGTAGCACCACGATGGCCACGCCAAACGTGGTATTCCCTGATTTGCATCTCTCTAAAGTGTCGCCTCTGGAGTTAGGGCATGCTCCAGATCTCCTCTCCCAGGAGAACGGGACGCTATGGCACCCGAATCCCCAGTCCCTGCACCTCACGGCCTGGTTGCTGAAGGCTTAGACCTCCAGGATTTCAACCTGTCCCAGCAGGTAAAAGATATCCTTCAGGCTTCTAGGAAACTTTCCACAAGAAGATGTTATGCCTTCAAGTGGAAACGTTTTACTATATGGTGCTCCAATAGGGGATTAAACCCCTGGTCATACCCTTAGAATCGATACTAGAGTATCTCCTTCACTTATCGAATACTGGTCTTAAGACCAATTCTGTAAGAGTCCATCTTAGTGCAATTGCAGCTTCTTATAAACCTCTGAATGGACAACCATTTTCCTCTCATCCACTCCTATCAAGATTTATGAGAGGCCTTTTATTAACTAAACCTCCCATCAAGCCACCACCGGTGGCATGGGATCTAAATCTAGTTCTCGGGCAGCTCATGAAGCCGCCTTTTGAGCCTTTAGCCACTACAGCCCTTACGTTTTTGACCTGGAAGGTCATCTTCCTAATTGCAATCACCTCTGCCCGTCGCATTAGTGAATTGCAAGCTTTAGTGGCTGATCCTCCTTATACTAGGTTTCATCATAAGGTTGTTCTTCGAACTCACCCACACTTTATGCCAAAGGTGGATTCGCCTTTTCATTTAAATCAATCAATTTATCTTCCTGTATTTTTTCCAAGGCCTCACGCCTCTAATGCAGAAAGAAACCTTCATACTTTGGATTGTAAAAGAGCCTTAGCCTTTTACATACAAAGAACACAGCAACATAGAAAGTCCTCTTTATAGCTTTTGACCCTAGTCATTTGGGACTTCCAGTCTCCAAAAAGACTTTATCTAAATGGATTGCCCAGTGCATATCCTTTGCTTATGAGAGTAAGGGTCTTTCCTCTTCAGGACCATGTCACAGCTCATAGTGTGAGAGCCATGGCAGCTTCTATGGCTAATCTCCACTCTGTGTCTATCGATGACATTTGTCGAGCAGCCACCTGGGCTTTGGTACACACCTTCACAGCCCACTACTGCCTGGATAAAGCCTCCCGTCGGGATGCCTTCTTTGACCAAGCTGTTCATCAAAATCTCTTTCAAACCTAAACCAACTCCTACCCACCAACCCTGGTGGCATGCCAGAGATCCATGGGAGGAAGGATTCCCACCTTTTGGGTGGCACCTTCCTGGGGCTATCTCCCTGGCATCTTCAGCTAGAGAGTCCCCATATGTGAAGACTACATTCCTGCTTGTTCCTGGAGATAGCATAGTTTCACCTGTAACAGGTGATCTCCGGGAACAGCAGGAATTTAGTTCTCACAACCCACCCACCTCCCCTAGGAGTTGTCTCTTCCTCTTTCCTCTCTCCCTCTATCCTTTCACTCAGCTACAAACTTAACTGAAGAGGGACAGTTGGAAAGGCGGGAAGGCAGCGCGCATGTGCTGAGGGATGCTCCCAAAAGCGTTCCTATTGGATGTTGAGGAGCGTTCCCGCGCAGGCTCTGTCGGTACCGACGATACCCATATGTGTGGACTAAATTCCTGCTGTTCCCGGAGATCATCTGTTACAGGTGAGTAACTATGCTTTCTGGCACAAGAGCAGCTGCAGTTCAGGCACAGCTAGAAAGGTTATGAAATCTTTTCTTTCTCTTCCTCTTTTATGACTGTCTTCATGTTTTGAAAAGGCAAGAAGATGCCATAAATGGGGAGTGGCAGTAGTGTACAGGAAGGGGACACTAAGCAATGCGAACTTGCTGGGGAAGATGTGAATGACTTAAGGTGGAAATGAGACCCAGCAGCGGGTGAAGAGGCTGTGTTATATCTGTCCTCCCTGAAAAACCTCTTTTCTCCCCCCACCCCCCCGATCTCAAACAAATTTTGCTTACCCCTGCACAAAATTACACCACCTAGTTCCAGTGAGTATGGAACACATATATTTTGGTTTGGATATAATGTATGTTTAATCCACTTATGTAAAATTAAACAGATTGGAATTTATTTGACTGAACTTTTATACTGCTTTTCACTGGGTTAAAATGTACATACATGGAAATGTTGTTTAACTTTTTTTCTCTCTGTATCTATTTACATTAACAACTTAACTAGGACATAGTTCTGTCAATAAGTTAAGGACACAATCTTGATGGATTGATGGAGAATGTGTGTCTGTAATGAGAAAGGGAGGGGGTTAGGTGGGAGGTCCAAAATGCAAGATGTGCATGTGGTTTTTGAGGAATTTGTGGAATGAGAGGAGGCCTTGGTGTTCCTTATAGGGTCAGGGAGAGAATTCCATATGGTAGCTGTGTAGAGTTCAAAGGACTGGGTACATGCTTGTTAGGTGTTTCTAGTTTTTGTATGAGGGGTGGCTAGGAGGTTTGTGGTGGAATACCTTCTTGGTCTGTTAGTCTGGGGTAGATTGACCCTTTGTAGATACGGGGATGATAGGTTGATGAGCCTCTTGAATATCAAGAGGATTTCCTTATCGTCACTCCAGTCCAGTCCCTTACTTCTGGGTTGCGCAACCCTTCCAGCAGCTTGGAGGCTGAGCCCAACCTTTTTGGGGATGGAGCGGTATAAATACCACTGGGACCACCCCCCAACTCCAGTATTCTCAGCCTCCAAGCAGCTGGAGGGTTCCGTAAGCCTAGGGCTTACTGGAGTCTTTCCTTCTTAATATTTTATTTATATCTTATCTTATATATTTTATCTTATATTTCTTAGCTAGATTCTCTAAGGTTTTTCTCTTCTTTTGTTGTTTTATTTCTTGAGAGTCACTGCCCCTTTAATTTCTTGCCTGCTCTCTCGGCTCCTTCCCCTCCCCCCCCCCCCCCCCCCCCCCGGGTCGGCAAGGACTTCGGAGAAGTGTTTCCCTCCTGCAGGCTGCAGTGAAGATTTCTACCTGGCTGCCACTTCTGCGGCGTTACCGGCGGTCTCCTGCCCTCCCTCTCCTAAGCTGGTCCTACCTCGCGCCGAAGCCCTCCCGGTGGCTGAGCGCTTGAGGGGAAACCGCAGGCTCCTTCCCGCCGCCGGACCGTCCCTGAGCAAGAGGACGTGGAGGCGAGCGCTGGATCTCCCGATTCGCCGCGGATCAATTTTCAGCGTCGGTCTGCTCAGAAGGGCCGTTCCTGAATCAGGGCTGCATTCCGGTTGATTTCCTCCGGCCCAGAGAGTGCCCTTGCGGTCCCCCGGCCAGACTCCACGTGGCGAGGCCTACCACGTGTAGAGCCGGCGGGGTTGATTGCTGAGTCGGATCCAGCCTGCAAAACAACTTAATCGCAAGTACTCTGCCTAGTTTCTTAGCGTTTTCATTTTATTCCTTTTTGTTAACGATTGCATTGCCTAGTTCTTCCTTGTGCTGTGCTTTTGAGCTAGCTACTGAATTTTAATTATTTTAGTTATTTTAATAATTTTAATAATTTTAATTAATTTAATCATCTCCATTATTTTATCATTGAACTGCAATTTAACACATTGAGCAGATTTAGGTTTCCACCTAGCTAAGGCCTGCTTAGCTTCCACTGGTGAGAAAATATTGTCTGCGCTTGGGTGCTCACGGTGGGATCCCAAGCACTAAGTCATGGCATCCAAACCTCGCTGCCCTTCCTGTGGTACCCGCAGGGGCACCTCCGCAGAGGCAGGAATCTGCAGGAGCTGTGCAGCAGTGACTGCCTCAGTGGAGCAGGAAATTAGCATGACCATGGCACAGACTTCGCATGAGTCAGGAGACCCTGTAGAAGGGGAAGGAGGATCCCAGTTTCCCCTCTCTACTCCCTTGGACCTGCCTCCTCCTCCTATCCCGTCTTTACCCCCTTCCTCTAGTGCTGGGGAGACAGGAGAATTTTTCTATCCTGACTTCATCCTTCTACTTCACAAGGCCTACTGCCTACGTAAGCAGGGCGTAGGGTCAGAAGAGGTTGCTCCTCTAGCGGACGACAAATCAGCAAGATCCCTCGGGGCAGCCATTCTGGATTCTGGTATTCCTCCCAAGCGCCCACGTCTTAGTGGGGAGGAGCCTCTAGGGCCCCTATCTCAGGGTACCCCGGATGAGGAGGGTTCTCTAAAGGACTTGGACGAGGAAGAGGAGGAACTTGAAGAGGGGGAAATCCCGGGAAGAAGACCAAGCAAGGATAGTTAGAGTTTTTCGTCGGGAGGAACTCCCGGCATTAATTAATGAGTCCCTGAAAGTTCTCAATGTGACCTCAGACATGCCAGCCCAGGAAGAGGCATTAGAGGATCCCTTAATCCAGGCCGTTAGAAGATCCCAAAGGGTGTTCCCGGTCCACAGAGTCGTGTGCCAGATGATCCAGGAAGAATGGGACCAACCAGAATCAAGCTTAAGAGGAGTCAGAGCCATGACTCGCCTCTACCCTCTTCCAGAGGCGGATAAAGAGCTGCTGAAATCTCCCAGGGTGGACGCAGCAGTATCAGCAGTTACTAAGAAGACGACTATCCCAGTTGAGGGCAGCTCGGCCTTAAAAGATGCGCAAGACAGACAGTTAGACACACTCCTGAAACAAGCCTTTGACGTGAGCGCTCTCGCCTTGCAGGCCTCCGTGTCAGGAGCTTGGGTGGCTCGGGCCTGTTTAAGGTGGGCCCAACAGCTCCAGGCAGAGGGCTCAACGGGTGAAATGCAGGCCAACTCGGCTAGGGTGGAATCCGGTACAGCCTACTTGGCGGACAGTCAGTATGACCTCATCAGAAGCCTAGCCAAGAACATGGCCTCGGTGGTGGCGGCTAGGCGTTATCTTTGGCTACGGAATTGGGCAGCGGACCCTTCCTCGAAGGCACGCCTAAGTCGACTCCCTTTTAAGGGGAAACTGTTATTTGGGGAGGATTTAGAAAAGCTAGTTAAAGACCTGGGTGAGTCTAAAGGGGGCAGACTCCCGGAAGATAGGCCAAAACAAGGGCGCCTCCTAGCTCCAACGCGTACCCAGCCAAGGGACTCGCGGAGGTTCCGTCCAGCCAGGCCAAACCCCTTTCCCAGGGGCCGTTTTCTCTCGAAGGGTCAAGGTTACAGAGGGTTTCGTGGAGCAGGTCGAGGTTTTGGGGCTTCCTCCTCCTCCTTCTCGGGACCTAGAAAACAACAATGAGGTGAGGGGGGTCCAGGAGGAAGGACGGCCGTTGGGCGGACGCCTAAGGCTGTTTCTTCCTGCCTGGTCCCGAGTCACATCCGACCAATGGGTCCTAGAGGTAATCAGAGAAGGCTATGCTCTCGAATTTGCAAAACAAATACTGCCAGCATTTGTGCAGTCTCCCTGCGGTTCTTCTACAAAGAGGGCGGCGATAGAGGCAACTCTCGATCGACTAATTGCGTTAGGGGCCGTAGTTCCAGTACCCCCAGACCAGCTCGGCACTGGTCGGTACTCTATTTACTTCGTAGTACCAAAAAAGGAAGGCTCCTTTCGACCGATCCTGGACCTAAAACAGGTCAACCGTTGTCTCAGAGTACCACATTTCCGGATGGAGACCCTACGGTCAGTCATAGCAGCCGTGAGGGGCGGGGAGTTCCTAACGTCCCTCGATCTGACGGAAGCCTACTTGCACATCCCGGTCAGGAAGGCACATCAACAATTCCTGAGATTCGCAGTGCCAAGAGGCCACTTTCAATTCCAGGCCCTACCCTTCGGCCTAGCCACCGCTCCCATGACGTTCACCAAGGTGATGGTGGTAGTAGCGGCTTTCCTCCGGAAGGAGGGAATATTAGTGCACCCTTACCTAGACGATTGGCTCATCAGGGCAAAGTCGAAAAAGGAAAGTCAGTCAGCGACGACCAGAGTGATACAGGTTCTGGAGGAGTTGGGATGGGTCATCAACCGTACGAAGAGCAGGATGACTCCCTCCCAGGAACTCGAGTACCTCGGGGCAAGATTCGACACCTGCAAGGGCAGAGTATTCCTCTCACACTCAAGGTCAAGGGAGCTAAGACTTCTAGTCGCGCAGTTTCTAGGCAGACGAAATCCCACGGCGTGGCATTATCTTCAGGTACTGGGAACAATGGCGGCGGCGATAGAAGTAGTGCCATGGGCCAGGGCCCACATGCGGCCGTTGCAGCGGGCACTATTACGTCGATGGTCACCCCAGCATCAGCCTCTGTCAATGCAGTTACCTTGCGCGCCGCGGACCAAACAGGCCCTACGCTGGTGGAAGTGCCCAGGGAATCTGGACCGCGGGATGCCTCTCGAACCGCATCAGTGGTTACTATTGACGACGGATGCCAGCCTGTCAGGCTGGGGAGCGCATTGCGAGGACCAGTTCGTCCAGGGTCGCTGGACACAATTGGAAGCACTATGGCCCATCAACAGACTGGAGTTGCGGGCCGTCACCCGGGCACTCAAGGCTTTCAGAACGTTAGTGCAAGGAAGAGCAATTCGCGTTCTCTCCGACAATGTCACCGCGGTGGCCTACATCAGCCACCAGGGAGGCACCAGCAGTCCCGCATTAGAGAAGGAGGCGGACGCCCTTTTCCAGTGGGCCGAAGTCCGGCTGCAAGCACTTTCCACCCAGCACGTAGCGGGCGAAGACAACGTCACAGCCGATTTCCTCAGCAGGTACAGGATAGATCACGGAGAGTGGGAACTGGAACAGGAGACCTTCAACCAAATAGTGGCTCGCTGGGGTCTCCCAGTCATGGATCTCATGGCACGGTTCTCTTCAGCCAAGGTGGACAGATTCTTCAGCAGGCGGAAGGAAAGAATGTCCGAAGGCTTAGATGCCCTGTCCCAAAGGTGGCCCTCGGAGGGCCTTCTCTATGTATTCCCCCCTTGGGTCTTGATCGGAAAGGTGCTCCAGCGGGTGGAGTCCCACCAAGGATTAGTAATCCTCATAGCCCCGGATTGGCCCCGCCGCCCGTGGTATGTGGATCTGGTGAGGATGATCGCCGACCAACCTTGGCGGCTCCCTTGCAAAAGAGATCTGTTGAGGCAAGGCCCGGTTCGGATGCCTCACGTGGATCGATTCTCGCTTACGGCATGGCTATTGAAAGGGCGAGGCTCCTAAGACGAGGCTACTCAAGTGCAGTAATCTCGACGCTGTTGAATGCTAAGAAGCGCTCGACCTGTCTCTCTTATGTAAGGGTTTGGCGCATCTTCGAAGCTTGGTGTGCGGAGCACCATCGGAAACCCCTCTCGGCCTCAGTCCCGGAAATTCTGGAATTCTTGCAAGCAGGGTTTGACAAGGGGCTGGCGCACAGCTCCTTACGGGTCCAGCTGGCGGCAGTCGCCTGCTATAGGGGCAAGGTCCGCGGCAAACCCCTAGGGGCACACCCGGATGTCTCCAGGTTCCTAAGGGCGGTGAGACGACTGCGTCCTCAGCGGAGATCGGTCATCCCCCCCTGGGATCTCAACCTAGTGCTAAATGCCTTGGTCCGGGAACCCTTCGAGCCAGTAAAGAAGGCCTCCCTAAAGGATTTAACCCTAAAGGCAGTTTTTCTGGTCGCCATCTGCTCGGCCAGGAGGGTCTCGGAATTACAGGCGCTGTCTTCTCAGACCCCCTTTCTCTCCTTCCTCAAGGACAAAGTGGTTCTGTGCACGGTCCCTTCCTTCTTGCCCAAAGTTATCTCTCCCTTTCATGTGAACCAGACAGTTACCCTTCCGGCCTTCTCGGCCGAGGGGCATGAAGGTAGGGATAGCAAACTTCGTCTCCTAGACGTCCAGAGGATTTTGAAACAATACCTCTCTCGCACAGCGTCCTTCCGAAAGTCCGACCGTCTATTTATTCAGTTCGGGGGTCCCCACAAAGGGAAGGCAGCGGCCAAGGCCTCTATCTCCAGATGGATCAGAGAGGCGATTGCCTCCGCCTATATCCTGAAAGGGAAACAGGTTCCTGCGGGTCTGCGGGCTCACTCCACTCGGGCCCAGGCCACCTCTTGGGCAGAATTCAGCCTTGTTCCCCCGCTGGATATTTGTAGGGCAGCAACATGGTCTTCGCTGCATACCTTTTACCAAACACTACAGACTGGACGTACAGAGTTCTGCGGACGCTCGGTTTGGTTTAGCGGTTCTTCAGTCCGGTCTGCCGGAACCCACCCAAGGTTGAACTGCTCTGGTACATCCCAGAAGTAAGGGACTGGACTGGAGTGACGATAAGGAAATGGTAATTAGATCTTACCTGCTAATTGCTGTTCCTGAAGGAACGACAGTCCAGTCCCTGATCCCACCCGGTTCCGGCGAACTTTAAGGCCTATTGTTCATGGAAGAGCATCGGACCGAATGTAGGCCCGGTTCGGCAAGAGGAAGGGCAGGAGAAAGTCGGTTCGAGCAGACTCAGCTCCCCCCCCCTTCCTCCTCTCCTTCCCTTATTCCATCCAAAAAAAAAAAAAATAATAATAATAACCAAGATGGTGTATTAGTTCCTTGAGGTATTATGTTAGGTGCGTTATGGTTGAAAGTTAGTTATGTCTGCTTTTTTATTCGAATACTGGAGTTGGGGGGTGGTCCCAGTGGTATTTATACCGCTCCATCCCCAAAAAGGTTGGGCTCAGCCTCCAAGCTGCTGGAAGGGTTGCGCAACCCAGAAGTAAGGGACTGGACTGTCGTTCCTTCAGGAACAGCAATTAGCAGGTAAGATCTAATTACCATTTTGTATTGTATTCTGTGCTGTAGGAGGAGCCAGGGAACGAGCCCCTCAAAGAACCCCCTAATTAGCTGGAAATTTAGCACCTATATTTACAATTTATAAACATCTAAATATGGAAGCCCTACTTATAAGTAAGGGCTCAGCAAATCCTGGGTAGCAGGTTGCCACCATGCTTAAAAATTGTGCCTTGATGCCCAGGAAGTTCTCATTTCATATTCTGAATTACTGAATCCAGTGTTGGGATTTAAGTCTAATTAAATTCTTCAGTACAAGGTGGACATTTGTTTGTCAGAAACCTGGCTGAAGCTGAGCAAATCTGCACTCCTTTGCCAATCCTGCAACTACACTTTTCCTTTGTTTAAGCTGACCGAGTGCGTGGGTTGTGTAGTTATGCTGCTTTCATATTCTCTTCTCAAGCATGGCTGCTTCAGGTCAGCTCCAAGACCCCCTTTCACCATTCTTCTGATCTACCACCCAGCTGTATAATTGCTTGATGGGCTGCTCTCAGTAATTTTACGATTCAGTCTCAGTTGGTGATCAGTTCAGTGATCTGTGTGTATATATAGCTATATATTCCATATTGTCTTGCTAGACCAGTCCAGACAAGTGGATTGCGTTCCCCTACCAGCAGATTGGTGGAGACAACCAATGAAAAGCCTAGGTTTCAGTAATATCACTCCTGTGCCTCTATCTGCCTCAGCCACCAGAGGTCCCTTCAGTATTTCTTTGTCTTCAGCAGATGGTGGATGGATATTCTCCCCTCTATAGAAAATTTGAGGATTGAGAGGAAGAGAGATTGTTTAAACGCTCTTGAACAGTTACCTCAAGCCCTAAAGGGGGTGACTTCCACTTGAGCGCAACGTGAGATGCTCCACTAGACTGCAGGTTTTTTGATAACCATAGGAGGAAGGAAAATTTGTAGAGCTTGACGCCGTTATCATAAGAGCCTGTTTAGCAGTCACAAATTGGAAGGATTTGCCAGGATCTGGAAGAGTGCAGCAGCCTCACACAACCTCAGTGCCCCCTCCTCCTCGCCCCACCTGCTCTCTCCTGAAGATTGTAGAAGGCTCTGCTGTCCACCTTTCAGACAGTGCTGTTAACAAACCCAGCCAGTGAAGCAGTTCAGGGAAGTAGAGCTGAACCCAGCACAGATCCTACGACTGGGGCTCTTGGGGTGAGTGCCAAGACTTGGCCTTGTCATTGCCTTTGGATGCTTCTGGTTCCGTCTGAGGGATGCAATTTGGAGTGGACTGCTAGTGACCGATGGCGCTGTGTGGGGGTTTCCTGCCATTTTCTGCACCAGTTAGTAACATTTTGGCCTATTGTGTGTCTGGGGGTTGCACGTTCCTAACATGTTCTGCCCAACTGGCTCCAATGCGTGCTCCTCCCTTAGTGCCTTTAATGCACATTCTATAAAAGCGCAGTTAAATCACGCCTGTGGGCCTATGCAGCCTTGGCATGTGCCCTGGTGATTCGTGCCCTAACTCTGTCTTCTTCCAGGAAACGTTGTTTGACCTGTGGCAAGCGAGGAGCCTCATCCTTGGATTCTGGATTCTGACTTTCCTGTATGGCAGCTTCTGAGTCATCACTAGAGGGCATGCTTTTCCTCTCTGTCGGGGATACAATTAGTCTGCCCTTACCTGCCTCAGGGCAGGAGGTGCTGGATGACACTAAGGGTAAGGATGCTGAGCCGGCCAGAGGCTCCGGTGGCCATGCTGTAAGCTGCTTTTCCTCCTCAAGGTAGGTGTGTGGTGGCTATGCCCCCTGGTGTTGGGGAGCCTTTTCAGAGAGGAGAGCTTCCAGAATCTGGATTGTCCTCCCCAAAATTCTTTTCTTTTTTTACAACCGGCCAGGTCCTTCTGGAATGGAAATTCAGACCCTGTGGCTTTTAGGTTCCCCTAGACACAATCTCATACTGTGCAGGCTGAAGGTAGAAACCCTGTTTGATTGCTTTTAGCTAAGCATCCTTGGCATGGGACACTTACTGAAGTGGGAGCTGTCTGAGATGTTGACTGTGCCTCAGACCCAGATGAATCTATACTGGGCTCTGATGTGGAGAAGGACAAAACTACTACCGTCACCTTAAGAAGACTATGCAGAGGATGGTGTGATCCGCTTGTTTCAGAAGGAGGAGCTGGCGGCAGTGATTTCTAGGGTCTCATCTGCCTTGAACTTCACAGATGCTTTCAGCACAGAGTAGGAGATGAAAGTACACCTGCTTCTTCAAGGGGTACAGAAATCCACTACTGTCTTCCTGTTGCTGGAGGTGATCAAAGATATGATTTGGTCTGAGTGGGACTCATCCTACTCCCTGTCTATAAGGATATACGGATTTACGCTCTCCTGGAGGAGAGGTGGTGAGTGGTTTGATGTTCCCAAGGTGGATGCACAGGTCACGGTGGTTACCAGACAGACCATCATTCCCTTGGAAGGCGGATCGGCCACCCAAGAAAAAGATTTAGGCGTCATTGTGGATAACGTGTTAAAACCCTGCACTCAGTGTGCAGCGGCGGCCAAGAAAGCAAATAGAATGCTAGGTATCATAAGGAAAGGAATGGAAAATAAAACAGAATATTATAATGCCTCTGTATGTTTCCATGGTGCGACTGCACCTTGAATATTGTGTGCAATTCTGGTCGTCGTATCTTAAAAAGGATATAGCGTTATTAGAAAAGGTTCGGTGAAGAGCCACCAAAATGGTAAAGGGGATGGAAGGGGTACCCTTATGAAGAAAGGCTAAAAAGGTTAGTGCTTTTTAACCTGAAAAAGACAGTTGAGGGGAGATATGATAGAAGTCTATAAATTAATGAATGGAGTGGAACAGGTAAATGTAGATCGATTGTTTACGTTATCAGAATATAGAAAGACTAGGGGACATGCAATGAAGCTACAGGGTAAACTAAGACTAATAAGAGAATATTTTTTCACTCAACGTGTAATCAAACTCTGGAATTTGTCACCAGAGGATGTAGTAAAGGTTGTTAGTGTAGCTGGGTTTAAAAAAGGTTTGGACAAGTTCCTGGAGGAAAGGTCCATAAACCATTATTAAAAAGGGACCCAGGATATCAATGCTTGACCCAATACAAGCATTGAGGAACCTGTGTCTTTTGGGGAAATTGCTAGGTACGTATGACCTAGATTGGCCACTGTTGGAAACAGGATATTGGGCTTGATGGACTTTGGTCTTACCCAGTATGGCATATCTTATGTTCTTAAAGGATGTTGTGGACCGCAAGGCCGATTCCTTGCTGAAGAGCCAGTTTGCTGGGTGGTGGCTATTCTACAGCAGGGGGTATGTACCAGCTGGACTTCTCTAGCACTGTTCTAGTGTTTGTCTCTTCTGCTTGATGATACTACTTTTCTCTTGGAGTCAGCTGCGACCTTCCTTTCTAATGCCATGTATGACCTGGTGCACTTGGTAGCTAGGGATGGTGCCCTGACTACTGTGTCACGGTGTTGGATTTGGCTCAGTCACTGGGCAGCAGACACATGTTCAAAATCCTGGTTGGCTCAACTGGCCTTTAAGGGAAAGCTTCTGTTTAGATCAGATTTGGAGAAGCTGGTGATGAAGGACCTAGGCAAGAGAAATTCTTGCTGCTTCTTGGAAGACAGGTGCAAGGGACCTTTGAAACAGGCAAGTACCTCTTTCTCGTCAACCTCTGCCTGACCACCAAGGGCGTGCTGGCCAGACTCCCAGGGGTCTAGGAACTATAGTCACTACCAACCAAGAAAACCTTTCTTCCCCTCTGCCTCAGGCTCGTTTTCACTCCCTTTGTGGAGCACTTGGACCCAGGGACACGGCCTCCTTCAAAGGAGGACCCTCCCGGAGTGTGCAGTGAATATTAGGGGACTCATTCTCTGGTGCCTCCAGTGGGCAGCAGGCTTTCGTCTCTTTCAGGAATGGGTCCAGGTGACCAAGGATCACCAGGTGGTGGACACTATTTAATTCAGCTATGTCCTGGAAAGCAAGGAGCCGATTCCCAATGTTATCTTCTCCCCCTGTGGGTCTGTGGTCAAAGGTGCCACAGTGCAGACCACCTTGGACAAGTTACTTTGCCTAAAGGCGGTGGTGTTTGTCCCCCCAGATGAGTGGGGCAAGGGCAGATACTTCCATCTACTTTGTGGTGTCAAAGGAGAATGGTTCCCTCTGGCCCCTCCTGGACCTCAAGGGGGGGGGTCAGTGAGCACTTGTGTGTCCTGTGTTTCAAAATGGAAACCTTGTGCTCCATGATTCAAGCAATGCGCTGAAGAGACTTCTTGTCTTCTCTGGATCTGGCTAAGGCGCAAGTCCATATCCCGATCAGGGTGTACTAGCAGTAGTATCTGCGTTTTGCCATGCTTGGCTCTTTTTCAGTTTGCTGCCGTTCCTTTTAGGCTCTCCACCACCCCAAGGACGTTCTCCAGGGTCATAGGGTGGCATCTACTGTGCTAAGGGATCTGTGTCCATCCCTGTCTGGACAACTGGCTCATCTGACCCCATTCCCTGACAGAAGTGTCTTGGATAATGACCTGACTAGTGTTCTTCTTGGAAAGCCTTTGCTGGGTGATCTGTCAGGAAAAAGCCAGCTTTTGCCTTCCCAGTCCTTGGAGTTTCTGGGAGCATGTTACAACATCGAGTGGTCAGAGTTTTCTGGCCAGAGGAGGAAGTCAGAAGACTGAATTACCTGGCTATGTTCTGTGCACTGCAGGTCCCAGAGTCTGATTGATGGCAGTGACCATAGAGATGGTCCCGTGGATGTGCGCCATGGCTGCTGCTGCCGCCACCACCACCACACACAGGCTGGACTTCAACATCAATGGAAACAGGAGCCTGCACGCAAATTTCTGACATCACAGAGACCATCGAGTCAACAAGAACTGCCTTCCCGCCTTTCCCAACTGCCTCTCTCCAGTTCTTCGTTTTCCGCGGAGCCATCAGGTCGTGTTCCTGTCACTGCAGAAAATTTTCCTTCTTTTTTGTGGTCGCGTCTGCCTTCCTCAATGCTTTACTGGTACTGCTGTTTTTTCTTTCTTTCTTTCTTTTCTATTAAAAAAAAAATCCTTAGTACTTTTTTCCTTTTTTTTTTTCCAGGTGCACTTGCTTTTTTGGGCCTTAGGCCCAAAATTTTTTCCACTATGGAAAAACCCTCTTCGGGTTTTAAAAAGTGCACCAAGTGTGGCGGTACCATCTCCATCACCGACACCCATGAGTGGTGTCTGAAATGTTTAGGTCCTGACCATTCCATCTTGGAATGTATGGCCTGCGCCATGATGTCCAAGAGAGGTCGACAGAACCGAGCTGCCAAGCTCAGTACCCTATTTCCCTCTGATGCAGCTTCGGTGGCATCGACGTCTCCCAGAGCTTCGTCTTCCTCCCGTGGATCTCGGGTAACTAAACACAAGTCTAGCCGGTCCTCAAAGGGTAGATCTCCTTCTAAGCATCGAGATGCCTCTGGCGTTGCCCTTGAGGATTCTGCACCGGCAAAATTGCCTTGGAGGGAGGCTTCGGCTTCCAAAGCATTATCGGGGCTCCAGGACGTTTTCAAGGCCTCAACCTCGGCAGAACTACTGGTGCCGTGCTCTGGGGTACCGGCGATCTTCTCCGGTACCGACATCGTCGATGGACCAGAGAGTCCTGGCTATTGAGCGCAGTCTGGGGGCTCTCCTTGCGGCATCGATGCCCTCGGAACCGCGTCAGACATTTCAACCGGTACCGGCACCCACTCCGGTACTGGCTCCGATGACATCGACATCAGTGTCCGCATTGCCGGCACCCAGTCATCCAATACACCGGTACCGATAACTCCGGTTCCAATTACTCCCGGTACAGACTTCGGTCGGTATGGGTATCGGGCTCTTCAAGAGCATCCGGACAGGTGGTACTTCGAGTCCTCAGAGGAATCTGAGGATTCTGATAGTTCTGTCGATGCAGGAATGCTTCTCCCAGAGGAGCCCTCCTCCCCTAAGTGCAGGATGTCTCCTCCAGAAGATATTTCCTTTCAGGATTTTATCAGGGAGGTGGCTCGGGGTCTGTCCATTACTGTGGCCCCTGAAACAGAGCCCAGAGCAAAGGAGCTGGAAATTTTGCAATATCCCAAAACTCCTAAGGAGGCAGCTACCTTGCCCATCCATGAGATCTTGCATGATCTCATGTTAAGAATGTGGGAGACACCTCTTACCACCTCCCCTCATTCTCGTATGCTGGATACTCTCTCTTTGTCCTGGTTTCCAAAAACCTCTGCTTCCTCACCACTCTATTGTAGTGGAATCAGCTATGAGAAGGATCAAGAGTGCAAAGAGTCATGCCTCTAATCCTCCAGGACGTGAGTGCAGAACTTTGGATGCTTTTGGACGTCGTGTCTTCCAAGTTTCCATGCTTTCTGCCAGGATCAGTTCCTATAGTCTATACATGGGAATGTTCCTAAAGGAAGTCACAGGTGATTTAGAGGCTTTGAGTCCTCTTCTTCCTGAGGATAGAAGGCAGGATTTTCTCACATTTGGTCAAACATGCCCAAGATGTTTCTAAATTTGTCAACCGTGCAGCTTTTGACTGTTTTGAGTGCATAAGCAGAACCTCTGCCATTGCCATAGGTGCACGTAGAATTTCTTGGCTCCAGGCATCTGATCTGGAGCTCTGGGTACAAGACAAACTGGGAAATATCCCTTGTACTGGTGAGAACCTGTTTGGTAAAGATTAGCAGGAAAAGGCCAATGAGTTGGATGCTGACAACTCCACCTTGGATGGGTTATCCAAGTCCACAGCTGATCCTGCTAGAAAGAGATCTTTCAAGAAAGCATTCTTTTCTAAGAAGAAAAGATATTATCCTGCTTATTCTCAGCAGGGACGTTCTGCAGGTCAGCTTGTCGGGAAAGGTCAGCAACCACCCAAACAAAGAAAACCAAAGACTGCTAAGCCTGAGCCATCCCAGCAGTCTCAGCCTCCACAAGGCCTTTGACTTTCAGCTAGAGAACTTTAGCCTTCCTGGCTCTCGGGGGACCAGAGTCTTCCACCATTCCAGGAAGGTTGTGTCACTTTGCCCCCAGTTGGGGGCAGGTAACAGCAGAGCATTGGACACACTCCATCATAAAAGAGGGGTACAAGCTTCATTTCTTGAGCATGCCCCCTCCCACAATGATAAGGCAGTTCAATTCTCCGACCTCTCTCATCAACCTGTTAGGTCAGGAGGTCACTATGCTTCTTTCCCAAGGGGCAATAGAAGAAGTACCCATCCATCAGCAGGGTACAGGGTTTTACTCCCCTTATTTCCTTATCCCAAAGAAAACAGGGGGATACAGACCTATCTTGTACCTCCAGAGAATTGAACAAATTCCTTGTCAAAGAGAAATTCAAGATGATTTCTCTCGGGACTCTGCTGCCATATCTTCAGAGTCAGGATTGGCTTTGTTCTCTAGATCTCAAGGATGCGTACACCCATGTTCTCATCCATCCAACTCACAGAAGATTTCTTCGGTTCCTTTTTCAAGGAAAGCACTACCAATACAGGGTGCTTCCTTTTGGCCTGGCCTCAGCACCAAGGGTGTTCACGAAATGCATGGCTGTGGTAGCAGCATTTCTCCGCACTCTAGGGATATTCGTCTTCCCCTACTTAGACGACTGGCTCATTTGAGCCCCAACAGAGTCAGAGGCCAGGACTTCTCTATCCTGCACAATGCGTATCCTTCAGTATTTGGGTCTGGTAATAAAAATCCCAAAATCCAGTATAACTCCCACTCAGTCTTTAGAGTTCATAGGAGCTTTGCTGGATACCAGAAAGGCAAGGGCCTATCTCCCCCAGGCCCGTTGCCTTCGCATGGTGCAGTTAGCTTCTCAAGCAGTGCTAAAGCCTCATCTCACTGCCCGAGAAATGCTACAACTACTAGGCCACATGGCATCTACTGTGCATGTGGTTCCCTATGCTCGCCTCCATATGAGGGCAGCCCAGTGGACTTTATCCACTCAATGGATCCAGACATCAGGATGCCTGTCAGACAAAATAGTAAACACAAGTCGCCTTATTTTGTCCCTCCAGTGGTAGAAGTCCACTCAAAACCTGTTGCTGGGGTCCCCTTTTCAACAACCCTTACCCCAGGCAACTCTCACAACAGATGTTTCTCCGATGGGTTGGGGAACTCATCTGCAAGACCTCTCCACCCAAGGCACCTGATCTTCACAGGAGACTCATCTACATATCAATCTCTTGGAGCTCAGAGCAATTTTCCTTGCTATTTGAGTGTTCCACACCCTGCTCAGCTACAAGACAGTCCTCATTCATACAGACAATCAAGTAGCCATGTTCTTCGTGAACAAGCAGGGGGGAACAGGCTCTCTGTCACTTTGCAATGAAGCTTTGCGACTATGGGCCCTCGCCAGAGAGCATCAGATTCATCTCCTGGCAGTGTACCTTTCAGGCATACAAAACTCTTGGGCAGACAGACTGTCGAGTTCTGCTTCCACACGAATGGTCACTGCATGCAGACCAGGTGGCCAAGATTTTTCAAATTTGGGGAACCCTGGACATAGACCTCTTTGCAAGTCTGTAGAATGCCAAACTTCCCCGGTTCTGTTCCAGAATTCCGGCTCAGGGGGCTCAGGCCAGGGATGCTTTCCTCCTTTACTGGGGTCAAGGCTTCCTGTATGCCTTTCCACCCATTCCCCTAATTCCCAAAACCTTGTTCAAGCTTCAGAGAGACAGAGGCCGTATGATTCTCATAGCTCCACATTGGCCACGGCAAGTGTGGTACCCTCTGCTTCTACATCTCTCTCAAGCACCCTCCCTGGAGTTAGGGTCTGCTCCAGATCTCCTATCTCAGGAGGACGGAATGTTATGGCATCCCAATCCCCAGTCTCTGCATCTGAGGGCTTGGTTGCTGAAGGCCTAGATCTCCATGATCTTAACCTCACTCAGCAAATAAAGGATATCCTTTATGCTTCCAGGAAGCCTTCCACAATACGTTCTTATGCTTTCAAGTGGAAAAGGTTTACCATATGGTGTTCACAGAAGGGTCTTAACCCCATTGCCATACCTCTGGAATCATTACTGGAGTATCTCCTTCATTTATCCAATGCAGGACTTAAGACTAACTCAGCAAGAGTCCATTTGAGTACTATTGCAGCTTCCTTCAAGCCCCTAAATGGACAACCTATTTCCTCCCATCCTCTTATAGCAAGATTTATGAGAGGCCTTCTGCTAACTAAGCCTCCCATTAAGCCACCTCCTGTGGCATTGGACTTAAATTTGGTTCTTGGTCAGCTCATGAAGCCACCTTTCGAACCCTTAGCTACTACCTCCTTGAAATTCCTTTCTTGGAAGGTTATCTTTCTCATTGCAATCACATCAGCACATCACATCAGTGAGTTGCAAGCACTAGTAGCTGATCCACCTTATACAAGGGTCCATCATGACAAGGTAGTCCTTAGGACTCATCCACGCTTTATGCTAAAGGTGGTCTCGCCCTTTCATCTAAACCAAGCGGTCTACCTACCTGTGTTCTTTCGAAGGCCTCGTGCATCAAATGCAGAAAGGAACCTTCATACTTTAGACTGTAAAAGAGCTTTAGCCTTTTACTTACAAAGAACACAGCAACATAGAAAGTCCTCTCAACTCTTTGTTGCTTTTGATCCTTCTCATTTGGGACTTCCAGTCTCCAAGAGAACATCATCTGACTGGATTGCTCAGTGTATTTCCTTTGACTATCAGAGTAAGAATCTTCCTCTGGAGGGCCTTGTCACAGCTCACAATGTGAGAACCATGGCAGCTTCAATGGCTCATCTGCACTCTGTGTCTATCGACGACATCTGTCGAGCAGCCACCTGGGCCTCTGTTCATACCGTCACAGCCCATTACTGCTTGGACTGGGATGCCTTGTTTGGTCAGGCTGTTCTCCAACACCTGTTCCATACCTAAACAACTCCTACCCACCTTCCCTGGTAGGATGCCAGAGATCCATGGGGGGAAGTGGAGCCCTTCTCAGGGACGCACAACATCTCCAGGAACAAGCAGGAATGAGTCTTCACATATGGGTACGTCGGTACCGACGGAGCCTGCACGGGAATGCTCCCCAGCGTCCAATCAGAAAGCTTTTGGGAGCATCCCTCAGTGCCTGCGTGCTGCCTTCCCGCCTTTCCAACTGTGTCTCCTCAGTTTTCGTTTTTCCGCGGAGCCGGCAGGATGTCTTCCTGTCACCGCAGAGAATTTTTTCTTTAAATCTTTTACTTTTTGTTTTCTTGTGGTCGCGGCTGTTTCCCTGACTCCACCGGTACCACCGGTGGTTTTTTCCTTTTCTTTTTCCTAAAACTCAGGGAGTTTTTTCCCCTCTGTTTCTGTCTTGAATTTTTGGGCCTGTAAGGCCTCTCCATTATGGAGCCGCCTTCTCCTAAGTGCCTTAACTGTGGAAATACAGTTTTCTTTTTAGACTCCAATAACTGGTGTCTAACCTTTTTGGGTCCTGACCCCTTTCCTCCAGAGCCATCAGGCTACAATTTTATGAGAAGAAATTCTCCATTTCGAGTTTCCCTCGATGCAGTTTTCCCTTCCAGTGTAAGGGCACCGACCATTTCTTCTCTACAGGATCAGGTAACCCACAAACAGTCTGTTAAGACTAGCCAATTCTTGGGTGGTAGGTCTCATGCCAAGCATGATGACGGCTCCGGCCTTGCCCTCAAGACCTCATTGGCTTCAAAACCCCGGCGAGAGTCTTCGGTCTCCAAAGCCTTTCAGGGGTTTCAGGTTGTTCCTGGGGCTCACCCCTCACAGAACATACCTGAGCCATGCTCGGGGGTGGCATCCGCTTCGAGCGGTACCGATACCCCGGCATCGGCACTGGTGTTGAGCGATCCACTCCTCACCAGGGATAGCCATCTGGTGTACTCTGTGCCTTTGGGACCGATCGATACCCAGATTGACTTTCCAGTATTGGCAGCTCCGTCGATACGACCCCTGACGTCGGTACCATCTAGACATGCATCGATAGATTTGCTTCCTTCGATGCCGAGTCTAGAATCGATATCTAGTCTGGAAGACTGGGTACCGACGCGTCTCGGAACCGACACGCCCCGATTCCGGATGCGCGGTACCGAGGATATTCACCGAGACTTTCGAGTTTCCTCGGTACCGTTTGAGCAGCCTCCGTTGACTGTTTCGATGTCGGTATCGCCTTCGATTCCGGCTCAGCTACCGGTATCGGTGTCGATGCTGGTACCTGCAGGAACATCGGGACCAGCTCCAACCAATGCTTTTTTCACCAGGATCGCTCCTTTCTATACCTAGTTTGGAGTCTATACCTAGCATGGACGATACAGTACTGACGGTTTCAGGTCATACCCGCCAGTCCCAGTATCCATTCATTAGAGATCCTGTTTTGCACCAGACAAGTACTGGTGCCCAGCCTAGTTCTTAGAGTTTAGCCTGTCCAGGGATTGTTCCCATTGGAGATCCTTCTTTTCAGAAATTTCTCCTTGACATGGCAACATTCCTGGCTATTCCTATCCCTGGCTATGATCCTACACAAGGCTTTTCTGGGGAAAAGGAAAATATAATGCTTCCTTTACATCATTCTTTACAGGATCTTCTTCTGAAAATATGGGAAACACCTTTAAGGGCTTCCTCACCTTCTACAGCAACTGCTCTTCTGTAATAGGTGCCCCCCTCTCCAGGGTTTCAAAAGACTCAACTTCCCCATCATTCCATTGTAGTGGAATCAGCAATGAGGAAGGTAAAAAGCAAGAAGAAGCATTCTTCTTTCCCGCCAGGTCGTGCGTCTAGAACACTAGATGCCTTTGGACGTCAAACCTTCCAAACATCTATGCTGGCAACAAGGATTCTCTCATATATTTTTTATGAGTCTATCCCTTCAGGAGGTCACAGAGAAATTATCTCTTTTGACTCCTTTTCTTTCAGAGCCCAAGGCTGCAGACTATTCCTTGCTTCTTAGTCATAGCCAGAGTATCTCTAGGTTTCTTTCTCGTGCTTCCCTAGACTCCTTTGAGTCTGTTAGCAGAACGTCTGCTATAGCCATAGGAGCACGACGTAGAGCCTGGCTCCAAGCTTCAGACTTGAGCAGATGGGTACAACAAAGACTGGGTAACACTCCTTGTACTGGAGAAAATCTCTTCAACAAGGAGTCTTTGTGTCAGGTTGCTCATTGCTCCACTGACTTCCCTGCTTCTGAGGGCTATCCTAAACCTTCTCCTTCCCCAGCAGGTAAGAAATGCCCTACCAAACCTTTTCCTAAAAGAAGGTTTTATTCTTCTCCTGCCCATCATGCCGATGTTCCCCAACAGGGGAAACCTCGTCCTGGTCTGAAGAATCCAAACTCAAGCCAGGAAAATTAACCCTCAATAGGGTTCCAATTAATCTGTTATAACGTACAGTCCACTTCTTCTCATTAGAAGTTTTTTCACTGTTTTTTTTATTTAAACCTCTACACTTGGATTCCTGTTTCCAGGACATCCACTTGTTTTTAGGTATGCTGAGCTGTCAGGATATTCATGTCTATGGGTCACAGGATTTTCCTCCTCTTCCTACACTGAAGAGAGGTTTGCCAACTATCTCATGATAGTTTTTCTGTACCACCATGAATTTTTCCTTCTACAGACTTACCGTATGGCAAGTCTCACCTCAGCTCCTATTTTTTCTTTACCTTCTTTTCCAGGGTTTCCCTGTAAGAGTGGTATCATACCAATGGAAGACTTTCTTAGCCTTTCCAGTCTTCCTTTCCATTCCAGTGTAGAGTTCTTTCTCTTGAGTAAACCCCTTTTTTCCTCATCTGGGCAGCTTGTCAGACAGGAACAGGATATTCTCCTCTTGTTCTGTCTGTTCTCTCTGTTAAAAACAGAAAGATCTTTCTGCTCTGCCATTCAGCAGCTGCCCATGCAGGAGCTTCAGTGATTGGTCTACTGGTACTTTTCTATAAGTTCCAGTATTGTCTTCCACTACTTTTTATCTAACCTTAGTAGTGCTTCCAAGATAGTGCTCATCTATCTTGGATAATCCTTATAACTTCTTTTCTGCCATCTCCAAATCCTTGGAGTTGACAGCATAGTTGAGCTGGCAGCTGGTTGTCTCAGCAGCCAGTTTTCTTTCCCAACTCTCCTGCATAATGCTCTCTGCAATCTTACAGAGAAGCTTTCCACTATGGGCCCTTGCTAGAGAGCATGAGGGTTTTTTCTCTAATGACTATCCTATATGGTTGAAAAGGGCTTCCCCAGTCACCTCCCATGACTGAGGGTTCTTACACCCTTCTATTTCCTTTTAATAAAGGACATAAGCCTTTCCTACGTGACAGTCTAAAGAGTTACCAAATTCCTACAGGAAATATGCTCTTTTTCCTTGCAGCTCGTCCTCATGGTATCCTAATCCTTCATGGACAGCACGTATTTAACTAAATAACGCATGATACCCCACCCCTTGTCCCTCAAGTGGGTCTTCCTGGTGTTTCTTCCTATGCGTATTCTGTCCCTTCACCATGTTAGAGTTCTACTGGACTCAGGACTTGCTGTTTACAGACTAATATTATCCTCTGTGTTCTCGCAACCAACCTGGTTATTTTACTGGGTAGCATTCTACTCCATCTTAACCAGAGGGAATAGATTCTCTATATCTTCTCAAGTAGGTTCCACCTTTTTGTTATGAGATGAATCATTCCTCTTCACATCTTCCATGTGAAGATTCCTGTAGACATATCTCTTTCTGCTTAATTGCAGACATTTCTCTTTAGACCTATATATATATTCACATAGGTTCATATGTCTATATGCTTTCTTTAGATGCATTTGTCTGTCAGCCATGTGTGCATAGACTATACCCCCTGGATCTTGCCATATCTATCTATCTATCTATCTATCTATCTATCTATCTATCTATCTACGTCTTTTAGGTAGATATGTAGTCACATACTTATCTCTCTGTCGGTGCTCATAAAGGTGTTCTTTCCTTCCTATCTGTTCCAGACAGTGGGTTTTCACATGTTCATGCTATTTCACAGTATGTTTCGGTTTTATGCACACAACCACTGCTGTGGTACTGACAGCTTTTACCATAACCTTAGGTTCAGGTATCCCTGAAGCTCCCTATTCCTTTATCTTCCTACCTCTCAGGACAGACATGGGGGATCTTCAGTAGCTCTGAGGTTTCCAACTCCTCAGACATCTGTCCTTCCTTGGGATTATGGGGTTTTTCTCCATACCCCTTCTTCCCTCAAGGACTAAGCCAATTTTGTCCAACTCGGTCAGTCTTCCTCTTTTGCTCCTATCTATAATTAACTCTGTAGCCAAAAGAGTTTTCAGCTTTTTCCATAAAGCTTTCTACTAAAGACCTACCGTTTTTGTTCTTCCCCAGTTGAATCCTGGGGTCACCTGTCCGTTCCAGATGTTGACCTTCAACTCACTTCTGTGAGGTCATCTTGAAGATTCCTCTACTGGATCCCCAGTAGATTCCATCAGCCTCTCTACTTCCTGCAATCCAGTAGGTGAGGTCCATATGGTGATTGTCCATTTCAATACATTTCATGATGCTTATCATATATACAGGGACTCCTTGTCTGTAGTCCTATTTTAGGTCAGCTGTCTCCTACAGCTCCTCTCTTCTTCAACTCCTACCCTCCATCCTTGGGATGCCTGGGCATATGAGGTGGAGCATGTTCCAATCACCAATATGCTAGGGCTCCAGGCATCTTAGCTTGGGAGTCCCCATATGTGAAGACTCATTCCTGCTTGTTCCTGGAGATAGCACAGTTACTTACCTGTAACAGGTGATCTCTGGGAACAGCAGGAATAAGTCTTCACAACCCACCCACCTCCCCTAGGAGTTGTTTCTCTCTATTTCTTTTGTCTCAGCTATAAAACTCAACTGAGGAGAGACAGTTGGAAAGGCGGGAAGGCAGCACGCAGGCGTTGTGGGATGCTCCCAAAAGCTTTCTGATTGGACGCTGGGGAGCGTTCCCGCGCATGCTCCGTCGGTACCGACGTACCCATATGTGTGAAGACTTATTCCTGCTGTTCCCAGAGATCACCTGTTACAGGTATGTTTGCTTTCTGGGGTCTCTCCCTTGCATCTAAAGCTAGAGAGTCCCCTATGTGATGACTACATTCTTGCTTGTTCCTGGAGATAGCATAGTTACTCACCTGTAACAGGTGATCTCCGGGAACAGCAGGAATTTAGTCCTCACAACCCACCCACCTCCCCTAGGAGTTGTATCTCTTTATCTCTTTCCCTTTCCCTCTTTCTCTTTTTGTCTCAGCTTTAAAACTCAAATGGAGAGAGGCAGTTGGGAAAGGCGGAAAGGCAGCATGCAGGCGTTGTGGGATGCTACCAAAAGCTTTCTAATTAGACGCTGGGGAGCGTTCCCGCGCAGGCTCCGTCGATGCCGACGATACCCATATGTGAGGACTAAATTCCTGCTGTTCCTGGAGATCACCTGTTACAGGTGAGTAACTATGCTTTCTGGTGGCGGGCGTGTCCTTGGCCTTGCACCTGGACGTCTTCAGTTTTCTCTAAGGGGTTGACGTCTTGAGTCCTCCCCTTCAGTATTGATCACTTCCTGGGATCTGTCTCTGTTGCTCAGGCCCCTTTTGAGCCATTGAAGCATGCTACCTTGAAGGATTTGATGCTCAAGACTGTCTTCTTGGTCGCCATTTGTTCTGCAAGGCAAATGCGAGCTGCAGGCTCTGTCTTAACGAGATCCTTATCTGTCCTTTTCAACTTTGGCAATTTCCATTTGGCCTGTGCCTGCCTTCTTGCCTAAAGTGCTGTCTCCCTTTCATGTGAACTAGATGATTTGCCTGCCCTCCTCTAAGGAGCCAGTGTCAAGGGAAGGATAAGGATCTTTGCATTGTGGATGTCCGGAGGGTGCTTCTCTGATACTTAAAGGTTACAAATTCTTTTCGTAAGTCTGACCATCTTTTTGTGCTGTTTGCTGGCCCGTGCAAAGGTGAAGCAGTGGCCAAATCAACTTTGGGGTGCTGGATTAAGAAGGCCATTGCCTCAGCATATCTGTCATGAAACCGGCCTGTTCCGCAAGGTTTGCACGTCCGTTCTACCTGAGTGCAAGCATCCTCGTGGATGGAGCAGAGCTCAGCAGCTAGCTCCTGTAGACATTTGTAGGACAGCACTGTGGGTATCGCGCTCCACTTTTGTCAAGCGTTACTGTTTGGATGTTTGTGTGGGCAGACACGACCTTCGGCTGATGAGTTTCGCGAGCTGCTGTTGTATTTTCGCCCAGTGGTGGTGTAACTTTGGTACATTCTACTTGTCTGGACTGGTCTAACAGGACAGTATGGAAAGTGATATTTTACTTACCAGATAATGGGTTTTCCTTGAGTCCTGCTAGACTAGTCCAGGGCCTGCCCCTGAAACTGTATTGCTCTGTGTTTTTCCTGCTGCGGTACCCTTTTTTCCTTTAGAGATCTTCTGTTTGTCCCATGCCTTTTTGAATTTAGATACTGTCCTCATGTCTACCACCTCCACTGGGAGACTATTCCACGGATCCACCACTCTTTCCGTAAAGAAATATTTCAGCATTTCACTCCTGAATCTATCCCCTTTCACCCTCATCCCACGTCCCCTCGTAGCAGAACTTGCTTTCAATCGAAAGAGGCTCTCTCCCTGAACATTTATGCCACGGAGGTATTTAAACATCTCAATCATATCACCTCTATCCCGTCTTTCCTCTAAGGTGTACATATTAAGATCCTCAAGTCTGTCCTCATATGCTTTATAATGAAGACCACTAACCATTTTAGTAGCCACCCTCTGTACTGACTCCATCCTGTTTATATCCTTTTGAAGGTGTGTTCTCCAGAATTGCACACAATACTCCAAATGAGATCGCACCAAAGACTTATACAGAGGCATCATCCCCGGGCTTAGAACCATCTATAGGTCCTGGGTTCCATAGTGGCTACATTGGAGTTGGTGCCTTGGATAAGGACATACGTGAATCCGCTCCAGTGGATGTTGTTGTTCCAATGGTTGGCGCAGACTCAGTCACTGTGGCAGAGGCTGCCATTGATGGGTGAAGCCCAGGCGAATTTGTTCTGGTGGTTGAACCCTGCCAAGCTAGCCACAAAGATGTCACCAGAGGCCCCAGAATTGCTGTTGGTCACCACAAATGCCAGTTTGAACAGTTGGAGAGCACACAGTCAGTTTCGAGTGATGCAGCAGCAGTGGTCCCTAGAGGAGAGGAGCTGGTATATCAATCAGGTAATAACATGGACGGTTTTCTTGGTGCTCAAATCCTTTCTTCCTCTGGTTCAGAACAGAGCAATGAGGATTCTGTTAGATAATGCAACCATTGTAATATATATCCATTGCTAAGGAGGCACCAGACCTAATGACCTGGGCAGAGACCAATCTGCTGGCACTGTTGGCGACCCATGTGGTAGGAAGGGAAAATGTGCAAGCAGATTATCTCAGCCAAAATCTCCTGGACTCAGGTAGAGTTGATATTTCAGCAGATTGTGGACCGTTTGGGCTTGCCCATAATGGATCTCATGGCATCCGCTACAAATGCCAAGGTAGCATGATTCTTCAGTCGCAAAAGGGAGAGAATGTTGGAAGGCCTGGATGTCTTGGTGGAGAGGTGACCTCGGGAAGGGGTCTTATACATGTTTCCCCATTGCCTCTCATAGGCCGCATGGTACAGAAGGTAGAGTCACATCCATGTCTGATTTTGGTGTCTCTGGATTGGCCATGAGGATATGGTGTGCACATCTGATTCATCTAGGGTTCCAGGGGTGATCCGGGAAACTACAGACCGGTGAGCCTCACGTCAGTACCGGGAAAAATGGTAGAAACCATCATAAAGAATAAAATTACTCAGCATGTAGATAGTCATGGTCTAATGGGAGACAGCCAACATGGCTTTATTTTATTTTTATTTATTTTATTTATTTATATTCTCTTAAATACCGTGCTATTCTACATCAGTGCGGTTTACAGTGAACAAACTGAAATTACATTGAACAGGGCATTATAACTTGGAGATAACTATTTTACAGGGAACATGGGCTATGGAGGGTTAAGTGGTTTGCCCAAGACCACAAGGAGCACCTGTGGGACTAGAAACCCCAGTCCTTCCGGCCCAAGGTTGCTGTCCTCTAGTGGGATTTGAACCCCCGACCTTCCGGCCTGAAGTACCTTGTCCCAACCACTAGGCCACTCCTCCACTCCAGACAAGGAAGAATCTTGTCTTACTAATCTGTTATGTTTTTTTGAAAGTGTGAATAAACAGGTGGACAAAGGTGAGTCGTTTGATATAGTGTATCTGGACTTTCAGAAAGCCTTTGACAAGGTCCTTCATCAGAGACTTTTGGCAAAACTAAAGAGTCATGGGATAGGAGGCAGTGTACTACTGTGGATCAGGAACTGGTTAAAAGATAGAAAGCAGAGGGTTGGACTAAATGGCCAATTTTCCCAATGGAGAAAGGTGAATAGTGGTGTACCCCAGGGATCTGTGCTGGGTCCGCTGCTTTTTGACATATTCATAAATGATCTGGAAAGTGGAATAACGAGTGAGGTTATCAAATTTGCAGATGACACAAAACTAAAGTTGTTAAAACCCAAGAGGATTGTGGAAAATTGCAAGAGGATCTTGATAAATTGGAAGACTGGGCATCAAAATGGCAGATGAAATTTAATGTGGACAAGTGCAAAGTTATGCACCTAGGGAAGAACAACCCAAACTATGGTTACACAATGCAAGGTTCCACATTAGGAACACCACCCAGGAAAAAGATTTAGGCGTCATTGTAGATAACCTTTTAAAACCCTCGGCCCAGTGTGCAGTAGCGACCAAGAGAGCAAATAGAATGCTAGGTATCATAAGGAAAGGAATGGAAAATAAAACAAAAGATATTATAATGCCTCTATACCGTTCCATGGTGAGACCGCACCTTGAATATTGTGTGTAATTCTGGTCGCTGTATCTTAAAAAGGATATAGCGTTATTAGAAAAGGTTGAGAAGAGCCACCAAAATGGTAAAGGGGATGGAAGGATACTCCTATGAAGAAAGGCTAAAAAGGTTAGGGCTCTTTAACCTGGAAAAGAGACGGCTGAGAGGAGATATGATAGAGGCCTATAAATTAATGAACGGAGTGGAACGGGTAAACGTAGATCGATTGTTTACGTTATCAGAATATAGAAAGACTAGGGGACATGCAATGAAGCTACAGGATAAACTATTTAAGACTAATAAAAGAAAATATTTTTTCACTGAACGTGTAATCAAACAATGGAATTTGTTACCGGAGGATGTAGTAAAGGCTGTTAGTGTAGCTGGGTTTAAAAAAGGTTTGGACAAGTTCCTGGAGGAAAGGTCCATAAACCATTATTAAGAAGGGACCCAGGATATCAATGCTTGACCCAGTACAAGCATTGCGGAACCTGTGTCTTTTGGGGAAACTGCTAGGTACATATGACCTAGATTGGCCACTGTTGGAAACAGGATACTGGGCTTGATGGACCTTGGTCTGACCCAGTATGGCATATCTTATGATCTTATGTTATGTTCTTACCCTTAGGTCTGCCATGATTTTATACTGGGCTCTGCAGGTTCATCTTTTACTGACAGCTTTCTGTTTCTATTTTCCTTTCCATAGTTCGCTATTGTTAACTCATTGTTGCCCACATTTCAGGTTGTGTGAGACTTGCTCTGTATCTCCCATATGCTTTGGGATGAATACTGAAGGGGACCTCTGATGGCTGAGCTGGATACAGGCATGGGAGTAATGTCATTGAAACCTGGGCTTTTCATTGGTTCTTTGTGTTCACCATTCTGCTAGTAGGGGAACAGAACCAACTTGTCTGCACTGGTCTAGCAGGACTCGAGGGAAGGATAATATCTGTTCCTCAAAGGTGACTTATAAACAAACTGAGCACCCTAGGGATGGACCCTAAAGTTACTGCTTGGGTTAGAAATTGGTTAAGTGGGTGGTGACAAAGGGTACAGGTAAATGGAGCTCACTCTGAAGAGAAGGAGGTTACCAGTGGTGTGCCCCAGGGATCTGTCCTTGGTCCGATTTCTTTTTAACATCTTTGTCAGTGATATAGCGGAAGGGCTGTTGGGTAAGGTTTGCCTCTTTGTGGATGATACTAAAATCTATAATAGAGTAGACACCCAGGAAGGTGTAGATAACATGAGGAGGGATCTAGCTAAGCTTGAATGATCTAGAATTTGGCAGCTGAGATTTAATGTTAAAAAATGCAAGGTCATGCATTTGGGCTGCAGCAATCCAAGGGAATAATATAGGGGGGTGAAGTGCTTTTGTCTACTAAAGAAGACGGGGACCTAGGCATGTTTGTGTCTGATGATCTTGAAGCAGCTAAACAAGTAGAAAAGGCGACAACAAAAGCTAGAAGGATACTTGGGTGCATAGGGAGAGGAATGCCTCTGTAAAAGTCTTTGGTGCGACTTCATTTGGAATTGTGTGCAATTCTGGAGACTGCACCTTTAAAAGGATATAAACAGACTGGATTCAGTACAGAGGGTGGCTACTAAAATGGTTAGTGGTCTTCTTTATAAAGCATATGAGAACAGACCTAAGGATCTTAATATGTACACCTTAGAGGAAAGGCGGGATAGAGGTGATATGATTGAGACATTTAAATACCCCTGTGGCATAAATGCACAGGAGGAGAGCCTCTTTCAATTGAAAGCAAGCTTTGCTACGAGGGGACATGGGATAGATTCAGGAGAGATATGTGGAAATATTTCTTTATTGAAAGAGTGGTGTATCCGTGGCATAGTTTCCCAGTGGAGGTGCTAGAGATGAGGACAGTATCTGAATTCAAAGAAGCATGGTACAAACACAGAAGATCTCTAAAGGAGAAAAGGGGACTGTTGTAGTGGTTGATATGGAAGGACAGACTAGATAGGCCAAGTGGTCTTTTTCTGTCATCATATTTCTGTTTCTAAGTAAAATGTCACTGTTATCCTGTGGAGGGAGAAATGCCATTAGAGACACAAAAATTTCCTTGAACTTTTTTTTTATTTTGTTAGATTTTATTTGGTAGGGGCGGAGGGGGTAAAAATTGTCAGGTTTATGGATGACAGTTATGCAGTGGTGAAATTCAGTAGGTATGCTGAAGAATGTGTTTGTGTGTTTTTTGTTTTCACAGGATGATTTCTCACACTGTGACTATCTGCCAAGCAAGGAAGGTGCAAACCCCATGATGGCTCATGATGGACCTGCATTGGCAGCTCACCAGCCACTGCGAGAAGGTATGATGAAAGCATTTCATTCTGATACCCTAAGCCATAGTTCAGCCTTTCCCCATCTATTTTCTGGCCACTAGTGGGAGGGTGGATTATCATTGTATCATTAGAAGAGTGTTTGGAGTGGGGTGGGGGGAGGGGGTTGCCCCACTTTTTATATAGTTAAATATTCGTATAAACAGCTCATAACTAAGTTATTTGTACATGGTTAAGTTACTTTCACTCCACGTTTTACTGTATCCTTCAGTTGTTTGTAAACTGCTTTGACCTGACAAAAAGCAGTATAAAAGCGAGGCTAAATTAAATATATTTGAATAATGTTGATTTTTAAGTGAAAGTATCTTTTTGCAGCTAATTTTAGTTTGGATATGGTAGAGCTGAATTTTTTGGGGGGTCTGTAGTTTGAACTAGTAAGCAAGTCTGTGTTGGAACTGTCTGGCACCTGTTCCTGGTCTGCCTCTTCCCTCCCTCCCCTCTGAGATAGTGTAGGACATTGCCAGGAATTGGGCTCTTTAGCAGAGCTCATCATTTCCAGCCTGGATTGCTCATTCTAGGAAATGAATCCCTGTGCTTTTTAAACAGAAGTGGTGGGTTAAGGAACATTCATAGAAATGTAAACATGATGGTAGAAAAAGACCATATGACCTATCCAGTCTTCTCTTCCTACTATAGTTCCTTTGTTCCTTTAGAGATTTTCCATATTTGTCCCATGCTTTCTTGAATTCAGATACTGTCCTCGTTTGGGAGACTATTCGGTGTATTTACCACTTTTTCCATAAAGATATATTTCCGCATATTACTCCTGAGTCTATCCTCTTTCACCTTCATCCTATGCCCCCTCGTTGCAGTGCTTTATTTCAATTGAAAGAGGCTCTCCTGTGCATTTATGCCATGGAGGTATTTAAACATCTCTATCATATCTCCTCTATCCCACCTTTCCATTGAGATGTTTAAATTTGTCCCCATATGGCTTATAACGAAGACTGACAATTTTGGTAGTCGCCCTCTGCACACTCCATCCTCTTTACATCCTTTTGAAGGTGTGGTCTCCAGAATTGCACATAATACTCCTAATGAGGTCTCATCCAAGCCTTATACAGAAGCACTATCACCTCCTCTGTCCTGCTGGCCATTTCTTTCCCTATACACCCAAACATCCTTCTGACTTTTGCCGTTGCCTTTTCTACCAATTTAGCCACTAAGATTATCAGAAATAATCATGCCCAGGTCTTTCTCTTCTTTCATGGACAGAAGCACTTCACCCCTTTTACTGTACAGACATTCCTCTCCTCTACTTTCGAACTTCTGAGTTACGAACTTTTACCAATACGAACAAACCTGTCCAACTCCAGAAGGTCTCGGAAGGTGGGAAAGAGTTAGTCTAAAGTACGCTGTGCACATACTCTTGGTAACACTATCACGTGTTGGGAGGCTGAGCATACGCCATTTTGGACACTACCCGGTCCTGTCTGTTTGTTGATCTTGTGGTAACAAGACATACTCTTGTTACATTGTAGCTTGCGGTGTTCTTTCTTTGTGTAGTGAATATGAATTATGTCTGGAATTAAGCGTAAGAGTGATAATGGTCACCTCTGCCACTTATATAAGGTAAGAATGATAATCTTAATTTTGCAATAAGCTGCTTTAGACAATGTTTACTCTGTATAAGATGCATATAACACCATGCACACTTAACCCTTTGAAGGCCTACTTTAAATTTTTAATCCACGTTCTGCAGCCGGGTTAATTTTTGCATATTTCAGGAAAATTGTACCCGTCTTATTCAATATGTTCTAATAGTGATTTTCCTTCTGCTATGGTCATGTATTATATACCATTTGATAGGAATATTTAGTCAGAATTTTGGATCCCGAGAGTTTTGGGCTCAGCCTGGAAAGGGTTTAAAATGTGTTTGCTGATAGGTTATTCATTTTTCACCTATATCTATACTAGGCTGTACATAGGAGATTGGACTTACAAGAACAGCCTCTTGGAATGTAACCTGTTTGTAAGTAGAGGACTGTCTGTACCGTTTTCTTGGATTTTTGTAGCCCAAATGCATGACCCAGTGTTTTTTAGCGTTAAATCTCAGCTTCCAAATTCATGACCATACAGATCCCTATAGCACACCACTGGTAACTTCCTTTTCAGAGAATTCCATCTACTAGTACCCTTTGTCGCCTCCCACTCAACTAGTTTCTAGCCCAGTTGGTCACTTTAGGGTCCATCCCTAGGGTGTTCAATAAGCATCAAAGGCTTTACTGAAATCTAAGGAACCAACAACCAAGAAGGAAGAGACAACCTGATATTTTGAAGAATCTAACTTAAGCCCTTACAGGGGTCAGTTTGATTGTTTTCATGACATTATTCTCCTCTTACATCTTATTCACAAATCTCCCCTTTCATTGTCCTAAGAGTAAATGTTTTATAAGATGTCTAACTTCCATTTCAGACCCATTACTAAGCCTTTCCATATTAATCGTTCCATCTGTTTTACCTCAGGCTTATCGCTTGGACACGTCAGAACAGAGCTAGTTTCTGGCATGGACTAGTGAATCTGTCCAAATTTATGACTACAAATGGTAGGAGGAGGGGCTTTCTTAAAACTTAACAAAAAAAAAAAAAAGTGTACACAGCTATTCAGCTCAAGGAATGAATATTGTCAAAACAAACACCAGTCCCAACAGGCCTCTCTGCTCTTCAACAAGCTTCATTTTCAAAGATCTTCCCTATCCCATCTCCAGATGTCTGCTGTATGCGATTCTTGAGAGTCTCACCCAGAACGTAGCTGCTTCTGAGTGAAGTTTTGAGTTATCCCCCCCCCGACCCCCCAGTATCACACAGGAGACGGCATTTAACCTGCATAGCTTGAAAATACACAGACATAGCTAGGTGATTTCCCACTGAAAATGGCCTAGTGTGTGTGTATGTATGTATGTGTATATATGTATGTATGTACACATACACACATTTTTCACGGAAGATACATATATTTTGTACCTGCTCTGTGTGGGCAACAGATCAGGGTAAAATAGCATGTACGCATATGAAAGCTATATACATGCTCGTTCCCACCGCTAACATCCCCCACCCTAGCCTGGTCCACTGAAACATGTGTTTATAGTCTCACACCAGTCCAGAACTGGTGGGTTATGACCCTCTACAAATAGAGATAGATGATCTTTCCCTAAAGGGTACTGTGCAGCCACATGCTGCTCAGTATTTTTCTCCAGCTGATAGTAGACGGGCGTACTGTGCTCTAGTGGATAAAGGATTGGTCAGTACTCCCAACTTGGTGCTGTTTTAGCAAGTCCTTTAGGAATACCTTTTTCTTTGCTATTGATTTTGCCCTTCTCTCCCCTCTACTGTTGGGGGAAAGATAAGGAACAGTAAGTAAGACCTTGAGGGGAATAGCTTTGGAAGCAGCCCAGGCAGGAAGGAGTTAGATGTTCTGGGAGAGGGGTAGTGAGAAGTGAGTGCCAGGAGTGTCTTTAGCCAAGAAAGCATCTCTGAGCTGCTGGAAGCAACACAGTTTGATTCTAGAAACGCTTTCAAGCAGGGAAACTTGCTGAGTTGCCAGGAGTGGAACAGTCTGTGACACTAAAAAGAGGACAGAGTTGAAAAGTCCTCCAATCTTACAAATGGCGTTCTTTTCACATTTCCTCAAATGATATATTATTGTAAACCGCTCTAATGCTTCGGCCTGAGCGGTATATCAAATTCAATTAAACATTAAACTCCTCAGACTGCTTGCAATCAGCTAGGTTTTTCTGTGCTGGTGGGAGCAGTGTGTCCTTAGTGGGTGTTAGTGCAGAGCTCAGCACAGACATTTTGTTGAGTGGGAACTGAGGGGCCAAGGGCGGTGGCCATATTTATGACACCAGTGCAGTGTGTTGTACTGCTGCTCCCATGAAGTAAATAGTCTCTGCCATACCAGGTGATCAGCTCTGGTCACCAGAGGCAGAAGGTAACTTGGTTTGCAAGGTAGCATCGGGAGCACAGCCAGGCCGCCTTGAAGTCGCCCTTAAGATTGAAAAAAGTTTTTTGGAAGGTGCTTGCATAGCAAATCTGAGAAATTAATATCCTAGCCACAACCAAAGAGGGAGTAAGAAGGGCTTTTGTGAGTGACCTCCCAGCTAGTTCCGATACAAACAGTGGGAATCGGAGGCCTGTATGGAGCTCTGGTTCTCTGAGAACAAGCAGGAAGTCAGTCCTCACATATGGGTGATGGTGCCGACGGAGCCTGCATGGAAGCATCACCCCAGCTTTCAAGGAAAGCCTTTGGGAGATGCACCACGCATGCATGGTCCACTTCCCACCCAACGGTGCCATCTTGCCTCAGTCTCCTTTTTTCCACAGAGCCCTTGGGACGTTGTCCTCTTTTTCACTGGAAAAAAGTCTGATTCTTTTTCCTTATCGTTCCTCCAGCTTAGTCCTCCACTTCTGGGTTGTGCACCTACTCCTGCAGCTTGAAGACTAAGCATGTCAAACTTGTGACATCACTGGATGTAGCCTGCTGGAATCTCCCATCAGTCCCAGTGTGTCAAGTCTCCATGCAGCAGGAAGACGTAGTGAGCCTAGGTGCTGGGCTCACTAGAGAAACAAATAAGGAGCAAGTTATTCAGGGTTTTAGGTTTCCAAAGTTCTTTTTGCTCAAATTTTTGAGATCCGTTCCCTTCAAATTTGGTTTGGCCCCTTTAAATTTATTTGATTTGGGGGTGATATCGCTTTAAAAAACAAACGGACTTTAGGCTGCCCTGCCACACCAAGGCTTCTTTCTTCCTTGGGGTCTCTGTCCCTAGATGGCACGGGGGAGAGCTCCTGGAACGTCGCACCTCCAAACAGGCCCCCACGATGCGACGTATCATCGCTCCAAGTCTCTTTCGAGGCTGCTGAATGCGGAGGAGCGTGGTCGGTTACGAAGGAAGCCTTCGCTGCAGCCGTCTCTCTCGGTAGCGTGGAGCAACGTCGCAGCTTGAAGGGTCCTCAACCTTAAGATGGTAAGGCTTCTTGCCTCGACGGCAGCAGTGTCGGAGGCTAGCTCTGCCTTTCAGTGCAGGGAGAATTCTTGAGGTTTGCGTGCCAAAACCATTCATCTCCAGGAACAAGCAGGAATGAGTCTTCACATATGGGTACATCGGTACCGATGGAGTCTGCGCGGGAACGCTTCCCAGCGTCCAATCAAAGAGCTTTTGGAAGCATCCCACCACGCCTGCGTGCTGCCTTCCAGCCTTTCCCAACTGCCTCTCCTCAGTTTTCATTTTCCGCGGAGCCGGCAGGACGTCCTCCTGTCACCGCAGAAAATTCTTGTTTTATTTCTTTAGTTTTCTTGTGGTCGCGGCTGTCTTCCCCGACGCCACCGGTACCGCCGGTGTTTTCTTTTCTTGTAAAATCTTCCTTTTTCAAGGGATATTTTTTCTTCATAGTGTCTCACGGTTTCTTAGGCCTTTTAGGCCGCCTCCTTTTTCCTTCATGGAACCGCCAGCCACTTTCTCCAAGAAATGTTCAAACTGTGGCGGTACAACTTTATTTTTAGACCCTCGAAGTCGGTGTCTAACCTGCTTGGGTCCTGACAACAGTTTGGTGAGAAGAGGTTTTCAACATCGAGGTTCACTCGATACACGGTTTCCCTCCAACTTCGGGGCACCGTCCCTCTCTTCTTCTACACAGGATCAGGTAACCCACAAACAGTCTGTTAAGACTAGCCAGCCCTCGAGTGGTAGGTCTCATGCACAGCATGTAGACGGCTCCGGCCTTGCCCTCGAGGGCCCACTGGCTTCAAAACCCCGGCGGGAGTCTTCGGTCTCCAAAGCGTTTGAGGGGTTTCAGGTTGTTCCTGGGGTTCACCCCTCACAGAACATACCTGAGCCGTGTCCGGTGGTGGCATCCGCTTCAAGCGGTACCGATACCCCGGCATCGGCACTGGTGTTGGATGAAACACTCCTCACCAGGGATGGTCATCTGGCGTCCTCGGTGCCTTCGGGACCGGTGGATACTCTCCAGACTGACTTTCCATTATCGGTACCAGCACCGATACTACCACCGACGTCGGTACCCTCCAGACCTGCATCGATAGCCTCGCTTCCTTCGATGCCGAGTCTGGATTCGATCTCCAGTCTGGAGGACTGGGTACCGATTCGCCTTGGTACCGGCTCTCGGCGGTACCGAAGGCTCAGTTCCGATGATTCGGATCCGCAACTCTCGGTTCCCCCGAGGCCGTTTGAGTTGCCACTGGTTGACCTTCATCCACCGGTATCAGACATGGTACCGAAGTCAGTACCGATGTCCTCATTACCCTTGCAGTCGGTGCCTTCCATGCTTCGCTCATCAGGCTCTTTGCCCTCGATGCCGAGTTTGGAATCGATCTCTAGTCTGGAAGACTGGGTACCAATACGCTTTGGTACTGACACCGATCGATACCGGAGGCTCGGTACCGAGGATAGCGGCCGGAGTTTTTTGGTTACCTCGGTACCGATTGAACTGTCACCGATGGCTGCTCCGATGTCTGTGTCGGGCTCGGCTCCGACATCGGTACCGGTATTGGCATCGGTACCGGTATCCACAGTAGCATCGTGGCCAACTCCTGCCATGCTTTTTTCAACAGGATCGCTCCCTTCTTATACCAAGCTTGGAGTCGATACCTGGCATGGACGATGTGGTACTGACGGTCGCTGCTCCTGACAGCCAGTACCGGCGACCATCCCTTAAGGATTCCACACTGCACCATGCAGGATCTTCTATTCCTATATATTTGGATAGCTCTTTCGATGCTCAGGCTAGTTCTTCAGATCTAACCTGTCCAAAGGAAATTCCCGTTGGAGATCCCTCTTTTCAGAGTTTCCTCCTGGATATAGCAAGATCTCTTGCCATTCCTATCCCGGGACATGATCCTGCACAAGGCTCTGTTTCTACCAAAGCAAAGGAGAACATAATGCTTCCTTTGCATCATTCCTTGCAGGATCTCCTTCTAGGAATGTGGGAAGCACCTTTAAAGGTACCCCCACCTTCCAGAGCAACTGTTCTCTTATATCAGGTGCCCCCCTCTCCAGGGTTTCAAAAGACTCAACTTCCTCATCCTTCCATAGTAGTGGAATCAGCAATGAGGCGGGTAAAGAGTAAGAAAAAGCACTCTTCTTATCCTTCAGGTCGTGAGTCTAAGACACTAGATGTCTTTGGACGTCAAACCTTCCAGACATCTATGCTTTCTGCAAGAATTCTCTCATATATTTTTTATGAGTCTATCTCTTGAGGAGGTCACAAAGCAATTACATCTTTTGACTCCTTCCCTTCCAGAGTCCAAGAGTGCAGGCTATTCTTTACTGCTTAAGCATCTTCAGAATATCTCTTGGTTTCTTACTTGTGCTTCCCTAGACTCTTTTGAGTCTGTTAGCAGGACTTCTGCTATAACTATAGGGGCACGACGTAGAGCCTGGCTCCAAGCTTCAGACTTGGACAAATGGGCACAGCAAAGACTGGGACATACTCCTTGCACTGGAGACAATCTTTTCAACAAGGAGTCTTTACGTCAGGTTACTCAGTTGTCCACTGACTTACCTGTTCCTAGGGGCTGTTCTTCACATTCTTCTGTCCCAGTAGGTAGGAAATGTCCTGCCAAACTTTCTTCCCATAGGAGAAGGTTTTATGCATCATCTGCCCATCATACACATGTTCCCAAACAAGGGAAGCATCGTCCTGGTCTGTAGAATTCAACCTCTCACCAGGCTCAGCAAACCCAGCAACCACAGAGTTTCTGATCAATCTCCATCAGATGCTTGTGACTCTTGGGGTTAGAATCTGCAGTTGCTTCTTCTCAATAGAGGCAATCCACTGCTATCATTCTAAATCCTAGACATGGATCTCTTCCCAAAAGACATCCATTTTTTCTATGTTCTATGTGTTGTCAGGATGGTTCATGCTTATAGGTCACAGGGTTCTCCTCTTCTTCCTGCTAGGGAAAAAGGTCTAACCACTATCAAACGATAGTTTCCTGTGCCAGCATGTCTTTTTTTTTTTTCCTTTCTATAGACTTACTACTTGTAAGTCTTCTTCAGCTCCATTCTCTTTACCCTCTTACCAAGATTTTCCTCTGTAAGAGCGGTATTGCTTCACTGGAGGACTTTTCTTCAGCCTCTCTAGTTTTGTTACTTTTCCAGTGCTGAGTTCTCCTCTCTGAGTTGACTCCTCTTTTTCAATCTTGCTTTGAGGCAGTTCATCAGACATGTCCAGAGTTTTCTACTCCTGTTCTGTTCTTTCTGTTTTTAAACAGTAAGATTCTTTCTGCTGTCTGGCAAGCAGCTGCCAATGCAGGAGCCTTAATGTTTGGACCACTGGTTCTTGTCCACCAGCAACCAGATTTGTCCTCCACTAACATTCTGTCTGGTCTTAGTAGTGGCTCCAAGTCAGTGCTGTCATCTGTCTTGGAATTTTTTTTTTCACTACAAGCTTGTTGGATTGTCTTCTCTTTCTGCCATCTCCATTCCCCTGGGTTTGGCAGCATAGTTGACATAGGTACTGGCTCTCCAGCAGCCAGTTTATCTCCTCATTCTCCTGCATCATGCTCTCTGCAATTCTACAGAGAAGCTCTCCGCTATGGGCCCTTGCTAGAGAGCATGGTTTTTTTTTCTCCAACAGCTATCCTAGATGGTTGGAAAAGGCTTTTTCAGTCATGTCTCCCATGACTAGAAAGGTTCTCCCTTTTTTCACTATCTCCTTTTTAATATAAAGGACATAGGCCTTCTCTTACGTGAAAGCTTAAGGAGTTGCCAATTCCCTGCTTTGGTCCATATTATTTCCAATCGGGAATATATTTTCTCCTTGCAGCTCGTCCTCATGGTAAGAACGCATGATACCTCTTTGCCCTTAAGCAGGTCAGCATGGTATCTCATTTTTATGCGTCTTCTGTTCACTTACCATGCTAGAGTTCTGGAATACTCAGGACTTGCTGGCTGCAGACTGATTTCATCCTCTGCTTTTCACGTAACCGTCCTGGTTATTTCACTAGCTAGCATCCCTGTAGCTCATAACCAGTGGGAATAGATTCTCAAGTAGGTTCCACCTTCTTGTTAGATGAATCTTTCCTCTCCACATTTCCTATGTGAATACCGATCTCCAGGAACAAGCAGGAATGAGTCTTCACATATGGGTACGTCGGTACCGACGGAGCCTGCACGGGAATGCTCCCCAGCATCCAATCAGAAAGCTTTTGGGAGCATCCCTCGTGCCTGCGCGGTGACTTCCCGCCTTTCCCACTGCCTCTCCTCAGTTTTTGTTTTTCCGCGGAGCCAACAGGACGTCGTCCTGTCACCGCAGAAATTTTTTACTTTAAAATCCTTGTTTTCTTGTAGTCGCGGCTGTATTTCCCGCCGATACCGGTACCGCCGGTGCTTTATTCTTTTCCTTTTCAAACTTAGAGAAATATTTCTCCTCAGTTTTTTGTTTTAACTTTTTTGGGCCTACCAGGCCTTTCCAAGATGGAGCCTTCTTCCCCTAAGAAGTGCCTTCACTGTGGAAACTTAGTTTTCATTTTAGACTCCAATGCTTGGTGTCTAACCTGTTTTGGTCCTGACCACTGTTCCCTCTAAGCTGTGCGCGTGTGCGCGCGCACACACACCTCTCCGAGCGAGCGCACACAAATTAAAACAGAGCGCACAAGGATCTGCTTTGGCTTTTTTCACTTCATTTCATTTCAAATCTTGGATGTTTTAAAGACCATGCAGCGCTGTGGCTGCGCCGGTGATCTACATCACTTCTGAGTCCTCTTCTCCTCTCACACGTGGCATGAGTCATGAGTCCGACCTCAACCAATAGGAGGGCAGTAAGGAGCCTAGGACTAGGAGGAGGGGGGCAGAGGAGGCTGTCTGAGGCACCACCAGCCAGCCACGTGGCTTCACATTCCCTGCCCTGGTCATCTGTGTGGTCTGCATTGAGCCGGAGGAAGCGATTCCAGGCCCTCGTCACCGAAGCTGGGGAGCACGGCTGAACGCAGGGCAGACAGGCAGCATCGCAGCCCCTTTCGCAGAACGGAGGCAATGGCAGAGACAGTGCAGGTAGGGTTGCCAGTCTGGATTGCTAATTTCGGGAGCTGGGAGGTGCCGGGTTAGGCAGAAGGCCTCTGTAGGTGTTTTTGAGCACACGGCTGCGGGCTGCTTGGTTGAGGAAGGCCTAGCAGCTGTGTGGGAGATTTGTGGCTGTTTCCTGAAGACTTTGGTACTGAGCAGGAAGAGGGCTCGAGGGGGGGACTCTCCTTCGCGGTCTTTTCAGGATTTCTGCTGAGAACCTTCATTTGCTTAGTTTACAATGAACCTTTTTGTTAGGAAAGAAAAAGTAAGAGGAAAAGGAGGCTGATAGGATTTGCAAACGAAGTAGCTGAAAAGGTAGGGATAAAGAGGTTAACCTTAATAAATTATAAGCACAGAAAAAGGAAGACAAACAGCAGTATCTGGGGAAGCTGGTAAAGTAGTCGGGAAAGCAAAGATGCTAATGTAATTAAAAATAGCCAGTATGGTAAAACACGGGGACAAGACATTTTTTTCAGGTATGTTGGTGACAGGAGGAAGTGCAAAGGTGGAATTGTGAGACTTAATGATGAAGGGGAGGAATGTGTAGAGGCTGATGAAGATAAAGCAGAATTGCTTGATAAATATTTCTCATAGATGAAGGGCTGAAAATGGGACCTACGAAAACACAAATAGAAATGGAAATGAAGTAGAACTCAAAACTATTTTCAGAAGATGGTAAGCTAGCTAAACTTAAAATGGACAAAGCAATGGGCCGGACCAAATTCATCCCTGGGTATTGAAGGATGTGCCGTCAGCTCCGCTGTCTGACCTTTTCAATGCTTCTTTAGAGTCAGGAGTAATCCCAGAGAACTAGAGATAGGCAAATGTGGCTCCTGTCCATAGAGACAGAAGTAAGGAAGAGATTGGTAACTATGGGCCAGTTAGTCTGACCTCTGTAGTGAATAAATTAATGGAAATGCTGCTAAAGCAGAGGATGGTGCAGTTTCTGAAATCCAAGAGCTTAATATTCAAAGGATTTATGCTCCTAACTTTGAGAGTTATGCTCCGAAATTGGTCTCTTTGAAAATGTACTAGGGCTGAGTGCCTAAATATTTTCTTAAAACTTCACTAAACTCCTAAAGTTAGGAGCATAAAAAGTGGGTGGCAATGGGGGCAAATTTAGGGAAGGAAAGGAAGTTAGGAGCTTAATACTGATTTTTCAAAACTAGGTGCCTTAAGAATAAAATTACTCAGCATGTAGATAGTCATGGCCTAATGAGAGACAGCCAACATGGCTTTAGACAAGGAAGATCTTGTCTTACTAATCTGTTATGTTTTTTTGAAGGAGTGAATAATCAGGTGGACAAAGGTGAGTCGGTTGATATTGTGTTTCTGGACTTTCAGAAAGCCTTTGACACGGTCCCTCATCAGAGACTTTTGGCAAAACTAAAGAGTCATGGGATAGGAGGCAGTGTACTATTGTGGATCAGGAACTGGTTAAAAGATAGAAAGCAGAGGGTAGGGCTAAATGGCCAATTTTCCCAATGGAGAAAGGTGAATAGTGGTGTACCCCAGGGATCTGTGCTGGGTCTGCTGCTTTTTGACATATTCATAAATGACCTGGAAAGTGGAATAACGAGTGAGGTTATCAAATTTGCAGATGACACAAAACTATTTAAAATTGTTAAAACCCAAGAGGATTGTGGAAAATTGCAAGAGGATATTGATAAATTGGAAGACTGGGCATCAAAATGGCAGATGAAATTTAATGTGGAGAAGTGCAAGGTTATGCACCTAGGGAAGAACAACCCAAACTATGGTTACACGATGCAAGGTTCCACATTAGGAACCACCACCCAGGAAAAAGATTTAGGCGTCATTGTGGATACCATGTTAAAACCCTCGGCCCAGTGTGCAGCGGCGGCCAAGAGAGCAAATAGAATCCTAGGTATGATAAGGAAAGGAATGGAAAATGAGACAGATTGGTTTCAATTGCATATTGGAACACAGAGGTGCGCTTCCATTTTGTCATTAATCACAACCTTGCATTTAGGGGAAAGATTTCCTGAAAATGAAATTGAGGAATGGTCTGCTTTGACTTGACAGCAATAGCACAGTGTGATTATGAATTTGGAATTGAAAACGTCTGATCACTCTGCTTAAAGTATAAACAATTTCTTATGGAGGAACATATTGTTGTTCAGCAGTACAATGACTTCAAGTTTTTAGTCGCAGAAAAAATCAAAAGCAAACTGATAAACAGTTTTACAGATATGGTGACTTTGGTGTTTCAGAATGCTCACTTTGCAGATTTAGCAAAATTGTGGATATTGGTGGAACATTTTTGGCTTCTAGTGCAGATTGTGAGCGTGATTTCAGCTTGATGAACAGTTTAAAAACCAAAATAAGGAATCGCTTACATTTCGAACATTTGGAAATGTTGATGCGTGTTAAGAGTCATCTTCAAGATGGCGGATCAGTAGACCTTGATAAAATTTATTCAGACTGGGTACATTTGAAAGATCGAAGAGAGAAATTTTGAGAACATAGTAAGTGACGGCAGATAAAGGCCAGCATGGTCCATCTAGTCTGCCCAGCAAGATGGCAAGAGTAGGTGCACCTGTTGCTCTGTGCAGGCCACCTCTCCCCATGTCTTTGTTTAGGGGTGAACCCACCACTCCATGTAGGACACCGAACTCTTCTTCCATACATATATTATTTACATGGAATAACAATGGCTTTCAATAAAAATTAACTGAAATACCACATTTGTGCTTCTCCTCTCATCAAGAAACATTAGCTGCATTTAGTTGCTTTGTACATAGTTGCTTTTTGTACATAGTTTTATTATGTTCTCTGTTTATGAAACCTGTTTAATGTATACCCAGTTCATTGTCCTGTTCATTGTAAGCACTGATCAATTTTGTGACGTGTCGTTTCTGTTCATTGTAAACCGCACTGATGTCAAATAGCGCGGTATAAAAGAAACTGTAAATAAATAAAATAAATAAATAAATTACTAGAAATTTTCTGCTTCATTTAGTAATCGTCTATTTTCATTTAATTTGATTAACATCAATGTGGTGTACATACTGTATTCTAATGTGTAGTCAAAGTTTAAAGTATATAATTCCAAGTGTTTATGTTTGTTTATGTTTAATAAAACTTGATATACCGCCCAACGCCACAGGCATCTGAGCGGTTCACAATAAAAACATTAATTCAGGTTCTTTTTTAAAAATTTAAAAATTAATGCTGCAGGAAAAAGAAAGGAACGCCAATTTAAAACAGTAAAGGGGGAGGAGGAAAGAAAGAGAGCAGGTCAGAATTAACAAATTGCAATATAATAACACGAAACAAAGGGAGGGGAGGGGAGGACACAAGTGGGAGATCAAACACTAGCTAAAAGAGAGCAAATCAAGTTAACAAATTACAATAAATCAGCACTAGACAGAAGAGGAGGGGGAGGACACAAGTGGGAGGTCGAATGCTAGATTAAAAAGGTGGGTTTTAAGCTGGGACTTGAAGGACTGATATGACTCTACTGCACGGAGCGAGGGGGGGAGCGAGTTCCAAAGGCTAGGGGCCAGAAAGTAGAAAGCGGAAGAGCGAGTAGAAACAAGATGGGCCTGGGAGGGAAGGGACATCCGGTTTGTGTGAATAGAGCGGAGCAAACGATGAGAGGTACGGAAGGATATTTGGTCAGCAAGGTAGGAGGGGGTGCCAGTACGAGCAGCTTTGTGTGTAAGAATAAGAATTTTGTATTGGATGCGGAAAGTGACAGGTAACCAGTGATGGTGTAGAAGAAGGGGAGTGACATGGTCGAAGCGGGAGGCATAGGTTAGTAATCGAATAGCTGTATTTTGCACACGTTGAAGACGAGACAATTGGGATTGGGGGAGACCAGCCAGGGAAACATTACAGTAATCTAGACGAGACACCACTAAAGAGAGAAGGAGGGTTTCTAGAGCAGAAGAAGAGAGGAAGGGGCGAATGGCTCGGAGCTGCTTGAGGGAAAGAAAAGAACGTTGAACAATGGAAGAGATGTGGGCCGTGAAGGAGAGAGAGGAGTCAAGGATAACACCCAGGTACCGAAGTGAGGAGACAAGAGGAATGGACTGGGAGGAGAAAGTGGGGGCGCAGGCAGGGGAGGGGCTCCCAAACGTGAACCATATAGCAAAGGATTTAGCGGGGTTAGCATGAAGGAAATTAGAAGAAAACCATGAGGCAATAGCAGCAAGACACAGATTAAGAGGGGCAATGTCAGGAGAAAGAGAACTTGTGTGATGTAGGAGAAAAATGTCATCTGCGTAGTAATACGCAGAAATGCCGAACTGTTGAATTATGAGGGCAAGAGGGGCAAGAAAAATATTAAAGAGAAGGGGGGCGAGAACTGAACCCTGAGGAACTCCACATGTGAGGGGAAAGGGGGAAGAAGAGGAAGAACCAGTAACTACAGAGAAGGAGCGACATGAGAGGAAAGAGTGGAACCACCGAAGTACCAAACCAGAAAGACCCGCCTCCCGAAGACGAGTGAGGAGAGTGCGGTGATCCACTAGGTCAAAGGCTGCAGAAAGATCAAGGGAGACAGCTAAGGTGAATAAGCCACAATCGTGAGCAGTGTGAAGTTCGTTAAGAAGAGAAAGGAGGACAGTTTCAGTGCTATAGCCGGGACGAAAACCAGATTGCCGGGGGTGAAGGGTGAGGGAAATTTCGAGGTGAGAGGAAAGTTGAATGAAGACCAGTTTTTCCAGAAATTTAGAAAGGAAGGAGAGGTTGGAGATGGGGCGCCAGCTGGAAGGAGCGGAAGGATCAGAAGACGGGGATTTTAAGATAGGACGAACGACAGCGTGCTTCCAGCTGGGTGGAAATGTACCAGAGGATAAACTAGAATTGAACATGGAGAGGATGTAGGGGGAAAGAGCCAGAGAGGGTTCTAGGAGCCAGGATGATGGGATAGGGTCAGCTGAACAGGTGGTTTTGCGAAGGGAAAGAAAGGTTTTTTCAAGGATGCTGGGGGTTATTGTCTCAAGTGTCATTATGTAGCGCACAAAAAATTTAACCTTCCTTCAAATGCCGCACGGCTGATATTTTATGCGCACACAGCCTACAGAAAATTAGAGGGAACATTGGTCCTGACCCTTTTTCTTCTGATTCTTCAGGCTATATGGTTGGGAGAAGACCTTCCCTTTTTCGAGTTTCCCTCGATACTGTTTTTCCTCCTGAGGTGAGGACACCGGTTTATTCTTCTCTCCAGGATCAGGTAACCCACAAACAGTCTGTTAAGACTAGCCAATTCTTGAAGAGTAAGTCTCATGCACAGCATTGGCAATAAAACCCCGGCGGGAGTCTTCGGGCTCCAAAGCATTCACGGGGTTTCAGGTTGTTCCTGGGGCTCACCCCTCACAGAACATACCTGAGCTGTGCCAGGGGGTGGTATCCGCTTCGAGCGGTACCGATAACCCGGCACCGGCATCAGTGTCGAGTGCTGCACTCTTCACCAGGGATCGTCATCTGATGTCCTCGGTACCTTCGGGGCCGATCGATACGACCCAGATTGGCTTTCCTGTATCCCAGCCATGCTCGGGGTTGGTACCGGCTTTGAGCGGTACCGATACCCCGGTATCGGTATCGAGTGTTCCACTCTTTACCTGGGATCATCATCTGGAATCCTCTGTACCTTCGGGGCTGATCGATACGACCCAGAGTGACTTTCCTATATCTTCACCGTGCTCGGGGTTGGTACTGGCTTCGAGCGGTACCGATACCCCGACATCGGTGCCAGTGTCGAGTGTCCCTCTCGTCGCCGGGCATCGTCTTCGAACGTCCTCGGTACCTTCGGTGCCATTCCATGAGATTCCAATTGACTTTCATGTATCTGCATCGCTGATACCACCACCAACGTCGGTACCTTCTAGACATGCATCGATAGACTCGCTCGCTTCGATGCCGGGTCTAGAATCGATATCCAGTCTAGATGACTTGGTACCGGCGCGTTTCGGAACAGATCCCTATCGTTTCCGGCTACGCAGTACCGAGGATATTCACCAAGGCTCTCTGGTTACCTCGGTACCGCTTCAGCAGCCCTCGATTACTGCTTCGATGACATTATCTCCGATACCGGTACCGGTGTCGGGGTCGATTCCTGCAGTTCCATCGGTGCCATCGATCCTTTCTATGCCTAGTTTGGAATCGATACCAGGCACTGCCGATGCAGTACTAACTGCCTCAAATCAGAACTGTCAGTATCACAGTCCATCGAGCAGGATTCTTTTTCTGCACCAGTCCAGTATTTCTTCTGGTGCTCAAGCTGCTCCTTCAACCTCAGCTTGCCCAGGATTAGTTCCTATTGGAAATCCTTCTTTTCAGAAGTTTCTCCTTGACATGGCAGCCTTCCTTGCCATTCCTATTCCTGGTTTTTCTCTTGACCAAGATCCTGCAGAAAGATCCTACATCATTCTTTACAGGATCTTCTTCTGAGGATATGGGAATCACCCTTAAAGGTTCCTTTGCCTTCTACAGCCATTAATGTTCTGTATCAGGTACCTCCCTCTCCAGGGTTTCAGAAAAAACAACTTCCACATCATTCCATTGTAGTGGAATCAGCATTGAGGAAGGTAAGAAGCAAGAAGAAGCATTCTTCTTATCTGCCAGATCGTGCATCTAAAGCACTTGATGCCTTTGGACATCAATCCTTCCAAACTTCTATGCTGGCTTCAAGAATTATTTCATATATTTTTTATGAGTCTGACACTTCAGGAGGTCACAGAGAAATTATCTCTTTTGTCTCCTTTTTTATCAGAACCTAAGGCCTCTGACTATTCCTTGCTTCTTAATCATAGCAGGAATATCTCTTGGTTCCTTTCTCGTGCTTCTCTAGACTCTTTTGAGTCTGTTAGCAGATCCTCTGCTATTGCCATTGGAGCACGTCGTACAGCCTGGCTGCAGGCTTCAGACTTCAACAGATGGGCACAACATATACTGGGTAATTCTCCTTGTACTGGAGAAAATCTCTTCAATAGAGAGGCTTTACGCCAGGTTGCTCATTGCTCCACTGACTTTCCTAGTTCTGGAAACCGTCCTAAGCCTTCTTTTTCCCCAGGACGTAGGAAATGTCCTACCAAACCTTCTTTCCCTAAGAAAAGAAAGTTTCACCCTTCTTCTGCCCATCCTCCAGATGTACCCAAGCAAGGGACATCTCATCCTCGTCTGAAGTCTCCAGACTCTAACCAGGCTAATCATAGCCAGCAACCATAGGTTCCTGTATGTTGCAATCTACAGTTAACTTCTTCTAAACAGAAGTTATTCTTCAAACTCTACACTGGTTTTTCTTTTCAGTATGCTAAGCTGTTAGGATATTTTTGTCCATGGGTTACAGAATTCTCCCTTTCTTTTTATCATAAAGGGAGATTATTACTATCCCATGATACTTTCTGTCCCCACATGGACATTTTTTCCTTCAGCTGACTTACCATATGGTACGTCACCTTCCAACTCTCTCTCTTCCAGAGGTTCCCCTGCTTGAGTTGGTACCATACTGAAACACTTCTCTTTCTTTCCAGTGTAGATTTTTTGTTATCCTTCAATGCATGCTCTGAACTCATCAGACAGGGACGGCTTTTGTTCAGTTGCTGTGCATGCAGAATTTCCAGTGCTTACTTTAATGCTTCTTGCAAGCTACTTTCAACTATCTTGCATGATACTATTCACTACAGGTTATCTTCTTCTAGCCATATCCTTACCTGGGATGTGGCAACACATCTGACTATTGTCAGTTTTATCTCATCATTCTCCTGCACAATGCTCTCTGCAATCTTCAGAGAAGCTTTCTACTATGGGCCCTTGCTATAGAGCATTGAACTTTGTCTCTGAGGGTTTTCCATATAATAGGAAAAGCTTATATAGTCATCCATGGCTATATAGGTTCTTTATACCCTGTTGTCTCCTATTGTGATACAGAAGACAAGCTTTTTCTGCGTGACTGTCCAAGGAGTTCCCAATCTGACAAGAATCTACCCCTTTTTTTCTTACAGCTTGGCATTATCTTTTCTACTCCTCTTGGACAACGCATACTCGTTTACTGTACATGATACCTCTGAGTCCCTTGACTTGGGTCCTCCTGGTGTCTTAGTCTATGTGTTTTCTTGTCCTTTGGACATGTCAGAGTCCTAAAGTACTCCTGACGTACTCTTACCAGACTGCTCTTATCCTCTGTTTTTCACGCAACCATACGGGTTATTCCACTGAACTACATTCCTGCACCACAGAAATAGATCCTCTATATATCTTCAGGTGGTTTTCACCCCCTTATTAGATGAATCTTTTCCCATCACATTCCCCATGTGAATGTTTTTCTGTGGTTCAGTTGCAGGCATGTATTCTCAGAGTTATATTCCTGTATGTATATGTCCTATACATACATATTTTTGTAATCTGTATGGGCATAAGCCATGCCCATCTATATCTAATATATATATATATATATATATATCACATATCTGGACATATATGCACATATATATAGACATGTATGTATCTCCATGTGTGTGTGTATATATATATGTATGTATGTATGTGTGTATATATGTATGTATGTATGTATGTATATATGTATGTATGTATGTATATATATATGTATGTATGTATGTATGTATGTATGTATGTATGTATGTATGTATGTATGTATGTATGTGTATATATATGTATGTATGTATGTATGTGTATATATGTATGTATGTGTATATATATGTATGTATGTATGTATGTATGTATGTGTATATATATGTATGTATGTATGTATATGTGTATATATATATATGTATATATATATATACATATACACACACACACATGGAGATACATACATGTCTATATATATGTGCATATATGTCCAGACATGTGTGATATATATATATATATATTAGATATAGATGGGCATGCCCATACAGATTACAAAAATGTTTCTTTTCCTGTTCTATGTAAACTCAATGTTGCTTGTATGCATTGTAGTATGTTTTGTTCGATGTACCCCGCACTGATTATAATAGCGCGGTATAGAAGAAATGTGAAATAAATAAATAAATAAATAAATAAATCTCCCTGTCCATGAAGTATCAAACTTCATTGTCTTCCTATCTCTTACCAGCTAGGAATGACAGTGTACATCTTCAGTATTTCTGAGTACACTTCTGTTCTCCTTGGGAATAGGGGCTTTTTTCCATACCCCCTCTTCCCTTCCGGACTGGGCTAATTCTCCAGATCGGTCAGTCTTCTTCTTTTAGTCCTCAATGTTAATAACTCTGTACCTAAAAGAGTTTTCAGCTTTTTCCCATAAAGCTTTCCATTGAAGACCTGCCGTTCTTCTCCTGCCCCAGTTGACTCCTGGGTCACCTGCCCATTCCTGGTTTGGAACTTCATCCTCACTGCTGTGAAGGTACCTTGAAGATTCCGCTACTGCATCTACAATACACTCCATCACAGTTCTACTTCCTACAATCCAGTAGGTAAGCTCTATATTGTACTAGTTCATTAAATATTTAATGATACTTGACATACTTTCTAAAGACTCCTCTCTCCTGTAGTCTTTAGATTTGCTGTTCCTTGCAGCTCTTCTCTATTCAACTCCTACCCCCCATCCCTCAGGGGATGCCGGGGATCCAGGTTTGGGAAATGCCGTCCTGTCCCAGGAATACACATTTTATGGGATCTCCCCTGGCATCCACAGCTAGGGAGTCCCCATATGTGAAGACTCATTCCTGCTTGTTCCTGGAGATAGCACAGTTACTTACCTGTAACAGGTGATCTCTGGGAACAGCAGGAATTAGTCTTCACAACCCACCCACCTCCCCTAGGAGTTGTATCTATCTATCTCCTTTCCTCTTTCTCTCCTTCTGTCTCAGCTATGAAACTCAACTGAGGAGAAGCAGTGGCAAAGGCGGGAAGTCACCGCGCAGGCGTGAGGGATGCTCCCAAAAGCTTTCTGATTGGATGCTGGGGAGCATTCCCGTGCAGGCTCCGTCGGTACCGACGTACCCATATGTGAAGACTAATTCCTGCTGTTCCCAGAGATCACCTGTTACAGGTAAGTAACTGTGCTTTCTGTAGGCATATCTCTGTCTGCTTCTTGCAGACACCCATATAGAGGCCTATATATATGTTCATATCTATAGTATACATCTTACAGATGTCTGTCTATCATTTGTGTGTATTTTATGCCCTTTCATATCTCACTATAGATATATTCTTATACGTATATCTATATATCTATATCTATATATCTATATATATCTATATCTATATATGTGTGTGTGTATATATGTGTCGAGATATTTTATTATCGGTAGATATGTATTCTGCATTTATCTACCTGACTGTCGAGGCTCATATAGCTATATGATTCTGACAGATGGTCTTTACCCATACCTATGCTATCCAGCATGTTTGGGGTTCTACACACACAACCACTTCTGTGGTAGTTAACAACTTCCACCATAACCTTAAGGTTTAGGTACCTCTGAAGCTCTCCATGTTCCAGTATCTCTCCTAGCTGACTCCAGTTAGGAGAGACATTGTGGATCTTCAGCTAATTACAGGCTCTAACGCCTCAGGTGTTTGTCCTTTCTTTTGGGATACAAGGGGTTTCCTTACCTTTTCCTCCCACAAGGACTGTACCTGTTTGTCCAATTCAGTCGGCCTTCTCTTTTTGCTCCCAAGGGTGAGCCACTCTGTCGCCAAAAGAGTTCGGCTTTTATCATAAAGCCTTCCGCTGAAGGCCCACCGTTTTTGGTACTACCCCAGTTATTACCGGGGTCCCCTCTTACCTTTCAGGAATCTGACCTCCACTGTTTTTTCCTACAGGTTTATTACCTCCACTTCACAGTGAGGTCCTCCTTGAGGTTCCTCTACTGGGTTCCCCAGTAGATCCCATGAACCTCTTTACTGCTGTGTAATCTTGTTAGGGGAGGTCCATATTGCAATATTTCTTTCAATATCATTGATAATTATCATCCGCACATGGACTCCTTGTCTGCAGTCCTATGCTAGGTTAGCTGTTCCACAGCACCTTTCTTCCTTCAACTCCTACCCTGCATCCTCAGGATGCCTGGTGTTGTGGGGGATAGCATGTTCCAACCTATGACATGCTGGGACTCCAGGCATCTTAGCTTGAGAGTCCCCATATGTGAAGACTCATTCCTGCTTGTTCCTGGAGATAGCACAGTTACTTACCTGTAACAGGTGATCTATGGGAACAGCAGGAATAAGTCTTCACAACCCACTCACCTTCCCAGGAGTTGTATCTCTATCTATCTTTCCTTTCCTCTCTCTCTCTCTCTTTGTCTCAGCTTTAAAACTTAACTGAGGAGAGGCAGTTGGGAAAGGCGGGAAGGCAGCACGCAGGCATGGTGGGATGCTTCCAAAAGCTCTTTGATTGGACGCTGGGAAGCGTTCCCGCGCAGACTCAGTCGGTACCGACGTACCCATATGTGAAGACTTATTCCTGCTGTTCCCAGAGATCACCTGTTACAGGTAAGTAACTGTGCTTTCTCAGGAGCCGTGGCCATTTTAAACACACGGTGTTTTGCCGTGTGTCAGCTTGGTGCAGTGGCAGGCGTTGAGAACCGCCGCAGGGGTTTTGATTTAGCCTCAGTCTCTTTAATTTTAAGTTTATTTTCAGTTATTCTCAGTTTATTTCAGTGTTAATTTTGAGTGATTAATTTTTTTGTGTTTTGCTTTGCTTGGGCTTAGATTTGGGGAGTTTCTAGATCCTTTTGGTGATTCCCTAAGAAGGCAGTATTGCAGAGTCTCTTTTTCTTATTTTCCTAATTAAAAAAAAAAAAAAAAAAAAAAAAAAATCAGCAGATGGGATTTCATCGTGTCTGGCTGTGTCTGTTTCCTGACCAGGTCCGGTGGGTGAGTCAGCACGCCCGCAGTGTGTGGTCTGTGGCGCCCGCAGTGTGTGGTCTGTGGCGCCCGCAGTGTGTGGTCTGTGGCGCCCGCAGTGTGTGGTCTGTGGCGCCCGCAGTGTGTGGTCTGTGGCACCCGCAGAAGCACTGTCGTGGACACTGGCATCTGTTGGGCCTGTGCGGCGGTGTCTGCCAGTATGGAGCAGCAGATGGAATCCACAGGAGTCCCAGCTTCCCAGCGGTCCGCGGCGGGGGTATAGGGAGAAGCGTGGGTGGCTGCCCCATCTATGCCCGGCCTGGAAGCTTCAGCAGGTGCCCCTAGTGCGTTTCCAGTACTAGGGTCCGGTCCGCAGCTGTGGGATTTTTGTCCAGACTTCGTCTTGATAATGCATCAGGCATTCTGTTTAAGACGTCAGGGTAAATTGCCTGATCCCTTACCTCTTCCCTCGGCTATGCCGCAGCCCGGAATGGCGGACGGTGGAAGCATTTCCCCGAGACCACCGAAGAGAGCTCGCCCGCCTTATCAGTCGCCTTCAGAGTTGGGGTGGCAGGAGATGGAGGAGGCAGAGTTAGATCTTGATACAGATATGGAAGAGGGGGAAATAATTCGGGTGTTTCGGAAGGACGAGCTGACGGCACTTATTATGGAATCCCTACAGATGCTAAAGCTTGCTACGGCACAGCCGGCCGAGGAAGATGATGGGGAAGACCCTATCATTCAAGCGGTGCGACAGATGCAGATGGTGTTCCCCGTCCACAAGGTGGTGGATCGGATGATCCAGGACGAGTGGGATCAGCCAGAAGCGGGACTTAGGGGGATTAGGACTGTGAACAGGCTCTATCCCTTGGCAGATGAGGACAAAGAAATTCTGCGGATTGATGCAGTGGTATCAGCGGTTACTAAGAAGACCACTATACCGGTGGAAGGTAGCGCGGCTTTAAAGGATGCGCAGGATAGAAAAGTGGATGGGTTGTTGAAACAATCCTTCGAGGCGGATGCGGTGTCTTTGCAGGCTTCCATTTGTGGAGCTTGGGTGGCGAGAGCATGTCTCAGGTGGTCACAACACTTACGACAGTCGGCCCATTTGGGGAAGGACAGTGTAAGGGAGCTGGAGCGTCTAGAGTCAGGTTCAGCTTATTTGGCAGATGTGTACTACGACCTGATCAGAGCTTTAGCAAATAGTATGGCTTCGCTGGTGGCCGCCCGGAGATCCCTGTGGCTCAGGAATAGGGCAGCTGATGGTTCCTCCAAGTCTTGTCTCAGTAAGCTTCCTTTTAAAGGGAAGTTGTTGTTTGGAGAGGATCTTGACAAATTGGTTAAGGATTATGGGGAGTCCAAGGGTGGAAAGCTTCCAGAAGACAATCCTAAGCAAGGAAAATCCTCACCGGCATTTCAGGGTCAGTTTAGAGATTTCAGGAGATTTTGTACTTCTCGTTTGGGTGGTTTCCAAAGGGGAAGATTTGCTTCTCGGGCCCGTGGGTTTCGTGGAGCAAGTAGAGGGTTTGCAGTGGTGTCCACAGGGACCGTTAGAAAACCCACAATGAAAGGAGGCGGGTCCCGGCAGAAAGTCAACCGATAGGAGGGCGGGTTCCTTTCTGCCTGGACCCAGATAACGTCTGACCAGTGGGTGTTGGAGATCATTTGCGAAGATTATGCGCCAGAGTTAGCACGACCGGTACTAGACTTGTTTGTGATGTCGCCCTGCAGAGGTCAACCAAAGACCCTAGCAGTGCGCCAAACTCTGGAGTGACTTTTACAGTCTGGAGCCGTCGTGCCAGTACCGGTGACGGATTACGGCATGGGACGATACTCCATTTATTTCGTGGTGCCAAAGAAAGACTGATCCCTCCAACCTATGCTGGATCTCAAAGGGGTAAATCGCTGCCTTCGGGTACCGCATTTCAGAATGGAAACGCTAAGGTCCGTCATTGTGGCAGTACGTCAGGGAGAGTTTCTGACTTCTCTCGATCTCACGGAGACATATTTACACGTCCCAATCAGAGATTCTCATCAAAAGTGCTTACGGTTCGCGCTCCCTTGGGGACATTATCAGTTCCAAGCGTTGCCCTTCGGCCTTGCTACAGCTCCACGGGTTTTCACCAAGATCATGGTAGTAGTGGTGGCGGCGCTATGAAAGGAAGGAGTCTTGGTTCATCCTTACCTCAACGAATGGTTAATTCGAGCGAAGTCCAAAGCCGTGAGCAAGCGAGCTACAGACAAGGTGGTGAACTTCCTACAGAGCCTTGGCTGGGTGATCAAGCCGTCCTAGAGTCATCTGGTCCCGTCCCAGCATCTTGAGTATCTGGGGGTACGATTCGACACTCAGAAAGGGGCGGTGTTCCTGCCGGATCGGAGAGTTCAAGCGCTTCAACAGCTGGTGCGACACTTCAGGTCTACTCCAGCGCCCACGGCATGGAGTTACCTTTGAGTGCTGAGAACAATAGCGGTGACTTTGGAAGTAGTTCCATGGGCCAGATTTCATATGAGACCTTTACAGAGGTTGTTGCTTCGCCGATGGTCGCATCAGTCCGACTCGTTGAACAAACGTCTCCCTTGCCCTCCCCGGGTCAAGCAATCTCTTCAGTGGTAGCTGATGTCTGGGTCCCTCAGGGCAGGGATGCCCCTGGAGCAGCCGGAGTGGATCCCACTGCTGACGGATGCAAGTCTTGCAAGGTGGGGAGCGCATTGCAGAGAGTTCTTTGTACGAGGCACCTGGTCTGCAGAAGAGAGCAAATGGTGGTCCATCAATCGACTAGAGTTGAGAGCAGTATTTCTAGCCCTACAAAGATTCGAAGCGACAGTGACAGGGTGAGCGATACGTGTACTGTCCGACAATGCCGTGACGGTGGCCTACATAAATCGGCAGGGTGGTACAGGAAGTGTTGCCATGGAAGAAGAAGCAGAGGGCTTGTTCTCTTGCGTAGAGAATCCGTTTACCAGCGATCTCGGTGGCGCATGTTGCAGGGAAGGACAATGTGATTGCGGATTTTCTCAGCAGGGTCCGAGTAGATGCCGGGGAATGGGAGTTGCATCCGGACGTATTCGCGCAAATAGTTTGGCAATGTGGGATGCCGGTCATGGATCTGATGGCGACCTTTCAGTCGGCAAAATCGAGTCGTTTCTTCAGCAGACAGCGGGAGAGGATGTCGGAAGGAATCGACACATTGATGCAACCTTGACCGTCGACGGGTCTTCTCTGTCTTCCCGCCGTGGGCACTCATCGGGTGCGTGGTTCAGCGTATCGAAGCGCATCAGGAACGGGTGCTGTTAGTGGCTCCGGACTGGCCAAGGCGCCCATGGTACGTCGATCTCATGCGGGTGCTCGACGGGGACCCTTGGAGATTACCGACATCGGAGAGGCTGTTGATACAGGGTCCGCTTCAAATGCCCCAGGTGGATTTATTTATTTGGTTACATTTGTATACCGCTTCTTCCAGTGATCAGTAGCGGTTTACATCACATTAAAATTTTGGCACAGCAACATTTTCGTACAATGATTAAAGAATCTACACCTGGATTTTGGTGATTAGAAATTAAACAGTTTAGGGTATTTACAGTTGCATTTATGCATTTGGTTTGTACCGCTTGAGTCATTTACATATTCATTTATACATCGTGAACTAGTTACAGTATGGATTATTTACATCGTGCACTATTTACAATATGGTTTATTTACAGTTTCAATTGGCTAAACACATCTTGGTCTATTTACAGTTTCATTTAAACTAATTACTGTTTGTTTACAGTCAAGTTCTTTGTGGCATTTTTGTGGTCCACTGAGCAAATGGTTTCTTTCTGTTTTAAGTTACGTTGTAGTATTCTTGGAAAAGATAGGTTTTTAGTTTTTTTTTTTCTGAAATCTTGCAGGTCATAGTTTGCTCTTAGTGTGGCCGGTAGCTTATTCCATTGATTGGTTCTCGCTTACGGCTTGGCCATTGAAAGGGCAAGGTTACTCTAGATTGGTCATTGCGACATTGCTTCAGGCGAGAAAAATGTCCATGTTCTTGACTTATGTGCGCATCTGGCATGTTTTTGAAGACTGGTGCTCGAGGCGTCAAGTACGTGTGGCTACAGCGTCTGTCCCTTTGGTATTAAGTTTCCTGCAGGATGGATTTGATAAAAGGCTGGCAGCCAGTTCCTTGCAAGTTCAATTAGCTGCCCTGTCCTGTTACAGAGGTAAAATTCAAGGAGTGTCTCTAGGTACGCATGTCGATGTGGTACGTTTTCTTAAAGCAGTTACCAAAATACGGCCTTCGCGTAGAATTTCGGTACCTCCGTGGGATCTCAACTTGGTTTTAGGGGCACTAGTAAAGGAAACTTTTGAACTCTTAAGCCAAGTGTCAGTTAAGGATTTAACTTTAAAAACAGTGTTCTTTGTAGCCATCTGTTCGGTGAGGCGAATTTTGGAGTTGCAGGTGCTGTCGTGTAGAGAACCCTTCTTGTGCCTTTCCAAAGAAAAGGTGGTGGTTCTTCCAGTCCCATCCTTTTTGCCGAAGGTGTCTTCTCCGTTTCACTTAAATCAGACGGTTTCTCTGCCAGTTCTGGAGTCAGAGGTAGGAAACGTTTCTGAGTGTGGTTTGCGCCGTTTGGACATAAAGAGGGTGCTGCGGCATTACTTGAAGGTCTCCGAATCTTTCCGCAGGTCGGATTGTCTTTTCGTCGTGTTCGGGGGTCCTCGCAAAGGGGAGGCGGCGGCAAAAGCCTCCATTGCCAGATGGATTAAAGAGGCAATTGCGTGAGCATGTATCATCTCCAGGAACAAGCAGGAATGAGTCTTCACATATGGGTATCGTCTGTACCGACGGAGCCTGCGCGGGAACGCTCCCCAGCGTCCAGTAAGAAAGCTTTTGGGAGCATTCCACAGCGCCTGTGTGCTGCCTTCCTGCCTTTCCCAACCGCGCCTCTCCAGTTCTTCTTTTCCGCGGAGCCAGCAGGTCGTGTTCCTGTCACTGCAGAAGTTGTTCTTTATTTTTTCTTTATTCTTTTGTCGCGTCTGCCTCCTTCGACGTCGGACCGGTACCGCCGGTCTTTTCTTATCTTTCTTTAAAAAAACAAAACAAAAAACTTATAATTTCTTCTCTGTGCATTTTCAGTTTTGGGCCTTAGGCCTAAAAATTTTTCTCCTCATGGAGAAGCCCGCCTCCGGGTATAAAAAGTGCACAAAATGTGGCGGTACTATTTCTGTCACCGACACACATGATTGGTGTCTAAAGAGTTTGGGTCCTGACCATTCCATCATGGATTGTGTCCTGTACCATGATGTCTAAAAGAGGTCGGCAGAACCGAGCAGCCAAGCTCAGTACCCTGTTTCCCTCTGATGCAGCTTTGGTGGCATCGACGTCTTCCAGGGCTTCTTCTGCCTCCCATGGATCTCAGGTAACCAAGCATAAATCTGGCCGGTCCTCGAAGGGCAAATCTCCCTCTAAGCATCGAGATGCCTCCGGGCTTGTCCTCGAGGATTCCGCACTGGCAAAATTACCCCGGCGGGAAGTTCCGGCTTCCAAAGCATTGTCTATGGGGTCACAGGTTGACATCGATGGCTCGGTCTTGACCGATCACCTGTTGCCGTGTTCTGGGGTACCGGTGGCTCCCACTGGTACCGACATTCAGACTTTGGTGGTGTCGATGGATCAGAAGATTCTGACCATGCAGCGCACCCTGACGGCATTCATGCAGGCTGCGACGCCTCCGGTACCGCAACAACCCCTGTTGCTGGTACCGGCTCCGGCACCAGCATCATTCCCGGTGCCGGTACCGATTGCATCGACATCGGCTTCGGTGTCAACTGCAACGGTACCCTGTCCTATGATGCCCATCGGTACCGATCCGGTACCGGTTACTCCCGATATCGATCCCACTCGGTACGCATATCGGGCTTTACAGGAGCATCCAGACAGGCGATACTTCGATTCCTCCGAAGAGTCTGAAGCATCTGTCGAGGCATCAGTACTTCTTCCTCAGGAGTCGTCTTCTCCTAAACGAAGAATGTCTCCTCCAGAAGACTTGTCTTTTCAAGACTTCATTAGGGAAGTGGCTAGGGGCCTCTCCATCACAGTGGCCCCTGAGTCAGAGCCTAGAGCCAAGCAGCTGGATATTTTGCAATATCCTAAAGCTCCTAAAGAGGCAGCTACTTTACCTATTCATGAGATTTTGTATGATCTCATGTTGAGCATGTGGGAGACACCTCTTACCACCTCTCCTCATTCTCGCAGGCTAGACACCATGAATCGTGTCCCTCCTTGTCCTGGCTTTCATAAGACTCAGCTTCCTCATCACTCTATTGTGGTAGAGTCTGCCATGAGGAAGATAAAGAGTGCAAAAAGACACTCATCTAATCCTCCAGGACGTGAATGCAGGACCCTAGATGCTTTTGGCCGTAGGGTTTTTCAAGCTTCTGTGCTAGCTGCCAGAATCAACTCCTATAGTCTCTATATAGGGATGTTTCTAAAAGAAGTCACAGATCATCTGCAGACTTTGACCTCTTTTATTTCAGAAGATAAAAGGCAGGAGTTTCTCACTTGGCTCAAACATGCCCAGGATGTTTCCAAATTTTCCAACCGTGCAGCCTTTGACTCTTTTGAGTGTGTAAGCAGAGCCTCGGCTATTGCCATAGGTGCACACAGAATTGCTTGGCTACAAGCTTCTAATTTGGAACTCTGGGTCCAAGATGAATTGGGAAATCTTCCTTGTACAGGTGAAAACCTTTTTGGCAAGCAAAGGCCACTCAGATGGATGCTGAGAAGTCTGCTTTGGATCGACTTTCAAAGTCCATCTCTGCTCCTTCTAAGAAAAGATTGTTCAAAAAGAAATCTTTTTCTAAAAATGGAAGATATTATCCTGCTTATGGTCAGCGGGCATCTTCTGCAGGTCGTTTTGCTGCAAAAGGTCAGCAAACACCTAAACAGGCCAAGTCAAAGGCTGCTAGGGCTTCCACGGCCCAGCAGCCTCAGCCTCCTCAGGACCTTTGACTTGCAACTAGAGAACTTAGCCTTTCTAACTCTGAAAGAACCAGAGCCCCTCACCATTCCAGGAAGGTTGGCTTACTTTGCTCCCAGTTGGGAACAAATAACAGCAAAGCAATGGACCCTCTCCATAAGGGAAGGGTACAAGCTTCATTTCTTAAACCTTCCTCCTCACACCATGGTGAAACAGTTCAATTCTCCAACATCTCTCCTCAACCTTCTAGGTCAGGAGATTGCCACCCTTCTTGCCCAAAGGGCAATAGAAGAAGTACCTCTTCTTCAACAGGGCTCAGGGTTCTACTCCCCTTATTTTCTTATTCCAAAGAAAACAGGGGGCTACAGACCCATATTAGATCTCAGAGAATTGAACAAGTTTCTATTCAAAGAGAAATTCAAGATGATTTCTCTCAGTGCTCTGCTTCCATACCTTCAGAGTCAGGACTGACTTTGTTCTCTAGATCTCAAGGATGCGTATACCCATGTCCTCATCCATCCAACACACAGAAGGTTCCTTCGGTTCCTTTTTCAAGGAAAGCACTACCAATACAGGGTGCTTCCTTTTGGTCTGGCCTCTGCACCAAGGATGTTCACGAAATGCATGGCAGTAGTAGCTGCATTTCTACGCACTCTAGGAATATTCATCTTCCCATATCTGGACGACTGGCTCATTCGAGCTCCATCTCAAGCAGAGGCCAAGACTTGTCTAACCTGCACAATGCATGTCCTTCAATATTTGGGACTAGTAATAAACATCCCAAAATCCAGTCTCACCCCTACTCAGTCCCTCGGGTTTATAGGGGCTTTGTTGGATACCACAACTGCAAGGGCCTATCTTCCTCAGGCCCGTTGCCTACGCTTGGTGCAGTTAGCCTCCCAAATACAGTTAAAGCCCCTTTTAACTGCTCGGGAAATGTTACAACTCTTAGGCCACATGGCATCCACTGTGCATGTGGTTCCATATGCTCGCCTTCACATGAGGGCAGCTCAATGGACTTTGTCCACCCAATGGACTCAGGTATCAGGTTGCCTGTCAGACAAAATAGCAGACTCCAGTCGCCTCTTTTGGTCTCTCCAGTGGTGGAAGTCCTCTCAAAACCTGTTGCTGGGGTCCTCTTTTCAACAGTCACTTCCCCAAGTAACCCTTACAACAGATGCCTCTCCAATGGGCTGGGGAGTTCATCTGCAAGATCTCTCCACCCAGGGCATCTGGTCTCCACAGGAGATTTCACTACACATAAATCTCTTGGAACTCAGAGCAATTTTCTTAGCTCTCAGAGTGTTCCACTCCCTGCTCAGCTACAGGACAGTCCTCATCCACACGGACAATCAAGTAGCCATGTTCTATATAAACAAGCAGGGAGGGACTGGCTCTGTCGCATTGCAACGAAGCTTTGCGACTGTGGGCCTTCGCCAGAGAGCATCAAATTCATCTTATGGCAGTATATCTTCCAGGCGTTCAGAACTCTTGGGCAGACAGACTCAGTCGAGTTCTGCTTCCACACGAATGGTCCCTCCACAGGGGCCAGGTAGCCAGGATTTTTCAAATTTGGGGAACCCTGGACATAGACCTATTTGCAAGTCCGTGGAATGCCAAACTTCCCCGGTTCTGTTCCAGGATTCCGTGTCAGGGAGTTCAGGCCAAGGATGCCTTCCTCCTTCACTGGGGTCAAGACTTCCTTTATGCCTTTCCACCCATTCCCCTAATTCCCAAAACACTGTTCAAGCTTCAGAGAGACCGGGGTTCTATGATCCTCATAGCACCACATTGGCCACGCCAAGTGTGGTACCCTCTACTTCTGCATCTCTCTCAAGCTCCATCCCTGGAGTTGGGCTCTGCTCCAGATCTTCTCTCCCAGGAAAACGGAACGTTGTGGCACCCAAACCCCCAGTCTCTCCATCTCAGGGCCTGGTTGCTGAAGGCCTAGACCTTCAAGTTTCCCATCTCTCTCAGCAAGTCAGAGATATTATTCATGCTTCTAGAAAGCCTTTCACTAAATGTTCCTATGCTTTCAAATGGAAAAGATTTACCATTTGGTGTTCAGAGAAGGGTCTTAACCCTCTTGCAATACCTTTGAATTCTTTACTAGAGTATCTTCTGCATCTTTCCCATGCAGGCCTCAAAACGAATTTGGTAAGAGTCCATATGAGTGCTATTGCAGCGTCCCTCAAGCCTCTCAATGGACAGCCTGTTTCTTCTCATCCTCTTATAGCAAGATTCATGAGAGGCCTTCTTTTAACTAAACCTCCCATTAGACCACCTCCTTTGGCATGGGACTTAAATCTGGTTCTTGGCCAGCTTATGAAGCCACCCTTTAAACCTTTAGCCACCACCTCCTTGAAATTTCTTTCTTGGAAGGTTATCTTTCTCATTGCAGTCACCTCAGCACATCGCATCAGTGAGTTGCAAGCCTTGGTGGCTAATCCTCCTTATACAAGGTTCCATCATGATAAGGTAGTCCTCAGGACCAATCCACACTTTATGCCCAAAGTGGTCTCGCCTTTTCATCTGAACCAGGAGGTATACTTGCCTGTCTTTTTCCAGGACTTCATGCATGAAGTGCAGAGAGGAATCTGCATAATTTGGATTGTAAAAGAGCTCTCGCCTTTTACTTACAAAGAACACAGCAACATAGAAAGTCTTCTCAACTCTTTGTTGCTTTTGATCTTTCCCATTTAGGACTTCCAGTTTCTAAGAGAACACTGTCAAACTGGATTGCTCAGTGTATTTCTTTCGCCTACCAGAGTAGGAACCTTTCTCTGGAGGGCCATGTCACAGCTCACAATGTGAGAGCCATGGCAGCCTCAATGGCTCATCTAAACTGTGTCCATCGACCAAATCTGTCAAGCAGCCACCTGGGCCTCGATTCATACCTTCACAGCCCATTACTGTTTGGACAAGGACTCCCGCCGGGATGCCTCGTTTGGTCAGGCTGTTCTCAAACACCTGTTCCATTCCTAATCAACTCCTACCCACCTACCCTGGTTGGATGCCAGAGATCCATGGGGGGAGGTAGAGTCCTTTTCAAGGACACACAACCTGGGGTCTTCCCCTGGCATCTGCAGCTAGGGAGTCCCCATATGTGAAGACTCATTCCTGCTTGTTCCTGGAGATAGCACAGTTACTTACCTGTAACAGGTGATCTCTGGGAACAGCAGGAATAAGTCTTCACAACCCACCCACCTCCCCTAGGAGTTGTATCTCTCTATCTTTCCTTTCCTCTCTCTTTGTCTCAATTTTAAAACTCGAACTGGAGAGAGGCGGTTGGGAAAGGCGGGAAGGCAGCGTGCAGGTGCTGTGGGATGCTCACAAAAGCTTTCTTACTGGACGCTGGGGAGCGTTCCCGCGCAGGCTCCGTTGGTACCGACGATACCCATATGTGAAGACTTATTCCTGCTGTTCCCAGCGATCACCTGTTACAGGTAAGTAACTGTGCTTTACAGTGTCGCGAATAATGCCTGTTTCGGGTCGGCGGTATTACGTTCCGGCTGGAAGGGTCCCTCCCGTTAGTACTACTCTGTTACATCCCAGAAGTGGAGGACTAAACGGGAGGAACGATAAGGAAATAGAAATTACACTTACCTGGCAATTGTTGCTCTTTGAGGTACTCCAGTTTAGTCCTCATTCCCGCCCAGGGAGTGGATTCCTTAGCAGGACGAGTTCGGGGGAGCGAACTTCAAAGACTACAGGTGAGTGTTGGTTTAATATGATTGCAGTCGTCTTGATTCTTCCTTTTTTGACCTTTCTGTGCTTCCTCTTCCGTGTCTCTGGTTCGGCAGGGGGGGGGAGGAGCAGATGTGAACACCAGACCCTCTGTTTAAAAGGGTGGTTAGTATCCGATACGTTATCGGTTATTCCTTTAGTTTGAGTATAAGGTTATCATTAATATGTTAGCTACTTGTTTGTTGCTCTTTTGAGTCGGCTTTGTCAATAGTTCACTGGGGCTGATGGGAGATTCCAGCAGGCTACATCCAGTGATGTCACAAGTTTGACATGCCCAGTCTCCAAGCTGCAGGAGGAGGTGCACAACCCAGAAGTGGAGGACTAAACTGGAGTACCTCAAGGAACTACAATTACCAGGTAAGTGTAATTTCTATTTTTTAAATAGTTTAAATTTTGTCCGGTTTGCATACCGGTTCCTTCCCACCCCTGAGCCAGCTCACCTCTGCGTAGCTCCTCAGGTTCATCTATCTGCTTTTCCATTGTTTTTCATTGAGGTCTGCCTCGCACCCTTTTTCAGCTGAAGGCCAAAGGCCTTGGACCCCTCCTGGGAGGCAGGAACCCTCTTTTTCGGATGGCTTCAAATGATTTCAAAAAGTGTGACCGGTGTGGCAAAGCTAGGTCACTTACCATCCACACGACTGCTGCCTCCGATGCCTTGGCCCGGAGCACGATAACTCTGACTGCAAACTCTGCAGAACAAGGACACCAAAGGCCTTAGAGTTCCATCAGCAGTAGGAAAGATGTTTCATAAGTCCGACTCCACCCCGGATTCTCTAACACCACGTTCCAGGGCCCCCTCTGATACCTCAGTGCCCTTTAAAGCCAGAGCCTCCTCAGAGTCACACGGCCATGGTTCCTCCGAGCTGAAGTCCCCGGAGATGGAGCATAGAAGAAGAAATCCTCAGAGACTACCTCGGAGGATGGATCACAGAAGAAGGTGAAATCCCACTCCAGGTCCTGCAGCACCAGGCATGAGTCTGAGAAGTTGGGGCAGGAGAGGCCCTCCAAGTTGCCCTGCAAGGAGTCATCGGCTCCCGCCAACCAGCCTTGGACCTCTAAGGCCATCCTCATCAAGGACTCTCCCTTGACAGTACTGACGCTGGTGCCTTTTGTCAAAGGCTGTCAAGTCAACTGGCATGGAGACCAGAATAGCAGCCCTAGAGAGCAGTATATCTGCCCTAGTGACCATGCAGCAGGCATTTGTCCTGCTTGTTCATCTGCCCTGATGATGGGGCCCTCGACATCAAGGGCTTCCCTGGATGTTGAGCAGTCCTAGAGTGCCATCGGCCTCGAGAGCGCCTCCAGTCCCGTTCTTTGGGACACCAGTCCTCCCTGGTGTGAGCACCCACAGCTCAGGCCGGTGATCCTCTGTAGGTCCTGCACTGCAGAGTACTGTCATCGACAGAGTTGATCGTGCAGCATTGGACTCGTACTCTGACTTTGAGTCTGAATGGGAGACTGAAGATGAAGAGTCCCTGGACATGAGGCAACAGTGATGTGCCCTTGGACGCATCTCCCCCAGCAATCTGATGCCACTCCCCACCCGAGGATGTTGCGTTTCTTGATTTTTGTGGGCGATATAGCCAAGGCTCTTGCGATCGAGATCAAGGCTGAGGAGGACCCATGAATCGACACCCTTGAAGAAAACCCTTATGGTCCCAGTGCCCCCCAGTCCTCGACAGCTGCCTCCTCAGGATGTGGGAAACACTGGCATCAGTACCAGTTGTCAGCAGGCGCCTCAACACCATGTACCAGTTATACCGAAGCCCTGGGTTCCAAAAGGCCCAGCTTCCCCACAATTCAATGGTCATGGAGTTGGCTATGTGTGACTTAAGAGCCAAAAGACACTCTCGTCAGTATCACCTGGCAGGAAGACTCGAACCCTTGACTCCCTCAGCCAAAAGGCTTTTCAGGGCTCTGTGCTAACATGCAGAATCCACTCATACCAGCTCTACATTGACATATACCTGAAGGAACTGTCGGGAGCTTGGTGGGTTCTCGGCAGGCCTTGTTGGAGAACCCCTACAGAGGTTCAAGACCCTAACCTTGGCGGTAAAGGAATGTTCAAAGTTCTTGTCCTGAGCAGCCTATGATGGCTTTGAGTCATCGGCTAGGGTGACTGCCGCAGGCATCGGGGCATGGCTGCAGTCTGACCTGGAACAATGGGTACAGGACAAACTGATCAATGTCCCCTGCACAGGTGAAAACCTGTTCTGGTGTTGGCAGTAGCTGTCCACCTCTCCCAGTCTGGGCTCAAGTCTAACTCAGTCCGAGAGCACCTTAGTGGATGGTAAGCCCTTCTTGGCCCAACCGTTGGTGACCCGTTTCCTTCGGGGCCTGCTCTTATTGAAGCCCCCGGTTCACCCTCCGGCAACCCAATGGGACCTCAAAGTGGTGTTGCAGCAGCTCACTTGCCTGCCCTTTGAACCTTTGGCTATCTGCCATCTTTGCTGCCTCTCTTGGAAGGTGGCTTTCCTGGTTGCGCTTACCTCTGCTCGCAGAGTCAGTGAGCTTCAGGCCCTTGTGGCAGAGGCGCCCTATACCAGGTTCTACAAGAATAGAGTGGTGCTCTGCACGCACCCCAAATTCCTGCAGAAGGTAGTGTCGCCCTTCCATCTCAATCAGGAAGTGGTGCTCCCTACCTTCTTTCCAAGACCTCACTTCATTCGGGCAATGACGGTCCTTCACACCTTGGGACTATAAGAGGGTTTTGTCCTTCTATATCCAATGCACTCAGGGCCACTGTAAAGCTGCTCAGCTTTTCATCTCCTACAACCCCAGTTGGCTGGGGGAGGCGGTGACCAAGCTTATTCTGTCCACATGGGTGACGGACTGTATCGCCCTCGCTTACAAGCAGACAAGGCTCCTGCTGGAAGGCTGCATCACGGCGCATGATGTCAAGGCCTTAGCGGCTTCGGTGGCAAACTTGCACTCCTTCCCAATGATAGACATCTGCCAGGCTGCCTCCTGGTCATCAGTCTATACCTTCGCAGCCCATTACTGCCTGAAAAGAGTCCTGACGGGACAGTGCCTTCGGCCAGGCTGTGCTCAGTAACCTTTTCGGGGTTTAGGCAACTCCTATCTTCTGACCCTTCTGTGTTCAGGCTACCGGAGTGCTGGTTCATCGGACACGGGGGTCCTACTGTGGTCTGTGTACACGGACTAAATTGCTGCTGCTTGCAGCTTCCCGTGAGGGAGTCTCTATTTTGCTATGGGTTTGGTAGCCTGTAGCTGGGGAATCCCATATGTGAGGACTGACTTCCTGCTTGTTCCTGGAGAAAGTGTAGTTACTCACCTGTAACAGGTGTTCTCCGGGGACAGCAGTAGAAATCAGTCTTCACAACCCTCTCTCCTCCCCTTAGAGTTGCTCCTTTACCATCCTTTATTTTTGCCATCTTTTAGCTATGTCATCTGACTGAGCAAGATGGCATCCTTGGGTGGGAAGGGGACCACACAATAGCTTTTTGAATTCTGTGACCACAGCCATCTGGGACTCCCAGTGACTACGCAAACTCTGTCCACCTGGGTGGCAGACTGCATTACCCTTACCTATGAGCAAGTAAGGATCCCACTGGACCAGAGCATCACAGCACACCGGGTCAGGGCCATGGCTACTTCTGTGGCGAATCTGCATCCATCCCCATGACAGAAATTTTCTGGGCTGCCACCTGGTCTTCGCTCCATACCTTTGCAGCTCACTATTGCCTCCCAGCGGGACAGCGCCTTGGGCCAGGCTGTACTCCTTAATCTTTTCCAGGTGTAGGCAACTCCTGCCCTCTGACCCTTCTGTTCAGGCTTCTGGAGTGTTGGTTCTCTGCCGGACACCTGGGTCTTGCGAGATCCTCTTAGGGATTCAACTGCTGCTGATCACGACTCACCTTTCTATGTCGCTGTGACATTTTCGTTCAGGTTCTCGGTAGCCTGTAGCTGGGGAGTCCCATATGTGATGACAGACTTCCTGCTTGCTCCTGGAGAAAGCATAGTTACTCACCTGTAGCAGGTGTTCCCAGAGGACAGCAGGAATCAGTCCTCACAACCCTCCCTCCCTCCACTTGGAGTTGCTTCTTTACCATCTCTTGTTTTTGCTGTCTTAGCTATGTGATTGGACTAAAGCAAGATAGCACCCTTGGGTGGGAAGTGGACCACGCATGCATGGTGCATCCACAAAGGCTTTCTTTTAAAGAAGGGGAGACGCTTTTGCGCAGACTGTCGGCGCTGATGTCGTTCATATGCAAGGACTGATTCTTGCTGTCCCGGAGAACACTTGTTACAGGTGAATAACTACTCTTTACAAACCTTCGTGGTATTTTAGCTTAATTGATGCCTTATTGACATTGGAACTGATATGTGTATTTTTCATATATCTGCCTGTCATTGGTAGGGTTGGAAATACATGGTTATAATTTTCAGTACCAACACATTTTTAGAAACTGGAAATAAATCATGATTTCTACTCAACAATTGCTCCTGATTTATTGATTTTATTTTTGTGGTGGCAGATTTGCTGCTTTGTTCCCCCCCCCTCCCTTTTCAGCCTTTAAAACAAACGGAATCCCTAGTGAAGGAAGGGGGGAAATGAGTGGGGGTGACTGCCCTACATATGAATCCTCTTCTACCCCCCTGTGCATGTTCATTTCCCTCCCTTCTGCCATCAGAAGGGATGGGGCACTTCTTACATGGGTCTGCCACCACTTCTGCTGCCTTCAGTCTGAATGGATAGGGCCTCATAGTCTCACAAGACCTACCACATCTTCAGATTTAAGATTTTGAGCTGCCAGAGGAAGAGGTAAGGTATTTTTGCTGCTTCTCCCACCCCCTTGCTAAAGGAATAGGTGGGGTGGAGAGGGGGCAAGAAGATTAGAAGACTATACCAAGGTTTGTGGAGATACTGTCAAGAGGGGTGGTTTGCCCAGGCCCTTGTGTTCCTCTCCCTAACCCAGGGTCTGCTCTGGTGAGCATAAAAGTAAACTGAGAAGCTTAGACATTGGAATAAACGGTTCTAAACAAACGGAGCATTTTCCCCAGAAAATTGCAAAGTAGGCTGTGCTTTTGATGTTGGGAAGAAATTAATTTCATAAATAGAGTGCAGAGAGCCCAAAAAAAGGCTGTTTTGGGTGTAGGGTGGATAAAAGCTGTCTAGTGGAATGACATGTCGATGTCTTTGTTTCAGCTGTACATATTGAGAAGATAACACTGAAGGGAATGCAGAGGAAAAGGGCTGAGAAACATTTGGAGTACACCTTCAAAGTAAGTTGTATGAGCGGTCTATATTCTCTTTACCTCTGCGTTTATGAATAGAATCTCAAGTTAGAGTGAGCACAAATAATTTGAATCTGGATCCATGGAAGCTTTCACTATGTCAGTGGGCAGACACTAATCCAGCTCTGCCCATGAGTGACAGCATCTAAGGAGGGATTGTGGCCTAATTAAAAAGTGATTAATGATGATATTCTAACAGTCTTTCTCCAGGACCAAGCAGGAAGTCAGTCCTCACTTATGGGGTGACGTCGGCGCCGACGGAGCCCTCGCGGAGCAATTTTCCCCAGCTTTCAAAGAAAGCCTTTGGGAATTGCAGCGCGCATGCGCGGTCGTCTTCCCGCCCGAAGGTGCCATCTTAGCCAGTCTTCTTTTTTCCGCGGAGCCCTACAGACGTCCCCGTCTTGTCCCCGCGAAAAAGTTGATTTTCCTCTTTATTTTATACTTTTTTCTTTCGGTTCGACGCCGATCGTTTTCCCGCCCGGACTCGCGACGCCGGTCTCGAGTCCTCTTCCGTTTTTTCGGTTTTTCTGACTTAGTCAGCTTTCGTTTTCGTTTTCCCTGGCAGCCCAGTCCTTTGACCTCGCAGGGGCCCTTTTTCCCCCGATGGCTGCCAGTGGCTTTAAGCGGTGTGGTCGGTGTGACCGAAATATGTCACTAACCGACACACACGACTTTTGCCTCCGCTGCCTGGGCCCAGATCATGAGGAACTGATCTGTGGGCCCTGCAGCAAACTGTCCTCGAAGGCGTTGAGAAGTCGGCGGCATCAGCGCGAGAGAATCTTCGCTGACCCCAGCCGTACCCGGACCTCGTCGGAGGCCTCCGTGTCGAAAGGCTCCAGCTCGGACCGTCGCCGGAGCTCCTCCGACCGGGGTTCTCCCTCCGGGGACCATCGTCGGAAGGAAAAACCCGCGAGGGCGGCGTCGGTGGACGCTCCTGGCTCCGCGAGGGCCAGGTCGCATAGCCCCGACAGCCGCCCCGGGTCCTTGGAGAAGGAACACCTCCCGAAGCGACCTCGCCTGGAGTCGGAGATGCCTGCCCGGGTAAGTCCTGTAGTCCTTCTGGACTCGCCTCCGCGACAGCCGACGTCGGGCCCGACGCCGTCGGGGCCCGAGTCGGGGGCTGCTGGGTCACCTGAGCTCGGACTCAGGTTGACGGCCTTGGAGAGCAGACTGTCTGCCTTCATGGACCAGCAGCGGGCACTGCTCGCTGGCTTCGCTGGCGTCACTGCCCCGACCGCCGGGACGTCGACGTCCAAGTCGACCCCGGAGACCGAGCCGATCCTCGAGTCGATGAGAACTCGAGTCGATCCTCGGTCGAGGTCGCCCTCGGCCTCCCGTTCGGGACCGAGGTCGCCGACGCCGACTCCCTCGGCGTCGGGGCGGCTGGCGCCGCACCCTGCCCGGGCCGACCCCACCGAGTCCTCGTCGGAGTCGGTCTGGGAGTCTGAGGAGGAAGAGTCACCTGATTCTTTCCGGACTCGGTGTGTCCCATCGGACTCTCCGGAGTCCGAGCCTCGGAAGCAGTCCCCCCCGGAGGATGCCCGGTTCTTGGACTTCGTTAGGGATATGGCCAAGGCTTTGGCCTTCCCTGCGGATCCCGAGGAGGAGCCTCGAGCCGAAGAGCTCGACGCCCTCCAGTATGACTCTCCCGCGAGGGAACACTTTACTGTGCCGGTTCCTCCTATGCTGGAACGACTACTCTTCCGCATGTGGGAGAGTCCGGCCTCCTCACCGGTCCTGAGCAAGCGGGTCGATTCTATCTATCGAGTCCGCAAGAGCCCTGGCTTTCAAAAGGCACAGCTGCCACACCATTCCATGGTAGTGGAATCGGCCATGCATCGTCTTAAGAGCCAGAAGATGCACTCCTCGGTGCCTCCTGGAAGGGAGGCCCGTAACCTGGATGGCCTTGGCAAGAAGTGCTTCCAGGGCTCTATGCTCGCCTGTCGTGTCCAGACTTACCAGCTATACATGGGCATGTATCTCAGGGATCTGGCTAAAGAGCTAGCCGGATTCTCCGCTGGTCTCTCCGAGGAGCCCTTGCGGAGGTTCCTAGCCTTGTCCACGGGTATTCGGGAATGCTCAAAGTTCATGTCCCGAGCAGCCTATGATGGCTTTGAAGCCTCGGCTCGAGTAGCCGCAGCCGGCATCGGTGCCCGCCGACAGGCTTGGCTTCAGTCGTCCGACCTTGAGCCCTGGGTACAGGACAAGTTGGTCGATGTTCCCTGCCGAGGCGAAAACCTCTTTGGCAAGCCCATGGCGGAAAAGGCTGCACAAATTGAGACTGAGACTCTCACCAGGACCAGGCTTTCTAGGAAGACCTCCGCCCCTTCCCAGAAAAAGAAGGGCTCGGGAAAAAAGTCCTTTTACCCGAGGAAGGCAGCTGCCTACAAACCATACCCCCATTATCAGGCCCCTGCAGCTCCCCAACAGGGCCAGCAGGCCAAGGGACGGGGTAACGGGTCCCGTAGGCAGCAAGCCCCCAAGCCTGCACCACCAGCCCCTGCTCAGCAGGGTGGGGGTTTTTGACTCGCTCAGCATAGCCTCTCCCCCCCCGCTGGTTCCCCCCGGCACCGGAGGCCGGCTGGTTCACTTCGCCCACAGGTGGTCCAGCATCACCGCAGATGCCTGGGTGCTTCAGGTCGTGCGAGAGGGCTACCTTCTCCACTTCCATCAGGTCCCTCCCTCCTATTTTCCGGGAGAGCCTCCGCGCCCCCCTCTGCACAGGGAGTTGCTCCTTCAGGAGTTAGCAGGTCTTCTGCAGGAACAGGCGGTGGAACCGGTGCCACACCACCTGAGAGTTCAAGGCTTCTATTCAAGGTATTTTCTGATACCAAAGAGAACAGGAGGCCTCAGACCCATCCTGGACTTGCGCAACCTCAACAGGTTCCTTGTGCGGGAGAAGTTCAAAATGCTTACCCTTGGAATCCTTCTGCCCTACCTCCAGCAGGGAGATTGGCTATGCTCCTTGGATCTAAAGGATGCCTACACGCACATCCTCATCCACCCAAGCCACCGCCAATACCTAAGGTTTGTGGTGGCAGGAAATCATTACCAGTACAGGGTACTGCCCTTTGGCCTGTCCTCCGCACCGCGAGTCTTCACAAAATGTCTCGCGGTCGTGGCGGCCCATCTCCGGCTTCACGGCCTCTATGTCTTTCCGTACCTCGACGACTGGCTCATCAGAGCAGCGTCCGCTCAGGAGGTCACCAACGCCACGTGCCGCACGGTGACTCTGCTGCAGCACTTGGGCTTTGTCATAAACTTCGCAAAGTCCACTTTGCTCCCCTCACAGGATCTCGAGTTCATCGGCGCAAGGCTGCACACTCCTCAGGCGCGAGCGTACCTACCGCTCGACAGGGCTCAGCGGCTCATGGACCTAGCCGGCCGCTTTCGCAGCCAGCCCCTGGTCTCCGCCAGGCGCTTCCTGAGACTGCTCGGCCATATGGCTTCCACCGTCCATGTGACCCCCAATGCCCGCCTGAATATGCGGTCTGCTCAATGGTGTCTCCGCCGGCAGTGGCGGCAAGCCACAGGCGGCCTAGCAGACCTTGTGCGCGTCTCCGAGCCGCTGGTCTCGTCTATCCGGTGGTGGCTCCGGCAGCCGAACCTGATATTGGGAATGCCTTTCCAGTCACCTCAGCCGACCCGGGTGCTGACCACCGATGCATCTCTCCTGGGCTGGGGAGCACATTGCCAAGAGGCTCGTACTCAGGGCCTCTGGACCAAGTGGGAGTCTGCTCAGCAGATCAACTTCCTGGAGCTCAGGGCGATCCGCCTAGCTCTCAGGGCCTTCTCCCACCTGACCTCCCAACAGTCCGTCCTTGTCCAGACGGACAATCAAGTTGCCATGTTCTACGTGAACAAGCAGGGGGGCACGGGCTCCTTCCTCCTCTGCCGGAGGCACAGAAGCTCTGCTCTTGGGCCGTCAGTCACGGCATTCTCCTCAAGGCAGTTTATCTCCCGGGCCAAGAAAATTGCCTGGCGGACAAACTCAGCAGGGTCCTCCAGCCGCACGAGTGGCGTCTGGATCCCTTGATCGTTCAGAAGCTCTTCCTCAGGTGGGGCCTCCCCACGGTGGATCTCTTTGCCAGTCCTCACAACCGGCAGCTTCCTCGCTTCTGCTCTCGTCAGCCACACCCCCTTCGGGTTGCGGCGGACGCCTTTCTGATCTCATGGTCGGGGAGCCTTCTGTACGCTTTCCCTCCCCTCCCGTTAGTCTCTCGGACTCTTTTCAAGGTTCTCCGAGACAAAGCCTTCATGATCCTGGTGGCCCCTCGCTGGCCCAGGCAGCCGTGGTTTCCGCTCCTGCTGCAACTGGCGGTGGAGGATCCAATCCCTCTGGGGGTACAACCGGATCTCCTCACCCAGGATCAGGGGTCCCTACTGCACCCCAACCTCCGGTCTCTCAACCTCATGGCCTGGCTGCTGAAAGGGTAGTCCTTGCTCCTCTTCTCTTGCCGGCGGAGGTGGAGGAGGTCGTCTTGGCTTCGCGACGGCCTTCTACCCGCAAATGCTACGCCCTTAAATGGCGTCGCTTTGCAATCTGGTGTTCCCAACAGTCTCAGGATCCCTTCTCCTGCCCGGTGTCGGTGATCTTACAGTACTTGCTACACCTCTCTAATCTGGGACTTAAGTCCAACTCCGTCAGAGTTCACCTCAGTGCTCTTTCAGCACATCATGTGCCGGTGGACGGCAGACCTCTCTCCAACGACCCTCTCGTAGCGAGGTTTCTCCGAGGTCTCCTTCTACTTAAACCACCTCTGCGCCCGCCAGCACCTGACTGGGACCTGAATGTGGTTTTACAGCGGATCACCTGTCCGCCTTTTGAACCTATGGCTACCTGTTCTCTCCGTTTTCTGTCCTGGAAAACGCTGTTCTTGATAGCCCTCACTTCCGCTAGGCGCGTAAGTGAATTGCAGGCCCTCGTGTCTGATCCCCCTTACACTAGGTTCTACAAGAATAGGGTAGTCCTTCGGACTCACCCGAAATTTCTGCCTAAAGTGGTCTCCCCTTTTCACATCAATCAGGAGGTGGTACTTCCAACCTTCTTTCCCAGACCACACTCCAGCCGAGCTGAAACGGTCCTCCATACCCTGGACTGTAGAAGGGCATTGAACTTCTACCTTGACCGTACGCGGGAGCACCGTAAAGCTGCTCAGCTTTTTGTGTCTTTTGACCCCAATAAATTGGGGCTCTCGGTCTCCAAGCGTACTCTGTCCATCTGGGTTGCGGACTGTATCTCTTGGGCTTATGGGGCAGCCGGACTCTCCTTAGAAAGTCGAGTCACGGCTCATTGCGTTCGGGCAAAGGCCACGTCAGTGGCTTACCTCCGCTCTGTTCCGCTGGCAGACATCTGCCGGGCCGCTACTTGGTCTTCGAGCCAGACTTTTGCGGTCCATTACTGTCTCGAGAGGGAGTCCCGTAGGGACAGTGCTTTCGGACAGGCAGTCCTCCGTAATCTCTTTGAGGTCTGAGCAACTCCTACCCTCCATCCCGGATGTGGGCTACCGGTGGGTGATAATTCAGCGAAGATTCTATCCTTCTGTGCTGCTGAGCTAGAGGGAGCTCATTTTTGTGCTTAGGGTCTCCGGTAGCCTTGAGCTTGGGAGTCCCATAAGTGAGGACTGACTTCCTGCTTGGTCCTGGAGAAAGCGTAGTTACTCACCTGTAACAGGTGTTCTCCAGGAGCAGCAGGAATCAGTCCTCACTACCCTCCCTCCTCCCCTTGGAGTTGCAATCGTCTGCTTATGTTCTTTTGCAAATTTTTATGCTGTCTTTTTTAGCTATGTCATCTGACTGGCTAAGATGGCACCTTCGGGCGGGAAGACGACCGCGCATGCGCGCTGCAATTCCCAAAGGCTTTCTTTGAAAGCTGGGGAAAATTGCTCCGCGAGGGCTCCGTCGGCGCCGACGTCACCCCATAAGTGAGGACTGATTCCTGCTGCTCCTGGAGAACACCTGTTACAGGTGAGTAACTACGCTTTCTGTATTACCTTTGTGTGTTGGTGCTGTTTGAAAGGCCATTTCTCAGCTTTACAGTAGTGCCAAGCTTGAGAGGATGCTGTTTTAGACTTAGCCGCTAATGAAACGCAGGATCTAATGCGAGAAGTAAAGGTTTTGGGGCCGCTTGGCAATAGCAATTATAACATGATAACATTTGATTTAATAAATGGAGGAAGGATAGCAAGGGAATTGAACTAGCATTTAACTTTCAAAAAGGAGACTTTAATAAATTAAGAAAAATGATTAAGAAAAAACTAAAAGGAGCAGATGCAGAGTTTGAGTTTACATCAGGCCTGAGCATTATTTAAAAAGGCTATCTTGGAACCCCAGGCCAAATGTGTTCCATCGAAGGCCAGTCGACAGCCAGCCAGTCTGCCTTAAAGGTGAGGTCAGAGAGGCTGTTATAGCTAAGAGAATGTTTCAGAAAATGGAAAAAAAGGAGCCAAAGGACGAAAATAGGAAACTGGAAAGTTAAATGCAAGGCATTGATAAGGCAGGCAAAGAGAAAATTTGAAGAGAAGCTTGCAGTGGAAGCAAAAGCACATAATAACTTTTTCAAATATATTCATAGCAAAGCACCTGTGAGGGAATCTGTTGGACATTGGGTGTGTAAGGTGCACCGAGAGGACAAGGCCATAGCGGAGAGACTGAATTTTTTTGCTTCGGTCTTTACTGTAGATGATGTAGGAAACATAGCTATGCTGCCAGAAATGATATTTAAAGATGATTTATCAGAGAAATTGAAACAAATCTTGATAAATCGGGAAGATGTAATACAGCTAATTGATAAACCTAAAGAGCAACAAATCATCTAGACTGGATGGCATACATCCCAGGGTGCTAAAAGAACTGAAATATGAGATTGTAGAACTATTAGTAATCTGTGATCTATCATTAAAATCATCTGTAGTACCAGAAGATTGGAGCATGGCCAGTGTAATGCCAACTTTTTTATAAAAGGGTTCCAGGGGTGATTCGGGAAGCTATAGACCAGTGAACCCAACATCAGTACCAAGCTAAACAGTAGAAATCAAATTACTTAACATGTAGATAGTCATGGTTTAATGGCAGAAAGCCAACATGGGTTTAGTCAAGGAAAGTCTTCTCACCAATCTCTTATTTTTTTGAAGGTGTGAATAAACAGGTAGATAGTCTATCAACTGGCTCACATCTCAATTTTCAGAAAGCCTTTGATAAAGTCCCTCATGAGAAACTCTTGGGGGCATTAAAAAGTCATGGGATAGGAGACAGTGTACTATTGTGGATTAGGAATTGGTTGAAAGCAAGCAGAATAGGGCTAAATGACCAATTTTTTCAAAGGAAACAAGTTAATAGTGGGCTACCCCAAGGATCTGGGCCTGCTGCTTTTTATTTATAAATTTCCTGGAAATGGGAGTAGCGAGTGAGGTGATCACACTTGTAGATGACACCAAATTATTCAAAGTTGTTAAAACCATAAGAGGATTGCAAAAAATATTGCAAGAGGACCTTGATAAATTGTGAAACTGGGCATATAAATGGTACAGAAAAGAGCCACCAAAATGGTAAAGGGGATGGAAGGATACCCCTATGAAGAGAGACTAAAAAGGTTAGGGCTCTTCGATCTGGAAAAGAGACGGCTGAGGGGCTATATGATAGAGGTCTATAAATTAATGAATGGAGTGGAACGCGTAAACATAGATCGTTTGTCTTTACATCATCAGAATATAGAAAGATTAGGGGACATACAATGAAGGTACAGGGTAACCCATTTAAGACTAATAAGAGAAAATATTTTTTCACTCAACATGTAATCAAACTCTGGAATTTGTTACCGGAGGATGTAGTAAAAGCTGTTGGTGTAGCTGGGTTTAAAAAAGGTTTGAACAAGTTCCTGGAGGAAAGGTCCATAAACCATTATTAAGAGACCCAGGATATCACTGCTTGACCCAATAAAAGCATTGTGGAACCTGTGTCTTTTGGGGAAACTGCTAGGTACTTATGACCTAGATTGGCTACTGTTGGAAACAGGATACTGGGCTTGATGGACCTTGGTCTGACCCAGTATGGCATATCTTATATTTAATGTAGACAAGTGCAAAGTTATGCACTTAAGGAAGAAAAACCCAAACTTAAGGTTCCACATTAACCCTTTCATGGCTGTTGTAGCCATATGGCAACCTTCAAATTTTCCCCCAAATTTTTCACCAGATTCCATATTTCCAAAAAATCTGCACACTGTGCGAAATGTGATGTGTATCTGTGCTTGACATCTGAAAAAAAAACTGTTTAAACTATCGCACCCAGCAGTAAATTAAACTAATGCCAAGACTTTTTAATTTTCAGACATTCAGGACCATAGTTGACATATGGCAACAGTAAATATTGTTTCTTAGAAATAATTTTTTTATTAAAAAAAAAACTTTATTCTGCATAATTTAGCTCAAATCTTAATAAAAAAAAAAAACAGAACAAATTTTCAATTACAAAACAATTATGTGGACGTGAAAGGGTTAAGCATCACCACCCAGGAAAAGAATTTCAGCAGCAGCATGGATAATACGATGTGCAGCGTCAGCCAAGAAAGCAAGTAGAATGTGGAGAAGCATAAAGAAAGGAATGGAGAATAAAACTAAGGATGATATAATGCCTCTTTCCTCCTCATCCCTACAGTCCAGTCCAAATAGGTGGATTTATGCACTCCTGGAGATAGAGAACACAATGGTCTGATGTCGCCATGTGAGGGTTCTGTGCAGACCTCCTCTGGCCAGTATTTCTTAGTCTCCAGCAGATGGAAAGTTTACTGTTGTGAGCCTGATGGTCACGCCATCTGTGTGTGCGATCTGTGTAAGTGGCTCCAATGCATGTTCCTACCCTAGTGCCTGTAGCACATGTTGCTGTAATAGTGCTGTTAGGCTGTGTTGGCCCTGAAGAGACACATTAAGTGTGCTTTTTTGTGATACTTGCTTTAACTGTCTTCTTCCAGGAAACGTTGTTTGGCCTGTGGCAAGCAAGGTGCCTCATCTCCTGGCTTCTGGACTCTACTGCTCTTGTATGGCAGCTTCTGCATTGCCCCTGGAGGGATTGCTCCCTCACTCTACGCTGGGGGATGCAGTTAGTCCAGCCTTGCCTGCTTTAGGGCAGGAGGATGGCAGATGACGCTGTGGGTAAGGATAATCAGCTGGCCAGAGGTTCTGGCAGCTGCTGTGTGCCACTCCTTGACCTCTAGGGGATTAATGGCAACTCTGTCCCCTGGTGTAGAGGGAGCACAAGGAGAGCGCGAAGCCCTCGCAGTAGGGAAGCACAAAACACGCCGCTCACTTGTGTTTTGCCCTGGTGTAGGGGGGTCATTTCCATGTGGGGAGCTTGCAGAGTCCAGATTGTTATCTCTGGGATTCTTTTCCTCTTTACAACAGGCCTGGTCATTCTGGCTTTGAGATTCAAGTCCTGCGACCTCTTGGTTCCCCCTGAGTGCAGTCTCGTGAGGGGCAGGCTGAGAATGGAAGCCCTATTAGATTGCCTATGGCTAAGCATCCTCAGCAAAGGGCCACCCCCCTAAAGATGGGGATCATCTGGGATCTGTCTGAAATTTGGACTGTGGCTTGGATTCAGATGTCTGATGTGGATTAAGAAGTACTCTCGCCTTCAGAGGATTGTGAGGACATCGATGTTATCCTCCTGTTCCGGGAGGAGAAACTGGAGGTGTTGATTCCCAGTGTCTTATCCACCTTGAGCTTGGCGGATGCTCCAAGCAAAGAACAGGAACTGAAGATGTATCCACTCCAGTAGAATCAGTCTCTCTTCTGCTTGATGATTCTACCCCTCTTTGGAGTCTGCTACAACATTCCTTTCTGATGCCATGTACGAGGTGTGATCAGAAAGTATCGAGACTTGTTGTGTAGCTATATAACAATACGTCAGAAATAAGTGTACAGTGACCTAGTTATGTGCTCTGCATGTGCAGTCTAGCCTGTCTGCAGCACACCTATACTTTTTTTTTTTAATCACGTGATGTTTGGCATTATATAAAAGCAGTTGGTCAGATTTACGATGAGTGAAAAAATCGAACAGCGAATTTGCATTAAATTCTGACAAACTTGGAGATTCATGCAGAGGGACTTACACTTGCTGTAACTTGTCATATGGTGATAAATGCATGAGTCATGCTAAAGTTTTGACTGGTACAAACGTTTCCAAGAGGGCCTCCAAAGTGTTGACAGTGACGGACATTCTGTAAGGCCATCCACAAACAGGAATGAAGACTAAGTTGAAGCAGTGCATTCTGCAATATGCTCAAATAGTTGATAGACTATCAGGAAGCTTGCTGAGGACATTGACATCAGTTTTGGGTCAGTACAGATTTGGAGATGAGACCTGTCTGCAAAATTCGTGCCAAAACTCATGACCAAAAAGATGATTGACTGCAGCCAGGGAGTTGTTGGAATTCGTTGAAAATGACTCTGATTTTATCAAAAAGATTGTAATTGGTGATGAATCATAGGTTTATGGTTGTGACCCGGTAGCGAAGACTCAGTCCTCACGGTGGACGACTCCAGAGACTCCTAGACCCATCAAGTGAGGAGCAATGTCAAGGTCATGCTCAGAGTTTTCTTTGATTACCTAGGGTATTGCTCATCATGAGTGTGCTCCAAAAGGCCAAACCATCAATAAGGAGTACTATGTCCAAGTTCTAACTCATTTGAGAGATGCAGTTCATCATAAGGGGTCAGAGTTGCACAGGAATGGTGAATGGTTGCTTTATCAAGATAATGCCCCAGCTCATGCATCACATCTTGTCCAGCAATTCTTGGCCCAACACCAAATTGAGCAAGTCAGTCATCCTCTGTACTTGCCTGACCTCATACCCTGTGACTTTTTCTTGTTTCCAGAACTGAAATTACCACGGAAAGGAAGGAGATTCGACGACTTGGAGACCATTAAGCAAAATTCAACACAGCAGCTCCACACCATAATGAGTCATTTCAAAATTATATCCAGTAGTGACAGGAACGCTGGAGGAACTGTGTTTTATCAGAAGGGGACTACTTTGAAGGAGACTGAGTGCAATAACTGTCAGTGTTATATTTTGTGTTACTGTACAAGTCTCAATACTTTTTGATTGCTCTTTGTACAGCCTGGTACGTCTATCAGCCAGTGATTATGCCCTGTTGACAGTGACACGGTGCTGGCTTGGTGCTGACACAGGGCAGTGGACTCCTTGCAAAGCCTGGTTGCCCATCTGGCCTTAGAGGGACGCTTCTGTTTGATTTGGAGAAGCTGGTGAAGGACTGGCAAGACTAAATCTTTTTGCCTTTGAAGGACAGGTACATCTGTTCCCCACAGGAGGCTGGTCTCGGACTCCCATCGCTACCGGTCTGGACAGCCTTTCTTCCCCTCAGTTTATGGACTTCGGCCCCATCCTCATTCTCCATCCCTTCATGGAGTGCTTGGGCCCAGGGATCCAGTCCCATCCAGAGGAGGACACTCCGGGCTGCGCAACAAAGTTTTGGGGGCTCACTCCCTGGTTTCTCTGGTTGGGGGCAGGCTTTGCCTTTTTCAGGAATGGGCCCAGGTCATGGAGGATCGCTCGGTGGTAGTCCCCCATTCAGTACAGCTCTATTCCAGGTCTACGAATAGCAGAGCCACTTTGCAAATTACCTTGAACAAGTTGCCTCTCCTGAACGCAGTGTTGCCTATTCCGCTGGATTATCGGGGCAAGGGCAGGTATTCCATCTGTTTTGTGGTGCTGACATGGAAGGAACATTCCAACCCATTCTGGATCTCTTGTGTCAATGAATGCTTGTGCATTTTACAGTTCTGGATGGAAACTTTGTGCTCTATGATTCAAGTGGTGCACCAAGGGGAGTTTCTGACATCTCTGGATTTGGCCGAGGCATATTTTCATATCCCAATCTAGGGGATCAGCAAAGTATCTGTTTTGCCATGCTTCTATCCTCTTCAGTTCACCGCCCTCCCATTTGGACTCTCCACTGCCTCATGGACGTTCTTCAAGGTCATGGTGGTGGTGGCTGTGGTGCTATGGTGCAAAGTGATTTGTGTGCACTCGTACTGGGCTATGGCTCATCCAAGCCCTTTCAGAGGTGTTTCAGGTAGCTCCCCAAGCGGTGTCCTTTCTGATGACCCTTGGCTGGGTGATCAATTGGGGAAAGAACCAGTTAACTTGCTCCTAGGGACTGGGAATGCAGCTTTGATACTAGTTTGCAGTCTTCTTGCCAAAGGAGAAAGGTGAAAGGCTGTTTAAGTGCCTAGTGCTGTTCTGTTAACAGCAGGCTTCCAGGCTACAGGCTGCTCTTCAGCTCCTCGGATTGATGGCGGTGACAAATCGAGATGGACCGGCTGCATGTGAGCATGTGCCCATGGCACCAACGATCCTTACTGACTTGGTCCTCACGTTCTCAGCAGTTTGAGCTCAGGCTCCTGCTCGCAATGATGTTGATGGCCAGCCTATAGAGGTGGCAGCAACCCAGTCTTCTGAGGGAAGGGCATGCCACTGGACAATTGCACATGGAGTCTTCTGACAACATATGCCAGGCTCTCGGGCTGGTGATTCCATTGCCAAGGCCGAACAGTCCAGGACCATTGGAACTGCAGGGTGGCAGTGTAGTTCATCAACTGTCTGAGGCAAGGGCCATTAGGTTGGCTCTTCTGTGTTTCCAGCACCTAGTCGAGGTATGGGCGATCAAGTGTTCTCGGACAACCCCATGGTGGTGGCTTATATCATTTGGCAAAGCAGCACAAGGAATGCCAGGGTAGCCCTGGAGATGGCTCTTCTGTTTGCCTGGGCAACAAAACCGCCTAGTTTGTTGGCTCTGCACATTGCTGGGTTGAATACTGTGGAAACAGGTTTTCTTAGCCGGCATTATCTGGTTCCAGGAGAGTGGGAGTTGAGTCAGGAGTTTGTTGTTTCTCTGCCACTGGGATTGCTCCAAGAGGGATCTGATGGTGACCTGCTTCAATACCGAAGCATACCGCTTCTTCAGTCGCTGCATTGAGATGTGGTCCGAGAGCGTTAGTGCCCTGGCTCAACCATGACCACGTCAACACCTGTTGTGTGTGTTTCCTCTGTGGCCCCTGGTGGGGCATGTGATTTGACATATAGCATACCACCTGAGAAGGATTATTCTGGTAGTGCTGGATTGGCCAAGGAGAGTGTGATTGTGGAAATGCCACCTCTTTGTTTGCCTCTGTCTTGGGGTCTATTGTGTTGGAGGCCACTTGTCCTGGAGGACCCAACTTCCTTCTCGCTTACAGCTGGCTCCTGTAAGGAGACAATTAGCACTTACAGGCTACTCTATGGTGATGGTTTTCCACTCTGCTCAGAAGCCCAGAGGTCTACCAATCTAGCATAAATGCGGGTTTGATGCCTTGAGTGCTAGTGCAGTGCTTGGCAGCTGGCTCCTGAGGCAGTCGAGGTGCCATCTCTATTGGCCTTTTCTGCAGGTCAGTCTGGAGAAGGGCCTTTTCTCTTAGCTCCCGGTAGGTTCAGGTGGCAATTTTGACCTGTTCCAGAGGTCTATTGGCTACTAAGTCTCTAGCCGTAAACCTGGATGTATGTTGCACTGCCTTCAGGGGCTTGGTGTCTGTCCTCCCCTCCAGTCTGTGGTCCCTTCCCTGGGATTTGTATTTGCTGCTCGGGGCCCTGATGTTGGCGCCCTTTGAGCCATCGAAGCGCGCTACTCCTGAAGGATTTGACTCTCAAGATGGTTGTCTCGGTTGCGATTGGTTCCGCAAGGAGAGCCCTGAGTTGCTGGCTCTGTCTTGCCCAGATTCTTGTCTATCTTTTTTCTGAGGAGGCAGTTTCCATTTGACCTGTGCCTGCCATCCTTCCCTGAAGTGATTTCTCCCTTTCTTGTGAAACAGGTGATTTGCCTGGCTGCCTCTAAGGAGCAGTGCCAAGTGAAAGGTAAAGATTTTTGCTTTGTGGATGTCCAAAGGGTGCCCCTCCAGTTCTTGAAAGTTATGAATTCTTTTCGTAAGTCTGATCTTTTTGTGCTGTTTGCTGGACCATGCAAGATGATGCAGCGGCTAAGGAGGCCATTGACTTGGCAGATCTGTTGCAGAACCGGCCGGTTCCAGAGGGTTTGCATTCCCATTCTGCCTGAGCGCTAGCATCCTCATAGGCGGAGTGGAGCTCGGTAGCCCCTGCAGACATCTGTTGGGTGACAACGTGGGCATCACTTTCCACTTTTGTCAAGAATTTCTGCTTGGATGTCAGTGCTTGGGCAGTGATGGTCTTTGACTGTAAGGTTTTGTGAGCTGCTGTCTTCTTTTCGCCCAGTGGAGGCGTAACTTTGGTATGTCTGACTTGTCCGAACTGGTCTAGCAGGATGATATGGAAGATGACATTTTGCTTACCAGGTAATGGCCTTTTCTTGAGTCCTGCTAGACCTATCCAGGGCCTGCCCCCCTGGAACTGTTTGCTCTGTTCTTCTGTGGCAGTGCCTTTGGGTCTGCTCTGATATACTCTGCTCTGCAGGTCCATCTTCTACAGACAACCTTCTGTTTATGCTTTCCTGTATATAGTTCTCTACTGTTTACTCATTGCTGCCCACATTGTGTGAGGCTTGCTATGTTCCCATATGTTTTGGGACAAATGTTAGTCATTGAAACATGGGCTTTTCATTGGTTCTTTGTCTCCACCAATCTGCTGGTAGGGGAACACACCCACTTGTCTGGACTGGTCTAGCAAGAATTGAGGAAAGGACATCTGGTAAGTAAAATGTCACCTCTGACATTTCAGCAGACTAGAGGGGTCCTTAAGTTCTGTCTACCATCACATTCCATTTGTGTAATTAGTTGTAGAATTGAAAGGTGTAGGGAGAAAGTTGAAAGACCACATTCCTTGCAATTTTATCTTTTTCCATTATGTATCCCATGTATTCTAGGCTTGCAGTAGGTTTTGGGAATGGTTTTGATACATGTAACGTTTGTGAAAATTAAGAAATGAAACCATTCCTCCTGCCTGCTCTTTGAGTTACTGTTGGGTACCTTGAGAACTCCTGCATCCTGTCCTGCATCTTGCAGCTCTTATAGCCGTTTTCCATTGTACACACTTAAGCTTTGTTGAGTAATTGAAAATGTAGCTTTAAAGCTGTTCAAAGAGTGATGTTTTTTTTTCAGCTGTACAGACATGCCTCTCATCCTTCATACTCACAAACACACACCCCTCCAGGAACAAGCAGGAATGTAGTCTTCACATATGGGTATCGTCGGTACCGACGGAGCCTGTGTGTGAATGTTCCCCAGTGTCCAATAGGAACGCTTTTGGGAGCATCCCTCAGCACATGTGTGCTGCCTTCCCGCCTTTCCAGTCCCTCTTTAGTTCTTCGTTTTCCGTGGAGCCGACAGGACATATTCCCTGTCATCGCAGAAAATGTCTTCTTTAAACTTGGTTTTCTTGTGGTCGCGCCTGCCTCTGCATGACACCTACTGGTACTGCCGGTTTGCTGCTCTTTTCTAAAAAACAAACAAAAAAAAAGTATATATGTATATGTTTTTGAACTGTTTCTCTTCAGAAACTTTTCAACAGCTAGTGGTTTTAAAAAAAATGTACTAAGTGTGATGGTACCATCTGTCACCGACACCCATGACTGGTGTCTAAAATGTTTAGGCCCTGACCATTCTCCATCTGAGTGTTCTTCCTGTTTGGGGATAACTAAAAGAGGAAGACAGAAATCGGTACCCTCTTTTCTTCGGATACCAGGTCCATTGCATCGACTTCAAGAACCTCGTCTTCCTCCCATGGATCTCAGGTAACTAAACATAAGAGCTGGTCCTCAAAGGGTAGCTCTCCTTCAAAGCATCGAGAGGCCATTGGCATTGCCCTTGAGGAAACTACACCGGCAAAACAGCCTCTGCGGGAGGTTTCGGCCTCCAAAGCATTAATGGGGTTCCAGGATGTTCTCAAGGCTTCGACCTCGGCAGAACTACTGGTGCCATGCTCAGGGGTTCCGGCCGCTTTTACCAGTACCGATACCCAGGCATCGGCAGCGTCGATAGACCAGAGATTCCTTGCTATCGAATGCAGTCTTGCAGCTCTCCTTACAGCTGCAGTACTGTTGATACCAGTAGTTCAATGGGCACCGGGTACCGATGCCGGTACCAGCACCGGTGGGAATCCTTCCCATGTAGACTTTTTCTGGCCAATTCGGTACTGACTTCGATTGATACTGAGACCGTGCTTTGCATGAACATCAGGATCAGAGATACTTCGAATCCTCTGATTCCGATGACTCTGATAATTCTGCCGGTACCAGAGTGTTTCTCCCGGAAGACTCCTTCTCCCCAACGCAGACTGTCTCCTCCGGAAGACATGTCTTTTCAGGATTTTATTCGTGATGTGGCCCGAGGCCTTTCAATCATGGTAGCTCCTGAAAAAGAACCTAGAGCAAAGGAATTGGAAATTCTCCAATACCCTAAGGGCTCTTCATGATTTGATGCTCTCAATGTGGGAGACACCTTTGACCACATCTCCTCATTCTAGGAGACTCGATACAATGTATCGAGTTCCATCATGTCCTGGATTTCAAAAGACTCAGCTGCCACACCATTCAATGGTAGTGGAGTCAGCCATGCGTAGGATGAAAACTGCAGAGAGACATGCATACAATCCTCCAGGTCGTGAATGCAGGACTCTTGACGCTTTTGGGCGTTGAACTTTTCAGGCTTCCATGCTTTCAGTTAGGATCAGCTCATATATTTTATATATGGGAATGTTCCTCAGAGGTCACAGGAGATTTGGAGCTTATGAGCCCCCTTCTCCCTGAGGACAAACGACAGGACTTTCTCACTCTGGTCAGGCATTCTCAAGATATCTCCAAGTTTGTAAACTGTGCGGCCTTTGACTGCTTTGAATGCATCAGCAGAACCTCTGCTATTGCCATTGGTGCACGTCGGATTGCCTGGCTTCAGGCATCAGACTTGGAGATTTGGGTACAGGATAAAATGGGAAACATCCCTTGCACAGGAGAAAACCTCTTTGGCAAGAATTGGCAGGAGAAGGCTAATGAGATAGATAACTGACAATCTCACTTTAGACAGATTGTCAAAATCTACAGCCACTCCAGCCAAAAAGAAACTAAAAAAAAAAAAAAAATCCTTTTTCAGCAAAAAGAGGAAGTTTTATCCATCCTATACCCAGCAAGGGCAAGGTCAGGGTCAAGTTGCCCAAAAGGGTCAATAACAATCCAGACAAAAGAAGCCAAAAGGCCTTAGAGCTCAACCAGCTCCACAGGCCCAGCCCCCTCAAGGGCTTTGATTCCTTCATAGAGAACTTAGCCTTCTTGCCTCTGAAGGGTCCAGAACTCCTAAACATTCCAGGCAGGTTGTGTCATTTTGCCAACAGATGGCACCAAATAACAGAAAATTGTACTCTGTCCATTGTGGGAGAGGGGTACAAGCTTCTTTTTCACAGCATGCCCCCTCCTACAATCGTAAGACAGTTCAATTCCCAAACCTCTACAGGCAATCTACTGGATCAAGAGGACTCAACACTCCTTGCTCAAGGAGCAATAGAGGAGGTGCCCATTCTTCAGCAGGGTGCAGGGTTCTGCTCCCCCTATTTTCTTATTCCAAAGAGAAAACAGACCCATTCTAGACCTCAGAGAATTGAACAAATATCTGTTTTGAGAAAAATTAAAAATGATTTCTCTTGGAACTCTTCTGCCATACCTTCAAAGTCAGGATTGGCTTTGTTCTCTAGATCTAAAGGATGCATATACTCACATTCTGATCCATCCAGATCACAGGAAATTCTTACGATTCCTTTTCAAGGGAAAACATTTCCAATACAGGGTTCTTACCTTTGGTCTGGCTTTGGCACCAAGAGTATTCACGAAATGCATGTCAGTAGTAGCTGCATTTCTGCGAACCCTGGGGATATTCGTCTTCCCTTACTTGGACGACTGGCTCATTCGAGCCCCCATGGTTTCAGAAGCCAGCTCTGCACTGTCTCGCACAATGCGAATCCTTCAATACTTGGGATTGGTCATAAACCTCCCAAAATCCCAACTTGCTCCGTCTCAGTCCCTAGAATTCATAGGAGCTCGTCTAGATACCAGACAGTCAAGGGCTTTCCTCCCACAACCCCGCTGTCTTCATATAATGCAGCTAGCTACTCAAGCAGCGGTGAAGTCCTCCCTAACTGCTCGAGAACTACTACAACTATTAAGACATATGGCATCCACGGTTCATGTGGTTCCCTATGCTCGCCTCCATATGCAAGCAGCCCAGTGGACCCTATCCACACAGTGGACACAGGCCACAGAACGTCTGTCAGACAAGATATCAAGCTCTGATCTTGTCCCTACAATGGTGGCAATCACTTGAAAATCTTCTAGTGGGGTCTCCTTTCCAGCAACCCCTATTTCAGGCCACCCTAACAGATGCATCACAGGTGGGATGGGGAGCACACCTGCATCATCTCTCTACCCAGGGTACCTGGACTCCACAGGAGGCTTGTCTTCACATAAACCTCCTGGAGCAATCTATCTAGCTCTTCAAGTATTCCATGCCCAGCTCAGCTACAAAGACAGTCCTAGTCCAAACGGACAATCAAGTAGTTATGTTCTGCGTGAACAAGTAGGGCAGAAAAGGCTCTCTGTCGATCTCCAGGAACAAACAGGAATGAGTTTTCACATATGGGTATAGTCGGTACCGACGGAGCCTGCGCGGGAACGCTCCCCAGCGTCCAGAAAGAAAGCTTTTGGGAGCATCCCACAGCGCCTGCGCGCTGCCTTCCCGCCTTTCCTAACCGCCTCTCTCCAGTTTTTCTTTTCCGCGGAGCTAGCAGGTCGTGTTCCTGTCACCGCTGAAGAATTTCTTTATTTTTTTCTAGTTCTTTGGTCTTGCGTCTGCCTTCTTCGACGTCGGACCGGTACTGCCGGTCTTTTCTTCTTTCTTTAAAAAAACAAAAAAAAAACCTACCGTTTCCCACTTCTGTGCAACTTTTCCTTTTGGGCCTTAGGCCTATCAAAATTTTCCTCATGGAAAAGCCCGCTTCCGGGTTTAAAAAGTGCACGAAGTGCAGCGGTACTCTTTCTATCACCGACACCCATGACTGGTGTCTAAAATGTTTGGGCCCTGACCACTCCATCACCGATTGTGAGTCCTGTTCCATGATGTCCAAAAGAGGTCGACAGAATCGAGCGACCAAGCTCAGTACCCTGTTTCCCTCTGATGCAGCTTCGGTGGCATCGACATCTTCCAGGGCTGCTTCTTCCTTCCATGGATCTCAGGTAACCAAACATAAGTCCAGCCGGTCCTCGAAGGGTAGATCTCCCTCTAAATATCGAGATGCCTCCGGGCTTGCTCTCGAGGATCCCGCACCGGCAAAATTACCCCGGCGGGAAGCTCTGGCTTCCAAAGCTTCATCTATGGGGTCACAGGTTGACATTGATGGCGTGGCCTCGACCGATCACCTGTTGCCATGTTCTGGGGTACCGGTGGTTTCCACTGGTACCGACATCCAGACATTGGTTGCGTCGATGGATCAGAATATTCTGACCATGCAGCGTGCCATTACGGCATTCATACAAGCTGCGACGCCTCTGGTACCGCAACAAACTCCGTTGTCGGTTCCGGCACCGACATCGGTTCCGGTGCCGGTACCGATTGCATTGACATTCCTATGCTTTTAAATGGAAAAGGTTTACCATTTGGTGTGCAGAAAAGGGTCTTAACCCTCTTGCAATACCTCTGAATTCTTTACTAGAGTATTTACTGCATTTATCCCATGCAGGCCGTAAAACAAATTCAGTAAGAGTCCATTTGAGTGCTATTGCAGCATCCCTTAAGCCTCTCAATGGACATCCTGTTTCCTCTTATCCTCTTATCCTCTTATTGCAAGATTCATGAGAGGCCTTCTTTTAACTAAACCTCCCATTAGACCACCTCCAGTGGCATGGGATTTGAATTTGGTTCTTGGCCAGCTCATGAAGCCACCCTTTTTGAACCCTTAGCCACTACCTCCTTGAAATTCCTTTCCTGGAAGGTTATTTTTCTCATTGCAGTCACCTCAGCTCGCCATATCCGTGAGCTGCAAGCCTTGGTGGCTAATCTTCCTTATACATGGTTCCATCATGACAAGGTAGTCCTCAGGACTAATCCACACTTTATGCTTAAAGTGGTCTCACCTTTTCATCTGAACCAAGAGGTGTATTTACCTGTCTTTTTTCCAGGACCTCATGCATCAAGTGCAGAGAGGAATCTTCATACCCTGGATTGTAAGAGAGCACTTGCTTTTTACTTACAAAGGGCACAGCAACATAGAAAGTCCTCTCAACTATTTGTTGCTTTTGATCCCTCTCATTTAGGACTTCCACTCTCTAACAGAACTCTGTCCAATTGGATTGCTCAGTGTATTTCCTTCGCCTACCAGAGTAAGAACCTTTCTCTGGAGGGCCATGTCACAGTTCACAATGTGAGGGCCATGGCAGCCTCTATGGCTCATCTAAACTCTGTGTCCATCGACCAAATCTGACGAGCGGCCACCTGGGCCTCGGTTCATACCTTTACAGCCCATTACTGCTTGGACAAGGACTCCCGCTGGGATGCCTTGTTTGGTCAGGCTGTTCTCAAACACCTGTTTCATACCTAATCAACTCCTACCCCCCATCCCTGGTTGGATGCCCGAGATCCATGGGGGAAGGTAGAGCCCTTCTCAGGCACTCACAACCTTGGAGATCTCCCTGGCATCTCTAGCTGGGGAGTCCCCATATGTGAAGACTCATTCCTGCTTGCTCCTGGAGATAGCAGTTACTTACCTGTAACAGGTGATCTCTGGGAACAGCAGGAATAAGTCTTCACAACCCACCCACCTCCCCTAGGAGTTGTATCTCTCTATCTATCTTTCCTTTCCTCTCTCTCTCTTTGTCTCAGCTTAAAACTCGAACTGGAGAGAGGTGGTTAGGAAAGGCGGGAAGGCAGCGCGCAGGTGCTGTGGGATGCTCCCAAAAGCTTTCTTTCTGGACGCTGGGGAGCGTTCCCGCGCAGGCTCCGTCGGTACCGACGATACTCATATGTGAAGACTTAATCTCCAGGAACAAGTAGGAATGATTCTTCACATATGGGTACGTCGGTACCGACGGAGCCTGCGTGGGAACGCTCCCCAGCTTACCAAAAAGGAAAGCTTTTGGGAGCATCCCACAGCGCCTGCGCGCTGCCTTCCCGCCTTTCCTAACCGCCTCTCCCCAGTTCTTCTTTTCCGCGGAGCCAGCAGGTCGTGTTCCTGTCACCGCTGAAGAAGTTCTTTGTTTTATTTTATTTGGTCGCGCGTCTGCCTTCCCCGACGTCGGACCGATCTCCAGGAACAAGCAGGAATAAGTCCTCACATATGGGTACGTCGGTACCGACGGAGCCCGCGTGGGAAAGCTCCCCAGCTTCCCAGAAGGAAAGCTTTTGGGGCCTCCCACTGCGCATGCGCGCTGCCTTCCCGCCTTCCTGACCAACTCTCCTCAGTTCTTCTTTTTCTGCGGAGCCAGCAGGTCGTGTTCCTGTCACCGCTGAAGAAGTTGTTATTTTAATTTGTTTCTTTGGCCGCGTGTCTGCCTTCCCCGATTCCAGACCGGTACCGCCGGTCTTTTTTCTTTCTTTCTTTAATAAAAAAAAAATAAAAAATCTTATTTTTCCCCACTTGGTGTGTTTGTTCTGTGAGGCCTCTAGGCCTTCACAGAATTCTCCCTCATGGAGAAACAAGCCTCTGGTTTTAAAAAATGCACCAAGTGTAACGGTACTATATCAGTCACAGACACCCATGAATGGTGTCTTAAATGTTTGGGGCCTGACCACTCCATTCCGGATTGCCCATCCTGTTCTTTGATGTCTAAACGTGGCTTACAAAACCGGGCAGCCAAGTTTCACATGCTGTTTTCTACATATACTCCAGCATCGACATCTTCCAGGTCTTCCTCTCCTGATGGATCTCAGGTAACCAAACATTCCTCTGGCAGGTCCTCAAAGGGCAAATCTCCCTCCAAGTATCGAGATGCCCCCGGGCTTGACCCTGAGGACCCTGCCCCAGCCAAACAACCGCGGCGGAAAGCTCCGGCTTCCAAAGCTCCTCCTATGGGGTTACAGGTTGACATTGATGGCACGGCCTCGACCGATCACCTGTTAGACTCCTCTGGGGTACCGGCTCAATCTTCCGGTACCGACATCCAGACAGTCATGGCGTTTATGGATCATACAGTTCAATCCATGCAGCAGGCTATTATGGCTTTTATTAGAGCTGCGACGCCCTCGGTACCGCAGCCAGTGGTACCGACTCCGGTTCCGGTACCACAACCAATACCGGTACCCAGGGCATCCACATCGACCAGGATACCGATTCCGGTTCCCGGTTCCGGGGTTTTCCCCGATACCGATCCGGTTCCGGGTACCCCCGATGTCGATACCGATCGATCCCTGGAAGCAAACAGACGATACTTCGAGTCTTCTGATGATTCTGATTCATCAGATGACTGCTGAAGTATCCCTAACTCTACCTGAAGAGCCCTCTTCTCCAAAGAGGAGAATGTCTCCTCCAGAGGATTTGTCCTTTCAAGACTTCATCGTTGAAGTGGCTAAAGGTCTCTCTATTTCAGTAACCTCTGAAAAAGAACCTAGAGCAAAAAAATTAGATATTTTAGGATACTCTAAGGTTCCCAAAGAGGCAGTCACCTTGCCCATTCATGAAATTCTTCAAGAACACATGATGGACTTATGGGAGACTCCTCTCACCCTATCTCCACATTCTTGTCGGTTGGACACCATGTATCGTGTCCCTCCTTCTCCTGGTTTTCAAAAAACTCAGCTCCCTCACCACTCTATTGTGGTGCAGTCAGCTATGAAAAGGATAAAGAGTACCAAAAGACACTCTTCTACTCCTCCAGGGAGAGAATGTAGGACTTTGGATGCTTTTGGTAGAAAAATCTTCCAAGCAAGTATGCTTATTGCCAGAATCAATTCATACAGCCTCTATATGGGCATGTTTCTGAAGGAGATTGCATTGAAAATACGCCATTTTCTCCCCTTTATCCCAGAGGATAGAATGGAGGAGTTCCTTCTTTTGCTAAAGCATACCCAAGATATATCAAAGTTCTCCAACAGAGCAGCCTTTGACTCCTTTGAGGGTGCTAGCAGAGCCTCAGGTATTGCCATAGCGGCTCGCAGAATTGCTTGGCTCCAGGCCTCTGACCTAGAACCCTGGGTCCAGGATGGGTTGGGAAATCTGCCCTGTACAGGTGAGAATCTGTTTGGTAAGGAGTGGCAAATCAAAGCCACCCAAATGGATGCAGAAAATGCTGCTTTAGATAGACTTTCTAAGTCTACCTCTGCCCCTGTCAAGAAAAAATCTTTCAAGAAGCCTTTCTGTAAGAAGGCCAGATTTGCTACAAATACTGGCCAACAATCTTCTGCAGCTCGCTTTGCTCCTAAGCGTCAGCAGCCTTAACAGGCCAGGGCAAAACCTGCAGGGGCTGCTACAGCCCAGCAGTCCCAACCCCCTCAGGGTTTTTGACTCAACTCTAGAGAACTTAACCTTTCTGGCTCTAAAACATCCAGAGCCTCTCACCATTCCAGGAAGGTTAACTCATTTTGCTCCCAGATGGGAGCAAATCACATCAGAACAATGGACCCTCTCTATCATCAGAGAGGGCTACAAACTACATTTCTCCAGCCTTCCTCCCCATACCATGGTGAGATGTTTCAATTCTCCCCCTTCTCTCCTGAACCTGTTAGGTCAGGAGGTGACCACCCTTCTCGCCCAAAGGGCAATAGAAGAGGTTCCTCTTCTTCAACAGGGGTCAGGGTTTTACTCCCCTTATTTTCTTATTCCCAAGAAAACAGGGGGGTACAGACCTATTCTAGATCTCAGAGAATTGAACAAATTCCTATGCAAGGAGAAATTCAAGATGCTTTCTCTAGGTCAGTGATGGCTAACCTTTTTGAGCCCGAGTGCCCAAACTGCCGCACAAAACCAAAGAATTTCCTCAAAGTGCCAGCACGTCATTTGCATAAGTGGTCTTATTTGCATAAATATTTGCATAATGTTACCATACACTAACTTTTAGTAAACATGTCTCTTAATGAGTGTATGGATAAAGAAAGACTAAAAGATTTCTACATTACTATAATCCAGTGCCAACCGCCAGGCACATTAGGAACTACTACAAACGCTGCCCATTTAGAACCCATAGCAAACCCGCCGTATCCTGACAGCATTACCAGGACTCACAAAGCACCATACCCTACCTATCAAAAGGCAACACTGCAAATATTAAACCAATACATTTCAGTGAATACTGGGGAAAGAGAACAAGTGGCAACGTCAAATAGGAATTTCCTCTTGTACCAAACAAAGCGCAGATGTTAATGATGCACATTTCCCAGAGCTGACATATTCCAGTTAATAAATTCAAAATAAAGAGATATCGTTCTACCTTTTGTGCATTTTTTTTCAGTTGCAATTGGTCCAGCCATTTTCTTCTGGTTTCTTCATGTTTTCTGCTAACTCTCCATCGTCTGCTGTCCATTTGTCCTTTCTTCTCTCTTCTAGTTTTTTTTCCATTCTCTCTCTCTCTACATCTGCTTTAACATACTAATCTTTCTCCTTTTGCTCTTTCCTCATTCCTATTTCATCCACACAAATTTTACCCCTCCATCCTCAATCCCCAATTACTCTCCCAATACCTGGCCAATTGTAGATTTTTCATCCCTCCTACACAAAATATTTTTCCCCTCTCCATTTTACTCTCCCAGCCCCATCCCATTCTAATCCTCCCCCAACATCAGCTCCCTTCTAGTTCCAGTCTCACCCAGCATCCATTCCCTTCTTCAAGCCCCCCACGTCCCCTCAGCCCATTTCCAGTCCAAGCCCCGTCCCCAGCAGCGATGTGCAGTTCAAGCCCCCCACTTCCCCTCAGCCCATTTCCCTTCCAAGCCCCATCCCCAACAGCTATTTGCAGTTCAAGCCCCCTTCCACTCAGCCCATTTCCAGTCCTAGCAACCCCCCCAACCCATTACCAGTCCTAGCCCCCCATAGCCCACTCCCAGTCCTAATCCCACCAGCCCATTTCCAGTCCTAACCTCCCCATCAGCCCACTCCCAGTCCTAATCCCCCATCACTCAATTTTTAGTTTAAGCCCCCCAGCGCCTATCACCACTCCTAACCCCCCCCAGCGCCCATCACCACTCCTACCCCCCCCAGCCCAGCGCCCATCACCACTCCTACCCCCCCAGCCAGCCCAGTGCCCATCACCACTCCTAACCCCCCCAGCCAGCCCAGTGTCCATCACCACTCCTAACCCCCCAGCCCAGTGCCCATCACCACTCCTAACCCCCCCACCCCAGCCCATCACTACTCCGAACACCCCCCAGCCCAGCCCAGCCAATCACTACTCCTAACACCCCCCAGCCCTGCCCAGCACTTGTATTCTCCTTTCCCCTCCCAGCCCAGCCCAGCCAATCACCACTCCTAACCCCCCCCATCCCAGCCCAGCCCAGCCCATCACCACTCCTAAGCCCCCCAGCCCAGCCCAGCCCAGCCCATCACCACTCCTAACCCCCACCCCCCACCCCCAGCCCAGCCCAGCCCAGCCCAGGGAAAATTAAAAAAAAAAAGAAAACCTGTCTGCTGCCGCTGTCGGGGCCGCCGCGGCCGAATCGAGCGTGCCGCGGGGCCCCCCTGTACCCGGCACAGCCGCGCCTCCCTGTAGCAGCTCTATCGTTGGAGCTGCAGTCAGACTCGCCGGCTTGCAGAGCGCGAAGGGAAGAGTTTCCCTTTCGCGACTCTGTTAAGCCCGCGGGGGCTGATGGGAACTTCCCATCAGCCCCCGCGGGCTTAACAGAGCAGCGAGGGAAAAACTCTTCCCTCGCGCTCTGCAAGCCGGCGCGTCTGACTGCAGCTCCAACGAGAGAGCTGCTACAGGGAGGAGAGGCTGTGCCGGGTACAGGGGGGCCCCGCGGCACGCTCGATTCTGCCGCGGCGGCCCCGACAACGGCAGCAGACAGGGTTGTTGTTTTTTTTTCGATGGCGGACCTTCCCGCGTGCCAGCTGCAAGGCCTTCGCGTGCCACAGCTGGCACGCGTGCCATAGGTTCGCCATCGCTGCTCTAGGTACTCTCCTTCCATACCTACAGAGTCAGGATTGGTTTTGTTCTCTGGATCTCAAGGATGCGTACACACATATACTCTTCCATCCATCCCACAGAAAATTCCTACGGTTTCTGTTCCAGGGAAAACATTTCCAATACAGAGTACTTCCCTTCGGTCTAGCCTCTGCTCCAAGGGTATTTACCAAATGCATGGCAATAGTAGCTGCATTTCTACGAGCCCTGGGAATTTTTGTTTTCCCATACCTGGACGACTGGCTCATCCGAGCTCCATCTCAGTCCGAGGCTCAGACTTCCCTGGATCGCACCAGACGCATTCTGCAGTATCTGGGACTTGTGATCAATCTGCCAAAGTCTCAACTCACCCCTACTCAGTCCCTGGAATTCATAGGGGCCTGGTTGGATGCCAATTCTGCAAGGGCCTATCTTCCTCAGGCCCGTTGCCAACGTCTAGTGCACTTAGCCTCCCAGATTCAGTCCAGAAGCCACTTGACTGCCAGGGAGATGCTACAACTATTAGGCCACATGGCCTCCACAGTACATGTGGTGCCCTATGCTCGCCTACATATGAGAGCAGCTCAGTGGACTTTGTCCACCCAGTGGACTCAAGCATCCGGAGCTCTCTCAGACCAAATAGCAAACTCCAAACGTCTCTTTTGGTCTCTCCAATGGTGGATGTCCACTCAAAATCTGTTGTTGGGGGCCCCCTTTCAACCATTGTTGCCCCAAGCAACCCTCACAACAGATGCCTCCCAAACAGGTTGGGGAGCTCATCTTCAAGATCTCTCCACTCAGGGCACTTGGTCTCCACAGGAGACCACCCTTCATATCAACCACTTAGAACTTCGAGCAATCTTTCTAGCTCTCAGAGTTTTTCATACCCTCCTCAGCAACATGACGGTCCTTATTCATACGGACAATCAAGTAGCCATGTTTTACATAAACAAACAAGGAGGGACTGGCTCTCTGTCGCTTTGCAACGAAGCTCTAAGATTATGGGCCTTCGCCAGAGAGCATCAAATCCATCTCCTGGCAGTATATCTTCCAGGAATCCAAAACTCTTGGGCAGACACTCAGTCGAGTTCTGCTTCCACACGAATGGTCCCTACACATGGATCAGGTACTCGGAATCTTCCAGAAATGGACCCCGGACATAGACCTCTTTGCAAGTCTGTGGAATGCCAAACTTCCCCGGTTCTCTTCCAGGATTCCGTGTCAGGGAGTTCAGGCCAAGGATGCCTTCCTCTTTCATTGGGGTCAGGGCTTCCTATATGCCTTTCCACCCATTCCTTTGATTCCCAAGACTCTGTTCAAACTTCAAAGGGATCAAGGGTCCATGATCCTCATAGCTCCACGCTGGCCACGCCAAGTGTGGTACCCTCTACTTCTGCATCTCTCCCAAGCCCCCTCCCTGGACTTGGGAGCGGCTCCAGACCTTCTGTCTCAGGAGGAGGGGACTTTGTGGCACCCAAACCCCAAGTCCCTTCACCTCAGAGCTTGGTTACTGAAGGCCTAGACCTTCAACACTTCAATCTTTCGCAGCAAGTGAAGGATATCCTCCATGCCTCTAGGAAACCTTCCACTAGACGTTCTTACGCTTTTAAATGGAAAAGATTTTCCATTTGGTGTGCTCAAAAGGGTCTTAACCCTCTAGCACTTTCTTTGAATTCTCTTTTGGAATATCTCCTGCATCTCTCCAATGCAGGACTCAAAACAAATTCAGTAAGAGACCATTTGAGTGCTATTGCAGCATCCCTTAAGCCCATCAATGGACAACCTGTTTCCTCTCATCCTCTTATTGCAAGATTCATGAGAGGCCTAACCTTAACTAAACCTCCCATTCGACCTCCTCCGGTGGCATGGGACTTAAACTTGCTTCTTGGTCAGCTTATGAAACCACCCTTTGAACCCTTAGCCACTACCTCCTTGAAATTTCTTTCCTGGAAGGTTATTTTCCTTATTGCAGTCACTTCAGCTCGCCGTATCAGTGAACTGCAAGCTCTAGTGGCTAATCCACCTTATACAAGGTTCCATCATGATAAGGTGGTCCTTAGGACCAATCCCCACTTTATGCCTAAAGTGGTCTCCCCTTTTCATCTTAATCAAGAGGTATATTTACCTGTCTTTTTTCCAGCTCCTCATGCATCCAGTGCAGAGAGGAACCTTCATACTCTAGATTGTAAAAGAGCTCTTGCCTTTTACCTCCACAGGACACAGCAACATCGAAAGTCTTCTCAGCTTTTTGTTGCTTTTGATCCTTCTCATTTAGGACTTCCAGTCTCTAAATGAACACTGTCCAATTGGATTGCTCAGTGTATCTCTTTTGCTTACCAGAGTAAGATCCTTTCTCTGGAGGGCCATGTCACCGTTCACAATGTGAGGGCCATGGCCACCTCTATGGCTCTTCTAAACTCTGTGTCCATTGACGAGATCTGTCGAGCAGCCACCTGGGCCTCGGTTCATACCTTTACAGCCCGTTACTGTTTGGACAAGGACTCCCGCCGGGATGCCTTGTTTGGTCAGGCTGTCCTCAGACACCTGTTCCATTCTTGAACAACTCCAGCCCACCTTCCCTGAATGGATGCCTGAGATCCATAGGAAGATGAGGAACCTTTCAGGGTCTCATACCCTTCAGGGGATCTCCCGGGCATCTCAGCTAGGGAGTCCCCATCTGTGAGGACTTATTCCTGCTTGTTCCTGGAGATAGCACAGTTACTTACCTGTAACAGGTGATCTCTGGGAACAGCAGGAATTAGTCCTCACAACCCACCCACCTCCTCTAGGAGTTGTATCTCTCTCTCTCTTTCCTTTCCTCTCTCTATTGTCTCAGCTTTAAACTCAAACTGTGGAGAGTTGGTCAGGAAGACGGGAAGGCAGCGCGCATGCGCAGTGGGAGGCCCCAAAAGCTTTCCTTCTGGGAAGCTGGGGAGCTTTCCCGCGCGGTCTCCATCGGTACCGACGTACCCATATGTGAGGACTAATTCCTGCTGTTCCCAGAGATCACCTGTTACAGGTAAGTAACTGTGCTATACCGCCGGTCTTTCTTTCTTTTCTTATTTAAAAAAAAACAAAAACAAACATATTTTTCCCTCACTTAGTGTGTTTTTTCCTCTTTTGGGCCTTAGGCCTCACGAGAAATTTTTCTCATGGAAAAACCAGCCTCCGGGTTTAAAAAATGCACTAAGTGCAGCGGTACTATTTCTATTACCGACACCCATGAATGGTGTGTTAAATGTTTGGGTCCTGACCACTCCATTTTGGATTGTTCGTCCTGCTCCTTGATGTCCAAACGAGGTTTACAGAACCGAGCAGCCAAGCTCCATGTGCTGTTTCCCTCTGATACAGCTCAGTAGCATCGACGTCTTCAAGGACTGCTTCTTCCTCCCATGGATCTCAGGTAACCAAACATAAATGCAGCCGGTCCTCGAAGGGTAGATATCCTTCCAAGCATCGAGATGCCTCCGAGCTTGCCCTCGAGGATCCTGCACCGGCAAAACTACCCCGGCGGGAAGCTCCGGCTTCCAAAGCTCCACCTATGGGGTTACAGGTTGACATCGATGGCACGGCCTTGACCGATCACCTGTTAGAATGCTCTGGGATACCGGCACAACCTTCCGGTACAGAGTTCCAGGCATTCATGGCGTCGATGGATCAGAATGTTCTATCCATGCAGCAGGCTATCACAGCCTTCATTCAAGCTGCGACGTGGCTGATACCACAACAAACTCCGTTAGTATCGGCCCAGGTACCGGCACCAATGCCGGTACCGGTACCGACTGCATCGACATCGGCCATGGTGTCGTCTGCAGCGGTTCCCTGTCTAGGGATGCCTATCGGTACCGATACCGATAACGCCCGATGTCGATACGGCTTGGTGCGCGTATTGAGCTTTGAAAGAGCACCCTGACAGTCGATACTTTGATTCCTCCGAAGATTCTGAGGCATCGGAGGCATCTGCTGAAGTATCCATAGCCCTTCCTGAGGAGCCTTCTCCAAAAAGAAGAATGTCTCCTCCAGAAGACTTGTCCTTTCAAGACTTCATAAGAGAAGTGGCCAAAGGGCTTTCTATTTCAGTAACCTCTGAATCAGAGCCTAGAGCTAAAAAATTGGATATTTTAGGTTATGCTAAGGCTCCTAAGGAGGCAGTTACCTTGCCAATTCATGAGATTCTTTATGATCACATGATTGACTTATGGGAGACTCCTCTCACTATCTCTCCTCATTCTCGTAGGTTGGACACTATGTACCGTGTCCCTCCTTGTCCTGGTTTTCATAAAACAGAGCTTCCTCACCATTCTATTGTGGTGGAGTCAGCTATGAAAAAGAGTGCAAAAAGACACTCCTCTGCTCCTCCAGGAAGAGAATGCAGGACCTTGGATGCTTTTGGTAGGAAAATCTTCCAAGCCAGCATGCTCATTGCCAGAATTAACTCCTATAGTCTTTATATGAGTATGTTTCTGAAAGAAGTTACAGGTAAGCTGCACTCTTTCCTCCCTTTTCTTCCAGAGGATAAAAGGGAATAATTTCTTATTTGGCTTAAGCATACTCAAGATATTTTAAAGTTTTCCAACCGTGCAGCTTTTGACTCCTTTGAGGGTGCCAGCAGAGCTTCGGTCATTGCCATAGCTGCATGCAGAATTGCTTGGCTCCAAGCTTCTGATCTAGAATCTTGGGTCCAGGATGGCTTGGGAAATCTTCCCTGTACAGGAGAAAACCTGTTTGGCAAAGATTGGCAAATAAAAGCCACTCAAATGGATGCAGAAAATTCTGCTTTGGATAGACTTTCAAAGTCAACCTCCATTCCTGCCAAGAAAAAACCTTTCAAGAAGTCTTTTTTCAAGAAAGGCAGATTCCATCCTGCTTCTGGCCAACAATCATCTACAGGTCGTTTTGCTGCTAAGTGTCAGCAACCTAAACAGGCCAGGCCTAAGCCTACAGGGGCTGCTGCAACTCAGCAGACCCAGCCTCCTCAGGGTTTTTGACTTGATGCTAGAGAACTTAGCCTTTCTGGCTCTGAAACAGCCAGAGCCTCGCACCATTCCAGGAAGGTTAGCTCATTTTGCTCCCAGATGGGAGCAAATTACAGCAGAGCAGTGGACCCTCTCCATCATAAGGGAGGGCTACAAACTTCATTTCTCAAACCTTCCTCCTCACACCATGGTGAGACATTTCAATTCTCCAACATCTCTCCTCGACTTTCTAGGTCAGGAGGTGGCTGCCCTTCTTGCCCAAGGGGCAATAGAAGAAGTACCTCTTCTTCAACAAGGGTCAGGGTTTTACTCACCCTACTTTCTGATCTCAAAGAAAACAGGGGGCTACAGACCCATATTAGATCTCAGAGAATTGAACAAATTTCTATGCAAGGAGAAATTCAAGATGCTTTCTCTGTGTACTCTCCTTCCATACCTTCAGAGTCAGGATTGGCTTTGTTCTCTAGATCTCAAGGATGCGTACACACATGTCCTCATCCATCCATCTCACAGAAGGTTCCTCCGTTTTCTTTTCTAAGGAAAGCATTACCAATACAGGGTGCTTCCTTTCGGTCTGGCCTCTGCTCCAAGAGTGTTCACCAAATGCATGGCAGTAGTAGCTGCATTTCTACGCACTCTGGGAATATTTGTATTCCATACCTGGACGACTGGCTCATCCGAGCTCCATCTCAGTCAGAGGCCCAGACTTCCCTGGACTGCACAAGGCACATTCTGCAGTATCTGGGACTTGTGGTAAACCTCCCAAAGTCCCAGCTCACCCCTACTCAGTCCCTAGAGTTCATAGGGGCCTGGCTAGATACTACCACTGCAAGGACCTATCTTCCTCAGGCCCGTTGCCTACGCCTAGTGCAGTTAGCCTCCCAGATTCAGTCAAAGAGCCATTTAACTGCCCGGGAGATGCTACAACTGCTAGGCCACATGGCATCCACAGTGCATGTGGTACCCTATGCTCGCCTTCACATGAGAGCAGCTCAATGGACTTTGTCCACCCAGTGGACTCGAGCATCACGGGCTCTGTCAGACAAAATAGCAACCTCCAGGCGCCTCTTTTGGTCTCTCCAGTGGTGGAGGTCTACCCAAAATCTGTTGCTGGGGTCCCCCTTCCAACAGTTGTTGCCCCAGGCAACCCTCACAACAGATGCCTCCCAAACAGGTTGGGGAGCTCATCTGCAAGACCTCTCCACTCAGGGCACTTGGTCTCCACAGGAGACCTCTCTACATATCAACCACTTGGAGCTCCGAGCACTTTTTCTAGCTCTCAAGGTCTTCCATACCCTGTTCAGCTACAAGACAGTCCTCATTCATATGGACAATCAGGTAGCCATGTTTTACATAAACAAGCAAGGAGGAACTGGCTCTGTCGCTTTGCAACGAAGCTTTAAGATTGTGGGCCTTCGCCAGAGAGCATCAAATCCATCTCCTGGCTGTATACCTTCCAGGAATCCAAAACTCTTGGGCAGACAGACTCAGTCGAGTTCTGCTTCCACACGAATGGTCCCTGCACATGAACCAAGTACTCAGAATCTTTCAAGAGTGGGGAACCCCGGACATAGACCTCTTTGCAAGTCCGTGGAATGCCAAACTTCCCCGGTTCTGTTCCAGAATTCCGTGTCAGGGAGTTCAGGCCAAGGATGCCTTCCTCCTTCACTGGGGTCAAGACTTCCTGTATGCCTTTCCACCCATTCCCTTAATTCCCAATACTCTGTTCAAGCTCCAGAGGGATCAAGGATCTATGATCCTCATAGCTCCACGCTGGCCACGCCAAGTGTGGTACCCTCTACTTCTGCATCTCTCTCAAGCTCCCTCCCTAGACTTGGGAGCTGCTCCAGACCTTCTGTCCCAGGAGGAGGGGCTTTGTGGCACCCAAACCCCAAGTCCCTTCACCTCAGAGCTTGGTTGCTGAAGGCCTAGACCTTCAATGTTGGAATCTTTCTCAGCAGGTGAAGGATATCCTCCATGCTTCCAGAAAACCTACTAGACGTTCCTATGCTTTTAAATGGAAAAGGTTTTCCATTTGGTGTACTGGGAAGGGTCTTGACCCTCTAGCACTACCTTTGAATTCTCTATTGGAATATCTCCTGCATCTCTCCAATGCAGGCCTTAAGACAAATTCAGTAAGGGTCCATTTGAGTGCTAGTGCAGCATCCCTTAAGCCTATCAATGGACAGCCTATTTCCTCTCATCCTCTTATTGCAAGATTCATGAGAGGCCTAACTTTAACTAAACCTCCCATTAGGCCTCCTTCGGTGGCATGGGACTTAAATCTGGTTCTTGGTCAGCTTATGAAGCCACCTTTTGAACCCTTAGCCACCACCTCCTTGAAATTTCTTTCCTGGAAGGTTATTTTCCTCATTGCAGTCACCTCAGCTCGCCGCATCAGTGAACTGCAGGCCTTAGTGGCTAATCCACCTTATACAAGGTTCCATCATGATAAGGTAGTCCTTAGGACCAATCCACACTTTATGCCTAAAGTGGTCTCACCTTTTCATCTTAATCAAGAGGTGTATTTACCTGTCTTTTTTCCAGGTCCTCATGCATCAAGTGCAGAGAGGAATCTTCATACCCTGGATTGTAAGAGAGATTGTAAGATTGTAAGAGAGCTCTTACAAAGGACACAGCAACATAGAAAGTCTTCTCAACTCTTTGTTGCTTTTGATCCCTCTCATTTGGGACTTCCAGTCTCTAAGAGGACACTGTCCAATTGGATTGCTCAGTGTATTTTTCACCTACCAGAGTAAGAACCTTTCTCTGGAGGGCCATGTCACAGCTCATAATGTAAGGGCCAAGGCCACCTCTATGGCTCATCTAAATTCTGTGTCCATCGACCAGATCTGTCGAGCGGCCACCTGGGCCTCGGTTCATACCTTCACAGCCCATTACTGTTTGGACAGGGACTCCTGCCGGGATGCCTTGTTTGGTCAGGCTGTTCTCAAACACCTGTTCCATGCTTAATCAACTCCTTCCCTCCTTCCCTGGATGGATGCCTGAGATCCATAGGAGGAGATAGAGCCCTTCCCAGGGTCTCATAACCTTGGGGATCTCCCAAGCATCTCTAGCTAGGGAGTCCCCATATGTGAAGACTCATTCCTGCTTGTTCCTGGAGATAGCACAGTTACTTACCTGTAACAGGTGATCTCTGGGAACAGCAGGAATAAGTCTTCACAACCCACCCACCTCCCCTAGGAGTAGTATCTCTCTATCTTTCCTTTCTCTCTCTCTCTTTGTCTCAGCTTTAAAACTCGAACTGGGGAGAGGCGGTTAGGAAAGGCGGGAAGGCAGCGCGCAGGCGCTGTGGGATGCTCCCAAAAGCTTTCCTTTTTGGGAAGCTGGGGAGCGTTCCCGCGCAGGCTCCGTCGGTACCGACGTACCCATATGTGAAGACTTATTCCTGCTGTTCCCAGAGATCACCTGTTACAGGTAAGTAACTGTGCTTTATACAATGAAGCTTTACGACTATGGGCCCTCGCCAGAGAGTATCAAATTCACCTTTTCGTGGTATATCTTCCAGGCATTCAAAACCTTTGGGCAGACAAACTCAGCCGAGTACTGCTGCCTCACGAATGGTCTCTCCACCTAGACCAGGTGGCCAAGATATTTCAGATCTGGGGAACCCCAGACATAGACCTATTTGCAAGTCCACTGGATGCCAAACTTCCCAGGTTCTGTTCCAGGATTCCGGCTCAAAATTGTCAGGCAAGGGACGCCTTCCTTCTTCACTGGGGTCACGACTTCCTCTATGCCTTCCCACCCATTCCCCTCATATCCAAAACACTCTTCAAGCTTCAGAGAGACAGAGGTCATATGATCCTCATAGCGCTACGGTGGCCACGCCAAACATGGTATCCCCTGCTTCTACATCTCTCTCAAGCTGCACCTCTGGAGTTAGGCTATGCTCCAGATCTCCTCTCCCAGGAGAATGGGATGCTATGTCACCCGAATCCCCAGTTCCTGCATCTCAGGGCCTGGTTGCTGAAAGCTTAGACCTTTAGGATCTCAACCTTTCCCAACAGGTACAGGATATCCTTCAGGCTTCTAGAAAACCTTCCACAAGATGCTCTTACGCATTCAAGTGGAAACGTTTTACTATATGGTGTTCACATAAAGGGTTAAACACCATTATGATACCTTTGGAATCGATACTAGAGTATCTACTTCATTTATCAAATTCTGGTCTAAAGACCAATTCAGTAAGAGTTCATCTTGGTGCAATTTCATCTTCCTATAAGCCTCTAAATGGACAACTAATTTCCTCTCATCCACTCATATCAAGATTTATGAGAGGTCTTCTATTAACAAAGCCTCCCGTCAGGCTACCAGCAGTGGCATGGGATTTAAACCTAGTTCTCGGGCAGCTCATGAAATCCCCTTTTGAACCTTTAGCCACTACAACCCTAAAGCTTTTGTCCTGGAAGGTCATCTTCCTGATTGCAATCACCTCTGCACGTCGTATTAGTGAATTGCAAGCTTTAGTGGCTGATCCTCCTTATTCTAAGTTTCACCATGATAAGGTTGTTCTCAGAACTCATCCACACTTTATGCCAAAGGTGGTTTTGCCTTTTCATTTAAACCAATCAATTTATCTTCCTGTATTCTTTCCGAGGCCTCATGCCTCTAATGCAGAAAGGAACCTTCATACTTTGGATTGTAAAAGAGCCTTGTCTTTTTACCTACAAAGAATGCAGCAACATAGAAATTCTTCTCAACTTTTTATTGCTTTTGATTCTAGTCATTTGGGACTTCGTCCCCAAGATAACTCTATCCAAATGGTTTGCACAATGCATATCCTTTGCTTATGAGAGTAAGTGTCTTCCTCTTCAAGGCCATGTCACAGCTCACAATGTGAGAGCCATGGCAGTCTCTATGGCTAACCTTCACTCTGTGTCTATTGATGACATTTGTCGAGCAGCCACCTGGGCTTTGGTACATGCCTTTACAGCCCACTACTGCCAAGCTAAAGCCTCCCGTTGGGAAGCCGCCTTTGGCTGAGCTGTTGTTCAGAATCTTTCAGACCTAATTCAACTCCTACCCACCAACCCTGTTGGGATGCCAGAGATCCATGGGAGGAAGCATGGCCCACCTTACTATGGGTGGCAGCTTCCTGGGGCTATTTCCCTGGCATCTTCAGCTAGGGAGTCCCCATATGTGAAGACTACATTCCTGCTTGTTCCTGGAGATAGCGTAGTTACTCACCTGTAACAGGTGATCTCCGGGAACAGCAGGAATTTAGTCTTCACAACCCACCCACCTCCCCTAGGAGTTGTCTCTGTCTCTTTCCTCTCTCCTTTCACTCAGCTACATACTTACCCGAAGAGGGAAAGGTGGGAAGGCAGCGCGCATGTGCTGAGGGATGCTCCTAAAAGCGTTCCTTGCTGTTCCCGGAGATCACCTGTTACAGGTGAGTAACTACGCTTTACACACACGTGAGTAACCACACACATGATGTGCATGCATGCACACGATGCGCGCGCGCGCGCACTGTAAATCATCACTTATAATTAGCAAAGTCCCACCTAGCCAGCAGTGTCTGTGGAACTCAATGTCCTATTTCCCAATTGAGTCAACAGGCACAGGATGGAGTGGAGCTGCTGCTTCCTCCTCTTTCTGTGCACATGTGTTCAGGCCTACCCTCCACTTTGGAGATCCTTAGTTTGTGAGTACTGTTTTGCAGTGCTTGCACCATTAGTATTTGTACCATTTTGTAACAAAAAAAAAATCAGTACTACTCATTTTAGATAATCTGAAGATATTGTGGGGTTGTCTTCCCTTCCCCCACTAACATTTCAGTAGCCAAGTGCACATTTGGCATGGATTCATTCAGTGGTTATAAATACTGAATAGGAGAAAAGCCTGACTGAATTGGTTTAACTTAATCACTGTGGTCAAAGCTCCTTTTTTCACTTCACTTTTGTTTCCCTGAAGCATGTGAAGAGGGCAATATCCTCAGGCAAAGATATTAATTAGCTGTGTCTGTGAAGACTTTCTAGATCTTTTATGTCAAAATTGTAATTGTGTGCAACCCACTGCAGAAAATATAGTCCGCACATATGGGTGATGTCTGTCTATGCAGATGGAGCCCCTGCGGAAGCATCTCCCCAGCTTTCAAAGAAAGCCGTTGGGAGATGCCGCCATGCATGCGTGGTCCCCTTCCTGCCCAAGGTGCCATTTTATTCAGTCTCCCTTTTTCCGCAGAGCCCTACAGATGTTAGTCTTCCTTCCCTGGAAAAAAGTTGATTCTCTTGTGCACTACAGTGCATTGTCCTGTTAGCACTGGCCCCTTTCCCTAGCTCCACCGGTGTCTTCTACTGGCGTCTGCACCGGTGGCTGCTGGTAGCCATCAGCCACCAGTCCGTGCGGAGCAGAAGCACCCTCCTGACCTGTAAGCATTAAGGTTTTTACTGCCGAGGCATAAAGTGGGGGCAATTAATTTTTAATCTCTTCCAGCCTTCCTAACTTAGCCCAAAGTTTTAAACACTGCATATGTTTCTCTCTGCTTTTTGCTTTTGGTTTGGTGGCTTCTATCCAAATCTGGACATCTGCCAGACTGTCCTTATCTTCTGCCCCAAATTGTGGCCAAGGTTTAGTCAGTCCCTGCATTCCTTTCACCCATTTCCAGTGGCACTCCTTCACTAATTTCCTATCCAGCTCCGGCGGCACCTTTAATAGGTGCCCTAAGGGGGAATCCTCAGGGATCTCTATTGTGTCCTTGCTCCATCCCATATTAAAGGGTTCTCTTTTTAGGAAAAGAAAGAGAGAGAGAAAAAACCCCTAGTGTTCAGAACTATATAGCAGCTTTATAGTGTGTAAATCTATCATCGGTAAAATAGGTTCACTAAATAGCTTCGTTATTGTTAGTTTCTTGTCCCTTTTGGACAGACTATAGCTAAAATACTATGCTTAGAAATAAATGAAAAATCTGCAGCTTACTTTATCCAGGGAAAGAATCCCTCGAAATCTCTCACTGTGTCCGAAGCCGTCAAAGACCGTGACGACTCCCTGTATGGGCCACCAGTGTATGGAACTAGGGGGGGTGGAATCCATTGGCCAGGTGGATACCACCCCCCTCCTCCGTGCTAGAGGGGAACAAAAATCTTGCATACAGGGGGGCCTACCACCTCCTCCCAATAAACCACACCTCAAGCAGATTATACTCGTACCTGGCACAAAATTCTCTGATTCTTCTTACAAATAAAATCCTTTATTTCTTATATCGCAGAAACAAGCATACAGGAAGCACAACCAAAACTAGCTAAATACAAAGTAACTTGGAGAATTCCCTCACCCTCTTCTTACAAGTTTACCGCTATAAAGTAATTAAGAGATTTCCTGTCCAACAGATCCTAGCACAGTGAAAGAGGAGGATATATGGTTCCTAGCTACACTCAAAGATAAACTAAGGAAACTTTCACACAGACAATCAAAATCATACCTACTCACTCATTAGCAGACATACAGTGGAAATTTACAAACGACCTTCAGAAAATGGGGTGTAAATTCCCAATCTTTAAAAGTTCTGTCCCCTTATATAGTTTTCTTTCCCATTAGTCCCTTTACTTTAGATTCCAGGCATCTGGATTCTCTTTCATTCCTTCCTTTGTCCTGTCATATCTGCACTCTCATTCTTGCTGACCTGTTGACCCTTATGGCCTTGTGTATAAACATGTGCTCAGGCCGTTGTCAGATTTATTCTTTGTTATCTGACCCTTTTCCCACTTATTCAACCTTCCACCCAGTCTGTTTTTCCATCCCCTATTTTTCAAGAAATTCTGACAGTTTCCCCACTAGGCCTCAGGAGGCCCCCATGCCAAACTGGCATAACCATGCTAATGATGCCTTCTCTCTCCCGTGCTCTGTAGATAAGTGTTATTTCTCACATTTCTTCCATCTGTAATCTAATACCTCTAGTATCCCACAACGCACATGCAGTACAAATGCCAGCAATTTGGACTGTTAACTCCTTCCCTTCTGGCTCTCACAGGGGGGGAAAAAAACTATCTCCAGGAACAAGCAGGAATGAGTCCTCACATATGGGTACGTCGGAACCGACGGAGCCTGCGCGGGAAAGCTCCCCAGCTTCCCAGAAAGGAAGCTTTTGGGGCCTCCCACAGCGCATGCGCGCTGCCTTCCCGCCTTCCTGACCAACTCTCTTCAGTTCTTCTTTTTCCGCGGAGCCAGCAGGTCGTGTTCCTGTCACCGCTGAAGAAATTGTTGTTTTAATTTGTTTCTTTGACCGCGTGTCTGCCTTCCCCGATTCCGGACCGGTACTGCCGGTCATTTTTTCGTTTATTTAAAAAAAAAAAAATATATATATATATATATATATATATAATTACTTTTCTTCACTTGGTGTATTTTTTTCTGTGAGGCCTCTAGGCCTTCTCAGGTCTCCCTCATGGAAAAACCAGCTTCTGGTTTTAAAAAATGCACTAAGTGTACAGGTACTATTTCAGTTACAGACACCCATGAGTGGTGTCTTAAATGTTTGGGGCCTGACCATTCCATTCCGGATTGTCCATCCTGCTCTCTGATGTCCAAAAGGGGCTTACAGAACAGAGCAGCTAAATTTCATATGCTGTTTTCTACCGATACTCCAGCATCAACATCCTCCAGGTCTTCTTCTCCTGATGGATCTCAGGTAACCAAACATTCTTCGGGCAAGTCCTCAAAAGGCAAATCTCCCTCTAAGCAGCGAGAGGCCCTTGCAATTGACCCTGAGGACCCTGCCCCAGCCAAACAACCCCGGCAGGAATCTCAGGCTTCCAAAGCTCTTCCTATGGGGTTACAGGTAGACATCGATGGCACGGCCTCGACCGATCTCCTGTTAGACTGCTCTGGGGTACCGGCTAACACCGGTACCGACTTCCAGGCAGTTGTGGCGGCTATGGGTACTACGGTACAATCCATGCAGCAGGCCTTACTGACTTTCATTAATACTGCACCGCCATCGGTACCGCGACAATCGGTTCCGACTCCGATTCCGGTACCGCAACCGATACCGGTACCCAGAGTATCTACTTCCAGTAGCCTGCCGGTTCCGGTTCCGGAGCTTTCTTCGATACCGCTCCGATTCCCGGTACGCCCGATGTCGGTACCGATCGGTACACGTATCGATCTCTGGAAGCAAATAGACGATACTTTGAATCCTCTGAAGATTCTGATACATCAGATGATTCTGCTGACGTCTCTTTTACTCTTCCTGAGGAGCCTCTTCTCCAAAAAGGAGAATGTCTCCTCCAGAGGATTTGTCCTTTCAAGACTTCATCATTGAAGTAGCTAAAGGACTCTCCATATCTGTATCCTCTGAAAAGGAACCTAGAGCAAAAAAATTGGATATTTTAGGATACTCTAAGGTTCCCAAAGAGGCAGCCACCTTACCCATACATGAAATTCTTCAAGAACACATGATGGATTTGTGGGAGGCTCCTCTCACCCTATCTCCACATTCTCGATGTTTGGACACCATGTATCGGGTTCCTCCTTCTCCTGGTTTTCAAAAAACTCAGCTTCCTCACCACTCTATTGTGGTGAAGTCTGCTATGAAAAAGATAGAGTACCAAAAGACACTCTTCTACCCCTCCAGGAAGAGAATGTAGGACTCTGGATGCTTTTGGGAGAAAAATCTTCCAAGCTAGCATGCTTATTGCCAGAATCAATTCATACAGCCTCTATATGGGTATGTTTTTGAAAGAGATTGCATTAAAGATACGTCATTTTCTCCCCTTTATCCCAGAGGATAAACAAGAGGAATTCCTTCTTTTGCTAAAGCACACTCAAGATGTTTCAAAGTTCTCCAACAGAGCAGCCTTTGATTTTTTTGAGGGGGCAAGCAGAGCCTCTGGCATTGCCATAGCTGCTCGCAGACTGGCTTGGCTCCAGGCCTCTGATCTGGAACCCTGGGTACAAGAAGGCTTGGGCAATCTGCCCTGTACAGGTGAAAATCTGTTTGGCAAAGAGTGGCAAATCAAAGCCACTCAAATGGATGCAGAGAATGCTGCTTTAGATAGGCTTTCTAAGTCTACCTCTACCCCTGCCAAGAAAAAACCTTTTAAGAAAACTTTCTATAAAAAGACCAGATTTTCCACAAATACTGGCCAGCAATCTTCCCAAGTTCGCTTTGCTCCTAAGCGTCAGCAAACTAAACAGGCCAGAACAAAGTCTACTGGGGCTGCTACAATCCAGCAGTCCCAACCTCCTCAGGGTTTTTGACTTGATTCTAGAGAACTTAACCTTTCTGGCTCTGCAACAACCAGAACCTCTCACCATTCCAGGAAGGTTAGCTCATTTTGCTCCCAGATGGGAACAAATCACATCAGAACCGTGGACCCTCTCTATCATCAGAGAGGGCTACAAACTACATTTCTCCAGCCTTCCTCCCCATACCATGGTGAGACAATTCAATTCTCCCCCATCTCTCCTGTACCTGTTGGGCCAGGAGGTGACCACTCTTCTCGCCCAAAAGGCAATAGAAGAGGTTCCTCTTCCTCAACAAGGGTCAGGTTTCTACTCCCCTTATTTTCTCATTCCCAAGAAAACAGGTGGGTACAGACCCATTCTGGATCTCAGAGAATTGAACAAATTCCTATACAAGGAGAAATTGAAAATGCTTTCTCTAGGTACTCTCCTTCCATACCTACAGAGTCAGGACTGGCTTTGTTCTCTAGATCTCAAGGATGCGTACACACATATACTCATCCATCCGTCCCACAGAAAATTCCTACGGTTTCTGTTCCAGGGAAAACATTTCCAATACAGAGTACTCCCCTTCGGTCTAGCCTCTGCTCCAAGAGTATTTACCAAATGCATGGCAATAGTAGCTGCATTTCTACGCACTCTGGGGATCTTTGTCTGGGGATCTTTGTCTTCCCATACCTGGACGACTGGCTCATCCGAGCACCATCTCAGTCCGAGGCTCAGACTTCCCTGGACCGCACCAGATGCATACTGCAGTATCTGGGACTTGTCATCAATCTGCCAAAGTCTCAACTCGCCCCTACTCAGTCCCTAGAATTCATAGGGGCCTGGCTAGATACTACCACTGCAAGGGCCTATCTTCCTCAGGCCCGTTGCCACCGTCTAGTGCACTTGGCCTCTCAAATTCAGTCCAGAAGCCACTTGACTGCCAGAGAGATGCTACAACTGCTAGGCCACATGGCATCCACAGTTCATGTGGTGCCTTATGCGCGCCTACATATGAGAGCAGCTCAATGGACCTTGTCCACCCAGTGGACCCAAGCATCAGGAGCTCTCTGACCAAATAGCAACCTCAAAACGTCTTTTTTGGTCTCTCCAATGGTGGATATCCACTCAAAATCTGTTGTTGGGGGCCCCCTTCCAACCTTTGTTACCCCAAGCAACTCTCACTACAGATACCTCCCAAACAGGTTGGGGAGCTCATCTCCAAGACCTCTCCACTCAGGGCAGTTGGTCTCCACAGGAGACCACCCTTCATATCAACCTTTTGGAGCTGCAAGCAATTTTCCTTGCTCTCAAGGTCTTTCATACCCTCCTCATCAACATGACAGTCCTTGTTCATACCGACAATCAAGTAGCCATGTTCTACATAAACAAGGAGGGACTGGCTCTCTGTCGCTTTGCAACGAAGCTCTAAAACTGTGGGCCTTCGCCAGAGAGCATCGGATCCATCTCCTGGCAGTGTACCTCCCAGGAATCCAAAACTCTTGGGCAGACAGACTCAGTCGAGTTCTGCTTCCACACGAATGGTCCCTGCACATGGATCAGGTACTCAGAATCTTTCAGGAATGGGGGACCCCGGACATAGACCTCTTTGCAAGTCCGTACAATGCCAAACTTCCCCGGTTCTGTTCCAGGATTCCGTGTCAGGAAGCTCAGGCCAAGGATGCCTTCCTCCTTCATTGGGGTCAGGCCTTCCTATATGCCTTTCCACCCATTCCCTTGATTCCCAAGACTCTATTCAAACTTCAGAGGGATCAAGGATCTATGATCCTCATAGCTCCACGCTGGCCACGCCAAGTGTGGTACCCTCTACTTCTGCATCTCTCCCAGACACCCTCCCTGGATCTGGGAGCTGCTCCAGACCTTCTGTCTCAAGAGGAGGGAACTTTGTGGCACCCAAACCCCAAGTCCCTTCACCTCAGAGCTTGGTTACTGAAGGCCTAGACCTTCAAGACTTGAATCTTTCTCAACAGGTGAAGGATGTCCTCCATGCATCAAGGAAACCTTCCACCAGGCGTTCTTATGCTTTTAAATGGAAAAGATTTTCACTTTGGTGTGCTGACAAAGGTCTTAACCCTCTAGCACTACCTTTGAATTCTTTACTCGAATATCTCCTGCATCTTTCCAATGCAGGACTTAAAAACAATTCTGTAAGAGTCCATTTGAGTGCTATTGCAGCATCTCTTCAGCCTATCAATGGACAATCTGTTTCCTCTCATCCTCTTATTGCAAGATTCATGAGAGGTCTAACTTTAACTAAACCTCCCATTCGGCCTCCTCCGGTGGCATGGGACTTAAATGTAGTTCTTGATCAGTTTATGAAGCCACCCTTTGAACCCTTAGCCACTACCTCCTTAAAATTCCTTTCCTGGAAAGTCATTTTCCTTATTGCAATCACTTCTGCTCGCCGCATCAGCGAATTGCAGGCTTTAGTGGCTAATCCACCTTATACACGGTTCCATCATGATAAGGTAGTCCTTAGGACAAATCCCCACTTTATGCCTAAAGTGGTCTCACCTTTTCATCTTAATCAAGAGGTATATTTACCTGTCTTTTTTCCAGCTCCTCATGCATCAAATGCAGAGAGGAACCTTCATACTCTAGACTGTAAAAGAGCTCTTGCCTTTTACCTCCACAGGACACAGCAACATCGAAAGTCTTCTCAACTTTTTGTTGCTTTTGATCCTTCTCATTTAGGACTTCCAGTCTCAAAAAGAACACTGTCCGATTGGATTGCTCAGTGTATTTCGTTTACTTACCAGAGTAAGAACCTTTCACTGGAAGGCCATGTCACAGCTCACAATGTCAGAGTCATGGCCGCATCTATGGCTCATCTTCATTCTGTATCCATTGATCAGATCTGTCGAGCAGCCACCTGGGCCTCGGTTCATACCTTCACAGCCCATTACTGCTTGGACAAGGACTCCCGCCGGGATGCCTTGTTTGGTCAGGCTGTCCTCAGACACCTGTTCCATTCTTAAACAACTCCTGCCCACCTTCCCTGAATGGATTCCTGAGATCCATAGGAAGATGAGGAACCCTTGGGGGGTGATCTCCCCGGCATCTTAGCTAGGGAGTCCCCATATGTGAGGACTCATTCCTGCTTGTTCCTGGAGATAGCACAGTTACTTACCTGTAACAGGTGATCTCTGGGAACAGCAGGAATTAGTCCTCACAACCCACCCACCTCCCCTAGGAGTTGTATCTCTCTCTCTCTCTCTCTCTTTCCTTTCCTCTCTCTATTGTCTCAGCTTTAAACTCGAACTGAAGAGAGTTGGTCAGGAAGGCGGGAAGGCAGCGCGCATGCGCTGTGGGAGGCCCCAAAAGCTTCCTTTCTGGGAAGCTGGGGAGCTTTCCCGCGCAGGCTCCGTCGGTTCCGACGTACCCATATGTGAGGACTAATTCCTGCTGTTCCCAGAGATCACCTGTTACAGGTAACTGTGCTTTCTACAATAAAATCCATTCTAGCTCAAAAATAGATTGCAGCAAGGCTGTCCAGGGCTGGTGCTATCTTTAGGTGAACTAGTTGGTGGCTTAGAGTACCATTGGTTCAGGACAGTCCATCGCTACTGCTTGTCTCCTCTCTCCAGGACCATCATCAACAGCAGTGGTTTTAAACAGCACCATAGCGCTTACCTAAACCTTTGGCACTGCTACCTCTGATGCAGATTTTCTGTTTGCTTGAGGGTGGAAGTGGTGCTGTTTAAAGCCATTTCTGCCACTGCTGGTCCCAGAGAGGGGTAGCCGTGTGGATGGGGGCAGAGCGGCACCAGGAATGAGGTTCATCTAGGGCGCCTCATATCCCTTGCACTGTTGCAGAGGCTGTTTTTCCTTAATTAGTGCAGTCATAGGATTTTGTTGGGATTTTGAGATGGTTAGTCTCTTTGGGATTGCGGTGTCTTGTGATTTCACATGTTTACGTTTTATTAAAGAACAGTGCTATCAGTAAGTTCATACAGCATTCTTTGAATGTTTGGCTATTTGGTTTTCCGTATTCATGTTGTATGTCAGTGCTAGAGGGTTTTTGCCTCCAAGCAAAATGTCTTGCTTTGGGTGCGACTGTGTAAAATGTGGTGAAAGACCACCACTATCTCAGTTACTGCTCTTTTAGGGCAACATTTCTTCCAGGTTTTTCTAGTTACTAGAATGCAGGGAGTGTGCTTATTTTTCAGTAGTGGCTATGATCATTCGGGATAAATGATAAAGGACCCTATAATAGGGCTAGCCTTCAGAAAGACCTGGCATGTCTTAACTGCTTAACTTTGCCATTGCATCAAGCCTGGTAAAATAAGTATTTGAAAATTGGAGAGCTCACCTCCTCTAACTATAGAAGAGCATATATCATACAGTGTCAGACCAAGGGTCCATCAAGCCCAGTATTCTGTTTGAACAGTGGCCAATCCAGGACACAAGTACCTGTCACATTCCCAAAAGATATACAGATGCCATGCTGTCCCAGGTTAAGCGATGGGTTTCCCTGGTCCTCTTTAATAATGGTTTATTAGCTTTTCCTCCAGGAATTTTTCAAAACCTCTTAAACCCAGCTACACTAACAGCTTTTACTACATTCTCCGGTAATGAATTCCAGAGCTTGATTATACTTTGAATGAAAAAATGTTTCTCAGATTTGTCTTAAATGTGCTACATTGTAGCTTCATTGTATGTACCCTAGTCTTTCTACTTTTTGAAGGTTTTAGGTCTGCCCCACAATGATTGATGCTGCTTTCAACAGTCAATCTGCAAACTGTCATCTTGGCTAACACAATGAGCTTGTCCCTGTATCTTCAACTTGCGTATATTTCCACCAGTGATGCAAGTTTACTAACTCGCATGCGCACGCACACATCGAGATGTTAATATAAACTGAACGACATTCTTGTGGCCTCTGAGATTGAGAGCTGTAGGCCCAACTTTTTTCCTCAGAGCTTGGGTATGCCCTTGTCTCCTAGAGCAGATAGCTGCCCTGTGTCCAGCACTGTTACACATGGGTTCCAGCACTTACGGGCCAGAGAGTAGACAGGAGGCCCTGTGACAATGTTCCTGAGCAAATAAGGAATTTGAGTGCACTCTTACCTGGACGACTTGCTGATTTCGTCTGATATCATGCAGAGGTCCAGAGTGGATACGGCTATGATGATTAGGTGGCTGGAAAAGCTTGGTTTGGTGATCAACTATCCCAAGAGCTGTCTTGTCCCGCTCAGGACTTGGAGTACCTCAGGGCTTTCTTAAACACTTGCTTGGGATGAGTGTTTCTAACCCTGGAGAGTTTGGACTAGCTGCAGTGGCAGCTCAGGTAGTTCTGCTGTCGGGCAGTTCACAGGGCCTAAGACTAGCCTCAACCCCTGGGGTCCATAGCTTCAACATTGAAGCTGATATCTAGGGCCAGGATGCACATGAGTCCTTCCTACAGGGTTACCCTTTGACTCACTAATCTCCTTGTTCCCTGTTCAATCAGCACTTCCTTCTTCCCCAGAAGATCAAGGAGCAATTGATCTGGTAGTTACAAACGCACCCTTTTATGGATGGGATGCCTCTGAAGGCGCCAGAGTGGGTGTTAGTCACCATGGATGCCAACCTGCAGGGCTGGGGAGCATACTGTTTGGGTCAGTTTGTTCCCCTAGAAATTCTCCTGGTGAATCAATGGGCTGGAGGCCAGTGATCTGGGTGGCCTTGGAGATGTTTTGAACTCTCCTGGAGGGCAAATCTGTCAGTTTTCTCAGATAATGCCATTGCAGTGGCTTGTACTAACAAGCTAGGCAGCACTTGCAGCACTGCAGTGATCTCGGAGGTGGTGATGGTCTGTTGTGTGGGGGAGGATCTTCTGGTTGCTCTATCAGCATCCCATATAGCGGGCATCAACATCGTGCAGACTGATTTCTTGAGTCAAAACACAGTGGATCCCTGCAAGTGAAAGCTAAGCCCTTGCACTTTCAGCCTCCATAGTGAGGAGGTGGGGCACACCAATATTTGACCTGCTGGCCACCTAAGTTAATGTCAAAGTGGAGAACTCTTTCAGTCTTGGAAAAGATCCACAGGCAGCAGATTTGAATGCCTTGCTTTCAGGAATGGCCCTGGGACGGGCTCCTTTGTCTTTTTTCCCCCAGCCCTTTGTGAGCCGCCTACTGTGCATGATTTGATCTCACCTGGGCTTGGTCATTCTAGTAGTGCCAGACTGGCCACACAGGCATGGTACCTGAATCTCTTTTTAGTCTGTTGGTGGGTCCCCCCTCTAGCCTGCCTCAGGAGAGATGTAGTCTGTGGCAAGGCCTTCTGGTCCCTGAGAGGCACAGATTGGCGAAGCGGCTCTACCTAAGAGGATAATCTAGAGTAATAGATGAAACTCTCCTCAAGGCCTGGGGGAGAGGAGTCTCTACTTTCTTGGCCTATGTGAGAGTATGCCCGTCTCGTCTATTTGATTTTGGGGTTCGCGGGATTGTCTTGCAGTGGTTTCATTCATTCTTGGTTACACGCACCTTCTCAGTCCACGTTGGCCGCTCTACCTCCGCCCCCTCCCCCTGTGGTGTTCCTCAGGGGTCTATTCTTGCTCCCCTACTCTTTAATGCTTTCCTCGCGCCCCTGGCACTGCTCATCCAACAGTCTGGCATCTCCTCATACATCTACGCCGACGACATCTTGTTGGTCCATCACACCTCCTCTTCTGCCCCTGACCTCACTCCACTCAATCTCTGTCTCTCCTCTGTTGCCTCATGGTTCGACTCCAATTTCATGCATGTTAACCCCGCCAAATCCTCCGCAATCTGGTTTTCCTTTGGGCTCCCCTCCCCTAGCTTATCACCTGTTATGTCCTCCCACCCTATCCCCCTCGTTCCAACTCTCCGCTATTTAGGTGTCACTCTGGATTCTGCCCTTTCATTCCATCAACACATCTCCTCCGTTATTCGCACATCTTTTTTCCACCTGCGTCGGATACGGGCCGTTAAATCCTCTCTCCCCCCTTCCTCCATTGTTACCCTCGTCCTGTCCCTGGTAATAACCAGGCTCGATTATTGCAATGCCATTTATGCAGGCCTCCCTTCCACTCAGCTCCGCCGCCTCCAATTAGTACAAAATACCTCCGCTCGTCTTGTCACTGGTTCCTCAGCTCGTTCCCATGTATCCCCCTGCCTTATCACCTTACACTGGCTTCCGGTAAAATTTTGTTATGTCTTCAAAGTACTCATCCTCACCCATAAAGCTCTTCACTCCGGCACCCCCCAATACTTATCGGACATTATCCATCTTCAACCTTCCCCACGCCTCCTCCGCTCAGCCCACGGTAACCGCCTATTTCTCCCTCCCCCTGCACAGGCCCACCTCGAACTAACACGTCACTCCGCCTTTTTTTTCTTGGGCCCCGCCCTCTGGAACTCACTCCCTCGGTCCCTTCGTCTAGAACCCTCTTATCCCCGCTTTAAAACTCTGCTCAAGACTCACCTCTTCTGCCAGGCTTTCGATCTTCCCCTCCCTGCCGACGGTGCCCCATCGCAGAACCTCGCCCTCCACCCTCCATAATTCCCTCCCATGCCGATCCCCCCTTTCCCCCACTCTCTTGTCCTCCTGCCCTTCTGGGCCTTTTCTCCTTTCTGCCTTAATTTGTCTCTCCTGTCCTATCAATTGCTGGCGTTCTCCCTCTGACTTTTGTTTCCTGCAGCTGTATTTTGTATTGTACACCGCCCTAATGCTTCGGCCTGGGCGGTTAATCAAATATTGTAAATAAAGATAAAGATAAAGATATGGAGGGTATTCAGGAGGTGGAATTCCTCACAGGCTCTAGATGCCAGGGAAGCAGACTTAGCCGCCATTTTATTATTCTTAGTCCACTTTGGACCAGGGGTTGCCTCTGAACTCACTCAACATTCAGGTGACGACCCTTATATGCTACCTTAGGGCGCGTTCAAAGAATATCCTTGGCGGTGCATTCTAATGTGTCCTGCTTCCTCATGAGTGAAGCAGATCTGTCCACACATTAGAGCCATCTTTCATTGGTTGATTCAAGTCATGTGAGTACTGGCAATTGATCATAGGTGCTTCTAATTTTACTGCAATGGGAATAAAGTTCTTCTGTTTAAACTGATTTGAATTGTTTATAAGGGTGACAATGTCCTGACAATGTCCCAGTTTTTATATTTCCTGTTGTAAGCTACGTGGAACACAGACAAGGAACAGGTGCGCCAAAGAACAGTGGTTGATAATAGGGCAGCTTTATTGGAAGAAAACGCCAACGTTTTTGCAAATTCTTCAGGGGGGTTTTATTTGGCCTCAAATAAAAACCTGAATACATAAAAATACAAATTATATAAAATAGCAGCACATATACATATGAGTGGTTAAATGAAGAGTTAAAACCATCACATATAAATAAATCAAAACAACGACCGGTAAAACATCCAAAAGGAGAGGGATAGTGCATAACTAACAGGGAAAACATTGTAATGTTCAAATCCAACAAAAACATGAAATACAGGGATGAGGAGGACATGTGGAGTTGGTGTGAATATAAATAAATGTTCTAAAATTAAAGTGCACATTGAGTCAGTTATAATACAATGAGACGAGCCAGTTGTGAAACTAAAGAGCATGCTATATGGTAAATATCCAATTGCAAGGAAGACTGACAGGTGAAATTAATGTGAACGTAGTTCAAAAAAGAATAATATAATTAAAATGCAACTTTAAAAGTACATATGAGTGTGCTAAGAACCATGCTGAAAGAAAAAGGGGGATATCATATAATCAAAGGTGGCTCACTATATCGCTGTGTGAAAGAACTAGTGGTTATTTTGAGAATCATCCAAAAGCACACTTGATAAATCCTGAAGGGAAATGAAACAAAATTTAAGAGCAAAAGTATATTAACATAAAAGATAAAAAGCTTAAAGGGAAAGAGAATAACTTGCTTTGAAGCAACCAGCAGTGCATTTAGACTCCAAATGAACTAAGAGACTGAAACCAAGGCTCACCAGTGGTTCAAGTAAGCCTAAACTCACTCCAGAAACAGGTTCAAAGTGCAACGCGAATAAAAAGATCGATCTTTCTTTTAAAAGATCTTTCTCTTTACAAAAAAAAAAAGGGTGGGGGAGGGGGACCCAGCAGGTATCTAAAAAAGATTAAAAGCATTGGGCAACCTATATAAATTACACACCCTAATGAAACACAAAATCAAATAGTGTGTCAAACCATCAATGCTGTATCTATTTTTGCATCAAAAACAAACACCAGACAGACGGTGTAGCTTGTATGAGCATCGAGCTCCATGGCCAAAGGAGATACATAGTGGTAAAAGCTCCGTCCAATGACACAATGAAACAATATAGAGGAAAAAACATACTTAAGGTGTCCGTTGCGTTGTTCCCTATCTATATTGTGTAAGCAACCTGTGAGTTATGGATAAAAGCTGTGTGTAACAAAAGTCATCAGGAAAAACTGTTCAGACTGCAGGAGGTAGTGGTGATATGAATACCAACACACAAAAAGGCAGAACCCACCTGAATAAAAAATAAAACACGTAATCGCGCTGGTAACAAGATCAGAATGCTTAGGCAATCAAAATATATCTAGCGGATGTGCTTTAAAAAAATAAAATGAATCAATAAATGTGTGCATATATATAGTAGTCCAAAGCCATTTCAGTGGCCACTTCTTAAAAAAAAAAAAAAGAGATATTGGACATTAAGGGGTTGAACTGCAAGGGTGCTAATAATGTTGACAACTGTATAGAACAAGCTCCATAAACTATAGCATTTCCAATGCATGGGCCTGCTCAGGAAGCAGTAGCAGCAGCAACATATCTGATGAATGCAACTTAAAATTCAACCAGTGTTAAAGAAATTGGACATTAAATATAAAGTCCAGCCTTCTTGAGGCTTTAAAAAAAACAGTAGCTATCACTCTTCAGTAGATATGTAAGCAATTATTGAGGAAGGCAAAAACATGCAGAAATTTTTCTTTTAACATTCCTCCAGGTAAAGATCCTCTTTATCATATCAGTCTTCCAAAGGGCCCATACTTTCATCTTGCATAGCGGTCCATCGGTTATACATGGTACAGTATATGTCTACTGCCTTTCAAAAGTGCAAGTTCATTCCATCTCTAGCTTGGATGGAATGATCTCATCCTGCCAGTATCTTGTCTGAAGCCGTTAAATGTGGCACTCATCTCATTGATTAGTGCATAACCCAGCTAAACAGCGGTAAGCCACAAACAATTCATAGCCATAATGAACAGATCTGTAGATATTGTAAATCTCCCCAGTTGAAATCCAAGTTGTATCCCCTGTTCTCTGTAAATGCATACCTGATATACCCAGATGCATAAATGTTACCTGTAAACCACACTGATTTTAAAGAGCGCGGTATATAAAAGCAATAAATAAATAAAATAAATAACATTTTTGAAATGTCTAGAATTTGTTTGTCATAGCTCAAAAGCTTGGATGTGAGATGCTGGTTTACAGGAAGATGTCCATTCTTACGTTAGCATATGCCCTTTGTATAGGAAATTCCCTTTTTAGAGAAAAGATGAAAAACAGATTACAATTGAGGATCATTGTTACCCTTCAGCATCTCAGCAGCCCAGCCTTCCATGTCTTTTGCCATCAAAACAAATCTTTAAACAATATAGGCAAGGTTATTATCACAGATGCTATTACCAGAAACAGCCTCAACAAACTCAGAACTGTTTTGTTTATTTGTACATACGTAATACCCTGCTTATACCGAAGCAAGAGCCAAAAGCAATTTACAATAAAATTACGGAACACACAGTAATGATGCATCATAAAAATGCACATTAGCATTAGCATCAGAGATCTCAACCATTTTGGCTGCTCAGGAAAGTTCCGAAGGACTACAGTACCTTCCATTCTTCCCCTGTTCAACAAGGGGACTAGATGTAGATGCTAGCATTGACATACTAGTAAATGTAGTTACCTGTAGCAGGTATTCTCCAGGGACAGTAGAAATCAGCCCTCACATATGGGTGATGTCTGTGCCGAAGCATTTCCACAGCCTTCAAAGAAAGCCTTTGTGATATGCTACCATGCATGCGTGGTCCCCTTCCCACCCAAGGGTACCATCTTGCTCAATCAGATGACATAGCTAGGACGGTAGTAGAAAACTAACACAAGGTAGGGAGGCAACTCCCAGGGGAGAAGGGAGGGTTGTGAGGACTGATTCCTGATGTCCCTGGAGAACACCTGTTACAGGTGAGTAGCTATGCTTTCTCCAAGAACAAGCAGGAAGTCAGTCCTCACATATGGGACTCACTAGTTCCCAGCTGCCAAGGACCAAACCATGACAGCACCAACAGTGACCAAGTTGGGTAGCTGTGAGTTGCAGAAGGTGCGTCCCTAACTGAGAGACTCTGCAAGACCCTAGCATCCAGCAGCACCAACAATCTGGTAGCCTGAACAGAGGGGTCAGAGGGCAGGAGTTGCCTACACCCCAAACAGATTGTGGAGTACCGTCTGCCTGAAGGCACTGTCCCAATGGTACTCGCTCTCCAGGCAGTAGTGAGCTGCGAACGTGTGAATTGAAGACCATGTGGTGGCCTTGCAGATCTCCGTCACTGGCACTGAGCGCAGGTTCGCAAGTGATGTGGCCATCACTTTCACGCGATGAGCTGTGATCCGGTGTTCCAGAGAGGTGTTTATTTTATGAATATTCATTAGGGACATCCTGAAAGCCAAACTGGATTGTGACCCTCCAGGACTGGAGTTGGGACATCCCTGTTCTAGTCCAAGGATCAAAGTAAGACACTGCCTTTGGCTGAGCTGTAATGAGCAATTTGTCCTTTTCCCCAAGCAACTCTTGAAGTTGACTGTGGACTGTACTGCAGACTCTGTTAAGTGACATACAACAGCAGCCCTGAGCCATGGGAGTTTCCTACTTGTGTGCCTGACTCATTCCTGTTTGGTAACAGAAAAAGCAATGCTGCTCACCTGTAAAAGATGTTTTCCATAGACAGCAGGACTGATGAGGCACACAGTCCCACCCCCACCCCTCACCAAAAGTCTCATTTCATTGAGCTTTGTAACCAACAGAGGAGCTGAAGGGATTGCTGCACACGGGAAGGGCCGTGAATGCTCAGAGCTTTACTCTAAAGTTCTGAGCTGAAGGAGAGCAGTACCATCCTGTGCTGTCAGATGATGCCACCCATTTGTATACCTTATCAATTCTGTTGTCTATGGAAAACACCCATTACAGGTGAGCAACCTTGCATGTTTCAAAATAAAGCTACAAAAATGGAAATGTGGTGAAAAGAGCTAAAGCTGTCACTTCATGGGTTCATTGTCAAATGCAGGCCCTGCTTGAAGCTGCGAATATGCAAGAATCTGGAGTAAATTTTGTATGTGTATGGTGGGGGGAGGTAAAAAAGAAAAGTACCCTTTTGTAAATGTTTCTACTTGGCTTTTCAGACTTTTTATAAAGCTTTCATAGAATTTTCAAAATTTGAGTTGGGTATAGATTTAAACATTTTCAGTTCAGTTGATCATACGATTAAAACTATTTTAAATTGTGCAACTAATTGCAGTGGATTTAAAGAGCCTATCTCCATTTTCTCACCCATCTGCTTCCACAGTCCAGGCATCCCTTCTCTTTTCCACTCTTTCCCCCCCCCCCCATTAATCTAGCATCTCTTCCTCCCTACCCTTCTTCCTCTGCTTACCCTTCAGTATTTTTGCTCACTTATCTAACAATTAAGTCTCCCTAGAAGCTGCAGAAATTCATTAATACTGCTTCTTGCTGGCCCTGAAGCCTTCCTTTTGCTGTGTGCCAAGTCTTCCTCCCCCTCCCCCTCCCCCTCCCCCCACCAGTAATAGGAAGTCGCCTCAAAGGTATGGAGCAGCAGTGGATTCACTAATACAGTTAAACTTTTTAATTGTGTCTAACTCTAGAAAATTAATATATTTTAATCACATTATTAGCACTATAAATGCCCACCTCTAAATACACACTTGCAATTGAAATTGCTGAAGATTTTCTTCTAAGGGCAGAAATAAACTTTATATTTTTTTTTTCTTCCCCCACCTCAGGTAACCTGGTCTGACCTTTCAGTAACATCTGTGACCAAGACGCACCAGGAGCTGTTGGAATTCCTATTAAAAGTAAGCATACTACCAGTGTGGTGCATGAAGGCTGCTTATGCAACACCACCTTACTAAAGTACAAGGGAGTATGTGTCCGTTTGATCTTGGTTGGAGCCTATGATGAGAATATGGAAGGTATGTCAGGAAGCATACATGCATCATGCCAACAGTTCTGTGAATCTGAGTTTGTCAGCTAGGAGAATGGCAGCTGAAATCCATTTTAAATAGTCAAGCAGTAAGATGTCAGTGGGGTTTTTCTCCATGGACAAGCAGGATAATGTTCACATATGGATGATGTCACTGATGGAACCCTCTATGGAACCAGCTCCCAGCTACTTCTAGAAGCTTTTGGAGCAGGCCCTAAACGCATGCGCACCACTTTCTACCTGCTACTGCTGCGCAGGCTTGCCTTGGTCACCTGTCTGATTCTCCTCTGCTGCAGTAAAGACTGTTCATGTATATATTCCCCCCTCCCCTATTAATATTGCTGAAGTTTCTTGGTTTTTGTTTTCTTGCCCTGCTGCTGCAGTGTTTTCTTGTCCCTATAATTTCCTTTAGTTAGTATTTTGGTCGTTTTATAAGTTTCCTTATTTTAACCTCATTGCCACTATGGGCTGTGTTTAGGCCTTAGGTGCTCTGGCCAGGGTCTATTTGTATTCTTTCCAACCCAGTGTAAATTGGGAATAATTATATAAAAGAAGGTAATATAACTTTTTGCAAATTTAACTAAATAAGATGAAACTTGGCATGTGGAAAAAACTGGTAAAGAATTCAAAAAAGGAGCCAAACTAGGGGTTCCAGAGAAATAAACACCCCCCCTAAAAAAACTATCCCAATATTTTTCTATTGGAGAAGGACCTGCAGCTTATGTAGCATAGAAACTTAGGCACAGTAAAATATAGGCGTTTGGAAATTGCTCTTTTCACTCTTTCCCTGTTCTGTACTCTTCCAAGCCCCTCACACTGTCCCAACGCCCCAAAATTATTTCCTCGCAACTGCCGTACCAACCCACCAAATTCTGCCACCTCAAGAAAAATCCCTCCCCTGCACAACTGCCTCATCACCCTGCAAACTGCCCCCCCCCAAAAAAACTACATCCCCACAACCTCCGTAGTACACCAATAGCTGTCCTCACCACAATAAAAACTACCATCAGCAAGCCTTCCTTATGCTAAAAATCTATCCTCCCACACACTACCCCACCCCCCAAAAAATACCAAACTGATTGAGGATGGCCAACGTAACGCCAATTTTCAAAAGGTTCCAGGAGTGATCCGGGAAACTACAGACAGGTGAGCCTGATGTCCGTACCAGGAAAAATGGTAGAAAACATTATAAAGAACAAAATTAGTGAACATGTAGATAGTCATGGCTTAATGGGAGACGGCCACCATCGCTTTAGCCAACAAAGGTCTTGAATTACTAATCTGTTATGTTTTTTTGAAGATGTGAATAAACAGGTAGACAAAGGTGAGTCGGTTGATATAGTGTATCTGGATTTTCAGAAAGACTTTGACAAGGTCCCTCATGAGAGACTTTTGGTGAAATTAAAAAGTAATGGGATAAGAGGCAGTGTACTTTTGTGGATCAGGGACTGGTTAAAAGATAGAAAGCAGAGGGTAGAGATAAATGACCAATTTTCCCGATGGAGAAAGGTGAATAGTGGAGTTCACCAGAGATCTGTGCTGGGTCTGCTACTTTTTAACATGTTCGTAAATGACCTGGAAATGAGAATAGCGAGTGAGGTAATCAAATTTACAGATGACACAAAATTATTTAACGTTGTTAAAATCCAAGAGGATTGTGAAAAATTGCAAGAGGATCTTGATAAATTGGAAGACTGGGCATCCAAATGGCAGATGAAATTTAGTGTGGACAAGTGCAAAGTTATGCACCTAGGAAAGAACAACTCAAACTATGGTTACACGATTCAAGGTTCCACATTAGGAACCACCACCCAGGAAAAAGATTTAGGCATCAACCTGGATAACATGTTGAAACCCTCCACCCAGTGTGCAGCGACAGCCAAGAGAGCAAATAGAATGCTAGTTATCGTAAGGAAAGGATTGGAGAATAAAACAAAGGATATTATAATGCCTCTGTATCATTCCATGGTGTGACCGCACCTTGAATATTTTGTGCAATTCTGATCGCCGTATCTTAAAAAGGATATAGAGTTTAGAAAAGATAGAAGAGCCACCAAAATGATGAGAGGCTAAAAGGTTAGGACTCTTCAATCTGGAAAAGACAGCTGAGGGGAGATATGATAGAGGTCTATAAATAAATGAATGAAGTGGAACGGCTAAACATAGATCGATTGTTTACGCTATCAAAATATAGAAAGCCTAGGGGGCATGCAATGAAGGTACAGGGTAACCTATTTAAGACTAATAAGAGACTATTTTTTCACTCAACGTGTAATCAAACTCCGGAATTTGTTACCGGAGCATGTAGTAAAAGCTGTTAGTGTAGTTAGGTTTAAAAAAGGTTTGCAAACCAAAATGCAAACCAAACCCCATGAGCCTACAAAACTAGTTCACCAAGCTCAGTATTGAGGAAAAACAGAAAAAGTGAACTATAATAGGATAGTGTTCCCTATAGCAAAGTAGTCAAGAAGGCAAAGATTCAAAAGGAAGAGGAAATAGCCAATGCAATAAAATTGGGGGATAAGACATTTTTCAGATATATTAGTGAGAAGAGGAAGGGCAAAAGTGGTATTGTCAGACTCAAGGGTGTAGGGGGGAATATGTAGAAGCTGATAAGGATAAAGCGGAATTGCTTAACAAATATTTTTGTTCTGTGTTCACAGATGAAGAACCTGGAACAGGACCTCAGAAAACACCCACAAATAGGAACAGAAGCGAGGGACATCTTGAACAATTTTCAGAAGACTGTGTTTGTGAGAAACTAGCTCAACTTAAAGTAGACAAAGCGATGGGACCAGATGGGATACACCCTAGAATACTGAGGGAACTTGGGGACGTTCTAGCAACTCCACTGACTGACCTTTTCAATGCCTCGTTGGAGTCGGGAGTGGTGCCAAAGGACTGGAGAGAGGCTCATGTGGTGCCTTTACACAAAAGCGGAAGTAAGGATGTGGTTGAAAACTACAGGCCGGTTAGTTTAACTTCGGTGCTGAGTAAATTATTGGAAACGCTGCTGAAAGAGAAAATAGTGAGGTTTCTGGAGTCCAGCGGATTACAGGATCCGAGGCAGCATGGATTCACCAGAGGCAGGTCTTGTCAGACAAATCTGATTGATTTCTTTGACTGAGTGACCAGGGAGTTGGACCGAGGGAGAGCTCTAGATCTCCAGGAACAAGCAGGAATGAGTCTTCACATATGGGTATCGTCGGTACCGACGGAGCCTGTGCGGGAACGCTCCCCAGGGTCCAGTAAGAAAGCTTTTGGGAGCATCCCAAAGCGCCTGCGTGCTGCCTTCCCGCCTTTCCCAACCGCCTCTCTCCAGTTCTTCTTTTCCGCGGAGCCAGCAGGTCGTGTTCCTGTCACCGCTGAAGAATTTCTTTATTTTTTTCTAGTTCTTTGGTCTTGCGTCTGCATTCTTCGACGTCGGACCGGTACCGCCGGTCTTTTCTTTCTTTCTTCTTAAAAAACAAACAAACAAAAAAAACCTACCGTTTCCCACTTCTGTGCAGTTTTTTTCTTCGGCCTTAGGCCTAGGAAATATTTTTCCTCATGGAAAAGCCCGCCTCCGGGTTTAAAAAGTGCACGAAGTGCAGTGGTACTATTTCTGTCACCGACACCCATGACTGGTGTCTAAAATGTTTGGGTCCTGACCATTCCATCACGGATTGTGTGTCCTGTTCCATGATGTTTAAAAGAGGTCGACAGAACCGAGTGGCTAAGCTCAGTACCCTGTTTCCCTCTGATGCAGCTTCGGTGGCATCGACGTCTTCCAGGGCTGCTGCTTCTTCCTCTCATGGATCTCAGGTAACCAAACATAAGTCCAGCCGGTCCTCGAAGGGTAGATCTCCCTCTAAGCATCGAGATGCCTCCGGTCTTGCCCTCGAGGATTCTACACCGGCAAAATTACCCCGGCGGGAATCCCCGGCTTCCAAAGCTTCATCTATGGGGTCACAGGTTGACATCGATGGCGTGGCCTCGACCTATCACCTGTTGCCATGTTTTGGGGTACTGGTGGTTTCCACTGGTATCGACATCCAGACATTGGTGGCGTCGATGGATCAGAATATTCTGACCATGCAGCGTGCCATTACGGCATTCATACAGGCTGCGACGCCTCCGGTACCGCAACAAACTCTGTTGTCCGTACCGGTTCCGGCACCAGCACCGATATCTGTTCCGGTACCGGGTCCGATTGCATCGACATCGGCTTCGGTGTCGACTGCAGCGGTACCCTGTCCTAGGATGCCCATCGGTACCGAACCGGTACCGATCACTCCCGATGTCGATACCACTCGGTACGCATATCGGGCTCTGCAGGAGCATCCAGACAGGTGATACTTCGATTCCTCAGAGGACTCTGATGAATCAGAGGCTTCTGTCGAAGCATCGGTACTCCTTCCTCAGGAGCCGCCTTCTCCAAAAAGGAGAATGTCTCCTCCAGAAGACTTGTCTTTCCAAGACTTCATTAGGGAAGTGGCCAGGGGCCTCTCCATCTCTGTGGCCCCTGAGTCAGAGCCTAGAGCCAAACAATTGGATATTTTACAATATCCTAAGGCTCCTAAGGAGGCAGCTACTTTACCAATTCATGAGATCCTTTATGATCACATGTTGGGCATATGGGAGACTCCTCTCACCACCTCCCCTCATTCTCGTAGGTTGGACACCATGTACCGTGTTCCTCCCTGTCCTGGCTTTCATAAGACTCAACTTCCTCACCATTCTATTGTGGTGGAGTCTGCCGTGAAGAAGCTAAACAGTGCAAAAAGGCACTCATCTAATCCTCCAGGAAGAGAATGCAGAACCTTAGATGCTTTTGGTCGGAAAATTTTCCAGGCCAACATGCTTACTGCCAGAATCAACTCCTATAGTCTCTATATGGGGATGTTTCTAAAAGAAGTTACAGATCATCTGCAGACTTTAGCCCCTTTTATTTCAGAAGATAAAAGGGAGGAGTTTCTCACCTGGCTTAAACATGCCCAGGATGTTTCCAAATTTTCCAACCGTGCAGCCTTTGACTCTTTTGAGTGTGCCAGCAGAGCCTCGGCTATTGCCATAGCTGCACGCAGAGTTGCTTGGTTACAAGCTTCTGATTTGGAACCCTGGGTCCAAGATGGATTAGGAAATCTTCCTTGTACAGGTGAAATCCTTTTTGGAAAGGATTGGCAAGCAAAGGCCACTCAGATGGATGCTGAAAATTCTGCTTTAGATAGACTTTCAAAGTCTACTTCTGCTCCTGTTAAAAAAAAAAAGGTGGTTCAAAAAGGCTTTTTATCCCAAAAAAGGGAGATATTATCCTGTTTATGGTCAGCAGACATCTTCTGCAGGTCGTTTTGCTGCAAAGCGTCAGCAACAACCTAAACAGGCCAAGCCTAAGGCTGCAAGGACTGCTACGGCCCAACAACCTCAGCCTCTTCAGGCCTTTGACTTACAACTAGAGAACTTAGACTTTCTGGCTCTAGAAGAACCAGAGCCTCTCACTATTCCAGGAAGGTTAGCTCACTTTGCTCCCAGATGGGAACAAATCACAGCAGAGCAATGGACCCTCTCCATCATAAGGGAGGGGTACAAGCTTCATTTCTTAAACCTTCCTCCTCACTCCATGGTGAAACAGTTCAATTCTCCAACATCTCTCCTCGACCTTCTGGGTCAGGAGATTGCTACCCTTCTTGCCCAAAAAGCAATAGAAGAAGTACCACTTCTTCAACAGGGCTCAGAGTTCATTCTACTCCCCCTATTTTCTTATCCCAAAGAAAACAGGGGGCTACAGACCCATTTTAGATCTCAGAGAATTGAACAAGTTTCTATGCAAAGAGAAATTCAAGATTTCTCTTGGTGCTCTCCTTCCATACCTTCAGAGTCAGGATTGGCTTTGTTCTCTAGATCTCAAGGATGCGTACACCCATGTCCTCATCCATCCAACACACAGAAGGTTCCTTCGGTTTCTTTATCAAAGCAAGCACTACCAATACAGAGTGCTTCCTTTCGGTCTGGCCTCTGCACCAAAAGTGTTCACAAAATGCATGGCAGTAGTAGCTGCATTTCTACGCACTCTAGGAATATTCGTATTCCCATATCTGGACGACTGGCTCATCCGAGCTCCATCCCAGTCAGAGGCCCAGACTTCCCCAGCCTGCACAAGGTGTATTCTTCAGTATCTGGGACTTGTAATAAACATCCCAAAATCCCATCTCACCCCTACTCAGTCACTAGAGTTCATAGGGGCCTTGCTGGATACCACAACTGCAAGGGCCTATCTTCCCCAGGCCCGTTGCCTACGCTTGGTGCAGTAGCCTCCCAGATTCAGTTAAAGTCCCATTTAACTGCTTGAGAGATGTTACAACTCTTAGGCCACATGGCATCCACCGTGCATGTGGTTCCTTACGCTCGCCTTCACATGAGGGCAGCTCAATGGACTTTATCCACCCAATGGACCCAGGCATCAGGGTGCCTGTCAGACAAAATAGCAACCTCCAGTCGCCTTTTTTGGTCTCTCCAGTGGTGGAAGTCCACTCAAAACCTGTTGCTGGGGTCCCCTTTTCAACAGTTCTAACCCCTTACAACAGATGCCTCTTCAGGGGGTTGGGGAGCTCATCTACAAGATCTCTCCACCCAGGGCATCTGGTCTCTACAGGAGACTTCTCTACATATCAACCTCTTGGAGCTCAGAGCAATTTTTGTAGCTCTCAGTCTTCCACACCCTGCTCAGCTGCAAGACAGTCCTCATCCACACGGACAACCAAGTAGCCATGTTCTACGTGAACAAGCAGGGCGGGACTGGCTCTCTGTCGCTTTGCAACGATGCTTTGAGATTGTGGGCCTTCGCCAGAGAGCATCAAATTCATCTTATGGCAATATATCTTCCAGGCGTTCAAAGCTCTTGGGCAGACAAACTCGGCCGCGTTCTGCTTCCACACGAGTGGTCCCTCCATATGGACCAGATAGCCAGAATCTTTCAGATTTGGGGAACCCCGGACATAGACCTCTTTGCAAGTCCGTGGAATGCCAAACTTCCCCGGTTCTGTTCCAGAATTCCGTGTCAGGGAGTTCAGGCCCAGGATGCCTTCCTCCTTCACTGGGGTCAAGGCTTCTTTTACGCCTTTCCACCCATTCCCCTAATCCCCAAAACTCTCTTCAAGCTTCAGAGAGATCGAGGGTCTATGATCCTCATAGCACGACGTTGGCCACGCCAAGTGTGGTACCCTCTACTTCTGCATCTCTCTCAAGCTCCTTCCCTGGACTTGGGATCTGCTCCAGACCTCCTGTCCCAGGAGGAGGGAACGTTCTGGCATCCATATCCCCAGTCTCTCCATCTCAGGGCCTGGTTGCTGAAGGCCTAGACCTTCAAGATTTGCATCTTTCTCAGCAGGTGAAGGATATCTTTCATGCTTCCAGAAAGCCTTCCACTAGATGTTCCTATGCTTTCAAATGGAAAAGGTTTACCATTTGGTGTGCAAAGAAGGGTCTTAACCCCCTTGCAATACCTCTGAATTCTTTACTAGAGTATTTGCTGCATTTATCCCATGCAGGCCTTAAAACGAATTCAGTAAGAGTCCATTTGAGTGCTATTTCAGCATCCCTCAAGCCTCTCAATGGACAGCCTATTTCCTCTCATCCTCTTATTGCAAGATTCATGAGAGGCCTTCTTTTAACTAAACCTCCCATTAGACCACCTCCAGTGGCATGGTATTTGAATCTAGTTCTTGGTCAGCTTATGAAGCCACCCTTTGAACCCTTAGCCACTACCTCCTTGAAATTCCTTTCCTGGAAGGTTATTTTTCTCATTGCAGTCACCTCAGCTCGCCGCATCAGTGAACTGCAAGCCTTGGTTGGCTAATCCTCCTTATACAAGGTTCCATCATGACAAGGTAGTCCTCAGGACCAATCCACACTTTATGCCTAAAGTGGTCTCACCTTTTCATCTGAACCAGGTGGTGTATTTACCTGTCTTTTTTCCAGGACCTCATGCATCAACTGCAGAGAGGAATCTCCATACCCTGGATTGTAAGAGAGCGCTCGCTTTTTACTTACAAAGGACATAGCAACATAGAAAGTCCTCTCAATTCTTTGTTGCTTTTGATCCCTCTCATTTAGTACTTCCAGTCTCTAAGAGAACACTGTCAAATTGGATTGCTCAGTGTATTTCTTTCGCCTACCAGAGTAAGAACCTTTCTCTGGAGGGCCATGTCACAGCTCACAATGTGAGAGCCATGGCAGCCTCTATGGCTCATCTAAACTCTGTGTCCATCGACCAAATCTGTCGAGCGGCCACCTGTGCCTCGGTTCATACCTTCACAGCCCATTACTGCTTGGACAAGGACTCCCGCCGGGATGCCTTGTTTGGTCAGGCTGTTCTCAAACACCTGTTCCATACCTAATCAACTCCTACCCCCCATCCCTGGTTGGATGCCCGAGATCCATGGGGGAAGGTAGAGCCCTTCTCAGGGACTCACAACCTTGGGGATCTCCCTGGCATCTCCAGCTGGGGAGTCCCCATATGTGAAGACTCATTCCTGCTTGTTCCTGGAGGAGTGGCCTAGTGGTTAGGGCAAGGTACTTCAGGCCGGAAGGTCGGTGGTTCAAATCCCACTAGAGGACAGCAACCTTGGGCCGGAAGGACTGGGGTTTCTAGTCCCACAGGTGCTCCTTGTGGTCTTGGGCAAGCCACTTAACCCTCCATAGCCCATGTTCCCTGTAAAATAGTTATCTCCAAGTTATAATGCCCTGTTCAATGTAATTTCAGTTTGTTCAATGTAAACCGCACTGATGCAGAACAGCGCGGTATATAAGAGAATGTAAATAAATAAATAAATAGCACAGTTACTTACCTGTAACAGGTGATCTCTGGGAACAGCAGGAATAAGTCTTCACAACCCACCCACCTCCCCTAGGAGTTGTATCTCTCTATCTTTCCTTTCCTCTCTCTCCCTTTGTTTCAGCTTTAAAACTCGAACTGGAGAGAGGCGGTTGGGAAAGGTGGGAAGGCAGCGCGCAGGCGCTGTGGGATGCTCCCAAAAGCTTTCTTAATGGACGCTGGGGAGCGTTCCCGCGCAGGCTCCGTCGGTACCGACGATACCCATATGTGAAGACTTATTCCTGCTGTTCCCAGAGATCACCTGTTACAGGTAAGTAACTGTGCTATGTGGTGTATTTAGATTTCAGTAAAGCCTTTGACACTGTTCCTCACAGGTGACTTATAAACAAACTGAGCACCCTAGGGATGGACCCTAAAGTTACTGCTTGGGTTAGAAATTGGTTGGGTGGGAGGCGACAAAGAGTACAAGTAAATGGAGCTCACTCTGAGGAGAAGGATGTTACCAGTGGTGTGCCCCAGGGATCTGTCCTTGGGCTGATTCTTTTTAACATCTTTGTTAGTGATATAGCGGAAGGACTGTTGGCTAAGGTTTGCCTCTTTGCAGATGATACCAAAATCTGCAATAAAGTAGATACCCAGGAAGGTGTAGATAACATGAGGAGGGATCTAGCTAAGCTTGAAGAATGGTCTAGAATTTGGCAGCTGGGATTTAATGTTAAAAAATGTAAGGTCATGCATTTGGGCTGCAGCAATCCAAGGGAGCAGTACAGTATAGGAGGTGAAGTACTTTTGTCCACTAAAGAAGAGCGGGACCTAGGCGTGGTTGTGTCTGATGATCTTAAAGTAGCTAAACAGGTAGAAAAGGCAACGGCAAAAGCTAGAAGGATGCTTGGGTGCATACGGAGAGGAAATGCTATCAGAAAAAAGGAGGTGATAATGCCTCTATAAGTCTTTTGGTGCGACCTCATTTGGAGTATAGTATGCAATTCTGGAGACTGCACCTTCAAAAGGATGTGAACAGGATGGAGTCGGTGCAGAGCGTGACTTCTAAAATGATTAGTGGGCTTCATTATAAAGCATATGAGGATAGACTTAAGGATCTTAATATGTACACCTTAGAGGAAAGGCGGGATAGAGGTGATATGATTGAGATGTTTAAATACCTCCGTGGCATAAATGTTCAGGGAGAGAGCCTCTTTCAATTGAAAGCAAGTTCTGCTACGAGGGGACATGGGATGAGGGTGAAGGGAGATAGATTCAGGAGTGATATGCGGAAATATTTCTTTACGGAAAGAGTAGTGGATCCGTGGAATAGTCTCCCAGTGGAGGTGGTAGAGATGAGGACAGTAACTGAATTCAAAAAAGCATGGGACCAACACAGAGGATCTCTAAAGGTAAAAAGTGGACTGTTGTAGTTGTTGATATGGAAGGACAGACTAGATAGGCCATGTGGTCTTTTTCTGTCGTCATGTTTCTATGTTTCTATGACTTCCCAAACTATTTTTATATATTTGTTTTACCTGAGTTCCTCACACCGCAGCTATAAACAGAAAAGCTGCGGTTCAGGGGAAAAGTGTCCGTTTTAATCAAAAAGCAGTAAGAACCGCGTAAACTGCGGGCAGATTTATACCCGGTCAGAACACGCTTCACTTATCTGCAATTATGGTAAAAAATGCTGGAACAGGTGATGATTCCACGACACAGTCCTTCGTTTTCGGGTATATCAATTGTCCACACCCTGCTTCAGGTCAATTTGTCATCACCCAACAGTAACGCCTTTCCTTTTCGTTACATGGCGTTACTGTTGGGTGATGACAAATTGACCTGAAGCAGGGTGTCGACAATTGATATACCCGAAACAAAGGACTGTGTCGTGGAATCATTACCTGTTCCAGCGTTTTTCACCATAATTGCAGATAAGTGAAGAGCGTTCTGACCGGGTATAAATCTGCCGGTAGTTTACGCAGTTCTTACTGCTTTTTGATTAAAACGGACACTTTTCCCCTGAACCGCAGCTTTTCTGTTTATAGCTGCGGGGTGAGGAACTCAGGTCCAACAAATATATAAAAAAGGATTGGGACATTATAGGGAACACTATCCTATTATAGTTCACTTTTTCTGTTTTTCCTTTTTCCTTAAAAGGTTTGGACAAGTTCCTGGAGGAAAGGTCCATACACCATTATGAAAGGGGATCCGAAGAGATCATGTGATGCGGTGAGCGGAGCAGACGCGAGTGTGTTGAGCTCCGGAGCTTCCTGCTCGTTTAATTTACCTTTTATACTAACTGGGTGGCTATCCCCACCGAAAAAGCACCGGCAGAAGCCGTGAGATCTCAGGAAGAGGAGGTACAAATCGCTTCACCAGAGCTCCACTAAATGGCTACAAAACCGGCATGCAAAGAGAAGTGCCGTGCAGGGGAACCCAAGATGGCCGAGCACGTGGCAGCGAGCACTGGTGGAGCACAGGGAGCCGATATGGTGGAGGAGGTTTTGGCGGCTGTGGTGGCTGCATTAGAAAAGAAGTCTCAAGATACCTAAAACATTTCAGCAGGTGAGCCAAGCAGTAACAGAAATTGGTCCTCGGATTGAACGAGCAGAAAACCAGCATATCTGATATAGAGGATACGCAAGAAAAACAAAATAAAGCTATAAAGAAAATGGAAGATCTAATCAAACAACAAGGAGAAAAAATTGACGACTTAGAAAACAGAGGTAGGAGGAAAAACCTTTATTTTGTGGGAATTGCTGAAACGGACACTGAATTAAAGGGCTACTTAAAAACATGACTACCACAGAATTACAAACTTAATGTGCATACTGGTCCCATTATAATTGAAAGGGCACATAGACTGAGCCAATGGAAGGAGGGATTGCGGAGACCACGAGTAGTAATCGCAAGGTTCCTGAACTTTGCACAAAAAGAGGTGATACTGCGGGCGGCAAGAGCACAGAAGGACAATGGAGGAAATGGCACTGCACAAGGGAAGGTGCTAGTGTTTCAAGATTACTCTGTGGCGATTAGTGCAGAAGAGTACTCTGAGATCTGCAGTATGCTGATCAAAAAGGGAAGAGATTTGCACTGCTATATCCAGCCCGGCTGAGGATTGATCATCAGAAACGGCACTACTTTGCATCTCCAACTGCAGCGCAAGCCTTTCGAAATACGCTCCCATCGGAGGAACGGGGCCCTGAATAAGAAGATAGATGAGACTGGTTGAGACCCATGAAAGCAGTTTCAATTAGAAATGAGAACGAAGAGAGAGATGGTATTGAAGGGGACTGTGCCTTCTGATGGAATGGGAGAAAAGTATTAATATGAGAGGGACCGGAACATTAATAAAGGGTGGTAGCCCTTTTGATGACACTAATCCATAGCCAGAGGACTAATAATAATGTGTTCAGCTTCAAAATGGTGAAAAAAGGTTTTGAAGGGTGAAGCACTTGTTGGAAGGTATAGGTTGGTATGGGAATGCTGAATGATCAAGGTTAAAGTCTAAAGATTATATTTTAATTGTTAAACTCTGTAATGCACCATTAACTGTTTAATGGTGACATATGCAAGAGAAGGGGATAATGATCCAAGGTACATAAAGCGGAATAAGATGTTCTTAATTGCCTATGTACTAGACAGTATAGGGGGAAGATTTTGAGTTTTGTGTGGATAATAATGTTAAGTGTTAGTTCCATGTTTGTCTTACCCTTTCATATGTAGGGAATGAAGCTTCCCCGAAGGAGGGAGAAAGGTACTAACTATACACAATGAGTGGGTATGGGCATGATGAATAACTCCTTAGGAGTCAGTTAAGGAGTTTGCATCGGGGAGAAGTTAAAGACTTTATTCTATGCTTGGAATAGTAATTATGCTATGTATGGCTTGATATGAATAGGTGGGACAGGGGGAGGAGGCTGGGGATAAGGGAAGATGTGGATAAAATGGTGAGTGAGAGGTAGGGAGGGGAGTAGATGAGGAGGGCAGTTAGGGGAGCAAGGCGGGTAAAGAGATATAAAGGTCTGAGAGGGAAAAGGGGGAGGTGCCAAAGCGGAGAGTGGGACTCCACGCATCAATAATCCTCATGGAGGACTCCAAAATGGAGCAGAGAAGGAAGGGGTGGATTAGGAGGGTGGAGGGGGGAAGGGGTCAAGAGGAATGGCTACAATACACTGAGAAGGGGATAAATAAACAACAAAGGGTGTGTCAAATGCAAGCTTTATGGAAGGACCGGAAACAGGACAAAATAGAAGGGGGGAGGACTACCGGCGAGTTGAATGGGGGAGTAGACAATGGGGAGCAAAGAATAGGAGGTTCGTTAAGAAGAGGTGGGGGTCCGGGTTGGGGGGCTTCTACTAGTAAACTGGGAGGTAACTGTACAATCTAAAATTCTGCTAATATCTTTAGCATGAATAACAATAAGAAACTGAGAATAGTGTCATGGAATGTGTATGGTTAGGGGAGTCTCATAAAAAGGCATAAAATATTGCGGGCACTAAGGGATAAGAATACAGATATTGCCTTTTTGCAGGAAACACACCAAACTGCCTTAGAACATGGAAAATTAAAAAGGTGGTGAGTTGGGTATGTTCAAGGGGCATCATCGGGGGGGAGGGGGGGGGGGAAACTGGGGTAGTAATCCTATTTCATAAACAACTTGATTTTGTGCTGGATAGGAGCATTCTAGATCCGGACAGAAGATATATAGTGGTAATAGGACAATTGGTGAAATAAGTGGTGTTGATCAATGTTTCTCCAGGACCAAGCAGGAAGTCAGTCCTCACATATGGGTGACGTTGGCGCCGACGGAGCCCTCGCGGAGCAATTTCCCCAGCTTTCAAAGAAAGCCTTTGGGAATTGCAGCACGCATGCACAATCCCCTTCCCGCCCAAGGTTGCCATCTTGCTCAGTCTTCTTTTTTTCCGCGGAGCCCTACAGACGCTGTTTGTGATCGCCGCTGAAAAAGTTGATTTTATTTACTATTCTTTTCTCGGTTCGACGCCGGATCCTTTTCCCGCCCGGACCAGATACACCGTATCGAGTCCGTTCTTTATTTTTTCAGTTTTTGTCCTTTGTGACTGGCGTTCCCGCCATTTTTTCTTTTTTCACTGGCAGCCCTGTCTTTTGACCTCGCAGGGGCCCTTTTTCCCCCGATGGCTGCCAGCGGGTTTAAGAAGTGTGATCGGTGTAAGAAACTTATGTCTCCTACCGACACACACGACTGCTGCCTCCGCTGCCTCGGACCCGATCATGACCCGATGATCTGTGGTCCGTGTGGCAAAATGTCCTCAAAAGCGTTGAGTCGGTAGCATCAAAGAGAACGAATCTTCTCTGACTCCGCGTCCGGCCGGGCCCGGACCTCGTCAGAGGCTTCGAAGTCCCGGGACTCCGGTCCTGAGCATCATCGGAGTTCCTCTGAGCGGGGGTCTCCTGCCCGGGAACATCATAGGAAGAAGAAACCCACGAGGGCGGCTTCGGTGGACGCTCCTGGTTCGATAGCCGTCCCGGGTCCTCGGAGTCGGAGAGGCCTTCGAAACATCCTCGTCTCGAGATGGAGTCTCCTGGACACGTGAGTACTGTAGTCCTCGTGGACTCGCCTCCGAAGGAGCCGACGTCGGGCCCGACACCATCGGAGCCCGAGTCGGGGGCTGCTGGGTCTCTTGAGCTCGGACTCAGGTTGACGGCCTTGGAGAGCAGTTTCGCTGCCTTCATGGACCAGCAGCGGGCATTGATCGCTGGCCTCGCCGGTGCATCTGACCCGACCACCGGGACGTCGACGTCTAAGTCGACCCCGGAGACCGAGTCGATCCACGGTCGCGGTCTCCCTCGGCCTCCCGTTCGGGACCGAGGTCGTCGACGTCAGCCTTGGCGTCGGGGCGGAGGGGATCGGTACCCGCCCGACCGAAGCCGCTTGATTCCTCCACTGAGGAGTCGGGCTGGGAGACGGAGGACGAAGAGTCCCCAGGTACTTTTCGGACTCGGTGCGTCCCATCGGACTCGCCAGAGTCCGAACCTCTGAGACGGTCCCCCCCCGGAGGACACCTGGTTCTCGGACTTCGTGCGGGATATGGCCAAGGCCTTGGCATTCCCCACGGATCCCGAGGAGGAGCCTCGAGCCAAAGAGCTCAATGCCCTCCAGTATGACTCTCCCCCGGGCCTTTACTGTACCGGTTCCTCCGATGCTGGAACGACTTCTCTTCCGCATGTGGGAGAGCCCGGCATCGGCGCCTGTGTTAAGCAAGCGGGTCGATTCCATTTATCAAGTCCGCAAGAGCCCCGGGTTCCAGAAGGCACAACTACCGCACCATTCCATGGTGGTGGAATCGGCCATGCATCAACTCAAGAGTCAGAAGATGCACTCCTTGGTGCCTCCCGGCCGGGAGGCCCGGAACCTGGATGCCCTCGGTAGGAAGTGCTTCCAGGGCTCTATGCTTGTTTGTCGAGTCCAGACCTACCAGCTCTATATGGGCATGTATCTCCGGGACCTGGCAAAGGAGATTGCCGGGTTCTCTGCTGGTCTCTCCAAGGAACCTTTGCAGAGGTTCCAAGCCTTGTCCACTGGTATTCGGGAGTGCTCGAAGTTTATCTCTCGAGCAGTCTACGATGGCTTCGAAGCATCGGCTCGGGTAGCTGGAGCCGGCATCGGTGCCCGCCGACAGGCTTGGCTTCAGTCATCCGACCTCGAGCCATGGGTACAGGACAAGTTGGTCGATGTCCCCTGCAGAGGTGAAAACCTCTTTGGCAAGCCCATGGCTGAAAAGGCTGCACAGATCGAGACCGAGACTCTGACCAGGACTCGGCTGTCCAGAAAAACCTCTGCCCCTTCTCAGAAGAAGAAGGGCTCAGGTAAAAAGCCCTTTTACCCGAGGAAGGCGGCTGCCTATAAACACTACCCTCGTTATCAGGCCTCAGCAGTTCCCCAACAGGGTCAGCAGGCCAAGGGATGGGGTAATGGGTCCCGTAGGCAGCAGGCCCCCAAGCCCACAACACCGGCCCCTGCTCAGCAGGGTGGGGGTTTTTGAGTCCGTCAGCATAACCTCTTCCCCTCCGTTGGTTTCTCTCAGCACAGGAGGCCGGCTGGTCCACTTTGCCCACAGGTGGTCAGCCATCACATCAGATACCTGGGTGCTTCATATAGTTCAGAAAGACTCTCTTCTACATTTTCACCAGGTACCTCCCTCCTACTTTCCAGGGGAGCCTCCAAGACTCCCTCTGCACAGGGACTTACTCCTTCAGGAGTTAGCAAGTCTTCTTCAGGAACAGGCTGTGGAACCGGTGCCCCACCACCTGAGGTCACGGCTTTTATTCCAGGTACTTTCTGATACCAAAAAGAACAGGAGGCCTCAGACCCATCCTGGACTTGCGAAACCTCAACAAGTTCCTGGCAAGGGAAAAGTTCAAGATGCTTACCCTTGGAATCCTGCTGCCCTACCTCCAGCAGGGAGACTGGCTATGCTCCTTAGATCTAAAGGATGCCTATACTCACATCCTTATTCATCCAGACCACAGACAATATCTCAGGTTTGTTGTGGGAGGAAATCATTACCAGTACAGAGTACTGCCCTTTGGCCTATCCTCCGCCCCCAGGGTGTTCACCAAATGCCTAGCAGTGGTGACAGCCTATCTAAGACTTCAAGGCCTTTTTGTATTTCCATACCTGGACGACTGGCTCATCAGAGCCCAGTCTTCCCAAGAGACCACTCATCGCACTGTGACTCTGCTCCAGCACTTGGGATTTGTCATAAACTTCGCAAAGTCCACTTTGCTTCCCTCTCAAAATCTCGAATTCATAGGCGCAAGGTTGGACACACTTCAGGCGCGGGCCTTCCTGCCTCTAGACAGGGCAAACAGGCTCATGGAACTCGCCAGCTACTTTCACAGCAATTCCCTGGTCTCTGCCAGGCAATTCCTGAGACTGCTCGGCCATATGGCTTCCACGGTCCATGTGACTTCCACGGTCCATGTGACCCCCAATGCCCACCTGAACATGCGACCTGCTCAGTGGTGTCTTCGCACTCAATGGCATCAGGCCACGGGGAGCCTGGCGGACTCAGTACAGGTATCCGACCTGCTGGTCTCTTCTCTGCGGTGGTGGCTTCATCTGCCAAACCTGGTGCTGGGAGTGGCTTTTCAATCTCCTCCGCCTTCTCATTTGCTGACAACCGATGCTTCTCTCCTGGGTTGGGGAGCACATTGCCAAGGGACATGTACTCAAGGCCTCTGGACTCTTTGGGAGTCTGCTCAGCAGATAAACTTCCTGGAGCTTAGAGCCATCCGCCTAGCTCTGAGAGCCTTCTCCCACCTCACTTCTCACCAGTCTGTGCTGGTCCAGACAGACAATCAAGTTGCAATGTTCTATGTGAACAAACAAGGAGGCACAGGCTCTTTCCTTCTCTGTCAGGCGGCACAAAAACTGTGCTCTTGGGCCGTCCTTCACGGCATCCTCCTCAAAGCTGTCTATCTCCTAGGTCAAGAAAATTACCTGGCAGACAAGCTGAGCAGGATCCTCCAACCACACGAGTGGAGATTGGATCCGTTGGTGGTTCAGCAGATCTTTCTCAAGTGGGGCCTCCCCACCATGGATCTATTTGCCAGTCCCCTGAACCGGCAGCTTCCCAGATTCTGCTCTCGACAACCGCATCCTCTCAGAGTAGCGGCGGATGCTTTTCTGATTCCATGGTCCACAGGCCTCTTGTATGCCTTTCCTCCCATGCCACTGGTGTCTCGGACACTCTTCAAAGTTCTCAGAGACAGAGCCTCGATGATCCTAGTGGCTCCCCGGTGGCCGAGACAACCCTGGTTCCCGCTTCTAATGCAGCTAGCGGTAGACACTCCTCTTCCTTTGGGGTTTCAACCCGATCGCCTGTCACAGGATCAGGGGACTCTCCTACACCCCAACCTCCGGTCCCTTCATCTGATGGCCTGGCTGCTGAAAGGGTAGTCCTTGCTCCCCTCCTGCTGCCTCGGGAGGTGGAAGAGGTCGTCTTGGCCTCCAGGCGGCCCTCCACCCGGAAGTCCTACGCTCTTAAGTGGCGTCGGTTCTCCGTGTGGTGTGCTCTGCAGTCTGAGAATCCCTTCTCCTGCTTGGTGGCAGTAGTCTTGCAATATTTGCTTTACCTCTCCAATCTGGGCCTTAAGTCCAACTCTGTCAGGGTCCACCTCAGTGCTATCTCTGCGCATCACGCACCGGTGGATGGCAGGCCTCTTTCCAACCACCCTTTGGTGGCTCGTTTTCTCCGAGGCCTCCTTCTCCTTAAGCCTCCTTTGCGCCCACCGGCCCCTGAATGGGATCTGAATGTGGTCTTGCAGCGGATTACCTGTCCGCCTTTTGAACCTATGGCTACCTGCCCTCTTCGTTCTCTTTCTTGGAAAACCTTGTTCTTGGTAGCCCTTACCTCTGCTAGGCGCGTTAGTGAACTGCAGGCCCTAGTGTCTGATCCTCCTTACACTAGGTTATACAGGAATAGGGTAGTCTTACGGATTCACCCTAAGTTTCTTCCAAAAGTGGTTTCTCCTTTTCATCTCAACCAGGAGGTGTTTCTTCCGACCTTCTTTCCCAGGTTGCACACCAGCCGGGCTGAAATGGTCCTGCACACCCTGGACTGTAGGAGGGCCTTGTCCTTCTACATTGACCGTATGCGGGAGCATAGGAGGGCTGTTCAGCTCTTTGTTTCTTTTGACCCCATTAAGTTGGGGCTACCTGTCTCCAAGCGTACTTTGTCCATATGGGTTGCTGACTGTATCACTTGGGCTTATGGGGCAGCCGGCCTCTCGTTGGAGGGTCGATTCACGGCTCATCGTGTCAGGGCGAAGGCTGCGTCAGTGGCTCATCTCCGCTCTGTTCCATTGGCAGACATCTGCCGGGCCGCTACTTGGTCTTCAAGCCAGACATTTGCGGCTCATTACTGCCTGGAGAGGGAGTCCCGCAGGGGCAGTGCTTTCGGTCAGGCAGTCCTCCATAATCTCTTTGAGGTTTAGGCAACTCCTACCCTCCGGCCCTGGTGTTGGGCTACCGGTCGGAGGCGTTTTCAGAGAAGATTCCTTCCTTCTGTGCTACTGAGCTTAGAGGGAGCTCATTTTTCCGCTTGAGGTCTCCGGTAGCCTTAAGCTAGGGAGTCCCATATGTGAGGACTGACTTCCTGCTTGGTCCTGGAGAAAGAGTAGTTACTCACCTGTAACAGGTGTTCTCCAGGAGCAGCAGGAATCAGTCCTCATAACCCTCCCTCCTCCCCTTGGAGTTGCAGTCCTATCATTTCGTTTTTGCTAATTTTTTTGCTGTCTTTTAGCTATGTCATCAGACTGAGCAAGATGGCACCCTTGGGCGGGAAGGGGACCGCGCATGCGTGCTGCAATTCCCAAAGGCTTTCTTTGAAAGCTGGGGAAATTGCTCCGCGAGGGCTCCGTCGGCGCTGACGTCACCCATATGTGAGGACTGATTCCTGCTGCTCCTGGAGAACACCTGTTACAGGTTAGTAACTACTCTTTATGCACCTAATGTGTATGATGCCAGCTTCTATGAGAAACTGTCTAAGTGCTTTGAGGAGTTGGGACACCTCCCTATAATAATGGGGGGGGGGGGTTAATTGTGTAATGGAGGAGTCTATGGGCAGGTCTCGGCCGGTAAGGTGTAATAAAGATAGCGCAATGGCTCAATGGGCTATGCGATGGATATGAATTAGTAGATTACTGGAGAGCCATGCACCCAGTTGATCGTGATTATACTCGCATATCAAGAGCACATAATACATGATCAAGGATCGATCTATTAGGACCAGCAGGATGGTTTGACAGTCCTCCAAACGGATATTGGGCCTATAGTGCTTTCAGACCATGCATTGATATGGATGGATCTGAGTTGGGGAACCAGTGCGGTGGGGTACAAATGGAGATATCTCTTGCAATTGGCTACGGATAGTTATTTTAGAGTATATATGCATGCACAATGGGCGGAATATGTGTAAGATAATAAAAATCATAGGGACAATCCAATCCTGTTCTGGGAAACGGCCAAGGTGGTGCTGTGAGGGCATATTATTGGATATATGGCAGCTAAGAGGAAGAGGGGCTAGGCAATATCTCTTACAACTGGATAAAGATCTGTGCAAGGCGAGACGTAGATTTACCACTGATCCCACAGTTGGGAACAAGATGGTAATGACTAAATTACAGACAGAGGTTCATACGCTACTTCAGGATAGGGCTACAAATTCTATATTCCATAAATACCGATTACATAGATTTGGGAACAGATTGGGTAGGTTAATGTCGAGTCTAATAAAAGGAGGTAGGGGGAAGCAGCAAATCGGTGCTCTCTGGGATAGTGGAGGTCAGATACATAGGAAGCAAGTCCAGATGGAGGAGATCTTTCGACAATACTACCAGCAACTATACGATGCAGATGGGACAAATGTAGAAGAAAAGATGAGTGTATTTTTGAGGAAAATTAAGTTACCTTGTCTAGATGACCTGCAGCGTGAATCCCTTAATCTACCAATAACAGCTGCAGAGGTAATAAGTATTAAGACAGTGCCAACATGTCGGGCGCCAGGGCTGGATGGATTTAGAGGAGAGTTTTATAAACTAATGAGTAGGAGGATCGCTCCAGATATGGTGGAATATTTTTTGGAATTGGTGAGGAAGAAAGTTTCCCTATGAGGAGAATCAGACTGTAATAACGGTTCTTCCTAAACCAGGGAGGAATCCTGTGTTACCTAGATCATATCGACCGATATCACTCTTAAATGTGGATGTAAAAATTTTAGCAAAAATCATGGCGGAAAGATTGGCACCATATTTTCCAGGCTTGATCCACGAAGATCAAGTAGGATTTGTTCGGGGGAGATGTGTGGCAAAAAACATGCGCAGAGTATTAATGGCCTTGCAGTGGAGGTGGTGGGCGAGGGGAATCTGCGTTAGTTAGTTTTGATGCGGAAAAGGCCTTCAGCCGTTTGAATTGGACATATATGTATCATATACTAGAAAGATTTGGAATCCAGGGATTCTTCTTGGATGTAATATGCCTTTTGTACTCGGATTTGAGAGGGAGGATATTGGTATCTCCAGGAACAAGCAGGAATGTAGTCTTTACATATGGGTATCGTCGGTACCGACGAAGCCTGTGCGGGAACGCTCCCCAGCATCCAATAGGAAAGCTTTTGGGAGCATTCCACAGCGCCTGTGTGCTGCCTTCCCGCCTTTCCCAACTGTCCCTCTCCAGTTCTTCGTTTTCCGCGGAGCCGACAGGTCGCACATCTTGTCACCACAGAAAATTCCCTTCTATTCTTCTTTTTTGTGGTTCGACGCTACACCGGTACTGCCGGTTCTTCTTTCTTTTTTTCCAACCCCCCCCCCCCCCCCCAAAAAAAAACCCCCTTTCTTCTGGAGTCTTTTCCAATTATTTCTCCCTCAGGTGCCACGTGCCATTTTGGGCACTAGGCCCAACTTTTTCCTTTAAAATGGAAAAACCCACTTCGGGTTTTAAAGAGTGTTCCAAGTGTGGCAGTACCATCTCCGTCACCAACACCCATGAGTGGTGCCTCAAATGTTTAGGTCCTGACCACTCTATTTCTCAGTGTGTTACCTGTGGGATGATGTCGAAAAGGGGCCGGCAGAACCGAGCTGCTAAACTTAGCACTCTTTTTCCCTCCGATGCATCGACGTCTTCCAGGGCTTCGTCTTCCTCCCATGGATCTCAGGTAACTAAACATAAATCTAGCTGGTCCTCAAAGGGTAGATCTCCCTCTAAGCATCGAGATGCCTCTGGCGTTGCCCTTGAGGGACTTTCACCAGCAAAATTGCCCCTGCGGGAGGCTTCAGCTTCCAAAGCACTAACGGTGCTCCAGGATGTTCTCAAGGCCTCAACTTCAGTAGAACTACTGGTGCCATGCTCTGGGGTACAGGCAATGTTCCCTCTAATTTTCTGTAGGCTGTGTGCGCATAAAATATCAGCTGTGCAGCTTTTGAAGGAAGGTTAAATTTTTGTGCGCCACATGATGACACTCAGAGTTATATACTTTAAAATTTGACTACACGTCAGAATACAGTATGTACACATTGATTGCACTAGAAAATATTGTAGAACTTGTGAAAACCGTAAATACACAACTTTTAAATTTTAAGACGTCTGTGTTTTCTATCAGAATCAGAACCAAAATTTTGTGCGCTCTGTTGTAAAGTATGTGCGCTCGCTCAGCGAGGTGTGTGCGCGCGCACACACGCACAGCTTAGAGGGAACAGTGGGTACAGGCTGCTTCATCCAGTATCAATACCCAAGCATCGGCAGCGTCGATAGACCAAAGATTCTTGGCTATTGAACGCAGTCTGGCGGCTCTTCTCACGGCCTCGATGCCCTTGAAACCGCTTCAGACAATTCAACCGGTACCGACTCCGGTACCGATACCGACTGCATCGACATCGGCAGGTATTCTACCGGGACCGAGTCATGCTTATCCATCCAGTATCGACAACTCGGTACTGGACCCCTCCGATGCCGACTTCGATCGGTACCGTGCCTTGCACGATCACCCGGATCGGAGATACTTTGAATCCTCGGATGAGTCTGAAGACTCTGAAAGCTCTGCCGATACCAGAGTACTTCTTCCTGAGGATTCCTCTTCTCCTCAGCGTAGGATGTCTCCACCAGAGGATATGTCCTTTCAGGATTTTATCCGAGATGTGGCTCAAGGTCTTTCCATCACAGTGGCGCCTGAAAAAGAGCCTAGGGCAAAGGAATTAGAAATCCTACAATACCCTAAAGCTCCCAAGGAGGCAGCTACCTTAACTATTCATGAGATCTTGCATGATCTCATGTTAAGGATGTGGGAAACACCTCTAACCACATCTCCTCACTCTCGAAGACTCGACACCATGTATCGAGTTCCTCCTTGTCCTGGGTTTCAGAAGACTGTTACCACACCATTCCATGGTGGTGGAATCAGCTATGAGAAGGATCAAGAGTGCAAAAAGGGCATGCATCTAATCCTCCAGGACGTGAGTGTAGGACTCTTGACGCCTTTGGACGTCGAACCTTCCAGGGTTCTATGCTTTCTGCTAGGATCAGTTCCTATATATTATATATGGGAATGTTCCTTAAGGAGGTCACGGGAGATTTAGAGCTTATGAGCCCTCACCTTCCTGATAAGAGGCAGGATTACCTCGCCCTTGTCAAACGTGCTCAGGATGTTTCCAAGTTTGTGAAACGTGCAACCTTTGACTGCTTTGAGTGCATAAGCAGAACCTCTGCTATTGCCATAGGTGCACGCAGAATTGCCTGGCTCCAGGCATCTGACTTGGAACTTTGGGTACAGGATAAACTAGGGAATATTCCTTGCACAGGAGAGAATCTTTTTGGCAAGAATTGGCAGGAAAAAGCTAATGATAGATGCTGAAAATATCACTTGGATAGATTGTCTAAATCTACAGCTGATCCTGCAAGGAAAAAATCCTACAAGAAACCATTCTTCAGTAAGAAGAAGTTTTATCCCTCATATACCCAGCAGGGGCATTGTTTAGGTCAGTCTGCCCAAAAGGGACAGAGCAACAACCTAGGCAAAGAAAAACAAAAGCTGCTAAGCCTCAACCGGCTCAGCAGACTCGGCCTCCATAGGGGCTTTGACTCCTATCTAGAGAACTTTGCCTTCCTGGCTCTGAACGGCCCGGAGCCTTCCACCATTCCAGGAAGGTTATGCCATTTTGCCCCCAGATGGGGTCAGATAACAGCAGAAAATTGGACTCTGTCTATTGTAAGAGAGGGGTACAAGCTTCATTTCCTCAGAATGCACCCTCCTATAATGGTAAGACAGGTTCAATTCTCAGACCTCTCAGTTAGGTCAAGAGGTCACTATGCATCTCCAGGAACAAGCAGGAATGAGTCTTCACATATGGTACGTCGGTACCGACGGAGCCTGCGCGGGAACGCTCCCCAGCTTCCCAGAAAGGAAAGCTTTTGGGAGCATCCCACAGCGCCTTCCCGCCTTTCCTAACCAACTCTCCTCAGTTCTTCTTTGCCGCGGAGCCAGCAGGTCGAGCCCTGTCACCGCTGAAGAAGTTCTTTATTTTATTTTATTTCTTTGGTCGCGTGTCTGCCTTCCCCGACTCCGGACCGGTACCGCCAGTCTTTTCTTTCTTTCTTTAAAAAAAAAAAAATATCGATATTTTTCCTCACTTGGTGTATTTTTCTTCTTAAGGCCTCAGGGCCCACAAGAAAATTTCCCTCATGGAAAAAACAACCTCCGGGTTCAAAAAATGCACTAAGTGTAGCGGTACTATTTCTGTTACAGATACCCATGAATGGTGTCAAATGTTTGGGTCCTGAACGCTCCATTCCGGATTGTCTGTCCTGCTCCCTAATGTCTAAACGGGGGTTATAGAACCGAGCAGCTAAGCTCCATGTGCTGTTTCCCGCTGAGGCACCGGCAGTAGCATCGACATCTTCCAGGTCGTCTTCTCCTGAAGGATCTCAGGTAACCAAACATAAACCTAGCAGGTCCTCGAAGGGTAGATCTCCCTCTAAGCATCGAGATGCCTCCGGGCTTGCCCTCGAGGATCCTGCACCAGCCAAACAACCCCGGCGGGAAGCTCCGTCTTCCAAAGCTCCTCCTATGGGGTTACAGGTTGACATCGATGGCACGGCCTCGACCGATCACCTGTTAGAATGCTCTGGGGTACTGGCACAATCTCCCAGTACCGATCTCCAGGCATTCATGGCGTCAATGGATCAGAATGTTCTGTCCATGCAGCAGGCTATTTCAGCCTTCATTCAAGCTGCGACGCCGGCGGTACCGCAACGAGTTCCGTTGTCGGTATCTGCTCCGGTACCGGCACCAGCGCCGATACCGGTTCCGACCGCATCGACATCGACTAGGACAGCGGTTCCTTGTCCAGGGCTGTTTCTCGGTACCGATCCGGTTCCGAAAACGCCCGATGTCGATACCACTCGATACGCGTATCGAGCGTTAGAAGAGCACCCTGACAGGCGATACTTCGATTCCTCTGATGATTCTGATACATCAGATGAGTCTCCTGAAGTATCCATAGCCCTTCCTGAGGAGCCTTCTTCTCCAAAAAGAAGAATGTCTCCTCCAGAGGACTTGTCCTTTCAAGACTTCATAAGAGAAGTAGCTAAAGGACTCTCTATTTCAGTAACTTCTGAATCAGAGCCTAGAGCAAAAAAAATAGATATTTTAGGATACTCTAAGGCTCCTAAAGAGGCAGTCACCTTACCAATTCATGAGATTCTTCATGAACACATGATTGATTTATGGGAGACTCCTCTCACTCTCTCTCCTCATTCTCGCAGGTTGGACACTATGTATCGTGTCCCTCCTTGTCCTGGGTTCCAGAAAACTCAGCTTCCTCACCATTCCATTGTGGTGCAGTCAGCTATGAAGAGGATAACGAGTACAAAGAGACACTCTTCTACTCCTCCAGGAAGAGAATGCAGGACCTTGGATGCTTTTGGTAGGAAGATCTTCCAGGCCAGTATGCTTATTGCCAGAATCAACTCATATAGCCTTTATATGGGTATGTTTCTGAAATTAGTTGCACAAAAATTGCACAACTTCCTCCCCTTTCTTCCAGAGGATAAAAGGGATGAATTCAGCCTTTGGCTTCAGCATACTCAGGACATTTCAAAGTTCTCCAACAGGGCAGCTTTTGACTCCTTTGAAGGTACCAGCAGAGCCTCAGGCATTGCCATAGCTGATCGCAGAATTGCTTGGCTCCAGGCTTCTGATCTAGAACCCTGGGTTCAAGATGGCTTAGGAAATCTACCCTGCACAGGTGAAAATTTATTTGGCAAAGAGTGGCAAATTAAAGCCACTCAGATGGATGCAGAGAACTCTGCTCTGGATAGACTTTCAAAGTCATCCTCCTTCCCTGCCAAGAAAAAGATCTTTAAAAAGTCTTTTTCCAAAAAGGGCAGATTTCCTTCTACTTCTGGCCAACAATCTTCTACAGGTCGCTTTGCCACTAAGCGTCAGCAACCTAAGCAGGCCAGACCAAAGTCTACAGGGGCTGCTGCAACTCAGCAGTCCCAACCTCCTCAGGGTTTTTGACTTGATGCTAGAGAACGTAGCCTTTCTGGCTCTACAACAGCCAGAACCTCTCACCATTCCAGGGAAGTTAGCTCATTTTGCTCCCAGATGGGAGCAAATCACATCAGAGCAGTGGACCCTCTCCATCATCAGAGAGGGCTACAAACTTCATTTCTCAGACCTTCCTCCCCACACCATGGTGAGACACTTCAATTCTCCCACGCCCCTTCTTGACCTTCTGGGTCAGGAGGTGACTACCCTTCTTGCCCAAGGGGCAATAGAAGAGGTTCCTCTAATTCATCAAGGGTCAGGGTTCTATTCCCCCTATTTTCTCATTCCAAAAAAGACAGGGGGATACAGACCCATCTTAGATCTCAGAGAATTGAATAAATTCCTATGCAAGGAGAAGTTCAAGATGCTTTCTCTGGGCACTCTCCTTCCATACCTTCAAAGTCAGGATTGGCTTTGTTCTCTAGATCTCAAGGATGCGTACACACATGTCCTCATCCATCCATCTGACAGAAAATTCCTACGTTTTCTTTTCCAGGGAAAACATTACCAATACAGAGTGCTTCCTTTTGGTCTGGCCTCTGCTCCGAGAGTGTTCACCAAATGCATGGCAATAGTTGCTGCATTTCTACGCACTCTGGGAATATTTGTCTTCCCATACCTGGACGACTGGCTCATCCGAGCTCCATCTCAGTCAGAGGCCCAGATTTCCCTGGACCGCACAAGGCGCATTCTGCAGTATCTGGGACTGGTGGTAAACCTCCCAAAGTCCCAGCTCATCCCTACTCAGTCCCTGGAATTCATAGGGGCCTGGTTGGATACCACCACTGCAAGGGCCTACCTTCCTCAGGCCCGTTGCCAACGTCTAGTGCAGCTAGCCTCCCAGATTCAGTCAAAGAGCCACTTAACTGCCAGGGAGATGCTACAACTGCTAGGCCACATGGCTTCCACAGTACATGTGGTACCCTATGCTCGCCTACACATGAGAGCAGCTCAATGGACTTTGTCCACCCAGTGGACTCAAGCTTCAGGAGCTCTCTCAGACCAAATAGCAACCTCCAAACGTCTCTTTTGGTCTCTCCAATGGTGGATGTCCACTCAAAATCTGTTGCTGGGGTCCCCCTTCCAACAGTTGTTGCCCCAAGCAACCCTCACAACAGATGCCTCCCAAACAGGTTGGGGAGCTCATCTACAAGACCTCTCCACCCAAGGCACTTGGTCCCCACAGGAGACCTCTCTTCATATCAACCACTTGGAACTTCGAGCAGTGTTTCTAGCTCTCAAGGTCTTTCATACCCTCCTCAGCTACAAGACAGTCCTTATTCATACGGACAATCAAGTAGCCATGTTTTACATAAACAAGCAAGGAGGAACTGGCTCTCTGTCGCTTTGCAACGAAGCTCTAAGATTATGGGCCTTCGTCAGAGAGCATCAAATCCATCTCCTGGCAGTATACCTCCCAGGAATCCAAAATTCTTGGGCAGACACTCAGTTGAGTTCTGCTTCTACATGAATGGTCCCTGCATATGGATCAGGTACTCAGAATCTTCCAAGAATGGGGAACCCCGGACATAGACCTCTTTGCAAGTCCGTGGAATGCCAAACTTCCCCGGTTCTGTTCCAGAATTCCGTGTCAGGGAGTTCAGGCCAAAGATGCCTTCCTCTTTCATTGGGGTCAGGGCTTCCTGTATGCCTTTCCACCCATTCCCTTGATTCCCAAGACTCTATTCAAACTCCAGAGGGATCAAGGATCTATGATCCTTATAGCTCCATGCTGGCCATGCCAAGTGTGGTACCCTCTACTTCTGCATCTCTCCCAAGCCCCCTCCCTGGACTTAGGAGCTGCTCCAGACCTTCTGTCCCAGGAGGAAGGGACTTTGTGGCACCCAAACCCCAAGTCCCTTCACCTCAGAGCTTGGTTACTGAAGGCCTAGAACTTCAAGACTTGAATCTTTCTCAGCAGGTGAAGGATATCCTCCATGCTTCCAGGAAACCTTCCACCAGGCGTTCCTATGCTTTTAAGTGGAAAAGATTTTCCATTTGGTGTGCTGAAAAGTGTCTTGACCCTCTGGCCCTACCTTTGACTTCTTTGTTAGACTATCTCCTGCATCTCTCCAATGCAGGACTTAAGACAAATTCAGTAAGAGTCTATTTGAGTGCTATTGCAGCATCCCTTAAGCCAGGGGTCACCAACCTGCGGGCCGCATGCGGCCCACGAGGTCCCTTCGTGCAGCCCGCGAGGCTCTACCCCGGTTAACATTACGTGCGGCCCGCCAAGGATTCCCGCCATTGTATCCACACGTTCGCAGCTCACCGACGACCACCCGCAAGCGTCCCTTCTCCTGTCAGTGTCATCTGTGAAGCCGGACTTTAAGCGTTTGTCTGCTAGCATGAATCATCAGCCATCTCATTAAATTCAATAAAGGTGATCAGCTATTGTTTTCATAATTTTGCGTTTGTTGTTTTTTTTCGCGGGGGCGGGGAGAAGGGGGGTGCGGCCCGCGAGGCTCCCGGTAGTCGGCTGTGCGGCCCGCGGCCCTCTGGAGGTTGGTGACCCCAGCCTTAAGCCCATCAATGGACAACCTATCTCCTCTCATCCTCTTATTTCAAGATTCATGAGAGGCCTAACTTTAACTAAACCTCCCATTAGGCCTCCTCCGGTGGCATGGGACTTAAATTTGGTTCTTGGTCAGCTTATGAAGCCACCTTTTGAACCCTTAGCCACTACCTCCTTGAAATTTCTTTCCTGGAAGGTTATTTTCCTCATTGCAGTCACTTCTGCTCGCCGCATCAGTGAACTGCAGGCCTTTAGTGGCTAATCCACCTTATACAAGGTTCCATCATGACAAGATAGTCCTTAGGACAAATCCACACTTTATGCCTAAAGTGGTCTCACCTTTTCATCTTAATCAAGAGGTATATTTACCTGTCTTTTTTCCAGCTCCTCATCCATCCAGTGCAGAGAGGAATCTTCATACTCTGGATTGTAAAAGAGCTCTTGCTTTTTACTTACATAGGACACAGCAACATAGAAAGTCTTCCCAGCTTTTTGTTGCTTTTGATCCTTCTCATTTGGGACTTCCAGTCTCTAAGAGAACACTGTCCAATTGGATTGCTCAGTGTATTTCTTTCGCCTACCAGAGTAAGAACCTTTCTCTGGAGAGCCATGTCACAGCTCGTAATGTGAGGGCCATGGCCACCTCTATGGCTCATCTAAATTCTGTGTCCATCGACCAGATCTGTCGAGCAGCCATCTGGGCCTCTGTTCATACCTTCACAGCCCATTACTGCTTGGACAAGGATTCCCGCCGGGATGCCTTGTTTGATCAGGCTGTCCTCAGACACCTGTTCCATTCTTAAACAACTCCTGCCCTCCTTCCCTGGACGGATGCCTGAGATCCATAGGAGGACGCAGACCCCTTTCAGGGTCTCATATCCTTGGGGATCTCCCAGGCATCTCAGCTAGGGAGTCCCCATATGTGAAGACTCATTCCTGCTTGTTCCTGGAGATAGCACAGTTACTTACCTGTAACAGGTGATCTCTGGGAACAGGAATAAGTCTTCACAACCCACCCACCTCCCCTAGGAGTTGTATCTCTTTTCTATCTTTCCTTTCCTCTCTCTATTGTCTCAGCTTTAAACTCGAACTGAGGAGAGTTGGTTAGGAAAGGCGGGAAGGCAGTGCGCGGGCGCTGTGGTATGCTCCCAAAAGCTTTCCTTTTTTGGGAAGCTGGGGAGCGTTCCCACGCAGGCTCCGTCGGTACCGACGTACTATATGTGAAGACTTATTCCTGCTGTTCCCAGAGATCACCTGTTACAGGTAAGTAACTGTGCTTTCTTGCCCAAGGGGCAATAAAAGAGGTACCCATTCTCCAATAGGGTACAGGGTTCTACTCCCCCTATTTCCTTATTCTAAAGAAAACAGGACACAGACCCATTTTAGACCTCAGAGAATTGAACAAATTCCTGTTCAAAGAGAAGTTCAAAATGATTTCTCTAGGAACTCTGCTGCCATACCTTCAGAGTCAGGATTGGCTTTGTTCTCTAGATCTCAAGGATGCGTACACTCATGTTCTCATCCATCCAACTCATCAAAAGTTCCTTCGCTTTCTATGTCAAGGGAAGCACTACCAATACAGAGTTCTTCCTTTTGGCCTGGCCTTGGCACCAAGGGTGTTCACAAAATGCATGGCTGTGGTGGCAGCATTTCTTCGCACCCTAGGAATATTCGTCTTCCCTTACTTAGATGACTGGCTCATTCGAGCCCCTTCAGAGCCAGAGGCCAGGGTTACTCTCTCTCGCACAATGCGCATCCTTCAGTATCTGGGACTTGTCATAACCTTCCCAAAATCCAACCTTGCTCCTACTCAGTCCCTAGAGTATATAGGAGCTCTGCTGGATACCAGACAGACAAGGGCCTACCTTGCACAGCCCTGCTGCCTTCGCATTGTGCAGTTAGCTTCCCAAGCAGTGCTAAAACCTCACCTCACTGCTCGGGAAATGTTACAATTGCTAGGCCACATGGCATCCACCGTGCATGTGATTCCTTATGCGCTCCTCCATATGAGGGCAGCCCAGTGGACTTTATTCACTCAATGGACTCAGGCATCAGGTTGCCTGTTAGACAAAATAGCAAACTCAGATCACCTTATTTTGTCCCTCCAATGGTGGCAATCACCCCAAAACCTTTTGGTGGGGTCCCCTTTTCAGCAATCTCCACCCCAAGCCACTCTAACTGATGCCTCACAGGTGGTTTGGGGAGTCCACCTGCAAGGCCTCATTACCCAGAGTACCTGGACTCCACAGGAGACCTATCTACATATCAGTCTCCTGGAACTCAGAGCAATCTTCCTTACTCTTCAAGTATTCCACACCCAGCTCAGCTACAAGACAGTCCTAGTTCAAACGGACAATCAAGTAGCCATGTTCTATGTGAACAAGCAGGGCAGAACAGGCTCTCTGTCGCTATGCAACGAAGCTTTGCGACTATGGGCCCTCGCCAGAGAGCATCAGATTAATCTCCTTGCGGTGTAACTTCCAGGCATTCAAAGCTCTTGGGCAGACACTCAGTCGAGTTCTGTTTCCACACGAATGGTCTCTCCATGCAGACCAGGTGGCCAAACTTTTCCAAATTTGGGGAACCCGGGACATAGCCCTCTTTGCAATTCCGCTGAATGCCAAACTTCCCCGGTTCTGTTCCAGAATTCCGGCTCAGGGTTGTCAGGCCAGGGATGCTTTCCTCCTCCAGGGGCTTCAGACTTCCTTTATGCCTTTCCTTCAGACTTCCTGTATGCCTTTCCACCCATTCCCCTAATTCCCAAAACCCTGTTCAAGCTTCAGAGAGACAGAGGTCATATGATTCTCATAGCTCCATGTTGGCCACGGCAAATGTGGTACCCTCTGCTCCTACATCTCTCTCAAGCTCCGCCTCTGGAGTTAAGAACTGCTCCCGATCTCCTTTCTCAGGAGGACGGGATGCTGTGGCATCCCAATCCCCAGTCTCTGCATCTCAGGGCCTGGTTGCTGAAAGCCTAGAACTTTGCGGTCTTAACCTTTCTCAGCAGGTAAAGGATATCCTTTATGCTTCCAGGAAGCCTTCCACAGGACGCTCTTATGCTTTAAAGTGGAAAAGGTTTACCATATGGTGCTCGCAGAAGGGTCTTAACCCTCTTGCGATACCTCTGGAATCATTACTGGAGTATCTCCTTCATTTATCTAATGCAGGGCTTAAGACCAATTCAGTGAGAGTTCATTTGAGTGCTATTGCAGCTTCTTTCAAGCCTCTAAATGGGCAACCTATTTCCTCTCATATGAGAGGCCTTCTTTTAACTAAGCCTCCATTAAGCCACCACCGGTGGCATGGGACTTAAATTTGGTTCTTGGGCAGCTTATGAAACAGCCTTTTGAACCATTAGCCACTACCTCCTTGAAATTCCTTTCCTGGAAGGTCATCTTTCTTATTGCAATCCCATCAGCACGTCGCATCAGTGAATTGCAAGCATTGGTGGCTGATCCTCCTTATACAAGGTTCCATCATGATAAGGTGGTCCTTAGGACTCATCCACACTTTATGCCAAAGGTGGTGTCACCTTTTCATTTAAACCAAGCGGTTTACTTTCCTGTATTCTTCCCAAGGCCTCATACCTCAAATGCAGAAAGGAATCTTCATACTTTGGATTGTAAAAGGGCTCTGGCCTTTTACTTACAAAGGACACAGCAACATAGGAAGTCCTCTCAACTTTTTGTTGCTTTTGATCGTAGTCATTTGGGACTTCCAGTCTCCAAAAGAACACTGTCCAACTGGATTGCGCAGTGTATATCTTTTGTCTATGAGAGTAAAAACCTTCCTCTGGAAGGCCATGTCACAGCTCACAAATTGAGAGCCATGGCAGCCTCTATGGCTCATCTTCACTCTGTGTCTATTGACAACATCTGCCGAGCAGCTACTTGGGCTTCGGTTCATACCTTCAACACCTGTTCCATATTTCTTCAACTCCTACCCACCATCCCTGATAGGATGCCAGAGGTCCATGGGGGGGAGGGGGGGGAGTGGAGCCCTTTCACAAGGGCACACAACTTCTGGGGTTTCTCCCTGGCATCTGCAGCTAGGGAATCCCCATATGTGAAGACTACAATCTCCAGGAACAAGCAGGAATGTAGTCTTCACATATGGGTATTTGTCAGTACCGATGGAGCCTGTGTGGGAACGCTCCCCATCGTCCAATAGGAACGCTTTTGGGAGCATCCCTCAGCACATGCGTGCTGCCTTCCTGCCTTTCCAACTGTTTCTCTTCAGTTCTTCGTTTTCTGCGGAGCCGACAGGATCTATTCCCTGTCACCGCAGAAAATTCTGTCTTTAAATGTCTTTTCTTGTGGTCACGTTTGCCTACCGCACGACGCCTACCGGTACCGCCGGTTCTTTTCTTTTCATACAAACCCCCCCCCCCCCCTTAGGCTTTAGACTGTTTTTCAGAAACTTTTCTCTTTGGTGCTAGGTGCCGTTTTGGGCACTAGGCCCCATATTCCTAAATCATGGAAAAGCCAACTAGTGGTTTTAAAAAATGTACTAAGTGTGGCGGTACCATTTCTGTCACTGACACCCATGGTTGGTGTTTGAAATGTTTAGGACCTGAACATTCTCCAACTGAATGTGTCTCCTGCATGGGGATGACTAAAAGAGGAAGACAGAACCGGGCTGCAAAGCTCGGTACCCTCTTTTCTTCAGATGCCAGATCCATTGCATCGACATCAAGGGCCTCTTCTTCCTCCCATGGATCTCAGGTAACTAAACATAAAAGCCGGTCCTCAAAGGGTGAAAAGAAAAAAAACCCAATTAAGTGAACGAAATGAAAGTATTATCACAGAAAGTTCACCATAAATACCCCCAAAAAAACTTTCTTTATTTCATTTTTGTCGAAGCTGACTGTAGGAGAGGTGGTATGGGTTTAACCACTCACGCCAAGCAGTAAGCTGCCTTTTATTCAAATATGGTTCTTCACCACTAAAACTAATATATTATATTTATGATTTTTCACTTATCTGATTTAAAACACTCCACCGGAGAGAAAAGTTGCTCAAGAAGAATTCCCTTTACACGACGCGCGCGTTTCGAGTATCCAACTCTGTATCAAGTGCTTAGTTGTAAAAGCAAAAATGGCAACATTGTTGAAGAACGCCGTCTTCTGCGGCCACGGTAGAGGCGGTTACCCATAGGCTGAATAACTGCTGTTTTAAAGAAGAACCAACCAATAGAACAGGAAACTCCCACTGCAAAGGGAATCCCTTATCTAATTGGTAGAAGGGAAAGGTGACTTGTCCAATCAAACTGATCCGTCAAATAACACTCAACCAATCGATCTCTCGATTGAGGCCAGCTGGTTCTATTGAATTCAAAAGGAATATCCATCTCTGTTCTAACCATTGTAGATTTTTTTCACGGTCTCCCCTCCTGGGGTTTTCCGGTACATGATCTATTACGGTCCATTGGAGATCTTCAAAACCATGTTGCAAAGCAACACAATGTTGTACTATCGGAGCAGTTTCAATCCGTTGTCGTAACCGCGATGCATGCTCCATTAGACGTTTTTTAATAGGACGAATTGTTCTACCTATGTATAGTAACCGACATGGACAGCATATTAAATACACCACATGTGTAGATATACATGAGGTATCCCAGCGACGTTGATACATATGCAAAGTGACTGGATGGGACCAAGTTATTCCCGTCCATGTTGTAGCACAATATCCACATGCATTACAAGGAGTATGTCCTGTCACCACAGATCGGTATTCAATGCGGTCAGATGGCAAAGAAGTTTTCATTAAGCGATCACCCAGCGAGGAACCCCGAGCAAATGCCACTCTCAGAGGTTGTTGAAAACATGTGTGGAGGCGCAAAATAGGCCAATGGGTTTGTAAGATTTTCATGACAGCAGAACTCCGATCCGTACAGGGTAACACTCCAGTAATAAATGTCTCCTGAGAAGATGCAGTGTTCGTATATTGCGGGTCCAGTAACCAATCCCGATGGACATGTAGAGCGCGTTGGTATGCGCGTCGAATTATCAAATCTGGATAACCTCTAGCTGAAAGTCGAGAACAAAGTTCCAAAGCATGTCGTCTGTAATCAGCTGCAGTATCACAAATTCTCCGTAGACGTAAAAATTGCCCGAAAGGCAAACCCCGTCGTAGGGGACCAGGATGGCAGCTTTTATAATGTAGAAGGCTGTTCCTTTGAACAGGTTTTCGATAGAGGGAAGAAGACACTTTCCCATCAACAATACCAAGTTGCATATCCAAAAATTCGATAGTGGCAGAACTAATTTTCTCAGTGAACTTGATGTTATGCCGCAAAGAATTTAAAAATCCTATAAATTGACGTAAAGTAGGCAGGTCTGATGTCCAGATGAAAAAAACATCATCCAAAAAACGCTTCCACGTTAGAACATTGACATAATATATAGATGTAAAAATGGACGAACTTTCCATCTCAGCCATATATAAGGTGGCGATGGAAGGCGCCACCGTGGCACCCATCGCAATCCCGGATTTTTGTTGATAAAACGTACGATCTGACAAAAAATAATTTTTAGTCAAAACTAATTCCATTAGTTGGTGAAGAAAAACCCGAGGTATGCGAGATGGGGCCATAGTAAAGCAACAATGTAAAAGCTCTAATGCTGCCCTTTGATCAATATTTGTATATAATGATACAACATCTAAGGTCACCATGAACGCACCATCCGGAATCCGTAAAGGAGAAATGACCTGTAGAAAATGTGATGAGTCCCGTATATATGATGTTACTGTACAAGCTTCCTGTTTTAAAAAAACATCACAAAAAATAGATAATGGCTCTAATACCGAACCCTTACAGGAGACAATATGACGTCCAGGGGGAGAGATCATAGACTTATGAATTTTTGGAACTAAATATATTATTGGAATCTTTGGATGCGTATTAACCAAAAAAGACCGTTCCTTAGAGGTTATCCAACCACCTTGATGAGCTAAATCTACCAGCTCTGTGATTTCTTTCAAAAGATGTAATGTAGGATCCCCATCCAAAATACTATATGTAGATTGATCATCAAGATGACATTTTAGCAGGTGTTGGTAAGAATCTAAATTCTGTAATACCATGGCACCCCCCTTATCAGCTTTCCGTATAATTAATGAATGATCAGATTCCAGCTCCCGTAGAGCCACCCGATCCGTAGTGGTAAGATTTGAAAACCGGGAAAAAGAACCAGATTCAAGGCATGCCAAATCTCTCAGAACCAATCATTGGTATGTGGAAAGTATGGGATCAGGTGTAGTATTCGGAGGAATCCACTTAGAGTGAGGCTTTACTACTGACATATCCAAACTCATAGGTTTTCCATGAAAAAAATGAATGATATTCAATTTTCTAAAAAATCGATGTAAACTGACCCGCATCCGGAACGGGTCATAGTGGACAGTGGGCAACAAATGAGAGACCAAACTGTAACAAATGTTCCTGAGCCGGTGACAATGGACGATCAGCAAGATTAACAACTATTGAAGATGTTGCTTGGACCGTTGTCTGGTGTTTGGGGGTTCCCAATCGTCTTTTTTGGTTAATACGCATCCAAAGATTCCAATAATGTATTTAGTTCCAAAAATTCATAAGTCTATGATCTCTCCCCCTGGACGTCCTATTGTCTCCTGTAAGGGTTCGGTATTAGAGCCATTATCTATTTTTTGTGATGTTTTTTTAAAACAGGAAGCTTGTACAGTAACATCATATATACGGGACTCATCACATTTTCTACAGGTCATTTCTCCTTTACGGATTCCGGATGGTGCGTTCATGGTGACCTTAGATGTTGTATCGTTATATACAAATATTGATCAAAGGGCAGCATTAGAGCTTTTACATTGTTGCTTTACTATGGCCCCATCTCGCATACCTCGGGTTTTTCTTCACCAACTAATGGAATTAGTTTTGACTAAAAATTATTTTTTGTCAGATCGTACGTTTTATCAACAAAAATCCTGGATTGCGATGGGTGCCACGGTGGCGCCTTCCATCGCCACCTTATATATGGCTGAGATGGAAAGTTCGTCCATTTTTACATCTATATATTATGTCAATGTTCTAACGTGGAAGTGTTTTTTGGATGATGTTTTTTTCATCTGGACATCAGACCTGCCTACTTTACGTCAATTTATAGGATTTTTAAATTCTTTGCGGCATAACATCAAGTTCACTGAGAAAATTAGTTCTGCCACTATCAAATTTTGGATATGCAACTTGGTATTGTTGATGGGAAAGTGTCTTCTTCCCTCTATCGAAAACCTGTTCAAAGGAACAGCCTTCTACATTATAAAAGCTGCCATCCTGGTCCCCTACGACGGGGTTTGCCTTTCGGGCAATTTTTACGTCTACGGAGAATTTGTGATACTGCAGCTGATTACAGACGACATGCTTTGGAACTTTGTTCTCGACTTTCAGCTAGAGGTTATCCAGATTTGATAATTCGACGCGCATACCAACGCGCTCTACATGTCCATCGGGATTGGTTACTGGACCCGCAATATACGAACACTGCATCTTCTCAGGAGACATTTATTACTGGAGTGTTACCCTTTACGGATCGGAGTTCTGCTGTCATGAAAATCTTACAAACCCATTGGCCTATTTTGCGCCTCCACACATGTTTTCAACAACCTCTGAGAGTGGCATTTGCTTGGGGTTCCTCGCTGGGTGATCGCTTAATGAAAACTTCTTTGCCATCTGACCGCATTGAATACCGATCTGTGGTGACAGGACATACTCCTTGTAATGCATGTGGATATTGTGCTACAACATGGACGGGAATAACTTGGTCCCATCCAGTCACTTTGCATATGTATCAACGTCGCTGGGATACCTCATGTATATCTACACATGTGGTGTATTTAATATGCTGTCCATGTCGGTTACTATACATAGGTAGAACAATTCGTCCTATTAAAAAACGTCTAATGGAGCATGCATCGCGGTTACGACAACGGATTGAAACTGCTCCGATAGTACAACATTGTGTTGCTTTGCAACATGGTTTTGAAGATCTCCAATGGACCGTAATAGATCATGTACCGGAAAACCCCAGGAGGGGAGACCGTGAAAAAAATCTACAATGGTTAGAACAGAGATGGATATTCCTTTTGAATTCAATAGAACCAGCTGGCCTCAATCGAGAGATCGATTGGTTGAGTGTTATTTGACGGATCAGTTTGATTGGACATGTCACCTTTCCCTTCTACCAATTAGATAAGGGATTCCCTTTGCAGTGGGAGTTTCCTGTTCTATTGGTTGGTTCTTCTTTAAAACAGCAGTTATTCAGCCTATGGGTAACCGCCTCTACCGTGGCCGCAGAAGACGGCGTTCTTCAACAATGTTGCCATTTTTGCTTTTACAACTAAGCACTTGATAAAGAGTTGGATACTCGAAACGCGCGCGTCGTGTAAAGGGAATTCTTCTTGAGCAACTTTTCTCTCCGGTGGAGTGTTTTAAATCAGATAAGTGAAAAATCATAAATATAATATATTAGTTTTAGTGGTGAAGAACCATATTTGAATAAAAGGCAGCTTACTGCTTGGCGTGAGTGGTTAAACCTATACCACCTCTCCTACAGTCAGCTTCGACAAAAATGAAATAAAAAAAGTTTTTTTGGGGGTATTTATGGTGAACTTTCTGTGATAATAGGTCCTCAAAGGGTAGCTCTCCTGCTAAGCATCGAGAGGCCATTGGCATTGCCCTTGAGGGAACCACACCGGCAAAACAGCCCCGGCGGGAGGCTTCAGCTTCCAAAGCATCGATGGGGCTTCAGGATGTTCTCGAGGCCTCAACCTCGCAAGAACTACCTGTGCCATGTTCAGGGGTTCCGGCCGTCCTTACCGGTACCGACACCCAGGCATCAGCAGCGTCAATAGACCAGAGGTTCCTCGCTATCGAACGCAGCATCACAGCTCTTCTTTCAGCTGCGGTACCGGTGGTCCCACGAGCACCGGTACTGACATCGGCACCATTGCTGATACCGACACCGGTACCAACAGTACCGGCACCGGTGGGAACTCTTCCCATGCCATCTCTGGCTGGAATTGACAAAGTGGTACCGGGTCAGCTCGGTACCGACTTCGATCAGTACCAGGATCGTGCTTTGCAAGAGCATCGGGGTCAGGAATACTTCGATTCCGAAGACTCTGACAATTCTGCTGGCACTAGAGGGTTTCTCCTAGAAGATCCTTCTTCTCCCCAACGCAGAATGTCACCTCCAGAGGACATGTCACTTCAGTATTTCATCCGTGATATGGCCAAAGATCTTTCAATCACAGTAGCTCCTGAAGACGAACCCAGAGCAAAGGAATTGGAAATTCTCCACTATCCTAAAGCTCCTAAGGAGGCAGCCACTCTGCCTATCCATGAAATTCTGCATAGCTTGATGCTCAAAAAGTGGCAGACACCTCTGACTACGTCTCCTCACTCTAAGAGACTTGATACTATTTATCGAGTTCCACCATGTCCTGGATTTCAGAAAACTCAACTGCCACACCATTCAATGGTAGTGGAATCAGCCATGCGTAGGATGAAAAGTGCAAAGAGGCATGCATCCAATCCTCCAGGTCGTGAATGCAGGATTCTGGATGCTTTTGGACGCAGGACTTTTCAAGCTTCTATGCTTTCAGCTAGGATCAGTTCATATATCCTATATATGGGAATGTTCCTCAAGGAAGTCACAGGAGACTTGAAACTTATGAGCCCATTTCTCCCAGATGATAAGAGACAAGATTTTCTTGCTCTAGTTAAGCATGCTCAGGATATCTCCAAGTTTGTCAATCGTGCAGCCTTTGACTGCTTCGAATGCATCAGCAGAACTTCTGCTATTGCCATTGGCGCACAATGGATTGCCTGGCTACAGGCCTTAGACTTGGAGACTTGGGTACAGGACAAGTTAAACAACATTCCTTGCACGGGGGAGAATCTCTTCGGCAAGAACTGACATGAAAAGGCTAATGAGTTAGATGCTGACAATTCTACCTTAGATTGTCAAAATCTACAGCCACTCCAGCCAAAAGGAAGCCTTATAAAAAAACCCTCTTTTAGCAAAAAGAGGAAGTTTTATCCTTCCTATACCCAGCAGAGTCAAACTCCAGGTCAGGTTGCCCAAAAGGGACAAACTAGACAGCAAAAGAAGCCAAAAGGCCCGAGAGCCCAACCAGCTCTCCAGGTTCAGCCCCCTCAAGGGCTTTGACTCCTTCCTAGAGAGCTTTGCCTTCCTGCCTCTGAGGGGTCCCCAACCCCCCAATATTCTGGGCAGGTTATGCCACTTTGTCAACAGATGGCATCAGATAACAGCAGAAGATTAGACCTTGTCCATTGTAGGAGAGGGGTACAAGCTTCATTTTCACAGCATGCCCCCTCCTACAATTCTAAAGCAATTCAATTCACAAACCTCTGCAGGCAATCTGCTAGATCACGAGGTCTCCACACTTCTTGCCCAAGGGGCAATAGAGGAAGTACCCATTCTTCAACAGGGTGGAGGGTTCTGCTCCCCCTATTTTCTTATTCCAAAGAAAACAGGAGGACACAGACCCATTCTAGACCTCAGAGAATTGAACAAATATCTGTTTCAAGAGAAATTCAAAATGATTTCTCTAGGAACTCTTTTGCCATACCTTCAAAGCCAGGATTGACTTTGATCTCTAGACTTAAAGGATGCATACACTTACATTCTCATCCATCCAGATCACAGGAAATTTTTACATTTCCTTTTCAGGGGAAGACATTTCTAGTACAGGGTTCCTCCTTTTGGTCTGGCTTCAGCACCAAGGGTATTCACAAAATGCATGGCAGTAGTAGCTGCATTCCTACGAACCCTGGGGATTTTCGTCTTCTCTTACTTAGACGACTGGCTCATTTGAGCCCCTACAGTTGCAGAGGCCAGCACTGCACTGTCCCATACAATGCGAATCCTCCAATTCCTGGGATTGGTAATAAACTTCCCAAAATCTCAACTAGTTCCTTCCCAATGCCTAGAATTCATAGGAGCCTGTCTGGATACCAGACAGGCAAGGGCTTTCCTTCCTCAAGCCCGGTGTCTTCGCATAATGCAACTAGCTTCTCAAGCAGCAGGCATATCCTCCCTTACTGCTCGGGAGCTACTGCAGTTACTGGGACACATGGCATCCACAGTTCATGTAGTCCCATATGCTCACCTCCACATGTGAGCAGCTCAGTGGACCCGCTCCACACAGTGGACCCGCTCCACACAGTGGACCCGCTCCACACAGTGGACCCAGGCCACGGGTCATTTGTCGGACAAAATAACAATCTCTCAACGACTAATTTTGTCCCTCCAATGGTGGCAATCACTAAAAAATCTGACAGTGGGGTCTCCTTTCCATCGACCCCTCTTTCAGGCCACCCTAACAGATGCATCACAGGTGGGTTGGGAGGACACCTGAATCATCTCTCTACCCAGGGCACCTGGAGTCCACAGGAAGTTGGTTTACACATAAACCTCCTGGAATTAAGAGCAATCTATTTAGCTCTTCGAGTATTCCACGCCCAGCTCAGCTACAAGACAGTCCTAGTCCAGACCGACAATCAAGTAGCCATGTTCTATGTGAACAAGCAGGCCGGAACAGGCTCTCTGTCATTATGCAATGAAGCTTGACGACTGTGAGCCCTCGCCAGAGAGCATCAAATTCACCTTCTAGTGGTATATCTTCCAGGCATTCAAAACCATTGGGCAGACAGACTCAGTCGAGTACTGCTCCCTCAAGAGTAGTCCCTCCACCTAGACCAGGTGGCATAGATATTTCATCTCTGGGGCTCTCCAGACATAGACCTCTTTGCAAGTCCACTGAATGCCAAACTTCCCCGGTTCTGTTCCAGGATTCAGGCTCACAACTGTCGGGCAAGGGATGCCTTCCTCCTTCACTGGGGTCAGGACGTCCGTCAGGACTTCCTTTATGCCTTCCCACCGATTCCCCTCATTCCCAAAACACTCTTCAAGCTTCAGAGAGACAGGGGTTGCATGATTCTCATAGCACCACGATTGCCACGCCAAACGTGGTATTCCCTGCTTCTACATCTCTCTCAAGCGGCACCTCTGGAGTTGGGGCATGCTCCAGATCTCCTTTCCCAGGAGAATGGGACACTATGGCACCCGAATCCGCAGTCCCTGCACCTCACGGCCTGGTTGCTGAAGGCTTAGACCTCCAGGATTTCAACCTGTTCCAGCAGGTAAAAGATATCCTTCAGGCTTCTAGGAAACTTTCCACAAGAAGATCTTATGCCTTCAAATGGAAACGTTTTACTATATGGTGCTTCAAGAAGGGATTAAACCCCCTGGTCATACCCTTAGAATCGATACTAGAGTATCTCCTTCACTTATCGAATTCTGGTTTAAAGACCAATTTGGTAAGAGTCCATCTTAGTGCAATTGCAGCTTCTTATAAGCTTCTAAATGGACAACCAATTTCCTCTCATCCACTCCTATCAAGATTTATGAGAGGCCTTTTATTAACTAAACCTCCCATCAAGCCACCACCGGTGGCATGGGATCTAAATCTAGTTCTCGGGCAGCTCATGAAGCCTCCTTTTGAACCTTTGGCCACTACAGCTCTTACGTTTTTGACCTGGAAGGTCATCTTCCTAATTGCAATCACCTCTGCCCGTCGCATTAGTGAATTGCAAGCTTTAGTGGCTGATCCTCCTTATACAAGGTTTCATCATAAGGTTCTTCTTCAAACTCACCCACACTTTATGCCAAAGGTGGTTTCGCCTTTTCATTTAAACCAATCAATTTATCTTCCTGTATTTTTCCCGAGGCCTCACGCCTCTAATGCAGAAAGAAACTTTAAGATCATAACATAAGATATGCCATACTGGATCAGACCAAGGTCCATCAAGCCCAGTATCCTGTTTCCAACAGTGGCAAATCTAGGTCATACGTACCTAGCAGTTTCCCTAAAAGACACAGGGTCTGCAATGCTTGTACTAGGTCAAGCATTGATACCCTGGGTCCCTTCTTAATAATGGTTTATGGACCTTTCCTCCAGGAACTTGTCCAAACCTTTTTTAAACCCAGTTACACTAACAGCCTTTACTACATCCTCCGGTAACAAATTCCAGAGTTTGATTACACGTTGAATGAAAAATATTTTCTTTTATTAGTCTTAAATAGTTTACCCTGTAGCTTCATTGCATGTCCCCTAGTCTTTCTATATTCTGATAACGTAAACAGTTGATCTATGTTTACCCGTTCCACTCCGTTCATTTATTTATAGACTTCTATCATATCTCCCCTCAGCCGTCTCTTTTCCAGGTTAAAGAGCCCTAACCTTTTTAGCCTTTCTTCATAGGAGTATCCTTCCATCCCCTTTACCATTTTGGTGGTTCTTCTCTGAACCTTTTCTAATAACGCTATATCCTTTTTAAGATACGGCGACCAGAATTGCACACAATATTCAAGGTGCGGTCTCACCATGGAACGGTATAGAGGCATTATAATATCTTTTGTTTTATTTTCCATTCCTTTCCTTATGATACCTAGCTTTCTATTTGCTCTCTTGGCTGCTGCTGCACACTGGGCCGAGGGTTTTAACATGGTATCCACAATGACGCCTAAATCTTTTTCCTGGGTGGTGGTTCCTAATGTGGAACCTTGCATCGTGTAACCATAGTTTGGGTTGTTCTTCCCTAGGTGCATAACTTTGCACTTGTCCCACATTAAATTTCATCTGCCATTTTGCTGCCCAGTCTTCCAATTTATCAAGATCCTCTTGCAATTTTCCACAATCCTCTTGGGTTTTAACAACTTTAGTTTTGTGTCATCTGCAAATTTGATAACCTCACTCGTTATTCCACTTTCCAGGTCATTTATGGAAACTTTCCTACTTTGGATTGTAAAAGCGCCTTAGCCATTTACATACAAAGAGCACAGCAACATAGAAAGTCCTCACAACTTTTTATAGCTTTTGATCCTAGTCATTTGGGACTTCCAGTCTCCAAAAGAACTTTATCTAAATGGATTGCCCAATGCATATCCTTTGCTTATGAGAGCAAGGGTCTTCTTCTTCAGGACCATGTCACAGCTCATAATGTGAGAGCCATGGCAGCTTCTATGGCTAATCTCCACTCTGTGTCTATCGATGACATTTGTCGAGCAGCCACCTGGGCTTCGGTACACACCTTCACAGCCCATTACTGCCTGGATAAAGCCTCCCATCGGGATGCCGCCTTTTTGGCCAAGCTGTTCTTCAAAATCTTTTTCAGACCTAATTCAACTCCTACCCACCAACCCTGGTGGAATGCCAGGGATCCATGGGAGGAAGGATGCCTACCTTTTTAAGATGGCACCTTCCTGGGGCTATCTCCCTGGCATCTTCAGCTAGGGAGTCCCCTTATGTGAAGACTACATTCCTGCTTGTTCCTGGAGATAGCATATTTACTCACCTGTAACAGGTGATCTCCGGGAACAGCAGGAATTTAGTCTTTACAACCCACCCACGTCCCCTAGGAGTTCTATCTCTTTCCCTCTCTTTCTCTCTTTCCCTCTCTCTTTTGTCTCAGCTTTAAACTCAACTGGAGAGGGACAGTTGGGAAAGGTGGGAAGGCAGCACGCGGGCGCTGTGGGATGCTCCCAAAAGCTTTCCTATTAGATGCTGGGGAGCGTTCCCACGCAGGCTCCGTCGATACCGACGATACCCATAAGTGAAGACTAAATTCCTGCTGTTCCCGGAGATCACCTGTTACAGGTGAGTAACTATGCTTAATGGGGCATTGACTGGGGATTTCCCACTTAGGAGGGGATCGAGACAGAGATGTCCGTTAAACTCCCCTTTTAATATTTGTATTGACACTAGAGCCGTTGCTGGAAAAAATACAGGAACATACTAGTCTAGTTGGAGCAAAACTTGGGGGCGAGGAATTTAAAGTTGCAGCATTTGCGGACAATATTCTGGTATATCTGTTAAACCCCAACGAGAAGCTGTCCTGCCTGTTAGAACTATTTGCTGAATTTGGGGAATTCTCAGGACTTAAATTAAATCTTGATAAATCGGAGGCGATGCCGGTGCGTAAGGAAAATAGAGAGGAGTGGAAGGGACCTTTCCCACCTAAATGGAGTTCATATTGTTTTAAGTATCTAGGTATATGGTTACCGGGAGATACTTGTCAGCTTTATCATGCAAATATAAGGCCTTTGATAGAAGAGACACAGTTGAGGTTGGCGATGGCAATCACTCCCTTTGTCCTTGAGCGGCTGCATAGCCTTATTTAAAATGGTTATATTTTCTAAATGGTTGTATGTTTTGCAAATATTGCCTATTATGTTGGAATAAAAAGATTTGCGAGCATTAGAAAAGGCATTAAATAAGTTTCTTTGGAATGTCCGTAGACCACGTATAAGGTTGGCTACATTACAACAATCTTGGGAAAGAGGTGGGATGGGGGATACCCGATGCTATAATCTCGCGTGCATTTTATGACACATTAAAGATTGGCTTGATGATACAGCCGATTATACCCCACTGAATGTGGAGAGGAGATTGGTGGCACCGTATGCATTAAGATATGTACTTCACGTTGGATATAAATCATTGCCATTGGAGATAGTCATATACTGGTGAGTGTGATGAGATGGGCTTGGAGGGCATTATGCAAGCTGGGGAAGATAAACCCAGAGGTGACTCCTTTCCTCCCTCTCTATGGAAATGGTTCTTTTAGGGCAGGCACGGAAGGCTGTATTTTTAAGCAGTGGGAAGAGAAGGGACTGTCCAGCATAGAACATGCGGTGGATCAGGAGGAAACGGCATTATCATTTTGGGAACTACAAATACAGTATGACCTGGATGTAAGGCACGTGTTACATTATCACCAAATGAGAAGTTATATTAAATCATTGCCTCAGGGGGACTTGCAGGGTAGGGTTTACTCTATAGTGGAAGAGGTACTTCACTTGGGAGGGGAGGAGATAGAAAGCATCTCTACTCTACAAAAGGAGATAGTGACTATGCAGGAAATGCAGATGGAACCGGTATTAGCGTAGATGTGGTTACGGGAGCTGGGGGAACCGATAGAAGAACAGGATATCCTGGAAGCTTTTGAGGGGATTCCAAGGTCTACCTGTAGTGCGAAGGATAGGGATATGCAATATAAAATATTAGGCAAATGCACTATGCACCAAACAGTGCATTTAGAGCGGGATGTATACCCACCTCTGAGAGCCCACATTGTGGATCCAAGGGAGCTAATTTGGGGCACATGTTCTGGAGGTGTCCACAGCTGGCTAAATATTGAAGAGGGGTATTTAATGGTATAGAGGATATACTGGGGATCAAGATTATAATGAATGCTCGGATAGCGATACTGGGACTAGTGTTTGGACTTGAGTTTGTTGGGTGGGTCGCAGAGGAAATGGGTGGGGAAAGTGTTAATGGAGGTACGATGTTTGGTGCTTAATCACTGGCTAATACCACACTGCCTGGGGAAGAAACAGTGGGAAAAAGCAGTTTGGAAGCTACTGACAATAGAACATGCAGGGACACAAATGAATGGGAAACTACATCCCACTTTTTTGGCAGAATGAGGACCATATATTGAACAGTTGCCTCCCAGGGATAGGGGTCGTATCCTTAATATATTATAAACCCTTTAGAGTAGTGCCTTGGGATGGGTTAGCGGAGATGGGAGGAGCAGGATAGTACTCAAGGTCCGGTTAGATGGGGGAAAGGGGAGCTTGGATTGGGGGGGGGGGGGGAAGGGTGTCAAAGGTGAATACATAACATAAAGTGGGTAAAGTGAGGGGGGGAGGAGTGAGAGGGTAAGATATAACGTAAGGAATTAAGAATGGGCACTGCTTTACTGTTTGCTGTGGGGGGTTTAATATATGTATGCTATATTGCAGTGTTAATGTAGATTTGAAATTGATTGCCAATAAAAATGATTCAAGCTAAAGGGGATCCGGGGTATCCACTGCTTGTCCAAATACAAGCATTGTGGAACCTGTATCTTTTAGGGAAACTGTTAGGTATTTGTGATCTAGATTGGCCACTGTTGGAGACAGGATACTGGGCTTGATGGCGCTTGGTCTGATCCAATATGGCATATCTTATGTTCTTATGCCCCATTTGTGAATTCCACTCCAGGGCTTTCTGACCTGGTGGACAGTTCATTTCAATCTGATCAAGGGAATTCCCTTCCAAAATCCTCCTTATCAAAGATACTCAAGATAGATTCTTCCAAACTGGACTACGTAACCCATTTAGATGGGTCCCACAGTCTGGGTCTGTGGTCCTCCCAGAACAGCGTTTCAGCAGATCATTTTCCTGGAACCGAGACTAATTTAAAACATTCTATTGGCATTTAGAGTTTGGTTGGCCAATCAAATTGTGGTGATCCAGACAGACAACCCAAGCAGGAACAGGGAAACAATTGGGATGTGAATCTGGGCCATCTCTCATGGGATGGCTCTTAGAGCCACTTACCTGGTTAGAGAAGACTATGTCCTGGCAGACAAGCTGATTCGTGTGCTCCAACCTCAGGCATGGACCTTGGAGAGAGAAGTGGCCTTAAAAAGCTTTCAGGAATGGGCCCGCCGCCTTTGATGAATCTGTTTGCCGTTCCCCAGAACAAGCAGACATCTGATCTCCAGGAACAAGCAGGAATGAGTCCTCACATATGGGTACGTCGGAACCGACGGAGCCTGCGCGGGAAAGCTCCCCAGCTTCCCAGAAAGGAAGCTTTTGGGGCCTCCCACAGCGCATGCACGCTGCCTTCCCGCCTTCCTGACCAACTCTCTTCAGTTCTTCTTTTTCCGCGGAGCCAGCAGGTCGTGTTCCTGTCACCGCTGAAGAAATTGTTATTTTAATTTGTTTCTTTGACCGCGTGTCTGCCTTCCCCGATTCCAGACCGGTACCGCCGGTCCTTTTTTCGTTTATTTAAAAAAAAAATATATATATATATAATTACTTTTTCTACACTTGATGTATTTTTTCTGTGAGGCCTCTAGGCCTTCTCAGGTCTCCCTCATGGAAAAACCAGCTTCTGGTTTTAAAAAATGCACTAAGTGTACCGGTACTATTTCAGTTACAGACACCCATGAGTGGTGTCTTAAATGTTTGGGGCCTGACCATTCCATTCCGGATTGTCCATCCTGCTCTCTGATGTCCAAAAGGGGCTTACAGAACAGAGCAGCTAAATTTCATATGCTGTTTTCTACCGATACTCCAGCATCAACATCCTCCAGGTCTTCTTCTCCTGATGGATCTCAGGTAACCAAACATTCTTGGGGCAAGTCCTCAAAATGCAAATCTCCCTCTAAGCAGCGAGAGGCCCTTGCAATTGACCCTGAGGACCCTGCCCCAGCCAAACAACCCCGGCAGGAAGCTCAGGCTTCCAAAGCTCCTCCTATGGGGTTACAGGTAGACATCGATGGCACGGCCTCGACCGATCTCCTGTTAGACTGCTCTGGGGTACCGGCTAACACCGGTACTGACTTCCAGGCAGTTGTGGCAGCTATGGGTACTACGGTACAATCCATGCAGCAGGCCTTACTGACTTTCATTAATGCTGCACCGCCATCGGTACCGCGACAATCGGTTCCGACTCCGATTCCGGTACCGCAACCGATACCGGTACCTAGAGCATCTACTTCCAGTAGCATGCCGGTTCCAGTCTCCGGTTCCGGAGCTTTCTTCGATACCGCTCCGATTCCCGGTACGCCCGATGTCGGTACCGATAGGTACGCGTATCGATCTCTGGAAGCAAATAGACGATACTTTGAATCCTCTGAAGATTCTGATACATCAGATGATTCTGCTGACGTCTCTTTTACTCTTCCTGAGGAGCCCTCTTCTCCAAAAAGGAGAATGTCTCCTCCAGAGGATTTGTCCTTTCAAGACTTCATTATTGAAGTAGCTAAAGGACTCTCCATATCTGTATCCTCTGAAAAGGAACCTAGAGCAAAATAATTAGATATTTTAGGATACTCTAAGGTTCCCAAAGAGGCAGCCACCTTACCCATACATGAAATTCTTCAAGAACACATGATGGATTTGTGGTAGGCTCCTCTCACCCTATCTCCACATTCTCGACGTTTGGACACCATGTATCGGGTTCCTCCTTCTCCTGGTTTTCAAAAAACTCAGCTTCCTCACCACTCTATTGTGGTGAAGTCTGCTATGAAAAAGATAGAGTACCAAAAGACACTCTTCTACTCCTCCAGGAAGAGAATGTTGGACTCTGGATGCTTTTGGGAGAAAAATCTTCCAAGCTAGCATGCTTATTGCCAGAATCAATTCATACAGCCTCTATATGGGCATGTTTTTGAAAGAGATTGCATTAAAGATACGTCAGTTTCTCCCCTTTATCCCAGAGGATAAACAAGAGGAATTCCTTCTTTTGCTAAAGCACACTCAAGATGTTTCAAAGTTCTCCAACAGAGCAGCCTTTGACTCTTTTGAGGGGGCAAGCAGAGCCTCTGGCATTGCCATAGCTGCTCGCAGACTGGCTTGGCTCCAGGCCTCTGATTTGGAACCCTGGGTACAAGAAGGCTTGGGTAATCTGCCCTGTACAGGTGAAAATCTCTTTGGCAAAGAGTGGCAAATCAAAGCCACTCAAATGGATGCAGAGAATGCTGCTTTAGATAGACTTTCTAAGTCTACCTCTACCCCTGCCAAGAAAAAACCTTTTAAGAAAACTTTCTATAAAAAGACCAGATTTTCCACAAATACTGGCCAGCAGTCTTCCCAAGTTCGCTTTGCTCCTAAGCGTCAGCAAACTAAACAGGCCAGAACAAAGTCTACAGGGGCTGCTACAATCCACCATGGTGAGACAATTCAATTCTCCCCCATCTCTCCTGTACCTGTTGGGCCAGGAGGTGACCACTCTTCTCGCCCAAAACGCAATAGAAGAGGTTCCTCTTCCTCAACAAGGGTCAGGTTTCTACTCCCCTTATTTTCTCATTCCCAAGAAAACAGGGGGGTACAGACCCATTCTGGATCTCAGAGAATTGAACAAATTCCTATTCAATTAGAAATTCAAAATGCTTTCTCTAGGTACTCTCCTTCCATACCTACAGAGTCAGGACTGGCTTTGTTCTCTAGATCTCAAGGATGCGTACACACATATACTCATCCATCCGTCCCACAGAAAATTCCTACGGTTTCTGTTCCAGGGAAAACGTTTCCAATACAGAGTACTCCCCTTCGGTCTAGCCTCTGCTCCAAGGGTATTTACCAAATGCATGGCAATAGTAGCTGCATTTCTACGCACTCTGGGGATCTTTGTCTTCCCATACCTGGACGACTGGCTCATCCGAGCTCCATCTCAGTCCAAGGCTCAGACTTCCCTGGACCACACCAGACGCATACTGCAGTATCTGGGACTTGTCATCAATCTGCCAAAGTCTCAACTCACCCCTACTCAGTCCCTAGAATTCATAGGGGCCTGGCTAGATACTACCACTGCAAGGGCCTATCTTCCTCAGGCCCGTTGCCACCGTCTAGTGCACTTGGCCTCTCAAATTCAGTCCAGAAGCCACTTGACTGCCAGAGAGATGCTACAACTGCTAGGCCACATGGCATCCACAGTTCATGTGGTGCCTTATGCGCGCCTACATATGAGAGCAGCTCAATGGACCTTGTCCACGCAGTGGACCCAAGCATCAGGAGCTCTCTCAGACCAAATAGCAACCTCAAAACTTCTTTTTTGGTCTCTCCAGTGGTGGATATCCACTCAAAATCTGTTGTTGGGGGCCCCCTTCCAACCTTTGTTACCCCAAGCAACTCTCACTACAGATGCCTCCCAAACAGGTTGGGGAGCTCATCTCCAAGACCTCTCCACTCAGGGCATTTGGTCTCCACAGGAGACCACCCTTCATATCAACCTTTTGGAGCTGCGAGCAATTTTCCTTGCTCTCGAGGTCTTTCATACCCTCCTCATCAACATGACAGTCCTTGTTCATACCGACAATCAAGTAGCCATGTTCTACATAAACAAACAAGGAGGGACTGGCTCTCTGTCGCTTTGCAACGAAGCTCTAAAACTGTGGGCCTTCGCCAGAGAGCATCGGATCCATCTCCTGGCAGTGTACCTCCCAGGAATCCAAAACTCTTGGGCAGACAGACTCAGTCAAGTTCTGCTTCCACACGAATGGTCCCTGCACATGGATCAGGTACTCAGAATCTTTCAGGAATGGGGGACCCCGGACATAGACCTCTTTGCAAGTCCGTACAATGCCAAACTTCCCCGGTTCTGTTCCAGGATTCTGTGTCAGGGAGCTCAGGCCAAGGATGCCTTCCTCCTTCATTGGGGTCAGGCCTTCCTATATGCCTTTCCACCCATTCCCTTGATTCCCAAGACTCTATTCAAACTTCAGAGGGATCAAGGATCCATGATCCTCATAGCTCCACACTGGCCACGCCAAGTGTGGTACCCTCTACTTCTGCATCTCTCCCAGACACCCTCCCTGGATCTGGGAACTGCTCCAGACCTTCTGTCTCAAGAGGAGGGGACTTTGTGGCACCCAAACCCCAAGTCCCTTCACCTCAGAGCTTGGTTACTGAAGGCCTAGACCTTCAAGACTTGAATCTTTCTCAACAGGTGAAGGATGTCCTCCATGCATCTAGGAAACCTTCCACCAGGCGTTCTTATGCTTTTAAATGGAAAAGATTTTCAATTTGGTGTGCAGACAAAGGTCTTAACCCTCTAGCACTACCTTTGAATTCTTTACTCGAATATCTCCTGCATCTTTCCAATGCAGGACTTAAAACCAATTCTGTAAGGGTCCATTTGAGTGCTATTGCAGCATCTCTTCAGCCTATCAATGGACAATCGGTTTCCTCTCATCCTCTTATTGCAAGATTCATGAGTGGTCTAACTTTAACTAAACCTCCCATCCGGCCTCCTCCGGTGGCATGGGACTTAAACTTAGTTCTTGGTCAGCTTATGAAGCCACCCTTTGAACCCTTAGCCACTACCTCCTTAAAATTCCTTTCCTGGAAAGTCATGTTCCTTATTGCAATCACTTCTGCTCGCCGCATCAGTGAACTGCAGGCTTTAGTGGCTAATCCACCTTATACAAGGTTCCATCATGATAAGTTAGTCCTTAGGACAAATCCCCACTTTATGCCTAAAGTGGTCTCACCTTTTCATTTTAATCAAGAGGTATATTTACCTGTCTTTTTTCCAGCTCCTCATGCATCAAATGCAGAGAGGAACCTTCATACTCTAGACTGTAAAAGAGCTCTTGCCTTTTACCTCCACAGGACGCAGCAACATCGAAAGTCTTCTCAACTTTTTGTTGCTTTTGATCCTTCTCATTTAGGACTTCCAGTCTCAAAAAGAACACTGTCCAATTGGATTGCTCAGTGTATTTCTTTTGCTTATCAGAGTAAGAACCTTTCTCTGGAAGGCCATGTCACAGCTCACAATGTGAGAGCCGTGGCCACATCTATGGCTCATCTTCATTCTGTATCCATTGATCAGATCTGTCGAGCAGCCACCTGGGCCTCGGTTCATACCTTCACAGCCCATTACTGCTTGGACAAGGACTCCCGCCGGGATGCCTTGTTTGGTCAGGCTGTCCTCAGACACCTGTTCCATTCTTAAACAACTCCTGCCCACCTTCCCTGAATGGATGCCTGAGATCCATAGGAAGATGAGAAACCCTTGGAGGGGGATCTCCCCGGCATCTTAGCTAGGGAGTCTCCATATGTGAGGACTCATTCCTGCTTGTTCCTGGAGATAGCACAGTTACTTACCTGTAACAGGTGATCTCTGGGAACAGCAGGAATTAGTCCTCACAACCCACCCACCTCCCCTAGGAGTTGTCTCTCTCTCTCTTTCCTCTCTCTATTGTCTCAGCTTTAAACTCGAACTGAAGAGAGTTGGTCAGGAAGGCGGGAAGGCAGCGCGCATGCGCTGTGGGAGGCCCCAAAAGCTTCCTTTCTGGGAAGCTGGGGAGCTTTCCCGCGCAGGCTCCGCCGGTTCCGACGTACCCATATGTGAGGACTAATTCCTGCTGTTCCCAGAGATCACCTGTTACAGGTAAGTAACTGTGCTTTCTGCTTCAGGACGGACACCTGGAGAAACAAGCCTCTTTTTTCCTCATTGAATTGGGGGAGAGTCTTCTGTGTGCATATCCCCCAATACCTCTTATAGCAAAATTTCTCCTGAAATTCTGGGAGGACCGAGGAACCATGATCCGCCACAGCGCTTTACTGGCCCTGGTAGCCATGGCTCCCTCTGTTCCTGGATCTGTCAGAGCACATTGGGCATTTCACTAACCCTGATCTCACAGAATCAAGGAGGCACTGTTGCATGCCACCATCAAATCCCTAGTTCTCATGGCTTGGTGGTTGAGGGGTTAGCTCTGTCCTCTTTGAACCTGCCTGTTAGCATAACCAACATCCTTCTGCTTCCAGGAGAAATTCCACTACAAAGTCATACAGTTTTAAGCTTGGATACCTTCTACATTTATCAGTAAGGTTTGAAAATAAACTCAGTATGCGTATAACTCGGTGCAATTTGTTGTTGGCACTGTTATGTAGAATGTAAACTCATCTCTCTGCAGCCTTTAATGGTTGCTTTATGTGGGGGCTGGCTTCTTTCAAAGCCTCCCATCAAGCCTCTTGCTGTGTCTTGGGATCTCATTATGTTAACTCAGCTGATGAAAGCTCCCTTTCAGCCTGTAGACTGAAGTTTTAACTGGAAGGTCTTGTTTTGGTGACAGTAACATAAACATACAGAAAAAGCGAGCTCCAGACTAATGATCCACCCTATACCATGTTCTGTTATCCTTCCAAACTTTTTTCCCAAAATCTCATGTTCACAAAAGGAGAAAGCCTGCTGCAGAAAAGCATTAGCCTTCTATTTGGAGCAAGGTAAAGCCCCTTAGAAAGTGCACCCAACTTCATTTCTTTTGACCCCAGCAAACTGGGGGTCTGCCATTGGCAAACATACTCTTGTCTAGTTGGCTTGTGGATTATATCTCCTTCACATATGTCCAGGCTGGTTTGACTATGGAGGGTCATATCGTGGCTGCATTAGTATCACACTTGAGTTGGCCTTCGGAGGAGATACGTAAAACTGATTTGAAAGAGACTCCCAATGCAATAGTAGATTGTCAATCAATTCTATATAATCCATTTCTTTCCCCCCAGATCCCTTTTCTTTTCATTCAGGCTGCCTCTGTGCAAACAAAACAGAATGTATAAGGCTTAATCTCCAGGAACAAGCAGGAATGAGTCCTCAGATATGGGTATCGTCGGTACCGACGGAGCCTGCGCGGGGAACGCTCCCCAGCGTCCAATTAGAATGCTTTTGGGAGCATCCCACAGCGCCTGCATGCTGCCTTCCCGCCTTTCCCAACTGCCTCTCTCCAGTTTTCCATTTTCCGTGGAGCCAGCAGGACGTATTCCTGTCACCGCAGAAAATTCTTCTTTTTATTCTTAGTTTTTTTGTGGTCGCGTCTGCCTTCCCTCGACGCTACCGGTACCGCCGGTGCTCTTTTTCTTTTTCCTAAAGAATTTCTTCTTTTCTTAGAAATTTTTTCCTGTTTAGTGCCTGACGGTTTTTAGGCCACTAGGCCTCTACCCTTCCATTATGGAAAAGCCAGCCACTATCCTTAAGAAATGCTCAAAGTGTGGCGGTACAGATATTTTTTCATACACTCATACTTGATGTCTAAAATGTTTAGGTCCTGACCATTGCCCTCTGGAGTGCCTCTCCTGCTGGAGCTCAAACAGAAGAAGTCTTCAGAATCAAGCACAACTCTGTACCCGGTTCACATCGCTCTCGATGTTACCAGCTAGAATATCTTCTTCACAGGATCAGGTAACCAAACAAAAGTCTGTAAAGACTAGCCAGTCCTCGAGTGGTAGATCTCCTTCTCAGCATCGAGATGGCTTCAGCCTTGCCCTCGAGGACATCTTGGCAATAAAGCCCCGGCGGGAGTCTTCGGGCTCCAAAACATTAACGGGGCTCCGGTTTGTTCCCGAGGTTCTTACCTCTATGAATATACCTGGGCCATGCTCAGTGGTTGGGGCCGCTTCGAGTGGTACCGACACCCCGGCATCGGCTATGGTGATGGACGAAACACTCCTCACCGATGAACATAGTCTAGCACACTTGGCTGCTTCGGTACTACTAGAGTTGCTGCAGACCGTTCCTCGAGTATCGGTATTGCCTTCGGTACCGGTATCGACATCGGTGTCGGTACCGTCCATGCTTGCTTCGACAGAATCGCTTCCCTCGATGCCGAGCCTGGAATCGATCTCTAGCATGGAGGATTCGGTACTGACTCATCTCTGTTCCAACCTCGGGCGGTACCAAAGACATCACTTTAAAGAAAATCCGATGATTCATCCTTTTCAGTCTTCCGATCACGATGACTGGGATGAATCCATCGGTACCAAGGCTGATTTTTCTACAAGTCTAGCCTTTACCCCTCATTTTAGACAGTCCTCCTCGGGGGAGATTTCTTTTCAAGCTTTTCTGCTTGATATAGCAAAGCTACTTGCCATTTCTATACCTGGTAAAGAATCCCTTCCGGAGAATTCAGAGACACTGCAATTCCCCTGGATTCCAAAGGAGGTGATCATGCTTCCTTTGCATCAGATCTTACAAGATCTACTGTTAAGAATGTGGGAAACTCCTTTAACGGTATCCCCACATTCCAAGACACTTGAAGCTGCCACCTTCTCCAGGTTTTCAAAAGACTCAACTTCCTCATCATTCTATTGTTGTAGAATCAGCAATGAGGCATATTAAGAGTGCAAAGAAGCACTCTTCTTATCCGCCAGGTCATGAGTCTAGGACTTTAGATGCCTTTGGATGTCGATGCTTCCAGGCATCCATGCTTTCAGCAAGAATTATCTCATATATTTTTTATATGGGATTATCTCTTGAAGAGGTCACAAAGAACTTAAGGTTTTTGAACCCTTTTCTTCCAGAGCATAAAAGAGCAGACTATTCCTCATTAGTCAATCATGCTCAAAATATCTCTAGGTTCCTTAATCGTGCTTCCCTGGACTGTTTTGAGTCTATTAGCAGAACGTCTGCTATAGCCATAGGAGCATGATGCATAGCCTGGCTCCAAACTTCTGACTTGGACAGATGGGTTCAGGAAAGGCTGGGAAATACTCCTTGTACTGGTGAAAATCTCTTTAACAAGGAGGCTTTATTTCAAGCTAATCAGTTGTGCACTGATGCTGTTACTTTCAGAGGATTGTCAAAAGTTTCCTCTATCCCACCTAATAAAAAATCTCATAAAAAGCTTTATTCCCCCAAGGGGAAAAAGTTTTATCCATCTTCTACCCATTCTGCAGATATTTCCAAAGATGGGCAACACCACACCAGGCTAAGAAAACCAAAACCTCAACAGGCTCAGCAAATCCAGCAATCGCAGGGTTTCTGATATTTTATTCACTTTTGCTGTGTGAGGTTTAGAACTTGAACCTACTTCTTTTCAACAGAATCATCTAAAATTCATCTCATCCATGCTGAGATATCAGTCATACATTGACTCAATCCTCGGCTCTGGGCATGAATCTCTTGCTACAAGAGAAATCTATCCTTCTAGCTAAGAGCTATTAAGGACTATCATACCCCAGAGATAACAGATTTCTCCTTTTAAAACAAAAGGAGAACTAACAACTAACAGGGTGAACTATACCCTTCACCTTGTCAGTTTCCTGTACGAGGATATCTCATACTTTTAACTGCAAGGGGATCCTTTCCCTTCAAAGACTTACTAAATTGTAAGTCTTCTCAATTCTGTATTAATTTCTATTCCTCTTAGCCCAGACATTGTCTCTAAGAGTACTACTAATCAACTGGAGGGCTTATCCTCTAAGCCATAGGATTTTCTTCAGTACCTACTCCAGTAAGTAGTTTCCATACAGAGTTATCTCCCCTTTTGCAGTTCATCTCCTTCTCACATATCTTTTTAAAGCAGCTTTTCGGACAGAAATTGGGTATCACTACTCCAAATTGTCTGTCGGTCCTCTCCAACCTATAGGACCTAACTTTTATGCTGCCTTAATAACAGATAATTCCAAAAGAGATCCAGAACTCATTTGGACTATTTATTGTTGCAGGCATCAGGCCTGTCTATTATTCTTAGCCACCTTCAGTTCTCTTTGGCTCCAACAGAATAGATTAGGTTGCACACTGGCAATTCAACAGCCAGATCTAAGCAACCTACAACATGCTCTCTGCAATTCTACAACAAAGCTCTGCAACTGTGGGCCTTTGCCAGAGAGCCTCAGAGCTACTCCTAATAGGTAGCTGCTAGATAGTAAGGGCTTCAGCTGGTAGACTCTGCCAGTCAAGCTCCTACATGACTGTTTTTTTCCTACTTTTACCATATTCCTTAAAATTTCCTTTTAAGGAAAGGTAACCAGGTTTTAGACCTTGTGAAAGTGTAGAAAATTGTACAGTTCCCTGGTTGTTCCACATCTCACTGGAACTTCCTCAACAGGGATGCATTTTTTTTCACTGCAGTTGGTCCTTATTCACTATTTTCCTTCTAATTTCCTATACTTCATGGTAGCTTATGTTGAACAGGAGAACGCATGATACCCATATTGCCCTCATAAAGAGGCAAACATGGTATCCCCTTATTGCGTCTTTTTCTCCAGCTACTATTTGAAATTATAGAAGGATCCAAACTTGCTGTTTCAAGACTAAGGATCTCCTCTGCACTCATTCACATACGTCTCGAGACCTGGTTATTCAGGGGCTAGATCTTTTCAAGAGGTCTAATCTTATCCCTGTAAGTGAAGAACATATTACCAGTTTCCACGAAACTTTCTCTATAGTTCTTCCAAATTTAACCAGACAGAGATTCTCCATCAATATTCTCAAGTAGGTCTTAATCCTTCTTGTTCTTGCGTCAATCTCTATACAACATCTGACTTTGAAAGATTTGTCTACTGTCCATATTAATGCTGCCCCAGCATACCATAAAATTCAATGGGCAACCAGTTTCTATGGTAATTTACGAAATACCTTTTTTTACCGTTACCTTTTAGGTTACGTCACATCTGAAGCTCTACATGTAAGGTCATCATAAGTGACATCACTTACAAAAGACTTTTACTGATCTTCAAGAAATTGGAGGCTCAACGCCTAATACAAATATCTTTCTCTTTCATTGGAATAAAGGGGGTCTTAAAGACCTATTCCCTTTTTTCTACCTTTTCATCCAAACCAGTCAGATTATCTCCACTCTTTCCTAGGGCCTTATTCTGCTCCAAGGACAAGAAGTTCAATTTTTTGGACTTTACAGAAGCTTTAGCTATTTCTCAAAAGTCCAACCTCATTGAACTCCCCCAGTACTTTCTTCTGGGGTTAGTTCTGGCCATGAGGACTTCTCATCTCTTCCGGTATTGCAAAATTATTTTTTTCACTCTACTTCACATTGGGGGAATTTCTTTGAGGATAATGATCTGGCTTTCAACCATAGACCCTTGTTACCCTCAAGTATTTTTGCAATATCTTTGAGTGAGATCCGCATTAGAAAATTAAGACAACATTTTTCTAATATTTATAATTTACACAAGGACTCCCCTCTGGATACCTTTGTTTAGTTAAGCTGTTCCACAGCACCTCTTTTTTTTTTCTTTTCTAGTTCAACTCCTACCCTCCATCCCTTGGATGCCTGAGGTTTGAGGGATAAGCATGGCCCATCTTTAGATGGCAACATGCTGGGGCCTCCTCCAGGCATCTTAGTTTGGGAGTCCCCATATGTGAAGACTCATTCCTGCTTCTTCCTGGAGACAGCACAGTTACTTACCTGGTGATCTCTGGGAACAGCAGGAATAAGTCTTCACAACCCACCCACCTCCCCTAGGAGTTGTATCTCTATCTCTTTTCCTTTCCCTCGCGCTCTCTCTCTCTTTGTCTCAGCTCTAAAACTCAACTGGAGAGAGGCAATTGGGAAAGGCGGGAAGGCAGCACACAGGCGCTGTGGGATGCTCCCAAAAGCGTTCTTATTGGACGCTGGGGAGCGTTCCCGCGCAGGCTCCGTCGGTACCGACGATACCCATATGTGAAGACTTATTCCTGCTGTTCCCAGAGATCACCTGTTACAGGTAAGTAACTGTGCTTTGCCAGCAGTTTAGTGTTTGCTGTCGCAACAGTCTGCAGCCAGGGATTCCCATATGTGAGGACATTATCCTGCTTGTCTATGGAGAAAACAGTTAATCGCCTATAGTAGATATTCTCTGGACAGCAGGATGAGTCCTCATATCTCCTTCCTCCCCTTGGAGTTGTACTCCAGCTTATGACTACTAGACAGAGCTAACCCTGCATGGTAGTTGCGGGCAGGAAGTGGTGCACGTACATGAGTCCAGCTCCAAAAGCTTCTGGAAGAAGTTGTGAACTGGTCTCCATGCAGTGCTCTGTCATGATGTCGCCTATATGTGAAGACTTTATCCTGCTGTCTGTGTGAACACCTGCTACAGGTGAGTAACTATTTTTCTCCAGGAACAAGCAGGAAGTCAGTCCTCGCATATGGGTGACGTCGACGCCGATGGAGCCCGCGTGGAGCATTTCCCCAGCTTTCACCGAAAGCCTTTGGGAATGCTACCATGCATTTGTGGTCCCCTTCCCGCCCAAGGGTGCCATGTTGGTCAGTCCTTTTTTCTGTGGAGCCCAGCGGACGCTTGTCCTGTTTTTCCCAGAAAAATCCTCTTAAAAATTATCCTTAAAGTTGTATTTTTCCGGTATGCATACCGGTTCCTCTTCCCACCTCAAGCCAGCGCTGTCCCCGGCGCCCTCTTCTTTTTGATGAGGCTTGGCCTCGACCAGCGTTCGTGCCTTTTTTCGCCCAGAGGTCGTCGATCCCGGCCGGATGTACCCCACCACGTTCCCCCAGTGGGTTCAAAAAAATGTGACCACTGCAGTCAAACCATGTCTGTTACAGACACCCACGACTGCTACTTACGCTGCCTCGGTCCGGACCACGACAGTACCACCTGTGCCAGGCCATGACTCTGAAAACCAACAAAAAAGGTTGGAGTTGCAGGAGAGGATGTTCCTGTGGTCCAACTTAGCCCCGGCTTCCCTGATGCTGAGCCCCAAGCCGAGCACTTCCTGCGAGGCCCAGGCACCTTCAGAGTCCCATGGCAGCAGTAGCTTCTTTGTAAAGACCCTGGGCCCCAGAAACATAGTAAGGTCCTGTGGTGGGACTCTGGCGACTCCAGTATCCCCCTAAGGGTCTCTAAGGAGGACTCAGCCAGCGGTGACTATGCAGAGCTCCTCAAGGCCGTGGTCCTCATCGAGGATGCACTCACGAGAGTGCCAGCGTCTGCTCAAGGCCCTCAGTGCCTACATCGACAGCTACGGAGCCTTCTGGCATTGAATCCAAAATGGTGGTCTTGGAGCAAAATATTTCTGCCATCCTGGCCTTGCAGTAGGCGATAATGTCAGGTTCATCTGCATCATCTGCCCCGTCAACTGTGTCCCTGACTGCTGGGGAGACCCCAGTGTCGAGCCAGGCCCGAGTGCCACCAGCACCGATCGGGATCTCAGTTCCAATCTTCAGGTGTCTGGTCCTCCCTGGCCTGTTTCTGGGAGTCTGACCAGAGATCCACCCAGAGACCCCCAGTTCCTCGGGGCTATCCTCAAGGCGTGGGAGTCCTGAGCCTTGGAGTCCTCAACGTCCTCAAAGCCCTTTGGCTCTGATTGGGAGACCAACATCAAGGCCTCTCCTGAGACCTCTAGACACCGAGTTATCCCTTCGGAGCATTCTCCCTTCGAGCCATTCTCCCCCCAGGGACATGCCCCTCACAATTTTGTCCGGGGCCTGGCCCAGGCCCTTTCGGTCCCGACCAAGTCAGAGGACCACCCGTGCACTGAAGAACTGGCGATTCTTCAGTATAAGTCCCCGCCAAAGGAGACACTTATGGTGCTGGTACAGCCCATCCTTGATAGGCTACTCTTGTGGATGTGGGAGACCCCTGCCTTGGCTGGGTCAGCCGAGGCCTCGACACCATCTACCACATCAAGAAGGGCCCTGGTTTCTTGAAGTCCCAAATTCCGCATAACTCCATGCTCATGGGGTCCGCTATGCAAAAGCTGAAGTCAGTCAGAAGAACTACTCTTCTGCTTTCCCAGGCAGAGAGACCCGAGCCCTCGACACGCTCGGGCGCAAGTGCTTCCAGGGCTGTTGGATATAGGCCTATGAATTATACATTGGCATGTATTCAAGGGCCTCATCCAAGAATTGGCAGGTTTCTCTGCAGGCCTTGCCAGGGAACCTCTGCAGAGTTTCCAAGCCCTGACCTCCGGGACTGTTCGGAGTTCCTTTCCCATAAGAACATAAGATATGCTATACTGGGTCAGACCAAGGTCCATCAAGCCCAGTATCCTGTTTCCAACAGTGGCCAATCTAGGTCATGCGTACCTAGCAGTTTCCCCAAAAGACACAGGTTCCACAATGCTTGTACTGGGTCAAGCATTGATATCCTGGGTCCTTTCTTAATAATGGTTTATGGACCTTTCCTCCAGGAACTTGTCCAAACCTTTTTTAAACCCAGCTACACTAACAGCCTTTACTACATCCTCTGGTAACACATTCCAGAGTTTGATATGACGGCTTTGAATCTGCAGCCCGAGTACTAGCAGTGGGCATAGGAGCCCTGCGCCAGGCCTGTTTGCAGACCTCTGACCTCGAGCAATGGGTGTAAGAAAAATTTCTCTTATGTCCCCTGCACTGGGGAAAACTTGTTTGGCAAGCCCATGCTTGAGCTTTTGACTTCCCGGGCAGAGCCTCCTCTCCCCTGGGAGATGCTCCCCAGCCCACAGGGTGCTGCCTGGCATTCTTCAACAAGTGGGCCAGGGTCCTGCAAGTGATAAAGGAGGGCTGTCTCCTCAGGTTCCAGCAAATACCCCAGGGTTCTTCCCAGGAGAGCCAATGCGGCCTCTTCAGCGGGTCGTGCTCCTCTCAGAGCTCGCAGGCTTGCTCAAGGACAGGGCGGTTTAACCTGTACTCAGACGTGTGGGGAAAGGGTTTCTACTCCAGGTATTTCCTTGTCTCCTAAAGAACCTGGGACTTTAGGCCCATACTGGACCTGCGGAACCTGAACAAGTTTCTGGTGAGGGAGAAGTTCAAGATGCTCTCCCTTGGAACTCTGCTGCCCTACCTCCACCAGGGAGATTGGCGGTGCTCCTTAGACCTAAAGGATGCATATACCCACATCCTGATCCACCCCTCCTACAGACAGCACCTAAGGTTCGTGGTGGGAGGAGACACTACCAGTACAGGGTGCTTCCATTCGCCCTGACCGTCTCGCCAAGGGTCTTTACAAAGTGTCTGTCTGGCAGTCGTGGCTGCCGATATGTGCCTACAAGGGGCCTTCATCTTCCGCTGTCTGGACAACTGGCTCATCAGAGGCAGCACGGCCTCCGAGGCCAGCCAGGCCACAGGGAGAACAATCCACCTCCTGCAGTACCTAGGATTCGTCGCTAACTACCCCATATCCTACCTCTCCCCATCCCAAGATCTGGAGTTCATAGGTGCCCAACTGGACACCTTACAGGTCAAGGCCTTCCTTCTAAAGGAAAGGGCTCATTGCCTTGTGCAGCTGGTGGGAGAGTGCAGACTCACCAGTTCGTATTGGCTCATTACCTCCTCCGTCTATTGGGCCACATGGCCTCCACAGTCCACGTCACACTCCTAGCTCGCTTGCATATGCAGGCAGACCAGTGGTGCCTCTGCTCCCAGTGGACTCAGGCCTTGGTCAGGTTGTACGACAGGGTCAGGGTCACCCGCCACCTGACAGACTGCAACTGGTGGCTGTCCCTATGCCACCTCCAGGCAGGGATGCCCTTCCAGGCACCCGCACCGCAAAGGGTCCTGAACACGCACGCCTTCCTCCGGGTTTGGGGGGGCACACTGCGGAGACCTACGCACTCAAGGCAGCTGGTCGAGGAGTTGCTGCTCTTGCAGATCAGCTCCTGGAGCTCAGAGCATCTCTGGTCTTGTGAGCATTCCACCACCTCCTGTGTAACTGCCTGATGTTGATCCAGACAGAAAACCAGGTTGCCATGTTTTATGTGAACAAGCAGTGAGGCATGGGTTTTGTACTCCCTCTGCCAGTAAGCAGTGACTCTTCTCTCCTTTGCAGTACGCCAAGGAATGCTCCTATAAGCAGTATATCTTCCAGGTCAGGACAATTGCTTAGCAGACAAACTCAGCAGAGTCCTCCACCCACACAAATGGCATCTGAATTCCATGGTGCAAAGACTCTTCTGCCTCTGGGGCAGGCCCGTGATGGACTTGTTTGCCTCCCCGGACAACACACAGTTGCTCTGCTTCTGCTCCCGTTAGCCGCACCCAGGGAGGGTGGTGGCGGATGCTTTCCTGATACCGTGGTCCGAGGGCTGCCTCTATGCCTTCCCACCAATACCGCTGGTGGCCAAGACCCTCTTCAAGGTCCAGAGCGAGCAGGCATCAGTAATTCTGATCGCCCCCAGAGGGGCCCGACAACCCTGGTTCCCTCTGCTGTACTTGTCAGTGGCACTCCTAGTCCCACTGGGTTAGGATCCAAACTTCCTGTCCCAGGAGGGCAGCTCCCTCCTGCACCCCAACCTGCGGTCACTAGCGCTGATAGCATGGCTGCTGAAAGGATAGCCTTAGCTCCTTTCAGTCTCCCAGGGGAAGTTGAGGAGATCCTCCTGGCCTCCCGAAAACCCTCCACCAGATGGGCGTATGTCTCCATCTGGTGTGCAGAACAAGGAGAGAACCCTTTATCCTGCCCTGTGCAACTAGTGCTACAGTACTTTCTGCACCTCTTGCATGCCAGCCTGCAGTCTAATTTGGTGTCCACCTTCCGACGGCAGAATGGGACCTTAATGTGATGCTCTCCCGACTCACCAGACTGCTGTTTGAGATACCTCTCCCGGAAAGTGGTCTTTCTGGTAGCCATCACAACTGTGCGGAGAGTGAGCGAACTCCAGGCCTTGGTGGCAGATCCGTCATATACAAGGTTCTAAACACACCCCAAATTCCTCCCCAAGATTCCTCCCACTAGAGGACAACAACCTTGGGCCGGAAGGACTGGCGTTTCTAGTCCCACAGGTGCTCCTTGTGGTCTTGGGAAAGTCACTTAACCCTCCATAGCCCATGTTCCCTGTAAAAAAAAATAGATCTCCAGGAACAAGCAGGAATGAGTCTTCACATATGGGTATCGTCGGTACCGACGGAGCCTGCGCGGGAATGCTCCCCAGCGTCCAGAAAGAAAGCTTTTGGGAGCATCCCACAGCGCCTGTGTGCTGCCTTCCCGCCTTTCCCAACCGCCTCTCTCCAGTTCTTCTTTTCCGCGGAGCCAGCAGGTCGTGTTCCTGTCACCGCTGAAGAAGAACTTTATTTTCTTTTATTTCTTTGGTCGCGCGTCTGCCGCCTTCGACGTCGGACCGGTACCGCCGGTTCTTTCTTCTTTAAAAAAACAAAACAAAACAAAAAACTACCGTTTCCCACTTCTGTGCATTTTTTTCCTTTTGGGCCTTAGGCCTAGAAAACGTTTCCTCATGGAAAAGCCCGCTTCCGGGTTTAAAAAGTGCACGAAGTGCAGCGGTACTATTTCTATCACTGACACCCATGACTGGTGTCTAAAATGTTTGGGTCCTGACCACTCCATCACCGATTGTGAGTCCTGTTCTATGATGTCTAAAAGAGGTCGACAGAATCGAGCGGCCAAGCTCAGTACCCTGTTTCCCTCTGATGCAGCTTTGGTGGCATCGACATCTTCCAGGGCTGCTGCTTCCTCCCATGGATCTCAGGTAACCAAACATAAGTCCAGCCGGTCCTCGAAGGGTAGATCTCCCTCTAAGTATCGAGATGCCTCCGGGCTTGCTCTCGAGGATCCCGCACTGGCAAAATTACCCCGGCGGGAAGCTCCGGCTTCCAAAGCTTCATCTATGGGGTTACAGGTTGACATCGATGGCTCGGCCTCGACCGATCACCTGTTGCCATGTTCTGGGGTACCGGTGGTTTCCACTGGTACCGACATCCAGACATTGGTTGCGTCGATGGATCAGAAGATTCTGACCATGCAGCGTGCCATCACAGCATTCATACAAGCTGCGACGCCTCCGGTACCGCAACAAACTCTGTTGTTGGTACCGGTTCCAGCACCGGCACCGATATCGGTTCTGGTGCCGGTACCGATTGCATCGACATCGGCTTCGGTGTCGACTGCAGCGGTACCCTGTTCTGTGATGCCCATTGGTACCGAATCGGTGCCGATCACTCCCGATGTCGATACCACTCGGTACGCGTATCGGGCTCTGCAGGAGCATCCAGACAGGCGATACTTCGATTCCTCCGAAGACTCTGATGAATCAGAGGCTTCTGTCGAAGCATCGGTAATCCTTCCTCAGGAGCCCTCTTCTCCAAAAAGAAGAATGTCTCCTCCAGAAGACTTGTCTTTTCAAGACTTCATTAGGGAAGTGGCCAGGGGCCTCTCTATTTCAGTGGCCCCTGAATCAGAGCCTAGAGCCAAGAAATTGGATATTTTACAATATCCTAAGGCTCCTAAAGAGGCAGCTACTTTACCAATTCATGAGATCCTTTATGATCACATGTTGGGCATATGGGAGACACCTCTCACTATCTCCCCTCATTCTCGTAGGTTGGACACCATGTACCGTGTTCCTCCTTGTCCTGGCTTTCATAAGACTCAGCTTCCTCACCACTCTATTGTGGTGGAGTCTGCTATGAAGAAGATAAAGAGTGCAAAAAGACACTCATCTAATCCTCCAGGAAGAGAATGCCGAACCTTGGATGCTTTTGGCTGGAGAATTTTCCAGGCCAATATGCTTGTTGCCAGAATCAACTCCTATAGCCTCTATATGGGGATGTTTCTAAAGGAAGTTACAGATCATCTGCAAACTTTATCTCCTTTTATCTCAGAAGATAAAAGGGAAGAGTTTCTCACCTGGCTTAAACATGCCCAGGATGTTTCCAAACTTTCCAACCGTGCAGCCTTTGACTCTTTTGAGATTGCCAGCAGAGCCTCGGCTATTGCCATAGGTGCACGCAGAGTTGCTTGGTTACAAGCTTCTGATTTGGAACCCTGGGTCCAGGATGGATTAGGAAATCTTCCTTGTACAGGTGAAAACCTTTTTGGCAAGGATTGGCAAGCAAAGGCCACTCAGATGGATGCTGAGAATTCTGCCTTAGATAGACTTTCAAAGTCTACTTCTGCTCCTGTTAGAAAAAGGTTATTCAAAAAGGCTTTCTTTCCCAAAAAGGGGAAATATTATCCTGTTTATAGTCAGCAGGCATCTTCTGCAGGTCGTTTTGCTGCAAAGCATCAGCAACAACCTAAACAAGCCAAGCCTAAGGCTGCAAGGACTGCTACGGCCCAACAGCCTCAGCCTCCTCAGGGCCTTTGACTTACGTCTAGAGAACTTAGCCTTTCTGGCTCTAGAAGAACCAGAGCCTCTCACCATTCCAGGAAGGTTAGCCCACTTTGCTCCCAGATGGGAACAAGTCACGGCAGAGCAATGGACCCTCTCCATCATAAGGGAGGGGTACAAGCTTCATTTCTTCAACCTTCCTCCTCACACCATGGTGAGACAGTTCAATTCTCCAACATCTCTCCTCGACCTGGGTCAGGAGATTGCTACCCTTCTTGCCCAAAGGGCAATAGAAGAAGTACCCCTTCTTCAACAGGGCTCAGGGTTCTACTCCCGCTATTTTCTTATCCCAAAGAAAACAGGGGGCTACAGACCCATATTAGATCTCAGAGAATTGAACAAGTTTCTATGCAAGGAGAAATTCAAGATGATTTCTCTCGGTGCTCTCCTTCCATACTTTCAGAGTCAGGATTGGCTTTGTTCTCTAGATCTCAAGGATGCGTACACCCATATCCTCATCCATCCGACACACAGAAGGTTCCTTCGGTTCCTTTATCAAGGAAAGCACTACCAATACAGAGTGCTTCCTTTCGGTCTGGCCTCTGCTCCAAGAGTGTTCACAAATTGCATGGCAGTAGTAGCTGCATTTCTACGCACTCTAGGAATATTTGTATTCCCATATCTGGACGACTGGCTCATCCGAGCTCCGTCCCAGTCAGAGGCCCAGACTTCCCTAGCCTGCACAAGGCGTGTTCTTCAGTATCTGGGACTTGTAATAAACATCCCAAAATCCCATCTCACCCCTACTCAGTCACTAGAGTTCATAGGGGCCTTGCTGGATACCACAACTGCAAGGGCCTATCTTCCCCAGGCCCGTTGCCTACACTTGGTGCAGTTAGCCTCACAAATTCAGTTAAAGTCCCATTTAACTGCTCGACAAATGTTACAACTGTTAGGCCACAGGGCATCCACCGTGCATGTGGTTCCTTACGCTCGCCTTCACATGAGGGCAGCTCAGTGGACTCTATCCACCCAATGGACCCAGGCATCAGGGTGTCTGTCAGACAAAATAGCAACCTCCAGTCGCCTCTTCTGGTCTCTCCAGTGGTGGAAGTCCACTCAGAATCTGTTGCTGGGGTCCCCCTTTCAACAGTGGCTACCCCAAGCAACCCTTACAACAGATGCCTCTCCAAGGGGTTGGGGAGCTCATCTACAAGATCTCTCCACCCAGGGCATCTGGTCTCCACAAGAGACATCTCTACATATCAACCTTTTGGAGCTCAGAGTAATTCTTCTAGCTCTGTCTTCCACACCCACACCCTGCTCAGCTACAAGACAGTCCTCATCCACACAGACAACCAAGTAGCCATGTTCTACGTGAACAAGCAGGGCGGGACTGGCTCTCTGTCGCTTTGCAATGAAGCTTTGAGATTGTGGGCCTTTGCCAGAGAGCATCAAATTCATCTCGTAGCAGTGTATCTTCCAGGGGTTCAAAACTCTTGGGCAGACAGACTCAGTCGAGTTCTGCTTCCACACGAATGGTCCCTCCATGGGGACCAGATAGCCAGGATCTTACGAATTTGGGGAACCCCGGACATAGACCTGTTTGCAAGTCTGTGGAATGCCAAACTTCCCCGGTTCTGTTGCAGGATTCCGTGTCAGGGAGTTCAGGCCAGGGATGCCTTCCTCCTTCATTGGGGGCAATACTTCCTCTATGCCTTTCCACCCATTCCCCTAATTTCCAAGACACTGTTCAAACTTCAGAGAGACAAGGGGTCTATGATCCTCATAGCACCACATTGGCCATGCCAGGTGTGGTACCCTCTACTTCTGCATCTCTCTCAAGCTCCCTCCCTGGACTTGGGATCTGCTCCAGACCTCCTGTCCAAGGAGGAGGGAACGTTGTGGCACACAAATCCCCAGTCTCTTCATCTCAGAGCCTGGTTGCTGAAGGCCTAGACCTTCAAGATTTGCATCTTTCTCAGCAGGTGAATGATATCCTTCATGCTTCCAGAAAGCCTTCCACTAGATGTTCCTATGCTTTTAAATGGAAAAGGTTTACCATTTGGTGTGCACAGAAGGGTCTTAACCCCCTTGCAATACCTCTGAATTCTTTACTGGAGTATTTGCTGCATTTATCCCATGCAGGCCTTAAAACGAATTCAGTAAGAGTCCTTTTGAGTGCTATTGCAGCATCCCTTAAGCCTCTCAATGGACACCCTATTTCCTCTCATCTCTTGAGAGGCCTTCTTTTAACTAAACCTCCCATTAGACAACCTCCAGTGGCATGGGACTTGAATTTGGTTCTTGGCCAGCTTATGAAGCCACCCTTTGAACCCTTAGCCACTACCTCCTTGAAATTTCTTTCCTGGAAGGTTACTTTTCTCATTGCAGTCACCTCAGCTCGCCGCATCAGTGAGCTGCAAGCCTTGGTGGCTAATCCTCCTTATACAAAGTTCCATCATGACAAGGTAGTCCTCAGGACTAATCCACACTTTATGCCTAAAGTGGTCTCACCTTTTCATCTGAACCAGGTGGTGTATATCTCCTGGAACAAGCAGGAATAAGTCTTCACATATGGGTACGTCGGTACCGACGGAGTCTGCGTGGGAACGCTCCCCAGCGTCCAATCCAAAAGCCTTTGGGAGCATCCCTCAGCGCCTGCGTGCTGTCTTCCCGCCTTTCCAACTGTCTGTCCTCAGTTTTCATTTTTCCGCGGAGCCGGCAGGACATCCTCCTGTCACCACAGAAAATTTTTTCTTTAATTCTTGTTTTCTTGTGGTCGCGGCTGTTTCCCCGCCTCCACCGGTACCGCCGGTGGGTTTTTTCTTTTCTTTTTCTCAAACTCAGGGAGGTTTTTTTCCCTCAGTTTCTGTCTTAAATTTTTGGGCCTGTACGGCCTCTCCATCATGGAGCCGCCTTCTCCTGTGGAAATACAGTTTTCTTTTTAGACTCCAATAACTGGTGTCTAACCTGTTTGGGTCCTGACCCTTTTCCTCTTGAGCCATTAGGCTACAATTTTATGAGAAGAGATTTTCCATTTTGAATTTCCCTCGATACCGAGTTCCCTTCCAGTGTCAGGGCACCGACCATTTCTTCTCCACAGGATCAGGTAACCCACAAACAGTCTGTTAAGACTAGCCAATCCTTGAGTGGTAGGTCTCATGCCAAGCATGATGAAGGCTCCGGCCTTGCCCTCAAGACCCTATTGGCTTCAAAACCCCGGCAGGAGTCTTCGGTCTCCAAAGCCTTTCAGGGGTTTCAGGTTGTTCCTGGGGCTCACCCCTCACAGAACATACCTGAGCCATGCTCGGTGGTGGCATCCGCTTCGAGCGGTACCGATACCCCGGCATCGGCACTGGTGTTGAGTGATTCACTCTTCACCAGGGATCGTCATCTGGCGTTCTCGGTACCTTCGGGACTGATCGTTACGTCCCAGATTGACTTTCCAGTATCGGCAGCATCGCCGATACGACCACCGACATCGGTACCCTCTAGACTTGCATCGATAGACTCGCTTCCTTCGATGCCGAGTCTGGAATCGATATCTAGTCTGGAAGACTGGGTACCGACGTGTCTCGGAACCGACGCTTACCGATTCCGGATGCGCGGTACCGAGGATACTCACCAAGGGTTTTTGGTTACCTCGGTACCGCTTGAGCAGCCTCCGATGACTGCTTCGATGTCGGTATATCCGTCACAGCTACCGGTATCGGTATCAATGCCGGTTCCTGCTGTAACATCGGGACCAGCTACTTCCATGCCTTTTTCACCAGGATCGCTCCTTTCTGTACCTAGTTTGGAGTTGATACCTGACATGGACGATGCAGTACTGACTGTCTCAATTCATAACCGCCAGTACCAGTATCCATCCATTAGGGATCCTTTTCTACACCGGACCAGTACATCCTCCAGTGCCCAGGCTAGTTCTTCAACTTTAGCCTGTCCAGGGATAGTTCCCATTGGTGATCCTTCTTTTCAGAAATTTCTCCTTGACATGGCAACATTCCTTGCTATTCCTATCCCTGGCTATGATCCTACACAAGGCTCTTCTGGGGAAAAGGAAAATATAATGCTTCCTTTACATCATTCTTTGCAGGATCTTCTTCTGAGAATATGGGAAACACCTTTAAGGGTTTCCTCACCTTCTATAGCAACTGATCTTCTGTATCAGGTGCCCCCTTCTCCAGGGTTTCAAAAGACTCAACTTCCCCATCATTCCATTGTGGTGGAATCAGTAATGAGGAAGGTAAAAAGCAAGAAGAAGCATTCTTCTTATCTACCAGGTCGTGAATCTAGAACACTGGATGCCTTTGGACGTCAAACCTTCCAAACATCTATGCTGGCAACAAGGATTCTCTTATATTTTTTATGAGTCTATCCCTTCAGGAGGTCACAAAGAAATTATCTCTTTTGACTCCTTTTCTATCAGAGCCCAAGGCTGCAGACTATTCCTTAATTAGTCATAGCCAAAATATCTCTTGGTTTCTTTCTCGTGCTTCCCTAGACTCTTGAGTCTGTTAGCAGAACCTCTGCTATAGCCATAGGAGCACGACGTAGAGCCTGGCTCCAAGCTTCAGACTTGAACAGATGGGCACAACAAAGACTGGGTAATACTCCTTGTACTGGAGAAAATCTCTTCAATAGGGAGTCTTTACGTCAGGTTGCTCATTGCTCCACTGACTTCCCTGTTTCTGAGGGCTATCCTAAGCCTTTTCCTTCCCCAGTAGGTAGGAAATGCCCTACCAAACCTTCTTTCCCTAAAAGAAGAAGGTTTTATTCTTCTGCCCATCATACAGATGTTCCCAAACAAGGGAAACCTCGCTCTGATCTGAAGAATCCAAACTCAAGCCAGGAAAATTAACCCTCAATAGGGTTCTAATTAATCTTTTTATAACCTACAGTTGACTTCTTCTCAGCAGAGGTTTTTTCACTGTTTTTTTCATTTAAAACTCTACACATGGATTCCTGTTTTCCAGGACATCCACTTGCTCTTAGGTAGGCTGAGCTGTCAGGAGATTCATGTCTATGGGTCACAGGGCTTTCCTCCTCTTTCTACCATGAAGAGAGGTTTGCCAACTATCTCATGATAGTTTTCTCCTGTACCACCATGAATTTTTTCCTTCTGCAGGCTTACCATATGGCAAGTCTCCCTTCAGCTCCTATTTTTCTTTACCCTCTTTTTCAGGGCCTCCCCTGTAAGAGTGCTACCATACCACTGGAAGGCTTTCTTAGCCTTTCTAGTCTTCCTGTCCTTTCTAGTGTAGAGTTTTTATCTGGAGTAACCTCCCTGCTTTCATAGGGCAGCTCATGAGACATGATCAGGATTTCTCCTCTTGTTCTGTCTGTTCTCTCTGTTACAAACAGAAGGATTCTCTCTGCTGTTCTATTCAGCAGCTGCCCATGCAGGAGTTCCAGTGATTGGACTACTGGTACTTTTCTACGAGTTCCAGTCTTGTCTTCCACTACTTTTTCTCTGGCCTTAGTAGTGCTTCCAAGATAGTGCTCATCTATCTTGGATAATCCTTATCGCTTCTTTTCTGTCATCTCCAAATCTCTGGAGTTGGCAGCATAACTGAAGTGGCAGCTGGTTTTTCTCCAACAGCCACTTTTATTTCCCAATTCTCCTGCATAGTGCTCTCTGCAATCCTACTGAGAAGCTTTTCACTATGGGCCCTTGCTAGAGAGCATGGGGATTTTTTTCTCTAATTACTATCCTATATGGTTGAAAAAGGCTTCCTCAGTCATTCCTCATGACTGTAGGGGTTCTTTACACCCTTCTATTTCCTTTTAATAAAGGACATAAGCCTTCTCTATGTGACAGTCTAAAGAGTTACCCAGTTTCTACAGGAAATATGCTCTTTTTCCTTGCAGCTTGTCCTCATGGTATCCTAATCCTTCATGGACAGCACATATTTAATTAAACAACGCATGATACCCCTCCCTTGTCCCTCAAGTGGGTCAACCTGGTATCTCATCCTCTGCGTTTTCTGTCCATTCACCATGTTAGAGTTCTACCGGACTCAGGACTTGCTGTTTACAGACTGATATTATCCTCTGTTTTTTCCACGCAACCATCCTGGTTATTTCACTGGATAGTATTCCTGCTCCATCTTAACCAGGGGGAACAGATTCTCTATATCTTCTCAAGTAGGTTCCACCTTCTTATTAGATGAATCGTTCCTCTTCACATCTCCCATGTGAAGGTTCCTATAGACATATCTCTGTCTGCTTAATTGCATACATTTATCTTTAGACCTATATATTCATATATGTACATATGTCTATATACATTCTTTAGATACATATGTCTGTCAGCCATGTGTGCATATGTTATGCCCCCTGGATCTCGCCATAAACATATGTATATATCTATACCCATATATATATATATATATATATATATCTAATAAATGTGTGTGTATCTGTCGAGATACTTCCTTATAGGTAATTATGTATTCACATTCTTATCTTTCTAACTGTCTGTGCTCATTAAGGTTTTTTCCTTCCTGTATGTTCCAGACAGTGGGCTTGCACATGTTCATTCTATTCCACAGTATGTTAGACTATTATGCACACGACCACTGCTGTGGTGCTGACAGCTCTTACCATAACCCTAGGTTCAGGTATCCCTGAAGCTCCATACCCCAATATCTTCCTACCTCTCATCAGTTAGGAAAGACATGGTGGATCTTCAGTAGATCTGAGATTTTCAACTCCTCAGACATCTGTCCTTTCTTGGGCATACGGGGTTTCTCCCATACTCCTTCTTCCCTCAAGAAAGCCCGCGGCAGCCCAAAGCCACAATAAAAGCGGTGTCCCTGCAGGGCGTGCCCGTGCCTGAGGGCCTCGCCAGAGGGCCCTTTGGCGTGGCCCTTAGGCGCGGCACAGAGGCGCAAACAAAAAACGGACCCTATTTGACGAGAACTTCGAGACACAACAACGGCCAAAGGAACACCACAGCAACGAGAAAAAAAAACGCAACCTTCTACAGCAGTAGAAACATAACAGACCAAAGACCCCACCGCTCTCAGAACCCAACGCTGAACCGCAACCCAGCCCAAACTCCAGTTACTCTTGCAAGAACATGCCACCTTTCTTAACCCCCGTCTACCTCCTCACCCCCCTCCTGTCCCTCTATCCCTCCCTGCCAATTGCACTCAATAACTTACCCATGCCTAACTTCACAGCAACGCAACCCACACACTCATACAACCCGAAACAAACCCACTCCCACACACAGCATTCACCAGCCCACACCCCCGACCCCACAACCTATCACCATATCACTATCTCATTAATAAACGCACGCTCTGTTAGAAATAAGTATCACATGCTCCAAGACCTAATTACAACTGAGAAAATAGACATCCTGTGCGTAACGGAAACCTGGCTAACAGACACCGACAGTGCTAATGAACCAGCTAACCCCAGAAGGATACAACCTCCACCACCACTCCCGCGCACACTCCAAAGGAGGTGGTGTCACCATCATAGCAAAACCAGACCTCCACTTCCGGATCCTTTCTTCAGAAACCACCAACAAAGCAGACTTCCTCACCCTCACCAACAAGCACCTCTCAATATGCCTAATCTACCGTGCACCTTCCTCAAATACTGACCTAACAAGGATACTACAATTCATATCGGAGAGCACTAGTTCCGCAAAGGAACAAGTCATCCTAGGAGACTTCAACCTCCCATCTCTTCAAGAAGAACAGGCAACAACCTTCCACGCCGCCATGACTGCAATGAATCTGGTACCGATAATACAAGAACCCACACATGAAAAAGGCAACACACTAGACCTCATATTCCTAAACTCCTCAACTGCCTCCTCAAGTAAGAGCCTGCGGATCTCGCCGGTACCTTGGTCAGACCACTACCTCATCACCTTATCCCACACCTACCAACACTTGACCAACAATGAAGGACACCACACAAGAAGATTCAAAACATTTTACAAAGTAGACTTCTTAGCACAAACTCTACCGAAACTACAAACAAGCTCCAGCAACTTTGACGACCTAATACACAACTGGAACACCACGATCTCCACAGCATCTAGAGCACCGACTGCCAAAACCACTAACAGACCTCCCCCCACAAAGGCCAGATGGTTTACTCCCAGTCTCCGAAAACTAAAAACAAAACTCAGAAGAACGGAAAGAAAATGGAGCAAAACCAAAGACAGCGACAAGACGAAATACCTATATGAACTCAACGCATACCACTACGAGACCGACAAAGCAAAAAAAAACCTACCACACGAAAATCTTAAACTCTTCCATAAACAGACCTCAAGAACTCTTCTTGATTGTCAAAAAACTGACAAAGGCACCCAATAACTCGGACCAATTACCGAAGATCCCACCTGAGCTACTGGCCCGTCAATACAAACAACTACAACGACCTCAAAACCCTCAGTCACAAGCAGAGATACCCACAACAAACCACCACCCCAACTTACACAGTGACTGGACCACCTTCAAAGAAACCACCACAGAAGAAACATCGTCCATCATCTCCCAACTAAACACCACCACCTCTCCACTGGACCCCTGCCCCGCTGACTGGATAAAGAAATCCAAAGACGAACTAAGCACGCCATTGACCTATATCATCAAAGAATCCCTTGCCCGAGGTCACATGCCGGACACCCTCAAAACTACAATCATCTGACCATCCTTAAAGAAACCTAACCTGGATCCCCTTGACCCAGCCTCATATAGACCGATAGCAAGCCTACCTTTCACTGCCAAGATAATCGAAAAGATCGTCCAGCAGCAACTTCAAGAACACCTGGACACCAACAACATACTCGACCCACAACAACACAGCTTCCGCCCACTACATGGAGTGGAGACCCTCATGACTACACTGATGAACACCCTCATCATAGGAACACAAGAAAAACACTCTGGATATGCCATGATCTTCCTCGATATATCTGCAGCTTTTGACACCATCTCCCACAACATCCTCATACGCAGACTACAGACAATTGGGATCAAAGACACCGTACTTAAATGGTTTCAATCTTATCTAACAAATAGACACCAACTAATCCGTACCAGCACCGCGACCTCGCCCCCCTTCCAGCAATACCAAGGAGTCCCTCAAGGATCAACTCTGTCAGCCATGCTCTTCAACATTTACCTCCAGCCACTCTGCTCAGTCATACGCTCTCACAACATCAGCTTCCACATATATGCTGATGATGATATGCTCTATGCCCCTATTACAACCACAAACCCAACGAACCCACATCTATCAGCATGCTTCTCTGAGGTATCCAATTGGTTACAAGAAAATAACCTATCCATCAACATAAAGAAAACTGAAGCCCTCATAGTGACAAAAGACCTGACTTCACGCCTCCTACACACCTCAACATAGGAAACACAAGCATTCAAATACAGCCACAAATAAGATATCTGGGTATTATCATTGACCAAGCCCTCACCTTAAAGCAACAAATTGCCAAAACCTCTGGAATAATATTCCACAAAGCAAAATTAGTACAACGCTTCAGACCACTTCTAGAGCATCAAGACTTCCGGACAATAATGCAAGCTATGACACTCCCACATCTGGACTACTGCAACGTACTCTACCATGGCCTTCCAGCCACACAGACCAACCCCCTCCGAACAGCATTGAACACCACGGCAAGAATCATTCAGAAAGCAAAGAAAACCGACCACATCACCCCAATTCTGAAGGACCTACACATACTTCCACTCGAAGCAAGGACTAAATACAAATCCATCCTACTCACCCACAAAGCCATCCACCAAACACAGAACACCCAGCTTCGCACCCTGCTGTCTCGTCCAGTACACGGCAAAACTACTAGACAAGCCTCCAACAACTCCCTCACCGTCCCTCACATAAGAACTAAATGCTCTCAACGGACATGCAATCAAGCCTTCGAACTCTATGCTCCATCCCTATGGAACTCTCTACCGAGCCATCTCAGAAACAATGCCGATCCACTATCCTTCAGAAAACAGCTAAAAACCACCTTATTCCATGAATACTTCAATACGACTCCCACCAAAAAGTGCACCAACATCTGATCTGCCCATCGTGATCCACTGATCCAAAACTGCACTAACCTGTCCATGTCCTAAGTCCGTCTCATATCAAAATCATCAATGTTGTCTCCCTGGTGATGGTCCCACCCTTTTTACGTAATTTCCCCTCCCTTGTATGTAACGCCGCTTTGACCCGGTGAAAAGCGGGATATAAATACAGTTAAATTAATTAATAAGAACTAAGCCAGTTGTCCAAATCGGTCAGTCTTCCTCTTTTGTTCCTAACTATGATTAACTCTGTAGCCAAAAGAGTTCTCAGCTTTTTCCATAAAGCTTCCCACTAAAGACCTACCATTTTTGTACTACCCCAGTTCAATCCTGGGGTCACCTGTCACTTCCAGTTTTTGACCTTCACCTTCGCTTCAGTGAGGTCACCTTGAAGATTCCTCTACTGGATCCCCAGTAGATTCCGTCAGACTCTCTACTTCCTGCAATCCAGTAGGTGAGGTCCATATTGTAATTGTTTATTTTGATATATTTCCTGATGATTATCATACATACCAGGACTCCCTGCCTGTAGTCCTTTCTTGGGTCAGCTGTTTCCTATAGCTCCTCTCTTTTCAACTCCTACCCTCCATCCTCGGGATGCCTGGCCATATGAGGAGTAACATGTTCAATCTCCAACATGCCAGGGCTCCAGGCATCTTAGCTTGGGAGGCCCCATATGTGAAGACTCATTCCTGCTTGTTCCTGGAGATAGCACAGTTACTTACCTGTAACAGGTGATCTCTGGGAACAGCAGGAATAAGTCTTCACAACCCACCCACCTCCCCTAGGAGTTGTATCTCTCTATCTTTCCTTTCCTCTCTCTCTCTTTGTCTCAGCTATAAAACTCAACTGAGGAGAGACAGTTGGAAAGGCGGGAAGACAGCACGCAGGCGCTGAGGGATGCTCCCAAAGGCTTTCTGATTGGACGCTGGGGAGCGTTCCCGCGCAGGCTCCGTCGGTACCGACGTACCCATATGTGAAGACTTATTCCTGCTGTTCCCAGAGATCACCTGTTACAGGTAAGTAACTGTGCTTTACCTGTCTTTTTTCCAGGACCTCATGCATCAAGTGCAGAGAGGAATCTCCATACCCTGGATTGTAAGAGAGCGCTTGCTTTTTACTTACAAAGGACACAGCAACATAGAAAGTCCTCTCAACTCTTTGTTGCTTTTGATCCCTCTCATTTGGGACTTCCAGTCTCTAAGAGAACTCTGTCCAGTTGGATTGCTCAGTGTATTTCTTTCGCCTACCAGAGTAAGAACCTTCCTCTGGAGGGCCATGTCACAGCTCACAATGTGAGGGCCATGGCAGCCTCTATGGCTCATCTGAACTCTGTGTCCATCGACCAAATCTGTCGAGCGGCCACCTGGGCCTCTGTTCATACCTTTACAGCCCATTACTGCTTGGACAAGGACTCCCGCCGGGATGCCTTGTTTGGTCAGGCTGTTCGCAAACACCTGTTCCATACCTAATCAACTCCTAACCCCCATCCCTGGTTGGATGCCTGAGATCCATGGGGGAAGGTAGAGCCCTTCTCAGGGACTCACAACCTTGGAGATCTCCCTGGCATCTCTAGCTGGGGAGTCCCCATATATGAAGACTCATTCCTGCTTGTTCCTGGAGATAGCACAGTTACTTACCTGTAACAGGTGATCACTGGGAACAGCAGGAATAAGTCTTCACAACCCACCCACCTCCCCTAGGAGTTGTATCTATCTATCTTTCCTTTCCTCTCTCTCTCTCTTTGTCTCAGCTTAAAACTCGAACTGGAGAGAGGCGGTTAGGAAAGGCGGGAAGGCAGCGCGCAGGCGCTGGGATGCTCCCAAAAGCTTTCTTTCTGGCCGCTGGGGAGCGTTCCCGCGCAGGCTTCGTCGGTACCGACGATACCCATATTTGAAGACTTATTCCTGCTGTTCCCAGAGATCACCTGTTACAGGTAAGTAACTGTGCTTTATCTCCAAGTTATAATGCCCTGTTCAATGTAATTTCAGTTCAATGTAAACCGCACTGATGCAGAATAGCGCGGTATATAAGAGAATGTAAATAAATAAAATAAATAAATAAATGGTATTTCCTTTCCACCTCAACCTGGAGGTGGTCCTTCTCACCTTTTTTCCACGGCCTCATGCTGGCAGGAAGGAGATCATATTGCATATGCTGGACAGTAAGCAGGCCCTGTCCTAGCTGCAGAGGACCCAGGCCCATCGCAAAGTTCTTCAGCCCTTTGTGTCATATGACCCCAGTAGATTGGGAATCCTAATAACGAAACGAAATGAACTCTGTCCACTTGGGTGGCAGACTGCATTGTCCTCGCCTACGAGCTAGCAGACCCCTCCCTTGAGAACCAGATCACTGCACATCGTGTCTGGGCTATGGCCACGCTAGTAGCCAATCTCCGTTCAGTGCTGGTGACTGAAATCTACAGGGCCGCCACATGTTTTTTGATTCATATATTTGTAGCTCATTACTGCCTGGAGAGCGAGTTCTGCAGGGACATTGCCTTCGGGCAGGCAGTACTCCGTAATATTTTCAGGGTATAGGCAACTCCTGCCCTCCGACCTTTCTATGTTCAGGCTACCGGAGTGATAGTGTTGCTGGAAGCTAGGGTCTTGCAGAGTTTCTCAGTGGCGACTCACCACCTGTAACTCACGGCTACCCGATTGATCGCCTTTGGTGCTGTCCTGGTTCAGCCTGAAGCTAGTGAGTCCCATATGTGAGGACTGACTTCCTCCTTGTTCCTGGGGAAAATGTAGTTACTCACCTGTAATAGGTGATCTCCAGGAACAAGCAGGAATGTGGTCTTCACATATGGGTATCGTCGGTACCGACAGAGCCTGCGCGGGAACGCTCCCCAGCGTCCAATAGGAAAGCTTTTGGAAGCATCCCACAGCGCCTGCGTGCTGCCTTCCCGCCATTCCAACTCTCCCTCTTCAGTTCTTCGTTTTCCGCGGAGCCGACAGGTCACATACCCTGTCACCGCAGAAAATTCTTTGTTACTTCTTTGTTTTTTGTGGTCGTGTCTGCCTTCCTTCGACTCCTACCAGTACCGCCGGTTCTGTTTTCTTCTTTATTAAAAAAAAAAAAAATGTATTTATATATTTTCTTCAGAAGCCTTTTCCCTCTCGGTACTAGGCGCCATTTTGGGCACTAGACCCATTTTTCTTTTACAATGGAAAAAAACAGCTACTGGTTTAAAAAAAAAAAAAAAAAAAGTTCTAAGTGTGGCGGTACCATATCCGTCACCGACACCCATGACTGGTGTCTCAAATGTTTAGGACCTGACCACTCTCCATTGGATTGTCTCTCCTTTGGAAAGTTGACCAAAAGGGGCCTGCAGAATAGAAATGCAAAACTCGGTACCCTTTTTGCTGCAGATGCAATGTCTGTTGCATCAACGTCTTCCAGGGCTTCATCTTCCTCCCATGGATCTCAGGTAACTAAACATAAGTCTGCAAAGACTAGCCGGTCCTCAAAGGGTAGATCTCCTTCAAAGTATCGAGATGCCATTGGTGTTGCCCTTGAGGAAAATTCACCGGCAAAAGAGCCATGGCACCGAGGAAGTTTCTTCAGGGCCATGTGCCCATGAGGGAAGGGTTAGGACAGCCGTTATAGTTGGTGATTCTATCATTAAGCATGTAGATAGCTGGGTGGCTGGTGGACGTGAGGATCGCCTGGTAACATGCCTGCCTGGTGCGAAGGTAGCGGACCTCACGCGCCACCTAGATAAGGTCTTAGATAGTGCTGGGGAGGAGTCTGCTGTCTTGGTACATGTCGGTACCAGTGACATAGGAAAATGTGGTAGGGAGGTTCTGGAGGCTAAATTTAGGCTTTTAGGTAGGAAGTTGAAATCCAGAACTTCCAGGGTAGCTTTCTCTGAAATGCTTCCCGTTCCATGTGCAGGACCCAAAAGGCAGGCAGAGCTCAGGAGTCTCAATGCGTGGATGAGACAATGGTGCAGAGATGAGGGGTTTGGATTTGTTAGGAACTGGGGTACATTCTGGGGAAAGGAGGGGCTCTTCCGAAGGGATGGGCTTCACCTTAACCGGGATGGAACCAGGCTGCTGGCATTAACCTTTAAAAAGGAGATAGAGCAGCTTTTAAACTAGTTAATAGGGGAAAGCCGACAGTCGCCCAAGAGCGGATGGTTCGGAAGAATGTATCCTTGAAGGATACTACCAAAAGCAGAGAGGTTCCAAAAAAGAGTAAAGTAGTCCAAATGCCCTCGAGTATGGAGCAGACAGAGCTTAAAGATCCCAAATTACCCATGTCTACCAGTAGCCAAATTAATATGAATAAAAAAAAAAGTCTTTTAAAATGCTTGTATGCAAATGCTAGAAGTCTAAAAAATAAGATGGGAGAGTTAGAATATATAGCACTAAAGGAGAGGTTAGATATGATTGGAATATCAGAGACATGGTGGAAGGAGGACAACCAGTGGGACACTGTGATACCTGGGTACAAACTATATCGTAATGATAGAGCTGATCAAATTGGTGGAGGGGTTGCGCTCTGTTAGAGAGGGCATTGAATCAGAAAGGATTACAGTTTTGCAGGAAACAAAATTTGATGTAGAATCTCTATGGATTGAAATTCCATGTAAAAAGGGGAAGGCGATGGCAGTGGGGGTGTACTATCGACCGCCTGACCAGAATGACCAAATGGATGATGAAATGCTCAAAGAAATCAAGGAAGCTAACAAAAGTTACAGCTCTGTAATAATGGGTGATTTCAATTACCCCGGTATCGACTGGGTCAGTGTCACGTCAGGACATGCTAGGGAGATAAAGTTCCTAGATGACATAAATGACTGCTTATTGGAGCAGCTGGTTCATGAACCGACCAGAGGGGAAGCCATATTAGACCTAGTCCTTAGTGGAACACCAGATCTAGTACAAGAGATAAGGGTGTTGGGGCCACTTGGCAATAGTGATCATAGCATGATCACCTTTGATTTAATTAGTGGAGGAGGGACAGTAAGGAAATCCACAGTACTACCTTTTAACTTTCGAAAGGGAGACTATGATAAAATGAGGAAAATAGTTAAGAAAAAACTAAAAGGAGCAGTTGCAAAGGTTAAAGACGTACATCAAGCTTGGGTGTTGTTGAAAAGTGGAAGGAAGTCCAAAAAACTGCCAGCATGGTTTAAAGGTGAGGTCAGAGAGGCTGTTGCCAAAAAAGCATCTTTCAGGAAATGGAACAAAGAGCCAAACGACGAAACCTGGAAACAGCACAAGCACTGGCAGATCAAATGCAAGGCATTGATAAAGAAGGCAAAGGGAGAATTTGAGAAGAAGCTTGCTGCGGAAGCAAAAACGCAAAATAAAGATTTTTTCAAGTACATTCGTAGCAAAAAACCTGTGGGAGTCAGTTGGACCATTAGATGATAGAGGAGTTAAAGGGGAACTAAGAGGCGACAAGGAGATAGCGGAGAGACTGAATGAATTCTTTGCTTCGGTCTTTACTGAGGAAGATGTAGGGCTGTTACCCATGACTGAAGTGGTATTTAAAGGTGCGGAAGAATTGAAGGAAATATCGATACATCGGGAAGATGTATTACAACTATTAGATAAACTGAAGAGTAGCAAATCACCTTGGCTGGATGGTATACATCCAAGCGTGTTGAAAGAACTGAAATATGAGATTGCAGACCAGCTATTAGTAATCTGTGAACTATCATTAAAATCATCTGTAATACCTGAAGAATGGAGGATTGCCAATGTAACACCAATTTTTAAAAAGGGTTCCAGGGGTGATCTGGGAAACTACAGACCGGTGAGCCTCACGTCAGTACCGGGAATAAATGGTAGAAACCATCATAAAGAATAAAATTACTCAGCATGTAGATAGTCATGGCCTAATGGGAGACAGCCAACATGGCTTTAGACAAGGAAGATCTTGTCTTACTAATCTGTTACTTTTTTTTGAAAGTGTGAATAAACAGGTGGGCAAAGGTGAGTCGGTTGATATAGTGTATCTGGATTTTCAGAAAGCCTTTGACAAGGTCCCTCATCAGAGACTTTTGGCAAAACTAGAGTCATGGGATAGGAGGCAGTGTACTACTGTGGATCAAGAACTGGTTAAAAGATAGAAAGGAGAGGGTTGGGCTAAAGGGCCAGTTTTCCCAATGGAGAAAGGTGAATAGTGGTGTACCCCAGGGATCTGTGCTGGGTCCGCTGCTTTTTGACATATTCATAAATGACCTGGAAAGTGGAATAACGAGTGAGTTTATCAAATTTGCAGATGACACAAAACTATTTAAAGTTGTTAAAACCCAAGAGGATTGTGGAAAATTGCAAGAGGATCTTGATAAATTGGAAGACTGGGCATCAAAATGGCAGATGAAATTTAATATGGAGAAGTGCAAAGTTATGCACCTAGGGAAGAACATCCCAAACTATGGTTACACAATGCAAGGTTCCACATTAGGAACCACTACCCAGGAAAAACATTTAGGCGTCATTGTGGATAACATGTTAAAACCCTCGGCCCAGGATGCAGTGGCAGCCAAGAGAGCAAATAGAATGCTAGGTATCATAAGGAAAGGAATGGAAAATAAAACAAAAGATATTATAATGCCTCTATACCGTTCCATGGTGAGATCGCACCTTGAATATTGTGTGCAATTCTGGTCGTATCTTAAAAAGGATATAGCGTTATTAGAAAAGGTTCAGAGAAGAGCCACCAAAATGGTAAAGGGGATGGAAGGATACTCCTATGAAGAAAGGCTAAAAAGGTTAGGGCTCTTTAACCTGGAAAAGAGACGGCTGAGGGGAGATATGATGGAAGTCTATAAATTAATGAACGGAGTGGAACGGGTAAACGTAGATCGATTGTTTACGTTACCAGAATATAGAAAGACTAGGGGACATACAATGAAGCTACAGGGTAAACTATTTAAGACTAATAAAAGAAAATATTTTTTCACTCAACGTGTAATCAAACTCTGGAATTTGTTACCGGAGGATGTAGTAAAGGCTGTTAGTGTAGCTGGGTTTAAAAAAGGTTTGGACAAGTTCCTGGAGGAAAGGTCCATAAGCCATTATTAAGAAGGGACCCAGGATATCAATGCTTGACCCCAGTACAAGCATTGCAGAACCTGTGTCTTGGGGAAACTGCTAGGTACGTATGACCTAGATTGGCCACTGTTGGAAACAGGATACTGGGCTTGATGGACCTTGGTCTGACCCAGTATGGCATATCTTATGTTCTTATGTTTGGCTTCCAAAGCACTAATGGGGCTCCAGGATGTTCTCGAGGCTTCCACCTGTGCAGAACTACTGGTGCCATACTTGGGGGTCCAGGCCGCTTCTACCAGTACAGACACCCAAGCATTGGCAGAAGCGATAGATCAAAGATTTCTTGCTATTGAACGCAGTCTAGCGGCTCTTCTAACGGCTTCGGTATCGTTGAAACCGCTTCAGACTGTTCAGCAGGCATCGGTACCGACACTGGTACCAGTACCAACGGCACCAGCCTCAGCAGGTATACCCCCCATGCCGAGTCTAGAGTCCATCCCCGGTATCAAAAGATCGGTACCGAGACACCTTGATACTGACTTCAATTGGTACTGGTACCATGCTTTGCACGTACATCTGGATCAGAGATATTTTGAATCTTCTGATTCCGATGACTCTGCCAATACCAGAGCACTTCTTCCAGAGGATCCAGCTCCTTCTCCTTAGCTTAGAATGTCTCCTCCAGAGGACATGTCCTTCCAGGGTTTCATTCGTGATGTGGCTCGAGGCCTTGCTATCACAGTGGCTTCTGAAAAGGAGCCTAGGGCAGAAGAGTTAGAGATTCTTCAATACCCTAAAGCTCCTAAAGAGGCAGCTACTCTGCCAATTCATAAGATCCTTCATGATCTTATGCTGAGAATGTGGGAGACTCCTTTAACCACATCTCCACACTCTCACAGACTCAATACCATGTACCGAGTTCCACCTTGTCCTGGCTTTCAGAAGACTCAGTTGCCACACCATTCAATGGTAGTGGAATCGGCCATGCGTAGGATAAAGGGTGCAAAAAGACATTCTTCCAATCCTCCAGGCTGCGAGTCCAGGACTCTTGATGCTTTTGGGCGTCAATGCTTCCAAGCTTCCATGCTCTCAGCTAGAATCAGCTCATACATCGTGTACATGGGGATGTTCTTCAAAGAGGTTACAGGAGACTTGGAGCTTATGAGCCCCCTTCTTCCTGATAAGACAAGATTTTCTTGCTCTGGTCAGACATGCCCAAGATGCTTCCAAGTTTGTCAACCGTGCAGCCTTTGATTGCTTTATCTTTATCTTTATTTGTCAAATTTGATATACCGCCAGTTACTATTGTATTACAGCGGTGTACAATGAAAACATCATGGCTGCAGAAATAAAAGATAGAAAGGAACGCCATTAAGTGGCTAGGAAAGTGACGGAGATAAAGAAGGAAAAAGACAGCGAAAGGCGGTAGAAACGAAACAAGGATAAGCAACGTAATCAACGAGAGACGACACAACGGACAATGGACGGAGTGGTAGGGGACAAATAACATAGTAAATGATAAACTTGGCAAGTGACAAGTGATACAACAAAAGACATCGGACGACACAATGAGAACGTCAAGGGCGTGGAGCCGGACAGGGATAGAAAGCTCGGTAGGGAAGGGTGACCCAAGTGTGAGAACAGGGAGGTGTCAAATCTTTAGGGGTTGGGTAGAGGGGAACGTGCCTGACTGGTTAGAGGCAGAAGGAGTGAAAGGAAGATCAAAGGCCTGACAGAAGAGAGGTTTTGAGCAAGGCTTTGAAGCAAGGAAAGGATGACTCAGTGCGGATGTGATGCGGGAGAGAGTTCCATAACGTGGGGCTAACAAAGAAAAAGGCAGCGTGGCGAGTGGATTCAAGGTGAGCTTGGGTGGGTGAGGGTAAGAAAAGGTGATTGCCATGTGCGGAGCGTAGCAGACGAGAGGGGTAGGTTGGAGAAAAATGAGATCAGCAAGATATTGGGGAGTGTTGGTGTAAAGTACTTTGTGGCTGAGAATGAGAAGTTTATAGACATACCAAACTTTAATAGGAAGCCAGTAGAGAGAAAGCAGACAGGGGGTGACATGATCGCGAGGAGAGGAAAAGGTGAGAAGTTGGGCGGTGTTCTGAATTAGCCGCAACCGACGGAGCTGGTATTGGGGAAGACCGGCGAGTAGGGCATTACAGTAGTCGAGACGGCTGATCACCAGGGAAAGAACCAAAGTTGTGAGGTACACGGAGGGGAGGAAGGAGCGAACAGCCCTTATCTTCTGAAGTTGGAAGAGGGAGCTGCGTACCACCCCAGAGATGTGCTGGTGGAAGGACTGAGGAATCTCGGGTCACACCAAGATAACGGAGGGTGGGTGCCAAGGGGATGGGTGAGCCGGATATAAGTGTTGCTAAGGTAGGTGAAGAGGCGCCGAAAGTGAACCAAATGGCTGCTGATTTGGAAGGGTTAACATTGTCACTGTCCAGTCCATGCTGCCCAAAATGGACAACAGCAACAAACTAGACAACAGAAGAAACCAAAAGTCCCAAGAGCTCAGCAAGTTCAGCCTCCTCAGGGGCTTTGACTCTTTTCTAGAGAACTTAGCCTTCCTGCCCCTGCAGGGTCCAGAACCCTCCACCATCCCTGGCAGATTATGTCACTTTGCCACCAGATGGCACCAAATAACATCAGAGAATTGGACTCTGTCCATTGTACGAGAAGAGTACAGACTTCATTTTCACAGCATGCCCCCTCCTACAATCATAAGACAGTTCAATTCTCCAGGACCAAGCAGGAAGTCAGTCCTCACATATGGGTGTCATCGGCACCGATGAAGCCCCAGCGGAGAATTTCCCCAGCTTTCCATGAAAACCTTTGGGAATGCTGGCATGCATGCGCAGTTCCCTTCCCGCCTAAAGGTGCCATCTTACCTCAGTCTCTTTTTTTCCGAGAAGCCCACCGGACGTGTCCTGTTCTCCCGGATAAAAGTGAGATTTTTCTTCGGCAGTTTTTCGCTATTTTTCTCCGGTTCGACGCAGATTCCTCTCCCGCCGGGTTCGGTACACCGGTATCGAGCCCGTTTATTTCTTTTTTGTTTTTTGCCCTTCATGGCTGACGTTCGCGCCCTTTTTTCATTTTTCCCTGGAAGGCCGGTCTTTTGACCTCGCAGGGGCTCTTTTTTCCCCGATGGCTTCCAGTGGTTTCAAAAAGTGTGATCGGTGTAAAAAACTTATGTCTCTCACCGACACACACGACTGCTACCTTCGGTGCCTCGGCCCTGACCACGACCCCAAGTCGTGTGGGCCTTGTGGGAAGATGTCTTCCAAGGCACTCAAGAGTCGACAGCATCAGAAGGAATGGTTTTTCTTGGACTCTGCCTCCGGCCGGGCCCGGACCTCGTCTGAGGCCTCGACCTCGGGATTCTGATCCCGAGCGCCGTCGAAGCTCCTCGGACAGGGGGTCCCCCGACCGGGAACGCAAGAGGAAGAAGCGGCTCGCGAAGGCTGCATCGGAGGAGGTCCCTGGTCCCTCGAGGGCCAGGTCTAAGACCCCCGACCGCTGTCCCGGGCCCGTGGACCAAGAGAAGCCTGCCAAAGTTCCTTGCGTGGAGCCGGAGTCTGCTGGACACGTAAGCCCTGTTGTCCTCATGGACTCTCCTCCCAGAGAGCCGACGTCGGGCCCGGCGCCGCCGGGGCTCGAGTCAGTGGCTGCTGCGTCTCCCGAGCTGAGTCTCAGGATGACAGCCTTGGAGTGCAGATTGTCTGCCTTCATGGAGCAGCAGCGGGCACTGATGGCCAGCCTGTCTGGTGCATCTGCCCCGACCACCGGGACATCGACTTCAAAGTCAACCCCGGAGACCGAGCCGATACTCGAGGCCCTCGTGGCTCGAAGTTGTCCTCGGTTGAGGTCTCCCTCGACCTCCCGTTCGGGACCGAGGGTGTCGACGCTGGTGCCCCCGGCGTCGGGGCGGGTGCCTCGGGGCCCCGTGGGGTCTGACCCTGACTCCTCCTCGGATGAGTCCGCCTGGGAGACGGAGGACGAGGAGTCTCCCGATACTTTTAAGACTCGGTGCATCCCGTCGGACTCACCGCAGTCTGAGCCCCGGAGTAGATCCCCCTCCGGAGGACATTAGGTTCTTGGAGTTCGTTCGGGATATGGCCGCTGCCTTGGCTATCCCTGCCAATCTCGAGGAAGAGCCGAGGAGCTCGATGCTCTACAGTATGACTCTCCTCCGAAGGAGGCCTTTACTGTCCCCGTTCCTCCGATGCTGGAACGGCTCCTCTTCCAAATGTGGGAGGCACCGGCCTCGGTGCCGGTTCTGAGCAAGTGGGTCGATTCCATCTATCGGCTCTTCAAGAGTCCTGGTTTCCAGAAAGCACAGCTACCACACCATTGCATGGTTGTGGAATCGGCCATGCATAGTCTGAATAGCCGGAAGATGCACTCCGCGGTGCCCCCCGGCAGGGAGGCCTGCAACCTCGATGGCGTCGGTAGGAAGTGCTTCCAGGGGTCTATGCTTGCTTGCCGTGTCCAGTCTTACCAGCTGTACATGGGCATGTACTTGCGAGACCTGGCCAAGGAGTTGGCCGGATTCTCTGCTGGTCTCTCCGGGGAACCCTTGCAGAGATTTAAGACCTTGTCCTCGGGGATTCGGGAATGTTCCAAGTTCATTTCCCGTGCCGCCTACGATGGCTTCGAGGCTTCGGCCTGGTAGCGGCTGCCGGCATCGCGGCTCGACGCCAGGCGTGGCTGCAGTCATCGGACCTCGAGCCATGGGTTCAGAACAAATTGGTCGATGTCCCCTGCCGAGGTGAGAACCTTTTTGGCAAACCCGTGACCGAGAAGGCCGCTCAGCTCGAGACCAAGCACCTTACCCAGACAAGGCTGTCGAGGAAGACCTCTGCCCCTTCACATAAGAAGAAGGGCTCGGGTAATAAGTCCTTTTACCCGAGGAAGGGCACTGCCTACAAACAGTACCCTTAGTATCAGGCTGCCCAAGCTGCCCCCCAGGGTCAGCAAGCCAAGGGCCAGGGTAATGGGCCCTGTAGGCAGAGAACCCCCAAGCCTCAGGCCCCTGCTACCTCTCAGCAGGGTGGGGATTTTGACTCCTTGAGCGTAGCCACTCCGTCCCTGCTTTCCCAGCCCTGCACAGGTGGTCGCCTTGTACTCTTTGCTCACCAGTGGCCTCTCATTACCACCGACAGTTGGGTGCTGGACATAGTCCAAAGGGGCTATGCCCTGCATTTTCATCAACTGCCTCCTCCTTACTTCCCAGGGGAGCCCTTGAGGCCTCCCCTGCACACAGACCTTCTCCTTCGAGAGCTCCAGGGTCTGTTGGTGGACAGGGCAGTGGAGCCTGTGCCTCCCCACTTGCAAGGTCACGGATTCTACTCCAGGTATTTCCTGGTACCCAAAAGAACCGGTGGCCTTCGACCCATTCTGGACCTCAGGAACCTCAACAAGTTCCTAGAGAAAGAAAAGTTCAAGATGCTTACTCTTGGAACACTTCTGCCCTACCTCCAGCAGGGAGATTGGTTATGCTCCTTAGATCTAAAGGATGCGTACACTCACATCCTCATACATCCAGACCACAGAAAGTACCTCAGGTTCATTGTGGGGGGGAAACCATTATCAGTACATATGCTCCCAGGGTCTTTACCAAGTGCCTGGCCATGGTTGCGGCCTACCTGAGAAATCAAGGCAGCTTTGTCTTTCCCTATCTGGACGACTGGCTCATCAGGGGTCAGACGTCCCTGGAGGCCAGACAAGCGACCCTCAGAACCATTGCTCTGCTTCAAAACGTGGGCTTTGTCATAAACTTCGCAAAGTCCACTTTGCTCCCCTCCCAGAACTTGGAGTTCATAGGGGCAAGATTGGATTCTCAACTGGCAAAGGCATTCTTGCCAGAAGACAGGGCTCAAAGACTGATGGACGTGGCCAAACAGTTCCTAAACAGGTCTCAGGTCTCCGCCAGACTCTGCCTCAGACTTCTGGGCCACATGGCTTCGACAGTACATGTGACTCCCAATGCCAGGCTCCATATGAGGCCTGCACAGTGGTGCCTTCGGACTCAGTGGTCTCAAGCCACAGGCTGCCTAAGAGACAGGATAAAGGTGTCCAGACCCCTTTTGACCTCCCTCAGCTGGTGGCTACATCCACCCAATCTGCTGAAGGAGATGCCCTTCCAAATGCCAGAATACTCGGTGGTCCTCACCACCAACGCCTCTCTGAAGGGCTGGGGTGCACATTGTCTAGACAAGTGCACTCAGGGCCTCTGGTCTCCCTGGGAGGCAGCCCAACAAATCAATTTCCTGGAACTTCGAACTATCCGCTTAGCTCTTAAGGCTTTTTCTCCGGCCCTGGCTCACCGCTTAGTCTTGATTCAAACAGACAACCAGGTAGCCATGTTTTATGTGAACAAACAGGGCGGGACTGGGTCCAAGCTCCTTTGTTGAGAGACTCAGGACCTTTGTTCCTTTGCCCTAAAGCACAACATGCTTCTCAAGGCGGTGTACCTTCCAGGCCAGGAGAACTGCCTGGCCGACCGGTTGAGCAGAATTCTGCAGCCCCACGAGTGGCAGCTGCATCCCTTGGTCGTTCAAAAGATCTTCCTGAAGTGGGGTCTCCCTTGGATAGATCTCTTTGCCAGTCCACTGAACAAGCAACTGCCCAAGTTCTGCTCCAGGCAACAGCACCCTTTGAGGATAGCACCAGATGCTTTTCTGATGTCCTGGTCTCAGGGCCTCCTGTATGCGTTTCCTCCCACGCCCTTGGTGGCCCGAACTCTTTTCAAAACTCTTCAGGACAAGGCCTCGGTCCTGCTGGTAGCTCCCAGGTGGCCGAGGCAGCCTTGGTTTCCACTTCTGCTTCAGCTGGCAGTGGATTCCCCACTACCTCTGGGGTTGCAACCCGACCTTCTCTCAGAGGAACAGGGTTCCCTTCTGCACCCTAATCTCAAAGCTCTCAATTTGATGGCCTGGAGGCTGCAAGGGTAGTTTTGGCTCCCTGGGGCCTACCTCAGGACGTTGAGGAGGTTGTCCTAGCCTCTAGGAAACAGTCCACTAGGAAAACCTATGCCCTCAAATGGAAGAGGCTTTCTGTGTGGTGTCAGCTACGTACGGAGGATCCTTTCTCCTGTAACGTGCCAGTAGTGCTTCAGTACTTACTGCACTTGTCCAATCAGGGACTTAAATCCAATTCTGTCAGAGTCCACCTCTCAGCTCTAGCAGCTCACCACTCACTGGTGGAAGGACATTCTCTGTCTGGTCACCCTTTGTTGTCCGGCTTTCTCAGAGGCTTGCTTTTGCTCAAGCCTCCCATCCGTCGTCCTGCTCCTGAGTGGGAGCTGAATGTGGTCTTGCAGCAACTGACTCGCCCACCCTTTGAGCCGATGGCTACTTGCCCTCTACGCTTCCTCTCCTGAAAGACTCTCTTCCTGTTAGCTCTCACCTCAGCTAGGCGAGTGAGTGAGCTTCAGGCCCTGGTCTGTGATAGAACTTATACCCAGATTTATAGGAACAGGGTAGTCCTCAGGACTCATCCCAAGTTCCTTCCTAAGGTTGTCTTCTCTTTCCACCTCAATCAGGAGGTGGTTCTTCCAACATTCTTCCCTAGGCCTCATGCTAGCCAGGCTGAAGCGGTCCTGCATACCCTGGACTGTAGGAGGGCCTTATCCTTCTACCTTGACCGTACGCAGGGGCATAGAAGGGCTACTCAGCTCTTCGTCTCCTTTGACCCCAATAAGTTGGGGTTGGCTGTGTCCAAGCGTACCTTGTCCATCTGGGTGGCTGACTGTATCACCTGGGCTTACAAGGCGACTGACCTTCCTTTGCAGGGTAGGGTCAGGGCAATGGCTGCCTCAGTGGCTCATCTCCACTCTGTGCCCTTGGTAGACATCTGCAGGGCTGCAACTTGGTCTTCAAGCCAGACTTTTACGGCCCATTACTGTCTGGAGAGGGAGTCCCGTAGGGACAGTGCTTATGGCCAAGCAGTACTCCGGAATCTCTTTGAGGTTTAGGCAACTCCTGCCCTCTGTTGGGCTACCGGTGGAGGTTGTGTCCTTGAAAAGCCTTTCATGCTGTGACTAGAGGGAGTTCTCTTGTTCAGCCTGGGTTCCTGGTAGCCCAGAGCTAGAGAGTCACCCATATGTGAGGACTGACTTCCTGCTTGGTCCTGGAGTTACTCACCTGTAACAGGTGTTCTCCAGGAGCAGCAGGAATCAGTCCTCACAACCCTCCCTCCTCCCCTTGGAGTTGCAGTTGTACATAGTTTGTTTTTACATTTTTGTGTGCTGTTCTTAGCTATGTCATTTGACTGAGGTAAGATGGCACCTTTAGGCGGGAAGGGAACCGCGCATGCGTGCCAGCATTCCCAAAGGCTTTCATGGAAAGCTGGGGAAATGCTCTGCTTGGGGCTTCATCGGCGCCGAGGACACCCATATGTGAGGACTGATGCCTGCTGCTCCTGGAGAACACCTGTTGCAGGTGAGTAACTACTCTTTCTCAAACCCCTGTCGCCAGTCTTCTGAGTCAGGAGGTCACAATACTTCTTGCCCAAGGAGCAATAGAAGAGGTACCCATACCTCAACAGGGTACAGGGTTCTACTCCCCCTATTTTCTCATCCCAAAGAAAATAGGGGGACACAGACCCATTTTGGACCTCGGAGAATTGAACAAATTTCTGTTCCAAGAAAAATTCAAAATGATCTCCCTCGGAACACTTCTGCCATACCTTCAGAGTCAGGATTGGCTATGTTCTCTAGATTTAAAGGATGCTTATACTCATATACTCATCCATCCAGATCACAGGAAGTTCCTTTGATTCCTTTTCCAGGGAAGACACTTCCAATACAGGATTCTTCCCTTCTGTCTGGCCTCTGTCCCAAGAGTTTTCACAAAATGCATGGCAGTAGTAGCTGCATTCCTACTCGGGGGATATTCGTCTTCCCTTACTTGGACGACTGGCTCATTTGAGCATCCACAGCTCCAGAAGAAGGAAACTCTGCTCTTACTCACACAATGCGAGTTCTGCATTACTTGGGATTGGTCATAAACCTTCCAAAATCCCATCTCATGCCTTCTCAGTCCCTACAATTCATAGGAGCTCACCTAGATACCAGACAATCAAGGGCTTTCCTTCCACAGCCCGCTGTCTCCGTATAGTGCAGCTAGCTTCCCAAGCAGTGGTAAAAATCTCCCTAACTGCTCGAGAAATGCTTTAGCTACTGGGACATATGGCATCCACTGTACATGTGGTTCCCTATGCTCGTCTTCACATGCAAGCAGCCCAGTGGACCCTATCCTCTCAGTGGACACAGGCCTCAGGTCGCCTGTCGGACAAAATAAGAAACTCAGAACCGTCTTATTTCATCCCCCCCAATGGTGGCAAGTGCCTGAAAACCTTCTCATAGGCTTTCCTTTCCAGCAGCCCCTATTCCAGACCACTCTAACAACAGATGCGTCCCAGTTGGGATGGGGGGGGCCAACATGCATGATATCTCCACCCAGGGTCTCTTGACCCCAGAGGAGGCTTGTCTTCACATAAACCTCCTAGAACTCAGAGCAATCTTCCTTGCTCTTCGAGTATTCTAAACCCAGCTCAGCTACAAGACAGTCCTAGTCCAGACCGACAATCAAGTAGCCATGTTCTTTGTGAACAAGCAGGTCAGAACAGGCTCTCTGTCATTATGCAATGAAGCTTTACAACTATGGGCCCTCGCCAGAGAGCATTAAATTCACCTCCTCATGGTATATCTTCCAGGCATTCAAAACATTTGGGCAGACAAACTCAGCCGAGTACTGCTGCCACACGAATGGTTTCTCCACTCGGACCAGATTGCCCGAGTATTCCGAATCTGGGGCACCCCAGACATAGACCTCATTGCAAGTCCACAGAATGCCAAACTTCCCTGGTTCTGTTCCAGAATTTTGGCTCAAAACTGTCAGGCAAGGGATGCTTTCCTTTTTCATTGGGGTCAAGACTTCCTCTATGCCTTCCCACCCATTCCCCTCATCCCCAAAACACTGTTCAAGCTTCAGAGAGACAGAGGTCGTATGATACTCATAGCTCCACATTGGCCATGGCAAATGTGGTATCCTCTGCTTCTACATCTCTCTCGGGCTACACCTCTGGAGTTGGGATGTGCTCCAGATCTTCTCTCCGAGGAGAATGGGACGCTATGGCACCCGAATCCCCAGTCCCTGCATCTCAGGGCCTGGTTGCTGAAAGCCTAGAACTTCAGGATTTCAACCTTTCTCAACAGGTAAAGGATATCCTTCAGGCTTCCAGAAAACCCTCCACAAGGCGATCATACGCTTTCAAGGGGAAACGGTTTGCTATATGGTGTTTTCAAAAGGGTCTTAACCCTCTTGCGATACCTTTGGAATCGTTACTGGAGTATCTCCTTCATTTATCAAATTCTGGTCTTAAGACCAATTCAGTAAGAGTCCATCTTAGTGCTATTGCAGCCTCTTACAAGCCTCTAAATGGACAACCTATTTCCTCTCATCCACTCATAGCAAGATTTATGAGAGGTCTTCTACTAACAACCTCCCATTAGACCACCACCAGTGGCATGGGATTTGAACCTTATTCTCGGGCAGCTCATGAAACCACCCTTTGAGCCTTTAGCCACTACAGCTCTAAAATTCCTTTCATGGAAGGTTATCTTTCTAATTGCAATCATGTCTGCATGATGCATTAGTGAGTTACAAGCTTTAGTGGCTGATCCTCCTTATACAAGAGTTCACCATGATAAGGTTGTTCTTAAGACTCATCCTCACTTTATGCCAAAGGTGGTCTTGTCTTTCCACTTAAACCAAGCGGTTTACCTTCCTGTATTCTTTCCGAGGCCTCATGCCTCCAATGCAGAAAGGAACCTTCATACCTTAGACTGCAAAAGAGCCTTAGCCTTTTTCCTGCAAAGAACGCAGCAACATAGAAAATCTTCTCAACTTTTTGTTGCTTTTGATTCTAGTCATTTGTGACTTCCAGTTTCCAAAAGAACTCTCTCTAACTGGATTGCACAGTGCATATCCTTCGCTTATGAGAGTAAGGGTTTTTCTCTCGAGGGCCATGTCACAGCTCTCAATGTGAGAGCCATGGCAGCCTCTATGGCTAACCTTCATTCTTTGTCTATAGACGACATCTGCAGAGCAGCTACTTGGGCTTCAGTGCACACTTTTACAGCCCACTATTGTTTAGACAAGGACTCCCGTTGGGATGCCTTGTTTGGCCAAGCTGTTCTTCAGCATCTCTTTCAGACTTAATGCCCTTAAGGAGTGGAGGAGTGGCCTAGTGGTTGGGGCAAGGTACTTCAGGCCGGAAGGTCGGGGGTTCAAATCCCACTAGAGGACAGCAACCTTGGGCCGGAAGGACTGGGGTTTCTAGTCCCACAGGTGCTCCTTGTGGTCTTGGGCAAGCCACTTAACCCTCTATAGCCCATGTTCCCTTTAAAATAGTTATCTCCAAGTTATAATGCCCTGTTCAATGTAATTTGTTTGTTCAATGTAAACCGCACTGATGCAGAATAGCGCGGTATATAAGAGAATATAAATAAATAAATGCAACTCCTACCCACCGTCCGGGTTTGGATGCCAGAGATCCATGGGAGGAAGCATGACCCATCTCTCCATGGGTTTGCAGCTTCCTGGGGCCATCTCCCTGGCATCTTTCAGCTGGGGAGTCCCCATATGTGAAGACTACATTCCTGCTTGTTCCTGGAGGTAGCGTAGTTACTCACCTGTAACGGGTGATCTCCGGGAACAGCAGGAATTTAGTCTTCACAACCCACCCACCTCCCCTAGGAGTTGTCTCTCTATCTCTCTCTCTCTCTCTCCTTCTCTCCTTTGTCTCAGATATAAACTAAACTGAAGAGGGAGAGTTCGAATGGCGGGAAGGCAGCACGCAGACGCTGTGGGATGCTCCCAAAATCTTTCCTATTGGATCCTGGGGAGCGTTCCCGCGCAGGCTCCATCGGTACCGATGATACCTATATGTGAAGACGAAATTCCTGCTGTTCCTGGAGATCACCTGTTACAGGTGAGTAACTACGCTTTCTCTGGGAGCAGCAGGAATCGGTCCTCACAACCCTCCCTCCTCCCCTTGGAATTGCCTCCCACATTGTTTTATGTTCTTTTTCGCTATGTCATCTGACTGACCAAGATGTTTGTTTATTTAAACTTGCTTGATTTTAGCTATTGTAAACCGCTCAGACGCCTATGGTATTGAGCGGTATAACAAGTTTAAATAAACATAAACATAAACAAGATGGCACCCTTGGGCGGGAAAGGGACCACGCATGCGTGGTAGCATTCCCAAAGGCTTTCTGTGAAAGCTGGGGAAATGCTCCGTCGGCATCGACATCACCCATATGTGAGGACTGATTTCCTGCTGTTCACGGAGAACACCTGTTACAGGTGAGTAACTACGCTTATTGAGAGGACTAAGGAGATGTGACCCACCATATGTAGTTATTGAGCAGCCAGTTTTCCTCATGTGAGGACACATCTGTCATGGATGTATATAAGCACCATTTGGCTTTGGCTATGACTTTCACTTTCTGTTTTTGGACTCAAGCTTCCAAAGGAGCTGTCTTCTGAAGCATTTGACAAGACTATTCTGAGAGCACTAAACCAGGGATCCCAGAAGAGGGAAGAGCGGTATCACTCTGATCTGGAGCCCATCATACGGTAATGACTACTGGAGATGTATTTAATAATGCCAGTGTAGCATTGTCTAGATTGTGTCTAGCTGATGAGGTTGAATAAACTAAAACTTTAATTTTGTGTGTTAAGTGCACTAATTTGTTCCCTTACTTAACTCCTCCTCCATCCACAGTTGGGGGGGAAGGAATTAAGTATCTTTCTGTATTATGCAAGGATATGTAATGCCAGATTTTGTATTTAAAAGAGAAATGAGAAGCCAAAATAAAATCCGCCTTAGTCTACAAATTAAGTTTCCATTGAGACAGCCTTACCATTTGATCATGACAGCGATATCTCATATACTTGCCCTTTATTCCCTCTGGCTACATTGGCACAGAAAGTACATTATGAACAGGATGACAGATTTTAGAGAGCATTTGTTCTCATGAATTTTGTTGTGCAGTGCATGCAACCTGGTCAAAACTCTGATGCAATGGAGTATAGGCTTTGGTTTTATTTTTGTGTTGAGTTGGGGGGGAGGGTTGTGCGCATTAAGGTATTTTTATTTTGCTTGTGTTGTGACAATTTATAAAAGCTTGTTTGAGAAAATGGAATTTGTTTATCTTTTTTTAAGAAGCTTCCATTTTTACTAGTCAATGACTTCCCAAGTTCTGACCCTTCCTTCCTGGAAGCTTTCTGGCTAAGAAATATAGGCTGCAGTGAAACATTTTGCTACCTCTTCTGTAACATGGTCTTACAATCATGTGGAGGAAAGGCTTTGCCGTTTTGTGCCAAATATGCTGTGTGCCTAATTTCTGAAAGTAGACGTGGTTTGGGGAATTTCCATGCTTATGTAGATCTTTTTGTCCATCCTGATTCTGCAGGTTTAGTCTGTTCTGCTGAGCTCTGTCCTAAATGTTTGCCATTACTGCTGCAGAGTCCATCACTGTCTTATACGTAACTATCATCTGCTTGACCACCTTCAATTGATAAAGATCAATTTTTTTTGTTTTTGTTATTTTTGCTTTTAAGGAGAGCTTGAACTCGGAGTCTTTAAAAATACCAAAGTTACCTGTGATAAGTTTTATAGTAGGATTTTTATTTTTTTAAGTGCTGTCAAGTCAGTGCTGACTCTTGGCAACCCAGTTGCCTCTGGGTTTTCTTGGCAGTATATCACTGGAAGTAGATTGCCAGGCCTTTTCTTCTGAGGCAATGGAGGGTAAAGTGATTTGCCCAAGATCACAAGGAGAACCAGTGGAAATTGAACCCTTGATGATCTGGGTATGAGGCAGTTGCTCTAACCACTAGACTACACCTTTAAAAATCTGGAATCCCCAATTTTCTTTAGACTTTATTCATTTTATTCATTATCCCCCCCCCCACCCCCTGTAACCTGTTAACCTAAGCTTACGGACTACCTTTTTTGTGTTGTATTCTGCTAAAACGCAGGAATATGCCAAGCCACTCGTATGAGCTACGAATACTGAGGCGAGTTTAATATCCTTGTAACGTGTATGCTTGGTTATAACAATCCAGTTGTGCTTTGCCAACGTAGCTAGTATCAAAAATAGCAAAGCAAGACACATCTTACTGATACAATTAAATCCTCCCTCAACTACAAAAAAAAAAAAGCTCCCCACAAATTGCTAAAATTAAAAAGGACTGTTGGGGAGGCATCATAGGGCACTTGCCAGCCAGAAGAGGGCTATATAATACTGCAACAATTTTATCATCTGCTATTCAGCATTACACTCGTAAGTCCTTTTTGAATTAATTTTTTCTATTAACCTACCCTACTGCTCAGCAAGCAGTGGATGTTGATTCTGCATAGAAACATAGAAAATGATGACAGACTGTATGGCGCATCCAATCTCCAGGAACAAGCAGGAATGAGTCTTCACATATGGGTACGTCGGTACCGACGGAGCCTGCACGGGAACGCTCCCCAACGTCCAGAAAGAAAGCCTTTGGGAGCATCCCACATGCATGCGTGCTGCCTTCCCGCCTAAACACTTCCCTCTCAGTTTTTATTTTTCCGCGGAGCCGACAGGACGTGTCCTTGTCACTGCAGAAAATTCATCTTTTTTATTTTTATTTTTTGTGGTCGCGCCTGCCTTCGCTCGATGCCCACCGGTACCGCCGGTGCTTTTCTTAAAAAATTTATTCTTTTTTCTGAGAAATTTTTTCTTATTTAGTGCGTGAACTTTTTCTGGCCACTAGGCCTCTATCCTTTCCATTATGGAAAAGCCGGCCACTATCCTTAAGAAATGTCTAAAGTGTGGCGGTAGGTTAATAGACACTCATTTTTGGTGTCTAACTTGTTTAGGTCCTGACCATTGTCCTAAAGAGTGCTTCTCTTTTAGGAGTTTAACCAGAAGAGGTCTTCAGAACCGAGCTCAACTCTGTACCGGGTCTCCATCAACCATGATGTCACCAGACAGAATCTCTTCTTCCTTCCACGGTCAGGTAACCAAACAGTCTGTTAAGACTAGCCAGTCCTCGAGAGGTAGATCTCTTTCTAAGCATCGAGATGGCTCTGGCCTTACCCTCGAGGACACTATGGCTCAATCCTGGCGGGAGTCTTCGGGCTCCAAAGCATTATCAGGATCTCAGGTTGCTCCCGAGGTTTTTACCTCTGTGGATGCACCTGTGCCATGCTCGGTGGTTCGGACCGCGTCGACCGGTACCGATACCCCGGCATCGGCTATGGTGTTGGATGAAAAACTCCTCGCCATGGAACGCAGTCTGGCGCATCTCTCATCAACAGAGTCGCCGCAGACCGTTCTTCGGCTACCGATATCGACGCCGGTACCGACTTCGATACTAGCACCGGTGTCGGTGTTGGTATGCGTACCGACATCGGCTTTGCTCCCGGTACCAAATTGGGCATTGTTGCAGATGCCGGTATCGGCATTGGTACCGGCATCGATGCTTTTGATACCTCTTTCAACAGGCTCGCTTCCCTCGATGCCGAGTCTGGAATCGCTATCTAGCCTGGAAGATTTGGTACCGACCAATGTTCCCTCTAATTTTCTGTAGGCTGTGTGCGCATAAAATATCAGTTGTGTGCAGCTTTTGAAGGAAGGTTAAATTTTTGTGTGCCACATAACGACACTGGGAATTATATACTTTAAAATTTGACTATTTTAATCAAATTAAATGAAAATAGGCGATTACTAAATGAAGCGGGAAATTTCTAGTAATTACAATCATAACTTCTAAATTTTAAGATGTCTGTGTTTTCTATCAGAATCAGAGCCGTAATTTTTGTGCACTCTGTTGTAAAGTATGTGCGCTCGCTCGGCGAGGTGTATGCGCACGCACACGCGCACAGCTTAGAGGGAACAGTGGTACCGACTCGTCTCGGTACCGACATCGAGAAGTACCGATCACACCTCTATAAGGAGAATCCGATGCTTCATCCTCCCCGGTCTTCTAAGCCCGATGTTGGAGATGCATCTGTCGGTACCGCAACTGAACTTTCAACAGTTTGTTTTCACTCCTCATTTCAGAGAATTTCTCTTAGAGGGGATCTCTTTTCAAGCTTTTCTGCTTGATATGGCAAGAATACTTGCCATATCTATACCTGGGAAGGAGTCTATACCAAGGGATTCAGAAATTCTGCAATCCCCCTGGTTTCCAGAGGAGGCAATCATGCTTCCTCTACATCAGATCCTACAGGATCTGTTATTAAGAATGTGGGAAACTCCTTTAACGGTATCCCCACATTCCAAAAGAGTGGATACTATAAAGTCCCCACCTTCACCAGGTTTTCAAAAGACTCAACTCCCTCATCATTCTATAGTAGTAGAATCAGCAATAAGGTGTGTTAAGAGTGCAAAAAAGCACTCCTCTTATCCGCCAGGTCGTGAGTCTAGAACCTTAGATGCTTTTGGGCGTCGATGCTTCCAAGCATCTATGCTTTCAGCAAGAATCATTTCATATATTTTCTGTATGGGATTCTCTCTGAAAGAAGTTGCCAAAGATTTAAAACTTTTCAACCCTTTCCTTCAGGAACATAAAAGAACTGACTATTTATCACTAGTCAATCATGCTCACATTTCTACATTCCTTTGTCATGCTTCCATGGATTCTTTTGAATCTATTAGCAGATCTTCTACTATAGCCATAGGGGCACGATGTCTAGCCTGGCTCTAAGCTTCAGACTTGGATAAATGGGTTCAAGAAAAGCTGGGAAATAGCCCTTGTACTGGAGAACATCTCTTCAACAAGGATTGTCTATTTCAAGCTAGTCAGTTAACCACTGAAAATGCTACCTTAAGAGGATTGTCAAAACTTTCCTCTGTCCCAGCTAATGATGGATCTTCTAAAAAACTTTATTCCTCTAGGGGGAACAAGTTTTATCCATCTTCTTCCCCTCAGACAGATGTTCCCCAACAGGGGCAGATCAAACCAGGCTAAGGAAACAGAAACCTCAACGGACTCAGCAAACCCAGTAACTACAGGGTTTCTGATTTCTTTTCTTCCTGTATGAGGTTCAGGATCCCCCGTATACCTGCCTTTTTATCAAAAGAGGCGTCTGGCTTGATTCTCATCCATGCTGAGACAACACTGAGTAAACTCTAGGCATGAATCTCTTGTTTCAAGAGAACTTCATTCTACTAGCTCCAAGAGCTCTTGAGATATCTCAGGCCTACAGGTAATAAGTTTCTACTTCCCTATTTAAAAAAAAAACAAAAACAGGAGGTAAGGTCAGTCAAGAAACTTAACAGGCTTGAGTGCTACCTTTCACCCTTTTTTGACACTTACCTGTAAGACCTTAACTGTAGAGGACCCTATCCATAAACACTAATTTGTAAGGTTTTCAACTCTGTATTACTTTTATCTTTTAGTTGGGACATTTAGTCTCCAACCTGAATATTATTCAGCTGGCGAGCTTCTTACTGAAGCTATAGGAATTCCTACTCCAGTAAATCTTTCCAATACAGAGTTTTTTCCTTTTTGGGTTTTTCTGCACTGGGGTTTTTACAGGATGCAATTCAGCATTCTGAAAGCCCCTACCAGATTGTCTATACATTTGAGCAAGGTCAGCTCAGAAGGCTTCTAAAACCATCCATACTGGAAATATGAATAACCCACCAAGTGGGTTAGATGAGCTTCTTTAAACAGATAGCTCACATGAGTTTCCGCCTATTCTACGCTACTTGCGTTTGTTAGACCTGACCCCTCAAATACTTCCTGTTCAATTAATCATTGCAGGGCAAAAAGCCTCTCTACCATTTTTGCCATCCTCAATTCTGTTTCAACAGAATTGATTCGGTTGCACACTGGCTACCCAACAGCCAGGTCTCATCTAAGCAGCCTATAACATGCTCTCTGCAACTATGCAATGAAGCTCTACAACTATGGGCCTTTGTCAGAGAGTGTCGTAGTCCACCCCTGGTTGGTAACTTTCAGGCGGTCAAAGAACCTTTGACTGGCAGTCTCTACCCAGTCATGCTCCCACATGGCTGTTTGTTCCTAATTTTCCATTTTCCTTAAAAGTTTTTTCAAGGAGAAGGAACCAGGGCCTGGACGACTTCAAGTTTAAGGAATAGCACCACTCCCTAAGTTGTCCCTTATCCTCAAGGGAACTCCTACAACAGGGATGCATTCCTAATCATTGCAGTTGATCCTTATCTACTGCAATTTTTCTACATTGAAGTCTTGAGAAGCAAAGAACGCATGATACTCATACTGCCCTCATAGAGAGACAGACATGGTATCCCCTTACATTGCGTTTTTTTCTTCCAGCTTCTATTCTGAAGTGATAAAAGGAATCCTCTTATCTTAGGATTAAGGATCTCCTCTGCACACCTTTGGGTACGTCTCAAGACCTAATTATCTGAGGACTAGTCGTTTTACGACCTAGACCTCTTGTCATGGGTAAGAAGCATCTTACTGGTTTTTCATTTAACTTTACATATGTTTCTTATACTTTGACTAATAAGTGATCTTCACTAACTATCTGCAATACGGTCTTGACCCTTCTTGTTATTACACAAGCATACAATCTGACCCTGAAATATTGTTGCTGTCCATATCAATGCTGTCAGCATACCATAAGCTTCTTAAATGGACATCCAATTTGTCTGGTAAAGTTAGGAAACTCCTTTTCTTTACCATAACCTTTTCTATCAGAATCAGGTTACCTTATATCTGAAGCTCTCTAGGTAAAGTTGTTAGCCTAAGCGCTATCACTTACGCAACACACATTACTGATCTTCAGAAATCGGGGGCTAAACAGCCCAATACAATTTTCTCGTCTGGATGAAGGGGTTCTACGAACCCATCCCCTTTTTCTATAAAGGTATCTTGACCTTTTCTTCCAGACCAGTCAGATTTGTCTTTTCTTTTCTTTCCCAAGGCACCATCCTGCTCTAGGGACAGAAATGTGTTAGACTTTGGACTAGAGAAGTTTAAACTTCTCTCCAAGGTCCCAACTTCTTATAAAATTCCCCAGTTTTCCCTGGGGTTATGTCTAGACATTAATATTTCTTATTCTGTCTACATTGCAAAACTTTATTTCCTTTACTCCCCACAGTAAGGGAATTCCATATGAGGACAATGTGATGGTTCTTTACAACAGACCCATATTAACTTCCCCATATGTGTAGTTTTTTGCAATCCTTGGATAACTTCCTTTTTCCTTACTAACGGTTATTTCTACACAAGGACATCTTCCCCGATTCCTTGTTTAGTCTAGCTGTTCCACAGCACACCTTTTTACACTGTTAGCTCAACTCCTGCCCTCTATCCCTTGGATGCCTGAGGTCCTTGGGGAGTAGCATGGTCCATCCATTAGTTTTGTAATATGCTGGGCCTCTCCCAGGCATCTCAGCTTGGGAGTCCCCCATATGTGAAGACTCATTCCTGCTTGTTCCTGGAGATAGCACAGTTACTTACCTGTACCAGGTGATCTCTGGGAACAGCAGGAATAAGTCTTCACAACCCACCCACCCACCTCCCCTAGGAGTTGTTCTCGCTCTCATATATTTATTTGTCTATTTCCCTTCTTCGGTCTCAGCTACAAACCCAACTGATGAGAGGGAAGTGTTTAGGCGGGAAGGCAAGCGCGCATGCGTGTGGGATGCACCCAAAGGCTTTCTTTCTGGACGCTGGGGAGCGTTCCCGCGCAGGCTCTGTCGGTACCGACGTACCCATATGTGAAGACTTATTCCTGCTGTTCCCAGAGATCACCTGTTACAGGTAAGTAACTGTGCTTTCTGCTCATCCATACTAACTACTAAGCTCTACAATCCCTGCCTTTCCCTTAGAGCAGGCCTCGATAAATTCTATTAGAATTTAGGAGCCACACCAACACATTAGGAGCCAGAGGCTGAGATCTTCCCCATCCCACCATCTCCTCCAAAGTTGACTGTGGGGGTGTGGGATCCCCTCAGAGGTCTAATAGCTCCTTTAGAACCTGATTTACTAAGTCTTTTTTTCTCATTCCATGTCTAATGGAAAATAAAGAATAGTTCTCCAGGACCAAGCAGGAAGTCAGCCCCTCACATATGGGTGACATCGACGTCGATGGAGCCCCTGCGGAGCATTTCCCCAGCTTTCTATGAAAGCTTTTGGGAATACTGCACGCATGCACGGTCCCCTTCCCGCCTAAAGGTGCCATCTTGCTCAGTGTCTCTTTTTCCGTGGAGCCCTTCGGACGTGTGTCCTGGTCCACCCGGAAAATAGTTAGATTTTTTCGTCTATTCCTTGCAATTTTCTTCGCGGTTTTTGTCCGGTTCGACGCGGTTCCCTTTCTCGCCGGGTTCGGTACACCGGTATCGAGCCCGATCTTATTTTTTCGGTTTTTGCCCTTCGTGGCTGGCGTTCGTGCCCTTTTTTCCTTTTCACTGGAAGGCAGGTCCTTTGACCTCGCGGGGACTCTTTTTTTCCCCCCGATGGCTTCCAGTGGTTTTAAGAAGTGTGATCGGTGCAAGAAACTAATCTCTCACCGACACACACGACTGCTGACTTCGGTGCCTCGGTCCTGATCATGATCCTAAGATCTGTGGACCGTGTGGGAAAATGTCCACTAAGGCACGTCGAAGTCGTCAACACCAGAAGGAAAGGCTTTTCTCCGACTCTGCCTCCGGCTGGGCCCGGACCTCATCTGAGGCCTCGACGTCTCGGGAGTCTGACCCCGAGCATCGTCGGGGTTCCTCAGATAGGGGGTCCCCCGAGCGGGAGCGGAAGAGGAAGAAGCGGCTCACGAGGGCGGCGTCGGAGGAGGTCCCTAGCTCCTCGAGGGCTAGGTCTCAGACCCCCGACCGCCGTCCCGGGCCCGTGGAACAGGAGAAGCTGGAGTCTGCTGGACACGTAAGTCCTGTTGTCCTCGAGGACTCTCCTCCCAGGGAGCCGACGTCGGGCCCGGAGCCGCCGGGGCCCCATTCGGTAGCTGCTGAGTCTCCTGAGCTGGTTCTCAGGCTGACAGCCTTGGAGTGCAGGCTGTCTGCCTTCATGGATCAGCAGCGGGTGCTGATGGCCAACCTCGCTGGCGCATCTGCTCCGACCACCGGGGACATCGACGTCGAAGTCGACCCCGTAGACTGAGCCGATACTCGAGACCATGAACGCTCGAGGTCGTCCTTGGTCGCGGTCACCCTCGACCTCCCGGTCGGGACCGAGGGCGTTGACGTCGGTGCCTTCGGCATCGGGGCGGGTGCTGCCAGGCCCCGTACTGTCGGAGCCCCACTCCTCTTCGGACGAGTCTGCCTGGGAGACGGAGGATGAGGAGTCCCCCGATACCTTCAAGACTCGGTGCGTCCCGTTGGACTCACCGCAGTCTGAGCCCCGGAGTAGGTCCCCTCCGGAGGATACCCGGTTCTCGGAGTTCGTGCGGGATATGGCCACTGCTTTGGCGATCCCGGCAGATCCCGAGGAGGAGCCTCGAGCCGAAGAGCTCGAGGACCTCCAGTATGACTCTCCTCCGAAGGAGGCCTTTGCTGTGCTGGTTCCTCCGATGCTGGAACGGCTCCTCTTCCGGATGTGGGAGGCAGTGGCCTCGGCGCCGGTTCTGAGCAAGCGGGTCAATTCCATTTATCGACTCCATAAGAGCCCTGGTTTTCAAAAGTCGCAGCTACCACACCATTCCATGGTGGTGGAATCGGCCATGCATCGTCTGAAAAGTCAGAAGATGCACTCCGCGGTGCCCCCTGGCAGGGAGGCCCGGAACCTGGAGGCATTCGGTAGAAAGTGCTTCCAGGGCTCGATGCTGGCTTGCAGTGTCCAGTCTTACCAGCTGTACATGGGCATGTACTTGCGGGACCTGGCAAAGGAGCTTGCCGGGTTCTCTGCTGGTCTCTCCGGGGAACCTTTGCAGAGGTTCAAGTCCTTGTCTTCGGGGATCCGGAAATGCTCTAAGTTCATGTCTCGAGCGGCCTACGATGGCTTCGAGGCCTCGGCCCGGGTTGCGGCTGCCGGCATTGTGGCTCGACGCCAGGCATGGCTGCAGTCATCTGACCTCGAGCCATGGGTTCAAGACAAGTTGATTGATGTCCCTTGCCGAGGTGAAAACCTTTTTGGCAAGCCCATGGTCGAGAAGGCTGCTGAGCTCAAGACTGAGCACCTCACGAGGACAAGGCTGTCTCGAAAGACTTCTGTCCCTTCACACAAGAAGAAGGTCTCAAGTAAAAAGCCCTTTTACCCGAGGAAGGCGACTGCCTACTAACAGTTCCCAACTTACCAGGCCTTCCCCGCTCCCCCACAGGGTCAGCAGGCCAAGGGGCAGGGACATGGGCCCCGTAGCAGAAAGCCCCCAAGCCTCCGACTCCTGCTCCTACCCAGCAGGGTGGGGGTTTTTGACTCCCAAGGCATAGCCTCTCCGTCTCTGCTGTCACATCCCTGCACAGGAGGTTGCCTAGCCCTGTTTGCCCACCGGTGGCCACCCATTACAGGGGAAAACTGGGTCTTAAGCATAGTTCAGAAGGGTTTCATGCTTCATTTTCATTAGCTGCCTCCTCCCTATTTTCCAGGAGAGCCTCCAAGGCCTCCTCTCCATACAGTCCTCCTCCTGCAGGAGCTCCAGGGTCTGTTACGAGACCAGGCGGTGGAGCCTGTGCCTCCCCACCTCCAAGGTCACAGGTTTTACTCCAAGTACTTCCTAGTACCAAAGAGAACAGGGGATCTCAGGCCTATTCTTGACCTCAGAAATCTCAAGTTCTTACAGAAGGAAAAGTTCAAGATGCTTACTCTTGGAACACTTCTGCCCTACCTCCAGCAGGGAGATTGGCTATGCGCTTTAGATCTAAAGGATGCGTACACTCACATCCTCATTCATCCAGACCACAGAAAGTGCCTCAGGTTCATTGTGTGAGGAAACCATTATCAGTACAGAGTGCTGCCCTTTGGCCTCACCTCCGCCCCCAGAGTCTTTACCAAATGCCTGGCGGCCTGCTTGAGAAATCAAGGTATCTTTGTCTTCCTCTCTCTGGACGACTGGTTCATCAGGGGTCAGACATGCCAGGAGGCCAGGCAAGCCACCCTCCGAACGATTTCTCTACTACAGTTTCTGGGGTTTGTCATAAACTTCGCAAAGTCCACTTTGCTGCCTTCCCAAAACTTAGAGTTCATAGGGGCAAGACTGGACTCTCTGCAGGCAAAAGCTTTCTTGCCAGAAGACAGAGCCCAAAGACTGATGACCTTGGCAAACCAGTTTCTCAGCAGGTCACTGGTCTCCGCCAGGCTCTGCCTGAGGCTTCTTGGCCACATGGCTTCGACAGTGCATGTCACACCCCATGCCAGGCTTCATATGAGGCCTGTGCAATGGTGCCTCAGAACTCAGTGGTCGCAGGCCACAGGGAGTCTCAGAGACAGAGTAAGGGTGTCCAGACCATTCCTGCACTCCCTACGTTGGTGGCTGCATCCCCCTAACTTGCTGGAGGGGATGCCTTTTCAGCCACCTGGGTTCACAGTGGTATTGACCACCGATGCCTCTCTACAGGGCTGGGGAGCACACTGTCTGGGCAAGTGCACCCAGGGCCTGTGGTCTCCCTGGGAGGCCCAGCAGCAGATCAATCTACTGGAGCTTTGGGCTATTCACTTAGTCCTCAAGACTTTCTCTCAAACCCTGGCTCACCAGTCTGTCTTAGTGCAAACAGACAATCAGGTAGCCATGTTTTATGTGAACAAACAGGGAGGCACTGGGTCCAGGCTCCTTTGTCAGGAGGCGCAGGACCTTTGCTTGTTTGTGCTCAGGCACAACATGTTGCTCAAGGCGGTTTATTTCCCTGGCCAGGAAAATTACCTGGCAGACAGGTTGAGCAGAATTCTGCAGCCACACGAGTGGCAGCTCCATCCCTTGGTAGTTCAGATCTTCCTGAGATGGGGACTTCCATCCATAGATCTCTTTGCCAGTCCCCTGAACAGACAACTGCCCCGGTTCTGCTCCAGGCAACCGCATCCTCTGAGACTAGCAGCAGATGCTTTTTTGATTTCCTGGTCCCAGGACCTCCTATATGCGTTTCCTCCCATGCCTCTGGTGGCCCAAACCCTGTTCAAGATTCTAAAGGACCAGGCCTCGGTCCTTCTGGTAGCCCCCAGGTGGCCGAGGCAACCTTGGTTCCCACTTCTGCTTCAGCTAGCAGTGGACACTCCACTACCTCTAGGGTTGCAGTCCGACCTTCTTTCTCAAGACCAGGGGTCTCTTCTGCACCCCAATCTCAAATCTCTCAATTTGATGGCCTGGAAGCTGCAAGGGTAGTTTTAGCTCCTTGGAGCCTACCTTCGGCAGTTGAAGAGGTCGTCCTGGCCTCTAGGAAGCAGTCCATTCAGAAAACCTATGCCCTGAAGTGGAAGAGGTTTTCTGTGTGGTGTCAGCTGCGTACAGAAGATCCTTTCTCTTGTACTGTACCAGTGGTGCTTCAGTACCTGCTACACTTATCTAATCAGGGCCTTAAGTCCAATTCTGTTCGGGTCCACCTCGCAGCTCACCACTCACTGGTGGAGGGACACTGTCGGTTCACCCCTTGGTGTCCCGGTTTCTCAGAGGTTTGCTCTTGCTCAAACCTCCTGTCTGTCCTCCAGCCCCTGATTGGGAGTTGAATGTGGTCTTGCAGCAACTGACTCGCCCACCTTTTAAGCCGATGGCTACTTGTCCTCTCCGCTTTCCTGGAAGACACTCTTCCTAGTAGCCTTAACCTCGGCCAGATGGGTGAGTGAGCTTCAGGCCCTAGTCTGTGACAGGCCTTACACTCGCTTCTATTGGAACAGGGTAGTCCTTAGGATTCATCCAAAGTTCCTCCTTAAGGTTGTCTCCTCTTTCCACCTCAACCAGGAGGTGGTTCTTTCAACATTCTTCCAACATTCTTCCCTAGGCCTCATGCAAGCCAGGCTGAAGCGGTCCTGCATACCCTGGACTGTAGGAGGGCCTTATCCTTCTGTACGCAAGGACATAGAAGGGCTACTCAGCTCTTCATCTCTTTTGACCCTAATAATTTGGGGTTAGCTGTGTCCAAGCGTACCTTGTCCATATGGGTGGCTGACTGTATCACCTGGGCTTACAGGGCGGCTGACCTTCCCTTGCAGGGTCGGGTCACGGCCCATTTTGTCAGGGCAATGGCTGCCTCAGTAGCTCATCTCCGCTCTGTACCGTTGGCAGACATCTGCAGGGCTGCAACTTAGTCCTCAAGCCAGACTTTTGCAGCTCATTACTGCCTGGAGAGGGAGTCCCGTAGGGACAGTGCTTTTGGCCCGGCAGTACTCCGGAATCTCTTTGAGGTTTAGGCAACTCCTGCCCTCCAGCCCTCCGTTGGGCTACCGGTAGAGGTTCTTTCAGTGAAAAGCCTTTCTTTGATGCTGGGACTAGAGGAAGTTCTCTTGTTCAGCCTGGGTTCCTGGTAGCCCAGAGCTAGGGAGTCCACCCATATGTGAGGACTGACTTCCTGCTTGGTCCTGGAGAAAGAGTAGTTACTCACCTGTAACAGGTGTTCTCCAGGAGCAGCAGGAATCAGTCCTCACAACCCTCCCTCCTCCCCTGGGAGTTGCAGTTGTACATAGTTTATTTTTACATTTTTGTGTGCTGTTTTTTAGCTATGTCATTTGAGTGAGCAAGATGGCACCTTTAGGCGGGAAGGGGACCTCGCATGCGTGCAGTATTTCCAAAGGCTTTCATATTAAGCTGGGGAAATGCTCCGCAGGGGCTCCATCGACGTCGATGTCGATGTCACCCATATGTGAGGACTGATTCCTGCTGCTCCTGGAGAACACCTGTTACAGGTGAGTAACTACTCTTAAATCTAACCCCTAATGCACCTCTGCACACCAGTGACAGAAATACAGTTTGCAGCACCCCTTCCCTCCTAGTCTCCTGCTCTCTCATTCCCTCACCCTGTCGCTCGCCCCCTCTTGCCACCTGGCAGCTGCAGCCTCCATCAATCCCTCTTATCTGCTCAGAAAATTAAGTTGCTCCACATAAGCTGCTGCTAGCATTTCTGCCTCAGAAAGCTGGAGTGATAGCAGTAGTAATGTAAATCTCCTCTTAGTTACTGTAACCATTTGCTAATTTGTTTTAAAATTTATTTACCGGACTGTTGTAGGTGGTCCATGGAAACTGCAGGATCGCAGCAAGTATGTGTATGGCAGTGCTGCAGGTTTTGGCGGTGCTGGCATTGGGAAGAAAAGGAGGCATGGCTGTGTTTTAAAAAGAAATTAAAAATATTTGTGGCAAATTACAGCCTCTGATGTACTTTAAAAATTCTTTGGCTTTCCTCAGCCTAACCCCAACTTCTTCCATTGGCACAGAACCCCACTGGCCTCTGACAGCCTGGCCAATCTCTGCCACTATGTCTCTCTTAGATTTAAGACTGCAGCTCTGCCCACTGACAGGCCAAAACCTTGCTCTTCCATGCCACTTCAACAAGGGGGAGCATGCTGTCAGACTCTGATCACTGCTCCTGCCTGCACCAGCACTCTCAACATCCCTTAGCCCCTCGGACCCTGGACTTCAGACAGCCACTCGACCTTGCATCCAGCTATCACTTGTGGCCTCGGCATGAACCTGGAGTCCTCCACTGTGACTCTCTCGCCAGCCACGGGATTCCAGGGAGTAGCACGCCTGTGCCCCAGCCTTTCCCTGCAACTGTCACTCTGACTGGAGTTGTGGATTTTTTAAATTACTTTAAACACGACATTGCTGTCCATGTGCTCTAGCTGCAAACCTTGGGCGCCAAGATCCTTGTAATTTTTCAGGTCATGCTGTGTCTTGTTAACTGATGTTTCAGCCATCATTCAGGTTGAAGTGGTTATACAGTGAATGTCTGTTCTAAGCAGGAAATTTGAATTTTTGGCTGGAAATTTCATTGAAAAGGATCATGATACTAGTTTAATTAAAAATTTTATATTCTGTCATATTGAAGCAGCAAGGCAGCTTACAATAAAAACAATGTATAAAAGAAAAGGAAAAGAACTCCATTTAGTATAGGAAAGAGATTCATACTACACAGAAGAGGAGGAAGTGAGAGATGAGGAAAGATAGACCACCAAGGCATCATGACATGAGGAAAGCCGTGGAAGCCTAAGAACATTAACCTAGGCGCAAAATCTGTTTGTCCCATGCCGCCTTGAATTCAGATACAATCCTTGTCTCATCACACCTCTTGAAAGGCCTTTCCATGCATCCACCGCCCTTTCTTTATAAGAAATATTTCCTTTAGATTACCCCCCCCCCCTTTCACCTTCATCCTGTGTCCCCCTCGTTCCAAAGTTTCCTTTTAAATTGAGAGGCCTGCCTCCTATGCATTTATGCCACAGAGGTATTTAAATGTTTCCATCATATCTCCCTCTCCTGCCTTTCTTCCAGAGTACACACATTGAGATCTTTGAGCTCACTAGCAAGAGCCAGCAGCTAGGAAATTCAGCACATCCTCCCACTCCCAGCTTTCTAGCCCATACCAGGTGCAAAGTGGGACTAATTCAAGCCACAAGGGCTCACTGATTTGACTTCTGTTGGGAGGAGTGGTTTGTGCACCATCCGCCCATTCAATTCTACAGGCACTGTGAATGCCACCCCTTTGATCGTAAGGCAGGGCTGCTCATCATGCAGTAAAGTCCTTGTTAGAGGATCAGTGCTCTCCTTCCCAGTACAATCCTGTTCTCATGTCTAAAGCATGATTTTCATGCCTCCTGTTAGTGAGAAGCCAGCTGAGCATAGTGGCAGATGTATAACATTTAACAGACCACTCACCATTGTAGTAGCTGCTCTTTGACTCCATTCTGTTTGTATCCTTTATTTTTTAAATGCAATATCCAGAATTGGATATTGCAAATAAGATCTCGCTAGTGAATTATACAGAAGCACTATAATCTTTTTCCTTGCTTGACCATTCGTGTGTCTGTGCACCCAAACGTTCTTCTGACTTTTGCTGTTGCCATTTCTACCTGTTTGGCCACCTTAAGATCATGAGGTATAATCACCTGCAGATCCCACTTTCTTCATGAATAGGAGCAGTTTAATCCCCTATACTGTTCATTTCCTTGGGGTTTTGCAGCCCAGATTCATGACCCTACATTTTTAGCACAGTATTCTCTCCAGGAACAAGCAGGAATGCAGTCTTCACATATGGGAGATGCCTGTACCAATGGAGCCCTGTACGGGAATGCTCCCCAGCGTCCAATAGGAAAGCCTTTGGGAGCATGCCATTGCACCTGTGTATCTACCTTCCTAACTCCTCTCCTCAGTTCTTTGTTTTCCAAGGAGGCAGCAGTTTGCAAAATCCTGTCATTGCCGAAAATCTTTTCCTTTTTGGTATAAGACTGTGCTCTGCCTTTCCATCAACACTGGTCCTGATTAACATTTTCTTTTTTAGTTTTAAATTTTTCTAATTCTTTCTTTTATTTTATTTTCTGCGGGATTCCTGCTCACTAGGTCCTTAGGCCTTCATATTCCTGTCAGGGATATTTTTCTTTTTCCGTCTCAATGATGGAAAAATCCATTGTGGTTTAAAAAAAATGTACCAAATGTGCCGGTACAATATCAGTCACGGATAAACGTGACTGGTGTCTAAAATGTTTGGGTCTTTATCATTTACCAAAATCTTGTCCTTTGTTCCAAGAACAGAGCTAGACAGTATGAATCCCTGTTTGCCTCGGACTCTATTTCAGTGGCTTCCATATCATCGAGACCATAGACCTCTTCTCATGGTTCTCAGGTCTCTTCCAAGTCCAAACATAAAAGTAAGTCTACTAAGGCTTTGGCATCGAAGTCTGATCCTGAAACTAGAGGAAAGTCCCAATAGCGACACCAGGACTTGCCTAAAGGTGCTTCAGATGCAGACCGGCCAGCCAAGCAGCCTTGCTGGGAGGACTTACCCTCCAAAGCACAGGGGCTCTGGGATGCTTCTGAGGAATCAACCTCTGGAGCTACTGGTTCCATGTTCTGGGAGAGTGGCTCAAAGCCCTGAGGAAACTCCCTGGACCAGCATATACTGGCTATTTGAGAGGAGTTTGGCCATGCTTTTGGCAGCTTCGGTACAGTCCGGTTCGACAGCTCCAGTGGGGCAGACTTTGGCACCCTGCCTATAGCAAGCTGCATCAGTTCTGATGCCTGCCCTCAAACCTGTAGTGGGGGACCTCTCGAGACAGATGCCTCCATTGGAACAGATCAATACCATTTGTACCCAACAGGCTACCACTTCCAACCCCCCTCCCCCTATGCCGATGTCTCTGAGCATCAGTACAGAGATTGACCCTTGACATCGGCGAATTATCGAAGTCAACCAAATGACTGTCAGTACTTTGATTTCTTGTCAGAATCCGATTCTTCCTCTTCTAATTCTGACGATGGCTCTCTAGATTCCCAGGAACCTCCAGACATTCCTTCAGACCTGTCTCCTCCTCAGGAGCAGTGTAGGTCTCTTCCAGAAGACATGTTTTTCCAAGACTTCATCTGGGGCACTGGACATCGGCGTTGTCCCGGAGAAGGAACAGAGCAAAGTTATTGAAGATGCTCCAATATCTCCCACTTGCAAAGAAGCAGCTACTTTACTGGTGCATCAAATCTTACAAGATCTCATGATCAACATGTGGGAGGCTCCTCTCACAGTTTCTCCCATCAGTAAACAACTCTATACCATGTATCGAGTACCAGTGTGCCCAGGCTTTCAGAAGCCTGAACTCCCACACCACTCAGTGGTGGAAGCTGATGTGCCGAATAAAGAGTTTGAAGATTCACTCGACCTTGCTTCAGGGCAGAGAACAGAGGACACTTGATGCCTTTGGGCGTCGATGTTTGATTTCAGGCATCCATGCTTACCTCTAGGATTACTTCCTACTTGTTATACATGGGCATATTCCTCAAAGATGTCACCAGGGACCTAGAGACATTTTCTCCCATGCTTCCTGAGGATAAGCAGAGTGCATTCCAAGCACTCATCATAGGGTCAGAATACCGCCAAATTTCTCACCAGGGCATCTATTGATGCTTTTGAGTCAACCAGCAGAACTTCAGTAATTTACATAGGAGCTCATAGAATAACCTGGTTACAGGCATCAGATCTTGAACGGTGGGTCCAGGATAGGTTGGCTAATACCCCTTTTTGGAAAGGGTTGCAGAGAAAAGGCGGGTGAGATTGAAACACATTATCTCACCCTCAAACTCCTTTCAAGGAAAACTGCAGACCCCTCCAAAAAAAGTCTGTCAGAGAAACCTTTCTATGCTAAGAAGAGAGATTTTTCTTACCCACTTGCAACTGCTTACCAGCCCCAGCAGCAACAGTAGCGGTGGCAGGGTCGTTGCTAACCCAAGAAGCCCAAGATTCCTAAGCCTCAAACACCAGCTCAGGCACAACCTGCATCTAGTTTTTGACTGCATCCTAGAGAGCATTCACCAGTCTTCCTGTGGAGGGTCTCCAACCTCTCTACATAGCCGGCAGACTTGTCACTATGCCTACAGGTAGCACCTCATAACATCAGAACAGTGGACTCTCAACATCGTCCAAAGGGGGTATCTGCTTCATTTCTAAACCTTATCCCGCACCAGCTTCACAATGGAATATCCTACACATCACCCTTCAAAACACACTCTTAAGAGAAGAGGTAACCACCCTATTGTCCCAGGGTGCCATAGAAGAGAGTTCCTCCCCATCGAGAAGGGATGGGCTTCTACTCTCCATATTTTCTCATTCCAAAGAAAACAGACTTCGGGCCCATCTTGGATCTCAGAAACCTAAACAGGTTCTTGGTCTGAGAAAAATTCAATATGATTTCCCTGGTAACTCTTCTGCCATATCTCCAGAGACATGATTGGCTGTTCTCTAGACCTCAAAAAGGCCTGCATGCACATTCTGATCTGTCCTGAACACAGACAGTATCTGTGCTTCATGTTCCAAGAGAACCATTACCAGTACCGGGTGCTGCCTTTTGGCTTAGCCTCTGCATTCTTGAGTATTCACAGAATGCATGGCGGCAGTTATGGCTTATCTCTGCACTTTGGGGGTCTTCATCTTTCCTTGCTTGGACAACTTGCTAAACATGGGAGGCTCACCTCTTCATCGCACACTCATCATGCTCCAATATCTGGGATTCGTCCTAAACATCCCAAAGTTGCACCTCACTTCAGCCCAAGGACTGGAGTTCATCGTAGCATTCTTAAATGCTCAACAGGCCCGAGCTTTTCTTCTCGGGATCGCTGTGCCTGCATCATCAAGTTGGCGAGACAAATGCAGCATCAAAGCCAGGTAATGGCTTGAGAAATGCTCCGTCGGGGCACATGGCCCCCACGGTCCATGTTGTTCCCTGTGCTGAATTACATATGCGTCAACCCCAATGAACTATGTATTCTCAATGGATGCAAGCAAAGGGGCATCTTGCAGATGTGATCCATATCACCCCTCAACTGACCTGGTCCTTTCAGTGGTGGTAGTCTCCATAAAACCTACTCGGTGGGCCACCTTTTTAGATGCATCCACTTCAATGCACTCTGACTGATGTCTTCAAGTTCAGTTGGGGAGCGTCCTAGCCCTACAAGGTCTGTGGACATAGCGGGAATTTGCTCCTAGAACTACGGGCACTAACCAATGCCCTTTGGATTTTTCACCCCCAGCTGTTGGGGCAACAGGTCTTAGGACAGACAACCAAGTCACCATGTTCTGTGTGAACAAATGGGGGGGGGGGGTTCTATCCCCTCCCCTCCCCTTGAAAGTGCTTCGCCTATGTTTTCTTGCCATCTCCCACAGTATTCACCTCAGGGCAATCTGCTACCCAGGCGATCTTGGTGTACTCATGGACAGACTCAGCAGAGTGTTTCGTCCACACAAGTGGACGCTACATCGGGAGACGGCTGCTTGAATCTTCCAAATGTGAGAGAACCTGCACATCGGTTATTTTTCCCACTCTGCAGAACATTCAGCTTCTGCTCTTCTCCAGATGTCCCTCTGCACGGACATGCTTCAGATGCCTTCCTTCTCCAGTGCGGACAGGAACTGCTCTGTGCATTCCCTCTCCTCCTCTTGATACCCAAAACGGTCTTTAAACTACAGGCCAAGGGTTCCATGATTCTCATAGCCCCTTTCTGGCCCCATCAACCATGGTTTCTTCTGCTACTTCACCTAGCACAGACTCAACTGCTCAGACTCGGGTACACATCTGAACTCCTCTCCCAGGACAAAGGGACGCTTCTTCATCCCAATCTTCAAGCACTTTGTCTCATGGCATGGCTGCTGAAGGGATAGTACTCGCTGACCTAGACCTACCTCAGGAGGTCAGACATCCCGCTTGCATCATGCAAACAGTCCACCAGATGCTCTTATGCCTTCAAATGGAGAAAGTTTGCCCTCTGGTGTTCCCCAAAGGACATTAACCCCTTTGCCTGCCCGGTAGAATCCCTTCTACAGTAGCTCCTCCACTTGCCCCAGGCAAGTCTCAAGACTAACTCTGAATTCATCCTCGTGCCATTGCGGCTATCTCTTCATATCCCTTGCTAGCACGTTTCATGCCGGGTCTCCTGCTGTCCAAGCCTCCTGTGGCCTGGGTCCTTAATGGGTTGTTGCTCAACTTCTAAAGCTTCCCTTCAAGCCTTTAGCCACCACATCACTGAAATTCTTGTCTTGGAAGGTCCTCTTCCTCATTGCCATCGCATCAGCTTGCCACATCACTGAACTGCAGGCTCTGGTGGTGGATCCGCCCTATACCTGGTTCCACCATGACCTAGTGGTCCTCTGCACCCATGCACACTTCCTTCCAAAGATGGTCTCCTCCTTTCACCTAAATCAGTAGAGTCATCCTACCCATTTTTTTCCCGAGACGGTATGCGTCATGGGCTGAAGGAGCACTACACACCTTAGACTGCAAGTGAGCGCTGGCTTATTACTTGGATAAGGCTAAGGATCATAGAAAATCCTCACAATTATTCATCTCCTTTGATTCCAATCACCTCTGCCTAACTATGACAAAACAAGCTCTACCCAGATGGATAGCAGACTGCATTTCTCTTGCCTATGAACAGGCAGGACTGACTTTGAAGGGTTATGTCACTGGTCATAACGTGTGGGCTATGGCAACCTCCGTAGCCAATCTCTGCTCAGTATCCATTGAGGAGATTTGTCGGGCAGCTATTGGTCCTCCATTCATACTTTTGTTGCCCACTATTGTCTAGTCAGGAACTCTCATCGGGATGCTGTCTTTGGCCACGTTGTACTCCAGTACCTCTTTGGGACTTGAGCTCAACTCCTACCCTCTGTCCCAGACTTAAGAGACCAGACGCTCATTAGGGGTGGTATAGCCTTCTGAAATTGAGCCCACTGGGCCACATTTCCACACATTTTGGCTCTACCCTTAGCCTCTGATCACACTGCTCTCCCCCCATGCCAGTCTGCTACGTTGGAGCTAGTGAGTCCCATATGTAAAGACTGCATTTCTGCTTGTTCCTAGAGATAGTGTAGTTACTCACCTGTAACAGGTGATCTCCAGGAATAGGAGGAATGCATTTTTACAACCCATCCTCCTCCCCTAGGAGCTGTAGGGTTGCCCCCCCCCCCCCAAGCTCTCTCAGCTACAAGCTCAACTGGTGAGATGAGTTTGGAAGGCGGGAAGGCAGACGTGCAGGAACAATGGAGTGCTCCCAAAGGCTTTCCTATTGGATGCTGGGGAGCGTTCCTGTGTGGGCTCCATCAGTACTGACGTCACCAATATGTGAAGACTAATTCCTGCTGTTCCCAGACATCACCTGCAACAGGTGAGTAACTACGCTTGCCAAATTCTTGACCATTCTTTAAGCTTCACTAGATCTCTTCTTGTGTTTTCTACACCTTTCAGAATGTCTGCTTTATTGAAGATTTTGATATTTGCAAGAGGACAGCCCTTACCAGACGGCCCTTCTACAATATCACTTACAGAAACATTAAGAATGGACTAGGGACCAATTTTTGCAGCGTTCTCGGTGAACTCAATTTACCTTTAGCCTTTTTCGCTCCCCGCTCAACCAGTTTCTAACCCAGTTAATCCCGTTAGTACTGCACCCAGTTTATTTATAAGTTGCTTATACAAAACTCTGTCAAAGGTTCTGCTGAAATCAAAATCCACTACATCTAGCACACTCTCTCAGTCCAACTCTATAGTTACGCTATCAAAGAAATCTATTGGATAAATTTGAAGAGATATACTGTACCACTAGTAAAGCCATGCTGACACTGAGCCTGTAATCCATTGGATTCCAGAAACTGTGCTATCCTCTTCTAGCAGTGTTTTCATTAATTTATACACCACAGAAGTCTGACTAACTAGCCTAGCCATGTAGTTTCCAGTCATGTTTTTTTCTCCAGTCCTCCAGGACCACTTCTAATGCTAAAGAAGCATTGAAAAGGTCACAGTAGAGCCACCAACTTCACTAGGTTCCTTCAGTACCCTCATGTATCTCATCCAGTCCTATTGCTTTGTTTTAGCTAGTTCCTCATGACCAAGTTTCTACAAATCACTCCAAATCTGCCTCATTTCCATTTCTATTTGTGTTTATTTTATCTGAGATCCCATTCCAGGCCCTTCATCTATGAACACAGAACAGAAATGTTTTAAGCAAGTCACTTTATCCCGATCAGCTTTCCATATTTCTCCCCTCCACTTTTGCAGTTGCTCCCATTATTAACACAACTAAAGTTTTATTCCCCTATTTTACTGTATTGGTGGTTTTCTTTCATTTGCCTCTTTGCTTGCCTGACTACTTTCACAGCTTCTCTTAGCTTTTCCAAATATTGCTAGCCTTCTTCTTTTCGTGATCTTACAGTTTATGAAGGCTAACCTTTTTTTTTCCCCTTATCTTTTCAGGTTTTTTTTTAGAACTATAGCAGCCTCTTTCGTCTTTTTATTTGCTTTCCTAGCAAAGAGGTTTGCTACCATTAAATATCTTCCAGTTTTGGCCACTGCTTCTCTACTTCCCATCCAGCTAACAACTTCTTGAGGTATTCTTCCATATTGACAAAGTTAATTTTCCTGAAGTCTAGGACCTTCACTTTTGATTGAACTATCTCCATTCGTGTCCTAAAACTGAACCACACAATGCCTTCAGGAAGCCTGTTAATTGCTTGTGCCCTTGGATTCTCCTTTGCGTGGAAGCATCCTGTATGGCTCTTCCCACAGCTGAATCTGTCCTGCAGCTTTGCATGAAGGTTCTTTAAGTACTGAAAATAATTTAATGGCTATCATTGCCAGTGCTACATATGTCCATAGGCACATTCACCAGTAGTTGGGGGGACTGTTATGTTAGAGGGATAGACCTTGGTACAGGCCTCGGAAAGAATGTATGGAATACTTTGATTAAAGGTGGTGTTTGCTGTTCCTATAGTAAACATAGACAGCTGCCTCCCTCCAGGGCAGTCCCACCTGTTTTTTAGGTACGAGCTGTAGCCATGAGAGGCAGGGTCCACCTAATAAAATACTAGTATGGAGAAACTTGAAATGAACAAGTGCACTTGTTTTTAAACACACTACCTCATCTTGGTGATGTGGCACTCAGGAAGGGACTTAAGTTCTAAAAACAAATCTCTCAAATAGATAATGCTGAGTGCCAGACAGGATGCTGGATTAGAATGAAGGCAGAACATGCTTTATTATACAACTAGTGTAATGATTAGAGGCCATGGAAGAGGAGTGTCTTTAAAAACCAATAAGAAGAAAAAAATATTATGTCTTTAGTCTTAGTATAGTTCTTTTCATTGTACTCAGGCAGCTGTTTTCATCTCCTCCACAAGCCTTTCTACAAAATCCACAAGTGCGCACCTTCTTTCGATCGTTATCGGCAGAGTCCTTGCATCCTCAAGGTAAGGAAGGACACTTTTTGTAGTTCTAGCTTGTTGCATACATTTAGAGCTGACATGTACTGGTCTGGGTAAGAATACAGGTTATTGCACTGCAGTAATGTTGTGGCGTTCCCTGCAGGTAACTTGCAGCCCTTTCTGAAGGCTTCTGAGCACTTCAAGGAGGACAGCTCTGAGGCTTCAAGTCAGGAAGAAGGTGAGGTGCTGTGACTGGGGTGCCCCTAGCTAGATAGGGAAGCGGGTGTGCTGTGCTCTAGGTTTTGGTGCGGCAGGTTTTCGCATTCCCTTTTTGGTGAGACCCTTTCTGTTCTCAGCTTGTTGGGTTCTGGGGGTGATGTGGCAGTAAATGGAGAGCCACAGCTGAGCTAATTTTCAATGGGAACAAGCAGTCTGCCCTCACAATATGGGTGACGTCTGCGCCAACTAAGCCCGCGCAGTAACCTTTCCCCAGCTTTCAAAGAGAGCCTTTGGGTGATGCATCACACATGCATGGTCCCCTTCCCGCCTAAGGGTGCCATTGCCTCAGTCTCCTTTTTTCCCCCCCACAGAGCCTCTCGGATGTTTGTTCATCCCTTCCTTTTTTTTTTTTTTTTTTTTTTCAGTTCTTGAATCCATTCCTTCTCCGGTTGTGTACCGGTACCACTCTAGGCTCCTGGGTCCGCTCACCTCGGCCTCGCAGTTTTCTCAGGTTCCCTTTTTCCCTCTTTGTTTGTTCTTGGTGTGCAGGTTTTCATGCCCTTTCTGGCCAGGCCAAGAGTTTGACCTCATGGGTGTCATATTCCCTGCTATGGCCTCTGTTAGTGACTTCAAGCCTTGTGACTGCTGAGCACATATGTCGCAGCCAGATCCGCATGATTGTTGGCTTTGGTGCCTCTGACCAGATCATGATGCCTTGGTGTGTGTTATCTGCCAGCAGCTGACCCCCAAGGCCCTCCAAGGCTGTAAGAAGCAGCACGAGTAGATTTTTCACAAGACTGACTCAGCCCCAGAGTTATCCGCGGGGCCAGCACCCTCGAGGGCCGCCGCAGAGGCCTTGGCCTCGCGTGGCAACCAGGCTTCCTCAGAGCTTCGAGGTCACGGGGCATCGAGGAAAGGCTCCTTGGGGGATGGACACATTTCGAAGAGCCAGATGTCGTCGGTGGACTCATTGGGTTTTGAGTCCGGGGCTGTGGGGAAGTCCCATGGCTCCCTATCTCGGAGCCCTCAACACTAGGCCAAGAGCGATGGCCAGGAGCAGCCCTCTACGCTGCCCTGGCAGGAGAAAATGTCATCAGCGTCTGGGGATTGGTATTGGTCGGGCACCCCTCAACGGTGCTGGGCTTGAGGTCCTCTGTGCCTGTGCCGGTGACTGCAGAGCCTTCTGGCCTCAAGGCCAAGATGGTGGCCCTGGTACACAGCTTGTCTGCCTTCATGGCCCAACAACGGGTTCTGATGCTGGGTTCCTTCAGGTTATCAGTCCCAACCACCGGCCCCTCCACAGCGAGGGAGTCCCCCAGAGGTGGAGCCGATCCTCACGCTTCAGCAACCTTGTGAGACAATGCAGCACCAGTCCGGGTCCTCCTTGGGGCCAAGGGCTTTCCTGCACAGCACTCCCAAGTCAGAGCGCAGGGACATCAAGGCTCCTGAGCCATCTGGGCTGGGGCGCAAGCCTGTGGCCCGGAAGACCCTCTATCTTCTCAGACTCCAAGTTGGACTGGGAGACAAAGGACAATGAGTCCCCAGACACTCTGTTCCACAGGGATGTGACCTTGGACCCTTCCCCTCCGAAGCCTGGCACCTGTCCCCCACTCAAGGACCTGGCCTTTCTGTACTTTGTCCAGCATACAACAAAGACTCTTGCCTTCGCTACAGAGTTTGAGAAGCAGCCTCTGGCGGAGGACTTCAAGATCCTCCAGTACGAGGCTCCCCCTAAGGAGGCTTTCATGGTGCCCATTCCCTCCAATATATGTGTACAATATATGTATGTATGTATATGAAATGCCATACTGGGTCAGACCAAGGTCCATCAAGCCCAGTACCCTGTTTCCAACAATGGCCAATCCAGGTCACAAGTACCTGGCAGTTTCCCAAAAAAACACACAGGTTCCACAATGCTTGTATTGGGGCAAGCAGTGGATTTCCCGGGTTCTCTTTAATAATAGTTTTTAGACCTTTTCTCCAGGAACTTGTCAAAACCTTTTTTAAACCCAGCTACACTAACAGCTTTTACTACATACTCCGGTAACGAATTCCAGAGTTTGATTATGCGTTGAGTGAAAAAGCTCTTTTCTCTTATTAGTCTTAAACAAGTCCCATCCTGAAATGGCTGCTTTTCCGTATGTGGGAGACCCTGGTCCCTGTGCCTATTGTGAGCAGGCGACTGTGCAGAGTCTGCCGGAGCCTTGGCTTCCAAAAAGCTCAACCGCCTTAAACTCCATGGTGGTATGTAGGCTCAAGAGCCAGAATATGCACTCCTCGGTACCCCTGGGCAGGGAGGCCTGTGCCATGGATGCCCTGGCAGGAAGTGCTTCCAGGGCTGGATTCTCATCTGCCAGATCCAGGCCTATCAGCTGTAGATGGGCATGTACCTGTGGGACCTGGCAAAGGAACTCGCCAGGTTCTCAGCTGATTTCTCCAAGGAGCCTCCTTTTGCGGTTCCAGACCCTGACCTCCATGGTCTGAGTGCTCCAAATTTATGACACCTGTGACTGCTTAGAGTAGTTGTGGTGGGCATTAGAGCCCACTGCCAGGCCTGGCTACAGTCTTCCGACTTGGAACAATGGGTGCAGGACAAGTTAGTCATTGTCCCCTGCCAGAGAGAGAACCTCTTCGGCAAGCCCATGACAGACAAGGCTGCCGAGCTGGAATCAGAATTCATGAGCAGGACCAGGCTCTCCAAAAAGACAGTTGACCCTTCCTGAAGGAAGGCTTTGGGTAAAAAGCCCCTATACCTGAAAAATAGGAAGGCTTATAGAAACTACCCTTGGTAGTCGGCCTTCCTAGTTCCCCAACAGGGTCAGCAGGCCAAGGGATGAGGGCATGGCCTTCGTAAGCCTAAGACCCCCCAAGCCCCAGACTGTGCCTTGGGTGCAACTTGGAGGGGGCTTTTGACTCCTTGGGCATAGCCTCTCCTTCCCCCTGGGGGTCCTGCCCTGCAGCATGCGGTGGGGGGGGGGGGGGGGGTGTCTGGTATTTTATGCGGCCTGGTGGTCCACCATCACCACTGACACATGGTCCCTACAGGTCATGAAGGAGGGTTAACTTCTCCACCTTGAACAAACGCCCCCTGCCATTTTTTTTTGGGAGAGCCCCCTATGGACTCCCCTTCACCGGGGCCTACTTTGGCAAGAACTTGTAGATCTTCTGGCAGACAGGGTGTTGGAACCATCCCCTTCCACCTCAGAAGCAAGGGGTTCGAGTCCCGCTACTTTCTAGCTCCCAAAAGGACTGGAGGGCTTTGGCCCATTCTAGACCTGCGGGACCTTAACCAGTTCCTGGTGAGGGAGAATTTCAAAATGCTCTCCCTTGGAACATTGCTGCCATACCTCTGGCAGGGAGACTGCCTATGCTCCTTGGACCTGAAGGATGTGTATACACACTCATCCATCCCCTTTACAGGCATTACCTCTGCTTCATGGTAGGAGGCTGCAACTACCAGTACAGGGTTTCTACCCTCTGTTCTGGTCTCTGCCCCAAAGGGTAGTCGCCAAATGCTTGGGGGTGTTCGTCTTCCCCTACATGAACAACTGGCTCATCAAGGGCAGCACTGCTGCTGAAGCACATCAGGCGTTGGGCTGCACCATCCTCATTCTGTAACACTTGGGGTTCGTCATAAACTACCCAAAGTCCTATCTCCATCCGGCACAATGCCAGGAGTTCATAAGGGCAGTGCTGGACACCGACCAGGCCAGGGCCTTCCTCTTTCTGGACAGGGCCCAGTGCCTCAAGGCACTGGCATGGAATTTCTAGGGTCACTCCTCAGCCTCTGCTTTGCCTGCTGGATCACATGGTATCCACAGTACATGTCATCCCAGATGCCTACTGCATATGTGGCTGGCCCAGTGGCCTCTCTGCTCCCAGTGGTCTCAAGCGACAGGGTGCCTGTGGGACAATGTGTTCGTGACCCATCCTCTGGCCGACTCCTCTACTGGTAGCAACATCTCCAGCACCTACAGACCAGGATGCCCTTCCAGACCCCCCCCCCACTCTCCTGAGGATCCTCACCATGGGCACCTCCAAACTGGGCTGGGGAGGCCTTTGTGACAACTTCCACACTCAGGGAAGTTGGTCACAGGCAGAGAGCCTCCAGCAGATCAACCCCCTGGAGCTACGAGCCATAGCGCTAGCGCTTGGACTTTTCGCCGCTACCTATGGTATCAAGCAGTACTGATCCAGACCAACAAGTAGGTGGCGATGTTATATATCAACAGAGAGGTACGGGATCGTCCCTCCTGTACCAGGAGGCGGTGAGCCTCAGCTCTTTTGCCAGTGACAACGGGATGCTCCTGTGGGTGATGTATCTCCCGGGTCAGGACAATGTCCTGGTGGACCAGGTGAGCTGAGTCTTCCCAACCGCATGAGTGGCGGCTGGACCCTCAAGTGGCCAGCTGGCTCTTCATTCTCTGGGACCTCAGGTAGATGGACCTCTTTGCCAGTCCAGCCAATGCTTAGCTGCCCCGCTTCTGCTCCAGGCAGCCATATTCCTCATGGGTGGCGGTAGATGCATTCTTCATTCTGTAGACAGGGTGCCTCCTCTACGCCTTCCTGCTTATACCGCTTACTGCCAAGACCCTGTTCAAGGTCCAGCTCGACAGAGCCACCTTGATACTGGTGGCTCCTCGGTGGGCCCAGCAGCTGTGATTTTCCTCTGCTCCTCTGCCTGTCCCAGGCACCACTGGTTCCACTGGGGTGTGCCCCGTGCCTGCTCTTGCAGGAGGACGGCTGTCTCCTGCACCCCAATCCAGTGTTCCTGATTGGCAGCCTGGCTGCTGAAAGGGTGGCCTTGGCCCAATTCAATCTGTCAAGCAAGGTGGAGAAGGTCTTCCTGACCTCCCACAAAGCCTCCACCACCAGGCCTACGCCTTCAAGTGGTGGAGGAGAAGCCAATCAATCCCTTCTCCTGTTTAGCCCAGCATGGGACAGGTGAAACAGGTACTGCAACACCAGCTAGACCGAAGTCCAACTCCGTCAGAGTACTCCTTAGTGCACATTCTGCATGCTGCCATCTTGTCCAAGGCAAGCCGCTCTCTGCTCAGCCCCTCGTGACTCACTTCCTGAGGGGTCTGCTACTCTCGCCACCCGTCTGCCCCTCTGGCGACGGAGTGGGATCTCAATGTGGTTCTCTCAAAACTCTGAATGCCACCTTTTGAGCCTCTCAACTCTTGCCATCTCAAGTATCTCTCCTGGAAGGTAGTCTTCCTTGTGGCGCTCACCTCTGCTCGCAGTGTGAGTGAGCTCCAGACTTCAGTGGCCCATCCACCTTATATGAGGTTCCACAAGAACCCTGTCCATTTGGGTGGCGGACTGCATCGCCTTCACCTATGAGCATGCCATTCTCTTGCTGGAGTGCCATGTGGCTAACCTGCACTCCGTTCCCTTGTTGGAGATTTGCCAGGCCACCACCTGGTCCTCAGTCCATATCGTTGCAGCTCATTACTGCCTGGAGAGGGAGTCCCACCAGGACAGCACCTTCGGCCAGGCAGTACACCATCATTTGGGGTATAAGGCAACTCCTGCGCTTCAGTGTGTTCAGGTTTCCAGAGAGCTGGTTCCTCACTTGACACTCGGGCCGCTCGTGGGTTTTGCTGTTCCTTGACTCCGTTACTGCTTCTCAGGTTCACCTTTCTGTTCACCCATGGATTTTACAGGCTTTTTAGGTAGGCTGGAGCTGGGGCGTCCCATATGTGAGGACTGACTTCTTGCTTGTTCTTGGAAAAAGCGTAGTTACTCATTTATAGCGAGTGTTCTCCGGGGACAGTAGGAATCTATCCTTGCAACCCTCCCTCCTCTCCATGAAGTTGCTTTTTGCTTTTGTCCTTAAGCTATGTCGTCATACTGAGGCAAGATGGCACCCTTAGGTGGAAAGGGGACCATGCATGTGTGGTGCATCTCCCAAAGGCTTTCTTTGAAAGCTGGAGAGGTTACTGCATGGGCTTTGTTAGCACTGACATCACCCATATGTGAGGACTGATTCTTGCTGTCCCTGGAGAACACTTGTTAGAAGTGAGTAACTACGCTTTCCTGTCATATTACACTTAGATGGTGGAGCCCCTTCTGTTGCTTAACACTTGTATCTCCTCCTGCCCCCCCCCCCTTCTCCTCCCACACACTGTAATCTCTCCTAGAATTAGCACTATGGGTAGAATGCTTCTGTAAGACAATATGTAACCCTTCATGGAAGGTTTGGTTCTGGCTGTTCCTGCTCTGTGCCACTACATTCCATTATGTGCAAAATGCCTAAAGTGTCTAAATATCAACGTCAGCCTGAAAGAGGAGGAAGGGGGATTTTATTACTCTGAATATTACCATTTGATCCAGGGGGCATCCTGGGACATCAAGTCTCTTAATTCTTATGCTCATTCTAGTGGCACCGTGTCTGTGTCTTTGATTTGGATGTTAGGGGTTTTGTATGAAATGTCAAGGGATTTGGCGTTTTCCATTATCAAGCAGGATTGAGTCAGGCGCACAAGTGGATGACAGACCTTGTCAGGATGGAACCGTCCTTCTAGAGCTCAAAACTTTAGTGTTGAGTTCTGAACATCCGCGGTCCTTCCTGCACTCACTGGTGGTCTTAGTTTGTGATTTTCCACTCTGCCAAATGAATGCAAAATAAAGCTGTACCATTTACTTTGTTGAAATTTTCTTCATGCTCCTAAATCAAAACACAATTGGGACTTCCACCCTGCTTGAAGTGCAACAGAGAAATCCTGAACTTTTGATGCCCTTTCTAGATGTTTTTCTATGCTTGGGTCCAAATCGCAATCAAGGGGTCTGTAAGCATTGTGCTCTAATTGTCTACAAGAACACAGAGAGGCCTTCCATTGCGACACAGAGAGGCCTTCCATTGCGTCCCTCCAGAATAGTCCAGACTAATGGTTGTACATCCCCTTCCAGCAGATTGGAAACTGATAATTCCAAGATTTGGTGATGTCATTCCCATAAAGGGAATGTGATACTATTACTAAGCCAGTATCTTCAGACTCCAAGCAGAAAGGGGATGAGCCTTGCCTAATCTGGGCAGCTCATTTGAGATTTCCAGTATTTTTAAAAGGAAAATTATTCAGAGGAAAGATTTATTAAGAGCAGGAATTACCTGCAGCTGTATCTTTCTGTCAATGGAGGTGTTTTTGAAGGGCTTGCCCTAGAACTATTTTTGAAGGACAGGCATAATAAAAATGTTATAGTCCAATCCCATTCATTTGGGGGTTGGCTCTGCCGGTGAGTTGATAAACTCATTTTCAGCGATCCTGGGCAATCCGGCATGGTGACAGCAGTTTCTCAGTGTCTGTTGCTGTATGCACGGTGAGTGACACTTAAGCCAATCTGTTCTGTTTTTCTCCTCAGTGTTCGCGAGGAGGCAGCTGTGGGGGCAGCTCTTCATTTAAAAAAAAAAAAAAGCCGGTCTCGGGTTTTACTTTCACTTAGTTTTCTTTTTTTCTTCATTTTAAATGCAAATAAAAAAGAAATACATACTGTATTAAATAAACCACAATATGATGGACACCATAAGAGAAAAGAGTGTCTCACTAAATAATAAAACTCTTTTATAATAAATCAAAAAGAGAAAAAAAATAAAAAGCATAAAGTTTAGACTCTTCCCCTGTAGGAAGCCCTCCAACTGATAAACCTCAAAAAAGATTTATTGCCCTGATAGAAAATAAGACATTTACAAGGGAAACGAAGTGTGAAGGAAGCACCGAGAGTCAAGATCCTAGGTTGAATCTCCAAAAAAGCCTTCGTTCGCTTCTGCATACTATAGGCAACATTGGGGAAATACCTGGACCAAATGCCTACAAAATGTTTCAGAGCTTTTAGCAAAACACAAACAAAAGACATAATCTTTATCAGATTCCGAAACAAAGGACACTACAAGAATAGCCTGAGATGGAATCACATCAATGGATGACTCCAAATAAGCAGATAAGTCAAGGCTACTCGGTTGCAAAACAGAATCCAAATCATCTACTAACCAATTCCCCCCCCCCCACCACCTTATCTTTCCCCCATAGGAAGATGATAAAGCTTAGATATCCGTACTGTATCTGAATCCGGATGCTGAAGGACCTCTTTAAGATATTTAGTAAACGAAAGCTGTGGTGAAAGAAAATGAGTCTTAGGAAAATTTAAAAAACGTAAATTTTTAACCCTAGATGTGTTATCCAAAGCTTCAATCCGACGGGAAGTAACAATAGAATCTGATTCAATAGATGAAGTAGAAGAGCATAGTTCAACAAACTGAGCATTGACCTTTTTGAGAAAAATTTGCAAAATCAATAAATTTCTGATTCACACAATAGCGTCCCAGATCTCCAGGAACAAGCAGGAATGAGTCTTCACATATGGGTACGTCAGTACCGACGGAGTCTGCGCGGGAACGCTCCCCAGCGTCCAATCAGAATGCTTTTGGGAGCATCCCACCACGCCTGCGTGCTGCCTTCCCGCCTTTCCCAACTGCCTCTCCTCAGCTTTCGTTTTTCCACGGAGCCGGCAGGATGTACTCCTGTCACCGCAGAAAATTCTTCCTTTATTTTTGTTTTTTCTTTTGGTCGCGTCTGCCTTCCCTCGACGCACCGGTACCGCCGGTGTTTCTTTCTGTCTCCTACAAATTTTTTCCTTTGTAGGGAACTTTTTCCCTGTTTAGTGCCTGACGTTTTTTTTCAGCCTGCTAGGCCTCTCCACTTTCCTTCATGGAAACGCCAGCCACTAGCCCTAAAACATGTTTCAACTGTGGCAGTACCAAATTAGTTTGACACCCATAACTGGTGCCTACCATGTTTGGGTCCTGACCACTATCCGCTGGAGTGTCCCTCCTGCAGTAGTATTTCCAGAAGAAGTCTTCAGCATCGAGCTCAACTCGATACGCGGTTCCCATCAGTTCAGAAGGTACCAGCTACAACTTCCTTTTTCACAGGATCAGGTAACCAAACAAAAGTCTGTAAAGACTAGCCAGTCCTCGGATGTTAGATCTCATGCTCAGCATCGAGATGCCTCTGGCCTTGCCCCCGAGGACAAATTGGCTTTAAAACCCCGGCGGTAGTCTTCGGCCTCCAAAGCATTAACGGGGTTTCAGGTTGTTCCCGGGGTTTTTACCTCTACGAACATACCTGAGCCATGCTCGGTGGTGGTATCTGCTTTGAGCGGTGCCGGTACCCCGGCATTGGCAATGGTGTTGGATGAAATATTCCACATCGATGATCGCAGTCTAGCGCTCTTGGTATATTCGGTGCCGTCAGAGTCGCTACAGAACGATCTTCCAGCATCGGTATCGATCCCGGTACTGGTTCTGGTATCCACGTCGGTACCCTCCAGGTGTGCTTCGATATACTCGCTGCTTTCGATGCAGAGTCTGGAATCGATCTCCAGCCTGGATGATTGGGTACCGACTCGTCTCGGTACCGACCTCGGACGGTGCTGAAGACATTGTCCCAGGGATCAAAGTCTGGCACTCTCGATACCTTTGGTACCGTTAGAGTCTCCTCAGACTGATCTTCTTCTAGTATCGGTACCGGCTGCGATACCACTGCCGGTACCGGTTTCTACGTTTGCATCGGTATCGGTGCCTTCCATGCTTACTTCCACAAGCTCGCTTCCTTCGGTACCGAGTTTGGAATCCATCCCTGGCATGGATAGTATTCTACCGATTTGTTGCGGCACTGGCCTCGAGCGGTACCGACGACTATCCTTTCAGGACAATCCGATGCTCCACCCTTTCGGGTCTTGTACTCCAATGGATCGGGATCAATCCATTAGTGCCAAGACTAGATCTTCAACAGATCTAACCTTTACTCCTCATGGTAGAGGATCCCCCCTCTGGGGAAATTTTCTTTTCAAGCATTCCTGCTTGATATGGCAAGGTTACTTGCTATTTCTATATCTGATCAAGATCCTGCACCAGGGGATTCAGAACTTCTGCATATCCCTGAGGATTCAAAGGAGGTGATCATGCTTCCTTTGCATCAAACCTTACAGGATCTCTTACTTAGAATGTGGGAAACTCCTTTAAAGGTATCCCCACCTTCAAGGGCCACTGACTCTCTGTACAAGGTGCCCCCTTCTCCAGGTTTTCAAAAGACTCAACTTCCTCATCATTCTATTGTTGTAGAATCAGCAATGAGGCGTGTTAAGAGTACTAAAAGGCACTCTTCTTTTCCGCCAGGTCGTGAGTCTAGAACCTTAGATGCCTTTGGATGTGAAACCTTCCAGGCATCCATGTTTTCAACAAGAATTCTCTCATATTTTCTATATGGGATTATCTCTTGAAGAGGTCACCAACAGTTTGCTGTTTTTGGCCCCTTTTCTTTAAGATCTCAAAAGAGCAGACTATTCTTTACTGGTTAGTCATGTTCAAAATATCTCTAGGTTCCTTACTCGTGCTACCCTAGACTGTTTTGAGTCTGTTAGCAAAACGTCTGCTGTAGCCATAGGAGCACGACGCATGGCCTGGCTCCAAGCTTCGGACTTGGACAAATGGGTACAGGAAAGGCTGGGAAATACTCCTTGTACTGGAGAGAATCTCTTTTAACAAAGAGACTTTACGCCAAGCTGCTCAGTTAACCACTGACACTATTGCTTTCAAAGGATTGTCAACACCTTCCTCTATCCCAGGTGGTAGGAAATCTCCTACCAAACTTTATTCCCCCAAGGGGAAAAAGTTTTATTCTTTCTCTACCCATCATACAGCTGTTTCCAAACAAGGAAAACATCAAACCTAAAGAAACCACAACCTCAACTGTTTCAGCAAACCCAGCAGCCGCAGGGTTGCTGATAGATTCTTCACTGAATCCTTCTTTCCTGTTTTTGAGGTTTAGAAACTGTAGTCTGCTTCTTCTCATTACAAGCATCTACACCGGTTCCATCCTAAATTTTACACATGTATCCCTTTTAAAGAGACATCCTTCCTTTAGCTCATAGAGCTTCTTAGGATGATTATGCTTTACAGGTAGTACAGTTACTCCTCTTCCTCCTAAGTAGACAGAGGAGTAACAACTATCAATAAGGTTGCCTATGCCTTTACCTTGACAGTTTCTCCTGTATCAGCATGTCTCATATTACTTTTTCAGAGATTTACTCCATCGTAAGTCTTTTTCAACTCTGTCCCTCTTACTAAGACATTTGGTCTGTAAGAGTGATACCACTTGGAGGGCTTATCCCTAAGCCCCTGGGTTTTCTACCTATTCCAGTAAGGGTTTTTTTCTTTTCAGAGTTGTCTCCCCCTTGCAATCTTGTTTTGTGGCAGCTTCTCAGACAATGAGGGAGTCTTACCACTCCTACTTATGTCTGTAGGTCTTTTTTCCAATCTTGGGACCTAAGATTTGTTCTGCTGCCCTAACAATAGCTAGAAGTGCAGGGGCTCCTAGTGGTCAGACCACTGACTTGCTGACCAAGCAACCAGGGTTTGATCTCCAATATCAATCCTTTCTGGCCTTAGTACTAAGTCCCAGACAGGTTAAGAACCTTTTCTGGCTTTATTGTTGCAGGCACATCAGCGTACCTTCTATCCTTAGCCATCTCCAATCCTTGGGCTTGGTGGAATAGTTCAGGTTACATGCTGGCACTTAAACAGCCAGTTTTTTCTTCTAACCAACCTGCAACATGCTCTCTGCATCTCTACAGAGCAGCTCTGCACTATGGGCCCTTGCTAGAGAGCAAATAATTCCAGATGGTTAGGAAGGGCTTTACCTAATCATGACTACTGGGTTCTCCCTACCCTTACCATTTCCATTAAAGTCTCCTTCTAGAATAAAGGACATAGGCCTTTAATTCCGTGAAGACCTAAAGAATTATTCAATTCCCTGGGTTGGTTCACATCTCCAGTGGACCACTCCACCAGGGATGGCTTTCTTTTCGTAACAGCCAGTCCTTGTCTCGTCTCGTATTTTCCTTCCACCCTCAATTCTTCATGGGGAAATTCATATTGAGCGCAAGAATGCATGATACTTTTTTTTGCCCTAATAGAAGGGAAAATATGGTATCTCATTTCATTGCGTCGTCTTCTCCAGCTGCTATACTGGAGTTATGGAAGGATCCAGACTTTCTGCCTGCGGATTAAAAACATCCTCTGCACTTTCACGTAGGCCTCCATTCCTGGTTATTCAAGGTCTAGAATTCTTAAAGGAATCTAGACTTCTCCTTGTCAGTGAGAGCACTCCCATACTCTCCCACTCATAACCGGGGAGAACGGATTCTCTAAACATCTCCTCAAGCAGGTATTTCCCTTCTTGTTATTAGATGAATCTTTCTCTCTCCACATATCCCTATGTGGGGACATGGGTATATAGATATAGATATATCGGAATATATAATAGTAGGTAGATATGTGTCTATATACTTTTTTCTATCTGTCTACCTAGGTTCATATATACATATATTTCCTATAGGGCTCCAACAGATGGTCACTATCCCTATCAATGCTGCTCCAGCATGCTTAGGGTTCTACATAAACAACCACTTCCCTGTGGTAGTTAAAAGTTTTTTTTCACCATAACCTTCAGGTTAGGTGCATCTGAAGTCCTCCATGTACCATCTTTTTTCCTAAGTGACTTCAATTAGGAAGGACATTCCGAATCTTCAGAAAATAGGAGGCTTCAATGCCTCGTACCTCTGTCCTCCTTTGTCATCGGATATAGGGGTCTTCAATACCCCTCTTCTCCTATAAGAACTATGTCTTTTTAGGGTCAAACTGCTTTAGGCTTATCTAATAGGGACTTCCATGTTTCCCGCAAAAGTCCTTCCTCATTGAACTACCCCAGTTTCCGCTGGGACTTTTTTCACCCTAAAGGTTCTGACCTCAACCTGTCTTCTGCAGTTTATTTACCTCTGCTCTACATTGAGGTACTCCTTGAGGATATTCTGCTGGTTCATATTAGCAGATCCATATGAACCTCCATAAACATTTTAAAATAGCACCAGGTGAGGTCCATATTGGTATATTGCAGTTCAATATTTACTACTAGATATTATCTGCACAAGGACTCCTATCTAGGCGTCCTGTTTGGTCCAGCTGTTCCACAGCACATCTTTTTTAGTTCATCTCCTACCCTCCATCCCCAGGATGCCTGGGGTTCTGTCGAATAGCATGGCCTTCTCAGATTCGCAACATGCTGGGACTCCTCCAGGCATCTTAGCTTGGGAGTCCCCATATGTGAAGACTCATTCCTGTTTGTTCCTGGAGATAGCACAGTTACTTACCTGTAACAGGTGATCTCTGGGAACAGCAGGAATAAGTCTTCACAACCCACCCACCTCCCCTAGGAGTTGTATCTCTCTATCTCTATCTTTCCCCTCTCTCTCTCTCAGCTTTCAAACTTAACTGAGGAGAGGCAGTTGGGAAAGGTGGGAAGGCAGCACGCAGGCGTGGTGGGATGCTCCCAAAAGCGTTCTGATTGGACACTGGGGAGCGTTCCCGTGCAGACTCAGTCGGTACCGATGTACCCATATGTGAAGACTTATTCCTGCTGTTCCCAGAGATCACCTGTTACAGGTAAGTAACTGTGCTATATCCCTTAAGGAAATATCAGACATGGAAACAAAATTACTCATAGATGAAGTAAACTCTATGGGTCTAGGCAGTGGACCAGTATGTGTAATCAAAGAAATCTCAAAAGAAGATAAAGGATTGCCGCATGGGGGAGAATGAAGGAGACTGCCTCTCCAATCCTGGAGTTGCAGGTTCCATCTTTAGTCTCAATCTGATCGGGCGGGCTTTGAACGCCCTCCATATTCAAAGGGGAGTCAAGGGAGTGGGGGTACTCATGACTGAAGAGGAGTCCATCTCGACTAAAGGCAAAAGATAATACTTTAACATGAGCATTCCTAGGACCTGTTACCTTCACAGATTTTGCCGCCAAATTCTGTATTCCTCTCTTCTTTCATTTTCCCATCACCAAAGTGACCCTCTCTCAGCTCCTCTCCTGCCCCTTTGGACTCGCCCCTTCGGAGCACATGCCCACGGGCACATGGCCTTGTACCACGGTATTCTGGACAGGTCTTTATATCCCTTCTCTGCAATGCCGGGCTGACACGCAGGACACGTGGGTGCAAGAGCCAATCCAAAGAAGATGACACAGGAACCAGGAAACAATCTACAGCATCCACAGACTTTCGTTTATTAACTGAAGGGAAGCTCCATTTTCAAATCGGGTGTGGCTTTTTAATGTGGTGCTGAACATCTATTTCATTGCTGGTAAGAGAAATGACTTTAAAAGGAAAATGCCTTCAAAATCGATTTGTGCTGCATGTGGGCTTCATCGGGGGCATTTATATGCATTAAGGCTGTGTCGGCCGTGTGAGCAGGCTAATCTAGAGGCAGTGATCAGTCTACTCAAAACGGCAGGAGGACAGAATACTTCTGAAGCAGAAAGTTTATTGGAAAAATCTAAAGAAGCTCAGATGGGTTTAGTTGAAAAGCAACAATCACAAAGTGTAGCACAGGAAGAGGAAAATCCTTTTTCACTTGACTTTATACTGTTAATTCACAAAGATTACTTGATGAAGAGAGGTTTGACAGCAGAGGACTCCATTATCCTCTAATAATTCAGCAAGACTCTTTTGTCCGCTGGTCATTTGGCTCCACCAATATCTTTAGAAGGAGGCTCAGATGTTTCAGGAGATTCAGAACAACCTCCTGAGGGGACTTCAGGAACAAATGAGAAAAATATGGCACCAGGGCTGGAGGAGAGAGGCTGGTAGGAGAGGAAGAGCATATTGTGAGGGTCTTTCAAAAGGAAGAGCTTGGGGTCTTATTACTCAATCCCTAGAAGCACGTCACATTCTGATTCACTAACAAATGCAGGACCCCATGCTGGAGGATCCCTTATTGCAGGGAATTCATAACACAGACAGCGTTTCCTATCCATAGGGCAATTATGCAAATGATAGAGGCTGAATGGTAATCACCAGAGGCTGGTCTACGCAGGGGTAGGACTGTGGCTCATCTATATCTTGTACCTTCAGCAGAGAAAGAACTTCCTTCTACCTAAGGTAGATGCCTTAGTCTCTGCTTTGACTAAAGAGACCACTATTTCAATTGAAGGCGGTGCTGCTTTAAAAGATACACCGGATAAGAGGATTGAGACTCTACTACGTCAGATATTTGAGGTGAATGCATTGGCATTGCAGGCATCTACACGTGGCGCATATGTTGTAAGGGCAGGTCTTTGTTGGGTGCAAGCCTTAACAGAGTCTTTGTCACAAGATATGGCACAAATGTCAGAAATGGTCAGGGAAACAGGAGCAGCATATTTAGCAGATGCTCATTATGATCTGATTAGAGCTTTAGCTAATAGTATGGCTTCTGTAGTAGCAGCTCTGCCTTTATTATGGTTGCATAACTGGTCAGCAGATGTGTCCTCAAAGGCTAGGCTTAGTCGCCTTCCTTTTAGGGGGAAACGTTGCTTGGAGAAGTTTTGGGAAAATTGGTAAAAGATGTAGGGGAGCCTAAACCAGCTAGACTTCCCGAAGATAAGCTTAGAAGGTCAAAAGTATCCATTCCAGCAAGGCCACCCTTTAGAGCAAGGGTCTCAAACACGCGGCCCGCGGGCCGCATGCGGCCCGCGAGAGACCTTTGTGCGGCCCGCGATGCATAGGGGGAAAAAAAAAACACCCCGGCTTCTGCTGCTGCCGTGGCCGGCAATAGCAGCAATATCGCAAGTCCCGCGGGCTCCGCTCCCCCCCCCCTTCCTTCCTGCTTGCCTGCCAGTTCTCCGCTTCGGCTTCGCCTTTCAGAGCCGCGAAGGGAGAGCTTCTCCCTCGCGACTCTGTTCAGCCCGCTGGGGCAGATGGGAAATTTCCCATCTGCCCCATCGGGCTGAACAGAGTCACGAGGGAGAAGCTCTCCCTTCGCGGCTCTGAAAGCCGAAGCGGAGAACTGGCAGGCAAGCAAGAAGGAAGGAAGGGAGGGGGGGGGACGGAGCCCGCGGGACTTGCGATATTGCTGCTATTGCCGGCAGCGGCGGCAGCAGCAGCAGCAGAAGCTGGTTTTTTTTTAAAGTTTAATTTTCCCGGGGGGGGGGGGAGGGAGGGAGCAGGACTTGATGGGGGGAGCAGGACGGGGGGGGGAGCAGGACGGGGGGGGGGAGCAGGACTGGATGTGGGGGGGGGGCAGGACTTGAGGTGGGGGGGGGGCAGGACTGGAGGTGTGGGGGGGGAGCAGGGATTGATGTTTGGCTGGGGGGGGTAGTAGGACGTGAAGTGTGGCAGGGGGGGGTAGTACGGAAAATGGGGTGATGGGGGTTAGGACTGGTAATGGACAGATGGGGGTTAGGACTGGAGGTGGTCTGATTGGGGGGCTAAGACTGAAATGGGGTTATGGGGGGGCTAAGAATGAAGATAGGGCGATGGAAGGGTTAGGCCTGGAAGTGGGCTGTTGGGGGGCTTAGGACCGATAATGGGCTAGGGGGGGGGGGCTAGAACTGGTAATGGACTGGGGGGGGGTGCTATGACTGGAAATGGGCCGAGTAGAAGGGGGAGCTTGAACTGCAAATAGCTGATGGGGACAGGGTCTTGGAATGGTAATGGGCTGAGTGGAAGGGGGCTTGGAATGGAAATGGGCTGATGGGGAGGGGGGCTTGGAAAGAAAATGGGCTGTGAGGGGAGGGAGCTAGGACTGGAAATGGGCTGATGATGCGGGGACTAGAAGGGAGCGGATGCTGGGTGGGGCAGGAGCTAGAAGGGAGTTGATGTTGGGGGACGATTAGAATGGGATGGGGCTGGGAGAGTGAAATGGAGAGGGGAAATATATTTTGTGTGGGAGGGAAGAAAAATCTACAATTGGCCGGGTATTGGGAGAGTAAGTGGGGATTGAGGATGGAGGGGTAAAATTTGAGTGGATGAAATAGGAATGAGGAAAGAGCAAATGGAGAATGATTAGTATGTTAAAGCAGATGTAGAGAGAATGGAAAAAAACTAGGAAAGAAGAAAGGACAAATGGACAGCAGACGATGGAGAGTTAGCAGAAGACACAAAGAAACCAGAAGAAAGTGAATGGAACAATTGCAACTGAAAAAAAAATGCACAAAAGGTAGAAAAATATCTCTTTATTTTGAATTTATTAACTGAAATATGTCAGCTCTTGGAAATGTGCATCTTTAACGTCTGCACTTTATTTAATACAAGAGGAAATCAATGTATAGTTTTATTTCTACAGTGTTGTACATTCTAAGTTTGGCTTTTGGGGTTCCCAGTTTAATTGTCTTCCTGTTTCTAAATTGTGATTCCTTGTTTGGTGATGGTGTATGTTCTGCATGTGTAACTGAGCTGAGGTATTCTGTTTATGTAATTCCTATTTGACATTGCCACTTGTTCTCTTTCCCGAGTAGGTCATGTATTGTTATTCTCTGAAATGTGTTGATTTAATATTTGCAGTGTTGCCTTTTGATAGCTAGGGTATGGTGCTTTGTGAGTCCTGGTAGTGCTGTTAGGACACGGCAGGTTTGCTATGGGTTCTAAATGAGCAGTGTTTCTAGTAGTTCCTAATGTGCCTGGCGGTTGGCACTGGTTTATAGTAATGTAGAAATCTTTTAGTCTTTCTTTATCCATACACTCATTAAGAGGCATGTTTACTGAAAGTTAGTGTATGGTAACATTATGCAAATATTTATGCAAATGATGCCCTTATGCAAATGAGGCCTGCGTCTTGTGCGGCCCCCGGGTTACTCTACAAGTCCTCATTTGGCCCTCAAAGCAATTTGAGTTTGAGACCCCTGCTTTAGAGCTACTAGAATTGCGCCATATCAAAGATCAAGATATTCACCAAGAGGCCAACTCTTTCGTAGAGGAAGAGGAGGTGGCCATGGATCCTTTGCCAGTTCAGGTGCACGTCAAAAGAAAACACAATGATACAACAGACCCAGGTAAACCACGCTCAATAGGAGGTCGTCTAAAGCATTTCTATTCTGTCTGGGTCAAAATCACTACAGATCAATGGGTACGCAATATAATTCATGAAGATTATTCACTTGAGTTTGCAGAACGTCTAGGGAGGCCTTTGTTCTTTCTTCCTAAATGACCTGGAAAGTGGAATAACGAGTGAGGTTATCAAATTTGCAGATGACACAAAACTATTTAAAGTTGTTAAAACCCAAGAGGATTGTGGAAAATTGCAAGAGGATCTTGATAAATTGGAAGACTGGGCATCAAAATGGCAGATGAAATTTAATGTGGACAAGTGCAAGGTTATGCACCTAGGGAAGAACAACCCAAACTATGGTTACACGATGCAAGGTTCCACATTAGGAACCACCACCCAGGAAAAAGATTTAGGTGCCATTGTGGATACCATGTTAAAACCCTCGGCCCAGTGTGCAGCGGCGGCCAAGAGAGCAAATAGAATGCTAGGTATGATAAGGAAAGGAATGGAAAATAAAACAAAAGATATTATAATGCCTCTATATCGTTCCATGGTGAGACCGCACCTTGAATATTGTGTGCAATTCTGGTCGCCGTATCTTAAAAAGGATTTTAGAAAAGGTTCAGAGAAGAGCCACCAAAATGGTAAAGGGGATGGAAGGATACTCCTATGAAGAAAGGCTAAAAAGGTTAGGGCTCTTTAACCTGGAAAAGAGACGGCTGAGGGGAGATATGATAGAAGTCTATAAATTCATGAACGGAGTGGAACGGGTAAACGTAGATCGATTGTTTACCTTATCAGAATATAGAAAGACTAGGGGACATGCATTGAAGCTACAGGGTAAACTATTTAAGACTAATAAAAGAAAATATTTTTTCACTCAACGTGTAATCAAACTCTGGAATTTGTTACCGGAGGATGTAGTAAAGGCTGTTAGTGTAGCTGGGTTTAAAAAAGGTTTGGACAAGTTCCTGGAGGAAAGGTCCATAAACCATTATTAAGAAGGGACCCAGGATATCAATGCTTGAACCAATACAAGCGTTGTGGAACCTGTGTCTTTTGGGGAAACTGCTAGGTACGTATGACCTAGATTGGCCACTGTTGGAAACAGAATACTGGGCTTGATGGACCTTGGTTTGTCCCAGTATGGCATATCTTATGTTCTTATGTTCCTGCAAGACTCCAGCAAAAAGAGCAGCGATCGAGGATACTTTGATTTGATTTCTGAAATCAGAGCTGTGATTCCTGTTACTTTACATCAAATAGGCTTAGAACGTTACTCAATCTACTTTGTCGTTCCAAAGAAGGAAGGAACTTTCTGTCCGGTATTAGATCTCAAATATGTAAATTGTGCTTTACGGATTCCTCATTTTTGTATGGAAACCTTACGTTCGGTAATAGCAGCAGTACAAATTGGAGAATTTCTAATGGTCTTGGATCTTACGGAGACGTATCTCCATATTCCCATTCATGTAGAACATCAACATTATTTGTTTTGCAATGCCAATGGGCAATTATCAGTTTCAAGCTCTGCCGTTTGGACTGGCAACAGCTCCTCAAAATTTCACAAAAGTTATGGTATTGGTAGCATCTGCCTTGCATTAGGAAGGGGTGTTGGTGTACCCTTATCTAGATGATTGACTGGTAAGAGCACACTGGAGGGACAGCAAGTTGATAACAGCAAAAGTCATGGAACTGTTACAAGATCTAGATTTGGTTATCAACAAGGCCAAGTCATCTCATGCCATTACAATTGCTGATTCATCTGGGAGCGAAGTTAGATACCAAGAGAGGAATGGTGTTTCTGCCGCACGAGCGGATGATCATGTTGCAGATTCAATTATGAATATTTCTACCCAACAAGACTCCCACAGCATGGTCATATCTTCAGATACTAAGTTATATGGATACAATCTTGGACTAGTATCATGTTTGCGAGCGCGAATGCGACCTCTTCAAAGGTCATTGTTGGCACGGTGGAGTCTTCAGACTTGTCTGTTGGCTAAAAAGATTTTGTCCACCAGAGGGTACGGTTAAGCCTCAAACGCTGGCTTCGACCAGAAAAATTAATGGCAGAAATGCCATTAGAACCACCAGAATGGACATTTGTAATGACGGATGCAAGTCTCACAGGCTGGGGAGTCCATTGTCAGGATCAAATAGCACAAGGGAAATGGAACAACGAACAGACATGTTCGATCTGTCTTTTAGAATTGCAGTGTTTCTGGCTCTGCAGGCCTTTCAGCACAGTCCAGAAGGAAAAACTGTAAGAGTCTTATCAGACAATGCAACCACTGTAGCATACATCAATTGATAAGGAGAGACAGGAAGTTTGATATTGTCAATGGAGATACATAGAACCACTACTGCTTTGAGCAGAACATCATCTTCAGACCATAACAGACCAATAGCAGGAGTGGGGAATATAGAGGCGGACTTTCTCGGTTGGCATTGTCTAGATCCAGGAGAATGGTCACTGGATCAGACAGTCTTTTGCAAAATACAAAGGTGGGGTCAACCAGAGATAGACTTGATGGCTTCTGCAAGAAATGCAAAATGTACAAGATTCTTCAATTGAAGGAGGGAGAGAATGTTTGAGGGAATAGATGCCCTTACTCAGCCATGGCCACAAGATGCTGCTCTTTACATATTTCCTCCATGGCCGTTAATCGGCCGCCTGGTACAGCGTATGGAAAGACACAAGGTCTAGTGATATTGATAGCACCAAATTGGCCTTGCAGACCATGGTATGCAGATCTCATTTGCCTAACAGTACCTTGGAAACTCCCAATCACTAAATGTCTTCTCTCGCAAGATCCAGTGAGCATGAATCAAGTAGATTGATTCTTGCTTACAGCTTGGCTCTTGAAAGGGCTCACTTAACTAAGCAAGGCTATTCAGCAGCAGTAATTGCTTCGCTGTTGAGATCTTGCAGACGTTCAGCATTCTTAGCTTTATATTCGAGTTTGGTGTATTTTTGAGCAGTGGGGCACAGAACATAGAATAAAGCCATTACAGGCTTCAATTCTGGATGTGTTGGTATTCCTGCAGGTAGGATTGGATAAAGGCCTCGCACTAAATTCTTTACGAGTACAGATAGCATTGTGTTATCGAGGTCAAGTTCAGGGGCATTCTTTAGCTTTGCATCCTGATATCGTACACTTAGGGCAGTAAAGCAGATTCAGCCACAGATACATTCGGTAGTACCTCCTTGGAATTTGAATTTAGTGCTCACAGCAATGACTGCATCATCTTTTGAACTTTGAAAGCTGCCATTTTAAAGGATTTAACTTTAAAAGTTGTATTTTTGGTGGCAATTTGTTTAGCATGTCGTAAATCTTTTCTCCTAATAATGGAGAAGGTTGTTTTGTGTATGGTGCTGTCCTATTTGTCTAAGATCGTAACCTCTTTCCATCTCAATCAGTCATTCTACCCAGCTTCCCAGACACAGTAGATCTGCAATTGCATATGTTAGATATGCTCTTGGTCATTCATAGTTATTTGAAACATACAAAACCTTTTCATTACTCAGAATGTCTATTTGTGTTCTATGGAGGACATCCTAAGGGGTAAGCAGTTTCAAAAGCAACTTCCTGTTAGATAAAAAGCTATATTGTCTGCTTATTTATTGTGCAAGAAAACTACCGGAGGATTTGAAAGCGCACTCAGTGAGAACACAGGCAGCTTTGTGGGCAGTCTCTACAGTCTCTAGTCTTGTGTCTCCAGCAGATATTTGTAAGGCAGCAACATGGTCAACTTTGCATACTTTCACTAAGCATTATCATTTGAATGTGCATTCGAGAGCAGATGTACATTTTTGAGTATTAGAGGCAGGGCTTGCAGGTCCTGCCCTTTAAGTACTGCTCTGGTACATCCCATTAGTCTGGACTGTGCTGGAGGGACACTAGAAGGATAAATTAGATCTTACCTGCTAATTTTCTTTGCTTTAATCCCTCCGTTAAAGTCCAGAACCCACCCATGTTTATATTATATGCAAACCCGTTTAAATATTAGTGGTAGATTTTGTTTAATGTTTTCAAGGTTAGTTAAGACATTTGCAGTTGTGTTTAATTATATATGTTTTAATAGTCATCTATTGACTTGAATGTTAGCACTTAATGCTTTGACAGTGGGATACTGGCTTGGTAATAGCATCACATTCCCTTTATGGGATGACATCACCAGAGCTTGGAATTCTGTCTCTAATCTCCTGGAAGGGGATGTAAACCCATTAGTCTGGACTTTACTGGAGGGACTAAAGGAAAGCAAATTAGCAGGCAAGATCTAATTTATCCCTCTAAATTGTTTCCTTGATCATTTGAGACTAAGGCTGCTTCTCAGAAAAAGTCAGAAGGGAAGCTCATTTGCACAGAAAACTGAGCTGCACATACAATTTGAATATTCCATGGAGTAGCTTTTAACTTTGAAGTGCGGCGACTTTGAGCTCAGCTTACCAAGGGGGCTGCCAAATATCTTTTAAAGCTAGAATGTGTACCTCATGAGGTTTCCAGGCTTACAGAGCAACCACTTTAGAATCCCTGCAAAAGCTTGAGGGAAAGTTGGTATTGTCAACTCCTTTTAAAGCTCGTGAGCTTATAAAGGGTTTGCAAAGGCTTGCCCCCAGTGTTCATGAGGGTAAGGCTTCAGAGGAGCCTTACTATTCCTCAGGCCTTACATCAGCACAGAGACTCACATAATGCTATTTTTTCTTTAATCCCTACTCTGAACATGAAGTAGGTATGTGGTTTTGTTCCAAATGAAAGCTGAATTTGCTGTGTAATGGGACATGATGATGTCATTTCCTGTTTGCCGTTAAGTACACCCTCTTTCATGAGCGAACCCACTTTGAACAATAGGACACACTGTTCGTGCATGCTAAGCAGTGCATTGTATTCCTTAATAGCGCGTGCTCTCTCGTAAAAGAGGGGTACTGCTGCTTGGTAGTGTGCCCTCTTGCAAAAGAGCACAATATTAAAAAAAAAAAAAAACAAAGAAGAAGAAAAATGAAAAAAGAAAGCAAAATGATAAAAATGACATTTTGGCCCTCCACATCCCCAGTTCAGAGAGAGAACCTTTTGCATTCGCTTCCTCCCTATCTAGTCTATGGGTTGTCATGCAGAGGGCCTCTTAGATCCTCCCAATCCACAGTTGCCCCCTCCAGGTAATTTGAAAGTGCTACAGGAATTCCATCTGACCCTTTTCTACCATCAAGGAATTGAATCTCCATATAAGGACAATTACCCCAAATTTGTTCAAAAAATGCTCGGTGAAGTTCCTTTCCCCTGCTGCAGGATGGAGAACCAAGAGCATCTGAAATCACAACTGTCCTTTTTTTGCACTATTAACATATTGTATCCTAGCGACAAATGCTGCTGGCATTGGTAGAGGAGGCACTTTCAGCTCAGAGCAGGGGTTCTGAACCCAGTTCTTGGGACACACCTAGCCAATGAGGTTTTCAGGATAATCCTAATGAATATGTATATGAGAGATCTGCATCATTTGAAGCAGGTACATGCAGTTTCTCTTATGCATATTCATTGTGGTTATCCTGAAAACCTGACTGGCTAGGCATGTCCTTGAGGTACCGGGCTGAGAACCCCTGCTCTACATTAATCATCTGGAGCTCAAGGTAGTATGTGGGTGTTTTTCTTACATCCTGATTGTCTGAACTCTTACTATCTCCAGGAACAAGCAGGAATGAGTCCTCACATATGGGTACGTCGGAACCGACGGAGCCTGCGCGGGAAAGCTCCCCAGCTTCCCAGAAAGGAAAGCTTTTGGGGCCTCCCACAGCGCATGCGCGCTGCCTTCCCGCCTTCCTGACCAACTCTCCTCAGTTCTTCTTTTTCCGCGGAGCCAGCAGGTCGTGTTCCTGTCACTGCTGAAGAAGTTATTTTAATTTGTTTCTTTGGCCGCGTGTCTGCCTTCCCCGATTCCGGACCGGTACCGCCGGTCTTTTTTCTTTATTTCTTAAAAAAAAACCCCAAAAAACATATCTTATTTTTCCCCACTTGGTGTGTTTGTTCTGTGAGGCCTCTAGGCCTTCACAGAATTCTCCCTCATGGAGAAACAAGCCTCTGGTTTTAAAAAATGCACCAAGTGTAGCGGTACTATATCAGTCACAGACACCCATGAATGGTGTCTTAAATGTTTGGGGCCTGACCACTCCATTACGGATTGTCCATCCTGCTCTCTGATGTCCAAGCGTGGCTTACAGAACCGAGCAGCCAAGTTTCATATGCTGTTTTCTACAGATACTCCAGCATCAGCATCCTCCAGGTCTTCCTCTCCTGATGGATCTCAGGTAACCAAACATTCTTCCGGCAGGTCCTCAAAGGGCTAATCTCCCTCTAAGCATCGAGAGGCCCTTGGGCTTGACCCTGAGGACCCTGCCCCAGCCAAACAACCCCGGCGGGAAGCTCCGGCTTCCAAAGCTCCTCCTATGGGGTTACAGGTTTACATCGATGGCACGGCCTCGACCGATCACCTGTTAGACTGCTCTGGGGTACCGGCCCATACCGGTACCGACATCCAGGCAGTCGTGGCGTCTATGGATAATACCGTTCAATCCATGCAGCAGGCCATAATGGCTTTTATTAAAGCTGCAACGCCCTCGGTACCGCACCAAGCGGTTCTGCTTCCGGTTCCGGTACCACAACCGATACCGGTACCCAGAGCATCCACTTCCACCAGGATACCGGTTCCGGGGTTTATCCTGATACCGATCCGGTTCCGGGTACACCCGATGTGGATACCGGTCGATACACGTATCGATCTTTGGAAGCTAATAGACGATACTTCGAGTCTTCTGATGATTCCGATACCTCAGAAGACTCTGCTGAAGTATCTTACTCTTCCTGAGGAGCCCTCTTCTCCAAAGAGGAGAATGTCTCCTTCAGAGGATTTGTCCTTTCAAGACTTCATTCTTGAACTAGCCAAGGGGCTCTCAGTTTCAGTAACCTCTGAAAAAGAACCTAGAGCAAAAAAAATAGATATTTTGGGATACTCTAAGGTTCCCAAAGAGGCAGTCACCTTGCCCATCCATGAAATTCTTCAAGAACACATGATGGACTTATGGGAGACTCCTCTCACCTTATCTCCACATTCTCGTCGTTCGGACACCATGTATCGTGTCCCTCCTTCTCCTGGTTTTCAAAAAACTCAGCTTCCTCACCACTCTATTATGGTACAGTCAGCTATGAAAAGGATAAAGAGTACCAAAAGACACTCTTCCACTCCCCCAGGAAGAGAATGTAGGACTTTGGATGCTTTTGGTAGGAAAATCTTCCAAGCCAGTATGCTTATTGCCAGAATCAATTCATACAGCCTCTATATGGGCATGTTTCTGAAGGAGATTGCACTGAAGATACGCCATTTCCTCCCCTTTATCCCAGAGGATAGGAAGGAGGAATTCCTTCTTTTGTTAAAGCATACCCAAGATGTTTCAAAGTTCTCCAACAGAGCTGCCTTTGACTCCTTTGAGGGTGCTAGCAGAGCCTCAGGCATTGCCATAGCTGCTCGCAGAATTGCTTGGCTCCAGGCCTCTGACCTAGAACCCTGGGTCCAAGATGGGTTGGGCAATCTGCCCTGTACAGGTGAAAATCTGTTTGGCAAGGAGTGGCAAATCAAAGCCACTCAAATGGATGCAGAGAATGCTTCTTTAGATAGACTTTCTAAGTCTACCTCTACCCCTGCCAAGAAAAAATCTTTTAAAGAAGCCTTTCTACAAAAAGACCAGATTTTCCACAAATACTGGCCAACAATCTTCCCAAGTTCGCTTTGCTCCTAAGCGTCAGCAATCTAAACAGGCCAGGGCAAAACCTGCAGGGACTGCTACAGTTCAGCAGTCCCAACCTCCTCAGGGTTTTTGACTTACTTCTAGAGAACTTAACTTTTCTGGCTCTACAACAGCCAGAGCCTCTCACCATTCCAGGAAGGTTAACTCATTTTGCTCCCAGATGGAAGCAAATCACATCAGAACAGTGGACCCTCTCTATCATCAGAGAGGGCTACAAACTACATTTCTCCAGCCTTCCTCCCCATACCATGGTGAGACATTTCAATTCTCCCCCATCTCTCCTGCACCTGTTGGGTCAGGAGGTGACCACCCTTCTTGCCCAAAGGGCAATAGAAGAGGTTCCTCTTTTTCAACAGGGGTCAGGGTTTTACTCCCCTTAATTTCTCATTCCCAAGAAAACAGGGGGATACAGACCCATTCTGGATCTGAGAGAATTGAACAAATTTATATGCAAGGAGAAATTCAAGATGCTCTCTCTAGGTACTCTCCTTCCATACCTGCAGAGTCAGGATTGGCTTTGTTCTCTAGATCTAAAGGATGCGTACACGCATATACTCATCCATCCATCCCACAGAAAATTCCTACGGTTTCTGTTCCAAGGAAAACATTTCCAGTACAGAGTACTCCCCTTCGGTCTAGCCTCTGCTCCCAGAGTGTTCACCAAATGCATGTCAATAGTGGCTGCATTTCTACGCACCCTGGGAATTTTTGTTTTCCCATACCTGGACGACTGGCTCATCCGAGCTCCATCTCAGTCCGAGGCTCAGACTTCCCTGGACCACACCAGACGCATACTGCAGTATCTGGGACTTGTCATCAATCTGCCAAAGTCTCAACTCACCCCTGCTCAGTCCCTAGAATTCATAGGGGCCTGGCTAGATACCACCACTGCAAGGGCCTATCTTCCTCAAGCCCGTTGCCACCGTCTAGTGCACTTGGCCTCTCAAACCCAGTCCAGAAACCACTTGACTGCCAGGGAGATGCTACAACTGCTAGGCCACATGGCATCCACAGTTCATGTGGTGCCTTATGCTCGCCTGCATATGAGAGCAGCTCAATGGACTTTGTCCACCCAGTGGACTCAAGCATCAGGAGCTCTCTCAGACCAAATAGCAACCTCAAAACGTCTCTTTTGGTCTCTCCAATGGTGGATGTCCACCCAAAATCTGTTGTTGGGGGCCCCCTTCCAACCTTTGTTACCCCAAGCAACCCTCACAACAGATGCCTCCCAAATGGGTTGGGGAGCTCATCTCCAAGACCTCTCCACTCAGGGCACTTGGTCTCCACAGGAGACCACCCTTCATATCAACCTTTTGGAACTGCGAGCAATTTTCCTTGCTCTCAAGGTCTTTCATACCCTCCTCAACAACATGATAGTCCTTGTTCATACCGACAATCAAGTAGCCATGTTTTACATAAACAAACAAGGAGGGACTGGCTCTCTGTCGCTTTGCAACGAAGCTCTAAGATTGTGGGCCTTCGCCAGAGAGCATCAAATCCATCTCCTGGCAGTATACCTCCCAGGAATCCAAAACTCTTGGGCAGACAGACTCAGTCGAGTTCTGCTTCCACACGAATGGTCCCTGCACATGGATCAGGTACTCAGAATCTTCCAGGAATGGGGAACCCCGGACATAGACCTATTTGCAAGTCCGTGGAATGCCAAACTTCCCCGGTTCTGTTCCAGAATTCCGTGTCAGGGAGCTCAGGCCAAGGATGCCTTCCTCCTTCATTGGGGTCAGGAATTCCTCTATGCCTTTCCACCCATTCCTTTGATTCCCAAGGCTCTGTTCAAACTTCAGAGGGACCAAGGATCTATGATCCTCATAGCTCCACGCTGGCCACGCCAAGTGTGGTACCCTCTACTTCTGCATCTCTCCCAAGCCCCCTCCCTGGACTTGGGAGCTGCCCCAGACCTTCTGTCTCAGGAGGAGGGGACTTTGTGGCACCCAAACCACAAGTCCCTTTACCTCAGAGCTTGTTTACTGAAGGCCTAGACCTTCAAGACTCCAATCTTTCTCAGCAAGTGAAGGATATACTCCATGCCTCTAGGAAACCTTCCACTAGGCGTTCTTACGCTTTTAAATGGAAAAGATTTTCCATTTGGTGTGCTCAAAAGGGTCTTGACCCTTTAGCACTACCTTTAAATTCTTTACTGGAATATCTCCTGCATCTCTCCAATGCAGGCCTTAAAACAAATTCAGTAAGGGTCCATTTGAGCGCTATTGCAGCATCCCTTAAACCTCTCAATGGACAACCTGTTTCCTCTCATCCTCTTATTGCAAGATTTATGAGAGGCCTAACTTTAACTAAGCCTCCCATTCGCCCTCCTCCGGTAGCATGGGACTTAAACTTGGTTCTTGGTCAGCTTATGAAGCCACCCTTTGAACCCTTAGCCACTACCTCCTTGAAATTTCTTTCTTGGAAGGTTATTTTCCTCATTGCAGTCACCTCAGCTCGCCGTATCAGTGAACTGCAAGCCCTAGTGGCTAATCCCCCTTATACAAGGTTTCATCATGATAAGGTGGTCCTTAGGACTAATCCCCACTTAATGCCTAAAGTGGTCTCCCCTTTTCATCTTAATCAAGAGGTATATCTACCTGACTTTTTTCCGGCTCCTCATACATCCAGTGCAGAGAGGAACCTTCATACTCTGGATTGTAAAAGAGCTCTTGCCTTTTACCTCCACAGGACACAGCAACATCAAAAGTCTTCTCAGCTTTTTGTTGCTTTTGATCCTTCTCATTTAGGACTTCCAGTCTCTAAAAGAACACTGTCCAATTGGATTGCTCAGTGTATCACTTTTGCTTACCAAAGTAAGAACCTTTCTCTGGAAGGCCATGTCACAGCTCACAATGTGAGAGCCATGGCCACCTCTATGGCTCATCTTCACTCTGTATCCATCGATCAGATCTGTCGAGCAGCCACCTGGGCCTCGGTTCATACCTTTACAGCCCATTACTGTTTGGACAAGGACTCCCGCCGGGATGCCTTGTTTGGTCAGGCTGTCCTCAGACACCTGTTCCATTCTTAATCAACTCCTGCCCACCTTCCCTGTATGGATGCCTGAGATCCATAGGAAGATGAGGACCCCTTCTGGGTCTCATACCCTTGGGGGGGGATCTCCCCGGCATCTTAGCTAGGGATTCCCCATATGTGAGTACTCATTCCTGCTTGTTCCTGGAGATAGCACAGTTACTTACCTGTAACAGGTGATCTCTGGGAACAGCAGGAATTAGTCCTCACAACCCACCCACCTCCCCTAGGAGTTGTATCTCTCTCTCTCTCTCTTTCCTTTCCTCTCTCTATTGTCTCAGCTTTAAACTCGAACTGAGGAGAGTTGGTCGGGAAGGCAGCGCGCATGCGCTGTGGGAGTCCCCCAAAGCTTTCCTTTCTGGGGAGCTTTCCCGCGCAGGCTCTGTCGGTTCCGACGTACCCATATGTGAGGACTAATTCCCGCTGTTCCCAGAGATCACCTGTTACAGGTAAGTAACTGTGCTTTTCCTGAAGATGGGAAAACAATCAAGTTGCCTAGCTTTGTCAACATACAAGAAGGTGCTGATTCTCTTCCTCTGTAACATGTAGCAGCATAAATGTAGGGCTTCAATTTCCAATTACATAGAAATTCAAGCCACTAGCATTCTGGGCAATCAGAACCACATCGTAGACAAGCTCAGTAAAGTTCTTCAGCCCCCCCCCCCCCCCAAAAAAAAAAATGGTCTCTAGACCATCAGACCATACTGGACATTTTTGGGAACTGGAGCAGTCCTCAAGTAGACATATATGCCAGCAGCAAAAAATGCAAAGCTGCCTCTTGTTCATTGCACTTATCTCTGGAACACTCATTGCTGGCCGTAAACTGGATTTGGCCTCTCTTCTTGTGGTGATGTTTTCAAAGAAGACTCTGCAAATTAATTCTCATAGCACCATGCTACCCATGAAAGAACTGGTTTCCTCACGACTATTCTACTTCCTTATGCGTGTCAAGTCTTTCCAGCATTAACAATGCAAAACATGCTGCCTTCTGCATCAGAGTCTCATGGCATGGAAACAAAACAGTGTTTAGTTTTCCCCTTGGATCTACTGCTATCTATTCAAGACATGTTAGTGGCAGAAAGAGAGCCTTTCACCAGGCATGCCTGTTCCTTTAAATGGAAAATGTTTTTTCAATCTAGTACTTCACTAAGGGTCAAGATCTCATTCAGTGTTTCCCAAACACACCATGGTGCTAGACCTATTAGAGTGCATCTCTGTGTGCTTTCAGCCTTTTATGTCCTCACATGATCCCAGCCTCACGGTGTCCAGTCATTTTCATATTCATGAAGGAGCTTCTTCCTGTCAAACTAGCAGTACAGAAGTTACTTGATCTATGGGACTTGACGATTGTCCTTGCATCTCTCCTAAAACTCAGTTTTGAGTTCATGGATAAAGTGTGAAAGCAGTGTTAATCCACTATAGTGGTACCTAAATAAAAAGAGAAACAAAAAGGAAAAGGTGATTATTTTTTATTGGACTAACTTAATATATTTGTAGACTAGCTTTTGAAGGTAAAATCTCCTTCCTCTAGTCAGAACAGTATGGTAAAAGGTCATGGAATTCTCATCTCTCGAGCATCTTTCATGGAAAATGCTCTTCCGAGGCAATGCCTTCTAGCTGAAATATCACTGAGCTTCAAGCCTTGGTTATGTATGAACCTTATTCAGTTTCATCATAAAGTAGTGTTGTGTGTTCATCCCGTATTCCTGACAAAAGTGATCACATCTTTTGAGTAAAGAAATAGTGCTACCTATATTTTATCCTAAAATGCACAGGCATCCACAGGAGAAGTCACTTCTCACTTTAGACTGCAAACAGGTTCTTGCTTACCTTAAAAGAAGGGAGTCTATGAAAATCTACACCCTTTGACCCCAGCATACCTGGTATTCCAGTGGCTACATAGACTCTAGCCAATTAATTAGCATATTGATTCAGTTCTGTGACTAGTGTCCCTTTTAAACAGTTAACGCAAACTACTGTAGCTCTCTTGAAGCCTGCTTTGCTGGACAGCATTTGTAAAGCTAATACTTGATACTTGCTTCATATCTTTGCAGTTCACTATTTCTCAGACTACAACTTTCACTCATTGATCAAATCAGGTTATTTCTTTATAATGGACATTTTTTACCTATAAATTTGAGCAGCCCTGAACTTTGTTGCCCATTTGTGTTTGATTATATCATGCTTGAGGAGCGAGAAAGCAGAGTTGCTTACACTGTAATGGGTGTTCTTTGTAGATAGGAGTGACTGTGCCTGATTAGTTCTGCTACCTCCTAAGCTAAGGGACTGAAGCCTCCCTCCATGGGAAGGGGCCACACATGATCAGCACTTTACATAGAGCTCTGACCTTTAGAAGACCTGTTCTGTCCTGGAGTATCATCCACTTGTGTGCCTGATAATTCTGCTGTCTATGGAGAACACCTGTTACAGGTAGGAAATTCTGCTTTTCCTGCTTTAAAAACTGTCCAGCATGCAACAGAAGTAGCTCCTAAACATGCGAGAAGTGCACTACTGGATGGTTGTGAGCTTTTTTTCCATTATGCCTCCTGCTGTTGTACCCCTGATGTATTTTCTGATTTACTTGTTTCTGATGTGGGTATTGATCTGTTATAACATGCTTTGAGATCTCTAGTTGGTCATTAAGAGAAAAAACATACTGTGAGGGGAGAGACCATTTTTCAATGCCATTTAATTACGTATATGGGCGCTTTTAAAAATTGCCCTTCCTTGATATGGCAGAAAATATGCATAGTCTTTCTACAATCTGCATTATGTTGAGTTGCATATAAAGAGGTGCATTTATGTCAGGAAAGAAAATAAATGCACATTGCATTTTGACATGTGTGTGATTTTCTATAGAAAAATAAGCATGCAGAAAGCAGGTGCAAATCCACCACTGCAAGGCTCTCCTAGCGCCCCCCCCCCCCCCAAAAAAAAAGATGTTTTCCCTGAAGTTAATGTTACAACAAAAGGTCTGAGTAGCTCAGGAATATGGAATGGAATCTGCAGATAAACGGAGAACTCCTTCTGTGTGGGTGTGTGTTTAGGGGGGGGGGGTGAGAGAGACTGTGTATAATGCTCCAAAATGAAAATGCCGTGGTCTACGCATAGAAAGCTACTTAAACATCAGCTCTGATAAGTGAATTTCCAAGCAGCATGTATGTTTTAAAACAAATGCGTATGTGGAAAATTCCAGGTAGTGTAGCTCTCAGGGCTGGGTAACCTTTTTGTGATATTGAATCGTTGCCCTCTGGCACAATAAAAGTAGTTTAATTAGCAAATGTACCAGTGTGTTACAGAAAAATGAAAGAGAAGGACAGGATGGTGGAGGGGGGGGGGGAGGGTTTGGTAACAGGGTTAGGGTGTATGGAGTTTTGCCATAGAAGTTCATTGTATATCGAGTTGCTACCGGTAACAGTGAGTGGGTGATATACCAGAAAGCGCTGGCTAGTTTTCAGCAGTCATTTGGTAAACTCAAGCATGACCTATTTGCACACTGTAAATTCACATTTTATAAAAGTATTTAATTGCATTTGAAGTAAAGCATGTAGTAATGATGCTTTCTCCCCCCCCCCTTCAAATATTAAAAAAAAAAAAAAAAAAAGCATGAAATCGAATTGATAGTCTGAACAAAACGTAACCATGCTGGGTCTCCTTTTAAATTCTCATTCTACATGCCATATTTGGCCCAAACCTTAGTACTTGAATTGTTGGGGGACTCCTGATTAAGCATTGTCTCAGTGAAAAGCCCTAAATTACTGTCTGGCTCTTCGCTGCCCTCTTTGCCGTGATCACACTGATGCAATACAGATAGCTCAAGAACACAGAGAGGTTTTAAAGAGAGGAAAAGAGGGGGTGGTCACAGTGCATGCACCACTATGCCTTTTAATTCTTCTAAATGTAACCTGCACTTGTGCATTCTGAGGAAACAAAAATGGAAGAGAGACTTGGGCATAAGACCTGTGTAAGAAATAAGAGCCAGGGGGGAGGGGTCAACATGTTGCTCCTTTACGAATAAAGGAGTGAATGTTGCTGCTGTATAACCAAAATGGCATGGAAGATTTAGATTGTCATAATTAAGGAATTTGTTTTTCAAGCAGACGTCATCTAGCAGCTTAGCTTTGTTGTTGTATTCCTGCTGTACTATGCCTTCTGCCTTGTCCCCCGAGGCATCCTGCTGGCTGTAGCAGCAGTGTGCCTCCTAATACCCTGCCATGGTAAATCTGCACCGATTTAAAAACCGAAACCTAAAATGTTGTATTAACCAAGAAATGAAACTAATATCAAATGTTAGAAATGAAACTGAAACTTATCTTGAATCCTTTCTGAAGTCAGTGACTTTTGCCTCTCCCATGAAATGTATTGCAGCAGATCTGGAGTTGGGAGGGGCCGACCTAGACATATCAGTTTTATTTTATCTCTGTATACATATTTTTTTTTCAGTCTAGATATAAGTTGTGTTTGGTGGTTTTTCTTTTTTTTTTTTTTAGATATCCAACAGCATTCCGCAGCTCACAAAAAACATGCTGGGAAAAGCCCCCTTACAACGTAAGTACTCAATTTAGCATAAAGCCCCTTAGTGAGCTGCTGTGAAAAAATGTGGGCACTTTTTATCCTTTTTTTTTTTTTTTTTTTGAGGGGTAGAGAAATTTGCATGTTTTATTACTTGTGTATTAACTGTACACACTAGGTTTTAGCTTTAAAACCTGTGGGGGTGGGGAAATACAGACCTGGTTTTCTCTAGCTACACTTTTTTTCTCTCCTAGTGGGACCAAGTGCACTTGCTGTTGCTGCTCTCATCACCCTATCACCATATTTGTTGGTGGGAAAACAATTTTGGGAAAATAAATTTTGAAAAGCTAATGTCTGAACAGCTTAATGACTGGCCAAGAATCTGAAGATGACTGACTATGCAAATCCTTTAGGGGCAGACTTAGATTATTTGTAGATCCTGTGGGATAGGAAAAATACAAAAGGAGTATGCTTGTATTGTTAAAACATATTGGAGGCAATTTTTAGAAGAACTACAGACTGCATATATAGAAAGCATATTTACACACACACACACATACTTACTTACAAATCCATAAGTAGAGATTTTAGGACTGGTACTAGATATATAGATATAGATCCTATGGCATACAGCAGGGGTCTCCAACTCCAGTCCTGGAGGGCTGCAAACCAATCAGGTTTTCAGAATGTCCTTAATGAATATGCTTGAGAGATGTTCGTGTGCACTGCCCCCATTGTATTCAAATTTATCTCATTCATATCCATTAGGGATATCCTGAAAATCTGACTTATTTGCGATCCTCCAGGACTGGAGTTGGAGATCCCTGGCATACAGACTTAAAGGAGGCATGGATTGGTCTTTCAGACTATACATGTATTCCTTATTGACATTTATACCTGAATTAAACATAACTGCAGACCTATTGTTTTGTATGTAGGGTTTGGAGGAGAGCTTGAGAGGGGAATTGTAATTCTCTGGCACCAAAAACTGCCTTCAAAAGAATTTGACTTACAAGAACATAAGAGATGCCATACTGCATCATATCAAAGGTCCATCAAGTCCATTCTCCTATTTCCAACAGTGACCAATCCAGGACCCCTCAGATTCCCAAAAGGTACATAGATTCTATGCTGCTTTTCCCAGGTGTAAGCAGTAGATTTCCCCTTCGTAAAATATATCTGGTTTGGGCTTCCAAGATAGTATTTTTAAACACCCAGTGGATAGGCCTGATGTAAATACTTAACCTTGGCAGCTGTTCCTTTTGGGGTTCTCCCTATGAAAGTTAAATGCTAGGAAAGTAGATTTCCTTGCTGCTTTCCCTCCATTTATTAAACCAAATGTGATCATGTGATCACTATTGCCAAGTGACCCAGATAGTTACTCTCGCACCAGATCCTGCTTTCCACTAAAGAGTAGATCTAAAATAGCTCTCCATCGTGTCAGTTCTTGAACCAGTTGCTCCATGAAGCAGTCATTTATTTTATCTAGAAACTTTATCTCCCTAGCATGTCCTGATGTGACATTGATCCAGTCAGTACCGAGGTAATTTAAGTCACCCATTATTGTGTTGTAAGCTGTTAGTTTCCTTAAGTTCTGTTAGCATTTCTTCATCCTCTGTTCATTCTGATCAGGTGGACGGTAGTACACACCAACCGCCATTCTCTTCCCCTTTTTACATGGAATTTTTATCCATAGTGATTTGGCAGTATGTTTTTTCCTGCAAAATATTTATCCTGTTTTGACTCAATGCCCCCTCTAACATGTAGTGCCACCCCTTCACCAATTTGATCTACCTTATTGTGATATTTAATTTGTACCCAGAAATCGGTGTCCCATTAAATCTCCAGGAACAAGCAGGAATGAGTCTTCACATATGGGTATCGTCGGTACCGACGGAGCCTGCGCAGGAACGCTCCCCAGCGTCCAGTAAGAAAGCTTTTGGGAGCATCCCACAGCGCCTGCGCGCTGCCTTCCCGCCTTTCCCAACCACCTCTCTCCAGTTCTTCTTTTCCGCGGAGCCAGCAGGTCGTGTTCCTGTCACCGCAGAAGAAGTTCTTTATTTTTTTCTTTATTTTTCTGTGTCGCGTCTGCCTTCTTCGACGTCAGACCGGTACCGCCGGTCTTTTCTTTTCTTTTCTTTCTTTAAAAAAAACCCAAAAAACTATTCTTTACTTCAACTGTGCATTTTCAGTTTGGGCCTTAGGCCTGAATATTTTAATCCTCATGGAGAAGCCTGCTTCCGGGTTCAAAAAGTGCACAAAATGTGGCGGTACTATGTTGGTGTCTAAAATGTTTGGGTCCTGACCATTCCATCACGGATTGTGTGTCCTGTACCATGATGTCTAAAAGAGGTCGGCAGAACCGAGCAGCCAAGCTCAGTACCCTGTTTCCCTCTGATGCAGCCTCGGTGGCATCGACGTCTTCCAGGGCTGCTTCTTCCTCCCATGGATCTCAGGTAACCAAACATAAATCTAGCCGGTCCTCGAAGGGCAAATCTCCCTCTAAGCATCGAGATGCCTCCGGGCTTGTCCTCAAGGATTCCACACCGGCAAAATTACCCCGGCGGGAAGTTTCGGCTTCCAAAGCATTGTCTATGGGGTCACAGGTTGACATCGATGGCTCGGCCTCGACCGATCACCTGTTGCCGTGTTCTGGGGTACCGGTGGCCTCCACTGGTACCGACATCCAGACTCTGGTGGCGTCGATGGATCAGAAGATTCTGTCCATGCAGCACACCCTATCGGCGTTTATGCAGGCTGCGACGCCTCTGGTACCGCAACAATCTCTGTTGCCGGTACCGGCTCCGTCACCGGCATCGTTCCCGGTGCCGGTACTGATTGCATCGGCTTCGGTGTCGACTGCAACGGTACCCTGTCCTACGATGCCCATCAGTAACGAACTGGTACCGCTTACTCCCGATGTCGATCCCACTCGGTACGCATATCGGGCTTTACAGGAGCATCCAGACAGGCGATACTTCGATTCCTCCGAAGACTCTGAGTCGGAGGCTTCTGTCGAGGCATCGGTACTTCTTCCTCAGGAGTCTGCTTCTCCAAAACGAAGAATGTCTCCTCCAGAAGACTTGTCTTTTCAAGACTTCATTAGGGAAGTGGCTAGGGGCCTCTCCATTACAGTGGCCCCTGAGTCAGAGCCTAGAGTATTACCATGTTTGTCCAGATCGATACTGTAAACCCAGGGATATGCCAGTGTTGTTAACTACCATCGTTTATAGGCCATATTTGGTATTACCATGTTTGTCCAGATTGATACCTTAAACCCAGAGATATGCCAGTGCTGATGCTATGTTAGAGCAATGTCATCTTTAGCTAGATAAGAACATAGGGACTTGGGATGTACCATAGTGGGTCAGACCAAGAGCTCATCAACAGATCCAGCTGCACATACACGAAACCGGCTCCCTCCACGGGACAGGCTCCCGCACCGCGACAAACCCAGCTCCACATCCACGGGACAGACCCCCGCAACAGGGCGACCACCACAGATCCGGCTCCACCTCCACGGGACAGGCTCCCTCCACGGGACAGGCTCCCACACCGCGACAGATCCAGCGTCACATCCACGGGACAGGCCCCCGCACCAAGACGACCGCCACAGATCAGGCTCCCTCCACGGGACAGGCTCCCGCACCGCAACAGACCCAGCTCCACATCCACGGGACAGGCCCCCGCACCAAGGCAACCAACACAGATCCAGCTCCACACACACGGGACAGGCTCCCGCACCAAGGCGTCCGCCACAGATCCAGCTCCACATCCACGGGACAGGCTCCCTCCACGGGACAGGCTCCCGCACCGCATCAGATCCAGCTCCACATCCAAGGGACAGGCTCCCTCCACGGGACAGGCTCCCGCACCGCAACAGATACAGCTTCACATCCAAGGGACAGGCTCCCTCCACGGGACAGGCTCCCGCACCGCAACAGATACAACTTCACATCCCCAGGACAAGCCCCTGCAACAAGTACAGCTCTCCTCAAAAAAGCAAACAACAGACGAAAACCTAAGGACACAGGCGTCGCCCTATCAGAACATCACAAGCTATCAACAGGCACACCACATACTTCCTCCCACTATACCTACTAGTCACACAACTCCTCCCACCAACTACACACCCCCACTACCCCCAAACAAACACACCATGGTACCCACCAACTGCACTGCCATATCTCGGTCCACAACACACACACAAAGAGACACTCGCAACCTCCCAAACAAAGAGACAAAACAGACACAAATCAAACCCCAACACCGGCCCTAAGGAAGCACACGTCGCAACAACCTCTTCCACAAAGAAAACATCAATTGAGCTCATAAACGCCAGATCCATCTGCAACAAGATACACACTCTGGTAGACCACATTGAAGAGCGACAGCTAGACATAATATGCATCACAGAGACATGGCTCAACCCTACCGACAGTGTACTACTCAACCAACTAGTACCGAACAACTACTCAGCATACAACTGCCCACGCATCCACAAGCGTGGAGGAGGAGTCCTAATAATAGCAAAAACAGAACTCAAGTTCAAGACACTGAATCTCACAGATACAAAGCAGTGTAACACAATTAGCATCAAGAACAAGAATATTGCAATCTGCCTAACCTACAGAGCACCCCGTGCTCCACCCGACGAACTAGCCTTCATACTCGAAGAAGCCTGTGCCATAACGTCAAACAACAAACCAGCACTACTAATCGGAGACTTCAACCTCAAGTCCGCCAATACAAAAGATGCAGAGGCCTTCCTTCAGGCAATGTCATCACTTCAATTCACACAGATAGTCAATGCACCAACACACAGACTAGGATCATCCCCAGACCTCATCTTCGCATCAAACTACCTAACTTCAAGAGACCTAATCTCTACACCCACCATCACCCCAGTACCATGGTCTGACCATTACTTAATCGAGACAAATCTGCAATCACAAGAAGACTGGACAAGCGAAAGAGCGAACTTCCCACACACAAAGACGATTCAAGTCCTTTGACAAGGACGAATTCATCCAGGACACAATACAACACTTGAACATTGACTCAGAGGACCTGGAGGAACAAGTTTCCAACTGGAACAATGTCCTAGCTAACGCCGCCAAACCATCCGTTGACAGGACCAAGAAACAACACCACAACAAGAGACAAAACAAACCATGGTACTCAGCAAAAATACTACAGGAAAAGAGGGAGCTCAGGAAAATTGAACGGAGATGGAGAAAAAACAAAACTACTTCCGACCAACATCTTTACCTAACAAAGCAAAAACAATACAATGAACACATCAACCAATCAAAAAGAGAATTCCACACAAACCTGATAAATTCTTCCATCAACAAACCCAGAGAACTTTTCGAAATAGTAAAAACCCTGACAAAAGAGCAAGCAGCAGAAAGAGAAATACAAGTGGATCCACAGATATTCGCCGACCACATCAAAGACAAATTTCACTCCACAGAGCGCACAACACCCAGTAGAACCAACAGAACGAACGTCCACCCCAAAACCTGGGGCTCATTCCACTCACCCTCAAAAGAGCAGATATCAGACATCATCTCCACAATCAACACAAGCACTGCTCCTACAGACCCTTGCCCAGTGTCATGGGCCAAAGCCACCAAAGCAAGCCTCATACCAAACATTCATAAAATGGTACACAACTCACTCACTCAAGGACTCATGCCACAGCAATTAAAGCTTGCCTCAGTAAGACCAATCACAAAGAAAACTTCTCTCGACAAAAAGGACCCAGCAGCATACCGACCAATCTCCAGCATACCCTTCCTCGCAAAAATAATCGAAAAGACGGTTCAACTACAACTTCAGGAACACATTGACGAACACGGAACTCTCGACGACAACCAACACGGATTTCGTCCCAACCATGGAGTCGAAACTCTCCTGATCTACCTCTTCGACAGCATCATAAGAATAATTGACGACATCAGGAATGGAATTATAATCTTCATCGACATCTCCTCAGCGTTCGACACAGTTGATCACAATATACTCCTGGAGAGACTGAAGAACACTGGTATACACGGTACCACTCTAAAATGGTTCCACTCGTACCTAACAGAAAGACAGCTACAGGTCAAAGTGGGACAGGACACCTCCCGGCCCATAAACGTTCAACAAGGAGTACCACAAGGATCCGCACTCTCAGCACTCCTTTTTAACATCTACATCCAACCAATATGCAACATTATGAAAGAGAACAACATCCAATACACAATATACGCAGACGATATAATGGTATACTCCCCGATATCAATCGAAAACCCGGACTTCTCTAAGATAGCAGACTGCCTTACCCAAATGGCGAAGTGGTGCCAAAACAACAATCTAGCTATAAACTACAACAAGACTGAAGCTTTAATCATCACTCGAAACCAAAGCTTCACACACCCACCAAACATAAAGATACAAAGCACCACGATACCGATAAGATCGGAGGTGAGATACCTTGGGGTTACTCTGGACAGTAAACTCAACCTCAAACCACACATAGACAAAACAATCCAAAAAGCATATTACAGGATGCGAATCATCAGGAGACTGAAACCACTCCTCGCTCCAGAACACTTCCGTACAGTCTGTCAAGCACTGATAACCCCAATACTGGACTTCTGCAATCCGATATACCTCGGACTACCAAAACAAGCTCTCAAACCACTACAGCTGGCACAAAACACTGCAGCTCGAATCATATCCGGAGCCGCAAGGCAGGAGCACATCACACCTACACTAAAGGACTTACACTGGCTCCCAATCATTGCTCGCATCAGATACAAGACTATCATAAACCTATTTAAGATAAAAGAACACACATCAGCCAACAGCCTCCACCTGCTCATACAACCGGAAACCAGCGCACGTCCCAGAAGAAGTCAAACACGCAACCGAGTCAGCACCCCAAATGAGTACAAGCACACACGCAAGGACACAACAGACAGAGCTCTCTCCATGGCTGCTCCAACAATATGGAACAATCTACCGGACGATCTAAGGGCAACTCCAGACCTCAGACTTCAGAAAACAACTGAAAACCATGCTGTTCATAGAGCACTATGGTCACATCACATAACCTAAGAGAATGGACAACAGCACTCCAATCCTCCCAAACAACTGAATATATATAAAATATGATTCTAGCACCACTGTAAATAGCCCACCCTGTATATAGCTCAAACAAATCAAGCACCCAACACATCCCTCACACAACTAAGTTTTATCCTCACTGCATGTACAACACACACACTTTACCTGATTGCTTGCTGTGATACCACCTTGATTATTAAGATAAGGCGGTTTAGAAATACTGTTAAATAAATAAATAAATAAATAGAGCCAAGCAATTAGATATTTTGCAATATCCTAAGGCTCCTAAAGAGGCAGCTACCTTACCTATTCATGAGATTCTCTATGATCTCATGTTGAGCATGTGGGAGACTCCTCTTACCACCTCTCCTCATTCTCGTAGGTTAGACACCATGTACCGTGTCCCTCCTTGTCCTGGCTTTCATAAGTCTCAGCTTCCTCACCACTCTATTGTGGTAGAGTCTGCCATGAGGAAAATAAAGAGTGCAAAGAGACACTCATCTAATCCTCCAGGATGTGAATGCAGGACCCTAGATGCTTTTGGCCGAAGGGTTTTCCAAGCTAATATGCTTGCTGCCAGAATCAACTCCTATAGTCTCTATATGGGGATGTTTCTTAAAGAAGTCACAGATCATCTGCAGACTTTAGCTCCTTTTATTTCAGAAGATAAAAGGCAGGAATTTCTCACTTGGCTCAAACATGCCCAAGATTTTTCCAGATTTTTCCAACCGTGCAGCCTTTGACTCTTTTGAGTATGTAAGTAGAGCCTCGGCTATTGCCATAGGTGCATGCAGAATTGCTTGGTTACAAGCCTCTGATTTGGAACTCTGGGTCCAAGATGAATTGGGAAATCTTCCTTGTACAGGTGAAAACCTTTTTGGCAAGGATTGGCAAGCAAAGGCCACTCGGATGCTGAGAACTCTGCTTTGGATCGACTTTCAAAGTTTACCTCTGCTCCTGTTAAGTAAGATTGTTCAAAAAGACACCTTTTTCTAAAAAGGGAAGATATTATCCTGCTTATGGTCAGCAGGCATCTTCTGCAGGTCGTTTTGCTGCAAAGCGTCAGCAACCACCTAAACAGGCCAAGTCAAAGGCTGCCAGGCCTCCCACGGCCCAGCAGCCTCAGCCTCCTCAGGGCCTTTGACTTTCAACTAGAGAACTTAGCCTTTCTAGCTCTGGAAGAACCAGAGCCCCTCACCATTCCAGGAAGGTTGGCTTACTTTGATCCCAGATGGGAGCAAATCACAGCAGAGCAATGGACCCTCTCCATTATAAGGGAAGGGTACAAGCTTCATTTCTTAAGCCTTCCTCCCCACACCATGGTGAAACAGTTCAATTCTCCAACATCTCTCCTCAACCTTCTGGGTCAGGAGATTGCTACCCTTCTTGCCCAAGGGGCAATAGAAGAAGTACCTCTTCTTCAACAGGGCTCAGGGTTCTACTCCCCTTATTTTCTTATTCCAAAGAAAACAGGGGGCTACAGACCCATATTAGATCTCAGAGAATTGAACACGTTTCTATTCAAAGAGAAATTCAAAATGATTTCTCTCGGTGCTCTACTTCCATACCTTCAGAGTCAGGACTGGCTTTGTTCTCTAGATCTCAAGGATGCGTACACCCATGTCCTCATCCATCCAACACACAGAAGGATCCTTCGGTTCCTTTTTCAAGGAAAGCACTACCAATACAGGGTGCTTCCTTTCGGTCTGGCCTCTGCACCAAGGGTGTTCACGAAATGCATGGCAGTAGTAGCTGCATTTCTACGCGCACTCTAGGAATATTCGAGCTCTATCCCAGTCAGAGGCCCAGACTTGTCTAACCTGCACAATGCGTGTCCTTCAGTATTTGGGGCTGGTAATAAACAACCCAAAATCCCATCTCACCCCTACTCAGTCTCTGCAGTTTATAGGGGCCTTGCTGGATACCGCAACTGCAAGGGGCCTATCTTCCTCAGGCCCGTTGCCTGCGCTTGGTGCAGTTAGCCTCCCAGATACAGTTAAAGTCCCATTTAACTGCTCGAGAGATGTTACAACTATTAGGCCACATGGCATCTACTGTGCATGTGGTTCCATATGCTCGCCTTCACATGAGGGCAGCTCAATGGACTTTGTCCACCCAATGGACTCGGGTATCAGGTTGCCTGCCAGACAAAATAGCAAACTCCAGTCGCCTATTTTGGTCTCTCCAGTGCTCCCCAAATCTGTTGCCGGGGTCCCCTTTTCAGCAGTCGCTACTCCAAGCAATTCTGACAAGAGATGCTTCTCCAGTGGGTTGGGGAGCTCATCTGCAGGGTCTCTCCACCCAGGGCATCTGGTCTCCACAGGAGACTTCTCTGCATATCAATCTCTTGGAACTCAGAGTAATATTCTTAGCTCTGAGTGTTCCATTCCCTGCTCAGCTACAGGACAGTCCTCATCCATACGGACAACCAAGTAGCCATGTTCTATGTAAACAAGCAGGGCGGGACTGGCACTCTGTCGCTTTGCAACGAAGCTTTGTGACTGTGGGCCTTCGCCAGAGAGCATCACATCCATCTTCTGGCAGTATATCTTCCAGGCATTCAAAACTCTTGGGCAGACAGACTCAGTCGAGTTCTGCTTCCACACGAGTGGTCCCTCCACATGGACCAGGTAGCCATGATTTTTCGAATTTGGGGAACCCCGGACATAGACCTCTTTGCAAGTCCGTGGAATGCCAAACTTCCCCGGTTCTGTTCCAGAATTCTGTGTCAGGGAGTTCAGGCCAAGGATGCCTTCCTCCTTCACTGGGGTCAAGACTTCCTTTATGCCTTTCCACCCATTCCCCTAATTCCCAAAACTCTTTTCAAGCTTCAGAGAGATCGAGGGACCATGATCCTCATAGCACCACATTGGCCACACCAAGTGTGGTACCCCTCTACTTCTGCATCCCTGGACTTGGGCTCTGCACCAGACCTTCCATCCCAGGAAAAAGGAACGTTGTGGCACCCAAACCCCCAGTCTCTCCATCTCAGGGCTTGGTTACTGAGGGCCTAGACCTTCAAGATTTTCATCTCTCTCAGCAAGTCAGAGATGTTATTCATGCCTCTAGAAAGCCTTCTACTAGACGTTCCTATGCTTTCAAATGGAAAAGATTTACCATTTGGTGTTCAGGGAAGGGTCTTAATCCTCTTGCAATACCTTTGAATTCTTTACTAGAGTATCTCCTGCATCTATCCCATGCAGGTCTGAAAACAAATTCAGTAAGAGTCCATTTGAGTGCTATTGCAGCGTCCCTCAAGCCTCTCAATGGACAGCCTATTTCCTCTCATCCTCTTATAGCAAGATTCATGAGAGGCCGCCTTCTAACTAAACCTCCCATTAGACCACCTCCAGTGGCATGGGACTTAAACCTGGTTCTTGGCCAGCTTATGAAGCCACCCTTTGAACCTTTAGCCACCACCTCCTTGAAATTTCTTTCTTGGAAAGTTATTTTTCTCATTGCAGTCACCTCAGCACGCCGCATCAGTGAGTTGCAAGCTTTGGTGGCTAATCCACCTTATACAAGGTTCCATCATAATAAGGTAGTCCTCAGGACCAATCCACATTTTATGCCCAAAGTGGTCTCGCCTTTTCATCTGAACCAAGAGATATATTTACCTGTCTTTTTTTCCAGGACCTCATGCATCAAGTGCAGAGAGGAATCTTCATACCTTGGTTTGTAAGAGAGCTCTCGCTTTTTACTTACAAAGAACACAGCAACATAGACAGTCTTCTCAACTCTTTGTTGCTTTTGATCCTTCTCATTTAGGACTTCCAGTCTCTAAGAGAACACTGTCCAACTGGATTGCTCCGTGTATTTCTTTCACCTACCAGAGTAGGAACATTTCTCTGGAGGGCCATGTCACAGCTCACAATGTGAGAGCCATGGCAGCCTCAATGGCTCATCTAAACTCTGTCCATCGACCAAATCTGTCGAGCGGCCACCTGGGCCTCGGTTCATACCTTCACAGCCCATTATTGTTTGGACAAGGACTCCCGCTGGGATGCCTCGTTTGGTCAGGCTGTTCTCAAACACCTGTTCCATTCCTAATCAACTCCTACCCACCTACCCTGTTCGGATGCCATAGATCCATGGGGGGGAGGTAGAGTCCTTTTTCAAGGACACACAACCTGGGGTTTCTCCCTGGCATCTGCAGCTAGGGAGTCCCCATATGTGAAGACTCATTCCTGCTTGTTCCTGGAGATAGCACAGTTACTTACCTGTAACAGGTGATCTCTGGGAACAGCAGGAATAAGTCTTCACAACCTACCCACCTCCCCTAGGAATTGTATCTCTCTATCTATCTTTCCTTTCCTCTCTCTCTTTGTCTCGGCTTTAAAACTCGAAATGGAGAGAGGCGGTTGGGAAAGGCGGGAAGGCAGCGCGCAGGCGCTGAGGGATGCTCCCAAAAGCTTTTCTTACTGGACGCTGGGGAGCGTTCCCGCGCAGGCTTTGTCGGTACTAACGATACCCATATGTGAAGACTTATTCCTGCTGTTCCCAGAGATCACCTGTTACAGGTAAGTAATTGTGCTTTATCCTCTTTCCACCAGGTCTCTTAGATGTCAGTTATATCTAACCCTTTATTCTCCATAGACAAGCAGAAAGTAAGTATCTCCAGGAACAAGCAGGAATGAGTCTTCACATATGGGTACGTCGGTACCGACGGAGCCTGCGCGGGAACGCTCCCCAGCTTCCCAAAAAGGAAAGCTTTTGGGAGCATCCCACAGCGCCTGCGCGCTGCCTTCCCGCCTTTCCTAACCACCTCTATCCAGTTCTTCTTTTCCGCAGAGCCAGCAGGTCGTGTTCCTGTCACCGCTGAAGAAGTTCTTTATTTTATTTTATTTCTTTGGTCGTGCGTCTGCCTTCTTCGACGTCAGAACGGTACCGCCGGTCTTCAAATAAAAAAAAGAATACTTTCCGTTCCACTTCAGTGTATTTTTTCTTCGTTGGGCCTTAGGCCTAACAGAAAATTCCTCATGGAAAAGCCCGCCTCCGGGTTTAAAAAATGCACTAAGTGCAGCGGTACCATCTCTGTTACCGACACCCATGACTGGTGTCTTAAGTGTTTGGGTCCTGACCATTCCATCACGGATTGTCCGTCCTGCTCCATGATGTCTAAAAGAGGTTTACAGAACCGAGCAGCCAAGCTCAGTACACTGTTTCCCTCTGATGCAGCTTCGGTGGCATCGACGTCTTCCAGGGCTTCTTCTTCCTCCTATGGACCTCAGGTAACCAAACATAAGTCCAGCCGGTCCTCGAAGGGTAGATCTCCCTCTAAGCATTGAGATGCCTCCGGGCTTGCTCTCGAGGATCCTGCACCGGCAAAAGTACCCCGGCGGGAAGCTCCGGCTTCCAAAGCTCCTCCTTTGGGGTCACAGGTTGACATCGATGGCACGGCCTCGACCGATCACCTGTTGCAATGTTCTGGGGTACCGGTGGAATCCGCCGGTACCGACCTCCAGACATTCATGGCGTCGATGGATCAGAATGTTCTGACCATGCAGCGTGCCATTATGGCATTCATACAAGCTGCGACGCTGCTGGTACCGCAACAAGCTTCGTTGTCTGTACCGGCTCCGATATGGGTTCCGGTGCCGGTTCCGGTTGCATTGACATCGGCTTCGGTATCGACTGCAGCGGTACCCTGTCCGATGATGCCTATTGGTACCGATCCAGTACCGATGACTCCCGATGTCGATACCACCCGGTATGCGTATCGGGCTTTACAAGAGCATCCAGACAGGCGATACTTCGATTCCTCCGAAGACTCGGAGGCTTCTGTCGAGGCATCGGTACTTCTTCCTCAGGAGCCGCCTTCTCCAAAAAGAAGAATGTCCCCTCCAGAAGACTTGTCTTTTCAAGACTTCATAAGGGAAGTGGCCAAGGGGCTTTCTATCTCAGTAGCCCCTGAGATAGAGCCTAGAGCCAAAAAATTGGATATTTTGCAATATCCCAAGGCTCCTAAAGAAGCAGCCACTTTGCCAGTTCATGAGATCCTTTATGACCACATGATAGGCATATGGGAGACTCCTCTCACCATCTCTTCTCATTCTCGTAGGTTGGATACCATGTATCGTGTCCCTCCTTGTCCTGGATTTCATAAAACTCAGCTTCCTCACCATTCTATGGTGGTGGAGTCTGCTATGAAAAAGTTAGAGTGCAAAGAGGCACTCATCTACTCCTCCAGGAAGAGAATGTAGAACCTTAGATGCTTTTGGCAGTAAAATATTTCAAGCCAGTATGCTTGTTGCCAGAATCAACTCCTATAGTCTCTCTATATGGGGATGTTTCTGAAGGAAGTTACAGATCATCTGCAAACTTTCCTCCCTTTTCTTCCAGAAGATAAAAGGGAAGACTTTCTTACCTGGCTTAAGCATGCCCAGGATGTTTCCAAATTTTCTAACCGTGCAGCCTTTGACTCTTTTGAGGGGGCCAGCAGAGCCTCGGCCATTGCCATAGGTGCACGCAGAATTGCTTGGTTACAAGCTTCGGATTTGGAACCCTGGGTCCAAGATGGATTAGGAAATCTTCCTTGTAAAGGTGAAAACCTGTTTGGCAAAGATTGGCAAGCAAAGGCCACTCAGATGGATGCAGAAAATTCTGCTTTGGATAGGCTTTCAAAGTCTACCTCTAAACCTGTCCAGAAGAGGTTATTCAAAAAGACATATTTTCCCAAGAAGGGAAGATGATATCCTGCTTATGGTCAGCAGACATCTTCTGCAGGTCGTTTTGCTGCAAAGCGTCAACAACCTAAACAGGCCAAGTCTAAGGCTGCAAGTCTACTGTAGCCCAACAGCCTCAGCCTCCTCAGGGCCTTTGACTTGCACCTAGAGAACTTAGCCTTTCTGGCTCTAAAAGAACTAGAGCCTCTCACCATTCCAGGAAGGTTAGCTCACTTTGCTCCCAGATGGGAGCAAATCACAGCAGAGCAGTGGATCCTTTCCATCATAAGGGAAGGGTACAAACTTCATTTCTTAAACCTTCCTCCTCACACCATGGTGAGACAGTTCAATTCTCCAACATCTCTCCTCGACCTTCTGGGTCAAGAGATTTCCACCCTTATTGCCCAAGGGGCAATAGAAGAAGTACCTCTTCTTCAACAGGGCTCAGGGTTCTACTCCCCCTACTTTCTAATTCCAAAGAAAACAGGGGGTTACAGACCCATATTAGATCTCAGAGAATTGAACAAATTCCTACGCAAGGAGAAATTCAAGATGATTTCTCTGGGTACTCTCCTTCCATTCCTTCAGAGTCAGGATTGGCTTTGTTCTCTAGATCTCAAGGATGCGTATACCCATATACTCATCCATCCAGCGCATAGAAGGTTCCTTCGGTTCCTTTATCAGGGAAAGCACTATCAATACAGGGTGCTTCCCTTTGGTCTGGCCTCTGCTCCAAGAGTGTTCACAAAATGCATGGCAGTAATAGCTGCATTTCTACGCACTCTGGGAATATTCGTATTCCCATATCTGGACGACTGGCTCATCCGAGCTCCATCCCAGTCAGAGGCCCAGACTTCCCTAGCCTGCACAATGCGTGTCCTGCAGTATCTGGGACTGGTTATAAACATTCCAAAGTCCCAACTCACCCCTACTCAGTCTCTAGAGTTCATAGGGGCCTTGCTGGATACCACAACTGCAAGGACCTATCTTCCCCAGGCCCGTTGCCTACGTTTAGTGCAGTTAGCCTCTCAGATTCAGTTAAAAACCCACCTAACTGCTCGAGAGATGTTACAACTGCTAGGCCACATGGCATCCATGGTGCATGTGGTCCCTTATGCTCGCCTTCACATGAGGGCAGCTCAATGGACTTTGTCCACCCATTGGACCCAGGCATCTGGAAGTATGTCAGACAAAATAGCAACCTCCAGGCGCCTCTTTTGGTCTCTCCAGTGGTGGAAGTCCACTCAAAATCTGTTGCTGGGGTCCCCCTTCCAACAATTGTTACCCCAAGCAATCCTTACAACAGATGCCTCTCCAAAGGGTTGGGGAGCTCATCTTCAAGACCTCTCCACCCAGGGCATTTGGTCTCCACAGGAGACCTCCCTACATATCAACATCTTAGAGCTCAGAGCAATCTTCTTAGCTCTCAGAGTCTTCCATACCCTGCTCAGCTACAAAACAGTCCTCATTCACACGGACAACCAAGTAGCCATGTTCTATGTGAACAAGCAGGGAGGGACTGGCTCTCTGTTGCTTTGCAACGAAGCTCTGAGATTGTGGGCCTTCGCCAGAGAGCATCAAATTCATCTTCTGGCAGTATACCTTCCAGGAGTTCAAAACTCTTGGGCAGATAGACTCAGTCGAGTTCTGCTTCCACACGAATGGTCCCTTCATATGGACTAGATAGTCAGAATCTTTTGAATTTGGGGAACCCCAGACATAGACCTCTTTGCAAGTACGTGGAATGCCAAACTTCCCCGATTCTGTTCCAGAATTCCGTGTCAGGGAGTTCAGGCCAGGGATGCCTTCCTCCTTCATTGGGGTCAAGACTTCCTGTACGCCTTTCCACCCATTCCCCTAATTCCCAAGACCCTGTTCAAGCTTCAGAGAGATCGAGGGACTATGATCCTCATAGCTCCACGTTGGCCACGCCAAGTGTGGTACCCTCTATTTCTGCATCTCTCTCAAGCTCCCTCCCTGGACTTGGGGTCTGCTCCAGATCTCCTGTCTCAGGAGGGGGGAACGTTGTGGCACCCAAACCCCCAATCTCTCCATCTCAGGGCTTGGTTACTGAAGGCTTAGACCTTCAAGATTGGCATCTTTCTCAGCAAGTAAGGGATATCCTTCATGCTTCCAGAAAGCCTTCTACTAGACGTTCCTATGCTTTTAAATGTAAAAGGTTTACCATTTGGTGTGCTGAGAAGGGTATTAACCCTCTAGCAATACCTTTGAATTCTTTACTAGAGTATCTCCTGCATCTTTCCCATGCAGGCCTCAAGACAAATTCAGTAAGGGTCCTTTTGAGTGCTATTGCAGCATCCCTCAAGCCTCTCAATGGACAACCTGTCTCCTCTCATCCTCTTATTGCAAGATTCATGAGAGGCCTTCTTTTAACTAAACCTCCCATTAGACCACCTCCAGTGGCATGGGACTTGAATCTGGTTCTTGGTCAGCTCATGAAGCCACCCTTTGAACCCTTAGCCACTACCTCCTTGAAATTTCTTTCCTGGAAGGTTATCTTTCTTATTGCAGTCACCTCAGCTAGCCGCATCAGTGAACTGCAGGCCTTAGTGGCTAATCCACCTTATACAAGGTTCCATCATGATAAGGTAGTCCTTAGGACCAATCCACACTTTATGCCTAAAGTGGTCTCACCTTTTCATCTTAATCAAGAGATGTATTTACCTGTCTTTTTTTCCAGGTCCTCATGCATCGAGTGCAGAGAGGAATACCCTGGATTGTAAGAGAGCTCTTGCTTTTTACTTACAAAGGACACAGCAACATAGAAAGTCTTCGCAACTCTTTGTTGCTTTTGATCCCTCTCATTTGGGACTTCCAGTCTCTAAGAGGACACTGTCCAATTGGATTGCTCAGTGTATTTCTTTCGCCTACCAGAGTAAGAACCTTTCTCTGGAGGGCCATGTCACAGTTCATAATGTGAGGGCCATGGCCACCTCTATGGCTCATCTAAATTCTGTCTCTATCGACCAAATCTGTCGAGCAGCCACCTGGGCCTCGGTTCATACCTCACAGCCCATTACTGTTTGGACAAGGACTCCCGCCGGGATGCCTTGTTTGGTCAGGCTGTTCTCAAACACCTGTTGCATGCTTAATCAACTCCTACCCTCCATCCCTGGTTGGATGCCTGAGATCCATGGGAGGAGGTAGAGCCCTTCTCAGGGTCTCACAACCTTGGGGATCTCCCTGGCATCTCTAGCTGGGGAGTCACCATATGTGAAGACTCATTCCTGCTTGTTCCTGGAGATAGCACAGTTACTTACCTGTAACAGGTGATCTCTGGGAACAGCAGGAATAAGTCTTCACAACCCACCCACCTCCCCTAGGAGTTGTATCTCTCTATCTTTCCTTTCCTCTCTCTCTTTGTCTCAGCTTTAAAACTCGAACTGGAGAGAGGCGGTTAGGAAAGGCGGGAAGGTGGCGCGCAGGCGCTGTGGGATGCTCCCAAAAGCTTTCCTTTTTGGGAAGCTGTGGAGCGTTCCCGCGCAGGCTCCTTCGGTACCGACGTACCCATTTGTGAAGACTTATTCCTGCTGTTCCCAGAGATCACCTGTTATATGTAAGTAACTGTGCTTTTCACGTATGGGTGATGTCACTGACTGAGCCCTATGTGGAAATGTTCCTCAGCTTCATTTTCGGATGCTCCACCGCACATGTGCACCTGCCTTTGCACCTGCCATGGCACCATCTTCTCCAGTCTTTTTCTGCAGAGCTCCTTGGATGTGTTCCTGCACCGTTGGAAAATGTTCTTTATTTTTGCCCTTAGGGGGGGCCCTCATACCAGTTTTTCACCGCATTTCGTCAGTAGTGCCAGCCCCTGTGCTGTCACTTTCTTTTTGTGCGTTTTTGCACTCCTTTTTCTTTTTTCCTGCGGCTGGCACCATTGAACCATCTAATTTGATCTTGGCCATGTTCCCAGACATATCCCAGAAGCCACAAGTGGTTTTAAAAAGAAAATGCACCAAGTGTGCCCATACCATCTCTGTCATAGATTGGCACATCTGGTTCCTGCAATACCTGGGCCCCAACCATCAATCTGCCTCTTGTAACCTGTGCTTGCAGATGACCAGAAGGGGCCTGAAGGGTCAGGAGAAACAGCAAGAGTCCCTCTTTAGGCTGACAGATTCTGCATATTTGAGCTTGGCATTAACCTTGGTGCCCTCAAGCACCGGGGTAGCATCAGCATAGAGAGGAGCCCAATCAGGCTCTGAGCTGAGGGGCCACAGGGCCCCAGAGTGAAACATCTGTGGACATTCACCTGGAATAGACTGCATCAACCCCATCATTAAAGGGGGCATTACAGCACTGGGCCAAGGTCCACGTGTACAGACATTGGAGCCCTTCCTGACATGATGTGGAGGGCGATGGCCTGGAGTGGCCCGCTAAAGTACCCTGACGAGAGGAATCGTCATCCAGGGTACTGAAAGGGTGCCAAGAATCCAATGATGTCCCCACCGTAGTGGGTTCCCCATCAGAGGCGCCGAAGTTGTAATTCTAGGCCCAATGCCTTTGGAGACCCGTCATTTATTTATTTAAAAGGATTTTTATACCACTTTATTCTTAAATCAAAGTGGTTTACAATTCAACCCAAACATGTTACATGGTGCGAGGATGTAAGCATGCAGTGGATGTTACAATGTGTTTAAGAAGGCGTAATTGTAGTATAACTATGTACAAGATGCGCTATGTACATAATTAGCTATATGCAATGAGCTCTATATGCAAGGAGGAGGAGTCATTTTAACTGGGGTAAGTGAAGTGAGGGAACGTTGAGGCCTTTGGTCAGGTCATGTAATGTCACCGTAGTATTCTATATAGAGCGTGATTTTGAGCAACTTCCTGAAGTCCTTAATGTCCGTGGTAGATCTCTGGAGGAACACCTTTGGGCCTTCGAAGCCCTTATGGGGGTGGTATTGGCCTCACAATCAGCAGGCCCTTCAGTGCCCTGGTCATTGCCACCGCAGGCAGTGCAGCCAATTCTCAAGATCCATGCACTGCCTGTTGATGCAGGTATATCCGGCCAGCAATTGGAATAGACGCCAGGTCTTTCAGCCATCTCCCTATCAAACATATCTGGGTCCAATGCTCCGGTGAGGCCACAGAAGCACTCAATGTACCATCGGTCTCAGAGGCGCTCTTCCTCTCCGCACAGCCGGAGTCTACACTGGGACGAGGCCTGACGTTGCTTTGACTTCCTCTTCCTGTCTGACTGATGGCTGGGAGACCGAGACTGAATTGGAAGTGTCTGGGACAGATCTCCCAAACTTCCCCTCAGACCCATCTCCTCACGAGCGGCAGAAGTCGCCCCTGAAGGATTTGTCCTTCCAGGACTTCATGCAGGATATAGCCAAGGCCATTCCCTTCTCCCTGGAGTTGTACAAGCTCAGGTTGGAGGAACTGGAAATACTCCAGTATCCTTCAGTCCCCAAGGAGACTGTGCTGGTGCACCAGATCCTGCAGAAGCTGCAAATGAGGATATGGGAGAACCTCCCTCAATGGTGCCAGTGGTCAACAGATGGATGGACACTGTCTACCGGATTGAGAAGCCTCAACTCCTGCACCACTCTTTGTTGATGGAGTCTGCCATGAAAAGAATAAAGATCAGCAAGATGCACTCCTCTGTGCCCCTGGGAAGAGAGGCAAGAACTTGGACTCCTTTGGCAGGCGGTGCTTCCAGAGAACCATGCTGATGGCCAGGGTCCTTTTGTACCATCTATACATGGGCATGTTCCTCAAGGATGTTATGTGAGATCTGACAGTTTGGTCTGCTCATTCCTCCCAAGCTCCTTGGACACCTGTCATGGCAAGGACTGTTTCAAATTCATGGTCCAGGCAACTTATTGATGCCTTTGGGTTGGCCTGTAGGGCTGCAGTGGTGGGTATCGTGGTCTGCCACCTTTCCTGACTGCAGTCCTCTGACCTGGAGCAGTGGGTCCAGAATAAGCTAGCCGATGTGCCGGAGCAAGAACCTCTTTGGGAAGCAGATGGAGGTTAAGACTGACAAGATGGAGACGCAGCATATCACCCTCACCAGGCTTTTCAAGGAAGATGGCTGATCAGTCTCATAATAGGTCGTCTTGACCTAGTACTTCTTTTCAGCATAAGCACCAGTACCTTCCAAGCCCACAGGGCTCCCAACCGAGAGCACAGGCTCCTCGTCAGAAGCAGCATGAGAAGCCGCAGAAATCCCAGCTGGCCCTGCAACACAAACCGGGGGCTGGGTTTTGACTAATTCTTTTGGAGCATAGCCAATCTGCCAGTCTCCACAGGGGACAGCCCTCTGGTGGGGGGAGAGGCAGCTTGTCGGGTTCACTCACAAGTGGCCTCTCATTACCTCGGATGTGTGAGTGCTGCAGATAGTCAGAAGCGGCTACATGCTGCACTTCACCGAGCTGTTGCCACCTTTCCCCCTCGAAGGAGTTCCCCCTGGACCTCCTGCATCTCAACTTGCTGCAGGGAGAGGTCTCCACCCTTCTGTCTCCACCCTTCTTGCAGATCTCACAATTGAGCCGGTGCTTCTGGCTCAGGTCGGGTGGGGGTTCTACTTCAGGTATTTACTATTCCCCCAAGAAAATGGTGGGAGGGGGGGGGTGTTCAGCCCATTTTGGACATCAGAGACTTCAACACCTCTTTAGTACGAGAAAAATTCAAGATGGTCTCACTGGGGACCCCCCTCCTGTACTTCTTTAAGGACGATTGGCTATGCTCCCTGGATCTCAATGATGTGTATATGCACATACCTATCCACCCACTCACAGGAACTACCTCAGGTTCGTCCTGGGGGACCGGCACTTCCAATACTGGGTTATGCCCTTTGGGCTGGCATTAGCACCCCTGAGTCTTCACAAAGTGGCAGTGGTGGCTGCATACTTCCGGACTCTGGGGATGTTCGTCTTCCCATACTTAAAATGACTGGCTCATAAAGAGCTTCACTCTGGTTGGAGTCTGTCAATCGGCTTAGCTCACCATCCAGGTGCTTGAGTAGTTGGGGTTCATGGTCAACTACCCCAAGTCTTGCCTCCAACCCTCCTAATAGCTGGAGTTCATTGGAGCCCTCCTTAGGCCCGAGCCAGCGTGGTTTCTCCCGGTGGATTGTCTGTAGAGGCTGATGGCCGTGGTCTACAATATCCAACAGAGGTGTCAGATGACAGCCCGTGGGGATGCTGAAAGTACTTGGCCATATGACCTCGACTGTGCATGTCACTCGCCTGGCTCATCTGGCAATGAGACAAGCTCAGTGGACTCTTGAGTACATAATGGAAACATGCCGCAGGCCGCCTCCGTGATCCAGTGGCAGTTACAGGATCTCTTGTGCAGTCCCTGCACTGGTGGCTGGAACCTCAGAACTTGCTTAAAGGTCTCCCATTTTGGATGTTGCACCCCCTCCCCCCTCAGCAGATGCTGATGACACATACATCCAAGCGTGGCTGGGGGACTCATCTAGACGGCCTGAGCACACAGGGTCTGTGGTCTGTATAGGAGAAGCCTGCACCAGATCAGTCTCTTGGAACTCCAGGCCATAGCAAATGTCCTCTGTACATTCCAGATTCATTTGGCCAAACAATCGGTGCTGAACCAGTCAGGTAGCAATGCATTACATTGTCAAGCAGGGCAACATGCGGTCATACCTTCTGTGCTGGGAATCTGTGCACTTGTGGAACTTTGCCATTGCTCACGGAATGGAGCGGAGGGCAACTTATTTGCCTGGAGATCTCAACTTTCTGGTGGACCAGCTGAGCCATGTCCTTCAGCCACACGAGTGGACCCTCAACAGGGAAGTTGTGGAGCTGATCTTTTGTGAGTGGGGTACTCCCGCGATAGATCTTTTTGCCGCCACGCCTAGGTGGATCAGTTCTGCTCCAGGGTCGTGACCTGTAATTGGCTGGCATCCGGATGCCTTCCTTATTCATTTGGGAGTGGGCCTGTTATAGGCCTATCCTCCCATTCCGTTCATGGCAAAGACCTTGCTGAAGCTGCAGGCCGGCACGATGATTCTCATTGTCCCGTACTGACCTCTGCTTCCTCCTGCTGCTCCAGCTCTCTCGGAGGGAGCCTCTGTGGCTGGGCTCTGCCCCAGATCTCATTTCTCAGGAGAATGGGACTTTGTTGTATCCCACTGTCCAATTCTTAGTCTTCATGGTGTGGATGTTGAGCGGATAGTCCTCTTGGAGCTCAGCATTCCTGAAAATGTTCAGGTGGTTCTCCTGGCCTCCCAGGACTTCTATGTGTAGGTCCTATGCATTCAAGTGGTGGAGGTTAGACTATAAGAAATGCCATACTAGGGCAGACCAAGGTCCAAGCCCAGTATCCTGTCTCTAACCGTGTCCAATCCAGGTCAGAAGTCCCTGGCAGTTTCCCAAAAAGACATATCGGTTACATAATTCTTGTATTTTGGCAAGCAGTGGATTTCCCGGGTCCTCTTTAATAATGGTTTATGGACCTTTTCTCCAGGAACTTGTTCAAACCTTTTTTAAATCCAGCTACACTAATAGCTTTTACTACCACCTCCGGTAATGAATTCCAGAATTTTATTACGCGTTGAGTGAAAAAATATTTTCTTATTGGTCTTAAACAGATCACACTGTAGCTTTATTGGATGTCTCCCAGTCTTTCTACTTTTTGATGGCGTAAACAATCTATCTACTTTTACCTGTTCCACTCCATTCATTTATTTATACACCTGTCATATCTCCCCTCAGCTGTCTTTTTTCCAGGTTGAAGAGCCCTAACCTTTTAAGCCTCTTCTCATAGGGTATCCTTCCGTCATCTTTACCATTTTGGGTGGCTTTTTTCTGTAGCCTTTTCTAATTCTGCTATATCCTTTTTAAGATACGGTGACCAGAATTGCACACCATATTTAAGGTGCAGTCACACCATGGAACAATACAGAGACTTTATAATATCCTTTGTCTTATTCTCCATTCCATATGTTTCCTAGCATTCTCTTTGCCTCCTGCTGCATGGACCGGGCTCTGGATTCCTTCTGTGCTGTAGACAGGTTGCTGGAGTACCTCCTGCATCTCTTGGACTCTGGCCTCAAGTCCAATTTGGTCAAAGTCCACTTGAGTGCAATTGGGGTCTAACATCGCGGCTCAGAGGGGAAGCTCAGCTTAGTCCCTGGTGGCTCACTTCATGCGGGGCTTGCTGCTTTTCAAACATCTGGTCAAGCCCCTGCTGGTGGTGTGGGGCTTAATGTGGTTTGTGTTTGTTTTTTTAATTTGATATTTTATTTTCACCGCACTACAATATTGAATACAAAATACAATGTTCATAATTCCCTAATCCCTCTCCCTACCCTTCTCCCCTCCTTCTTTTTCCTTCCTCCCCTCCCTCTTTTTCCTTCCTCCCCTCCCTCCCAACCTGTTCTCCCCCACCCCCCCCCCCCCCCCCCCCAGTCTCCTCATAGGTTCCTGCTAGCCTCCACTAGTATACAGCATTGTCCTGTCAACTTGCTCCTCTAGTCAATATACAGTCAAACCTCGGTTTTCATGATTAATCCGTTCGAAAAAGTCTGACTAAAACCAAAACGTATGAAAACTGAAGCAATATTTCCCATAAGAAATAATGTAAATCCAATTAATCCGTTCCAGACACCCAAAAATATTCACAAAAAATACATTTTATAGAGAATAACTATATTTTTACATACAGAAAACAATGAGAAATAAATATAAATGACTAATGAAATGGATAAATGAACATTTAACATCACTGAAAGCAAGCTAAGTACAGTACTGTACAGTACAGTATGTTAACATCTGGCCTTAGCCACCCCTGACAAGCTGCTGTGCCCAGCTCTCTTCGGAATCACATTGAATTCAGTCCATTAAAATACCTTTACATTATCTGCTCAATGCTTCAGAATGGCAGAAAATCTTAATGATATAGCTTCAGACGTACCCTGCAAGAGAAAGAACTGCCTCCCACATTATTGCAACATCTCCTGCTTACGTTGACAGCTTTTCTTCCCTGCTACCGGGACAAAATCTCAGTCAAAAGACGTTGAAAACCGAAGCAATGCATGAAAACCGGGACAAAATCTCAGTCAGAAAAGACGTTGAAAACCGAAGCGTATGAAAACCGGGGCAAATGAAAACCGAGGTTTGACTGTAGTTTATTCTGGCTAGTGCGGCAAACCCTCAGGCCGGAGGGACTGGGATTTCTAGTCCTATAGGCACTCCTTGTGGTCTTGGGCAAGCCATTTAACCCTCCACTGCCCATGTTCCCTGTAAGTATTAGTGTATGTGTCTCATATCCCCTTGTGTTAAATGTATCCCCCAATTGACCGCTTTGACCCGGTGAAAAGCGGGATATAAATACAGCTAAATAAATAAATAAGCTAAATAAATCCAGGTATTGCCATTTTAGATTTCTGACTTGGTATTTCTATTTTTCTATTCTTGAGTTTCTCGTGATCCTAATTGCAGTTTTTGTTGATTCCTTTTACTCTGTTCTTTCTCATAACCTGCATACAGACATACTAAATTCCACCAATAATGTCCATCTAATTTTGTTGAATCCTTCCAACAGTTCACTATCATTTTGATGGAAACTGCCATCATGAAATTAAACAAGAATACTTTTACTTTAGTTAATGGTATGTCACAATCTTTAGAACGCAGGATTACTGTCGTCCAGGATAGCTGCCCTTGAAAGCATAATATTTCTTGTATCTTGTCCCATATTTTCCACCAAAATATTTGAATGTGTGGACAATCAAACGTGTGTTAAAGTACCTGAGAAGTAACCACAGCTCCAACATCTGTTTCCTATTTTGGGGTCCCACTTAGTACGTTTTACTGGGGTTACATACACTCTATGTGTTAAAAAGAACAGTGTTTGAGTTATTGAAGCTCCCTTTGATACTCTATTAACTTGCCCCCAAATTGCCTCCCAATTATCCTATGAGGTATAAACCTCCAAGTCATTTTCCCATACTTTTCCTAGTCCCATCAACCCTGAGAGGCACCCGTCTCTTAGTATCGCATAGAAGCTGGAAGTTGCACCTTTTCCCCCGCGTGCTGCTCAGCCACCCTTTGCAGTTTCCAGTCATCTTCCAGGTCTCCCACTACAATATTGGCTTTGACCAAGCAATGTTTTTACTGTATCCATTGATACTGTTGCTTTGCGGTCAGCGCAAATTCACACCGTAACTCTTCAAAGCTTTTCCAATTCTGGGACGGAACTAGCTGTCCTATTGACAATATACCCTTATTTTGCCAGTCTTTTCCAAAATATTACTTTTTGGCCTATCTTAAACCGGATATTTTACCAGAGAGGCAGTGGGCATGATGGAGAGTCCTCTATCACCTTTGCTAACACATAAGATTCCTGGGTGGCACATATTATTCTTCCAGCAGGAAAGGAGTCTGGGAGTTTCATACCTATTAGCATTATCATTGGGATAGGAGCGACTAGTCATTCCTCAACTTTCAACCATGTTGGTTTCTCTCCCTTAACATCAGGAGCCACCCAATATGCCCCTTGCTTAAGCCTAAACGCATGATGGTAATTCTGAAAGTCTGGAAATTGTGCTCCCCCTTTGCTTTTTTTTGCTTTCAGCTTTCTAGTTGCTATTCTGGGTGGCTTACTCCACCACAAAAAGGTTATCAGTAATCTCTCTAGAGTCTGATAAAGGTTTTGGGGCAACTTTAATGGAAGCATTTCTAATATATAATTTATCTTTGGCATCAACACCATTTTTATTGGTTCTATTCTGCCCCACCAAGATAAGTGAAGCGGCGACCAATGATCTGTGAATGATTTTATGGTTTCAGTCATAATTTTGGTATTTAGACTAATAATCTCATCTATATTTCTACTAAATCTCACTCCCAAATACTTAGTCATCTGGAGCCCAAATAAAGGGGTAGTCATCAATTGACGACTTAAATATCCATTTGTTCATTGGAAACGCCACCGACTTTGCCCAATTTATTTTATATCCAGACAGACGTGAATAGCTTCCTATTATGCTTAGGACTTTGCCTATTGAGGGAGGGTGGACGAATAGAAGAAGGTCTTCCGCATATGCAGAAATCTTTACTTCCAAGTCAGCGATCTTTACTCCACCTATTTCCTCGGGCTGTCGAATCAGCAGTAGTAAAGGCTCTAAGGCAGTATTAAATAGCAATGGGGAAAGTGGGCAACCCTGCCTAGTTCCACAATGAAGAGGGAAGGAAGCTGAGAGCGTTCCATTGGCTAAAATACACACGGAAGGGTTGGAATATAAGATCTGAATATACTGAATAAATTTTCCCCCAAAACCAAGCCATTGTAACGCCTGAAATAAAAACCCCTATTCTAGTCGATCAAAGGCTTTTTCAGTGTCCAACGAAAGGCCCATGACCGGTCCTTCCACGTTTTCTGCTACTGACAAAAGATTTAACAAGACGCGCATTGTCAGAGGTTGCTCGCCCTGCTATAAACCCACATTGGTCGGGGTGTATCAGGTCTAACATAGCTGTTCCTATTCTACGGGCCAAAATAGAGGAAAACACCTTATAGTCGGCATTTAATAATGATATAGGCCTGTAGTTCTCCACCTTCATTGGGTCTCTCCCGGGTTTGCTTAAGACTACTATTATCGCTTCATTGAAAGAGCCTATAGCCGGCATTTGAGCTTCCAGTCGCTCGAAGTATTCCAGCATATGGGGGGTTATGTCTACACTGAAAGTCTGATAAAATTCTATAGGGATTCCATCTGGACCAGCCACTTTCCCTTTAGGTGCAGTTTACAATACTTCTAAAACCTCCCTGGGCGATATTTCCTTATCTATCTCCATTGTCTGTTGAGCTGACACAGAGGGATGCGGCACCTGTTCCAACAATGATAAAAAATCTTTCCTATCTGTCTCCCTTTCGGAAGTGTACAGGCTCTTGTAGAAGCCTTTAAAAGCCTCCGCTATTTCTAAGCTCTTAAAGACTCCTGGTTGCCAGTTTTTATGACCTCTATTTTTGTCTTTCCAGCACGGGGCTTTAAGGTGTTTGCTAAAAGGCTTCCTGCTTTATTCTTCTCTAAGTAATACCCTGATTGTTGGTGAGAGAAAATTTGTTCAGCTTCTTCACTAAGTATTTGATTGTATTGGTACCTTAGCCGTTGCAGACGCAATACCACAGCAGCCTCATGTTCTAACTCCAATTTGAACCCTCTCCAACTTCAATTGTAAGCAACACCTTTTTCATTTTCCTATCCTAAATATATTGTTTTCTCCAGCTAATTGGTTGCCTCTCCTTGTTCTTTATGCATATCTACCTAACTCTCACTGTGCTAACCTGTGCTTCAATGCAACCAATTATTGTTCCATCCACTGTTCTCTGAGTTAACAGCTGTTACAACTATTAAATGCTGCATTTGTTTCAACTGTACTCTACCCCAACTTAATGTAACATTTGCCTCTGTACTTATTGTCAATTTAAGTAACATTTGTTTCTTCTCTATTACCTCAATTCAATGTTCATTCAACTCTGCTAATTTAAAAGTATCCAACTAGCTATAACATTTACTGTTCCATTCTCACTCTTCTGAACTGACATACTTCCAACTAGACCTCTTCCCTCCCTCCTTCCCTTCAACCAGATCCTGTCCTTCCTTCCAGAATGGCCCCTCCTAACTCCTACTTATTGGCACTCAGGCTTGCCCTCGTCATCCTATACCTCACCTTGCTCACCCTCCCCTATGCACTTTCTCTGACACATAATATCCCCATTCCTATAATCCACTCTCCCAGACACCTATACATCCCACCACCTCTATCTCACTCACCTCATAACCCCCATTACCGTACTAGCAAACTCATACCCATTAACATACTTTCCAACCTTAAGCCCAACTCTCCCTCTAACATCCCCAATCCCCCCCTCAAATGTGCCCTACTCAATGTCCGCTCTGCCAGAAATAAAATCCCCCTACTCACTGACCTCATAACTGACTATGACCTCGATATATTTTGCCTCACCGAAACCTGGTTTCAAGACACTGACATGGTTCTAATAAACCAACTATGTCCTAATGCATACTCAATTTATGCATGTAACAGAACACAAGGCAGAGGTGGAGGTGTAGCTATTATTGCCAGATCTAACCTGCAACTTTCCATAGTTGAGTCTATCTCTACATCAGGCATGGACACCATAACAGTCTCTAACTCTATCTTTACACCTTTTATACCGTGCACCCCAGGCAGTCTCTTCTGACCTCTCTACGATTCTTGACACAGCCTGCTCCCCCCCAACCTGCCTTACACCCCCTCATAATCCTAGGTGATTTAAATTTACACTCCATAACCCCTAATCAATCGTCTACCTTCCTCCAAGCTATGAATTCCCTCCACTTCACTCAAATCCTAAATCATCCCACACATTCCAAAGGAAACATTCTTGATTTAATATTTATTCCACAACAAGCTCCATTCGCTGAACAAATCCTTCACACCATTCAATCTATTCCTTGGTCTGATCATACTCGCATCCTCTTTTCCTTCCCCTACTCAACTCACAAAGCTCAACCTCCCACCCACCCTCAACACACTCGTAAATTTAGACAATTCAATGCGCCCATCTTCCTAGAGCAAACAATCCCATCCCTCGACCTACTAAAAGATATGGGACTTAATCAAGAGTCTCACATCTCCAAATGGAATGAAATCCTATCTGCAGCCTCTCTCCTCCCACCTAAAAAATTCCCTCAAAAGCACCGCAATAGAGCACCCTGGTTCTCCAGGACCAAGCAGGAAGTCGGTCCTCACTTATGGGTGACGTCGGCGCCGACGGAGCCCTTGCGGAGCAATTTTCCCCAGCTTTCAAAGAAAGCCTTTGGGAATTGCAGCGCACATGCGCGGTCGCCTTCCCGCCCAAGGGTGCCATCTTAGCCAGTCTTCTTTTTTCCGCGGAGCCCTACAGACGTACCCGTCGTGTCCCCGCGAAAAAGTTGATATTTTCGGTTCGACGCCGGTCTTTTTCCCGCCCGGACTCGCGACGCCGGTCACGAGTCCTCTTCTTCTTTTTTGGTTTTTCTGACTTAGTCAGTTTCGTTTTCGGTTTTTCCCTGGCAGCCCGGTCCTTTGACCTCGCCGGGGCCCTTTTTCCCCTGATGGCTGCCAGTGGTTTCAAGCGGTGTGGTCAGTGTGACCGAAATATGTCACTAACTGACACACACGACCATTGCCTCCGCTGCCTGGGCCCGGATCATGAAGAAATGATCCGTGGGCCCTGCGGCAAAATGTCCTCCAAAGCGTTGAGAAGTCGGCGGCATCAGCGGGATAGGATCTTCGCTGACCCCAGCCGTACCCGGACCTCGTCGGAGGCCTCCACGTCCAGAGGTTCCAGCTCGGACCGTCGCCGGAGTTCCTCCGACAGGGGTTCTCCCTCCGGGGACCATCGACGGAAGGTGAAACCCGCGAGGGCGGCGTCGGTGGACGCTCCTGGCTCCGCGAGGGCCAGGTCGCATAGCCCCGATAGCCGTCCCGGGTCCTTGGAGAAGGAGCACCTCTCGAAGCGACCTCGCCTGGAGTCGGAGCTGCCTGCTCGGGTAAGTCCTGTGGTCCTCCTGGACTCGCCTCCGCGACAGCCGACGTCGGGCCCGACGCCGTCGGGGCCCGAGTCGGGGGCTGCTGGGTCACCTGAGCTCGGACTCAGGTTGACGGCCTTGGAGAGCAGACTGTCTGCCTTCATGGACCAGCAGCGGGCACTGCTCGCTGGCTTCGCTGGCGCCGCTGCCCCGACCGCCGGGACGTCGACGTCTAAGTCGACCCCGGAGACCGAGCCGATCCTCGAGTCGATGCGAACTCGAGTCGATCCTCGGTCGAGGTCACCCTCGGCCTCCCGTTCGGGACCGAGGTCGCCGACGCCGACTCCCTCGGCGTCGGGGCGGCAGGCGCCACGCCCTGCCCGGGCCGACCCCACCGAGTCCTCGTCGGAGTCGGTCTGGGAGTCTGAAGAGGAAGAGTCGCCTGATTCTTTTCGGACTCGGTGTGTCCCCTCGGACTCACCTGAGTCCGAACCTCGGAAGCAGTCCCCCCCGGAGGATGCCCGGTTCTCGGACTTCGTCAGGGATATGGCCAAGGCTTTGGCCTTCCCTGCGGACCCCGAGGAGGAGCCTCGAGCCGAAGAGCTCGACGCCCTCCAGTATGACTCTCCCGCCAGGGAACACTTTACTGTACCGGTTCCTCCCATGCTGGAACGACTACTCTTCCGCATGTGGGAGAGTCCGGCCACCTCGCCGGTCCTGAGCAAGCGGGTCGATTCTATCTATCGAGTCCGCAAGAGCCCTGGCTTCCAAAAAGCACAGCTACCACACCATTCCATGGTAGTGGAATCGGCCATGCATCGTCTTAAGAGCCAGAAGATGCACTCCTCGGTGCCTCCTGGCAGGGAGGCCCGTAACCTGGATGGCCTTGGTAAGAAGTGTTTCCAGGGCTCTATGCTTGCGTGTCGTGTCCAGACCTACCAGCTATACATGGGCATGTATCTCCGAGACCTGGCTAAAGAGCTAGCCGGATTCTCCGCTGGTTTGTCCGAGGAACCCTTGCGGAGGTTCCTGGCCTTGTCCACTGGCATTCGGGAATGCTCAAAATTCATATCCCGAGCAGCCTATGATGGCTTTGAAGCATCGGCTCGAGTGGCCGCAGCCGGCATCGGTGCCCGCCGACAGGCTTGGCTTCAGTCGTCTGACCTTGAGCCCTGGGTGCAGGACAAGTTGGTCGATGTCCCCTGCCGAGGCAAAAACCTCTTTGGCAAGCCCATGGCTGACAAGGCTGCACAGATCGAGACGGAGACTCTCACCAGGACTAGGCTTTCTAGGAAGACCTCCGCCCCTTCCCAGAAAAAGAAGGGCTCGGGAAAGAAGTCCTTTTACCCGAGAAAGGCGGCTGCCTACAAACAATACCCCCAATATCAGGCCCCTGCAGCTCCCCAACAGGGCCAGCAGGCCAAGGGACGGGGTAACGGGTCCCGTAGGCAGCAAGCCCCCAAGCCTGCACCACCAGCCCCTGCTCAGCAGGGTGGGGGCTTTTGACTCCTTAAGCATAGCCTCTCCCCCTCCGCTGGTTCCTCCCAACACCGGAGGCCGGCTGGTTCACTTCGCCCACAGGTGGTCCAGCATCACCTCAGATGCCTGGGTGCTTCAAGTCGTGAGAGAAGGATATCTTCTCCACTTCCACCAGGTCCCTCCCTCCTATTTTCCGGGAGAACCTCCACGACCCCCTCTGCACAGGGAATTACTCCTTCAGGAGTTAGCAGGTCTTCTGCAGGAACAGGCGGTGGAACCGGTGCCCCACCACCTGAGAAGTCAAGGCTTTTATTCCAGGTACTTTCTAGTACCAAAGCGGACAGGAGGCCTCAGACCCATCCTGGACTTGCGCAACCTCAACAAGTTCCTCGTGCGGGAGAAGTTCAAGATGCTTACCCTTGGAATCCTTCTGCCCTACCTCCAGCAGGGAGATTGGCTATGCTCCTTGGATCTAAAGGATGCCTACACGCACATCCTCATCCACCCAAGCCACCGCCAATACCTAAGGTTTGTGGTGGCAGGAAATCATTACCAGTACAGAGTACTACCCTTTGGCCTGTCCTCCACACCGCGAGTCTTCACAAAATGTCTCGCGGTGGTGGCGGCCCATCTCCGGCTTCACGGCCTCTATGTCTTTCCGTACCTCGACGACTGGCTCATCAGAGCAGCGTCCGCTCCGGAGGTCACCAACGCCACACGCCGCACGGTGACTCTTTTGCAGTACTTGGGCTTTGTTATAAACTTCGCAAAGTCCACTTTGCTCCCCTCACAGGATCTCGAGTTCATCGGCGCAAGGCTGCACACTCCTCAGGCACGAGCGTTCCTACCGCTCGACAGGGCTCAACGGCTCATGGACCTAGCCGACCGTTTTCGCAGCCAGCCCCTGGTCTCCGCCAGGCGCTTCCTGAGACTACTCGGCCATATGGCTTCCACCGTCCATGTGACCCCCAATGCCCGCCTGAATATGCGGCCTGCTCAATGGTGTCTCCGCAAGCAGTGGCAACAGGCCACAGGCGGCCTAGCAGACCTAGTGCGCGTCTCCGAGCCGCTGGCCTCGTCTCTTCAGTGGTGGCTTCATCGGCCGAACCTGGTGCTCGGCATGCCTTTTCAGCCACCTCAGCCGGCCCGGGTGCTGACGACAGATGCATCCCTCTTGGGCTGGGGAGCACATTGCCAAGGGGCACGTACTCAGGGCCTCTGGACCACGTGGGAGTCTGCTCAGCAGATCAACTTCCTGGAGCTCAGAGCGATCCGCCTGGCTCTCAAGGCCTTCTCCCACCTGACCTCTCACCAGTCCGTCCTTGTCCAGACGGACAATCAAGTTGCCATGTTCTACGTGAACAAGCAGGGGGGCACGGGCTCCTTCCTTCTCTGCCGGGAAGCACAGAAGCTCTGCTCTTGGGCCGTCAATCACGGCGTTCTTCTCAAGGCAGTTTATCTCCCAGGCCAAGAAAATTGCCTGGCGGACAAACTCAGCAGGATCCTCCAGCCGCACGAGTGGCGCCTGGATCCCTTGGTAGTTCAGAAGCTCTTTCTAAAGTGGGGCCTCCCCACGATGGATCTCTTTGCCAGCCCTCTCAACCGGCAACTTCCTCGCTTCTGCTCTCGTCAGCCACATCCCCTTCGAGTTGCGGCAGACGCTTTTCTACTCTCATGGTCGGAGAGCCTTCTGTATGCCTTTCCTCCCATCCCGCTAGTCTCCCGGACTCTTTTCAAGGTTCTCCGAGACAAAGCTTTCATGATCCTGGTGGCCCCTCGCTGGCCCAGACAGCCGTGGTTTCCACTCCTGCTGCAATTAGCGGTAGAGGATCCATTCCCTCTGGGGTTGCAACCGGATCTCCTCACTCAGGATCAGGGGTCTCTGCTACACCCCAACCTCAGGTCTCTCAATCTAATGGCCTGGCTGCTGAGAGGGTAGCCCTTGCTCCCCTTCTCCTGCCGGCAGAGGTGGAAGAGGTCGTCCTAGCTTCTCGGCGACCTTCTACCCGCAAATGCTACGCCCTTAAATGGCGTCGCTTTTCCGTTTGGTGTACCCAACAGTCTCTGGATCCCTTCTCCTGCCCGGTGTCGGTGATCCTGCAGTACTTGCTATACCTCTCTAATCTGGGACTTAAGTCCAACTCCGTCAAAGTTCACCTTAGTGCTCTTTCAGCACATCATGTGCCGGTGGACGGCAGACCTCTTTCCAGTGATCCTCTTGTAGCGAGGTTTCTCCGAGGTCTCCTTCTGCTTAAACCACCTCTGCGCCCGCCAGCACCTGACTGGGATCTGAATGTGGTTTTACAGCGGATCACCTGTCCGCCTTTTGAACCTATGGCTACCTGTTCTCTCCGTTTTCTTTCTTGGAAAACATTGTTCTTGATAGCCCTCACTTCCGCTAGACGCGTAAGTGAATTGCAGGCCCTCGTGTCTGATCCCCCTTACACTCGGTTCTACAAAAATAGGGTAGTCCTACGGACTCACCCAAAATTTCTTCCAAAAGTGGTCTCCCCTTTTCACATCAATCAGGAGGTGGTACTTCCAACCTTCTTTCCCAGACCGCACTCCAGCCGAGCTGAAACGGTCCTCCATACCCTGGACTGTAGAAGGGCATTGAACTTCTACCTTGACCGTACGCGGGAGCACCGTAAAGCTGCTCAGCTTTTTGTGTCTTTTGACCCCAATAAATTGGGGCTCCCGGTCTCCAAGCATACTCTGTCCATCTGGGTTGCGGACTGTATCACTTGGGCTTATGGGGCAGCCGGACTCTCCTTGGAAGGTCGAGTCACGGCTCATTGCGTTCGGGCAAAGGCTACGTCAGTGGCTTACCTCCGCTCTGTTCCGCTGGCAGACATCTGCCGGGCCGCTACTTGGTCTTCGAGCCAGACTTTTGCGGTCCATTACTGTCTCGAGAGGGAGTCCCGCAGGGACAGTGCTTTCGGACAGGCAGTCCTCCGTAATCTCTTTGAGGTTTGAGCAACTCCTACCCTCCATCCCGGATGTGGGCTACCGGTGGGTATGTATTCAGCGAAGATTCCTTCCTTCTGTGCTGCTGAGCTAGAGGGAGCTCATTTTTGTGCTTAGGGTCTCCGGTAGCCTTAAGCTTGGGAGTCCCATAAGTGAGGACTGACTTCCTGCTTGGTCCTGGAGAAAGCGTAGTTACTCACCTGTAACAGGTGTTCTCCAGGAGCAGCAGGAATCAGTCCTCACAACCCTCCCTCCTCCCCTTGGAGTTGCAATCATCTGCTTTACTTTTTTTGCAAATTTTTATGCTGTCTTTTTTAGCTATGTCATCTGACTGGCTAAGATGGCACCCTTGGGCGGGAAGGCGACCGCGCATGCGTGCTGCAATTCCCAAAGGCTTTCTTTGAAAGCTGGGGAAAATTGCTCCGCGAGGGCTCCGTCGGCGCCGACGTCACCCATAAGTGAGGACTGATTCCTGCTGCTCCTGGAGAACACCTGTTACAGGTGAGTAACTACGCTTTCTCTACAAAACTAAGAAATCTCAAAAGAGAACTTAGGCGTTTGGAACGTATCTGGAGACGCTCACATAATCCCAATGCACATTCTGCATACATAAATAAACTCCAAACCTACTACTCTGAAACCCTCAACCATAAAAGAGAATATAATTCAAACCGCTTCTGATCGCTGGAAGTAGCGGTATACAAATGTATACTAAATAAATAAATAATGAAAACATAATCCAACGGTCTCTCAATAAACCTAGGGAACTTTTCGCCATAGCAAAATCCTTAATAAATGAACCCTCACCGCAAGACCAACCCCCGAAAATATCTGCACAAAATATTGCCACAACCACCTTACCTCTAAATTCCTCCCACCCTCCTCAATCGATAACTCCTATTTAACTCCTGACTACAATACCCAACCTCCAGGACCCTCTTGGGATGAATTCGATCCCATCACACTTGAAAATGTCTCCAATGTAATAAAAGACCTGAATACCTCCACTTCTGCCCTTGACCCCTGTCCTGTCCCTTGGATCAAGGCTACTAGAGGTTCCCTTAGTCCCTACATCCTATCTATTATACAAACCTCCCTCCAGACTGGTTTTGTTCCATCCCCTCTTAAGCGCGCCTCTATCCGGCCAATACTAAAAGGAACAAAACTTGACCCCACTTCCCTTACCTTCTACAGACCTATTTCTAGCATCCCTTTTCTTGCCAAAATAGCAGAAAAGCTAGTTCAAACCCAACTTCAAGACTATATTGATGAGCACTCTCCCCTCGACCCATTCCAACATGGTTTTAAAAAGAACCATGGTGTTGAAACACTCCTTACCTCCCTACTAGACTCCCTGTACTTGCATACCCAGAATCCTACCCAAGGATGCCTACTCATATTCCTTGACCTATCAGCCGCCTTTGACTCCCTTCCTCACCATCAACTCTTATGCAGGCTCCATGAAATAGGGCTCAGGCACAACCCTAAACTGGTTTCGATCCTACTTAGATGACAGAACCCAACAGGTTCATATTGGCAATGATACCTCTCTCCCATTTACACTAAAACAAGGTGTCCCCCAAGGATCGAGCCTCTCCGCTCTCCTTTTCAATATTTTCCTTCAACCTGTTTGCAACATCTTTCAGAGCTTTGGCATTCAGTACCAATTATATGCTGACGACATGATGTGCTTCACCCCATTTAATCTCTCCAATCCCGACCTTTCTAAACTAAGCGATTGCTTACTTACACATGGCTATCTCAACATAACCTTCTAATAAATCAAGCTAAGACTGAAGTGCTACAGGTGTTCTCCGCTACCTCATACACCCCCCCTCCAACCATCACTATTGGAGATTTCACCCTCACTATAAAAAACCAGGTGAAGTATCTTGGCATTATCCTCGATCAGAACCTCTCCTTCACTAATCAAATAAAAAGAACTACTAACACAATATATGCCAAGCTACGTACCCTCGAATCTCAAACCCCTCTTAAGCTCCACTTCCTTTCGATCTGTCTGTCAAGCCCTCACAACCCCCTCTCTTGATTACTGCAACCTAATCTATCATGGCCTTCCCAAGAATGCTATACAACCGCTCCAACTTGCCCAGAACACGATTGCTCGACTCATAACCAGCATTCCCAGGCGATCACACATTACACCAGCCCTATATGACCTCCACTAGCTCCCCATCTACTGTAGGATTAAGTTCAAAGTCCTTACCCTTATGCATAAAATCATCTCCAACGAATCAGCTCCTTGCCTTCCCCTCTCACTCCCCTCTCTGCTAGCTCTAGAACCCGCTGTACTATTACCAAAACCCTCATCTCTATCCCAACAACCATAAGATATAGTAAACTATTTACTTGTAACAGGGCCTTTTCCCTTTATGCTCCTACCCTATGGAACTCCCTTCCCCATGAGCTGCGGAGCTCTAGAACTCACCTTGAGTTCCGAAAGAACTTAAAACCCCTCCTTTTTCAGGAACATTTTTCCCTTCCACCTTAGTACTAACCTTCATCTGCTTCCCTCCAGTGCCTACCCCTTCTAAACCTCATACTGACAACTGATATCTCGGTAATATCTTTGTAAATAGTTGTTTTTATTCTTATAATTAGTTCATTGTTATTTTATATATATTTGTTACTACTTCTATGTAAACAGTGGAAACACTTTATTTTAAATGTTTTATGTAAACCGTCTTGATTTGTAGAAAGACGGTATATAAAATCGGTTAAATAAATAAATAGAATGCTTGCTTCAGCTCTACTCACCAGTAACCTTTCTCCCGTTTTAATTTGCTTATCCAGGGCAATTAATTTAGCTTTCTTTTCTCTGCCCACTCTGATTGTATAACTCGTTATTTTAGCTCTACTGAAGGCTTTAACCCCTCCCACCATGCCCAACCCGCAGTGTCTTCTGGAAGATTTACTTCAAAATATTCTTTAATTCCTTGTCTCATGTAATCTCGAAATTCTTTGTCTTCCAAGAGCGTTCTTTTGAAATAAAAACCCGAGCTTAGTTTTTGTTCCTCCTCCTGAAAGAGAATAAGGGTTATAGCCGCATGATCAGAGATGTGAGTGGCAGAGATATCAACTCTTTCCACCGAAGAAATTAGTGAGTGGGATGTAAAAAAATAAATAAATAAATAATCAATACGAGAGTGAGATTTATGGGGGAGAGAGAAGAAAGAGTATTCTCTCTCCTTAGGTGCTGTAATCTCCAAATATCAACTAGACCCACTTCTTTCATAATAGAGAGGATCACTTAAGCAGCACGATGATGTCTGTGGGGTCTATAAGGTGCACAATCCAGCAACAGATCCAACGCCAGGTTGAAGTCCCCTCCCAGGATTAATTCAGACTTCGAAAACTCTTGAATTTCATGGGCAAGTTTCTGAAAGAACGAAACATCGTCAATGTTGGGAGCATAGATGTTAACTGCTAATCTCATTCCCTTTAAGGCTGATGCCCATCTGCCCTGTAGGTCTGCCTGTGTCTGTTAAATATTTGGGGCCAACAATTTTTTTTTTAACTAGAATTACAACCCCATTTTTCTTTTGTCTAGCCTTAGAGTTTGATACCAACAGAGAGTCCCCCAGCCCTAGCTTCTTAGCTTCTGCGGACTCGAGACGTGTTTCTTTCTTTCTTTCTTTATTTACATTCTCTTATATACCGTACTATTCTGCATCAGTGCGGTTTACATTGAACAAACTGAAATTACATTGAACAGGGCATTATAACTTGGAGATAACTATTTTACAGGGAACATGGGCTATGGAGGGTTAAGTGGCTTGCCCAAGACCACAAGAAGCACCTGTGGGACTAGAAACCCCAGTCCTTCCGGCCCAAGGTGGCTGTCCTCTCATGGGATTTGAACTCCCGACCTTCTGGCCTGAAGTACCTTGTCCCAACCACTAGGCCACTCCTCCACTCCAGCTTTCTCTTTTTTACAATACAGCAGTGTCTTTTTTCTTTTGATAGGGTTGTTTATGCCCTTCACGTTCAGAGACAATACTTTAAGCGAGTCCATGGGACAAGATATATTGAAGATCTGACCAAAGATAGATAACTGCCTGGTATGAAAGACAAATATATCAACATTTTACAGCTGTGACAAGTGCCTTGTCCGTATATCCCTGTTATGAACCTACAAGGAGACATCAATCTATACCTATATAAGGCTCTGTACGGGTGAGCCAGCATTTCCAATAGCTGCCCGTGCTTACACCAACTCCTCTGACCAACCGTAAGTCTTCCCCCTTCATGGTTTAATACTCCCCTTAGACATAATTATTACTTTTTAAAGGAGACCCTTCCATTCAGCCCTTCAATCTTCTGACATCCTTAATAACATTTCCATTAACCCAGTATATAACACTTCTCAATATACATTACTCCATCGTTTTAACCACCCTTGCCCACAACACTCAGTCCTCGTGTCTTGTACTCCTTACGACCGCCGCCCTCAGCTCTTCATCTCATCACCGAGACTTCTTGTTCTTCCAGGAAGGCCCGCAAAGCTGCTGGATCCTCAAACGTCCGCGTTTGATTGTGTAATGTTACTCGCAGTCTCGCCGGGAACAGAAGTCCATATCTGGCCTGCAGAACTTGCAATTGTGGTCTGAAGGACTGCAACCGTTTCCTTCTTTCGACTGTCGCTTTATGAAAATCCAGGTAAAACGCTATATTTTGTCCTTCCATCTTAATATTTGAGAGCGCTCTTGCCACCGAAAGGATCTACACTGCATGTGAGTGCCTCAACGCACACAGGATTATTGGGCGCGGTTGCTTCAATTGGGCCCAGGATGCGTCGGTATCCGATGAGCCCTTTCCACTTCGAATGGCGTTTCAAATTCGATTCTCAACAATTTCAGGATTGTTGCCCCCAGGAAAGCTTTAATATTAGTTCCTTCGGCTCCCTCCGGAATACCGATTATTCAAACATTATTTCTCCTTGTTCTGTTGTTTAGCTCTTCCAAGCTGCATTCCAAGCTTACTACTCTCTTGCTATTTGCTCCAGCTTGCTTGAGACGCTCATCGTGCATTGCTATTGTGCATTCTAACCCGCTTAACTTCTCAGTCAGAGATACAATTTGCTCCTTCATCTCTTTTAGCTCAGCCACATCTGCTTGGACTCCGCACAAAGTTTCCCCATTGATCGCTACCAACTCCTGCACGGCGTGGATCTCAGCCAGTACTTCCCTTATCCCTGCCAGGCCTTCCATAGTGTTCGCCATTTTTTATGGCGAGGTTGGATCGGGTTTAGCCCTCTTAGCTCCTGCTCCAGTCGCTTTGTTGTACTCCAATCTTATAGACTTACTTGCTGACATTTCATAAGCCTGTGATTTGATCGAGAGGGTAAAAGGATCTTTTTCTTCCCGATGGGGAATAGGATTATGATCAAAGTTATTAAGCACAAGACTTAGGCAGCCATCTTAGATCGTGCTGGCTTCACCTCTGGGCTTAATGTGGTTCTGGCGCAGCTCTTGTTGATGCCCTTTGAGCTGCTTACTTCTGCCCTCTGAAACTTTTAACCTGGAATGTCTTGTTCTTGGTGGTAATCACTTTGGCATGCTGTGTAAGTGAGCCACAGGCACTGGTGGCTCATCCGCTGTACACCAGGTTCCACCATAATAGGGTGGTCTTGCACATGCATCTGCCTTTCCTGCTGAAGGTGGTATCTACATTCCACTTCAACCAGTTGGTCATTCTGCCAACTTTCTTCCTCAGGCTCATGCCTGTTGGGGGGAGGTGATGCTGCACATGTTGGACTGGAAACATGCCCTGGCCTTTTACTTTGAGTGGACGAAGGCACACTGTAAATCCACCCAGCTATTTGTCTCCTTTCACCTTAGCAAGCTGGGGACTGCAGTTTCCAAACACACTGTTGATTTGTCTAGTGTCCTGCATCTCTTTCGCTTATGCCCAGGCAGGCCTGAGCCTTGATGGTCATGTCATGGCTCACAATGTCAGAGCCATGGCTACGTCGGTGGCCAACTTATGCTCTGCCTCTAATCTGCAGGACTGCTAAGTGGTCTTCGGGCCATATCGTCACAGCTCATTACTGTCTGGAAAGGGATTCCTGATGCAACAGCAACTTCGGCCAAGCCGTGCTCCTGCATCTCTTTGTGGATTAGGTTCCAACTCCTTCCCACCAGCCCTTCTGTCGGTCCAGGCTCTCAAAAACTGTTTCCTCAATGATGCTGTACACTGAAGATGCGGAATAAGTCGAGTCCCCTAGAGGGATTACCCACACTGTTCTAATTTCTTCAGTTTTGTTGCCCCTTTTGGGCTTTAGCCTCCCTTGTTTTTGGTAGCTTGTAGCTTGGGAGTCCCATATGTGAGGACTTACTTTCCTGCTTGTCCACTGAGAGTAATTACTGTAGCCGGTGTTCTCCGTGGCTAGCAGGAATAAGTCCTTACAACCCTTCCACCTCACCGAGAAGTTGTTTTTTATGGCTACTGCTTTGATATTCTACTAGAGAAGATAGGGCCATGGCAGGCAGGAAGGCAGGTGCGTATGCGCAGTGGATCCTCCTAAAAGCTTCTAAAAGAAGCTGGGGAGCGTTCCCATATGGAGTTCTGTTGGTGCTGTCACTCCTACAGGAGGACTTTTTCCTGCTGTCAACAGAGAACACCTGTTACAGGTGAAGAACTATGCTTTCGGTGCTATATATTCTTTCTCTGTGGAAAAGCAGGAATGAGTCCTTGCATATGACGACGTCCCTGATGGAGCCCTGGAAGCTTTTTGGAGGCTCCACCGGTGGTCCGTCCTGCCTGCTGCCATGGTGTCATCTTAGATCAGTCTTTGGTTTTCCACAGAGCCCCACGGACATGTTCTAGTCATCCTTAGCTTGGTAAATTTTCTTTCTCCTCTAAGGAGGTTTCTATGCTTTTGGGTTTTTGCCTAATCGCTTGCTGTTGTGGTTCTCTTCTCTTTTGCTTTTTTTCTTTCTCAATCGTTTATTTGTTTTTCCATAGCACCTCTGCCCCCTTAACCCGACTGGAGCAGCACCGGTGCCTAGCTTCCAAAATCGAGCTGTTTGATTTTGCTGCAGCTGTTTTCCCGGGTGACATGTCCCAGCGGGTTCAAGAAGTGTACCCAGTATACTAGGACCATATCCACCATGGATACACAACTGTTGCCTCCAGTGCCTTGGACCTGATCATCGGCCTCCTTCTTGTAATTTGTGTTTGCCAATGACAAAATTAGGGCTCTGAGATCATGAGAAGCAATGTGAATCACTTTTTGGTGCTAACAAGTCCAATCCATCGCCTTCAGCATTGACACTGGTCTTTATGGCTTCCAAGGCTGCTTTAGACACTGACGGTGCATCAACATTGAGGAGCGCTGAAGCTCAATCTGAGCCAAGCACCCATAGTGCTCCGGAGCATCGATCTCCACCCAAAGACAAGGAAGGATTCGGCTTTGTCTTAATATCGAGAGGTGATTGCACCAAGCACGGTGAAGACCCCCTGGTGCATCAGCATTGGAACCCATCGAGGCACGATGAGGCTCGATGCGAGTGCCCCTCAAAGGTGCCCCAATGGGAAGAGAGCTTATCCTCCAGGACATCAGAGGGGCTGATTCTCCTGTACATATACCAGATTCATCAGTCAACGTTACTCAGGCCGCACGGCCTTCAGCATCAGCAGCCATGGATAAATATCTTCTGCAAGCTCTTGAAGAATGCATTGTGGTGCTTTTGGCAGTGCAGCATGCCGGGGCCTCAACAGCAACCATACAGCCGATCCTCGAGACTCATGCCTTGCCTGTGGGAGAGACATTGACATTGGAGCATCAAAGGGCCCCAACACTGGTGTCTACCCAGGCAATATCTCTCTAGGGTTTTGAGGTCTGATGCACCCTCAGTCTGGAAGATCATCGGTGCATCTTCTCTTCTGAAGGAGCTCCCAATCACCTCGAGCAAGGAGAGAGATCCAGGCAGACACTCAGAAGTACTTTGACTTCCTTTCTGAGTCTGATTCTGAAGGCTGGGTGACCAATGTGGAATCTGAGGCTTTGTCAAAGGACAGGTCCCCTGAACTTCTGTCAGACCCTTCTCCACCTCATGAGGGGTGTAGGTCCCCCTCCCGAGGGCATGACCTTCCAGGATTTGTAAGGGACATAGCGAAGGCGATACCATTTTCTTTGGAGATTGAGGATGAGCCTAGGACAGAAGGAGATCCTGCAGTACTTTTCAGCCCCTAGGGAGGCGGTGACATTGCCCATGCCCTGCATCTTGCAAAGTGCAGATGAGAATGTGGGGAGCCTCCTCTCCGTGCCTCCAGTCAGTAGAAGGCTTCACTCCATGTACAGAGTTCAGAAGGCTCCTGCATTTGAGAAGCCTCAGCTTCTCACCATTCCTTGATCGAATCCACCCTTAAGAGATCCAAGAGCACCAAGATGCATTCCTCGGCACAGCCCTGGGGAGGGAGGCCAGACATTGGACTCTTTAGGGAGAAAGGTATTTCCAGAGTTTCATGCTCATAACCCACATGACCTCTTACTTAGTTATACATGGGCATGTTATTGAATAACATAGGCGACCTCACTGAGTTGTCTTTCTCCCTCCAGAAAAATTGAAACTGTATCATTCCCTAGTGGCTCACGTCAAGGACTGCTCGAAGTTCATAGTCTGTTGACCTATGACATCTTCGAAATGGCATTGAGAACTGCTGCCATAGGTATTGGTACCCACAGACTCACTTGGCCTCCAGTCCTCAGACCTGGAACAATCAGTTTAGAAAAACTTGCAGATGTGCCATATCGTGGAAAGAATCTCTTTGGGAACAGGTCAAAGAGAAGGCTGGCTTCATAGGAAAAAAACAGCATGTTGCCCTTTGTAATCTCTCAGGGCACATGTCCGAGCCAGCCACCTATCTCCAGAGGTACCAAGGAGGAGGGCAGAAAAAGACCCATTACTCTCGTTGGCATAGGTACTTTCCTAGACCTCAAACTTCCCAGCCCATGCAGGCTCCTTGCCAACAGCAGCATCAGGAGAAGCCTCAGAAAGCCTAGCAGGCTTCTCAGCCAAAATCTGGGTTGCGGTTTTTGACTAGTTCCTTTGGAGCATAGCTGCTCTACCAGTAGCTGCAGTAGGAAACCCTCTGGTTGAGAGAAGGCACACTGTTTTTGCCCAAAGGTGACCTCTCATAATGTCAGACTCGAGGGTTCTGCAGATAATCCAAAGTGGTTACAAACTACATTTACTGGATCTGTAACAGAATTGCCCCTTAAGGATGCATCACCTCGACCCACTGCATCAGGAACTGCTTCAGAAAGAGATCACTGCCCTCTTGTCAGATCTCACGATCAAATCCGTGCCACCAGAGCAAAGAGTCAAATCCCAAAAACACCCCAAAACGGTAATCAAAAAGTGACACCACAAAAACAGGATACCGTTGTAACCCCAAAAATATTTTGTTACATTTTTTTGTCGGTCATAAATCGTGAGGAGGAGGCACTGTGAACCAACCCCCAAACACGATACATATCCCTGTTTGGTTTGATAGGCATGTTCTTGTTAGCCAATCTCAAGTTAGTATCCTTGATTTTAACAGCCAACAGTTCGGCGTTTTTTGCCAGTTGCATGGTGGATTTTGTTTTCTGCAAGTAGAGTTGTGAGCACTTGATGCAGGGTTTTTTCCCCCCGAAACATGCACGTCGCGCGTGTTCTCAGATAAGTGCATTTCTATTTCTCTTTATTGATGAAATGACTGAGTATTTAAAACCTATGTGGTTGAATAAAAGGGATATGTATCGTGTTTGGGGGTTGGTTCACAGTGCCTCCTCCTCACGATTTATGTCCAACAAAAAATTTGGGGGGTTACAACGGTATCCTGTTTTTGTGGTACCAGAGCAAAGAGGGCAAGGGTTTTATTCCAGGTGTTTTCTGATCCCTCAAGAAAACTGGGGGCTACAATCCTATCCTAGAGCTAAGAGATCTGAACATGTACTTGGTAAGAGAAAAGTTCAGAATGATTTCTCTAGGCACCCTGCTTCCTTTCCTTCAAAAAGGAGATCGGCTATGCTCCCTGTATCTGAAGGATGAGTATACGCACATACAGATACATCCCTCTCACAGGAATTATCTCAGATTTGTCCTGGGGGGACAACATTTCCAATACAATGTGTTGCATTTTGGCCTGGCCTCAGCGCCTCATGCTTTCACAGAATGCCTCTTGGTAGTAACTGCTTACCTCCGGTCGCTGGGAGTGTTTGTCTTCCCCTATCTGGATGACTGGCCAATCAAGAATACCACTGGAAGGAGTTTGAGTCAACACGCTTGACCATTCAGGTGCTGGAACTACTATGGTTCATTACAAATTACGCAAAGTCCCACCTTCAACCCACCCAGCAGTTGGTATTCATAGGAGCCCTGCTCAGCATGACTTGGGTGAGAACCTTTTGTTCTGCTCAACTGTCTGCACAGGCTAACAGCACTGGTATGGGAGACTCAACTGTCAGCAGGTGACAGCTTGCAAAATGTTCACCTTACTAGGTCAATTGTCCTCTACAGTGCATGTCTCGCCCTTGGCATACCTCCATATGAGGCAGGTTCAGTGGACTCTGATGACTCAATAGACCCAAGCCATGGGTCGACTCTGATATTTGTCACCAGTCCTCTAGTCCAGTCACTGCCTTAGTGGACAATCCATCAAAATTTGCTCAAGGGCCTTCCCTTCCAGATTGCTTCTCCACAACAGTTTGGATGCGTCTGTCATCAAAATCTTGATTGGGGAGCCCATCTCGATGAGTTCATACTCAGGGCTATTGGTCCATCCAAGAGTATCTCCACCAGATCAACGTCTTGGAGTTGAGAGCCATAGCAAATGCACTAAAGGCTTTGAGATCGACTGGTCAACCCATTTGTTCTGGTTCAGACAGTTGGCTCAGAGAGGGCTGGCTTCATAGAAAAACAGCATGTCACCCTTTAATCTCTCAAGATGCACGTCAAAGCCAACCACCTATCTCCAGAGGTACCAAGGAGGAGAGCAGAAAAAGACCTATTACTGTCATAGGCACAGGAGCAGACTCTGCATATCAATGTACTCTTAACTTTCAGCAGTTTACTATGCCATCAAATTTTTCGCATCGCAAGATGTCCTGGTATGCAGACAACCAGGTTTTCTCCAGGACCAAGCAGGAAGTCCGCCCTCACATATGGGTGACGTCGGCGCCGGCGGAGCCCTCGTGCGGAGCATTTCCCCAGCTTTCAAAGAAAGCCTTTGGGAATTGCAGCGCGCATGCGCGGTCCCCTTCCCGTCCAAGGGTGCCATCTTGCTCAGTCTTCTTTTTTCCGCGGAGTCCGATGGACATAGTTCGTTTTTCCCTGAGGACAAAGTTGATTTCCCTGTTTTTTCTTTTTCTACCTTCGGTTCGACGCCGGATCCTTTTCCCGCCTTGGCCCGATACGCCGGTATCGAGTCCACTCTCTCTCTTTTTCGGTTTTTGTCCTTTGTGACTAGCGTTCGCGCCATTTTTCTTTTTTCACTGGCAGCCCGGTCATTTGACCTCACAGGGGCCCTTTTTCCCCCGATGGCTACCAGCGGGTTTAAAAAGTGTGATCGGTGTAAGAAACTTATGTCTCTTACCGACACACATGACTGCTGCCTCCGCTGCCTCGGACCCAATGATCTGTGGTCCATGTGGCAAAATGTCCTCGAAGGCGTTGAGGAGTCTGCAGCACCAGAAGGATAGGATCTTCTCTGACTCCGTGTCCGGACGGGCCCGGACCTTGTCAGAGGCCTCGATGTCTCGGGACTCCGGCCCCGAGCAGCGTTGGGGTTCCTCTGAGCGGGGGTCTCCTTCGCGGGAACATCGCAGGAAGAAGAAACCCACAAGGGCGTCGTCGGTGGACGCTCCTGGTTCCTCGAGGGCCAGGTCGCATAGCCCCGATAGCCGTCCCGGGTTTTTGGAGTCTGAGAGGCCTGCCAAGCATCCTCATATCGAGATGGAGTCTCCTGGACACGTGAGTGCTGTAGTCCTCGTGGACTGTCCTCCAGGGGAGCTGACGTCGGGCCCGACGCCGTCGGGGCCCGAGTCGGGGGCTGCTGGGTCTCCTGAGCTCAGACTCAGGTTGACGGCCTTGGAGAGCAGCCTCGCTGCCTTCATGGAACAGCAGCGGGCATTGATCACCGGTCTCACTGGTGCATCTGCTCCGACCACCGGCACCTTGACGTCCAAGTCGACCCTGGAGGCCGAGCCGATCCTCAAGTCCATGCGGGCTCGAGTCGATCCTCGGCCACGGTCTCCCTCGGCCTCCCGTTCGGGACCGAGGTCGTCGACGCCGGTACCCTCGGCGTCGGGGCGGATGGCATCGGTGCCCGCCTGACCGGAGCCGCTCGATTCCTCCTCCGAGGAGTCGGGCTGGGAGAAGGAGGACGAAGAGTCACCCGACATTTATCGGACTCGGTGTGTCCCATCGGACTCGCCGGAGTCCGAACCTCGGAGACGATCCCCACCGAAGGATACCTGGTTCTTGGACTTCGTGTGGGATATGGCCAAGGACTTGGCCTTCCCCACGGATCCCGAGGAGGAGCCTCGAGCCGAGGAGCTCGAGGCCCTCCAGTATGACTCTCCCCCAAAGAAGGCCTTTACTGTACCGGTTCCTCCGATGCTGGAGCGGCTGCTCTTCCGCATTTGGGAGACCCCGGCCTCGACGCCAGTGTTAAGCAAGCGGGTCGATTCCATCTATCGAGTCCGCAAGAGCCCCGGGTTCCAAAAGGCACAATTACCGCACCACTCCATGGTTGTGGAATTGGCCATGCATCGACTGAAAAGTCAGAAGATGCATTCCTCGGTGCCTCCCGACCGGGAGGCCTGGAACCTGGATGCCCTCGGTAAGAAGTGCTTCCAGGGCTCTATGCTTGCTTGCCTTGTCCAGCTCTACATGGGCATGTATCTCCGAGACCTGGTCTCTCCGAGGAACCTTTGCAGCGGTTCCAAGTCTTGTCCACTGGTATTCGAGAGTGCTTGAAGTTTATCTCTCAAGCAGCCTACTATGGCTTCAAGGCTTTGGCCTGAGTAGCCGGGGCCGGCATCAGTGCCCGCCATCCGACCTCGAGCCATGGGTGCAGGACAAGTTGGTCGATGTCCCCTGCCGAGGTGAAAACCTCTTTGGCAAGCCCATGGCTGAAAAGGCTGCAGAACTCGAGACCGAGACTCTGACCAGGACTAGGCTGTCCAGAAAAAACTCTGCCCCTTCTCAGAAGAAGAAGGGCTCGGGAAAAAAGACCTTTTACCCGAGGAAGTCCTCTGCCTATAAACAATACCCTCATTATCAGACCTCTGCAGCTCCCCAACAGGGTCAGCAGGCCAAGGAGCAGGGTCATGGGCCCCGTAGGCAGAAGGCCCCCAAGCCACCAACACCGGCCCCTGCTCAGCAGGGTGGGTTTTTTTGACTCAGAAAGCATAGCCTCTTCTCCTCAGCTGGCTCACATCAGCACAGGAGGCCGGCTGGCCCACATCAGCACAGGAGGCCGGCTGGCCCACTTTGCCCACAGGTGGTCAGCCGTCACATCAGATACCTGGGTGCTCCATATAGTCCAAAAGGGCTATCTTCTCCGTTTTCACCAGGTACCCCCCTCCTATTTTCCAGGGGAGCCTCCAAGACTCCCTCTGCACAGGGACCTACTCCTTCAGGAGTTAGCAAGTCTGCTAAAGGAACAGGCTGTGGAACCGGTGCCCCACCACCTGAGAGGTCACGGCTTTTATTCCAGGTACTTTCTGGTACCAAAAAGAACAGGAGGCCTCAGACCCATCCTAGACTTGCGCAACCTCAAGTTCCTGGAGAGGGAAAAGTTCAAGATGCTTACCCTTGGAATCCTGCTGCCCTACCTCCAGCAGGGAGATTGTCTATGCTCCTTAGATCTAAAGGATGCTTATACTCACATCCTTATTCATCCAGACCACAGACAATATCTCAGATTTGTTGTGGGGGGAAACCACTACCAGTACAGAGTGCTTCCCTTTGGCCTAACCTCCGCTCCCAGGGTGTTCACCAAGTGCCTGGCGGTGGTGGTGGCCTACCTGAGACTTCAAGGTCTTTGTGTTTCCATACCTGGACGACTGGCTCATAAGGGGGCCAGTCTTCCCAGGAGGCCAGTCAAGCCACCCTTCGCACTGTGGCTCTGCTTCAGCACTTGGGGTTTGTCATAAACTTCGCAAAGTCCACTTTGCTCCCGTCCCAGAACTTGGAATTCATAGGAGCAAAGCTAGACACTCTTCAGGCGAGGGCTTTTCTGCCAGTGGACAGGGCCCTCCGGTTGATGGATGTAGCCAGGCAGTTTCACAGCAATTCCCTGGTCTCCGCCAGGCAATTCCTGAGACTTCTCGGCCATATGGCTTCCACGGTTCATGTAACCCCCAATGCCCGCCTGCACATGCGGCCTGCTCAGTGGAGCCTTCGAACTCAGTGGCATCAGGCCACAGGGAGCCTTGCAGACTCGGTGAGAATATCCACCCTGCTTGTCTCCTCTCTACAATGATGACTTCATCTTCCGAATCTGGTACTCTGAGTGGATTTTCAATCCCCTCCGCATTCTCGAGTGCTGATGACAGATGCTTCTCTTCTAGGTTGGGGAGCACATTGCCAAGGGGCATGTACTCAGGGTCTCTGGACTCCTTGGGAGGCTGCTCAGCAGATAAACTTCCTGGAGCTACGGGCAATACGCCTAGCTCTGAGAGCCTTCTCCCACCTCACATCTCACCAGTCTGTACTGGTCCAGACGGACAATCAAGTTGCCATGTTCTGCGTGAACAAACAAGGAGGCACAGACTCCTTCCTTCTCTGTCAGGAGGCACAACAGCTGTGCTCTTGGGCCGTCAATCACGGAATCCTCCTCAAGGCTGTCTACCTCCCCGGTCAAGAAAATTACCTGGCGGACAGACTGAGCAGGATCCTGCAACCCCACGAATGGAGATTGAATCCATTGGTGGTTCAGCAGATCTTTCTCAGGTGGGGCCTCCCCACCTTGGATCTCTTCGCCAGCCCTCTGAACCGGCAACTCCTGAGATTCTGTTCCAGACAACCGCATCCTCTCAGAGTAGCAGCGGATGCCTTTCTGATTCCGTGGTCCCAAGGCCTACTATATGCATTTCCTCCCACGCCACTAGTGTCTCGAACACTGTTCAAGGTCCTCAAGGACAGGGCCTCAATGATTCTGATAGCCCCCAGGTGGCCGAGGCAGCTGTGGTTCCCACTCCTGCTGCAACTGGCGGTGGACACTCCCCTGCCTCTGGGAATTCAACACGATCTCCTGCCTCAGGACCAGGGGTCTCTCTTGCACCCCAACCTCCAGTCCCTTCATCTGATGGCCTGGCTGCTGAAAGGGTAGTCCTGGCTCCCCTACTCCTGCCTAGAGAGGTGGAAGACGTAGTCTTAGCCTCTAGGCGGCAATCCACCAGGAAATCCTACGCTCTTAAGTGGCGTAGATGCTCCACATGGTGTGCTCAGCACAGCGAAAATCCCTTCTCATGCTTGGTAGCGGTAGTATTACAATATTTGCTTTACCTCTCCAATCTAGGCCTTAAGTCCAGCTCTGTCAGGGTTCACCTCAGTGCTCTCTCAGCGCACCACTCGCCGGTGGACGGGAGGCTTCTTTCCAACCACCCTTTGGTGGCTCGTTTTCTCAGAGCCCTCCTCCTGCTTAAGCCTCCTTTGCGTCCACCAGCCACTGAGTGGGATCTGAATGTGGTCTTACAGCGGCTTACTGGTCCGCCATTTGAACCTATGGCTACCTGCCCTCTCCGTTTTCTCTCCTGGAAAACCTTGTTTCTGGTAGCTCTTACCTCTGCTAGGCGAGTGAGAACTTCAGGCACTAGTGTCTGATCCCCCTTACACTAGGTTCTACAGGAATAGGGTAGTCTTACGGACTCACCCGAAGTTTCTTCCTAAGGTTGTCTCCCCTTTTCACCTCACTCAGGAGGTGGTTCTTCCGATCTTCTTTCCCAGGCCGCATGCCAACCGGGCTGAGATGGTCCTGCATACCCTGGACTGTAGGAGGGCGTTATCCTTCTACCTCGACCGTACGCGGGAGCACCGGAGGGCTGTTCAGCTCTTCGTTTCTTTTGACCCCAATAAGTTGGGGCTACCTGTCTCCAAGCGTACTTTGTCCATATGGGTCGCTGACTTGTATCGCCTGGGCTTATGGGGCAGCCGGCCTCTCGTTGGAGGGTCGAGTCACGGCTCATCATGTCAGGGCAAAGGCTGCGTCAGTGGCTCATCTCCGCTCTGTTCCGTTGGCAGACATCTGCCGGGCCGCTACTTGGTCTTCAAGCCAGACATTTGCGGCCCAATACTGCCTTGAGAGGGAGTCCCGCAGGGACAGTGCTTTCGGACAGGCAGTACTCCATAATCTCTTTGGGGTTTAGGCAACTCCTACCCTCCGGCCCTGGTGTTGGGCTACCGGTCGGGGGCGTTCTCAGAGAAGATTCCTTCCTTACGTACTGACGAGCTAGAGGGAGCTCATTTTTCCGCTTGAGGTCTCTGGTAGCCTTAAGCTGGGGAGTCCCATATGTGAGGACTGACTTCCTGCTTGGTCCTGGAGAAAGAGTAGTTACTCACCTGTAGCAGGTGTTCTCCAGGAGCAGCAGGAATCAGTCCTCACAACCCTCCCTCCTCCTCTTGGAGTTGCAGTCGTATGATTTATTTTTGCTACTTTTTTGCTGTCTTTTAGCTATGTCATCATACTGAGCAAGATGGCACCCTTGGGCGGGAAGGGGACCGCGCATGCGCACTGCAATTCCCAAAGGCTTTCTTTGAAAGCTGGGGAAATGCTCCGCACGAGGGCTCCGTCGGCGCTGACGTCACCCATATGTGAGGACTGATTCCTGCTGCTCCTGGAGAACACCTGTTACAGGTGAGTAACTACTCTTTCATGTTTTACATGAACAGGCAGGGTGATACAAGCTCTTTTCGTCTTTGTCGAGAAGCCACATGACTATGGACTCTTTTTTTTTTCCCTGGACGCCATGCTACAAGCAACCTAACTTCCAGGGACTCACAATAAGCTGGCCGACAAGTTGAGCCGACAGCTGGATCCATGCACATGGTCCCTTGATCTTGCTGTTATTCAAGACATCTTTGCTCTTTGGGGACAGCTGGAGGTAGACCTATTTGCCTCCATGGGCAACATAATGGTCCTGTCTTCTGCTTGATTTGGTCCTGCCTCCTGCTTGATTTGGTCCTGCCTCCAGCGGCGGGCATCTGACGCCTTTGCACTAGACTGGTCTTAGTCTTCTGTATGACTTCTCTCCATTCCCGCTAATCACATGGGCCCTGCTCAAGATTAAGACAAAGCATCGGTCATTCTGATAGTGCTTCAGTGGCCCTGCAAAATCTGGTATCGCCATATTCTGGCACTGCTGCAGGGCTCTCCTATTCCTCTGGGAACTCAACCAAGCCTATTGACTCTGCATCAGGCCTGCCTTCTACATCCCAACCTCCATTCCTTGTTCCTCATAGCATGACAGTTTCAGGACACCAAGCATTGATTTCTTCATTGCCACCGGATGTCCTTTCTGTTCTTGTTACTTCTCCCAGACCCTCTACTCAGCGTTCCTGTCGGCACAAGTGGGCCCATTTTGCTCACTAGGCCGCAATGCATGGATAGGATCCAGGTCACTGTTCGGTGAGCCAACTTTTAACTTAGCTCCTTCACCTGTCTCATTCAGGACTACAGACTAATTCAGTACATTTTCATCTTTCGGCTATTGCTGCTTCGCACTACTCCTTTGATGGCAAGCCCACCTCTGTCCATCCGGTGGTCTCCAGATTCATGAGGGGTCTCATGTACACCAATTCTCCCATCTGACTGCCTATGCTGGCCTGGAACCTTAATGTTGGCTTGTCCCAGCTGATGCAACCACCATTTGAGTCTCTCCTGTCCTCTTCGCTCAAACATCTCACCTGGAAAAATGTCTGTCGCCATCACTTTGATCAGGCATCTGGGGGAAATCCAAGCTCTCTTACATTATCCCCCAATTCTTCCATGACAAGGTCGTCTGTCGGATTCAGCTCAAGTTTCTCCCAAAAGTGGTCTTTGATTTTCACATCAGCCAACCTATAGTGCTCCTTGCCTTTCTGAATGCTTCTATGGGTTCTCCGGAGGAGATATATGCATTGGATTGCCGAAGAGCTCTGCTCTATCTGTATCATACTGAATCTCTATGCAAGTAGTCTGTTCCTGACTTTCAATTCCAATTATAAGCAGCCAGCAGAAAAGCTGATCATTTCCTTGTGGATTGTGGACTGCATTGCCTTCTGCTATGAGCAAGCAGCTCTCCCTTCACCAGGATGTTACCCCTTACAAGCTCATGGGCCACAGCTGCCTCCATGGCCAGTCTGGCTTCTGTCTCTGCCTAGGACATCTGCAAAGCAGCTACCTGGTCATTTATCCACACCTTCACTAGACACTACAATTTGGATTGTTTATCTGTGTCAGACTTTGCCTTTGGCCAGGCTGTCCTCTGGAACTTATTTGCAACTTAATTCTTCTCCTCCACCCAAGCTAAGTTGGAGACTGCCCTAATTGCAGACACATTTCACACACCTAAACTTTCCTGACCAGGCAGCCCCTAGCTCTGGACTCCCCATTGAGTATGATTGTATCCCCCATGCTTGTCTCTGGAGAAAGTGTAGTTGCTTACCTGTAACAAGAGTTCTCCGTAGACAACGGGGATGTACAGTCTCACATTCCTGCCTGCCTTCCCCTCAACATAAAAACCCCAAAAACATACTGGAGTCGACTCATCATATGGATTGGTGTCATCTCCATTTTTTTGTTTTTGATTTTGTTTCTCTTTGCTCTGGTACGAACTGATTCTCTCGGCACAAGCAGGCGGGAAGCAGGCATGCATGCTCAGTGAAGTAACAAAGCTGCTCTGAGCTGTGGGAGACCCGCTCAAGGCTCCAGTCCAGGAACCTAACCATTGAGTGTAACTGTATACCCCTGCTATCTACGGAGAACCCCTGTTACAGGTAAGCAACTATACTTTGTGGTAAGTAAAATCACCTTCTCTGGGGCAAGGCCTTTGTATATCATTTTGGGAAGAGTGTTCCAGGGAGTCATGCTCAATGCATGTATAGCTACCCATCAATGATAAATGGTTCAGTAGATGCATACTGTCTTTCAGAAAGTTCACATATTTGTTTTTCTGTCACTTGTCAAGTTCAAACATACTGTCACACTTAAAGGTTGATGAATGCAGCACTCATCTGCACAACATATGTCTTTGAGACCTCTGCCAGTATCTCCTCCTCTGCACTTGCAGCCAAACATCTAGCATAGTTAAGAGCCTCTGGTCTGCATAAGGATGTCCATTCTAAGTTGGCTGATGCCCCTTGTACTGGGGATTCTCTTTGGAGTAAAAGCGAAGGAGACAGATGTGATTAAAGATCATTTGCTCTACACTACAGTATCTGTTATGACAGCAGTCCAAAGTGAGTTATTGGACCAGATGCACTTCCTTCAATATCGCCAAGGCTTTTATTATAATATGTTGTTATCAAAAGAAAGATGGTTGTTTGGTCCTCTCTTCATACTTCTGGTCATTACTGTTTGGATCGAGCCTCAAAGGGAAAGCGCCTGTGACTGAGCTGTACTAAGCATTTGTCTTATCTGACCTAGCAACTCTTGCATCTACCCATGCTGACTGCTCCAAAGAATAAGATGAGAGGATATGTGTAATATTAGCATCCCAAAGCATGGAAGTCAGCCACTCATGTGCCTGGCTCAATTCTGCTTGTTGATGGAAAAAAGCAATGTTGCTTACCTTTTTAACATGTGTTTTTCATGCACAACAGGGTTGATAAAGTACACAGTCCCTCCTACCTTCCAAGAGTTGCATCTGTTGACTTTTGTAATAAACTGAGGAGTTTAGGTGACCATAGCACGCGGGAAGAGCTGCACATGCTCAGCACATCATACTAAAGTTTTGAGCTGTGTAAGAGCGAGTTTGTTTGATTTCATTTGATTAATCACTAATTCCAACCTGGCGCCATTGGATGACATTACCTACTTATGTGCTTTATCAATCCTGCCATCTATGGAAAGCATCTGTTCCAGGTAAGCAACATTGCTGAATGCACAGAGGAAAGACAGGAGATCAAAATTATTATTGGAAAGTACTTTAACATCACGGAATAAGATACAAGCCATCAGTCAGCTGGTAATTCCTGTACTTTCATACAACTTTGGGGTTGTGGACTGGCCTTTTAAAGATCTTGAAAAACTGGATGTGCGAACACAACTCCTCCATGCCTATAAAGTGAATTACAAGAATCGGTGTATGCCAAGACTGTACATCCCTAGAGTTGAAGGAGGGCTTGGATTTATAGAGATTGATTACACATACAGAGCTACTATCATAGGCCTCCAGGCCTACATAACTGCATTCAAATGTGCAAAAAGTGCTGAAATATGAGAGTAAATATCCAAAATCTGTTTCCATCATTTTCCATCATCAACCTTGACAAGCATTCGGATGATTAGAAGGAATGAGTGAAAATCCACAAGCATGCACAGGGAAGGCAGTAACAATTTGCAAAACAAGAGAAAAAACTCTTTAAGGAATTAGATCACCAAACAAGGAAAAACAAGCAGCAGATGCACAAATACAGTAGGATATAGTGTTACTCCAGGAACCCTTTGTCAATAAAGAACTGACACATGAATTAGAGAGGTGAACTGAAACCGAAGGATGAGAGGTTGATAGTTACAGCCCAGGACAGCAGCTTACGGACGAGATGATTTACAGAAAGCATTGAAAAAACTGGCAACAGACATCTGTCGATTCTGTAAGAAAGACCTGGAAATGGTGATTCGCCTCATAGCTGTCTGTGAAGTTCTAATGACAGCAAACATCTATACAGAAAGACATAATAAAGTAGTGCGCCTCATCCATTGGAAACTCTGTAAGCACTACAATATCAATGTGCCTGAAAAGCACTGGGATCAGGACCCTAAGAAAATGAACAGGTTATGATCACCTAGGATACTCCCATTCCAACCGATAAAAAGCTGGATGCAAGGAAGCCAGATATAGTGGTTCTGGAGAAACACACCAGAACGGCATTGATAATAGAGGTGTCGGTTCTAATTGACTACTCTGTGAATCACGTGGAGAGGCAGAAGATCCTGAAATACCAGGAAAGGCAGTCTGAGACCAAGAAAATGTGCCAGAAAGATACAGAAATATTTCCCATCGTGTTGAATGCCACAGGCTTAATAATGAAGAATTTTCAAGCACATTTTGACAAACTACCCATATGTTACATCTTACGAGCTCCAGCAGGAGGTTCTTTGGCATGATGCAAGTACTATGCCGAGCCTTAGCAGTAAATTTGACTGAGGTCATACTCCACATGCCCTAGCTTAGAAGTGAGGTTCACAACTGTCATGGTATGTGTAAAACTAACTCATTTGGTTTTCCGTCTTTCGGGACAGTTTCTCCAGTGTCATAAATGCTGCTCAAGTAGTCCCTACAGTGCAGGAGGAGGGGATAGGGGGAGTAGTTAAGAAGATGAGTTGAAGGCACAGCATGGCAAAATTGTACTTATGTTTTTAATAGTGTCTCTTGGCATCCCAACATCTGTTTTCAATTAAATTAGCCAATTCAGCCCCCACAAGGTAGCCAAAGAAATGTCAGAGTGTATTTCCTGCTGCCAAGTCAAGTCTCACAATAAGTTACGTGACTTTTAAGGTTCTTATCTGAAGACCTGACCTGGCAGCAAGAGATGATGCACTTTCTTTTCTGGCTGCCTGGAGGGGAGAGATGGGATGAAATCGGCTAACTTTAAATACAGATAGACATATTATACACTTTAGAGGCACTGTTTATGGTGGAGTGATGTGCTACATGTGAGGATAGTTTTTTATAATGGCTGCTTATAAAAAAATAAATAATCCTGAAAACATCTATAAAAGAAACATAAGCCATTATGTGCCTTTTTAGCCTTTATAAAATCCCAGAAGGATCCCCAGTAGCTCACACTTTCTCACCTACTCTGTGATGCAGTATGTGCTTGTGTTCTATTTCAGTAATATTATAAAACCTTTTCTGTGTGCAGAGCCTGTATTACATGCAGAAAAGGGTTTTTCCTTATCGTTCCTCCAGTTCAGTCCTTCACCACTGGGTAGTGCACCTCCTCCTGCAGCATGAAGACTGGGCATATCAGATTTGTGACATCACTGGATGTACCCTGCTGGTCTCTCCCATCAGCCCCAGTGTTTCCAGTCTCCATGCAGCAGGAGGACGTAATGAGCCTAGGTGCTGGGCTCACTAGAGGAACAGATAAGGAGCAGCTCTTAGTGTAGTTGGTTTTAAGGGTTTTTTTCCTTTGATTAACTATCTAATTCCTTTTCTTTTGGGGTACTGTTACTTTAAAAAAAAAAAAAAGTTTTCTGTTAGGGGAAATCGAACCTGTATTCTGGGGCTTCTCTTCCCTCGCAGGACTGGCCCGGGTGATTCAGCTGCTCTCCCCTCCTAGTTGGGACGGAGGGGAGTTGTGCGGCAGCTTCAGTGACTGGCCAGACTTCTCCGTCTGTGGTGGGGAGCCACGTGGCGGAAGCCCGGGAGCCGGACAGCCTTCTCCATGGCGACTGATCACACGTTCAGGTGATCGGCGGCATAGATAACAGGGCACTTGATTGGAGGAGCAGGTAACTGACCCAATGGCGTTCTTAGGCCTGGCGGAGAGGAGGAGTGCCCGCCGACACAGTTCCCTCTAAGCTGTGCGCGTGTGCGCATGCACACATCTCGCTGAGCGAGCACATACTTTACAACAGAGCGCACAAAATTTTGGTTCTGATTCTGATAGAAAACACAGACGTCTTAAAATTTAAAAGTTGTTGTGTATTTACGGTTTTCACAAGTTCTACAATATTTTCTAGTGCAATCAATGTGGTGTACATACTGTATTCTGACGTGTAGTCAAATTTTAAAGTATAAAACTCTGAGTGTCGTCATGTGGCGCACAAAAATTTAACCTTCCTTCAAAAGCTGCACAGCTGATATTTTATGCGCACACAGCCTACAGAAAATTAGAGGGAACATTGCCCGCCGACACGTGGTCGAGTGGGGAGGCTTCTGGGCCCTCTTCTGAGTGCAGCACACATAAGCAGGCCCTGACATTTTTGAGCAGACTGGGGTTCCCGTGCTTTTTTTTCGGGCCTGCCGGGGAGCAGCACTGGTGACTGATTTCCCAAACGCTGAAAGCGGCGGTTGGAGGGGAAGTTAGTATTAGTGAAGTTTTAAGTTATTTAAAATTATTTTGTTAATTTCTGTAATTTTTGTTTTTTTCCTTCATTCCTGTTGATCTTTGAATTTATTTTTATATAGCTAATGCCTTCAAAGCCACAGTGTTTGGTCTGTGGCACCCACAGGGCGTAGTCTTGGACAACGGTGTCTGCAGGGGCTGAGCACGTACTTCAACCACTTTGGAGCAAGAGATCCATGATAAGGTGTATGAGGAAACTCAAACGTCATTTACAAGGGGTGAGGGTGAACCCCTATTAGAAGTGCTGTCCTTGCCCCTCTGGAGAGTCAAGCACAGCCAGCTAGTTTGGGGGTGCCTTTAGGAATCAGGACAACCCTTGGAAGTTTTTCTCCAGATTTTGTGCTCATAATGCATCAAGCATATTGCTTACGACAGCAAGGGATGGTCACAGAGCCTTTAATGCTGGGGATTCGGGGAAAGCCAAGCTGGCTTCGCAAAGGATGCAGGTAGCCTGGTGAGGCCTCTTAAGAGGGCTCGGTCTCTCAAAGATCAGCTCTTGGAATTGGATTGGCAGGATACGGAAGAGTTAGATGTGGAACCTGAATCAGGTATGGACGAACTTGAGGAAGGCGAGATTCCTGAACAAGAAGATCAAACGAGAATCATTAGAGTTTTTCGCAAGGATGAGCTTACTGTGCTCATTACTGAGTCCCTTCAGGCTCTTAACCTTGCTTCGGGTACAGCCATCGGAAGAAGAGGGTTTGGAAGACTCTCTCATACAGGCAGTGCGTCAAACTCAGGCGGTATTCCCAGTTCACCCGGTGGTTGACCGGATGATCCAAGATGAATGGGATGTACCGGAAGCGGGATTTCGAGGCGTGAGAACCATGAACAGACGTTATCCCTTAGCGGACAAGGAGAGGTTCCGTTCTCCGCATATAGATGCAGTGGTGTTAGTGGTCACGAAAAAGACGACTATTCCGGTAGAAGGAAATGTGGCCTTGAAGGATGTGCAGGACCGAAAGGTAGATGGGTTGTTGAGACAAGCCTTTGAGGTTAATGCTCTCTCATTGCAGGCTTCCATTTGCGGAGCTTAGGTGGCAAGAGCTTGTCTTTGGTGGTTGCAGCGATTGCGGCAGCCATCTCAGCAGGAGCAAATATTAGATGTGACACGTCTTGAATCGGGTGCGGCATATCTAGCAGATGTCCACTATGATTTGATTAGGTCATTGGGAAATAGTATGGCTTCTTTGGTAGCCGTGCGCCAGTACCTGTGGTTAATGAATTGGGCGGCAGATGTTTCTTCTAAGTCACGGCTTAGTAAGCTTCCTTTTAAGGGGAAGTTATTTGGTGAGGACCTGGACAAACTAGTTAAGGATGGGAGAGTCCAAAGGTGGCAGACTACTGGAAGATAAGTCTAAGCAGGGGAGGTCCCTGACAGCTACGCGAGGCCAGTTTCGAGACTTCAGGTGATTTCGTACCTCTCGGCTGTGAGGTTTCCAACGAGGAAGATATGCTTCAAGCGTAAGGGTTTTGAGGTTTTCGTGGAGCGGGGAGGGGGTTTGCAGCTGCCTCCTCCGCGGCTTCCCGAAAACCACAATGAAGCGAGGCGGGCCCAGGTAGGAATTCAGCCAGTTGGAGGGAGGCTTCGGGAGTTTCTTCCTGCCTGGGTCCAGATGATGTCCGACCAATGGGTGTTGGAGGTAATACACAAAGGATATGCTCTCGAATTTGCTCGTCCGATTCTAGATTCGTTCATTCTATCCCCTTGCAAAGGGCAGCTGAGAACATCCACGGTCCACCAAACAATGGATCGTCTCTTACAGTTAGGAGCAGTAGTGGCGGTGCTGCAGGAGTTGTACGGCTTCGGTCATTACTCTATTTCATAGTTTCAAAGAAGGACGGGTCCCTGCGTCCTATCCTGGATCTCAAGGGCGTGAATCGTTGTCTGCGAGTGTCTCACTTTCAAATGGAAACATTGCCTTTGGGTAATAGTGATGGTTTGGCAGGGGGAATTCTTCACATCTCTCAATCTTACCGAGGCATACTTGCACAATCCGATCAGACCAGCTCATCAGAGGTGCCTAAGGTTCGCGCTCTCGTGGGGCCATTTTCCGTTTCAGGCATTGCCCTTCGGTTTAGCAATGGCTCTGTGTACTTTCACCAAGGTTATGGTGGTGGTAGCAGCGGCTCTGCGGAAAGAAGGAATCTTGGTTCACCCTTATCTAGACGATTGGCTGATTCGGGCAAAGTCCAGAACCGAGAGCATTCAGGTTACGAACAGAGTAGTGAACTTCCTTCAGAGTCTCGGCTGGGTAGTCAATGCATCCAAAAGCCGGTTAGTGCCGTCTCAGGTTCTAGAGTACTTGGGAGTTCGGTTCGACACCCAATTGGGTGCGGTGTTTCTGCCGGAACAGCGAGCTCAGGTTCTTCGACTTCTAGTACAAACGTTTGTCGACTTCGGCTCCGTTGGCTTGGAGCTATCTTAGTGTGCTTGGAACAATGGTGGCTACTCTGGAGGTGGTGCCATGGGCCAGGGCGCACATGTGTCTCTTACAGAGGTCATTAATTCTGTGTTGGTCCCACCAGAACGATTCGCTAAACAGACGTCTTCCCTGCCCCTTGAGGATCAGGCAGTCCCTTCAGTGGTGGCTCTAGCTAGGAAATCTGGCGGCGGGAATGCCACGGGAGCAACCGCATTGGCTCCCGCTGTTGATAGATGCAAGTCTGTCAGACGGCTGCCTGGGTGAGAATCTTCACAGTCTCGGCAAGTGCATATCTCTATATGATTTGCAAGGGATTGTGGGCAATGTAGTTCATTCACACCAGACACAGCTGCTGACAATAATTTAGTTGTGCTCTTGGGTAAAGCCAATAAGATTTTTATTTATGGGGTTATTTCTCCCAACACAGATATGCTTGGTAGCACATAAATTAGGTTACTTGCTTTCAGTGTTAACTTGGAAAAACAAAGTTAAAATCAGGAAAACAACAAATGAAAAGCCACAAAGCAAGAAACAAACTGTTCTTTTCAGGTTAACTTCTGATTACTTCCCACATAGATACAGAAGTGATTCTCTCCTAGCTCACAAGCAATTAGGTAAGGCTTAATTGCTAGCAGTTACCAGCTGAAACCCCTTAGCTGGCTTCCCTTCCACTGTGTGGGTCAAATCCTGCTTCAGGAGCTTTTCTGAGTAGATTAAAGAACAAATTTGTATTTTCTTTGTGATGGTTGCTGTACTTTATAACAGAAAGTTACCAACGGAGTTTAGATAGAGAGCAGTCCATATAAACAGGATCCTCATCTGCTATTATTCCCCCTTGTTCAACAAGCATGGGTTCAATATCATGGATTGGCACAGATGAATCTCTCAATGGAGCATTTTCAGGAGAATACTTGTTTCCCTGCTGTCTTTCAAGGTTATAGCTAGGGCATAGATCAGTGTTCATACCTGAGCTTCCATTGCTGCTAGAGTTCCTCTCTATATAGCCTGGCCAGTATGTAGTCCAGTTCTTATGTCCAGCCTTCCAATCCAGATCCCTGGACACTGGATCTCTCTTCACATACCTTCTGGCACAGGTCTTAGGGTCCCTTCCACGTGCAGCCGTCTCCCTCACAGGTAGCCTCTGGTGATTCCTAGCTCTGCAGCACCATTCCTCTGGCTTTCCCCAGTCCAATGGTGTATGCTGGCCCTTGGAATACCTCCCAGTATACGTACTGCTTTGGACTCTTCTAGACCTCTCAAAGGCTTTTCTCTTCCTTCTTCCAAAGGGTCTCTTTCCCTCTCTGTCCGTCCGGTTTGGCTTCTGCTTCTTATGATCCTTCAGATGAAACTGATGATCAAACTCAAGCTGATTCTCAGGATACTGAGGACAATTCTCTGGATATCCAAGGTGATCATGAAGATGGTCATCTGTAGAATAAACTCTACCCTTATTCTGCTTAGATGAGTGCTCCTCCCTAATACAGCGCAGCTGTGCTGAATCAGGCCCTGCCCTTTGAGATGAGTGCTTAGGGATTACCTAATAGCCCTCCTGATTGAACACACGTTTCCCCACTTCAGCTCCTCTAATGGCTGTTGGAAACCTGGTGCATTCTGGGACTGGTAGTCTTTTATGGGAAAATTCTGTTTTCTTATTTCTACCAGAACTGACAGGTTGCTTGTTCAGAGTCACTTCACCTTTTCTATAGCTCCTTCCTGAGCTATGATAAGCTTCCTGTGAGACTTGTTGGGGGACTCATTCCGGGGATCTCTTCACACAGGGCGCTTGGAACGAGCAGGAGGCTCAGTGGTCGATCAACCATCTGGAACTGAGAGCGGTAGTACGAGCACTTCAGGCGTTCAAATCCATGGTATAGGGTCGGGCGGTGCGAGAGCTGTCAGACAATTCCACAACGGTGGCTTACCTCAATCGGCAAGGGGGCACAGGGAGCACCGCCATGGAAGAGGAAGCTGAGGCTCTGTTTGCTTGGGTAGAGCCGTGGCTGCAGGTGATCTCGGCAGCGCATATACAGGAACAGAGAATGTGATGGCGGATTTTCTCAGCAGAGTCCGGGTGGATGCCGGAGAATGGAAGCTTCATCCAGAAGTGTTCGTGCAGATAGCCATCAGGTGGGGTCCACCGATTATGGATCTCATGGCGACATTTTGTTCAGCCAAAGCGAATTGCTTTTATAGCAGAAGACGAGAGAGGATGTTGGAGGGCATTGATGCCCTGGTGCAACAATGGCCAACGTCCGGCCACCTCTGTTTCCCCCCCCGTGGGCGCTCATAGGGAGAGTGGTGCAGTGCATCGGGGGAGGAGTGCTGTTAATAGCTCCAGATTGGCTGAGGCGTCCATGGTATGCAGATCTGGTGCAGCTCTTCGACGGGGATCCCTGGCGATTACCCGCAATGTCGAATCTGTTGACTCTGGTTCCTCTTTGCATGCCTCAGGTGGATCGATTCTCACTTACGGTTTGGCCATTGAAAGGGCGAGGTTAAGAAAGAAGGGTTATTCTGGAGCGGTGATTACGATCTTGCTTCGAGCTAGAAAGAGATCCACATCCCTAGCGTACGTGCGAATTTGGCGTATATTTGAGGACTGGTGCTCTCAGCGACAGATCCGAGCATCCACAGTTTTCGTACCTATGATCTTGAGTATCTCCAGGAACAAGCAGGAATGAGTCTTCACATATAGGGGTACGTCGGTATCGACTGAGCCTGCACGGGAACGCTCCCCAGCTTCCCAAAAAGGAAAGCTTTTGGGAGCATCCCACAGCGCCTGCGCGCTGCCTTCCCACCTTTCCTAACCAACTCTCCTCAGTTCTTCTTTGCCGCGGAGCCAGCAGGTCGAGCCCTGTCACCGCTGAAGAAGTTCTTTATTTTATTTTATTTCTTTGGTCGCGTGTCTGCCTTCCCCGACTCCGGACCGGTACCGCCAGTCTTTTCTTTCTTTCTTAAAAAAAAAATTTTTTTTCGATATTTTTCCTCACTTGGTGTATTTTTTTTTCTTAAGGCCTCAGGGCCCACAAGAAAATTTCCCTCATGGAAAAACCAACCTCCGGGTTCAAAAAATGCACTAAGTGTAGCGGTACTATTTCTGTTACAGATACCCATGAATGGTGTCTTAAATGTTTGGGTCCTGAACACTCCATTCCGGATTGTCCGTCCTGCTCCCTAATGTCTAAACGGGGGTTACAGAACCGAGCAGCTAAGCTCCATGTGCTGTTTCCCGATGAGGCACCGGCAGTAGCATTGACATATTCCAGGTCTTCTTCTCCTGAAGGATCTCAGGTAACCAAACATAAACCTAGCAGGTCCTCGAAGGGTAGATCTCCCTCTAAGCATCGAGATGCCTCCGGGCTTGCCCTCGAGGATCCTGCACCAGCCAAACAGCCCCGGCGGGAAGCTCCGGTTCCAAAGCTCCTCCTATGGGGTTACAGGTTGACATCGATGGCACGGCCTCGACCGATCACCTGTTAGAATGCTCTGGGGTACCGGCACAGTCTCCCGGTACCGATCTCCAGGCATTCATGGCGTCGATGGATCAGAATGTTCTGTCCATGCAGCAGGCTATTTCAGCCTTCATTCAAGCTGCGACGCCGGCGGTACCGCAACGAGTTCCGTTGTCGGTATCGGCTCCGGTACCGGCACCAGCGCTGATACCGGTTCCGACCGCATCGACATCGACTAGGACAGCGGTTCCTTGTCCAGGGCTGTTTCTCGGTACCGATCCGGTTCCGAAAACGCCCGATGTCGATACCGCTCGATACGTGTATCGAGCGTTAGAAGAGCACCCTGACAGGCGATACTTCGATTCCTCTGATTCTGATACATCAGATGAGTCTCCTGAAGTATCCATAGCCCTTCCTGAGGAGCCGCCTTCTCCAAAAAGAAGAATGTCTCCTCCAGAGGACTTGCCCTTTCAAGACTTCATAAGAGAAGTAGCTAAAGGACTCTCTATTTCAGTAACCTCTGAATCAGAGCCTAGAGCAAAAAAAATAGATATTTTAGGATACTCTAAGGCTCCTAAAGAGGCAGTCACCTTACCAATTCATGAGATTCGTCATGAACACATGATTGATTTATGGGAGACTCCTCTCACTCTCTCTCCTCATTCTCGCAGGTTGGACACTATGTATCGTGTCCCTCCTTGTCCTGGGTTCCAGAAAACTCAGCTTCCTCACCATTCCATTGTGGTGCAGTCAGCTATGAAGAGGATAACGCGTACAAAGAGACACTCTTCTGCTCCTCCAGGAAGAGAATGCAGGACCTTGGATGCTTTTGGTAGGAAGATCTTCCAGGCCAGTATGCTTATTGCCAGATTCAACTCATATAGCCTTTATATGGGTATGTTTCTGAAAGACGTTGCACAAAAATTGCACAACTTCCTCCCCTTTCTTCCAGAGGATAAAAGGGATGAATTCAGCCTTTGGCTTCAGCATACTCAGGACATTTCAAAGTTCTCCAACAGGGCAGCTTTTGACTCCTTTGAAGGTGCCAGCAGAGCCTCAGGCATTGCCATAGCTGCTCGCAGAATTGCTTGGCTCCAGGCTTCTGATCTAGAACCCTGGGTTCAAGTTGGCTTAGGAAATCTACCCTGCACAGGTGAAAATTTATTTCGCAAAGAGTGGCAAATTAAAGCCACTCAGATGGATGCAGAGAACTCTGCTCTGGATAGACTTTCAAAGTCATCTTCCTTCCCTGCCAAGAAAAAGATCTTTAAAAAGTCTTTTTACAAAAAGGGCAGATTTCCTTCCACTTCTGGCCAACAATCTTCTACAGGTCGCTTTGCCACTAAGCGTCAGCAACCTAAGCAGGCCAGACCAAAGTCTACAGGGGCTGCTGCAACTCAGCAGTCCCAACCTCCTCAAGGTTTTTGACTTGATGCTAGAGAACTTAGCCTTTCTGGCTCTACAACAGCCAGAACCTCTCACCATTCCAGGGAGGTTTGCTCATTTTGCTTTCAGATGGGAGCAAATCACATCAGAGCAGTGGACCCTCTCCATCATCAGAGAGGGCTACAAACTTTATTTCTCAGACCTTCCTCCCCACACCATGGTGAGACACTTCAATTCTCCCATGCCCCTTCTCGACCTTCTGGGTCAGGAGGTGACTACCCTTCTTGCCCAAGGGGCAATAGAAGAAGTTCCTCTTCTTCATCAAGGGTCAGGGTTCTATTCCCCCTATTTTCTCATTCCAAAGAAGACAGGGGGATACAGACCCATTCTAGATCTCAGAGAATTGAACAAATTCCTATGCAAGGAGAAGTTCAAGATGCTTTCTCTGGGCACTCTCCTTCCATATCTTCAAAGTCAGGATTGGCTTTCTTCTCTAGATCTCAAGGATGCGTACACACATGTCCTCATCCATCCATCTGACAGAACATTCCTACGTGTTCTTTTCCAGGGAAAACATTACCAATACAGAGTGCTTCCTTTAGGTCTGGCCTCTGCTCCGAGAGTGTTCACCAAATGCATGGCAATAGTTGCTGCATTTCTACGCACTCTGGGAATATTTGTCTTCCCATACCTGGACGACTGGCTCATCCGAGCTCCATCTCAGCCAGAGGCCCAGATTTCCCTGGACCGCACAAGGCGCATTCTGCAGTATCTGGGACTGGTGGTAAACCTCCCAAAGTCCCAGCTCATCCCTACTCAGTCCCTGGAATTCATAGGGGCCTGGTTGGATACCACCACTGCAAGGGCCTACCTTCCTCAGGCCCGTTGCCAACGTCTAGTGCAGCTAGCCTCCCAGATTCAGTCAAAGAGCCACTTAACTGCCAGGGAGATGCTACAACTGCTAGGTCACATGGCTTCCACAGTACATGTGGTACCCTATGCTCGCCTACACATGAGAGCAGCTCAATGGACTTTGTCCACCCAGTGGACTCGAGCTTCAGGAGCTCTCTCAGACCAAATAGCAACCTCCAAATGTCTCTCTTGGTCTCTCCAATGGTGGATGTCCACTCAAAATCTGTTGCTGGGGTCCCCCTTCCAACAGTTGTTGCCCCAAGCAACCCTCACAACAGATGCCTCCCAAACAGGTTGGGGAGCTCATCTACAAGATCTCTCCACCCCAAGGCACTTGGTCCCCACAGGAGACCTCTCTTCATATCAACCACTTGGAACTTCGAGCAGTGTTTCTAGCTCTCAAGGTCTTTCATACCCTCCTCAGCTACAAGACTGTCTGTATGAATAAGGACTATCAAGTAGCCATGTTTTACATAAACAAGCAAGGAGGAACTGGCTCTCTGTCGCTTTGCAACGAAGCTCTAAGATTATGGGCCTTCGCCAGAGAGCATCAAATCCATCTCCTGGCAGTATACCTCCCAGGAATCCAAAATTCTTGGGCAGACAGACTCAGTCGAGTTCTGCTTCCACACGAATGGTCCCTGCATATGAATCAGGTACTCAGAATCTTCCAAGAATGGGGAACCCCGGACATAGACCTCTTTGCAAGTCCGTGGAATGCCAAACTTCCCCGGTTCTGTTCCAGAATTCCGTGTCAGGGAGTTCAGGCCAAAGATGCCTTCCTCCTTCATTGGGGTCAGGGCTTCCTTGTATGCCTTTCCACCCATTCCCTTGATTCCCAAGACTCTATTCAAACTCCAGAGGGATCAAGGATCTATGATCCTTATAGCTCCACGCTGGCCACGCCAAGTGTGGTACCCTCTACTTCTGCATCTCTCCCAAGCCCCCTCCCTGGACTTGGGAGCTGCTCCAGACCTTCTGTCCCAGGAGGAAGGGACTTTGTGGCACCCAAACCCCAAGTCCCTTCACCTCAGAGCTTGGTTACTGAAGGCCTATACCTTCAAGACTTGAATCTTTCTCAGCAGGTGAAGGATATCCTCCATGCTTCCAGGAAACCTTCCACCAGGCGTTTCTATGCTTTTAAGTGGAATAGATTTTCCATTTGGTGTGCTGAAAAGGGTCTTGACCCTCTGGCCCTACCTTTGACTTCTTTGTTAGACTATCTACTGCATCTCTCCAATGCAGGACTTAAGACAAATTCAGTAAGAGTCCATTTGAGTGCTATTGCAGCATCCCTTAAGCCCATCAATGGACAACCTATCTCCTCTCATCCTCTTATTTCGATTTAAATCTTTATTGGAACATTAAAAAGAAATACAAATTTCAATATCAAAAGCGTTACAAAAGAAAAATAACTTAGTCCACATCTAGGGGAGCGAGCACTATCAATAAGCAAAATACAAATTAATACAAACTTAGCCATGAAAAAGAGAGGAAATCACATACCCAAAAAATACATACAAAACTCTAATTACATTGCTTACTGAAAAACAGATACAAATGATTCAAACTTTAGCAGAAGACTCCTGGTTTACAATAAATGATTCTAAGGAAGAGGTTTCAGAAAAAACATACTTGGTGCCTTCAAGTACAACAACACATTTACAAGGAAATTTTAGGAAAAATGTTGCACCAAGTGCCAACACACGAGGCTTTAACAACAAAAAGGCTCGTCGAAGCTGCGTTTGCCTAGAAACATCCGGGAAAATGTTAACTTTTCCCCCACAAAAAACTGCATTCTTATTAGTAAAGAATAAACACATAACTGCCTGCTTTTCAACCTCAGAAACAAAAGAAACAAGCAACATAGCACGAGAAGTTATAACATCCTGAGACGATTCTATAAAATCTGAAACATTTAAAGAGTCTAGAACCTTGGAAGGATCAGATCCAGGGGCTGCCCCAGAAACAGTAAGATAGTATAACTTTTTTATAGCCGGTTTCACCTTGTCAGCATACCCCAAAACTTCCGTCAAGTATTTATCAAATAAAATCTGAGGGGATAATAAACGGGTATAGGGAAAGTTAAGACAACGAATATTCGTTGCCCTTAAAGAATTCTCCAACAATTCTTGCTGTGCATGTAATGTTATACTATCTTTAATAAAAGTAGATGACTGCTTTTGCAGGGACCCCACCTGACCTTCCAAGTCCTGACACCTAACATCCAAAGTTGCAATTTGGGAATCATGTTGAGCTAACTTAGCAGCAGAACCTCTAGAAAAATCTGAAAATTGAGAAACAGATGACAGAGAAGCAATCGACGATTCTATACATGACAATACAGACCAAACATCTGCTAATGAAACATTTTGTACATCAACTACACCAGGAGGTTCTTTCAGATGCACCACTACCCGGTCCAGCGGGAGCTGAAGAGCTTTCGGCAGAGGAACTGCCACTGGCTTACAGTCACTCTGTCGTGGAGCAGGAGAAAGTATACAACCTCCATCCCGCTCCAGAGCACCTCCCGTCGGAGATGATGTCAATGGGTTGATGCTATCTAGATCAGTAAGCAGGGCAGAGTTTGAAAACCCCAATGAAGAGCGGTCTAGGATAGAGGATGTACCAGGAGCCGCCATTCCCACTTTCTTTCTCCAAGCTTGCCAAGACAACATGCTTATCCATGGGCCCCACGATTTTAACTACTTTGGAGGGATTCACAGTACTTACATTCAGATGGCGTCTCCTACGTTTGCCCATATCAATCAACGCCTCTAGACCTCCTCAAGCGCCAAAGGAGCGCATAAGGAGCAAGACATGCCCCTTTAACGCGCCCCTTCAAAGCGCGACCGCTACCGCGTGACCGCGGAGCAGACGTGATCTTATAGCCCCAGAAATGACGTCGGGGCAAGGCATCGGGTGCGTGGAAGTTCTACAGGTGCCTGAAAAGCCCACAAAGCACACGGAGCACAGACCGGGCAGGGATTCCTCACACACTCCCGTCTGTAGCAGGAACCGCTTAGCTTTTAAATCTCCACCAGCTGACGTCGGGGCAAGGCACAGGGTGCGTGGAAGTTCTACAGGTGCCTGAAGAGCCCACAAAGCACACGGAGCACAGACCGGGCAGGGATTCCTCTCAGACACTCCCTCATCCTCTTATTTCAAGATTCGTGAGAGGCCTAACTTTAACTAAACCTCCCATTAGGCCTCCTCCGGTGGCATGGGACTTAAATTTGGTTCTTGGTCAGCTTATGAAGCCACCTTTTGAACCCTTAGCTACTACCTCCTTGAAATTTCTTTCCTGGAAGGTTATTTTCCTCATTGCAGTCACTTCTGCTCGCCGCATCAGTGAACTGCAGGCCTTAGTGGCTAATCCACCTTATACAAGGTTCCATCATGATAAGGTAGTCCTTAGGACAAATCCACACTTTATGCCTAAAGTGGTCTCACCTTTTCATCTTAATCAAGAGGTATATTTACCTGTCTTTTTTCCAGCTCCTCATGCATCCAGTGCAGAGAGGAATCTTCATACTCTGGATTGTAAAAGAGCTCTTGCTTTTTACTTACATAGGACACAGCAACATAGAAAGTCTTCCCAGCTTTTTGTTGCTTTTGATCCTTCTCATTTGGGACTTCCAGTCTCTAAGAGAACACTGTCCAATTGGATTGCTCAGTGTATTTCTTTCGCCTACCAGAGTAAGAACCTTTCTCTGGAGAGCCATGTCACAGCTCATAATGTGAGGGCCATGGCCACCTCTATGGCTCATCTAAATTCTGTGTCCATCGACCAGATCTGTCGAGCAGCCAACTGGGCCTCTGTTCATACCTTCACAGCCCATTACTGTTTGGACAAGGATTCCCGCCGGGATGCCTTGTTTGATCAGGCTGTCTTCAGACACCTGTTCCATTCTTAAGCAACTCCTGCCCTCCTTCCCTGGATGGATGCCTGAGATCCATAGGAGGACGCAGACCCCTTTCAGTGTCTCTTATCGTTGGGGATCTCCCAGGCATCTCAGCTAGGGAGTCCCCATATGTGAAGACTCATTCCTATTTGTTCCTGGAGATAGCACAGTTACTTACCTGTAACAGGTGATCTCTGGGAACAGCAGGAATAAGTCTTCACAACCCAATCACCTCCCCTAGGAGTTGTATCTCTTTTCTATCTTTCCTTTCCTCTCTCTCTCTATTGTCTCAGCTTAAAACTCGAACTGAGGAGAGTTGGTTAGGAAAGGCGGGAAGGCAGCGCGCAGGCGCTGTGGGATGCTCCCAAAAGCTTTCCTTTTTGGGAAGCTGGGGAGCGTTCCCGCGCAGGCTCCGTCGGTACCGACGTACCCCTATATGTGCAGACTTATTCCTGCTTATTCCTGCTGTTCCCAGAGATCACCTGTTACAGGTAAGTAACTGTGCTTTCTTGCAGGACAGATTCGATAAAGGCTTGGCGGCCAGCTCCCTAAGGGTTCAATTGTCTGCTCTTTCTTGTTATCAAGGTAAAGTCCAGGGGACGACCGTAGGCTCTCACATCGACGTCATACAGTTTTTAAAAGTGGTGTCTTGGTTGCGACCTTCTCGCAGAATGGTGGTTCCTCCGTGGGACCTCAATTTAGTCCTTGGGGCATTGACTAGAGAACCTTTCGAGCCTTTGCAGCAGGCTTCGGTCAAAGATTTAACTTTGAAAACAGTGTTTCTGGTGGCTATTTGTTCAGTTTGCTGAATTTCGTAATTGCAAGCTTTATCGTGTCGAGGGCCGTTCTTGTCTTTCTCTAGAGAAAAGGTGGTACTGCAGCCAGTGCTGTATTTTTTGCCCAAAGTAGTTTCTCCTTTTCACATGAATCAATCTGTTTCTCTGCCAGTTTTGGGCTCCATGCCGGAGAATGCTTCAGACCGTAGCCTGAGTCGTTTGGACATTAAAAGGACACTGCGTCAAGTGTCAGAAACATTCTGGAGGTCAGATGGTTTGTTCGTCCTCTTTGGAGGTCCACGAAAAGGGGAAGCAGCGGCCAAAGCTTCAATAGCCAGATGGGTCTGAGAAGCTATAGCATCAGCATATATTTTGCAAGGGTGTCAGGTGCCCATGGGGCTATGGGTTCACTCTACTAAAGCGCAAGCAACATCTTGGGCGGAGCATAGTTTGGTTCCATCAGTGGAAATTTGCAGAGCGGCCACCTGGTCCTCTCTCCATACCTTCAGTAAGCACTATCGCCTGGATGTTCAGGCGGCGAATGATGCCTGTTTCAAGTCAGCCGTTTTGCGATCCAAGTAGACAGGTCCCTCCCAATAATTACTGGTCTGCTACATCCCAGTGGTGAAGGACTGAACTGGAGGAACGATAAGGAAAGAGAAATTAGACTTACCTGCTAATTGATGTTCCTTGAGGAACTCCAGTTCAGTCCTGATTCCCACCCGATGAGGGATAATTTAGTGAGTAGTGTTGTCTGAGGGGGAAGGTTGGTCTCGATATCAGTAAGAGATTTTTAAAAATTTCAGGATTGGGATTGTCAGGAAAAAAGGAACCTATCTTTCACCTAAAGGATGCCTAGAGGGAAGAGAATGTCAAAGATGCAGTTGTCCCTTTTGTTTTAGGGGACGTTAAGCTAAATTTAAATTAAGCTAAGTTGAGTCGGTATAAGTTGAAATTAATGTTATAGCTACTTATTTGTTGCTCCTTTGAGTTTGGTTTGTCAATAGTTCACTGGGGCTGATGGGAGAGACCAGCAGGGCACATCCAGTGATGTCAAAAATCTGACATGCCCAGTCTCCATGCTGCAGGAGGAGGTGCACTACCCAGTGGTGAAGGACTGAACTGGAGTTTTTCAAGGAACATCAATTAGCAGGTAAGTCTAATTTCTCTTTATAAATTGCACAACCGCATATGTGCACATGGGAAGTTTGTGCTTTTACATGATCTTGTGCATAAGTGTTTCTGGGGATATAGTTTGGGCAGAGCAGAGGTGGAATTTTGAGTAGCACATGCATCTTTTTATAAAACATGTCTATTCGCCAAAAGTATATGCACAAATTTTACATCTTCAGAGATGGTGTAAATTTGATCATAAGTGTTTGTGTGCCATTGGCACTGTATCTGGGGGAGTATTTTATAAAGACACATAGGCATCTATTGGAGGAGTAGCCTAGTGGTTACAGCAACAGCCTAGTACCCAAGAGATCCGGGTTCAATTCCCATTGGCACTCGTGATCGTAGGCAAGTCACTTTTACCTTCCATTGTCTCAGAAGAAAAGGCCTGGCAATCTTCTGGTCATATCTTGCCAAAAAAACTCAAGAGCTGCTGGGTCACCAGGAATCAGCATTGACTTGACAGCATTTAAAAATAAAATAAATAGGCATCTATTTTGCCTTTATAGCATAGGATTCAAATAAGCACCTTTTCGGACCCCTTACATAGATGATATGTGTTAAAATAAACACCCCCTCTTCCCAGAGAGCACATGCATACTTTATTTATTAAATACATTGCTCTGTCCCTGCTCTGCTCAAACAATGCCCCTGGAAATGCCTACGCATCACGTAAAAGTAGGCATTGTTTTCTGTGGTGCCTGCTTTTTACATACAGTTTTAGAATAGCCATTTTCAGCATGTAAAGCATGCTTTATATCTGGAAAATATTTTACAAATTTACTCCCTTGGTGATTGGGGAAAGAAACTATATTTTATAGTCTAAAACGCAGCAGTGAGTTTTGTTTTTTTCCTGAGGTGAGACTTGTAGCACCAAGTGGTTCTAATTTATTTCCCAAGATTTATTATACTGTCCTTTGAAACTACAGGATCAACAGGGGTGGTTTACAATAAAAAATATACAAAGCAAAAAAGTTACAAATGTGTCCCAAGAGTGGGATGAGAAGAGCAGAAAAATCAGGCTAGGGTAGGGAACCATAGGGAGGAGAGCTCAACCGTCTACTCAAAGGACCTGGGACAAAGCTAGCTCAAAGCCATGTTTGCGGGGATTTTTTAAATCTTGGGACAGAGGGCTCTCATTGAAGGTACAGGAGCATGGCGTTCTGGAGGTAGGGACCACAGTAGCCAAAGGCAAATTGGCACAAGGACTCAAAGAGAAGGCAAGAAGGTGACAGAAGAATGAGGAAAAGAGCCTGGGAAGAGCATGAGAGTCTGGATAAAAGGCACGCAATAATTCAGAATGAGGATCTCGTATTTCAGACAAGCTTTAACAGAAGCCCAGTGATTTTGCATGAGGAGAGGTACAACATGGTCGAACTGGCAGGCACTGCATTGGAATTAGATGGAGATGTTTCAATGCATAAGCAGGAAGACCGCAGTAGAATGAATTGCAGTAAACAATTCTGAAGATGACCTGAGTTAACAGGTGAGACATAGAGAATTAGTGCTTGACTAAATGAATCCTATGAAGAGCAGAGAAGGAAGATTTAGCGACTGTTTAGTCATGGCTTGGAGAGTGAGCAGTCCAGCATCACACCTAGAATACAAAGGGATTTCAGGATGGGAAGCAGTACCCCCATCTAAAGCAAGAAGAGAGAGCACAAGAGAACTGGGGTCTGGAAAGCAAATAGATTCACCTTTGGTAATGTTAAGAAATAAATATTGGGACTTGAGCCAAGAAGCAACTGATGGAGAGGCAAGGAGATGGGAGATGTCATAATGCACCAAGAAAGGATCAGCCAGTGAAGTACTTCGGCTGACACATCGCCTTGCTGTTTGTAATCTCAGGTTAAATGCCTTGTTGCACTGGGAGCCTTGGGGACAAGGTTGTCAAATTAAAATGTTTCATTGATAGTCCTGTAGATTTTTATTGCCCACTTCATTTTTTTTTTTGGATACATGTTTGATTGTTACTATTTGTGCCCATCAGAACTTATGCCAAGATTTGTTCTTTGTGTACTAAGGCATAGTCCCCAGTTCTATGTACTGCAGCCTCAAGAGCCTGAACCAAAGGCATTGGCAAGATGGATCCTGGTTTCTTATTTTTACAAACTTGTTTTTTGAGGATGTATTTATCTTCAGGAACAAGCAGGAATGCAGTCTTCACATATGGGTGATGTCTGTACCAACAAAGCCTGCGTGGGAACGCTCTCCAGCACCCAACTTGAAAGCCTTTGGGAGCCCTCCAACTCCTTTCCTCAGTTCTTTGTTTTCCACGGAGCCAGCAGATTATTTTCTTCCTGTCACTGCCGAAAAATGTTCTTTGTGGCGTTTTCTCTGCCCTGCCTTTGTCGACACCAGTACCTTCCCTGATACCAGCCCCATCATTTTCTTACTTTTTTTTTCTAATCTTTTCTTTTCTTTTTTTTAATTGGTGGTATCGCCAGGAACAAGCAGGAATGTAGTCATCACATATGGGTATCGTCGGTACCGACGGAGCCTGCGCGGGAACGCTCCCCAGCGTCCAATTAGAAAGCTTTTGGGAGCATCCCACAGCGCCTGCGTGCTGCCTTCCCGCCTTTCCCAACTTCCTCTCTCCAGTTCTTCATTTTTCGTGGAGCCAGCAGGTCGCAGTTCCTGTCGCTGCAGAAAATTCTTCCTTATTACTTTCTTTTTTTGTGGTCGCATCTGCCTTCCTCGATGCTTTACCGGTACCGCCGGTTTTTCTTTCTTTATTTCTGTTGTTTAAAAAAAAAAAATATATATATATATACTTTTTCCCGTTTTTTCCTAGGGGCACTTGCCATTTTGGGCCTTAAGCCCAAAGGTTTTTTCTACAATGGAGAAACCTGCTTCAGGTTTCAAAAAGTGCACCAAGTGTGGCAGTACCATCTCCGTCACCGACACCCATGAATGGTGTCTGAAATGTTTAGGTCCTGACCACTCCATCACAGATTATATGTCCTGTGACATGATGTCTAAAAGAGGTCGGCAGAACCAAGCTGCTAAGCTCAGTACCCTGTTTCCCTCTGATGCATCTTCGGTGTCATCGACGTCTTCCAGGGCTTCCTCTACCTCCCGTGGATCTCAGGTGACTAAACATAAGTCCAGCCAGTCCTCAAAGGGTAGATCTCCTTCTAAGCATCGAGATGCCTCTGGCGTTGCCCTTGAGGATTCTGCACCGACAAAATTGCCCCGGCAGGAGGCTTCGGCTTCCAAAGCATTATCGGGGCTCCAGTGTGTTCTCGAGGCCTCGATCTCGGCAGAACTACTGGTGCCATGCTCTGAGGTGTACCGGCTGTCTTCTCCGGTACCGACATCCAGGCGTCGATAGACCAGAGATTCCTGGCTATTGAACGCAGTCTGGCGGCTCTCCTTGAGGCATCGACACCTTCGGAACTGCGTCATACTTATCGGTACCGGTACCGATAGCATCGACATCGGTATCCACATTGCTGGCACCCAGTCACCCGATGCCCTCCGGTATCGATACACCGGTACCGATTCCCCCCCGGTACCGACTTCGGTCAGTACGGGTATCGGGATCTACAAGAGCATCTGGACAGAAGGTACTTCGAGTCCTCAGAGTAATCTGAGGATTAAGATAGTTCTGGCGATACCGGAGCACTTCTTCCAGAGGAGCCCTCCTCCCCTAAACGCAGGATGTCTCCTCCAGAGGTTATCTCCTTCCAGGATTTCATCAGGGAGGTGGCTTGGGGTCTCTCCATTACTGTAGCTCCTGAAACAGAGCCCAGAGCAAAGGAGTTGGAAATTTTACAATATCCCAAAGCTCCTAAGGAGGCAGCTACTTTGCCCATCCATGAGATCTTGCATAATCTCATGCTCAGAATGTGGGAGACCCCTCTTATCACCTCTCCTCATTCTCGTAGACTTGACACTATGTATCGAGTCCAGGGCCGGATTTACCTCGAGTGAGGCCCTACGCCAACAAAAATTGTGGGCCCCCAGCAGGGGCGGCCCAAGGGGGGTGTGGGGCCTCATTTGCATAAGGGGCCTCATTTGCATAAATATGTGCATAATGTTACCATATACTAACTTTTAGTAAACGTGCCTCTTAATGAGTGTATGGATAAAGAAATACTAAAAGATTTCTACATTACTATAATCCAGTGCCAACTGCCAGACACATTAGGAACTACTACACACACTGCCCATTTAGAACCCATAGCAAACCCGCCGTATCCTAACAGCACTACCAGGACTCACAAAGCACCATACCCTACCTATCAAAAGGCAACACTGCAAATATTAAACCAATACATTTCAGAGAACAACAATACATGACCTACTGGGGAAAGAGAACAAGTGGCAATGTCAAATAGGAATTATATAAACAGAACACCTCAGCTCAGTTACACATGCAGAACATAGACCATCACCAAACAAGTAATCACAATTTAGAAACAGGAAGACAATAATTAAACTGGGAATCCCAAAAGCCAAACTTGGAATGTACAACACTGTAGAAATAAAACTATACATTAATTTGCTCTTGTACTAAACAAAGCGCAGACGTTAATGATGCACATTTACCAGAGCTGACATATTCCAATTAATAAATTCAAAATAAAGAGAGATTTTTCTACCTTTTGTGCATTTTTTTTCAGCTGCAATTGCTCCAGCCACTTTCTTCTGGTTTCTTCGTGTCTTCTGCTAACTCTCCATCGTCTGCTGTCCATTTGTCCTTTCTTCTCTCTTCTAGTTTTTTTCCATTCTCTCTCTACATCTGCTTTAACATACTAATCTTCCTCCTTTTGCTCTTTCCTCATTCCTATTTCATCCACTCAAATTTTACCCCTCCATCCTCAATCCCCACTTACTCTCCCAATACCCGGCCAATTGTAGATTTTTATCCCTCCCACACAAAATATTTTTCCCTTCTCCATTTTACTCTCCCAGCCCCATCCCATTCTAATCCTCCCCCAACATCAGCTCCCTTCTAGTTCCAGCCTCACCCAGCATCCATTCCCTTCTAGTCCCTGCATCAGCCCATTTCCAGTCCTATCCACCCATCAGCCCATTTCCAGTCCTAGCAACCCCCCAACCCAATACCAGTCCTAGCCCCCCCATCAACCCACTTCCAGTCCTAACCCCCCCATCAACCCACTTCCAGTCCTAACCCCCCATCACCCCATTTTCAGTTTAAGCCCCCTCTATAACCCATTACCAGTCCTAACCCCCCATCAGCCCACTTCCAGTCCTAACCCCATTAGCCCACCTCCAGTCTTAACCCCCCAGCCCATTTCCAGTCCTAGCCCCCCCATAGCCCATTACCAGACAGCCCCCATCAGCCCACAGCCCATTATCAGTCTTAACCCACCCCCCCCCATAGCCCATTACCAGTTCTAACCCCCCCAACAGCCCACAGCCCATTACCAGTCCTAACCCCATCAGCCCACCTCGTCTTAACTCCCCCAGCACATTTCCAGTCCTAGCCCCTCCCCCCCATAGCCCACCATAGATTTTTTTCTGTTCTCCTTCTACCCAATGAGTACCCTTTTCTCTTATCTAGCAGACTCCCTCCCCTTTTCCTTGGTCCCCCAACCGCTCCTCTCTCTGTTTGTATTCTTTTGTCCACCCCACCTTTGGGGTCTCCCCCCTTCATCATTTGTTCCCCCTTTTTCTCTTTTTCAATCCCAGGTTCAGTCTTCATTCTCTTCATTCAGAAACCTACAGTATTCCTGCAACCTTTCCACCTGCAAAAACGTCTCCTCTATTCCTCTCCACTCCCTCTGATCTGAAAATCTTCTTCCCCACTACAATCTCTCACATGTTTTCCCTCCTCATATGCTTGTTCCTTCATCCAAAGCTCTCTCCATATTTTCCTTAACCCCCCCCCCCCCAAAAAAAATAGATTTTGCTGCATTCTCCTTAACCTACTCTGAAAGATATCTCAGGCTTCTTCTCCCTCCCTACAAAGCTCTGACCAGACCACCATTCCTCACTCCCTTTGAGTTTTTCTACCTGTCCCTCTCCAGGCCCAGCTCTGCAGAGACAGCTGATAGAGGCTGCGGCAGCATGGACGGTCTCGCGGGGCCCCCTCTGCCCTGCCGAATCCCTCCTTCCGCAACGGCTTTGAGAGGCTCGAAGGGAGAGTGTCTCCCTCGCGTCTCTGTTAAGCCCGCAGGGGCTGATGGGAAATTTCCCATCAGCCCCTGCGGGCTTAACAGAGACGCGAGGGAGACACTCTCCCTTCGTGCCTCTCAAAGCCGGCACGGAGGGGCTCAGCCGGGGATTCGGCAGGGCAGAGGGGGCCCCGCGGGACCGTCCATGCTGCCGCGGCAGCTTTTTGTGGACCCTTGCCAGCTGTGGGCCCTACGCCATGGTGTATAGGTAAATCCGGCCCTGATCGAGTCCCTCCTTGTCCTGGTTTCCAGAAAACTCAGCTCCCTCACCACTCTGTTGTAGTGTGGAGTCAGCTATGAGAAGGATCAGGAGTGCAAAGAGGCATGCCTCTAATCCCCCAGGACGTGAGTGCAGAACTTTGGATGCTTTTGGACGTCGTACTTTCCAAGCTTCCATGCTTTCTGCCAGGATCAGTTCCTATATTTTATATATGGGAACTTTCCTGAAGGAAATCACAGGAGATTTAGAGGTTTTGAGTCCTCTTCTTCCTGAGGATAGGAGACAGGATTTTCTCACATTGGTCAAACATGCCCAGCAATGTTCCCTCTAATTTTCTGTAGGCTGTGTGCACATAAAATATCAGCTGTGTGCAGCTTTTGAAGGAAGGTTAAATTTTTGTGCGCCACATAACGACACTCGGAGTTATATACTTTAAAATTTGACTACACGTCAGAATACATTATGTACACCACATTAATTTTAATCAAATTAAATGAAAGTAGACTATTACTAAATGAAGCGGGAAATTTCTAGTAATTACAATCATAACTTTTAAATTTTAAGATGTCTGTGTTTTCTATCAGAATCAGAGCCGTAATTTTTGTGCGCTCTGTTTTAAAGTATGTGCGCTCGCTCGGCGAGGTTTGTGCGCGCGCACACGCGCACAGCTTAGAGGGAACAGTGATGCCCAGGATGTTTCCAAATTTGTCAACCGTGCAGCTTTTGACTGTTTTGAGCGCATAAGCAGAACCTCTGCCATTGCCATAGGTGCACGTAGAATTGCCTGGCTCCAGGCATCTGATTTGGAGCTCTGGGTACAAGAGAAATTGGGCAATATTCCTTGTACTGGTGAGAACCTGTTTGGCAAAGATTGGCAGGAAAAGGTCAATGAGTTAGTTGGATGCTGACAACTCCACCTTGGACAGGATTATCCAAGGGCACAGCTGATCCTGCAAGAAAGAAATCTTTCAAAAAACCATTCTTTTCCAAAAAGAAAAGGTTTTATCCTGCTTATTCCCAGCAGGGACACACTGCTTTTCTTTGCTTGGATGGTTGCTGACCCTTCCGTACAGGTTGACCTGCAAAGACTGCTAAGCCTCAGCAGTCTCAACCTCCACAAGGCCTTTTGACTTGCATCTAGAGAACTTAGCCTTCCTGACTCTAAATGGACCAGAGCCTTCCACCATTCCAGGAAGGTTATGTCACTTTGCCCCAAGATGGGGGCAGATAACAGCAGAGCATTGGACACTCTCCATCATAAAAGAGGGGTACAAGCTTCATTTCTTGAGCATGCCCCCTCCCACAATAGTAAAACAGTTCAATTCTCAGACCTCTCTCATCAACCTGTTAGATCAAGAGATCACCATGCTTCTTGCCCAAGGGGCAGTAGAAGTAGTACCCATACTTCAGCAGGGTACAGGGTTTTACTCCCCCTATTTTCTTATCTCAAAGAAAACAGGAGGTCACAGACCTATTTTAGACCTCAGAGAATTGAACAAATTCCTGTTCAAGGAAAAATTCAAAATGGTTTCTCTAGGAACTTTGCTGCCATATCTTCAGAGTCAGGTTTGGCTATGTTCTCTAGATCTCAAGGATGCGTACACTCATGTTCTCATCCATCCATTTCACAGAAAGTTCCTCTGGTTCCTTTTTCAAGGGAAGCACTACCAATACAGGGTGCTCCCGTTTGGCCTGGCCTCAGCTCCAAGGGTGTTCACGAAATGCATGGCTGTAGTAGCAGCATTTCTCCACACTCTAGGCATATTAGTCTTCCCCTACTTAGACGATTGGCTCATTCGAGCCCCATCAGAGTCAGAGGCCAGGATAGCTCTGTCTTGCACAATGCGTATCCTTCAGTATTTGGGTCTAGTCATAAACATCCCAAAATCCAGCCTAACTCCCACTCAGTCTCTAGAGTTCAAAGGAGCTGTGTTGGATACCAGAAAGGCAAGGGCCTACCTCCCTCAGAGCCGTTGCCTTCACATGATGCAGCTAGCTTCTCAAGCAGTGCTAAAGTCCCATCTCACTGCTCGAGAAATGTTACAACTACTAGGCCACATGGCTTCTACTGTGCATGTGGTTCCTTATGCTCGCCTCCATATGAGAGCAGCCCAATGGACTTTATCCACCCAGTGGACCCAGGCATCAGGATGCCTGTCAGACAAAATCGTAAACACAAATCGCCTTATTTTGTCCTTCAATGATGGCAGTCCACTCAAAACCTGTTGCTGGGGTCCCCGTTCCAACAACCCTTACCCCAAGCAACTCACAACAGATGCTTCTCCAATGGGTTGGGGAGCTCATCTACAAGACCTCTCCACCCAAGGCACTTGGACTCCACAGGAGACTCATCTACATATCAATCTCTTAGAGCTCAGAGCAATTTTTCTTGCTCTTTGAGTGTTCCATTCCTTGCTCAGCTGCAAGACAGTCCTTATTCACATGGACAACCAGGTAGCCATGTTCTATGTGAACAAGCAGGGAAGAACAGGCTCTTTGTCGCTCTGCAACGAAGCTTTGCGACTATGGGCCCTCGCCAGAGAGCATCAGATTAATCTCCTGGCAGTGTATCTTCCAGGCATACAAAACTCTTTGGCGGACAGACTCAGTCGAGTTCTACTTCCACACGAATGGTCTCTACATGTGGACCAGGTGGCCAAGATTTTTCAAATTTGGGGAACCCCGGACATAGACCTCTTTGCAAGTCCGTTGAATGCCAAACTTCCCCGGTTCTGTTCCAGAATTCCGGCTCAGGGATCTCAGGCCAAGGATGCTTTCCTCCTTCACTGGGGCCAAGACTTCCTTTATGCCTTTCCACCCATTTCCCTAATTCCCAAAACCCTGTTCAAGCTTCAGAGAGACAGAGACCGTATGATTCTCATAGCTCCACATTGGCCTCGGCAAGTGTGGTACCCTCTGCTTCTACATCTCTCAAGCTCCCTCTCTGGAGTTAGGGTCTGCTACAGATCTCCTATCTCAGGAGGACGGAATGTTATGGCATCCCAATCCCCAGCCTTTGCATCTCAGGGCTTGGTTGCTGAATGCCTAGATCTCCATGATCTTAACCTTCCTCAGCAAGTGAAAGATATTCTTCTTGCTTCCAGGAAGCCTTCCACAAGACGCTGTTATGCTTTCAAGTGGAAAAGGGTTTACCATATGGTGTTCGCAGAAGGGTCTTAACCCCCTTGTGATACCTCTGGAATCTTTACTGGAGTATCTGCTTCATTTATCCAATGCAGAACTTAAGACTAACTCAGTAAGAGTCCATTTGAGTGCTATTGCAGCTTCATTCAGGCCTCTCAATGGACAACCTATCTCCTCTCATCCTCTTATAGCAAGATTTATGAGAGGCCTTCTTCTAACTAAACCTTCCATTAGGCCACCGCCGGTGGCATGGGACTTAAACTTGGTTCTTGGGCAGCCAGCTCATGAAGCCACCTTATGAACCCTTAGCTACTACCTCCTAGAAATTCCTTTTTTGGAAGGTTGTCTTTCTCATTGCAATCACATCAGCACGTCACATTAGTGAGTTGCAAGCACTAGTAGCTGATCCACTTTATGCAAGGTTCCATCATGACAAGGTAGTCCTTAGGACTCATCCACACTTTATGCCAAAGGTGGTCTCGCCTTTTCATCTAAGCAGTATACCTACCTGTGTTCTTTCCAAGGCCTCATGCATCAAATGCAGAGAGGAATCTTCATACCTTGGACTGTAAGAGAGCTTTAGATTTTTACTTACAAGGAACACAGCAACATAGAAAGTCCTCTCAACTTTTTGTTGCTTTTCATCCTTCTCATTTGGGACTTCCAGTCTCCAAGAGAACACTGTCTAACTGGATTGCCCAGTGTATTGCCTTCGCCTATCAGAGCAAGAATCTTCCTCTGGTGGGCCATGTCACAGCTCACAATGTGAGATCCATGGCAACTTTAATGGCTCATCTGCACTCTGTGTCTATCGACGACATCTGTCGAGCAGCCACCTGGGCCTCGGTTCATACCTTCACAGCCCATTACTGCTTGGACAAGGACTCCCGCTGGGATGCCTTGTTTGGTCAGGCTGTTCTCCAACACCTGTTCCATACCTAATCAACCCCTACCCACCATCCCTGGTAGGATGCCAGAGATCCATGGGGGGAAGTGGAGCCCTTCTCAGGGACACACAACTTCTGGGGTCTCTCCCTGGCATCTAAAGCTAGGGAGTCCCCATATGTGATGACTACATTCCTGCTTGTTCCTGGAGATAGCATAGTTAGTCACCTGTAACAAGTGATCTCCGGGAACAGCAGGAATTTAGTCCTCACAACCCACCCACCTCCTCTAGGAGTTGTATCTCTCTATCTTTCCCTTTCCCTTTCTCTCTCTCTCTCTCTTTGTCTCAGCTTTAAAACTCAACTGGAGAGAGGCAGTTGGGAAAGGTGGAAAGGCAGCACGCAGGCGCTGTGGGTTGCTCCCAAAGGTTTTCTAATTGGACGCTGGGGAGCGTTCCCGCGCAGGCTCCGTCGGTACCGACGATACCCATATGTGAGGACTAAACTCCTGCTGTTCCCGAAGATCACCTGTTATAGGTGAGTAACTATGCTTTCACTGTCAATCTAATTAGGCCTCTGCCGATTTTTCTTGCCACAATGAAAAAACACTCCAATGGTTTTTTAAAAAAAAACGTTCCAAATGCTCTGGTACTATCTCAGTTAACGATAAACATGACTAGTGTTTAAAATGTTTGGGCCCAGGCCATCTACCAAAAGAATATATTTTGAACCAACAGGTGATGAAATGAGGCCTAAAGAACAGGACCAATAAGTATGATTCTCTTTTTATTCCGGACTCTATTTACATTGCTTCTGCACTGTCGAGGACGTTGGCCTCCTCTCATGGTTATCAAGTCTTTTCAAAATCCAAACATAAGTCTAAAACTAAAGCATCGGCATTGAGGTAAGTCCCCTACATAGTCATAGAGTTTCACCAAAAGGTGCATCTGATGCTCACTGGCCTGCTAACAGCCCTGGCGGGAGGACCTTTGTAGCAACAGGATAAAATCAAAATAAACATAACTATCTGTTATATCTGAACAAAAAGGGGTGACCTACATGGAGCTGTGGGTACACCCCTAAACAAAGGCATGGGGAAAGGTGACCTGCACGGAGTGGCAAGTACACCTACTCTTGCCGCCTTGCTGGGCAGACTAGATGGACCATACTGGTCTTTATCTGCCGTCATATACTATGTTACTATGACCAACCCTCCAAAGCACCACAGGGGCTCTAGGATGCTCCTGAGGCTTTGACTTCCGGAGAGCTACTGGTACCGTGCTCCGGGACAGTGACTCGAAGCCCCATACGTGATTCCACCAAAGTATCTGTCGTCTCTCTTGATCAGTGTATTCTCGCTATCGAGAGGAGTTTGGCAGCATTCCTGGCAGCCTCTGTACCAGTGGTATCGACAGCTCCAGCAACACAAGCACCGGTTCTCACCTTGAGACTGGTACCTCCTGGTCCCATGCCAGCCCTTGAGCCTATTTCGGAAGACCACCTCCCTCCAATACCAGCGTTGAAACTGACTGGCATCGTCGGTTCGGTTCCCAGTACCGATACAGCTTTGCACAAGCATCGACCTCTACCTCGACATTGGATTGTCGATATTTTGACTTTCTTTCAGAATTTACTTTCTCGTCCGATTCTGAGGGTACTTCAGAAGATTCCAGGGTCACACGGGACATCCCTTCCGACCATTCCTCTCCTCATGAGCAGTGTCAGTCCCCGCCAGAGGACCTGTCCTTTCAGGACTTCATTAGAGATATGGCGTTAAGTCTCCAGATAACTGTGGCATCTGATATTGAAACGAGGGCTGAGGAATTGGAAATCCTCCAATACCCCTTGACACACAGAGGCGGCCACGTTACCAGTGCATCGAATCCTACAGGATTTAATTTTATTTATTTTATTTGAGCACATTTTTATACCGCTCCTTCCAGTGATCAGCAGCGGTTTACAGTTAACAATTAACTCTGCAAAGATTAGCAGTTACATAAAACAGTAGGATCATAACATTTGAACATTAAAAGATAAAAATTGTTTAGGATAACTCAAAAAATAGGGATAGAAAAATTAAAACTAAATACAAGATGGGTGAGGGAAACATGTTAACATACATGAATTTGATTAACTATATACATTCTTTTGTGTAGATAATATAAGTAATGTGTATATAATATAATTTAATGCTACGTATGTGGGAGGCCCCGTTAATGGTTCCACCTATCAGCAAACGGCTCAATGCCATATACAGAGTTCCGCCATCTTCTGGTTTTCAAAAGCTTCAGTTACCACACTATTCCATGGTAGTGGAATCAGCCTTGCAACACATCAAGAGTTCTAAGACTTATTTCTCCATGACTCCAGGCAAAAATGCTAGAGCTTGCGATGCCTTTTGGATGTCATTGTTTTCAGGCATGCATGCTCATGTCCAGGATCACTTCATATATGGTCTACATGGGCATGTATCTCAAGGATATCTCCAGAGATTTGGAGAATCTTGCTAATAACAAACGAGATGTATTCCTGACTGTAGTCAAGCAAAATCGGAGTACATCCAAGTTCCTTACAAGGGCATCTTTTGATGCCTTTGAGTCTTCCAGCAGAGCCTCAGCAATCTGAATTGGTGCTCATAGGATAGCCCGGCTCTAGGCATTGGACCTCGAGCAATGGGTTCAGGATAAATTAGCCAACATTCCCTGCTCTGGAGAAGACTTCTTTAGAAAGGGTTGGAGAGAGAAGACTGGGGAGCTGGAGGCGGATGATCTCTTCCTCAAAAGGTTTCTCCCGAAAGACTTCTGACCCCTCCAGAAAGAAGGCCAATTCCAAGAAGTCTGTCTTTTCTAAAAAGAAAATATATTAACCACCTTTTCCATCTCAGGCTGCTTACCAATCACAGTAGCAACAACAGAGGCAACAGGGCCCTCATCAGCCTAAGAAGCCTAGGGCGCTTAAGCCACAACCAGCTGCTGCTCCACAGTCACACCTGGTTTTTGACTCCTTTTTAGAGAGCATAGCCATTCTGCCTCTGCAGGGTCCCTAGCCTCTTCACATAGCAGACAGAATTTGCTCTTATACCCACAGGTGGCATCTCTTCATACCAGAACAATGTACTCACAACCAATGTTCCCTCTAATTTTCTGTAGGCTGTGTGCGCATAAAATATCAGCTGTGTGCAGCTTTTGAAGGAAGGTTAAATTTTTGTGCGCCACATAACGACACTTGGAGTTATATACTTTAAAATTTGACTACATGTCAGAATACAGTATGTATACCACATTGATTTTAATCAAATTAAATGAAAATAGACGATTACTAAATGAAGCGAGAAATTTCTAGTAATTACAATCATAACTTTTAAATTTTAAGACGTCTGTGTTTTCTATCAGAATCAGAGCTGTAATTTTTGTGCGCTCTGTTGTAAAGTATGTGCGCTCACTCGGCGAGGTGTGTGCGCGTGCGCGCACGCGCACAGCTTAGAGGGAACAGTGCTCACAACATCGTCCAAAGGAGTTCTGCCGCATTTCCAAAGTTTTCCCCCTGCCACCTTCATGAAGGATTATCCGGCCAACCACCTATCAATGGAAGTGGCCGCCCTGTTAACTCAGGGTGTTTTCAAAATAGTTCCTCCTGCCCAAGAGGGCAAGGGCTTCTATTTTTCTTACTTCCTCATTCCCAAGAAGACATGAGGGTTCAGACTTATTCTAGATCTTCGAGATCCCAACAATTTCCTTGTTTAAGAAAAATTCAAGATCTCCCTAAGAACTCTTCTGCCTTACCTTCAGAGGATCAATTGACTCTTCTCTAGATCTCAGGAGGCATACACTCATTTGCTGATCCACTTTCTAAACAGACATTATCTGCAGTTCCAAGTTCAGCAAACCCATTACCAGTATCGGATGCTTCCCTTCAGGCTAGTATCCGTTCCCCGAGTATTCACAAAGTGCATTGCGGTGATCGCAGGCTACCTTCGTACTTTGAGGATCTTTGTTTTCCCCGACTTAGACAATCGGTTAATAAGAGGAGAATCCCAGAACAGGTAAAACTAGCTCTTCATCGCACCATCACGGTGCTCCAAAGTCTGGGATTTGTTCTAAACTTCCCCAAATCCCACCTGATGCCATCCCAGCAGCTCAAATTCATCGGGGCACTTCTACACTCGTCAGGCACAAGCTTTTCGCCCACAGAATCACTCTGTCCGTCTCATCAAGCTGGCCCACACTATAAGAAGCCGCACAGTAGTTACCGCTAGAGAGATGCTGAGCCTTCTGGGTCATATGGCCTCCACAGCCCATGTCATCCCATATTCCTGGCTACACATGCAACAGGCTCAGTGGATGCTATCGTCTCAGTGGACCCCAGCAACCCGGCATCACACCTCTGGTCAACTCCCTTCAGTGGTGGTGCATCCCTCAAAACCTTCTCGTAGGTCACCGTTTCAGATACCTCCACCTCAGTGCACCCTAACGACGGATGCTTCCAAACTCTGGTGGGGTGCACATCTCAACAGTCTCACTACACAAAGGCAGTGGACACAACAGGAATCTCGGATGCAGATTAATTTTCTTGAGCTTTGTGCTCTCACGAATGCCTTTCTGGTTTTTCAACCCAGCTTTCAGGGAAGCAGCTTTTAGTCCAGATGGACAACCAGATGGCTATGTTCTATTAGTGTTTTATAACTGTTTACATTGGAAATAGGTAACTTTGTTCAAAGAAGGAACAGTGGTTAATTTAGCTTATCAACCTGTACATAGTTAATTTATTTACATGTGCCTGTAATATCTTGTCCATGTGGATTCAGAAATGCTGTTCGGCCCCACCCCACCCCTAACCCTACCCCTCCTCCCCACCCCCGAAGTGGAGGGTGAATAGGTGAGTCTTGAGGGGTTTGTGGAAGGATACGAGGTCTGTAGTGTTTCTTATGTGGGCAGGAAGAGAGTTCCAGGCAGTTGGGGCGTAAAGTTCAAAATCTGGTACGGACTTGTTAGATGCCTTTTTTTAACATCTTGGGGGGGGGGTTATGTTCTGTGTGAACAAGCAGGGGGGAACGGGCTCTTATGCCCTCTGCCAAGAAGCTTTTTGTCTCTGGTTCTTCGTCATTGCATACTGTATCCATCACAGAGTGATGCGTCTCCCTGGCGAACTCAACCTCCTGGCAGATGGGCTCAGCCACATCCTATGTCCATGCAAGTGGAATCTACATCGGGAGATGGCTGCCTGGATCTTCCATCTATGGGGGACCCCCAGAATAGATATGTTTGCCACACAGGAGAATGCACAACTGCTGCTGTTCTGCTCAAAGCTTTCCTCCCCTCAGTCAGGCAACAGCTGCCTTCCTTCTCTACTGGTGCAGGGACCTGCTTTATGCATTCCTGCCCACCCCCCCTAATCCCCCAAAACCATATTCAAGCTGCAGGCTGACAGGGACTCTATGATTCTAATAAACCCTTATTGGCCCTGCCAGCCATGGTTTCCTCTGCTGCTTCGTCTCGCACAGACTCCACCCCTCAGCTTGGGGCATGCGCCCAACCTCCTTTCTCAAGAATGTGGGACGCTCCTCCATCCTAATCCACGGGCCCTATGTCTCACGGCGTGGCTGCTGAGTGCATAATGTTTGACGACCTTGATCTTCCTCAACAGGTCAAGGACATTTTACTTGCATCATGCAAGCAGTCTACCAGACGTTCTTATGCCTTCAACTGGTGACATTTCACCATCTGGTGTACCCCGAAACACATTGACCCTTCTTCCTACCCAGTAAAATTTCTTTTGCAGTATCTCCTCCACTTATCCACCGCAGGGCTTAAGACTAAACACAGTCAGGGTGCATCTTAGTACCATTGCAGCCTACCATAGGCCAGTGGACAGGCAGCCCATTTTCTCACACCCCTTGATGCAACGCTTCATGCGGGGTCTTCTGCTGTCTAATCCACTGATTAGAACTTTGCCAGTGGTGTGGGACCTTAATGTGGTCCTAGTGTAACTTCTAAAACCTCCTTTTGAGCCTTTAGCTACCACTTCTTTGAAATTCTTCTCCTGGAAGGTCATTTTCCTCATTGCAGTCACCTCTGCTCGCTGTATTAAGTGAGTTGCAGTCCTTGGTGTTAGATCCTCCATACGCTTGCTTCCACCATGACAGTGGTTCTCTGTAGTACCCATCCACACTTCCTTCCAAAGGTGATCTGTTTTTCATATTAATCAGTCTGTGATGCTCCTGGTCTTCTCCAGATTTCATTTCTCTAGAGCTGAAGCAGTGCTTCTCATGCTAGATTACAAACTTGCTCTGGCTTTCTTCTTGGACAGAACCAAGAATTTCAGGAAATCCTCTCAATTGTCTCCTTTGCTCCAAGTCACCTTAGACATCCAATGTCGAAACGCACCCTATCCAACTGGATTGCGGACAACATTGCTTTTGCCTATGCTCAGGCAGGCCTCTGCCTTGACGTCACATCACCACATACAATGTACAGGCCATGGCAACCTCTTGCCAACCTTCAGTCTGTCTCTATTGAAGAGATCTGTTGAGCAGCTACCTGGTCCTCCGCTCACTACTGCCTAGCCATGGTCTCCCATTGGGACGCTGTCTTTGGCCAGGCTGTCCATCATCTTTTTGGGACTTAATCTCAACTCCTACCCTCCATCTCCTGACTCCTCTAGCCCTGTTCTTGAAAACTGCGATAGAGTCCGATGGGGTCACTTTATAGCTATACCCTCTGGCTCCATCCTCTAGCCTCGTGGTTGTCTGTCTGGTGCCTAGGAGCTAGTGAGTCCCATATGTGAAGACTGCATTCCTGCTTGTTCCTGGAGATAGCGTTGTTGCTCACCCTGTAACAGGTGATCTCTGGGAACAGCGGGAATCGGTCTTCACAACCCACCCTCCTCCCCTAGGAGGAGTTGAGCGATAAAGGAAAAATTAAAAATACCCAACTACAAACCTCAGGAGAGGAGTTGGGAAGGCAGATGAGCAGGCACAGTTGAGTTCTCGCAAAGGCTTTCCAGTTGGATGCTGGGGAGTGTTCCCGTGTGGGCTCCATTGGTACCGATGTTACCCATATGTGAAGACTGATTCCTACTGTTCCCAGAGATCACATATTACAGGTGAGTAACAACGCTTTCACTAACTGTCGGTAACCTTACATACACAGAGCTGGCAACACTATGTGCAGGAGTTTTCCGATGATAGAAATTTAAAAATACTGTAAGTTGCCTAGAAGTGCAATATTTGTTGACCACCTTTCATGTTGCAGTCTTTGTACCAAAAGTGCACAAGAAGACTAGAGGTCAGTTGGGTTCAATCTTTTGATTGCCTGACAGCTCTCCATACATAGTAGTGGGACACTGCTAGCTGTAAGTATTCACTTATAAGGCGTTTGCATTAGAGTGCCACAGAGCTTGGTTGTTAGATATATTTTGGTTGGCAGCAAATTGCAAACACCTTTTGCCATAGTTGGAATTGGACATATAAAATGCTGCCATCTTGGGGAGCACTGAATCAATCTCATATTGATCTAATTGTATTTTAAATATTAATGCTCCATTTGTCTGTCTGTTTTTAAGCAATATTGTGGAAGGACTGTCTGGTAAGGTTTACATCTTTGTGGATATATCAAAAGGTGTAGATAACTTGAGGCAGGATCTAGCGAAGTATGAAAAATGGCTGAGGATTTGGCAGCTGAGATAAAATGCTAAAAGATTCAGGGCCATACACCTGGGCTGCAAAAATCCAAGGGATCAGTACAGTATGGGGGCAAAATTTCTGTCCATCAGAGATGAGCAGGATCTGTGGGCGATTGTATCTGATGACCTTAAGGTGGCCAAACAAGTAGAAAAGGTGATTGACTAAAGCCAGAAAGATGCTTGAGTAAACAGGGGAAGGTGATAATGCCTCTGTATAAGTCTCTGGTGAGACCTCATTTGGTGTACTGTGTATTGGTCTGGAGACCACACCTTCAAAAGGATATGAACAGGATGCCGTCAGCAGAGAGGACGGCTACTAAAATGGTCAGTTGTCTTTGTCCTAAAGCATATGGTAACAGACACAAAGATCTCAATATATACACTTTGGAAGAAAGGTGGAAGAGGGGTGAGTTGAGATATTTAAAATACCTCTGTGACATAAATGCAAAGGAGAGCCTCTTTCAATTGAAAGAAAGCTCTGTAACGAAGGGACGTAGGCTGAAGGTGAAAGTGGATAGACTCGTGAGTAATCGGGGAAATACTCGTCGTTTATGAAAAGTGTGATGGATGCATTGATTTAACTTCCCAGTAGAGATGGCAGAGACTAGAACTGTGTTTTGAATTCAAGAAAGTTGGGACAAGCGCAGAGAAATCTCTAAGGGAAAGGAAGTGATTGTAAAGCTTAGTTCCTTATTATTCTTCCAGTCCAGTCCCACACCTCTGGGTAGTCAACCTCCTCTAGCAGCTTGGAGACTGAGCATGTCATCTTTTGATGACATCAGTGTACATAGGTAGCTGGCTCTTCCTTCCAGCCCCAGTAAGCTCAGTCTTCAAGCAGCTGGAGGAGTGATCCAGAGAGGCTGGACTCACTGCAGGGACAGTAAGGTTTTTAGGTTAGGGACAGGTTTTAGTCCGGGTCTGCAGACAAGTCTTGCTCTGTTGCCTTAAAGAAGAGGACAAGAGGAACACTGCCATGGGAATAGAGGCAAGCCATAAAGAGAGATCTCCCTTCTCCCCTCCCCCACCCCCTATTCCTTCCCTCTCCCTCCTCTGGGGGAGAGCAGGGGAATTCAGGGCTTTGTACGTGACCAGGCACTCTCAGTGGCTCCTGATCCTGTGATCGGAGAGGAGCCACAGCATGGGCAGAGGACTGCAGCACTGTCACAGCGTTCCCACCTCTATGCCGAAGCCCTCAGGAACAGCTGAGTACGAGGGAAGGGAAGCCGGGCAGCAGAAGAGGTTTTATTTTTAATTTTACTTTCACTTTTAATTTTGCCTTTCCTTTCTTTTTACTAATATTCTTATGCTGGTGAGTAGCTGTTAGCTGTGGGGGCAGTCGGCGGTAAGTAAGCCCGGGGAGCTGATTGGGCTCAGTGTGTTTTTAGCGTGCCTTCACCGGACCATGTGGGTTTTAGTTGGGGCACTCGTGACAACGCAGGAAGGTGCTGTTTTTGCCAAGACCTTACTTTTCTCTGAGGGAGGACTGGTGGGTTGTTGGATGACTGCTCCCGCTAGAGTTTTTTTCTAGAGGGAAGTTATTTGCGGCACAGACCTGATTCCTGGGGGGGAGGGGGAAGGAAGGACTAAAAAAGCTCCTTCTGTAACATCTCTATAGAGAGCAGCCGTGTTGAAATCCAGGGCCTGGAGTTATTCAAAAGCAGGGACTCGACCTGGAGACGAGCATACCATGCCTGCTCGGTACCAGTGTATAGCCTGTGGAGTTGGTAGGGAGTTGGTCTTGGAGGCCAGCATTTGCCTTGGCTCTGTCAAGGAGGCTGGGGCAAAGGAGCAGGACCCACAAGAAAGCACTGAGTACTCGGGGTGCGGGTCTCTTCTGGGGGGGGGGGGGGGGCGAAGAGTGGCCCTCATGCCCAGGTGCAGAGGTCACAGTTAGAAGCACAGACTCACCTCTGCTGGAACCTTATAGGTAGGACCTGGTCTCCCTGGTACCTCCACATCTCAGGGTTTAGGAAGCGAGGGGGATTCGGGGGCCTTTTCACCAGAGTTCGTCCTGCTTGTGCATAGGCCTTTCTGCATGAGGAAACGGGACGAAGGGCCAGACCATTCTGCCTGAACTAGGCAGAAAGAGGCCAGTGCTGGCAAGAGAACAGGAGGCAAACAGCATAGGCTGGAGGCAGACTGGGGGAAACGTTCTTGCCTTCGGAACTGGACTTCTTGGGTCCAGAAATGTAAGTGGAAATGGAAGCAGAGGAACTGAAAGGAGGAGAAATCCCTCAGGAAGACAAATCTCATATAGTCAGTCTTCCGCCGAGAGGAGCTGGGAGCGCTTTTCACAGAATCTTTGGGGACGCTCAATATGCTGGCGGGGGTCTCAGTGGAGGAGGAATTGTTGGAGGATCTATTACTCCAGGCAGTGCGTAAGACACAAAAGGTGTTCCCTGTCCACAGAGTGGTCAATCAGATGATCCAAGATGAGTGGGACCTTCCAGATGCAGGTCTCCTGGGGGTAAGGACCATGACTTGTCTATCCACAACAAGAACAAGAGACTCTCCGCTCTCCTGAATTTGATGCAGCAGTCTCAGCTGTTACGAAGAAAACAATCCCAGTAGAGGGCAGTGCAGCACTAAAGGATATTCAGGATTGGAAGTCGGACACCTTGCTGAAGCAGGCTTTGATATTAATACCCTTTTATTGCACGTGTGTGTGGGGCCTGGGAGGCCAGCGATGGGCCCAAGGTGTGCAGGAGCCAACAGAGGCTGCTCCGGAACTTTGGGAGTGGCAGCAAAAATGGAATCAAGAGCCGCGTACTTGGCAAATGCCTGCTGTGTTCTGATTAGAGCCCTATCCAAGAGTATGGCTTCGATGTTGGCAGTATGGCATTATCTATGGCTGTGAAATTGGGCGGCAGATAGCTCCTCCAAGGCCCGACTTAGCAAGCTCCTGTTCAAGGGGAAGGAGAAATTGGTGAAAGACCTAGGAGAGTCTAAGGGAGACCGCCTTCCAGAGGATAAGCCCAAACTGACATGCAGTGTGGTGCCAGCACGAGGGCAGCTGCAGGACTTCTGATGCTTTCGCAGCTCACCGTATGCTCCGTCCCAGAGGGACTGTTTCCCCATGAAGGGATAGGGGTTTTGGGTGCTTCGAGAGGCAGCAAGGGGTTACTACTCTGCCCCTTGGGTCCTAAGAAGTCACATTGAGGTGAGGGAGGCCCAGGTGGCCGACTATGGGATTTTAACTCTGCTTGGGTCCGAATCACTTCCGGACTAATTTTGACTATATCCCCCCTCTTCTCATTGGACTGCACTGGCTCCCTGTATAATTCCAAATCCGCTACAAGATATTAATCTCTGTGCACAAGGCCATTTACTCACATGACCTAACCAACCTTCTTCACTTCTGCAACCCTGTCCGTAGCCTCTGCTCAACCCACATCAACCATTTTCAGTTACCATCTCCATATCAGGCTCATCTTGAATCCACCTGTCACTCTGCCGCCTTCTTCCTGGGACCCTCCCTCTGGAACTCGCTCCCAGCTGCTCTCTGCCCAGAACCTTCTTTTCCTAGGTTTGTCTCTTCTCAAAACCCACCTGTTTCTTTCCGCGTTTGACTTGCCTCCTACTACCTTTTAACCCTCCTCTGCTGCTTTACTCTTTTCTGTCTATGTGAATGAGTGTCTGCTGTCCTGTCAATTGTTGTAGTTCTTCTCCTTTTCCGGCTGCCAGCCTCTGAATATTTTCTTTTTGATATTGTAAATATTTCTGTCACAAAGGGTGGTATAAAAAGTGTGAAAATAAAGATAAAGGCCAGTGGGTGCTAGAGGTGGTCGGGGAAGGCTACATGCTGTAGTTCGTCCGGCTGTTGGGCCTGGCCGTTGTGCAGTCTCCCTGCAAGGCACGGGGAAAGGCAGCAGAGGTAAGAGAGACCCTGTTGCAGCTTCATCAGCTGGGAGCCGTAGTGCCGGTGCCCAGGCACCAGTGCAGATTAGGTCGGTACTCGGTTTATTTTGTAGTTTCCAAGAAGGAGGGTTCCTTTCAACCCATTCTCGACCTCAAGCACATAAACCGCAGCCTGCGAGTCTCCCGTTTTCACATGGAGACACTACAGTCTGTCATTGTGGCGGTGAGGGCCGGGGAGTTTTTGACTTACCTCAACCTCACGGAGGCGTGCTTGCATATTGCTGTTCATCCATAGCATCAGCAGTTTCTGTGCTTCACTGTACCCATGGGTCATTTTCAGTTTCGGGCCATGCTATTCGGGCAAACGACAGCCCCTCGTACCTTCACAAAGGTCATGGTGATGGTGGTGGCAGCACTCCGCCAGGAGGGGGTGCTCATCCAACCTTACCTCGATGACTGGCTCATACATGTGAAGTCATGGAGCGAGAGCAAACAGGTGACTGCAAGAGTAGTGGCCGTTTTGCAGAGTCTCGGATGGGTGATCAACAGGGCCAAGAGTCACTTGGTGCCATTCCAGGAGATCGAGTATCTCGGGGTACACTTCGACACCCTCAGGGGAAAAGTCTTTCTCCTGGTGTAGAGAGCACAGGGGTTGCGAAAGCTGATGTTGGCAGTTCCTGCTAAGGAAGGCTCCAACTGCATGACATTATCTTCAGCTGCTCAGGACCATGGCGGCGACTCTCGACCTCATGCCTTGGGCAAGAGCACACATGCGACCACTACAGAGATCGCTGCTGTGCAGGTGGGCACATCAGCGGTATCCCTTGTCATGGAGGCTGTCCTGCCTGGCAGAGACCAAGGAGGCTCTCCGATGATTGGCTTCAGCCGGCGAAGTTGGCGGCGTGGTTGCCTCTGGAGGCTCCAGGCTGGATCCCACTAACAGATACAAGTCTGTCAGGATGGGGAGCTCATTGTGAAGGACAGTTGGCTCAGGATCAGTGGACAAAGCACGGAGTGCACTGGTCCATAAATGGACTGGTGATGAGAACATGTCCAGGTGGATCGATTGTAGTTTACAGTCTGGCTTATGAGAGGGCACAGTTAAGAAGGCACGGCCACTCAGGGCCAGTTATTGCAACATTGCTGAAGGCTAGGAAGCAGACCACTTCACTTTCCTATATACGGATCTGTCACGTATTTGAGGCCTGGTGTGCAGAGACAGTGTCAGCCATTCTCAGCTTCGGTGCCGGACATGTTGGCCTTTCTACAGAAGGGTCTTGAGAGCAGTTTGGCTGCAAGTTCCTTGAAGGTACAGTTCACAGCCATCTCATCCTATAGGGGCAGGCTCCAGGGAGTTTCCTTGGGAGCACACCCGGATGTAGTATTGTTTCTGAAAACGGTTAGGCATATCTGTCCACCGATGCGGGTCTCTGTCCCTGCTTGGGATCTTAACCTGGTGCTTTTGAGCCTTTGGCCAATACTTGCTGAAAGATTTGACTCTTAAGACAGCATTTCTGGTAGCCATTTGCTTGGCCCTCCATACCTTTGCAAAACATTTTAGATTGAATGTGCAGGTGACAGGGAACACCAGATTTGGAGCGGCAGTGCTTCAGGCCGGATTTGTGGGTCACACCCCCCCCCCCCCCTTTATCAGGAAAATGTATGGTTTGGGGATTTGATGGGTGCAGAGATCCCGAGGGATGAGGAGATGTTCTGCGGTGGTGCAGTCCCTCAGTCTGTCGTTTTTTTTCATTGCAAGCAAAGTGGACAATTAGCCTTTTGGTTTTGGGGCCTCAGCAGGCCAGAGGTAAGCCCCTTTTTTGTTTGGGGAGAAAGAGGTTACCTCCTGGGGTTGGGGGAGGGTCTCAAGTTTTAGACAGTTTCTGTTTTGAGAGCAAGTTACTCTTTATTGCTCTTGTAAGTCTGCTTTATCAGTAGGTTACTGGGGCTGGAAAGAGGAGCCAACTGCCTATGTACACGGATGTCATCAAAAGATGACATGCTCAGTCTCCAAGCTGCTAGATGAGGTTGACTACCCAGAAGTGCGGGATGGGACGGGACTGGACTGGACTTAAGGAACACTGTTTAGCAAGTAGGGTCTAATTTCACTTTGGTATGGATGGGCAGACTGATACGATGTATGGTCCTTATCTGCCATCATTTTTGTAACATTTACACATGATGTGTTTAGCGATGTGAGTGATATTGAGACTTGCCATACTAAAATACACAATAAGGTTAAAATTATCTTAATACATTAATTGCCCCTGTCCTTGTTTTTCTGTAAAAATTGTGTATACACTTTTTTTCAGTACTATTCCTACAAGATGTACTTCACTTGATGGCCTTAACATCCAGCGCCCTGAGCAGAATGGAGTGGCAGACTGGAAGAAGAAAAGTTGCAGTTTACCACAACACCAAGAACATAACACAAATTTAGTAAACCAGGTGTGTGTTTGTGTTTACTTTAATCATATATCTTATTTATTTATTTATTTAACTGTATTTATATCCCGCTTTTCACTGGGTCAATGTGGTTTAACAAAAAGGGGGGGGGGCTGTCACCAGGGAGGCCAACATTAATGATCTAGACAGACATTAAGGACTTAAACAATGGACATCAGTCTCTTAGTAGGTAGATCTGTGGGTATGTTAAAGGGTCTGGAGAGGGTGTCTGTGGTGGATGTTTGTTTCTGGTCCCAGGTATTCCTGGAACAGGATGTTTTTTAATTGTTTTCTGAATGTTGAAGGATCTCTGTTTCTGATTTGACCTGGTAGGGAGTTCCAGAGGGATGGCGCGTATAGTTCAAAGGCTCTGCTGCAGGTCCATTGATTTGTATTTAGTTCGTTCATGGGGGATGGTGAGGGTGTTGCTGGTGGTTTGTCTGGTTGTTCTGTTGTGGGTGGGTTGGGGCAGTAAAGTTTGGAGCTGGGAGGTCTGCGTTTGGTAGAGGGCTTTGTGGATAAGTAGGGCTGATTTGTATTTGATTCTTGCTTCGAGAGGGAGTATGTGCAGTTCTCTCAGGACTGGGGTGATCTTGTTTTTTTGCTTTCTGGATAATTCTCCAGGACCAAGCAGGAAGTCAGTCCTCACTTATGGGTGACGTCAGCCGACGGAGCCCTCGCGGAGCAATTTTCCCCAGCTTTCGCAGAAAGCCTTGGGGAATTGAAGCGCGCATGCGTGGTCCCCTTCCCGCCCAGGGATGCCATCTTGCTCAGTCTTTTTTCCGCGGAGCCCTACAGACGTGTCTGTTAACGCCGCTGAAAAGTTGATTTCTTTGATTTCTTTTCGTAAAAAAAAAAAAAATTCTCGGTTCGTGTGTTCCTCTTCCCGCCGGGTCTCGATATCCCCTATCGGGCCCGTTTACGTTTTAATTTTTTTCCAACTGGCGGTCCCACCACTTTTCTCTTCATCCCTGGCAGCGCGGTCGTTCGACCTTGCAGGGGCCCTTTTTCCCCCGATGGCTGCCAGCGGTTTTAAAAAGTGTGATCGCTGTGTCAGGCTCATGTCTCTTACTGACACGCATGACTGCTGCCTCCGCTGCCTTGGGGCCGAGCATGACCCTATAAGCTGCGGCCCGTGCAGCAAGATGTCCTCGAAGGCAGAGGGACCGGATCTTCTCTGACTCCACGCGGACCTCGTCAGAGGCCTCTACACCTCGCGGCTCCAGTTCGGAGCATCGTAGGAGTTCTTCTGAACGGGGCTCCCCCAGCTGGGAACGCCGGCGGGAGAAGCGGCCCGCAAGGGTGGATCCGGGCGGCGGAACTGGTCCTTCGAGGGCCAGGTCGCTTAGCCTGGTCCAGCTCCCCGGGCCCTCAAAGGAGAGGAGAAGCCTTCGAAGATCCCTCGTCTCGAAGTGGAGTCGCCTAGGCACGTGAGTGATATAGTCCTCCTGGACTCCCCCATGGATGAGCCGACGTCGGGCCCGACGCCGTTGGGGCCCGAGTCGACGGCTGCTGGGTCTTCGGAGCTTGATCTCAGATTGACGACCTTGGAGCGCAGTATATCTGCCTTCATGGACCAGCAGCGGGCATGGATCACCGGCCTCGCCAGTGCATCTGCCCCGACCACCGGGACATCGACGCTCAAGTCGACCCCGGAGGCCGAGCCGATCCTCGAGTCCATACGTGCTCGATTCGATCCTCTGCCTAGGTCTCCCTCGGCTTCCCGTTCGGGACCGAGGTCCTCGACGCCGGCGTTGGGGCGGAGGTCCCTGGGTCCCGCCCCCGCGGAACCTCTCGATTCCTCCTTGGAGGAGTCGGGCTGGGACACGGAGGAGGACGAGTCACCCGGTTCTTTTCAGACTCGGTGCATCCCCTCCGATTCGCCCGAGTCGGAGCCTCGGAGGCGGTCCCCTCCGGAGGATACCCGGTTCTCCAATTTCGTGAGGGATATGGCCCAAAGCGTTGGCCTTCCCCACGGATCCGGAGGAGGAACCCCGAGCCGAAGAGCTCGAGGCCCTTCAATACGACTCCCCCCCCGAGGGAGGCCTTCACTGTACCGGTTCCCCCGATGCTGGAGCGGCTTCTCCTCCGCATGTGGGAGAGCCCCGCCTCGACGCCAGTGTTGAGCAAGCTGATCGATTCCATATATCGAGTCCGCAAGAGCCCCGGGTTCCAGAAGGCGCAACTTCTGCACCACTCCATGGTGGTGGAGTCGGCCATGCATCGACTTAAGAGTCAAAAGATGCACTCCTCAGTGCCACCGGGGAAGGAGGCCCGGAGCCTGGATGCCCTTGGTAGGAAGTGCTTCCAAGGCTCTATGCTTGCTTGTCGGGTCCAGACATATCAGCTGTACATGGGTATGTACCTCCGAGACCTGGCGAAAGAACTTCAGGGTTTCTCGGCCGGTCTCTCCGAGGAACCCTTGCAGCGGTTCTTGTCCTCCGGGATTCGAGAGTGTTCGAAGTTCATTTCTCGAGCGGCCTATGATGGCTTCGAGGCCTCGGCCCGAGTAGCTGGAGCCGGCATCGGGGCTCGCCACCAGGCTTGGCTTCAGTCATCCGACCTCGAGCCCTGGGTGCAGGACAAGTTGGTCGATGTCCCTTGCAGAGGGGAAAACCTCTTCGGCAAACCCATGGCCGAAAAGGCGGCGGAGCTCGAGTCGGAGACTCTTACCAGGACTCGCCTTTCTAGAAAGTCCTCTGCCCCTTCAGAGAAGAAGAAGTGCTCCGGGAAAAGGCCTTTTTACCCGAGGAAAGTGTGTGCTTATACGCATCACCAAACACAATACCCATCACCAAACACAATACCCGGCCACAACCCCCCTTCAAGGGCAGCGGCCTAGGGGACAGGGTAATGGATCCCGGAAGCAGAAAGCCCCCAAACCCGCCACGCAGGCCCCGGCCCAGCAGGGCGGGGGGTTTTGACTATGCCAGCATAGCCCCTCCCCCTCAGGGGCTTTCGGCCGGCACGGGGGGTCGACTGACCCACTTCGCTCACAGGTGGTCCGCCATAACATCCGAGGCCTGGGTATTGCAGGTGGTTCAAGAAGGCTACCTCCTCCATTTTCACCAGGTGCCTCCCCCCCCTACTTCCCAGGGGAGCCTCCCAGACCCCCTCTGCACAGGGACTTGCTCCTTCGGGAGCTGCGAAGTCTGCTTCAAGAACGGGCGGTGGAGCCCGTGCCCCAACACTGCTGGGGTCACGGGTTTTACTCGAGGTACTTCCTGGTTCCAAAGAGAACAGGAGGCCTCAGGCCCATTCTAGACCTACGCAACCTCAACAAGTTCCTGCAGCGGGAAAGGTTCAAGATGCTTACCCTTGGAACCCTGCTGCCTTACCTCCAGCGGGGAGATTGGCTATGCTCCTTGGATCTAAAGGATGCTTATACCCACATCCTTATTCATCCGATCCACTGGCAGTACCTAAGGTTTGTGGTGGCAGGGAAGCATTATCAGTACCGAGTACTGCCCTTTGGCCTGTCCTCCGCCCCCAGGGTGTTCACGAAGTGCCTGGCAGTGGTGGCCGCCTTCCTAAGGCTTCAAGGCCTCTTCGTCTTCCCGTACCTGGACGACTGGCTCATCCGGGCATCGTCTGCTCCGGAGGTCGCCCAGGCCACCCAACGTACGGTGGCCCTGCTTCAGCACTTGGGCTTCGTCATAAACTTCGAAAAGTTCGCTTTGCTCCCCTCTCAGGACCTCGAGTTCATAGGGGCGTGGCTGGACACTCGGCAGGCGCGTGCCTTCTTGCCTCCGGAAAGGGCCAACCGGCTCATGGCTCTAGCCGGCAGGTTCAGCGGCAGGTCGCCGGCCTCGGCCAGACAGTTCCTGCAGCTACTCGGACACATGGCCTCCACGGTCCATGTCACTCCGAACGCCCGTCTACATATGCGGCCTGCGCAATGGAGCCTTCGCACTCAGTGGCGTCAGGCCACAGGGAGGCTGTCGGACCTGATACAAATTTCCGACCGCCTGGTCTCCTCCCTGCAATGGTGGCTTCACCTGCCCAACCTAGTGCCATTTCAGTCTCACCCACCGTCCCAGGCGCTCACGACAGATGCCTCTCTCCTGGGATGGGGGACGCATTGTCGAGGGACATGCACTCAGGGCCTTGGGACGCCTTGGGAGGCTGCCCAGCAGATAAACTTCCTGGAGCTCCGGGCGATCCGCCTAGCTCTGCGGGCCTTCTCTCACCTGACGTTCGGCCAGTCCGTACTGGTGCAGACGGACAATCAGGTTGCAATGTTCTACGTGATCAAACAGGGGGGCTCGGGCTCCCTCCTTCTATGTCGGGAAGCCCGGAGGCTTTGCTCTTGGGCTGTCGATCACGACATCCTCCTCAAAGCGGTTTACCTGCCAGGGCAGGACAACTGCCTGGCGGACAAGCTGAGCCGGATGCTGCTACCGCACGAGTGGAAACTGAACCCCGAGGTGGTCCAGCAGATCTTCCGCTGGTGGGGCTCTCCCACTGTGGATCTTTTTGCCAGTCCCCTGAACAGGCAGCTCCCCAGATTCTGCTCCCGGCACCCCCATCCTTCTCGGGAGGCGCCGGATGCTTTCCTCATCCCGTGGTCCATGGGTCTGCTGTATGCATTCCCTCCTACGCCACTGGTGGCCCGGACATTGTTCAAAGTTGTCCAGGACAGGGCCTCCGTGATCCTGGTGGCGCCTTGGTGGCCGAGACAGCCGTTGTTCCCCCTACTACTACATCTAGCAGTGGACACCCCTCTTCCTCTGGGGTTCCACCCCGACCTCCTAACCCAGGATCGGGGCACTCTTCTGCACCCCAACCTCCAGGCCCTACACCTGACGGCCTGGCTGCTGAAAGGGTAATCCTAGCTCCGCTACGGCTAGCCCCGGAGGTGGAAGCCGTCGTCCTAGCTTCTCGGCGTCCTTCCACCCGGAAGTCGTATGCCCTCAAATGGCGTCGCTTCTCGGTCTGGTGTTCTCAGCGGTCTGAGGACCCCTTCGCCTGTTTAGTATCAGTGGTGCTGCAATACTTGCTTCACCTCTCCGACCTAGGTCTCAAATCCAACTCTGTCAGAGTCCACCTCAGTGCTCTCTCTGCGCATCATTCACCGGTTGAGGGCAGGCCTCTCTCCTCGCACCCTTTGATGGCGCGCTTTCTCAGAGGCCTCCTTCTGCTTAAACCTCCGTTGCGCCGCCCAGCCCCCGACTGGGACCTCAACGTGGTTCTGCAAAGGCTTACCTGTCTGCCTTTTGAGCCCATGGCTACCTGCCCTCCCCGTTTTCTCTACTGGAAAACTCTCTTCTTGATGGCCCTCACTTCCGCGAGGCGCGTGAGTGAGCTACAAGCCCTAGTGTCGGAGCCTCCGTACACTAGGTTCTACAAGAATAGGGTTGTACTGCGGACCCACCCTAAGTTCCTTCCGAAGGTGGTCTCCCACTTCCACATCAACCAGGCCGCACGCCAGCCGAGTGGAAACTGTGCTGCACACCCTGGACTGTAGAAGAGCCTTATCCTTCTACCTTGACCGTACGCGAGAGCATAGGAAAGCCGTCCAGCTTTTCGTATCTTTTGACCCCAAATGGTTGGGGGTACCTGTCTCTAAGCGTACTCTGTCCTCCTGGATAGCCGACTGTATCGCCTGGTCTTACCGGGCAGCCGGTCTCTCCTTGTAGAGTCGTGTCACGGCTCATCGGGTCAGGGCGAAGGCCGCATCGGTGGCTCATCTCCGCTCTGTTCCATTGGCAGACATCTGCCGGGCCGCTACTTGGTCTTCAGGCCAGACCTTTGCGGCTCATTACTGCCTTGAAAGGGAGTCCCGCAGGGACAGCGCTTTCGGCCAGGCAGTTCTCCACAATCTCTTTGAGGTTTAGGCAACTCCTCCCTCCGACCCTAGTGTTGGGCTACCGGCCGGATTCGTATTCAGAGAAGACTCTTTCCCTCTGTACTGTTGAGCTTGAGGGAGCTCTCTTAGACTTGAGGTCTCCGGTAGCCTTAAGCTTGGGAGTCCCATAAGTGAGGACTGACTTCCTGCTTGGTCCTGGAGAAAGAGTAGTTACTCACCTGTAACAGGTGTTCTCCAGGAGCAGCAGGAATCAGTCCTCACTACCCTCCCTCCTCCCCTGGAGTTGCAGTCATTCTTATTGCATATTTGCTAACTTTTGCTGTCTTTCCGCTATGTCATCAGACTGAGCAAGATGGCATCCCTGGGCGGGAAGGGGACCGCGCATGCGCGCTGCAATTCCCAAAGGCTTTCTGCGAAAGCTGGGGAAAATTGCTCCGCGAGGGCTCCGTCGGCTGACGTCACCCATAAGTGAGGACTGATTCCTGCTGCTCCTGGAGAACACCTGTTACAGGTGAGTAACTACTCTTTCTTGCTGTGGTATTTAAGGCAGTTCGTAGTGCATTGGTGTGGGTGGCAGGTAGTCCGTGATAGATTATGTTGCAGTAGTCCAGGTGGGGGAGCGTCATAGCTTGCATGACTGTCCTGAAGTCCTGTGGATCAAGGAGAGGCCTGAGGCGTTGTACTTTTTTTGCTTCATGGAATTTTATTCCAGTAGTCTTTTTGATCTGTTGCTTGAGTGTGAGCGCTTGGTCTATGATGATTCCTAAGTATTTTATGTGTGGTTGTATTTGTATTTATGTGGTTCCTAAGTTGAGGTGTGGTGGTTGTGTGAAGTTTGGATCCTTGGTTACTATGAGGGCTTCTGTTTTTTTTTAGGTTGATGGATAGGTTGTTCTTTTGTAGCCAGCTGGAAATTGCTATGAAGCAGTCTGTTAGTTGATCGTTTGTTGGGTTGGTGGTTTTGACGGTCCATAGAGCATTATGTCATCTGCGTAGATGTGGTAGTTGATGTTATGGGCGCGTATGATTGAGCAGAGTGGTTGCAAGTAGATGTTAAAGAGCATGGCGGATAGTGTGGATCCTTGGGGTACTCCTTGGTGTTGCTGAAAGGGGGGGGGGAGGTTGCTATGCTTGTGCGGATCAGTTGTTGTCTATTGGTCAGGTAGGAGTGGAACCACTGAAGTACGACGTTGATGCCAATTTCTTGGAGTCTGTGTAGGAGGATGTTGTGGGAGATGGTGTCAAAGGCTGCGGATATGTCCAGGAAGATCATAGCGTAGCCAGAGTGCTTGGTCTGTGTGCCCTTGATGAGGGTGTTCATTAGTGATGTCATGAGGGTCTCGACTCCGTGGAATAGAAGGAAACCATGTTGCGGGTCCAGTATGTTGTTGGTATCCAGGTGGTCTTGAAGTTGTTGAACTATCTTCTCAATGATTTTGGCGGTGAATGGAAGACTTGCTATAGGCCTGAAGGAGGCGGAGTCAAGGGGGGTCTAAGTTGTGTTTTTTAAGGGGCGGATGATGGAGATTTTGAGGATGTCTGGCATGTGTCCTTGTCTGAGGGATTAATTAACAATGTGGGTTAGGGGCGTGCTGGTAAATGAAGGAGATGCTGATGAGATAGTGGTCTGACCATGGTACACATGTGATCTCTGGGTTTTTGTATGAGGTGGCATTTTGGGAGTTCAGGAATATGAGGTCAAGTGTGTTTCCTTTTTCATGTGTTGGTTCGTGTATGATCTGGGTTAGGTTCATTGCTTCCATGGCATTGATGAAGGCTTTGGCATATTTGTCCTGGAGTGTTGGGAGGTTGAAGTCTCCAAGGATTAGTTCTTTTGTGGAGATGGCACTCTCTGATATGTGTTGTAATATGCCTGATAGGTCGGTGCTTGGGGTGGGCGCTCGGTAGATTAGGCATATGGAGAGGTGCTTGTTGGTGAGAGAGTATGTCCTCTTCATTGGTTGTTTAGTCATTGTTAAAAAGCAAACTGCAGAATTTTGATCAGCTGCTGTTGGCTTTCTAAAATAAGGTACAGAGACAGAATTACAGGAGATGAAGACCACATGGTGTTTCCTAAACTACCTCTTTCCACCAGGAGGCATTACTAAAGCAGCGGCTTCCCCCTAGTTCAGAAGACACCCAGGATTTTTCAGCAGTAGGACTAGGGTTGCCAACTGGCTCCAGATGCGCCCGATAGGCTTGATGCAGTCCTGGGTTTACCCCATTGCCTGCAGGGACATTTAGTTCTACTTTCTCCATTGCACTCCATAGGAAATGGAAAACTACAAGTTCCTGCATGCAATGGGGTAAACCCAGGACTGGATCAAGCCTGTCGGGCGCATCTGAAGCCAGTTGGCAACCCTAAGTAGGACACACAATCAGAAATCCATGTGTGTGCTGGCCGCATTAATATTTTAATCTGCTATAGTGTAACTTTTACTTTCCAAAAATACGAGTCTCTTTTGAAATAGCTATGCAGTGCTTCAGAATTGTGTGCTAGATAACTAGATGTAAATTCTTTATTAAAAATCTCAAAGGGGGTTCTGGAAGACTGCATCCTGAGGTCAGGTGGGACATATTGGGCCTGTGGGCCGCAAGTTGGACATCTTTTATTTATTTATTTAACAGTCTTTTCTATACCGCCCCTTCCAGAGATCAGGGGCGGTTTACATTGAACATTAAACAGAACAATTGTATACTTCTGTATACATTTACAGGGAACATTATGCTTTAACTATGTACAGGTGTACTTACAGGGAACATATTTTGAACAGATTTTGAACAACATTGCCTTAGCTGACATCTGCCTTAGCTGATTCTTAAAGTTGTATTGACGGTGCTTTAGATAGGAAATAATGTACTTCAGGATATTCATAAAGCATTGTGCGCAACTTCACCAGGAAGGCATTCTGTAATCCTTTAATGAACACCCTGGAGGGATGTTGCCTTCATTAAAGGACTCTGGAATTAATTATGCTGTATTAGTTTTTTATCTGTTTATCTTAAACACCTTTCCAATACATGTTTGTTAGTGGTTTGCAATAACTTGGGCACAGAAGGTAGAAATATCAATTCATAATTATAACTGCAAAAGAAAAAATGTAGCTAAAACTATTTTTGCATGATTTAAGTGCGACGATCATGGGTAGTGTTGAAGGCACTTAGAGCCAAGTTTGTTGCATATTCATTAAATTTGGAAGGTGATGTTCCTGCCACAAGTAATGGGGCATTGTGTTCCAGAAGGACTGAGTGTCTCATCTAAATTGATGCAATAAGATGAAGGGATAATCAAGAGGCCTAAGCTGATCTCAGGAGTTGGGAGCTGTCCCTTCTGAAAAAGGAAACTGCAATGCCATGTACATATGCCAAGAAAGATTTCAATTTATAGCACTTAATAGCTGTTTGTTACATGACACCTTGTTTTCCTCTAACATAGTTTCCATATCATCCTACTAGACCAGTCCAGACATGTGGGTCGTGTCCCCCTACCAGGAGAGGTGGAGGCAGAGAATCTTCCAGAGATTTTATGACCACCTCCTGTCATAAGCAGAGATGCAGCTAGGGGGGCACTTCACTATTTCTCTGTCTCCAGCAGAGGTTGGACAGTGTTTTTGTAGCTCTGGTGAAATCTGAGGAAAGATCTAAGAAGCGGTTGAGAAAAGATTGGTTCGCTTGTGAGTAACCACCCCTGGGGTGACTTCCACACTGCAGGCTCAACTAGTTGCCCTTAAAACTGGTGCTCTTGGGTATTGCCATACGGTGGAGGGAAATAGGTTCAGCTCATCGTCCTTATATTGCTAAGGGCCAGTTGAGCAGCCAGGAAACATAGAAAAATGACGACAGAAAAAGACCACATGGCCTGTGTAGTCTGTCCTTCCATATCAACAACTACAACAGCCCCCTTTTTCCTTTAGAGATCCTCTGTGTTTTTCCCATGCTGTTTTGAATTCAGATACTGTCCTCATCTCTACCACCTCCACTGGGAGACCATTCCATGGATCCACCACTCTTTCGATAAAGAAATATTTCCACATATCACTCCTGAATTTATCCCCTTTCACCCTCATCCCATGTCACCTCGTAGCAGAACTTGCTTTCAATCAAAAGAGGCTCTCCCCCTGTGCATTTATGCCACGGAGGTATTTAAACGTCTCAATCATATCACCTCTATCCCACCTTTCCTCTAAGGTGTACATATTAAGGTCCTTACGTCTGTCCTCATATGCTTTATAATGAAGACCACTAACCATTTTAGTAGCCACTCTCTTTACTGACTCCATCCTGTTTATATCCTTTTGAAGGTGTGGTCTCCAGAATTGCACATTATATTCCAAATGAGGTCACACCAAAGACTTATACAGAGGCATTATCACCTCCTTTTTTCTGCTAGCCCTACCTCTCTGTATGCACCCAAGCATCCTTCTAGCTTTTGCTGTTGCCTCTTCTACCTGTTTAGCCTCTTTAAGATCATCAGAGACAACCACGCCTAGGTCCCGCTCTTCTTTAGTGGACAAAAGTACTTCACCCCCTATACTATATTGCTCCCTTGGATTGCTGCAGCCCAAGTGCATGACCTTACATTTTTTAACATTAAATCCCAGCTGCCAAATTCTAGACCATTCTTCAAGCTTAGCTAGATCCCTCCTCATGTTATGTACACCTTCCTGGGTATCTGCTCTATTGCAGATTTTGGTATCATCCGCAAAGAGGCAGACCTTACCCGACAGCCCTTCCGCTATATCAGTAACAAAGATGTTAAAAAGAATCGGACCAAGGACAGATCTCTGGAGCACACCACTGGTAACCACCTTCTCCTCAGAGTGAGCTCCATTTACCTGTACTCTTTGTTGCCTCCCACTCAACCAATTTCTAACCCAAGCAGTAACTTTAGGGTCTATCCTTAAGGAGGAGTGGCCTAGTGGTTGGGGCAAGTTACCTCAGGCCAGAAGGTCGGGGTTTCAAATCCCACTAGAGGACAGCAACCTTGGGCTGGAAGGACTAGGGTTTCTAGTCCCACAGGTGCTCCTTGTGGTCTTGGGCAAGCCACTTAACCCTCCATTGCCTATGTTCCCTGTAATTATTAGTGTATGTGTCTCATATCCTCTCATGTTATGTTATGTTAAATGTATCCCCCAATTGTGGTGTTACCACTTTGATTGAAGGATAAGGTGGTATATAAAACTGTCTAAATAAATCCCTAGGGTGCTCAGTTTGTTTATAAGTTGCCTGTGAGGAACGGTGTCTAAGGCTTTACTGAAATCTAAATACACCACATCTAGGGCTCTCCCTTGGTCCAACTCCCTGGTCACCCAGTCAAAGAAATCAATCAGATTTGTCTGGCAAGACCTGCCTCTGGTGAATCCATGCTGCCTCGGATCCTGTAATCTGCTGGACTCCAGAAATCTCACTATTTTCTCTTTCAGCAACGTTTCCAATAATTTACTCACCACCGACGTTAAACTAACCAGCCTGTAGTTTTCAACCACATCCTTACTTCCGCTGTTGTGTAAAGGCACCACAGGAGCCTCTCTCCAGTCCTTTGGCACGACTCTTGACTCCGAGGCATTGAAAAGGTCAGTCAGTGGAGCTGCTAGAACGTCCCCAAGTTCCCTCAGTATTCTAGGGTGTATCCCATCTGGTCCCATTGCTTTGTATGTTTGTTTATTGACTTAATATACCGCTCAACAAATACATATCAGAGCGGTTCACATAGTACAAAAAGGAAACCATATGGTGTAGAGAGGAAGAGGAAGTTACAATATTAACAGGAAAGCAAACCAGGCAGATTCATTCGAAACGACAAAAGGAGGAGGGAGAGGAAAGAAAAGGGGATGTGGGCTACACAGAGGGGTCGGGGAGATCGAAAGCAAGGGCACAGAGATGGGTTTTGAGTTTATTTCTGAAAGTGGTGTGTCTGTTCAAGCCGGATAGAGGGAGGTAGAGAATTCCATAGAGCAGGGCCGAGGAAAAAGAAAGCAGAGGAGCGAGTGGATTGGAGGCGAGCGCAAGCAGGTGGAGGGAGATGAAGGCGGTTGAGGTGAAGAGACCGTAAGGAACGGGCTGGGGTGTGGAAGTGAACAAGATCAGCAAGGTACTGAGGGGAGTGGGAGTAAAGGACGCGGTGAAGGAGTGTCAGGACTTTGAAGTGGATACGAGATTTGACGGGAAGCCAATGGAGATGGATGAGTAAAGGTGTAGTATGGTCACGTGTAGAGGAGTGAAAAATGAGATGAGCAGCGGTGTTTTGAAGGCGCTGAAGACAGTGAAGTTGAGTGGTAGGGGAGACCTGCTAGAATTGAATTACAAAAGTCGACACGGGACATAACTTTAAGTTGAGCTAGTTTCTCACGAACAGTGTCTTCTGAAAATTGTTCAAGATACCCCTCGCTTCTGTTCCTGTTTGTGGGTGTTTTCTGAGGTCCTGTTCCTGGTTCTTCATCTGTGAATACAGAACAAATATTTATTAAGCAATTCCGCTTTATCCTCATCAGCTTCTACATATTCCTCCCCTTCACCCTTAAGTCTGACAATACCACTTTTGCCCTTCCTCTTCTCACTAACATATCTGAAAAATGTCTTATTCCCCCATTTTATTGCATTGGCTATTTCCTCCTCTTTTTTTGAATCTTTGCTTTCCTGACTACTTTGCTAGCTTCTCTAGGTTTTTCTAAATATAGATGCCTGTCTTCCTCTCTCTGTGATCTCTTGTAATCTCCAGGAACAAGCAGGAATGTAGTCTTCATATATGGGTATCGTTGGTACCGACGGAGCCTGCGCGGGAGCGCACCCCAGCATCCAATGGGAACATTTTTTGGGAGCATCCCTCAGCACATGCGCGCTGCCTTCCCGCCTTTCCAACTATCCCTCTTCAGTTCTTCGTTTTCCGCGGAGCCGACAGGATCTAATCCTTGTCACCGCAGAAAATTCCGTCTTTAAATGTGTTTCTTGTGGTCGCGTTTGCCTGCCGCACGACGCTTACCGGTACCGCCGGTGCCTTTCTTTTCTTTTTAAAAAAAAAAAAAATTATATACTTTAAACAGTTTCTCTTCAGAAACTTTTCCCTTTTTGGTGCTAGGCGCCATTTTGGGCACTAGGCTCCATATTCCTAAAACATGGAAAAACCAACTAGTGGTTTTAAAAAATGTATTAAGTGTGGCAGTACTATTTCCGTCACTGACACCCATGATTGGTGTCTTAAATGTTTAGGGCCTGAACATTCTCCAACTGAATGTCTCTCCTGTATGGGGATGACTAAGAGGAAGACAGAACCGGGCTGCAAAGCTCGGTACGCTCTTTTCTTCGGATGCCAGGTCCATAGCATCGACATCGTCAAGGGCCTCTTCTTCCTCCCATGGATCTCAGGTAACTAAACATAAAAGCCGGTCCTCAAAGGGTAGCTCTGCTGCTAAGCATCGAGAGGCCATTGGCATTGCCCTTGAGGGAACCACACCGGCAAAACAGAACTGGCGGGAGGCTTCGGCTTCCAAAGCATCGATGGGGCTTCAGGATGTTCTCGAGGCCTCAGCCTCGCAAGAATAACCTGTGCCATGCTCAGGGGCTCCGGGCGTCTTTACTGGTACCGACACCCAGGCATCGGCAGCGGCAATAGATCAGAGGTTCCTCGCTATTGAGCACAGCATTGCAGCTCTAATTTCAGCTGCGGTACCGGTGGTCCAACGGGCAGCGGTGCCGATGCCGGTACAGACACCGGTACCAATGGTACCGGCCCCAGTGGGAACTCTTCCCATGCTATCTCTGGCTGGAATCGACAGATCGGTATCTGGTCAGCTCGGTACCGACTCCGATCGGTACCGGGACCGTGCTTTGCATGAGCATCGGGGTCAGGAATACTTTGATTCCTCAGATTCCGAAAACTCTGACAATTCTGCTGGTACTAGAGAGTTTCTCCCAGAATATCCCTCTTCTCCCCAACGCAAAATGTCACCTCCAGAGGACATGTCATTTCAGGATTTTATTCGTGATATGGCCGAAGGTCTTTCAATCACAGTAGCTCCTGAAGAGGAACCTAGGGCAAAGGAATTAAAAATTCTCCAATATCCTAAAGCTCCTAAGGAGGCAGCCACTCTGCCTATCCATGAAATTCTGCATAACATGATGCTCAGAATGTGGGAGACACCTCTGACTACTTCTCCTCACTCTAGGAGACTTGATACTATGTATCGAGTTCCGCCATGTCCTGGATTTCAGAAAGCTCAGCTGCCACACCATTCCATGTTAGTGGAGTCTGCCATGCGTAGGATGAAAAGTGCAGAGGCATGTATCTAATCCTCCAGGTCGTGAATGCAGGACTTTGGATGCTTTCGGATGCCGCACTTTTCAAGCTTCCATGCTTTCAGCTAGGATCAGTTCATATATTCTATATATGGGAATGTTCCTCAAGGAAGTCACAGGAGACTTGGAACTTATGAGCCCATTTCTCCCAGATGACAAGAGACAAGATTTTCTTGCTCTAGTTAAGCATGCTCAAGATGTCTCCAAGTTTGTTAATCGTGCAGCCTTTGACTGCTTCGAATGCATCAGCAGAACCTCTGCTATTGCCATTGGTACACGACAGATTGCCTGGCTGCAGACATCAGACTTGGAGACTTGGGTACAGGACAAATTAGGCAACATTCCTTGCACGGGGGAGAATCTCTTCAGCAAGAACTGGCAGGAAAAGGCTAATGAGTTATATGCTGACAGTACTACTCTAGATAGGTTGTCAAAATCTGCAGCCACTCCAGCCAAAAAGAAGCCTTATAAAAAGCCCTCTTTCAGCAAAAAGAGGAACTTTTATCCTTCCTATACCCAGCAGAGTCAGACTCAGGGTCAGGTTGCCCAAAAGGGGCAAACTAGACAGCAAAAGAAGCCAAAAGGCCCGAGAGCCCAACCAGCTCTCCAGGTTCAGCCCCCTCAAGGGCTTTGACTTCTTCCTAGAGAGCTTTGCCTTCCTGCCTCTGAGGGGTCCCCAACCCCCCAATATTCCGGGCAGGTTATGCCACTTTGCCAACAGATGGCATCAGATAACAGCAGAAGATTGGACTTTGTCTATTGTAGGAGAAGGGTACAAGCTTAATTTTCACAGCATGCCCCCTCCTACAATTCTAAAGCAATTCAATTCTCAAACCTCCGCGGACAATCTGCTAGATTACGAGGTCTCGACACTTCTTGCCCAAGGGGCAATAGAGGAGGTACCCATTCTTATTTCAAAGAAAACAAGAGGACACAGACCCATTCTGGACCTTAGAGAATTGAACAAATATCTGTTTCAAGAGAAGTTCAAAATGATTTCTCTAGGAACTCTTCTGCCATACCTTCAAAGCCAGGACTGGCTTTGCTCTCTAGACTTAAAGGATGCATACACTCACATTCTCATCCATCCAGATCACAGAAAATTCTTACGTTTCCTTTTCAAGGGAAAACATTTCCAGTACAGGGTTCTTCCCTTTGGTCTGGCTTCAGCACCAAGGGTATTCACGAAATGCATGGCAGTAGTAGCTGCATTTCTACGAACCCTGGAGATATTTGTCTTCCCTTACTTGGACGACTGGCTCATTCGAGCCCCTACAGTTGCAGAAGCCAGTACTGCACTGTCCCATACAAAGCAAATTCTCTAATACTTGGGATTGGTAATAAACTTCCCAAAATCCTAACTGGTTCCTTCCCAATGCCTGGAATTCATAGGATCCTGTCTAGATACCAGACAGGCAAAGGCTTTCCTTCCACAGGCCCGGTATCTTCGCATAATGCAACTAGCTTCTCAAGCAGCAGGCAAATCCTCCCTCACTTCTCAAGAGCTACTGCAGTTACTGGGACATATGGCATCCACAGTTTATGTAGTCCCATATGCTCGCCTCCACATGAGAGCAGCTCAGTGGACCCTATCCACACAGTGGACACAGGCCATAGGTCATTTGTCGGACAAAATAATAAACTCTCAACGACTGATTTTGTCCCTCCAACAGTGGCAATCACTAGAAAATCTGACAGTGGGGTCTCCTTTCCATCAACCCCTTTTTCAGGCCACCCTAACAGATGCATCACAGGTGGGTTGGGGAGCACACCTGAATTATCTCTCTTCCCAAGGCACCTGGACTCCACAGGAGGCCGGTTTACACATAAACCACCTGGAATTAAGAGCAGTCTATCTAGCTCTTCAAGTATTCCACGCCCAGCTCAGCTATAAGACAGTCCTAGTCCAGGCGGACAATCAAGTAGCCATGTTCTATGTGAACAAGCAGGGCGGAACAGGCTCTTTGTCGTTATGCAACGAAGCTTTGCGACTGTGGGCACTCGCCAGAGAGTATCAAATTCACCCTTTAGTGGTATATCTTCTAGGCAGTCAAAATCTTTGGGCAGACAAACTCAGTCGAGTACTGCTGCCTCATGAGTGGTCCCTCCACGTAGACCAGGGGGCAAGGAAAATTCATTTCTGGGGCACTCCAGACATAGACCTCTTTGCAAGTCCATTGAATGCCAGACTTCCCCGGTTCTGTTCCAGGATTCTGGCTCTCAATTGTCAGGCAAGGGATGCCTTCCTCCTTCACTGGGGTCAGGACTTCCTTTATGCCTTCCCACCCATTCCCCTCATCCCCAAAATACTCTTCAAGCTTCAGAGAGACAGGGGTCGCATGATCCTCATAGCACCACGATGGCCACGCCAAGCGTGGTATCCCCTGCTTCTACATCTCTCTCAAGCAGCACCTCTGGAGTTAGGGTATGCTCCAGATCTCCTTTCCTAGGAGAACGGGACGTTATGGCACCCGAATCCCCAGTCCCTGCACCTCATGGCCTGGTTGATGAAGGCTTAGACCTCCAGGATCTCAACCTGTCCGAACAGGTAAAAGATACCCTTCAGGCTTCTAGGAAACTTTCCACAAGAAGATCTTATGCCTTCAAGTGGAAACATTTTACTATATGGTGCTCCAAGAAGGGATTAAACACCCTTGTCATACCCTTAGAATCAATACTAGAGTATCTCCTTCACTTATCGATTTCTGGTCTAAAGACCAATTCGGTAAGAGTCCATCTTAGTGCAATTGCAGCTTCTTTTAAGCCTCTGAATGGACAACCAATTTCCTCTCATCCACTCCTATCAAGATTTATGAGAGGCCTTCTATTAACCAAACCTCCCATAAAGCCACCACCGGTGGCATGGGATCTAAATCTAGTTCTCGGGCAGCTCATGAAGCCGCCTTTTGAACCTTTGGCCACTACAGCCCTTAAGTTTTTGACCTGGAAGGTCATCTTCCTAATTGCAATCACCTCTGCACGTTGCATTAGTGAATTGCAAGCTTTAGTGGCTGATCCTCCTTATACTAGTTTTCATCATGATAAGGTTGTTCTTAGAACTCATCCTCACTTTATGCCAAAGGTGGTTTTGCCTTTTCATTTAAATCAATCAATTTATCTTCCTGTATTCTTTCCGAGGCCTCACGCCTCTAATGCAGAAAGAAACCTTCATACTTTGGATTGTAAAAGGGCCTTAGTCTTTTACATACAAAGAACACAGCAACATAGAAAGTCTTTGCGACTTTTTATAGCTTTTGACCTTAGTCATTTGGGACTTCCAGTCTCCAAAAGAACTTTATCTAAATGGATTGCCCAATGCATATCCTTTGCTTATGAGAGCAAGGGTCTTCCTCTTCAGGAGCATGTGTCACAGCTCATAACGTGAGAGCCATGACAGCTTCTATGGCTAATCTCCACTCTGTGTCTATCGATGACATTTGTTGAGCAGCCACCTGGGCTTCAGTACACACCTTCACAGCTCACTACTGCCTGGATAAAGCCTCCCATCGGGATGCCTTCTTTGGCCAAGCTGTTCTTCAAAATCTCTTTCAGACCTAAATCAACTCCTACCCACCAACCCTGGTGGAATGCCAAAGATCCATGGGAGGAAGGATTCCCACCTTCTAGGGTGGCACCTTCCTGGGGCTATCTCCCTGGCATCTTCAGCTAGGGAGTCCCCATATGTGAAGACTGCATTCCTGCTTGTTCCTGGAGATAGCGTAGTTGCTCACCCGTAACAGGTGATCTCCGGGAACAGCAGGAATTTAGTCTTCACAACCCACCCACCTCCCTTAGGCGTTGTGTCTCTATCTCTCTGTCTCTTTCCTCTCTCTATCCTTTCACTCAGCTACAAACTTAACTGAAGAGGGACAGTTGGAAAGGCGGGAAGGCAGCGCGCATGTGCTGAGGGATGCTCCCAAAAGCGTTCCTATTGGACGCTGGGGAGCATTCCCGCGCAGGCTCCATCGGTACCGACGATACCCATATGTGAAGACTAAATTCCTGCTGTTCCCGGAGATCACCTGTTACAGGTGAGTAACTACGCTTTTCATAAAGGCCTCCCTCTTTTTCTTCAGCTTTTCAGCTACTACTTTCGAAAGCCATAGCGGTCTCCTTTTCCTTTTACCTTTATTTACCATTTTAACAAAAAGGTTGGTTGCCCTTAAAATATCCCTTTTCAGTTTTGCCCACTGTTTTTCTACATCCCCCAGCTGTTCCCATTCCTCTAACGACTTCCTGAGGTATTGGCCCATCTTGGCAAAGTTAGTTTCCTAAAGTCTAAGACCCTCACTTTTGAATGGATTCTAACAGCCCTAGTCCTAATTCTGAACCACACCATCTGGTGATCACTGGATGCAAAATGATTTTCCACTGTAACATCAGAAACACTTTCACCATTGGTAAGCACTAAGTCCAGTATTGACCCTTCACGTGTGGGGTCTGTTACCAATTGCCTGAATAGTTCTCCCTGTAGAGAATCCAGGATCTCCTTACTTCTAGATAATACTGCAGCAGAAATGTGCCAATCAACATCTGGCATATTGAAATCCCCTATCAGTAGCACTTCCCCTTTCCTAGCAATGCTGCGTATGCCTTCAATTAACTCTGTCCACCTCTTCCTCTTGTAAGAGGAGGTCTGTATATCACGCCAATGCAAATAGATGTCTTTCCCTCTTTCTAGTTTAACCCACAATGCCTCCTCTCTCCCTTTTAAGCTCTGTAATTCCAAAGCTTTAATATTATGTTTTACATTGTGATAAGGAAGCTTATCATAGCTCAGGAAGGAGCTTGTGATAAGGAAGCTTATCATAGCTCAGGAAGGAGCTATAGAAAAGGTGAAGTGACTCTGAACAAGCAACCTGTCAGTTCTGGTAGAAATAAGAAAACAGAATTTTCCCATAAAAGACTACCAGTCCCAGAATGCACCAGGTTTCCAACAGCCATTAGAGGAGCTGAAGTGGGAAAACGTGTGTTCAATCAGGAGGGCTATGAGGTAATCCCTAAGCACTCATCTCAAAGGGCAGAGCCTGATTCAGCACAGCTGCGCTGTGTTAGGGTGGAGCACTCATCTAGGCAGAATAAAGGTAGAGTTTATTCTACAGAGAATCATCCTCATCATCATCTTCATGATCAACTTGGATATCCTCATCTTGATCCTCATCCTCAGTTTCATCTGGAGGATCATCAGAAGCAGAAGCCAAACCGGACGGACAGAGAGGGCAAGAAACCCTTTGGAAGAAGGAAGAGAAAAGCCTTTGGGAGGTCTAGAGGAGTCTGGAGCAGTACGTATACTGGTAGGCATTCCAAGGGCCAGCATACACCATTGGACTGGGGAAAGCCAGAGGAATGGTGCTGCAGAGCTAGGAATCTCCAGATGGTACCTGTGAGGGAGACGGCTGCACTTGGAAGGGACCCTAAGACCCGTGCCAGAAGGTATGTGAAGAGAGACCCAGTGTCCAGGGATCTGGATTGGAAGGCTGGACATAGGAACTGGACTACATACTGGCCAGGCTATATAGAGAGGAACTCTAACAGCAATGGGAGCTCAGGTATGAACACTGATCTATGCCCTAGCTATAACCTTGAAAGACAGCAGGGAAACAAGTATTCTCCTGAAAGTGCTCCATTGAGAGATTCATCTGTGCCAATCCAGGATATTGAACCCATGATTGTTGAAGAAGGGGGAGTGATTGCAGATGAAGGATGTGTTTACATGGATTGCTCTCTGTCTAAACTCCTTTGGTGATTTTCTGTTATAAAATACAACAGCCATCACAAAGAAATACAAACTTGTTCTTTAATCTACTCAGAAAAGCTCCTGAGTAGGATTTCTATCCACGCAGTAGAAAGCAAGCCCGCTAAGGGGTTTCAGCTGGGTAACTGCTAGCAATTGAGCCTTACCTAATTGCTTGTGAGCTCTGAGGGAATCACTTCTGAATCTATGTGGGAAGATATAAGAAGTTAACCTGAAAATAACAGTTTTTCCCTTCTTTGTGGATTTTTGTTTGTTGTTTGATACACTGCTAAGAAAATATTAGCTAAAGCCTACAGAAAAGACCAGTTTGTTACCAACCAGGTCTTATTTCTTTTGCTTTGATTGCCTGATAAGTTCAGATGTTTTCCTGATTTTGTTTTTCCAAGTTTAACACTGAAAGCAAGTAACCTGATTTATGTGCTACCAAGCATATCTGTGTTGGGAGAAATAACCCCATAAATAAATATCTTATTGGCTTTACCATCAAGCACAACTAATTATTGTGAGCAGCTGTGTCTGGTGTGAATGAACTGCATTGCCCACAATCCCTTGCAAATCATATTGATATATGCACTTGCCAAGACTCTGAACATTCTCACCCAGGCAGCCGTCTGACAACATATAGTTCCACTCCTCCTCCCCTTCTTCCTACCCTGTCCTTTCTGAATAAAGTATAGCCTGGTATAGTTACATCCCAGTCATGGTTTTCTGTGAATCATGTTTCTGTAAGCTAAATCCAAGTCGTCCACTCCCACCAAAGCTTCAACATCAGGGCTCTTATTTCCCATACTACGGACATTTATACACACCGCTTTCCATATTTTACCCTGTTTACCCATTTCCATTAAGGTATTTAATGTATCACTTACCTGGGGGCTTTCTTCACCCATCCCCAACGAATCTAATTTAAAGCCCTCTTCAGTAGGTTAGCCAGTCTATTACTGAAGACTTGTCGACCTTTCTTGAACAGATGGGCGCCATCTCTGCTCTGCAACCCTTGGAACAGCATCCCATGGTCCAGGAAACCAAAACACACTCGATGACACCCTCCACGCAGCCATTCATTCATCTCCAGGATGCAAGCCTCTCTGCTTTGGCCTTTATCCTGAACAGGGATGATTGAAGAGAACACCACCTGTGCACCTATTTGCTTCACCCTCTGTCCCAGAGCCATGAAGTCACTTTTGATATGCTCAGAGGGATACCTGGCAGTATCATTTGTTCCGACATGGATTAGCAACATTGGGTAAAGTCAGTGGGCTTGATGAGTCTTGACAAACTCTCCATAATATCTTGGATTTTGGCACCAGGCAGACAGCATACCTCTCTGGACATCAAGTCTGGTCAGCAGATGGACGCCTCAGTACCCCTCAGAAGAGTCACCAACCACCACTACCCTTCGCTTCCTTGTGATCACTGATTCTGCAACTTTGGGGTACTTGAGCTCTGGTTCTTCCCTTTCCAGGGATTCTTTCACCACCTCCACTTCCAGGGCTGCATAATGGTTCTTCAATTCAAGGGCTGGAGAAGTTGGATTGGTGATTCTGCAGGCCCTGTTGACTTGTGTCCAACCTTGGAAAAGATTCTTTGAAGCCTCTCACAACCTTGGTGCCTCCTCCCCCTCCTCCCCACACCAGCCAAAGATTTGAAGAAGATGATTCCTGCAGAGGTATGTGACTACAGGCCTTATAAGCAGGAGAGTAGCACTGAGCCCTACATGGATTTCCTGCCTTGGGCTCCCTGGGGGTGAGTACCAAAACAATCTGATTTGTTTGAGGGCTACCTGACCTTGTCTGGTTTGGGCTGCTGAAGGCATTCATTGATGCCACAGTTTCTTCTCGCCTATTCCTACCTCATAGTGCTGCCTGTACATGTTAGCTGTGCTTCGCATACTTTGCATGCACCTTCATGCACAGAGCGTGTGTGCCTTAACTCTACGCATGGCTTGAACAGATGATAGTGTCCACAGAGCCAATGCATGCATTGCAGCATGCCTCCTTAGTGTGTCCTGAGCCTGTAAAGGCAGGCTGTAAGTGATGCATGAGGCATACATACTGATGCAAATAAATGCCATCTCCTAGGAAGAGCTACTTCTGTTGCTAAATTCCAGTTTCTGCAATAACTGCATGAGACTTCTGATGCACCTTGAGAAGGCCCATCTCCCCCCCTCACAACTAGGGGACATGATTACCCTGGCCCTTACCTTCGCTGCATGAGACAGGTGATGTAGTGGTGAAGGATGATCCCCAGGCTTTGGACTTAAGCTTTGCCTCTGCAGTCTGCTCCCCTTCGCATAGGGGTCTGGCAGTATGTTTTCCTCCCCACTGGTGATGAGCCACCTGCTGACAAGGGGGCTTTCTGGTTCCATGTTGTCATCTTCTGAATCCTTCATTCTTCCACAAGCTTGGTCATTCTGGCAAAGCATTTCAGACCTGAGTGTCTCCAGGTCCTTTCACATTTTCTCTGCTTATTCAGAAGAGAGTCCTGTGATACAAGGTAGTCAGAGCCCAGCCCGGGCCCTGTTGCGTTGATGATCCCAGTGGAGGTGAAGTCCAGAAATTCAAACAATCTTTCCTGTGCCAGAGATACAGAGGGAAGCTCAAACACCTCTGGAGAGGTCATAGTCAAAATTGTTATCCTGTCTCCTTCAGAAGACTAGAACTATTCTGGTATTATCTGCCTGCTCAGGAAGAGAAATTGTCAGTAATGATTGCTCGGGTGTCTTCATGCTGCAGTAGCCTAGTCTTCTGGCGGCAGGACAGACACTGCTGCTATGCCACCCTCTTGCAGGGAGTGTGGGAATCCACTAGGCTCTTCCCTTTCCAGAGATTTATCAGAGTATGGTCCAATTTAGAGTGGAACTTGCCTGACTTCCTGCTGAAAGGGGTCAGCGTTATGAAAAGGGCTCAATGCCCTGCCTCAAGATTGCATCGTGTGGTTCAGCACACCTCAGGTGCATACGTCTATCCTGATGGTCACAAGGCGGACATCCATCGCTCTGGAGGGTGGTGCAGCTATTTAAAAAAAACAAAAACAAATTGAATCACCAGATGGAAGCTCTTCTGAAGAGTCAGTTTGAATCTGCTAGTTACAGATTTGTGTGGGTCTGACTCAAGCTCATCTTCGGTGGGTTCAGTCGCTCCCACTAGATGCTATCTCCATTGTCCTGGAATTCGGAACAGCTTTATGGAACACTTTGCCTTAGTCCGCTTGGTGGCTAATGATATTACAACACCGACTGTGGCTTTGCCACTAAACAGTGGACTCTGCTTCTTAAACTGTGGTGGTGCCAGTTTGCATTAAGGGAGGCTTTTGTTTGGGGAGGACTCGGTGGCAGTGGTTAAGGATTTGGGTGAGTCAAAACCTCACTGCCTCCCAGAGGAATAGCCCAAGGGATCTGGGATATGGACAGAGCATCCTCTCCCTCTGCCCCTGCCCATTATCCTCTTTTCTGATACTTGGATCCCTGAAATTCCTGAGATTCCTGTTGGTATCACCCCAGAAAGCCCTCCTTGCTTTCTTCAGGTTTTGGTTCTGGACTTGGTCCTCTATGGGGTTTGTGGAACCCAGGAGCCTGCCACCTCCAGAGGAGGTTCCTGCCATCCAGTGCATCGCTGGTTAGGGCTCATTCCAGAGTGCTTCCCATGGTGGCAAGTTTCATCTCCTCTACCAAGAGTGGGCGCAGGTCTTTGAGGCTTGCTGGGTGCTAGATGCCATATGGTATGTCTCCATTTTGGAATGCAGAGAACCTATCCTAGATGCTTTCGTCAACTCCCAGTTTGGTTTGATGGACCAGAGGGTCTCCATTCAATCTACAGGCAGTTACACTGGTTCTCTCTGCCGAGTGGGGCAAGGGCTTGTGCTCAATCTCTGTTGTGCAAAGGATGGGACCTTCCATCCCATTCTTGACCTCATGTTAATGCCCATCAAGCATTGCACTTACATATGGAGGATTTCCATTTGGTGATCCAGGTGGTGCAATGCAATTTTCTTTGGTTCCTGGATTGGGCTGAGACCTATTTCTGTATTCCTATCTGCAGGAATCAGCAGCCTTTCTCGGTATTCCTCTTCAGGTTGTTGCTCTCCTCTTTGGTCTTCCACTGCTCATAGGTCATTCTTGAAAGTCATGGTAGTAGTGCCTGCATGGTAAGGTGCACAGAGATCTGCGTTCACCTTTATCTGGACAACTGGCTCATTCGAGCCATTTCACAGTCACACATCTCAGGTGTCTGCCCAAGTGGTGCAATTCCTGGAGAGTCGCAGCTGGATGGTCAGCCGTGGGAAGAGTCTTTGTAGCCTTCCAAGCTGCTGTATTTCTTGGGAGTTCGAGTTGGTGCTCATGTGGGCAGTTCCTGCCTGAAGAGAGCAAAAATGCCATTTCAGCTGGTATCACTTGTGGTGCAGAAGGCTCTTGTGATTTGGGATTACTTACAGTGATCAGATGGATGCTATCAATCTAAGTGGTTCCTGGGCAAAAACTTGCATGCAACCACTACAGGGGTCCTTTCTGGCCTACTGGTCTCTGTCTCATGGTTTCAAGGCTAGGCCTCCCTCCCTAGGCCACTGAATGATCCTTCTTGGCACCTTCTGATGGCTGTCAGCCTGAATGGCTGGGGAGCCTATTGCAAGGGCCAGACCACTTGGGGGATACTTGGAACAGCTGTGAGGCAGCAGGGCCCATTAACCAACGAGGCGAGGGTCATTCACTAGGCCTTGCTGTGCGTCTGGTCCTTATTCTGGGACAGAGTGGTCTGGGTGTTCTCAAACAATGCCATAGTGGTGGCATATATCAACCAGCAAGGGACCATATAAAGTGCTGTAGTAGACTGGATGATCCTCCTATTCTCCTGGGCAGAATGGAACTTCTCAGCTTGTTCAGCCCAATATAACATGGGTGTCAACAATGTGGAAGCAAACTTCTCTGACGCCACTATATGGATCCCAGGAAGTGGAAATTTGGCCAGTCATTTCAACAGAATTTGGATCTGGGGTCATTCCAAGATGGCTTTGGCGACCCAGCTTGATGCCACAGTGCACGGATTATTCAGTTGCTGCAAGGAAGCAGGCTCATAGGGCATTGACGCCCTGACCAATCAGGGTTGCTGTATGTTGTTCCCTCTGGCTGTCCATGGGGCATGTGATTCCTCTGTTAGAGCGTATTCAGAGTGGATTGTCCTGGTGGCGCAGGATTGACACTGGAGGCCGTGGTTCAGGAACTGGTTGCTGCTCCTGTAGGAGCAATCTCTGACTTCCTATAACCTGAGAGGCTGTTGAGACAGGGACTGATCTTTCTGAGTGACCCAGCTCCCTTCTCACTTTACGGCTTGGCACATGTGAGGTGACATCTGGCACGTAAGGGCTATTTTCTCTCTGGACAAGCAGGAAGCCCTCACATATGGGTGATGTCATCGATGGAGCTCTGCACGGGAACACTCCCCAGCTTCCAAAGGAAGCTTTTGGGAGGTGCATCTTGCATGCGTGCCTGCCTCTCCCCCTGCCGTGCCTCCATCTTCTCCAGTTTTCTTTTCCACAGAGCCCCTATGACATGTTCCTGCACTCTAGGGAAAAAATTTTTCTTCTTGGTCCTCGTGGCCCATCTTTCTAGCTTCCTCACCGTCTGTCTTAACCTGCTTAGATAATTTTCTCTTTTTGTTTTCTCCTTTATTGCCCCTTGGGGCCGTTCCCGCCCACGGCAGCTATTGAGTTTAACTTGGCTGCAGTGGTATTTTTCAATATGTCTAAGCCAGCTAGTGGCTTTAAAGAATGCACCAAGTGTGGCAAGACCATCTTGGTCACAGACTGCCACAACTGGTGCTTACAATGCCTTGGTTTCGATCACCAGCCTGCAATCTGTACCTGCAGAAGACACCACAAGGACCCCATCATAAACACCTTCCAAGGGTTCTGCTGAGGCGTTCAAGGGGAGAGGGATCTCTGTGCCCAATCTGAGCCAGGAGACCCAAGCAAGAGGAGACTGATGAGAACCCATCGATGTTGAAGGACAAGCACTGGGAGAAAGTCTGGGTGCAGTGTCATCGAAGCTCTTCTCGATACAATGCAGAGAGAGATGGCTAGGAGCAGCTGGTCAAGCTTCCTCAGCAGGAGGAATCAACCCCCAGAGTGGAGTCATCGACCCATTACCCAGGAGGGTAGCCAGATGTTTCCCGATGTACCAATTATTGTGGAGTCGCCAACCGAGGTATCGACCCTGGTGTCCCACAACTTGCACCATCAGCCCTCTCACAGGTGGTGGTTCTGGAGGAACGCCTTCAAGCCCTTGAAGCTCACTTAACAGCAGTTCTAACCATGCAAAATGCAGGCTTTTCTAGCACCAAGAGTGGTGGTGTGCACTCCATCCAGCCTTTTATGGAAACCCATGCCCTACCCACAGAGACAGGCGCATAGGGTAGGAAGTCGGAATAAACACTGGTTCCGATGGCTATCTCCCTATCTAGTGTGTCAGAATCTGATGCTTTAGGGCACTAATGCCCATGTACTGAGTGACACGGGGGCCGCTGGCACCAGCCCTCAATCTGGTGTGGAGCTGGGCGGAGGAGGAGAACCGGTGCTATTTAGTCATCTTCTCAAAATCCGAATTGGTGTTGGAGACGGAGAAGGAATAGAGTGCTTCAGACCTCCGGTCCCCTGACCCTCCCATCTGACATGTCACCTCCCCCCGAGCAGCATAAGTTGCTCCCCCCCCCCCCCCCAGAGGACACATCCTTCCAGGACTTTGTCAGGGATGTGGCCAAGGCCATCCCATTCTCCCTGGAATCAGAGAAGCTGCCGAGGGCAGAAGAGATGGAGCTGCTTTAGTACCCTTTGGCCCCCAGGGAAGCGGTGACAGTACCCATGCACCACGTTCTGCAGTGGTTGATCCTCAATTACCGCACAACTCCATCGTGGTTGAGTCTGCCTTGAAATAGGTTAAAAGCACCAAGACACATTCTTTTGTGCCCCTGGGCCGGGAGGCTCAAACCCTGGCCAGCTTCGGGAGAAAATGCTGTCAGGATTCCATGCTGGTTGCCAGAGTCCTGGCCTAACAGAACTACATTTTATTTAGCTATGCTTATATATCGCTTTTCAGAGAGTCAAAGCCGCTTACGTTAAACAACAAGAGATATGATCTGTTCGATGTAACATATTTACAGGGGGTTATTCATTTAACATGGTCTCAACTTATTTACATGCCCAGTGGGGGTATGCATCAGGATTTCTTAACTTATTTATAATTCTTCATATCTCGGCCACAAATTTATCTTGTGAACAACATAATCCTATGTTCATTCGGTATTGCTCGGGTCTGTGCCAAAGTGTTCTCTGAATAAGTGGGTCTTCGTTTTCAAAAGGAGAAGAGGTCCTTGTTCCTGATTTTAGTTGGGAGAGAGTTCCATAGGTACGGGGCGAAGAGGTCAAATGCACAGGCACATGTTTGATGATTGTGTTTTGTCCTTGCATGTGGTACGGTCAGAACATTTAGTGGTCTGCCTTGTGGATCTCCCAGAGTTTGGTTGTGGTAGGAGGATATGTAGATGTGATGTTTGTTGGTGTAGTGCTTTGTGAATCAGTAGTAAGGATTTATACTTTATCTGAGATTCCAGTGGGAGGATGTGGAGGTGCTTCAGTACTGGAGTGATGTGGTCATATTTTGCCCTTTGAATGATCCTGGTGATTGTGTTAAGGGCTGTCCATAGCGGGTGGAGAGCGGAAAGTGGGAGTCCTTGATAATATCTCATTACATTAGTCTAGGTGGGGGAATGTCATTGCCTGTAGTACTGATCTGACATCCTGGGGGTCTAGGAGTGGTCTGAGGCGCTATATCATTTTGGTTTTGAACAATGTTGTTGTTGTGTGTTTTGCTATCTGTTGAGTGAAAGCGTTTGGTCGAGTGACTCATAAGAACATAAGATATGCCATACTGGGTCAGACCAAGGTCTATCAAGTCCAGTATCCTGTTTCCAACAGTGGCCAATCTAGGTCATACATACCTAGCAGTTTCCCCAAAAGACACAGGTTCCACAATGCTTGTACTGGGTCGAGCATTGATATTCTGGGTCCCTTCTTAATAATGGTTTATGGACCATTCCTCCAGGAACTTGTCCAAACCTTTTTTAAACCCAGCTACACTAACAGCCTTTCCTTATCGTTCCTCCAGTTCAGTCCTCTACCTCTGGGTTGTCAACCTCCTCCTGCAGCTTGCAGACTGGCATGTCAGAATTCTGACATCACTGGATATAGCCTGCTGGATACTCCCATCAGCCCCAGTGTGACCAGTCTCCATGCAGCAGGAGAACATTGTGAGCCTGAGCTGGGGCTCACTAGAGGAACAGATAAGGAATCTGTAGGCTAGATTAGTTAAATTGGGGTTTTAATTTGGTTTAATTTGTCTATTTGGAGTGGAGGAGTGGCCTAGTGGTTGGGGCAAGGTACTTCAGGCCGGAAGGTCGGGGGTTCAAATCCCAGTAGAGGATAGCAATCTTGGGCCGGAAGGACTGGGGTTTCTAGTCCCACAGGTGCTCCTTGTGGTCTTGGGCAAGCCACTTAACCCTCCATAGCCCATGTTCCCTGTAAAATAGTTATCTCCAAGTTATAATGCCCTATTCAATGTAATTTCAGTTTGTTCAATGTAAACCGCACTGATGCAGAATAGAGCGGTATATAAGAGAATATAAATAAATAAATATTTGGTTCTCTTGGGCTAGAAATTGGGTTCTGTGCCTTTATTTAAAGAAAAAAACCCCGCACGAAACAAAAAAGATGGAAAACTTTTTTACCTGCTCCCTGCCTTCTATTAGACTGTTTGGCCTTGTACCGGGGGAGAGTCTCCGGTCTGGCGGTTCCATCACGCCGGCTCAGCGCGGCTAGCATGGTTTGCAGCTGCGGTTAGTCGTTGAGGGCACGGTGAATCAGTTGTTCAGGCTTTAAGGAAGCCGGGCCCAGTATCCTGTTTCCAACAGTGGCCAATCTAGGTCATACATACCTAGCAGTTTCCCCAAAAGACACAGGTTCTGCAATGCTTGTACTAGGTCAAGCATTGATATCCTGGGTCCCTTCTTAATAATGGTTTATGGACCTTTCCTCCAGGAACTTGTCCAAACCTTTTTTAAACCCAGCTATACTAACAGCCTTTACTACATCCTCTGGTAACAAATTCCAGAGTTTGATTACACGTTGAGTGAAAAAATATTTTCTTTTATTAGTCTTAAATAGTTTACCCTGTAGCTTCATTGCATGTCCCCTAGTCTTTCTATATTCTGATAACGTAAACAGTCGATCTACGTTTACCCGTTCCACTCCGTTCATTAATTTATAGACTTCTATCATATCTCCCCTCAGCTGTCTCTTTTCCAGGTTAAAGAACTCTAACCTTTTTAGCCTTTCTTCATAGGAGTATCCTTCCATCCCCTTTACCATTTTGGTGGCTCTTCTCTGAACCTTTTCTAATAACACTAAGATACAGTGACCAGAATTGCACACAATATTCAAGGTGCGGTCTCACCACAGAGCGGTATAGAGGCATTATAATATCTTTAGTTTTATTTTCCATTCCTTTCCTTATGATACCTAGCATTCTATTTGCTCTCTTGGCTGCCGCTGCACACTGGGCCGAGGGTTTTAACATGTTATCCACAATGACGCCTAAATCTTTTTCCTGGTGGTGGTTTCTAATGTGGAACCTTGCATCGTGTAACCATAGTTTTGGTTGTTCTTCCCTAGGTGCATAACTTTGCACTTGTCCACATTAAATTTCATCTGCCGTTTTGATGCCCAGTCTTCCAATTTATCAAGATACCAGCAAGGCGGTCCTGACCGGTAGACAGTACACCGGGTTCAGGCCGTTGGAGCTGAGGAGCCTAAGTTATCAGTGGGGCAGGGTTGCAGTAACGCTAGCAGGATGGGCTGGGCAAGGAGCTTGGCACCCTTTTTTCTTCCTCCCCGGAGCGGGTGGCAGCCATTTTAAACGGGATCGCGTGGCTGCCAAACAGGAGGGGAACTTGTGCGGATTTTATTGGTGCTTTTATTTTTCTATGCTGGTTGCTCTGCTCTTTCGGCTGGGCAAGGAGTCTTTTTTTTTTTTTTTCTTTTAATTTAATTTTCATTTATCGTTTCAGTGCGTTTGGTTTCTTTGGCGCCTAAAAGGAAAAAGACCCGAGTGCTATTTTCCGCGGAGAGCGATTGGCCGGACGTGGAAGACCCAGACTGGGAGTGTGAGGAAGGGTTGGAGGATCTCGAAGAGGGAGAGATCCAAGAACCCGACAATCAGGCAAAGATCATAAGGGTATTCCGTAGGGAGGAGTTGGCAGCTCTGATCACAGAGTCCATGCAGATGTTGAATCTTGTGGCACAGTGTGCTAGTGAAGAAGAGTTGGAAGATCCGGTTATTCAAGCAATGAGGCAAACGCAATTGGTGTTTCCGGTGCACCGCGTAGTCAAGATGATCCAGGAGGAATGGGATCAGCCAGAATCAGGGCTCGGGGATACGCACAATGAATAGGCTTTACCCCTTAGCTGATAAGGAGAGATTCCGCTCACCTCGGGTGGATGCGACGGTGGCAGCGGTTACAAAGAAGACCACTATCCCGGTGGAAGGCGGTGCGGCCTTAAAAGATGCGCAGGACCGTAAGGTTGACAGCCTACTTAAACAGGTTTTTGATGCAGATGTGCTGTCCTTGCAGGCCTCAATCTGTGGGGCTTGGGTAGCACGAGCCTGTCTGCGCTGGGTTCAACAACTTCGTCTGTCGCCGCACCTGGACCAAGAGGAGCTTAAGGAGCTGGGCCATTTGGAGTCCGGAACAGCATATCTAGCAGATGTGCATTACGATCTCATTAGAGCTCTCGCAAATAGCACGGCCTCGGTACTGGCTGCCCGCAGGTCTGTGTGGTTGTGAAATTGGTCTGCTGATGGCTCTTCCAAGGCCTGTCTCGGCAAGTTGCCCTTTAAGGGTAGGTTGCTGTTAGGGGAAGATCTGGATAAATTGGTAAAGGACCTTGGGGAGTCCAAGAGTGGTAGACTTCCGGAGGATAAGCCGAAGCAGGGAAAGTCCGGTCAAGGCTTTCGGAGTCAGTTTCGAGAGTTTCGAAGATTTCGTACGGCGCGTTTTGGGTACTCGCAGAGGGGTCGCTTTACGTCACGCGGTCAGGGGTTTCGAGGATTTTGAGGGGCCAATAGGGGTTTCTCCTCGAATTCCGCGGCAGCAGCTCGGAAACCGCAATGAGATGAGGCGGGTCCCGGCAGGAGGACCTCCGATAGGCGGGAGGCTGTGAGAGTTTCTTTCTGCTTGGACCCACATCACATCCGACCAGAGGGTGCTGGAGGTTATTCGTCAGGGATACGTGCTGGAGTTGGCCCGGCCGGTGCGGGACTCCTTTGTCATGTCTTCCTGCAGGGGACAGAAGAAAACTTTAGCAATTCAAAGCACGTTACAGCGGCTTCTACAATTAGGGGCTGTCGTGGAGGTGCCAAAAGCAGAGTACGGCGAGAGTCGGTACTCCATTTATTTTGTGGTGCCAAAGAAATGCGGAGCGTTGCGGCCTATTTTGGATCTGAAAAGCGTAAACCGTTGTTTGCGGGTTCCACATTTTCGGATGGAGACCCTCTGGTCGGTCATTGTGGCAGTGCGGCAAGGGGAGTACTTGACGTTTCTAGACCTCACGGAAGCGTACTTACACATCCCTATTTGGTCAGCTCATCCAAAGTTTCTGAGGTTTGCCTTCCCTTGGGGGCACTATCAGTTTCAGGCATTGCCCTTCGGTCTAGCACGGCGCCACGAACCTTTCACCAGTGGCGGCGGCGGCGTTGCGCAAAGAAGGAGTTCTAGTACATCCTTACCTCGATGATTGGTTGATCAGGGCCAAGTCCGAGGCGAAGAGCGTTCAGGTAATGAGCAGAGTGGTGGAGTTCCTACAAAGTCTGGGTTGGGTGGTCAATCCGGGCAAGAGCCGGTTGGAGCCCTCCCAGAACCTAGAGTATTTGGGGGTACGATTCAACACGAAGAGAGGGCAGGTGTTATTGCCAGACCGCAGGGTCCATGGTCTCAGGAGTCTGGTTCGCAAGTTCAGGGCGTTGCCGGCTCCCTCTGTGTGGACTTACCTCCGAGTGCTAGGGACCATGGCAGCGACTCTGGAAGTGGTGCCTTGGGCCAAAGTGCATATGCGCCCTCTGCAAAGGTTGCTTCTTCGCCGGTGGTCGCACCAGGTGGATGCGTTGAGCAAGCGACTCCCATGTCCGTACAAGGTCAGGCAGTCTCTACGGTGGTGGTTAATTCCAGCGTCTCTGATGACCGGAATGCCAGCCTGAGTGGCTGGGGAGCACACTGCAAAGGCAGGTTCGCGCAGGGGTTTTGGTCACCTCTGGAGAATTCGTGGTCAATCAGTCGCCTGGAGCTTCGAGCAGTGTGTCGGGCGCTGCAGGCGTTCGAGTCTGCCGTAGTGGGTCGGGCGGTCCGGGTTCTGTCTGACAATTCGGCGGCGGTTGCTTACATCAATCGCCGGGGCGGCACAGGGAATGTGGCCATGGAGGAGGCAGATCTCTTATTCGCGTGGGTAGAAAGTCGGTTGACGGCAATTTCGGCAGCGCACATTGCTAGAAAGGACAATGTCATGGCCGACTTTCTCAGCAGAGTCTGAGTGGATGCGGGAGAGTGGGAACTGCACCCGGACGTGTTTGCCCAGATAGTGGACAGCTGGGGGAGTCCTTTAATGGATTTAATGGCGACCTTCCAGTCAGCAAAGGCCAACCGTTTCTTCAGCAGAAGGAGGGAAAGGATGTCGGAAGGTATAGACGAGCTGAATAGGTCAAAAACTTCAGAGTAATTCAACTGTTGAGCCTTTAAATATCTAATTACTCCAAGAAATAAATGTTTCCACAAGTGAGATTCTCAATGAAACTAAACTAGGCAATTTTTCTTTAACTGGGTCTCAGACTTGTAGGTAGCGGTTTGTGATAAAAATCACTAATTGCTCCATATTTGCATCAACGACCCATTTTCAATTGTTTTCAAACTTTTTCTTAATAACTTTTCAATCTTTTTCAAAATTCCAGTGAGATATTATAAGATAATGTGATAATCAAGCTTATCTTTTCATTGATGTCCCAACGCCAGACGAGGCGCCACTGCGTTTCACAATTTGTTTGTTTCTTCAGGGGTTATATGGACCAGCTTATAATATCAGCAATCTCAACTGTTTCACCGCTAAGCAAACCTCACCCTGGATACCAAAACAACGCGCACCTTGTTTTGGTATCCAGGGTGAGGTTTGCTTAGCGGTGAAACAGTTGAGATTGCTGATATTATAAGCTGGTCCATATAACCCCTGAAGAAACAAACAAATTGTGAAACGCAGTGGCGCCTCGTCTGGCGTTGGGACATCAATGAAAAGATAAGCTTGATTATCACATTATCTTATAATATCTCACTGGAATTTTGAAAAAGATTGAAAAGTTATTAAGAAAAAGTTATTAAGAAAAAGTTTGAAAACAATTGAAAATGGGTCGTTGATGCAAATATGGAGCAATTAGTGATTTTTATCACAAACCGCTACCTATAAGTCTGAGACCCAGTTAAAGAAAAATTGCCTAGTTTAGTTTCATTGAGAATCGCACTTGTGGAAGGTATAGATGCGCTATTACAACGGTGGCCGACCACAGGGCTTCTGTATGTCTTCCCTCCGTGGGCATTGATCGGCAGAGTAGTTCAGTTTTGGATGTTGGTTCAGATACTTATTTATTGCTCCCTTGAGTTTGCTTTGTCAGTAGTTCACACGGGGGCTGATGGGAGTATCCGGCAGGCTATATCCAGTGTTGTCAGAATTCTGACATGCCAGTCTCCAAGCTGCAGGAGGAGGTTGACAACCCAGAGGTTGAGGACTGAACTGTCGTCACTCAAGGAATACAATTACCAGGTAAGTGTAATTATCATTTACTACATCCTCCGGTAACAAATTCCAGAGTTTGATTACACGTTGAGTGAAAAAATATTTTCTTAGTCTTAAATAGGTTACCCTGTAGCTTCATTGCATGTCCCCTAGTCTTTCTATATTCTGATAACTTAAACAATCGATCTACGTTTACCCTTTCCACTCCGTTCATTAATTTATAGACTTCAATCATATCTCCCCTCAGCCGTCTCTCTTCCAGGTTAAAGAGCTCTAAACCTTTTAGCCTTTCTTCATAGGAGTATCCTTCCATCCCCTTTACCATTTTGGTGGCTCTTCTCTGAACCTTTTCTTAAAATCGCTATATCCTTTTTAAGATACAGTGACCAGCATTGCATACAATATTCAAGGTGTGGTCTCACCATGGAACGATATAGAGGCATTATAATATATTTGTTTTATTTTCCATTCCTTTCCTTATGATACTTAGCATTCTATTTGCTCTCTTGGCCGCCGCTGCACACTGGGCCGAGGGTTTTAACATGGTATCCACAATGACGCCTAAATCTTTTTCCTGGGTGGTGGTTCCTAATGTGGAACCTTGCATCGTGTAGCCATAGTTTGGGTTGTTCTTCCCTAGGTGCATAACTTTGCACTTGTCCACATTAAATTTCATCTGCCATTTTGATGCCCAGTCTTCCAATTTATCAAGATCCTCTTGCAATTTTCCACAGTCCTTTTGGGTTTTAACAACTTTAAATAGTTTTGTGTCATCTGCAAATTTGATAACCTCACTCGTTATTCCACTTTCCAGGTCATTTATGAATGTGTCAAGAAGCAGCGGACCCAGCACAGGTCCCTGGGGTACACCACTATTCACCTTTCTCCATTGGGAAAATTGGCCATTTAGTCCTGCCACCTGCTTTCTATCTTTTAACCAGTTCCTGATCCACAGTAGTACACTGCGTCCTATCCCATGACTCTTTAGTTTTGCCAAAAGTCTCTGATGAGGGACCTTGTCAAAAGCTTTCTGAAAGTCCATATACACAATATCAACCGACTCACCTTTGTCCACCTGTTTATTCACACCTTCAAAAAAACAGATTAGTAAGACAAGATCTTCCTTGTCTAAAGCCATGTTGGCTGTCTCCCATTAGGCCATGACTATCTACATGCTGAGTAATTTTATTCTTTATGATGGTTTCTACCATTTTTCCCGGTACTGACGTGAGGCTCACCGGTCTGTAGTTTCCCGGATCACCCCTGGAACCCTTTTTAAAAATTGGTGTTACATTGGCGATCCTCCAATCTTCAGGTATTAGAGATGATTTTAATGATAGTTCACAGATTACTAATAGCAGGTCTGCAATCTCATATTTCAGTTCTTTCAATACCCTTGGATGTATACCATCCGGCCCAGGTGATTTGCTACTCTTCAGTTTATCTAATAGTTGTAATACATCTTCCCGATGTATTGATATTTCCTTCAATTCTTCCGCACCTTTAAATACCACTTCAGTCATGGGTAACATCTCTACATCTTCCTCAGTAAAGACCGAAGCAAAGAATTCATTCAGTCTCTCCGCTATCGCCTTGTCACCTCTTAGTGCCCCTTTAACTTTTCTATCATCTAATGGACCAACTGACTCTCTCACAGGTTTTTTGCTACGAATGTACTTGACTCAGACCAGCAAGCTGCTTCTCAAATTCTACCGTTGCCTGCCTTATCATTGCCTTTCATTTGACTTGCCATTGCTTGTGCTGTTTCCAGGTTTCGTCGTTTGGCTCTTTTTTTCCATTTCTTGAAAGATGCTTTTTTGGCAACAACAGCCTCTCTGACTTCACCTTTAAACCATGCTGGCAGTTTTTTGGACTTCCTTCCACTTTTCTTAAAGTGTGAAATACAGCTGGTCTGGGCTTCCAAGATAGTATTTTTCAACAACACCCAAGATTGATGTAAGTCTTTAACCTTTGCAACTGCCCTTTTAGTTTTTTCTTAACTATTTTCCTCATTTTATCTTAGTCTCCCTTTCGAAAGTTAAAAGGTAGTACTGTGGATTTCCTTATGATCCCTCCTCCACTAATTAAATCAAAGGCGATCATGCTATGATCACTATTGCCAAGTGGCCCCAACAGCCTTATCTCTTGCACTAGATCTGGTGTTCCCCTAAGGACTAGGTCTAATATGGCTTCCCTTCTGGTCGGTTCATGAACCAGCTGCTCCAAGAAGCAGTCATTTATTTCATCTAGGAACTTTATCTCCCTAGCATGTCCTGCCTTGACACTGACCCAGTCGATACCGGGGTAATTCAAATCACCCATTATTACTGCGCTGTAACGTTTGTTAGCTTCCTTGATTTCTTTGAGCATTTCATCATCCATTTGTTCATTCTGGCCAGGCGCTCGATAGTACATCCCCACTGCCATCGCCTTCTCTTTTTTACATGGAATTTGAATCCATAAAGATTCTACAGCAAATTTTGTTTCCTGCAAAACTTTAATCCTTTCTGACGCAATGCCCTCTCTAACATAGAGCGCAACCCCTCCACCAATTTGATCTGCTCTATCATTACAATATAGTTTATACCCAGGTATCACAGTGTCCCACTGGTTGTCCTCCTTCCACCGTGTCTCTGATATTCCAGTCATGTCTAACCTTTCATTTAGTGCTATATATTCTAACTCTCCCATCTTATTTTTTAGACTTCTAGCATTTGCATACAAGCATTTTAGAGGCTGTATTTTATTCATATTAATTTGGCTATTGATAGACATGGGTAATTTGGGATCTTTAAGCTCTGCTCCATACTCGAGGGCATTTGGGCTACTTTAATCTTTTTTGGAACTTCTCTGCTTTTGGTAGTATCCTTCAAGGGTACATTCTTCCAAACCATTCACTCTTGGGCGACTGTCTGCTTTCCCCTATTATCTAGTTTAAAAGCTGCTCTATCTCCTTTTTAAAGGTTAATGCCAGCAGCCTGGTTCCATCCCGGTTAAGGTGAAGCCCATCCCTTCAGAAGAGCCCCTCCTTTCCCCAGAATGTTCCCCATTTCCTAACAAATCCAAACCCCTCATCTCTGCACCATTGTCTCATCCACGCATTGAGACTCCGGAGCTCTGCCTGCCTTTTTGGTCCTTGGGTCTTGTGCGTGGAACGGGAAGCATTTCGGAGAACGCTACCCTGGAAGTTCTGGATTTCAACTTCCTACCTAAAAGCCTAAATTTAGTCTCCAGAACCTCTTTACCACATTTTCCGATGTCATTGGTACCGACATGTACCAAGACAGCAGACTCCTCCCCAGCACTATCTAAGACCTTATCTAGGTGGCGCGTGAGGTCCGCTACCTTCGCACCAGGCAGGCATGTTACCAGGGGATCCTCACGTCCACCAGCCACCCAGCTATCTACATACCTAATAATCGAATCACCAACTATAACGGCTGTCCTAACCCTTCCTTCATGGGCACATGGCCCTGGAGAAACTTCCTCGGTGCGAGAGGGTTTTACATCACCTGAAAGACAGGTCTTAGTTACAGGATCACTTCCTGCCACACCAGCGTGATGCTCTCCTGTCACGTGACCTCTCTCCTCCATGGCAACAGGGATGCTGCCAGACTGGTGGTGGGACTTCAGGACTATATCCCTGTAGGTCTCGTCTATGTACCTCTCTGTCTGTCTTATGTTTTCCAAGTCTGCTACTCTAGCCTCTAGAGAATGGACTCGTTCCCTGAGAGCAAAGAGCTCCTTGCACCTAGTGCACACGTAAGACCTCTCACCAACTGGGAGAAAATCATACATGTGACACTCAATGCAAAAGACTGGAAAGCCCCCATCTTGCTGCTGGACTGCTGTCTGCATCTTAGTTTTAAGTTTGTGTTTAGATCTTTAAGTTCTTTACTTACTAAGGGTTGCTATGGATATTTATACTAATAAAACTGTACTGAATACTTTTAATATACCTTGTTCAACTGAAGCTTAATTAATCTCAGGTCCTTATTGTATGACTGATTTGGGTAACGAGCTTCACCTGAGAGCACCTCCTGTCTTTTAATATGTGTAAGTACCTATAAAGCTACGATTATCCCAGGGGTGGGTGGGTGTTGGGGAGGGAAGGAGGGAAATAACACTTATTAAAAGAGGGTTGCTTCACAGTACCCTGTCTTGTGCTGCTCAGGTAAGCTATATTCTTTTTTGATTTAAATTATAGCTCTTTGCTGCTGCTAGGCTCTAACTTATTATGAAATTTAAGCTACAAGCTCTCTGCTGGGTTCTAAATTTAACCAGAAAGCTCTCTTCTGTGTTTTAAATTTAAACTAAAAGTACTTTGCTGATGGTAGGCCCTGAATGACTATTAAATTTGAACTACAAGCTCTCTGCTGGGTATGAAATGTGACCAGAAAGTTCTCTTCTGTGTGTTAAATTTAAACTTAAACTGCTGCTACTAGGCCCTGACTGATTTAACAAAACATAGTGGGTTCACAGATTAATTAGCTTTAATACAAAGAATTCCTTTCAGAAAATTCCCAGAAGTATATACTCTCAATTGCAGATGTCTTTCCAGAAGTAACAGTCCCCTTTTCTAGTCCTTCAAGACTCTTAGATGTTTTATTTGTTCTTGAACTCTTATGTGGGTTGTTTCCAGGATGTGGTGGGTTGTTGGGGTGAAGGTTTGATCTTTTGTGACAAATAATGCTTCTGTCTTCTTGAGGTTGATTGTGAGATTTTCTTGGAGCCATCTGGAGATGTCGTTGAAGCAATGCAGTAACTCTGTGTGTGTTGGGTTTGCGGTGGTTATTGGTCCATATAGCATAATGTCATCTGAGTATATGTGAAAGTTGATGTTGTGTGACCGTATTCATGGAGCAAAATGGTTGTAGATAGATATTAAAGAGCAGTGCCGATAGTGTGGAGCCTTGAGGTATTCCTTGAGTCTGGCGGTAGGAGGTGGAGGTGCCTGAGCTTGTTCGAATTAGCTGATACCTTTCAGGTAGGACTGGAACCATTGAAGAATCTTGTCCTGCATTCTGGCTTCTTATAGGCGATGGAGGAGGATGCTGTGTGATATGGTATCAAAAACTGCTGATATATCTAGAAAGATGAGTATTGTAAAAGGGGGTGCTTGTTATGAAGGTACCACCATCTTGGCAAGTATGCAGATTAACTGTCTTGCAAAGGATTGTGGTTATTGAAGACCATTCACACAAAGCTTGCCTTTTTAGAATAATGAAAACTCTTGTAGTTGGTTGAGTGTAGACAAAATTAGAGTTTATTTATGGGGTGATTATCACACACACAGATATGCTTGGTAACACCTTCCAGATAACTTCTCCAGGGTTTATTCAAACACAAAATAAGGCAACTGAAAAATCTTATGCAAATTAAGAATCAAAGTCCTTTATAGAACAGAAAGGCTTCTTTCAGCCACTGCTAATAAACTCCTTAGCAGTGCTGGGGAAAAACAAATCAAAGAGGGAAACTTCTTTATACAAAAGCAATGCTCACTTTCTCCATACAGAAAATAACTTTTTAATCCTACGTGTGCACTGCTTGTGCTGGGCTCTCCCCCACCAACAGGTGACAATTAACTGCAATCAGTAGCTTGATTTCAGCACACGTGCAAAACTTTCCCAAAAGCTTTTTATTTTGGACAAAACTTTATGGGAAGCCAATATTCAGAATGTTTCCTTTTGATGTTTGCTCTGATATTTAGGATTTTCCTAAAATAACTTATTCAAAGAACAGTCCATATAATTATCCTCTGTATCAGATATTGAACCTTGCTCTTGAAATTGCATAGATTCTGTTTCTCCGTCTGACTTAGAGGGCTTTAGGAACTGACCTCTACATGGAGAGAAACTGTTTCCCTGCTGTTTGCACTGCTCAAAGCTAGAGAAACGTTCACAGTTCCTACCTGAATCCAGGCAAGCGTCAGGCTGCTGCTTCTGGTATTCTGGCCAGTATGCAATAGAGCTTTTGTGTCCTGTCCTCCAGTTGGTATCTCTGGACCTCAGGATCCTTTCTCCAGACGTCCTCCAAGAGGTATTTGGACTCCTTTCCTCCTTAGCTGCAACAGACCTCTTCCTAGGTGTTGCTTGAAGGGTCCCTGGCTGTGGATCTACAGACCTCTGGCTTTTTCCAGTCCTCTGAACCTTTCCCCCAGGTATCTCTCCAGGCATAGGTACTTTTCTGAGCTCCTCTCTTGGACCGTCTGCTTCCTTGTCCTTGTTTCTTCAGGTTCCGGTTGTTCTTCCTTCTGTTCTCGGACTTTGTCTCCGTCTCCTCCTCCTTCTGTCTTCCTGAAGATTCCCCTCTAGCTTTAAAGGGCTTAGATTGCAACTCCACCCTTGCATTCTTCAGGTGTTGTGGATTAAGCATTCTTCTAGAGGCTGTTTGATTAGGGATGACATAATGCTTTCTCTGATTAGACTCATGCTTTTCCACTTTAGCTCCCCTAGGAACTTTTTGCATACAGGTGCATTCTGGAACATGTAGTCTTTTAGGGAAACAAGCTGTCTTATTTCTATAACCAGCCAGCACAGGTCCCTTGATCAGAGTAAATTCTCCTCTACTGTCATTACTCCCTGAGCTTTGATAAGCTTCCTTATCACAGTATGTATCTGGTTTGGTTTCCATTTCCTTGATTAGTGTACTTATTAGCTTGATTAGTGTACTACATTAGCATGTTCCTCAAGGACGACATACTGGACCTGGCAGAATTTGCCTACCACGATCCTGAGGACCGTTGCGAGGCCTTTGGGCATTAGTAGGCCATGGCAAAGACTGCTCCAAATTCATGGTGCATAGCACCTATGATGACTTTGCGTCTGCCAGCAGAGTATCAGCGGTAGGCATTGCGGCCCGCTGACTGATGTGGTTGCAGTCCTCTGATCTGGAACAGTGGGTCCAGGACAAAATAGTGTCCCCTGCTGAGGGGAAAGGCTCTTTGGGAAGCCAGTGGAGGAAAAGGCGGAGGAGTTCAAGGAGGAGCATGTAACTCTAGGCTCTCCAAGAAGACCACAGATCCCACGTGGAAGAAGCACCAGGCTTTCTGCCCACAGTGCTACCTAGCCCAACTGCAGGCCCAGGCGAAGGACCCCTTCCAGCAGCAGAGAGAGCCCCGAGGCTCAGCCCACCCCGCCCCACCCTGCCCTGCAGCCTAAGCCGGGCGTGGGCTTTTAATGGGTTCCTCAGGAGCATAGCCAGCCAGCTGCTGTCTTCTGGGATACTCCCTCAAGTAGGGGGGTGGCTTGTCCACTTCACCCACAAGTAGCCTCTTATCACCACTAATGCCTGGGTGTTGCAGATCATCTTAAGCGTATATCTGCTGCATCTCGCCCAGATGCCACCTCCATATGCCCCAGGGGAGTATCCCTTGCACCGGAGCCTGCTGCAGGAAGAAGTCTTTGCTGACCTAGCTATCGAGCCAGTTCCCTCTGTTCAGGTCGGATGGGGCTTCTATTCCAGATATTTCCTGGTTCCCAAGAAAACCAGAGGAGGGGGGGGGGGGGTGTTCCAGCCCATCCTGGACCTGCAAAGCCTAAACCGGTTCCAGGTGCGCAAGAAGCTCAAGATGGTTTCGCTGGAGATGCTGCTCCCATATCCTTCTACAAGGTGATTGGCTATGCTCCTTGGATCTAAAAGATGTATGCACCCACATCCAAATCCACCCAAGTCATAGACCGTATCTAGGGTTTGTGCTGGGAAGTCAGCACTTCCAGTACTGGGTGCTTCCCTTTGGGCTGGCTTTAGCCCCATGGGTCGTAATGACGTGCCTGGCGGTCATGATCGCCTGCCTCTGGACCACAGGAGTTTTTGTCTTCCTGTACCTGGACGATTGGCTCATCAAAGGTCTCATGTTGGACAGCATCCGGCAGTCTGTCAAGCTCAACATTCGGGTTCTCGAGCATCTGAGCTTCATGATCAATTACCCAAAGTCCCATCTTCAGCCTACACAGTAGCTGGAGTTCATTGGGGCCCTCCTTGATGCCACTTGGGTGTAGACCTTTCAGCAGCTAGTGGCAGTGGTGGGCAGTGTGCAGTGCCAGAACGACACATTTGCCCGAGGCATGTAGAATGACCTTGGCCACATGGCTGCCATGGTTCGTCACCCCTCAGGCTCATTTCCATGCAGCAGGCCCAGAGGATCTTAAGCATGCAATGGAAGCAGGCAACGGGCCACCTCTGGTGTGGCCCCTTTGTAATAAAACATAACTTTTTACACAATAACAGACTCCTCAGTGAAGCAAAGGGTTACTTTACATTACATTACATTCTTGCAAGAACGGTTGCCCGCTTGACTGAGCAGACGCGCCTATCCTCTGTTTCACAGTTTTTATAGTACACTATGTCCTCTCCCTCTTCCAGCATGTCTATAACTCATTGGTTAATACTGTCTCACTCCACCTCTTTGCATTTCCACACCTGTGACAGGCTATGTGTTACTAGCCACGTAGTCTCTCCTCCCAGGATGCAGACATACAGCAAAGGGAGTCAGAAAGTCATTACATACAGAATTATATTACAGAGTGGTAGATAAGTGGAATACAAGAATTATATTACATTGTAAAAATAACACATCACATTTGTTTATCAAACCTCTCCCTCTTTCTTTTTAGAGTTTTCTTGTTACTTTTTACATTTACTCTACAGTTCCATAGGAAGCGTCTAATTTAGATAACATTCTTCCTGACTCTCTCTCTTCCCCTTTATTGTCCATTAATAACATTGCACCCTTGCGCACTAGAGATGATACAATTATTTGTTTAGTGCTTGCCGTTTCTATCCGTCTTTGAATTAGCCCTCCTATACACTGTATTATGCAACATTCTACTGTAATTAATACTCCAGTTAAAACAAGTACAGAGATAAATGTAGATACTACCACCCCTTTCCACTTCCCAAACCATGACTCCAACCATCTAGTGAGAGGTAGCCGTACCTGAATTTTCTGCCAATTCTTCTGCCAAGGTAGTTAGTCCTCGCAGGGCTTTAATGATAGTGCCATCAGGGGCCGTGTTATTGGGGATGAACATATAACATTCCCCCTCCCCCCCAACGTCTCACACGTCCACTTTTTGAGCTGCCATCATATCTAAAATCATTCGGTTCTCCCAGGCTATTCTGCTAGTGGCGACAATTGTTCTGTGATCCCCTTTATTGCATCCCGGATATAACTGATAAATCACTGTTGGTTATAATATATATAATTTATCGAGTCTACATTTTTGTTTATCGTGATTACCCATAATGGATTCAAATCCAGCTGCAATCTGGTTTCATGCTTTATACTCATCCGGAACTCCCCGAGGGACTCCTATTGCACCTATATATATCCTGTCATCAAATGAGGCTCACAAAGTACTCCTCCCTTTCCTTTGTATTTGCCCCTTGTCCTGTTCTGTGAACGCCAAGGTGAAAGGAACTGCCAGTTGAACTATTGCACATGTTCCCGACCATAGGGTGGGCAATGTTGGTCTCAGGTCTGCCCTCCACAGTACCACCACAGGTCTGCCCTAGGGATTCCCAGGTTGGAGTAGTTCTTCTCATCTCCTTCCATCCCTGTCAAGTTTAAGCTTAGAACGCAGGTGTTCAGTTCCCCCACTTCCCTCGTGTAGTTATTCCCCCGCCTGGTGAGGCAGGCAGAGTGATTTCCAAACACTGCTGAAAATGTGAGGGGAACTTTCACATCCTTCAAGTCTGTAGGGGGAAAGAGCAAACTCAATGACTTGCAACTTTCATTTCCCCAAGCCGTTTTCTGTATCCCACCTCAAGAGTAAAGGCACAACCTGTGCAATGGGCAGTTGCTACGGTTGAGACTTCCTATGGTATATTTAACCCATTCCACCCAGGCGTTCACATCCCTATAACCCGTTTCCACCTCCTAGAGTGTCCCTCAAATCTTTAATCTCCACTATCTTGATTGCCTTAGGGTCCTTATTAGGTTCAAAGGATATGCTGGGGAATGGTGTGAAGACCTGAGTCTGATTCTTGAGGGGTATTTTTATCCTCAGTCTTCCTAGGGGATCTTGCCCACTAATGTCTATTCCTAGTCCATAGGTCTCATCCAGTAAGTCATCCCTTCCAGAGAGGGTGACCACGATGGGGTTGCAACTTCCTGGGTTACATTGCTGAATGCTGTGTTTCTTTATCATTGTTATTTTCTTTTGAACTGGGTGCTTCTTCCCCTCTGGGGAGACCCATCCTCCATCGTCGGTGGTCCACCAAACTTGTGACTACCCGTAACAGGGCATCCCATACACAAGTGTCTGGGCAGTCTCTGGACACACATACTTATGATTATTTCCCCACAACTTTTCGTAGTAACCCCCATCACAACTTATCACTTGGCAGGCATCAAATTCTAGGCTCACTGATCCGTCTCCCTCTGGTACAGTTACAGTAAATATGTTAGGGTACACCCTTCCCCATCATGTCAGTGTTTGTACTTGTTACTCCGTCCCTTTCCCCGTCCTAAATCCCATGTTATTCCCCTTAACAGAGAAAGTGATCCCCCCCATCATAGCAACACCATCCACTTTGTCCATGTTATAATTTTTATTAGTCCTTTTTAACCAACTCCTCTCCTGTTCTTCTGTTTTTCCTTGTTGTTTTCAGGTGCAGAGGGTCATTAGTTCCTGGACCTTCCATTGTTCGTCTGAAGGACCTTCCACCGGACCTTTAATTCGTGTATAATGAGTCCAACCTTTTTCCGCAGTTCTTACAGCAGTCTTAGTACTCAGTAAGACCTGGAACGGGCCTTCTCAGTCTGGTTGCAATTTGGACTCCTTCCAGGATTTTATCAAGACCCACTGTCCTGGTTTGAGTCCGTTTACTGCAAACTCCAACGGGGGAGGGTTTGTGCCAACAGTCCTTTATTCTTTAGAACAGATAAAGAAGAGGACAGCCCAAGTATGTATTCTTTAAGAAACATATCTTTGGTTTCAAACTGAGGAGGTTCCTTTAATTGTCCCATATCGGGTAATCCGAATAATATTTCGTAGGGAGACAATCCTAAATCTTTCCGAGGAGCTGTTTGGATTCTTAACAATACTAAGGGCAAACACAGTCTAGGGTAATTTTGTTTCTAACATCAATTTGGCTAGCTGCTTCTTTATAGTCCGATTCATGTGTTCCACTCTCCCTGAGGAGGGTGGATGCCATGGAGTATGCAAATCCCAAGATACTCCCAGAGTTTCCATTATGTTTTGCAATACCTTGGCTGTGAAGTGACTTCCCTGGTCTGAGTCAGTATGACCTATCGTTCCATATCTTGGAATGATTTGTTCCAAGACTATTTTTGCTACTCCCATTGCTGTGGCAGCTACCATGGGATATGCCTCCACCCATCCCGTCAAATGGTCCACTATTACCAAAAGTTACTTCACCCGCCCAACCAGGGGCAACTCAGTGAAATCAACCTGTATACTTTAGAATGGACAAAGACCAGGGTCTCTGCCTCCCTGTGGTTGTTTCCTAAGGACCTTTTTGTTTATTTTCTTACAGGTTATACAACTCTCACACACTTGCTTGGCTACTGTGTATATTCCCATACGCCCATAGTTCCTTAGAACCATTGCCTGTACACCCCAATGACTCCCTTGATGTAGAATGGCCATAATTTCTCTCATTATTTGTTTGCCATCTGCCTGCCATTGGGTAATATCCATTTTCCCCCTTTCAGTTTCTACTGCCCCTATATCTTTGAGTTTTCATTTTTCCCTTTCAGTAAATATGGGATTTCCTGCCTGACTCACTATTTCTGGGGTTAAATTGTATATAGGGGTTAAGTTTTCCTCTAAGGCAGCTTCATCTGCTAATCTATTTCCTCTTGCTTCAAAAGAATTCCCTGCTTAATGGCCATTTACATGCACCACTGCTATTTCTTGTGGCAGCAACAAATTATTTTACACTTGCTGAATTAATCTTTTCACTGTTTACATATAAATTAAGGATTTGACATAACCATCCTTCATCCATGCCAAATTTCAGCCAGAAGACTGCAGCTAGCTTTATGCTTTTTTTTTGTCCATGTAAAACAGCAATTCTTAAAACACTTCTTTGCTTTATCCTTATCCTTAGTCTGTTGATTACTCTGCCATTTACTTCAACATCCTCCCTAATATTAGACTGTCTGGAGGAATGTCCCCGGGACCTGTACTGCCAGCCCCGTCCTTACTCGAGTTTCCTTTAGAATTCCTAATACCCATCGAGACCTGTTTCACCAATGTGCTTTTCACTTCGTCTCTCTCCGGCCGCACTCCTTGCGGATGTGTCAGAACCGCGGATTGAGACTCTGCACGCACTCCGTGTCTAGGACACGTCTCATACACACAACAATCTGTCTCGATATCCAAACCACCAAGGTAATACTGGCAATCCACCCAACTGTTTGCTTCCTTCAACCCTAGTAAGCTGGGGGCCCACCATCTTGAAGCGCAAGCTGTCCCTTGGCTAGTAGACTGCATCATTCAACTTATTCCCAGGCTGGGTTGAGCCTTGAGGGTCATGTCATAACCCACAATGTCAGTGCTGTGTCTGTGGCCAACCTCCACTCTGTTTCCACAGAGGAAATCTGCAAGGCTGCTACATGGTCTTCCATCCATACCTTTGCAGTCCATTACAGTCTGGATGGGGATTCCCAACCTGACAGCACTGTTGGCCAGGCCATGCTCTGGCATTCCTTTGGGTTTGAGAGTTAACTCCTGTCCACCTGCCCTTCTGTCTGTCAAGGCTACTTGCTAAACCCCTCAGGGCGACTTCGGCTGAGGATACTGAATCAGATTAGTCCCTCGGGGGGACTGCCTTCTTGTTCTTCCTGGCTTCTCTAGTTAGGCAAGTGGGAAGGCAGGCATTCATGTGTGGTATACCTCCCAAAGGTTCCCCTTGGAAACTGGAGAGCATTCCTCTGCAGGTCTCAATCAGTCACCTCGCCCATACATGAGGACTTATTCCTGCTGTTAATGGAGAACACCTGCTACAGGTGAATAACTGCTTTCCTGCCATGGTTTCCACACTTCTGAAAGCAAGGAGAGGTTCTCCCAGCCTTGTCTGCGTGTGTGTCTGCTTGTTTGAGCAATAGTGCGGTTAGTGTCAGATTGGTTCTAGTATGGCAGACTTCCCTTTCTTACTTGCCTTCAGGATGGCCTTGTAAAGGGCCTCTCCCTTAGATCCCTGAAGGTTCAGGTGACAGCATTGTTATGATTTGAGGGCTGGTGGTGAGGTAGTCTGTAGCCTTGCACCTGGGTGTGGCTTGTTTTCTTCAGAGGATGTGACATTTTCATCCTCCCCTGTGTTTAGTCATTCCTTCTTGAGATGTCTGCTTAGTCTCTTGGCCTTGATGTCCGAGTGTTTTGAGCCCTGATGCAGGCAACTCTTAAAGATCTATCCCTTAAAGGACTGTCGTCTTGGTTGTATTCGGCTCGATGAGATATATCTGAGTCACAGGCATTGTCATGCCTGGCACCTTGCTTTTTCCTTTCAGGCTGGCCATGTACATTTGGCCACTCCATCCTTCTCATCCTTTTCTAAGGAACGCTACCAAGGAAAGTATGAGGACCGTCACTTGGTGCTAGTCAAGAGAATGTTTCTCCAGTATCTGTCAGACTCCTTTCGCAAGTCAGACAGTGCTGTTTACAGGCCCGCGTATGGGTGCTGGATCAATGAGGCCCTTGCCTCAGCATCTCTTTTGTATTACTGGCCAGTTCAAGGGGGTGTGTACACACTCCTCTCAGTTGCAAGCATCCTTTGGGTGGAGTGGAGTGCGGATGCCCTCCCAGACATTTGTCAGGTGGCAATGTATGCATCACTTTCCCCTTTGTTAAGCTCTGCCTTTTGGATGTCCACGCTCAGGCGGATGCTGTTTTTGGCTCAGATTTTTATAGCTGCTGTCGTCTTCCTGCCCAGTGGAATTGTAGCTTTAGTACATCTGACTTGTCTGGACTGATAAAGCAGGATAATGTGGAAGGTCGTTTTACTTACCAGATAATGTTCTTTTCTTGAGTCCTGCTAGAGCAGTCCAGGACCCTCCTCTGTGGTCTGGTGTGGTCTACTGTGTTGTTTTTTTCTGTGGTTGGCCCTGTGGACCCTTACCCTCTTGGCAGGCCTTCTGTCTGAGGATGTCCTTGTGCATAATTACATACAAACTCCTCCACAGCTCTGGCCCACAGGACCTCCAAAACCATCCTGAAAATTGCCCCAGAAGAAATTCAGCAACAAACATGTTTGCCCTTTCTAAGGAGCCAACCACAAGGACTTAAGACAGCTTGTTCTCGTGCCTTTTCACTGTATGCACCCAGCATCTGGAACTCACTCCCACAGTCCCGTCACACATCCCCAGATCTCAAAACATTCTGTAAGTCCTTAAAAACCTTCATATTTGAAGAATTCCTTACAGGTGTAACCTAGGCCATCTTCCTTCTCGTGATCCCCCAACCATTCCACCCATCTGTTCCCCTATCAAGTCTAATGCCACAATAAGCTACGTTAGCACCATGTAAATGGCTGTTGTATATATTAAGTTATTCTCCAGGAACAAGCAGGAAGTCTGTCCTCACATATGGGTAACGTCTGCGCCGATGGAGGCTCAGACTTTCAAAGAGAGCCTTCGGGACATGCTCTGCCCAAGGATGCCATCTTGCTGTGTCTCCTTTTTTCTGTGGAGCCCAACGGACGTCTGTCCAGTTTCCCTGAAAAAATCCTTGCTATATCCTTAAAAATTAGCTGTTCCCGGTTTGTGTACCGGTTCCTCTTCCTGCCTCGAGCCAGCGCTAGGCCTGGTGCTGTTCTCTACTCCTTTCCCTATTTTTCGATCAAGGCTTGCCTCTACCGGCATTCGCGCCCTTTTTTGCCTGGGGGGTCATCGACCCCAGCCTGGTGTATCCCACCATGTACCTCGGTGGGTTCAAAAATGTGACTGCTGCAGTCAAACCATGTCTGTCACTGACACCCATGACTGCTGCTTACACTGCCTGGGACAGGGCCATGATAGAACCTCCTGTGACCTGTGCCAGGCCGTGATGCCTAAAACCAATAAAAAGTAGTCTGAGTTGCAGGAGACACTGTTCCCAGGGACTGACTTGGCACTGGCCTCCCCGACGCAGAGCTCCAAGCCCAGCACTTTCCGTGAGTATCGAGTGTCTTCTGAGTCCTGCGGCAGCGGCTCCTCCGAGAAGACATCGGACCCTGAGCGAAAAAAAAAAATAAATTGTCGAGGTTCCACCAGAGAAACTTGGTAAAACTGTTCAGAGGGACTCGGGCGACTCAGAGAAGCGTCCCACCAAGGTCCTCAAAAAGGATTCCTCGGCCGGTAGAGACCGTGCGAGTTTCTCAAGACTGTAGTCCCCTCGAACACCCTTGCGAGAGTGCCAGTGCCAGCCAGAGATCCTCGGTGCCCACGCTGAAAGCTGCAGAGCCTTCTGGCTTGGAATCCAGAATGGCAGCCATGGAGCAGAATATCACTACTATCATGGCCATACAGCAGGCAATGACTGGTTCATCTGCATCATCTGCCCAGACGACAGGACCCCCAACTGTGGCAAAGTCCCCAGCCGAACTGAGCTCAGAGTGCCACTTGCTTTGGGTAAGTTCTCAGCCCTGTTCCCATTCCTCAGGCATCCAGTCCTCCCTGCCAGTTTCTAAGACTCGGACCCCAGGTCCTTGGGAGACCCCCAGCCCTTCAGCACAGGCCTTGAGACAAGGAGTCTTAGGGCCTCGTACTCGTCACCCCCCACCCCCAACTCCGAGTGGGAGACTGACAAAGCATCCCTGGAAACCAGACAGTGCAAGCGTCCCCTCGGACCAGTCTCCCTCGGCGCCATTCTCCGGTGGATATGGCCTTCCATGACTTTGTCAGGGATATGGCCAGAGCCCTCTTGCTGCAAACCAAGGCAGAGGAGGACCCATACACCAAGAAACTGGAGATCACACACACAAAACATTACTTGTTGATTGTTTGCTGTGTAGACCGCCTTGATTATAGGAGAAGGCGGTATAGAAATCCTTTAAATAAATAAAAATAAATAAGTCTCCATCCAAGGAAAATCTCACGGTGCCGGTGCATCCGATCCTCAAGCAGATACTGTTACGAATGTGGGAGACCCCAGCATCAGTGCCTGTGGTCAGCCAATGCCTTGACACTGTGTCAGGAAGGGCTGGGGTTCCACAAGCCCCATTTCCCACATAACTCCATGGTTGTCGAGTCAACTATGAAAAAGCTCAAGAGCCAGAAGACTTACTCTTTTTGTCTCCCCTGGAAGGGATGCTAGAGTCCTCGATGCCCTTGCAAGTGCTACCAGGGCTCGGTGCTGGGGTGTCGAATCCAGGCCTATGAGCTATATATAGGCATGTATCTGAAGGCCCTGACCCAGGAGTTGTCCGGGGAACCTCTCCAATGGTTCTCCAAGCTCTGACATCTGGGATCAAGGACTGCTCAAAGTTCCTCTCCCAGGCAGCCTACAACTGATTCAGGTCATCAGCCTAGTAGCAGTGGCTGGCATCAGGGCTCAAAACCAAGCCTGGCTACAGTCCTCAGACCTCAGCAATGGGTCCAGGACAGAACTGCTTGACGTCTCTTGCACCGGTGAGAACAAGGCGCCAAGATAGAAACCGAAGTGGTGACCTGCTAGAGGCTCTAAGACCACCTTTTCCCCACAAAAACCCTAGGGGGAAAAGGTCCCTATTTCCATGGAAAAAAGAGCATTTTCAACAGTCACCACTACCAGTCCTTCTCGGGCCAGCAACAGGGTTCTCATGCTAAGAGGCAGGGCCAAGGTGCTCAGAAACCCAAGGCTCAGAAGCCCCAGGCCCTGACTCCAGTCCAACTAGAGGAGGAGCTTTTGATTCCCAGGGCAGGGCCTCCCCTCCCCCAGGAGACCTTCACCATCCCACAGGGGGCTGCCAGGCACTCTTCACCCACAAGTGGACCAAGGTCACCTCAGAACAGTGGGTGCTGCAGGTGCTAAAGGAGGGATACTTCCTCCACTTACAACAGGTACCATCCCGGTTCTTTTCAGGAGAGCCAGTGTGACCTCTCCTTCACCAGGCCCTTCTGCTCTCAGAGCTCACAGGTCTGCTCAGGGTCAGTAAAGTGGAGCCTGTACCCAAGCATCTATGAAGAAAGGGCTTCTACTCAAGGTACTTCCTTGTCCCCAAAAGAACTGGGGGCCTCAGGCCCATACTAGACCTGCAAAACTTAGTTTCTGGTGAGGGAGAAGTTCAAGATGCTTTCCCTTGAAACACTACTGCCTTACCTCTACCAGGGAGAACGGCTGTGCTCCTTGGACCTAAAGGATGCATCCTGATCCACCCCTTCCACAGGCAGTACCTATGGTTTGTGGGGGGAGGAGGGCACTACCAGTACAGAGTGCTTCCCTTTGGCTTGGCCTCCTCGCCAAGGGCCTTTACTAAGTGCTTGGTGGTGGTATCCGCCCACTTGCGCCTACAAGGGGCCTTCATCTTCCCCTACCTAGCCGACTGGCTAATCAAGGGTGGTACGGCCTCGGAGGTCAGTCAGGCCACAGAGCGTACAACCCTCCTACTGCAGCACCTGGGATTTATCAAGTATCCTGAATCCCATCTATCTCCAGCCCAAAGTCTGGAGTTCATAGGGGCTCAGTTGGACACGTTACAGATAAAGGCTGTCCTCCCCAGAGAGAGGGCAAGACCGCCTCATACAACTGGCAGGAGAGGTACAATGCTGCAGGTCGGTACTGGCTCACCTGCTTCTCCACTTGTTGGGCCATATGGCCTCAACAGTCCATGTCACACCATTAGCCTGCCTACACATGCAGACAGCCCAGTGGTGCCTCCGCTCGCAGTGGACTGAAGCCACAGCCAAGGCAGAGCATGAGCAGACTGAGTCCCTCACCTGGTGGCAAAATTGCGCCACCTTCAGGCGGGCGTGCCATTCCAGGCACCTGCACCACAGAGGACCCTGACAACAGACTCCTCCCTCCTGCATTGGGGGGGGGGGGTGTGCATTGCAGGGACCACAGCACACAAGGCAACAGGTCCCAGGAAGAGTCGCTCTTGCAGATCAATCTCCTAGAGCTCAAGACAATCTTCCTGGCCGTTAGTGTTCTGCCACCGCCTGCGGCACCAACCTGTGCTGATCCAGTTGGACATCCTGATGTTTTATATCAACAAGCAGGGGGGCACGGGCTCGTACTCCCTCTGCCAGGAGGCGGTGGAGGTCTCTCCTTCGCAGTATGCAGCAACATGCTCCTGCAAGCTGTATACTTGCCAGGTCAGGACAACTGCTTAGCAGACAGGCTGAGCAGAGTCCTTCGCCCACACGAGTGGCACTTGAACCCCAGGATAACAAAGCAACTCTTCCACTGCTGGTGCAGGCCCTTGGTAGACCTCTTTGTCGCCCCATACAGCGTAGCTGTCCTGCTTCTGCTCATGCCAGCTGCACCCAGGGAGACAGATCTCGTGGTCAGAGTGCCTACTCTATGTATTTCCACAGACCCCCCCCCCCCCGCCCCGTTGCAAAGACCCTCTTCAAGATCCAGAGCGAGAGGGTGTCAGTTAAATTGATCGCAACCCTGGTTGTTCCCTCTCTTGCTTTCCCTGTCGGTGGCATTCCCAGTCCCACTGGGCGGGCCCCGGACCTCCTGTCCCAGGAGGAGGGCTCCCTCCTGCACCCCAACTTGGGGTCGCCTACGGCGTGGCTGCTGAAAGGGTAGCGTTGGCCCATTTAAACCTTCCAGGGGAAGTCTAGAAGATCCTACGGACCTCCCGAAAACACTCCACCAGACGGGCTTACGTCCTTAAGTGGAGAAGATTCTCCACTTTGTATGAAGAGGAGGAGAATTCCTTCTGCCACGTGCATCGGTTCTTCAGTACCTACTGCACCTGTTGCACAGTGGGCTGAAAAGTGGCCTTCCTGGAGGCCTTCACATCCACTCGAAGGGTGAGCGAACTCCAGGCCCTGGTGGCAGATCCACCATATACGATCTTCTATAAGAACAGGGTGGTGCTCCGCACACACCCCACATTTCTCCTGAAGGTGGTATCTCCTTTCCATCTTGACCAAGAGGTGGTCCTCCCCACCACCTTTCCGCGGCCTCATGCCGGCAGGGAGGAGCTAATACTTCATACACTAGATTGCAAGCGGACCGTGTCCTTCTACTTACAGTGGACTCGGGCCCATCAGAAAGCTCCTCAGCTTTTCGTGTCTTATGACCCCAGCAGACTGGGGCTCCCCGTGACTAAGCAAACTCTATCCACTTGGGTGGCGGACGCATTACCCTTGCCTATCAGCAAGCTGGCCTCTCCCTTGAGCACTGGATCACAGCGCATCGCGTGAGGCAGTGGCCACATCGGTGGCCAACCTCTGCTCAGTGCCGGTGACAGATTTGCAGGGCTATCACATGGTCTTCAGTTCATATGTTCACAGCTCATTACTGCCCGGAGAGCGAGTCCCACAGGGACAGCGCCTTCGGCCAGACAGTACTCCGTAATATTTTTGAGGTGTAGGCAACTCCTGTCCTCCAACCCTTCAGTGTTCAGGTTACCAGAGTGATAGTGTTGCTGGATGCTAGGGTCTTGTAGAGTCTTTCAGTGGGGACTCACTACCTGCAACTCACGCTACCTGATTGGTCGCCATTGGTGCTATTGGTTCAGTCTTCGGCAACCTGGAGCTAGGGAGTCCCGTGTGTGAGGATTGACTTCCTGCTTCTTCTTGGAGAAAGTGTAGTAACAGGTGTTCTCTAGGAACAGCAGGAATCAGTCCTCATAACACTCCCTTCTCCACTGGGAGTTGCCTCCCTACCTTGTTAGTTTTTACTGCCGTCCAAGGCGATAGCGGAGAGACTGAATGAGTTCTTTGCTTCGGTCTTTACTGAGGAAGATGTAGGGATGATCTCCAGGAACAATCAGGAATGTAGTCTGCACATATGGGTATCGTTGGTACCGACGGAGCCTGCGCGGGAATGCTCCCCAGCGTCCAATTAGAAAGCTTTTGGGAGCATCCCACAGCGCCTGCGTGCTGCCTTCCCGCCTTTCCCAACTGCCTCTCTCCAGTTCTTCGTTTTCCGCGGAGCCAGCAGGTCGTCGTTCCTGTCACCACAGAAAACCTTTTCCTTATTCTCCTTTTTTGTGGTCGTGTCTGCCTTCCTCGACGCTATTCCGGTACCGCCGGTTCTTTCTTTCTTTGTTTCTTTCTTTAAAAAAATATATATATATTTAGTATTTTTTCCAAACTTTCTTTTCCAGGTACATGCGCCATTTTGGGCCTTAGGCCCAAAATTTCCTCTACCATGGAAAAACCCGCTTCAGGTTTCAAAATGTGCACCAAGTGTGGCAGTACCATCTCCGTCACCAACACCCATGAGTGGTGTCTTAAATGTTTAGGTCCTGACCACTCCATCTCTGAGTTTATGGCTTGTGCCATGATGTCCAAGAGGGGTCGACAAAACCGAGCTGCTAAGCTCAGCACCCTTTTTCCCTCCGATGCAACTTCTGTGGCATCGACATCTTCCAGGGCTTCATCTTCCTCCCATGGATCTCAGTTAACTAAACATAAGTCTAGCCGGTCCTCAAAGGGTAGATCTCCTTCCAAGCATCGAGATGCCTCTGCGTTGCCCTTGAGGGTTCTGTACCGGCAAAATTGCCCCGGCGGGAGGCTTCGGCTTCCAAAGCATTATCGCGGCTCCGGGATGTTCTCGAGGCCTCAACCTCGGCAGAACTAGTGGTGCCATGCTCTGGGGTACCGGCTGCTTTCTCCGGTACCGATACCCAGGCATCGGCAGCGTCGATAGACCAGAGGTTCCTGGCTATTGAGCTCAGTCTGGCGGCTCTCCTTGTGGCATCGACACCCTCGGAACTGCGTCAGACAGTTCAACCGGTACCAACAGCATCGACATCGGTGTCTGCATTGCCGGCACCCAGTCATGCTATGCCTTCCGGTACCGATACACCGGTACTGATTCCCCCCGGTACCGACTTCGGTTGGTACGGGTATCGTGCTCTACAAGAGCATCCGGACAGAAGGTACTTTGAATCCTCGGAGGAGTCTGAGGATTCTGACGATTCTGTCGGTACCGGAATACTTCTCCCGGAGGAGCCTTCCTCTCCTAAGCGTAGGATGTCTCCTCCAGAAGATATCTCCTTTCAGGATTTTATCAGGGACGTGGCTCGAGGTCTTTCCATTATTGTGGCTCCCGAAACAGAGCCCAGAACAAAGGAGTTGGAGATTCTTCAATATCCCAAAGCTCCTAAGGAGGCAGCTACTTTGCCTATCCATGAGATCTTACATGATCTCATGCTAAGAATGTGGGAAACACCTCTTACCACCTCCCCTCACTCTCGTAGACTGGATACTATGTATCGAGTCCCTCCTTGTCCTGATTTCCAGAAGACTCAGCTTCTTCACCACTCTATTGTGGTGGAATCAGCCATGAGAAGAATCAGGAGTGCAAAGAGGCATGCCTCTAATCCTCCAGGACGTGAGTGTAGAACCTTGGATGCCTTTGGACGTCGGACTTTCCAGGCTTCCATGCTTTCTGCCAGGATCAGTTCGTATATTTTATATATGGGAATGTTCCTTAAAGAAGTCACAGGAGATTTAGAGGTTCTGAGCCCTCTTCTTCCTGAAGATAAGAGGCAGGATTTTCTCACTCTGGTTAAACATGCCCAGGATGTTAACAAATTTGTCAATCGTGCAGCTTTTGACTGTTTTGAGTGCATAAGCAGAACCTCTGCCATTGCCATAGGTGCACGTAGAATTGCCTTGCTCCAGGCTTCCGATTTGGAGCTCTGGGTGCAGGACAAACTGGACAATATCCCTTGTACAGGTGAGAATCTATTCGGCAAAAATTGGCAAGAGAAAGCCAATGAGTTGGATGCTGACAACTCCACTTTGGATAGGTTATCCAAAGCCATAGCTGATCCTGCAAGGAAGAAATCTTTCAAGAAACCATTCTTCTCAAAAAAGAAGAGGTTTTACCCTTCTTATTCCCAGCAGGGACCGTTACGCAGGTCAGCAACCACCTAAACAAAGGAAAGCAAAGACTGCTAAGCCTCAACAGTCCCAGCAGTCTCAGCCTCCACAAGGCCTTTGACTTTCATCTAGAGAACTTAGCCTTCCTGGCTCTCAATGAGCCAGAGCCTTCCACCATTCCAAGAAGGTTGTGTCACTTAGCCCCCAGATGGGGACAGATAACAGCAGAACATTGGACTCTCTCCAATATAAAAGAGGGGTGCAAGCTTCATTTTATTTGCATTCCCCCTCCCACAATGGTAAGACAGTTCAATTCTCAAACCTCTCATCAATCTGTTAGATCAAGAGGTCACTATGCTTCTTGCCCAAGGGGCAATAGAAGAGGTACCCATTCCTCAACAGGGTACAGGGTTTTACTCCCCCTGTTTCCTTATCCCAAAGAAAACAGGGGGATACAGACCTATTTTAGACCTCAGAGAATTGAACAAATTCCTGTTCAAAGAGAAATTCAAGATGATTTCTCTGGGAACTCTGCTGCCATACCGTCAGAGTCAGGATTGGCTTTGTTCTCTAGATCTCAAGGATGCGTACACTCATGTTCTCATCCATCCAACTCACAAAGTTCCTTCAGTTCCTTGTCCAAGGAAAGCACTACCAATACAGGGTGCTTCCTTTTGGCCTAGCCTCAGCACCAAGGGTGTTCATGAAATGCATGGCTGTGGTAGCAGCATTTCTTCGCACTCTAGGAATATTCGTCTTCCTCTACTTAGACGACTGGCTCATTCGAGCCCCATCAGAGTCAGAGGCCAGGATTTCTCTGTCTTGCACAATGCATATCCTTCAGTATTTGGGTCTGGTCATAAACATCCCAAAATCCAGTCTAACTCCCACTCAGTCTCTAGAGTTCATAGGAGCTTTGCTGGATACCAGAAAATCAAGGGCCTATCTACCCCAGGCCCGTTGCCTTCGCATGGTGCAGTTAGCTTCTCAAGCAGTGCTAAAACCTCATCTCACTGCTCGAAAATGTTACAACTACTAGGCCACATGGCATCTACCGCGCATGTGGTTCCCTATGCTCGCCTCCATATGAGAGCAGCCCAATGGACTTTATTCACTCAATGGACCCAGGCATCAGGGTGCCTGTCAGACAAAATAGTAAACACAAATCGCCTTATTTTGTCCCTCCAATGGTGGCAGTCCACTCAAAACCTGTTGCTGGGGTCCCCATTTCAGCAACCTTTACCCCAGGCAACCCTCACAACAGATGCTTCTCCAGTGGGTTGGGGAGCTCATCTGCAAGACCTCTCCACCCAAGGCACTTGGACTCCACAGGAGACTCATCTGCACATCAATCTCTTAGAGCTCAGAGCAATCTTCCTTGCTCTGCAAGTGTTCCACACCCTGCTCAGCTACAAGACAGTTCTCATTCAGACGGACAATCAAGTAGCCATGTTATACGTGAACAAGCAGGGGGGAACAGGCTCTCTGTCGCTTTGCAACGAAGATTTGCGGCTATGGGCCCTCGCCAGAGAGCAGCAGATTCATCTCCTGGCAGTGTATCTTCCAGGTATCCAAAACTCTTGGGCAGACAGACTGTCGAGTTCTGCTTCCACACGAATGGTCTCTACATGCAGACCAGGTGGCCAAGATTTTTCAAATTTGGGGAACCCCGGACATACACCTCTTTGCAAGTCCGTTGAATGCCAAACTTCCCCGGTTCTGTTCCAGAATTCCAGCTCAGGGCTCTCAGGCCAGGGATGCTTTTCCCCTGTATTGGGGTCAAGACTTTCTGTATGCCTTTCCACCCAATCCCCTAATTCCCAAAACCCTATTCAAGCTTCAGAGAGACAGAGGCCGTATGATTCTCATAGCTCCACATTGGCCACGGCAAGTGTGGTACCCTCTGCTTCTACATCTCTCTCAAGCTCCCTCTCTGGAGTTAGGCTCTGCTCCAGATCTCCTGTCTCAGGAGGACGGAATGTTATGGCATCCCAATCCCCAGTCTCTGCATCTCAGGGCTTGGTTGCTGAAGGCCTAGATCTTCAGGATCTTAACCTTCCTCAGCAAGTAAAGGATATCCTTTCTGCTTCTAGAAAACCTTCTACAAAAAGCTCCTATGCTTTCAAGTGGAAAAGGTTTACCATATGGTGCTCGCAGAAGGGTCTTAACCCCCTTGCGACACCTCTGAAAGCATTACTGGAGTATCTCCTTCATTTATCCAATGCAGTACTTAAAACTAACTCAGTAAGAGTCCATTTAAGTGCTATTGCGGCTTCTATCAAGCCTTTAAATGGACAACCTGTTTCCTCCCATCCTCTTATAGCAAGATTTATGAGAGGCCTTCTTCTAACTAAGCCTCCCATTAAGCCAACCTCCGGTGGCATGGGACTTGAATCTGGTTCTTGGCCAGCTCATGAAGCCACCTTTTGAACCCTTAGCTACTACCTCCTTGAAATTCCTTTCTTGGAAAGTTATCTTTCTCATTGCAATCACATCAGCACGTCACATCAGTGAGTTGCAGGCACTAGTGGGTGATCCAACTTATACAGGGTTCCATCATGACAAGGTAGTCCTTAGGACTCATCCACACTTTATGCCAAAGGTGGTCTCGCCTTTTCATCTTAACCAAGCGGTCTACCTGACTGTGTTTTTTTCAAGGCCTCATGCATCAAATGCAGAAAGGAATCTTCATACTTTGGACTGTAAAAGAGCTTTAGCCTTTTACTTGCAAAGAACACAGCAACATAGAAAGTCCTCTCAACTCTTTGTTGCTTTTGATCCTTCTCATTTGGGACTTTCAGTCTCCAAGAGAACACTGTCCAGCTGGATTGCACAGTGTATTTCCTTTGCCTATCAGAGTAAGAATCTTCCTCTGGAGGGCCATGTCACAGCTCAGAGTGTGAGAGCCATGGCAGCTTCAATGGCTCATCTGCACTCTGTGTCTATCGACGACATCTGTCGAGCAGCCACTTGGGCCTCGGTTCATACGTTCACAGCCCATTACTGATTGGAGAAGGACTCCCGCCGGGATGCCTTGTTTGGTCAGGCTATTCTCCAACACCTGTTCCACACCTAATCAACTCCTATCCGCCATCCCTGGTTGGATGCCAGAGATCCATGGGGGAAGTGGAGCCTTTTCACAGGGACACACAACTTCTTGGGTCTCTCCCTGGCATCTAAAGCTAGGGAGTCCCCATATGTGAACTACATTCCTGCTTGTTCCTGGAGATAAGTTACTCACCTGTAACAGGTGATCTCTGGGAACAGTAGGAATTTAGTCTTCACAACCCACCCACCTCCCCTAGGAGTTGTATCTCTGTCTTTCTCTTTCCCTCTCTCTCTTTGTCTCAGCTTTAAACTCAACTGGAGAGAAGCAGTTGGGAAAGGCGGGAAGGCAGCACTCAGGCACTGTGGGATGCTCCCAAAAGCTTTCTAATTGGATGCTGGGGAGCGTTCCTGCACAGGCTCCGTCGGTACCGACGATACCCATATGTGAAGACTAAATTCCTGCTCTTCCCGGAGATCCTGTTATAGGTGAGTAACTATGCTTTACCCATGACTGAAGTGGTATTTAAAGGTGCGGAAGAATTGAAGGAAATATTGATACATCGGGAAGATGTATTACAACTATTAGATAAACTGAAGAGTAGCAAATCACCTGGGCCGGATGGTATACGTCCAGGGGTGTTGAAAGAACTGAAATATGAGATTGCAGACCTGCTATTAGTAATCTGTGAACTATCATTAAAATCATCTCTAATACCTGAAGATTGGAGGATCGTCGATGTAACACCTATTTTTAAAAAGGGTTCCAGGGGTGATCTGGGAAACTACAGACCGGTGAACCTCACGTCAGTACTGGAAAAAATGGTAGAAACCATCATAAAGAATAAAATTACTCGGCATGTAGATAGTCATGGCCTAATGGGAGAAGGCCAACATGGCTTTAGACAAGGAAGATCTTGTCTTACTAATCTGTTGTTTTTTTGAAGGTGTGAATAAACAGGTGGAGAAAGGTGAGTCGGTTGATATAGTGTATCTGGACTTTCAGAAAGCCGTTGACAAGGTCCCTCCTCAGAGACTTTTGGCAAAACTAAAGAGTCATGTGATAGGAGGCAGTGTACTACTGTGGATCAGGAACTGGTCAAAAGATAGAAAGCAGAGGGTAGGGCTAAATGGCCAATTTTCCCAATGGAGAAAAGTGAATAGTGGTGTACCCCAGGGATCTGTGCTGGATCTGCTGCTTTTTTACATATTCATAAATGACCTGGAAAGTGGAATAACGAGTGAAGTTCCTTATCGGTCCTACAGTTCAGTCCTCCACCACTGGGTAGTGCACCTCCTCCTGCGACATGGAGACTGGACAAGTCAAACTTGTGACATCACCGGGTATATTCTGCTGGTCTTCTCCCATGATCCCCCAGTGTGTCCAGTCTCCATGCAGCATGAGGACGTAGTGAGCCTAGGTGCTGGGCTCACTTGAGAAGCAGTTTAGGAGCAGTTAGTCAGGATTTGATTTACCTTGCGTTTCTTTTGCCCTTCTTTAGGTGTAATCCTGTAAATTGTATTCATTTTCATTTAATTTCATTTACTTTTACTTTATTTTCACCTAGTCTGCCTTAGTGTAAAGGGGGGTTCTGTCCCTTTTCAAAGTTCACGCTGCCAGCTAGCCTCTCTGCTTGGGATTCTTCGGTCTCTGTGCCCGGTGATGATCTCTCCCCCAGGACTGTACGGGGAAGAGCTCTGTGGAACACCTGCATTTTGGCAGTGTCCATGCGGCAGATTCCCATCGCGGCGGGAGCCTCAGGCCGTTCGAGGTTCTTTAGCCGGTGGGCCGGGGCTCGCAGCGTCTGCTCCTTCTGGTGGCGCGAGGCAGCAGCGTGTCTGGACAGCTCTTCACCCCGCAGCTACAGCGGGGTAACTGCTGCATCCCGACGCCACAAGGGAGTCTCTCGAGTCCGCATGGAGGGGCTCTGAGCTCTTGCCGCCTCTGTGGTGTTTGGCGCCAAACGGGCCTGCTTCGGATTGGCGCCATTTTCTCGGCAGGGCTGAGGCCTCGTGGCGGAGAGCGGAGCAGCCCCGCGTTTGAGCAGGCGACGCTGTTCCATGCGGCTACACCCAGATAAGGACTTCCTTTTGCTGTTACTTTTAATTTTAATTCTAATTTTAATTTCCTTTTAATTTCATGATAGTTTATAGTTCTTTGAATGCAATGTGATTGGTTTGGGTTTTACTTCTTGGGGGGTGCCTTTACCTTTGTCTGCATTCTGGCAGTTAGCGACGTCTGTCAGCAGCAGGTTTCCGTGCTAGGATTTGGCCATTCAGGGTCATCGGCGGCACAACCACCTACAAATTGAGCCCTTTCTGAAATTGTCATTTACATAAGGATGCTATTTCCATGTTTATACGCTTGGAAATTGTGCAGGCAGCCTCTAAATGTCGTTATGCCATCTGCAAATTTGATCGCCATGCTTGCTGATCTCTTTTCCAGATCATTTCAGTGCAGTAGATGTTACCAGATGCCACTTCCAGTGCAGATCCCGAGACATTCCACTATTTACGGGTCTCCTGTGAGAAAACTGGCCATTTAGTCCTATTGTGTTCCTGTTTTTGATCCATTTCCCATTCTATAATAGCACATCATCTACTTTCTCAGGAGAAGTTCATAAGGGGCTTTGTCAAGTACCTTCTAAAACATCCAGATACATATCATTTGGCTTGCTCACATGTTTATTAACCCTTTGAAAAGACAGCTTGGTGCTGCTTTTCAGAACAAGTTCTATCATTTAACTGGCACTGAACTCAGATTCATTGGTCTGTAGTTTCCAAGATCGCTAAAAAACAAACAAAAAAAAAAAACACCAATTAGTGTTACATTAGTAACTCTTCAATCTTTAGAGATCATTAATACTAATGTTATGATTGAGCCTGGCTGATATTATGAATGATCACTATTTGACAAAAATTAGCTAGGTTAAGACACTTTGATTTGGTTTTCTGCACTATGTTATCAGAGCGCAGCTTGCCCATTTGGCGGGAACACTGCCCATCTGGGCCATCTGGGGAAAGGCCCCTGCTGGGGATCGTGAGAAGTGTTGTTGGATGGCACAGTCCGGGGCTTAGTGTTCCAGGGTCCTGGAAGGGTTGATAGCGGCAGTCAGGCCTCCCTGTCTTTGCTATGACGGTCACCTAGGTTCAAGCGTCCTGTGTTTTGGGTGACAGGAGTGGGACACCTGGACATGTGGTGCTGGATGTTGGATAGGCTCATACTTCTTAGGTGCACTCTCCTTGAGTGCGTCTGCATGTCCGTGTTCCGTCTGTGATCTCATGCTCAGGTGATTGTAGCAGCAATGACAGAGATCGCTTGGGATATCGTGAGCGGGGTTGTCATGGTGTTGCATGGGGTTGCCAATGCAAGACGGGGCCATCCTGAGGAGTTTGGGCCTCAGTCATCAGCTTTCCCTTCGGTGGCCCGGCTGTCCAGGAGGCACCCCTCCAGATCCGCCGGTCCAGTTCTTCTCTGCCTCTCAATGTGGGCAGGGGGGCTGGCAGATCTGGAAATTCACGTCCACTGCACGTTCTACTGTTTTACCTCTGCCTTGGGGTTCTGAGGTCATATATTCCCAATCATTTGTTTGGTTGGGTGCTGCTGTCTGTTGTGCAAGACAAGGTGGTCAACAGTCGGAGGCTGTCGTCTATTCTCCTTACCCCTGAAGGTGCTCACAATTTAAGTTTTTTGTACCTGCGGAGGTGTATGTTGTTAAAGGCTAGCAGGCGCACCTGTGGGACCAGAATCCTCGGTTCTTCCGACCTTCCGTTGAGGTGCGCGTGTGGGATTTACTCCCTTGGTCGGCTAGCAACTTGCTTCACCCATTGGGCCTTCCCTTTCCTCAAGGCATCGTTGCGTCCCACTTCTTCGTGGGGGCTCGCCGCAGGGCCTGGAGTTATGCTCAGCCGGTTCCAGCCAGGGCTGAGTCCTTGGGGGGAGGCTCCGATCCTAAAGATACAGGGAGTGCTGGGATCCGTTCAACCAGGTTCCTTCGGGCCCAGCGTACGTCATCTTTTGCTGGCCGGTTTAGGTCTTCGGGTCGTGGCGGTGCTCCGAGAAGACCAGTAGGCTGCACAGTGCTTGTCTTGGAGCAAGCGTGGGATATCTGTAGGTTCATATTCAAAGCCGTCCGGTTACATGTCCCTCCATTGTGGAATGCTGTACTAGTAGGCATACTTCATATGCTGGGCTGACAAGTTGGCTTCCGCGCTGCTCGGCATCAGCCAAGGTGACTGCTGGTTTAGGCTGTGGATGTGGAGTCAGCCTGGAGGAGGGGCCTTGCGTTCTCTGGACAATGCCCTGTTCGGTTGTGTGCCTTGTGGCCCTTAAGGAGTTGTAAAAAGGGAAAAAAAAAAAAAAAAAAAAAACCAACAAAAAAAAAAAAGAATAATCAAACAGGAAAGCCTTCCTAATTGTCCCCACTTCTTTAAGGTTCTGTCCCTTTCTTCCGGGAGCTTGGCCGGAGCGTGGTTACACTCAGCTACATTTTGGGGATCCTTTATGTACAAGGCATTTTAGTGTACGCAGCACGCCCAGTGTTCCATCGTCTGACTGGAACGGTACGCGGTACGTCAGCCGTGGCAGGCGTTTGCGGACACGGTAGCGGATCGAGCGCTGTAGGTGCTGTCTGAGATCTCTGGGATGGTGGCCTATTTCGATCGGCAGGGTGGAGTCGGTCGGGTGGTCAGGGTGGCCCGAGCGAAGGGACAGCGTGCGCGGTTGAAGCCTTGGCGGCCTGCGTTTCGGTGGGGACACTGTGTGGTGGCGAATGTCCTTAGCGGGGTCCGAGTGTTTGCCGGAGGAGTGAGATTGCATCAGGCGGTGTGCGCGCCGCGTGTGCTCAGATGCGGTCAGCCCATATTGGACCTCATGGCGACCTGTCCGTCTGCGGCGACGGGTCGATGTTTAGCAGAGGACATATGAGGCTACTGGATAGCGTCGATGCATTGGTACGGGGCTGTGGCCCGGTCCATTCTATGCCTTTCAGAGGTCATTGTGAAAATGGCCGACTGGGGCTGGTTGCTAAGATATGTGCTCTTCATTAGTCAGTGGGGACCATTACCAGTGTATTCTGCAACATTTGCGTGAGCTTGCATAATCTTTACTTGCAACCAATCGAAATAACTGTCCAAAACCAGTTGATGCAGTCACTACTTAAATTTGCCTCGCTTGACAGTAAAAAAAAAAACAAAAAAAAAACAACAAAAAGACATATTTATTTTATACCGATAGGTCACTTACAGCATATTTGGCGATTCCTCGTACTGGTGTTAATCATGCAGATAATTTCTGCTCTAGTTGTGGTGATGTGACTTTTACATCACAAAAATGGCATATGACTGTGGCGGTTCAGAAAGCCTACAATTTATATTTTGGCTGCAGAATAAAAGATCAGGATAAAAGCTAGGCACCACACATATGCTGCAATACATGTGTAGCAGATCTCAGGCTGTGGATGGATGGGAAAAGACCATCAAAGTCTTTTGCGGTTCCAATGATCTGGAGAGGGCCCATGGATCACGTCGGCGATTGCTACTTCTGCATGGTTCCTCCAATTCCGGAGGGCATATCCAGGTGATGTAAGCGGTTGGCCTACTGGCATTGCGTCGTGGGCGTGGCTACCAGAGTCTCCTTTCTTTTTTGTCACACCATGTAAGACTCCACATCTTCTGAAACAACGCTGGACTCTGGGGCACTTGACACCCTCTTATATGCCCTTGGTGGATCACGCTTGGTTTATTGCAACTCCTTGCTTAGCTGCATTCCACATTCTCAATTAAAAAGACTCCAACTGGTCCAGGACATAGCTGTCGAGCTACTTTGTGTTGCAAAGAATAAAGCCCTTAAGAGGTGTGACAAATAGGATGTTTGACGCTGGTGGTTTTTCCATTTCCCTCATTTTGCTTCCCACCTCTGTCTGGATGGACCTCGGTTCCGTTCTCCCTCGTGGAATCTGGCTGTGCCTGTCTAGTTGTCGGTTTGGGACTTACGCAAGAACACTTTGCTTGTAACCTGCGTTCCTTGGACCTTAGGTGAAGGTTCCGTCGCTTTCTAGGAGGTCTCTTCGCTGCCTGTCCCTCCGTGGAGGCGGGTTCTGCGGGAGAGCAGTGGTTGCTAACACTTGACACCCTGGTGGGGTCGAGAGCCAGGGGGGAGCTCAAGCGGATTTTTCAGGCAGAGCTCCGGTAGCCTTCTCAGTAGGTCTGTTTCTAGGGCGTTCAGTGTGTTTGCGATGGCAAGTTTGTCTTTCTGAAGCACTAGCGCTGCTTGGGGCAGAGTTCTGTGCTGTTTTCACCAGTGAAGAGGATCCAAGTGGGCTCTCGATCGTGTCTTCCTGGTTGGCTTACCGCCTGTTGACGTGAGGAGCGGGCTGGGGTCGGTGCCTGCTCTGTTTGTTTAGGGGCCGAGCCGACTGGATAGGTCCCTCCCAATGATTACTGCTCTGGTACATCCCAGTGGTGGAGGACTGAACTGTAGGACCGATAAGGAAATGGAAATTACACTTACCTGGTAATTGATGTTCCTTGAGGGAGTACAGTTCAGTCCTCATTCCCGCCCGGGGATGGATGTTTCAGACGCAAGGCGTCAGTTCCGAGTGTGCTTTCGGATCCTAGAGTCGGCAACGGGCTCTGATTGGCAGGTAATCGCGAGAGCAACCTTTTCTGCCTATACTCTTCCTTAGTTCTCCTTCCTTCTAGCTCTCTGTCTTCCGCTGTTTGGTGCGCAGGGGGACAGGGGCACGGAGGTGGGTGTTTTTCGGCCTTTCTTTTTGGGGCCCTGTGATTTTAAAGTTGAAGTTTGAGCATAGCTTTGTATTTAGTACTTTAACTGGTTGTTTGCTCCTTTGAGTCTGCTTTGACAGTAGGTCACTGGGGGATCATGGGAGAAGACCAGCAGGATATACCCGGTGATGTCACAAGTTTGACTTGTCCAGTCTCCATGTTGCAGGAGGAGGTGCACTACCCAGTGGTGGAGGACTGAACTGTACTCCCTCAAGGAACATCAATTACCAGGTAAGTGTAATTTCCATTTATCAAGTTTGCAGATGAGACAAGACTATTTAAAGTTGTTAAAACCCAAGAGGATTGTGGGAAATTGCAAGAGGATCTTGATAAATTGGAAGACTGGGCATCAAAATGGCAGATGAAATTCAATGTGGACAAGTGCAAAGTTATGCACCTAGGGAAGAACAACCCAAACTATGGTTACTCGATGCAAGGTTCCACATTAGGAACCACCACCCAGGAAAAAGATTTAGGCGTCATTGTGGATGATATGTTAAAACCCTTGGCCCAGTGTGCAGCGGCGGCCAAGAGAGCAAATAGAATGCTGGGTATGATAAGGAAAGGAATGGAAAATAAAGCAAAAGATGATATGCCTCTATATCGTTCCATGGTGAGACCACACCTTGAATATTGTGTGCAATTCTGGTCGCCATATCTTAAAAAAGGATATAGCGTTATTAGAAAAGGTTCAGAGAAGAGCCACCAAAATGGTAAAGGGGGATGGAAGGATACTCCTATGAAGAAAGGCTAAAAAGGGTTAGGGCTCTTTAACCTGGAAAAGAGACGGCTGAGGGGAGATATGATAGAAGTCTATAAATTAATGAACCGAGTGGAACGGGTAAACGTAGATCAATTGTTTACGTTATCAGAATATAGGAAGACTAGGGGACATGCAATGAAGCTACAGGGTAAACTGTTTAAGACTAATAAAATAAAATATTTTTTCACTCAATGTGTTATCACTCTCTATAATTTGTAACCGGAGGCTGTTAGTGTAGCTGGGTTTAAAAAAGGTTTGGACAAGTTCCTGGAGGAAAGGTCCATAAACCATTATTAAAAAGGGACCCAGGATATCAATACTTGACCCCAGTACAAGCATTGTGGAACCTGTCTTTTGGGGAAACTGCTAGGTACGTATGACCTAGATTGGCCACTGTTGGAAACAGGATACTGGGCTTGATGGACCTTGGTCTGACCCAGTATGGCATGTCTCCTGTCCTAGCTATGTCATCTGACTGAGTAAGATGGCACACTTAGGCAGGAAGGGAACACGCATGCATGGTAGTATGTCCCAAAGGCTTTCTTTGAAAGCTGGGGAAATGCTCTGTCGGTGCAGACATCACCCATATGCAAAGACTGATTCCCGGAGAACACCTGTTACAGGTGAGTAACTACACTTTATTTGTTATGTTTAACATACAATTGTTCTATGTAATGTTGACTTCTGTTCTGTGTAAACTGCATTGATCCTTGGAAATGTGGTATAAATAACCTGCCAAATAAATAATGGTTCCTTGTGCGGTAGACCTTGTTACCCTTACTGAGGTTGTGTGTGGTCAGGGATTCTTGACTATCTGCTTAAGTACGAATGCTGAGGTGCACCCCTAGCTGCATCTGTGGTTATAAGCAGGATGAGGTCATAAGAAACCTGTGGAAGATTTTCTGTTTCCACCTTTTGTCTGGACTGGTCTAACATGACGTAAGGAAGGGACATCTGGTAAGTAAAATGTCACCTTGCTTTTTTAAGTCAAGTCAAAATCTGTTGCCCAGGTTTACATCTTATCTTTTAAGCCTGTCAAGCTTCAGGAGCTCATCGGTACAGTCACTTGAGCACAAATTCTATATTTCTTGCATTTTTGATGTAGTGATAGTAGCAATGAATAGATTTTAATACAGAGCCTTGTTACTGCTAGGGGGATTAAACTTCAAGTTTTTGCTGTTCTTTTAAAGGATATTGACAAATCAACCATGTGACAAATTTATAGCTGAGGTCGCAAACATTTATGATGGAGTCCTTCCAACAAAGAGTGCCTAGGAATTGCTAAAAGTCATTCCTTTCTTGACAGTCTGTCATGTAGCATAAAAAATCTCTTATGACCACCATATATTTATATTGGCCTGAAAATGTTTTCCTTTTACAAAGAATCAAATTATGGGCTTGGACAAAATCTTTATTCACCCTGGGGCTGATGCATCAAAGTGCAGGAGGCTTTGCACAAACTTGAACACATCTAGGCACAATTTTCTGTGCTATTGCCACTGCTCAGTGCGGACGTTAGCATACAGCTCATTTAAATGCTATGGTAATGAAATTATTGGGTATTAAACCCAGATGCAAAGAAGTGCACATGCAAAGTTACTGCACTGGTGTCTCTGTATCCTGTCATTTGAGCTGTATAGTGTTTTCAGTCAGCCTGTTAAGTGATATAATGCTGATATTCTCTTGGTCAGATATCTGATTTTGATGTGTTCTTCCTGCATTTTCCTTTGTAGCATGCTGCTGATAAGTGGAGCCGATCCACGGTGAGCCCGAAGACAGGGAAACCTGAGACAGAAAAGTAGGTTTAGTTGTGTGAAGAATGTGAGCTGCCCTATTAATGCTCTAATTTTGAGGTTTCCAAAAAAGTACATGAGACATGAGCATTCCTTATGAATAATAAAAAAGTTATATTAAACAATACAAACTGAGGTTCTTTTTCCACATGCCTCCTCTCCAGTTCCTTAGATACACACACACCCCCCACACCCCAATCTTGCAAAGAACTGACCTTGTTTCTCTCTACCCTGACCCCATTTCCCCACAGTCTATTCTCACTTTTATGTTCTAGCTCTTTTGTCTCCAGTTCCTCTCATTTTTCTAATGTGCTGACTCATTGGCATAATATCAGTCTTATAAGAATTTGTACAAGCAGGGTGACTTGGCTGCACAAATGGGTGACATTTGAGGCCCACATGATAGCTGTCTGAACAGTGGAAAACATAGATGTGGTCACTACCTTACTAGTATCTTCTATTTTTGTCCATGCTATTCTTTTGCAATTCATGGTTTTTCTTTTTGTCACTTACCTCTACAGTGGTGTGTTTCTCTTTTCCTGTTTTTTTTCCTGTTTTCCTCACCTCTGGCCACCTCCCTCCACCTTTTTATAAGGGAAAGTAAATTTTCCGTCTGGAAATTGACCTTGCGAACCACTTAGTCTGCTGGGAGCCCATTAAGGAGTATTCCTGCATATTTAAAAGGTCTATCATGGGCACCCACTGGAAGTACTGCTGCTGCCCTCAGTGCTCTGGTTTCTCACCAGGAATGAGATATTTCAGGATATTCAAGACAAAAGTTTCATTCCTCTTCATTGGACTCCCCTACATCTCTCAAAAAATTCAAGGAGTGCAAAACCTGTCCTAGAAGTGGTGCAGTACTGAGCTGCTTATATATGGGTGGGGGAATGCTAGTCAATCCAAACTGGTAGGTCCTCGAATGCTGAAAAGCTGGCAAGTGAAACCTCTGACAAAGGATGAGAGCGCGCTCAAAAAAAAAAAAAAAAGAGGTGGGAGGGCTTGGATGCATGAACAGCTTTCCAGCAGAGGTCTTTAAAACAAGGCTAATATCAGAATTCAAGAAAGCATGGGATTAGCACAGAGTGAAATGACAGGATTGTAGAGGCGATCAAGTGATGTGAATGGGCAGACTGGATAGGTCATGTGATGTCTGCCATCATTTTCTATTTTTCTATACATAAAAAAAAGGGAAACTAGATCCCAAAATGCCCCATATCTCCACTTAGGGATCCTTTGTGCAGATGACAGCTGCTATACAGTTTAAACTTTTGGCACAGAAGTTGCAGTTGCCTACTGTGCTGAAGGCAAAAGTACGGATGGGCCCTCTGTAGATGTTGTCATATCCTGTATGGAGAGAATGCTTTGCAAAGGTTATTGCGTGAGGGAACAGGCTTGGATCTGAGGGAAATAAGCTCTGTGCAGGAGAAACGTTGTTTGGCACAAAACTGTTCACTTTGCATTGACGTCACTGACAATGCTCTTAAGTACTTTGTTCCAGAGACTGACTCCTTGCCCTTTTTGGCATGGATAATGTGATTCTAGACACTGTTGCCTTGAACCTGACAAATAGTCCTATGACAAGGAGAGCGTGCAAGATTTCCACACTGATGGAAGATGTTCATTGATATTCTTTCTGAAGTAAAGATATTATTTACTTCAGAAGACAAGCTTCCTCTTTTCTATTCCAGAAGACCAAGTCAGAGATTAGGGTGGATGCTTTCAGGACTCCTTTTCACCTATCTACCACCCCCACCCCCCATTCAGCTAATATCCAGAACGTCACTAAATATGAAATAGGATGGGATTTTGGGTTTAGTTCGTAACCTTTACTGTAGTTTGTGTGCTGCATTCAGAGGGCGTATAATCTAAGTTGTACTTGAGGCATGGCAGCTTGAATAGCTTTTCAAAATCACAAGGAGCAGTAACGAGATTTGAAGCCTTGTTCCGCTGGTTCCTCAGTTTGTTGCTGTAACCATTAGACATCTTGCGCATAATCCTCAATCTTGTGAAATCCTATTTCCTCACCTGTCAGTTGTCAATCAAGATAACTATTCATCTTGAATCTCATTCACTGATACCTCAAGATCAAAAGGGGATTGTCCACTTGATTATCCTTTAGCTTGCACTAATGGTATGGATGTTTAATTCTATTAGAAGTATCCTCTCCAACTTTATCAACAAATGGAAGGGCAATACTGATAGCCTCTTGAGGCTACTCACTAGAAAATCTTCCAACATCAAGTGGAGAAGGTTCTTTGTATTGTGTGCCAAGGGAACCTGATTCATTCACCTGCTTTCCACAATGTCTTTCAATATTCCACCTGTCATTGTCTGGTATAAGCACCTGAAAAAGAGATCTGTACAGTTACAGCATATCAAACTTGCATTAATAGAAACCCTGTTTATTCTTGATAGCAGTAATTTTGATTTGAAGAGTAAACGAACTCCAGGCACTCATTTTGTACTCCTATAAAGAGTACACTGTAGGTTAGTCCTTCCTATTCGCTATAGGTTTCTATCAAAAGTGCCATCAGTTTTCAATCCATTTTGCTCCTTCCCCCAAGGCCTTATGTTCACAAAACTGAACAGGCCCTGCACCAAGTGGACTGTAAAAGAGCGCTGGTTCAGACTTACTTTAAGAAATCAGCACAGCTGTATCACCAGCCCACTAAACATTTCATATCCTTTGATCCTAATATATTAGGAGCTACAGTAGTTAATTTATCAAACAGGCTAATATATTTCATATCTCCATGAACAAGCAGGAATGTAGTCTTCACATATGGGTATCGTCGGTACCAACGGAGCCTGCGTGGGAACGCTCCCCAGCGTCCAATAGGAACGCTTTTTGGGAGCATCCCTCAGCACATGTGTGCTGCCTTCCCGCCTTTCCAACTGTCCCTCTTCAGTTCTTCGTTTTCCGCAGAGCTGACAAGACCCAAACCCTTTCACCGCAGAAAATTCCGTCTTTAAATTTATCTCCAGGAACAAGCAGAAATGAGTCTTCACATATGGCTACGTCGGTACCGACGGAGCCTGCGCGGGAACGCTCCCCAACGTCCAGTCAGAAAGCTTTTGGGAGCATCCCTCAGCGCCTGCGTGCTGCCTTCCCGCCTTTCCAACTGTCTCTCCTCAGTTTTCGTTTTTCCGCGGAGCCGGCAGGACGTCTTCCTGTCACCGCAGAAAATTTTTTCTTTAAATCTTTTACTTTTTGTTTTCTTGTGGTCACGGCTGTTTCCCCGACTCCACCGGTACCGCCGGTGGTTTTTTCTTTTCTTTTTCCTAAAACTCAGGGAGTTTTTTTCCCTCTGTTTCTGTCTTGAATTTTTGGGCCTGTAAGGCCTCTCCATTATGGAGCCGCCTTCTAAGAAGTGCCTTAACTGTGGAAATACAGTTTTCTTTTTAGACTCCAATAACTGGTGTCTAACCTGTTTGGGTCCTGACCCCTTTCCTCCAGAGCCATCAGGCTACAATTTTATGAGAAGAAATTCTCCATTTCAAGTTTCCCTCGATGCAGTTTTCCCTTCCAATGTAAGGGCACCGACCATTTCTTCTCTACAGGATCAGGTAACCCACAAACAGTCTGTTAAGACTAGCCAATTCTTGGGTGGTAGGTCTCATGCCAAGCATGATGACGGCTCCGGCCTTGCCCTCAAGACCTCATTGGCTTCAAAACCCCGGCGGGAGTCTTCGGTCTCCAAAGCCTTTCAGGGGTTTCAGGTTGTTCCTGGGGCTCACCCCTCACAGAACATACCTGAGCCATGCTCGGGGGTGGCATCCGCTTCGAGCGGTACCGATACCCCGGCATCGGCACTGGTGTTGAGCGATCCACTCCTCACCAGGGATCGTCATCTCCTGTACTCGGTGCCTTCGGGACCGATCGATACCCAGATTGACTTTCCAGTATCGGCAGCTCCGTCGATACGACCCCTGACGTCGGTACCATCTAGACATGCATCGATAGATTCGCTTCCTTCGATGCCGAGTCTAGAATCGATATCTAGTCTAGAAGACTGGGTACCGATGCGTCTCAGAACCGACACGCCCCGATTCCGGATGCGCGGTACCGAGGATATTCACCGAGACTTTTGAGTTTCCTCGGTACCGTTTGAGCAGCCTCCGATGACTGTTTCGATGGCGGTATCGCCTTCGATTCCAGCTCAGCTACCGGTATCGGTGTCGATGCTGGTACCTGCAGGAACATCGAGACCAGCTCCATCCATGCTTTTTTCACCAGGATCGCTCCTTTCTATACCTAGTTTGGAGTCGATACCTAGCATGGACGATACAGTACTGACGGTTTCAGGTCATACCCGCCAGTCCCAGTATCCATTCATTAGAGTTCGTTTTGCACCGGACAAGTACTGGTACCCAGCCTAGTTCTTCGAGTTTAGCCTGTCCAGGGATTGTTCCCATTGGAGATCCTTCTTTTCAGAAATTTCTCCTTGACATGGCAACATTCCTGGCTATTCCTATCCCTGGCTATGATCCTACACAAGGCTTTTCTGGGGAAAAGGAAAATATAATGCTTCCTTTACATCATTCTTTACAGGATCTTCTTCTGAAAATATGGGAAACACCTTTAAGGGCTTCCTCACCTTCTACAGCAACTGCTCTTCTGTATCAGGTGCCCCCCTCTCCAGGGTTTCAAAAGACTCAACTTCCCCATCATTCCATTGTAGTGGAATCAGCAATGAGAAAGGTAAAAAGCAAGAAGAAGCATTCTTCTTTCCCGCCAGGTCGTGCATCTAGAACACTAGATGCCTTTGGACGTCAAACCTTCCAAACATCTATGCTGGCAACAAGGATTCTCTCATATATTTTTTATATGAGTCTATCCCTTCAGGAGGTCACAGAGAAATTATCTCTTTTGACTCCTTTTCTTTCAGAGCCCAAGGCTGCAGACTATTCCTTGCTTCTTAGTCATAGCCAGAATATCTCTAGGTTTCTTTCTCGTGCTTCCCTAGACTCCTTTGAGTCTGTTAGCAGAACATCTGCTATAGCCATAGGAGCACGACGTAGAGCCTGGCTCCAAGCTTCAGACTTGAGCAGATGGGCACAACAGACTGGGTAACACTCCTTGTACTGGAGAAAATCTCTTCAACAAGGAGTCTTTGCGTCAGGTTGCTCATTGCTCCACTGGCTTCCCTGCTTCTGAGGGCCATCCTAAACCTTCTCCTTCCCCAGCAGGTAAGAAATGCCCTACCAAACCTCCTTTTCCTAAAAGAAGGTTTTATTCTTCTCCTGCCCATCATGCCGATGTTCCCAAACAGGGGAAACCTCGCCCTGGTCTGAAGAATCCAAACTCAAGCCAGGAAAATTAACCCTCAATAGGGTTCCAATTAATCTGTTATAACATACAGTCCACTTCTTCTCATTAGAAGTTTTTTTCACTGTTTTTTCATTTAAACCTCTACACTTGGATTCCTGTTTCCAGGACATCCACTTGTTTTTAGGTATGCTGAGCTGTCAGGATATTCATGTCTATGGGTCACAGGATTTTCCTCCTCTTCCTACACTGAAGAGAGGTTTGCCAACTATCTCATGATAGTTTTTCTGTACCACCATGAATTTTTTCCTTCTACAGACTTACCATATGGCAAGTCTCACCTCAGCTCCTATTTTTTCTTTACCTTCTTTTCCAGGGTTCCCCTGTAAGAGTGGTATTATACCAATGGAAGGCTTTCTTAGCCTTTCCAGTCTTCCTTTCCATTCCAGTGTAGAGTTCTTTCTCTTGAGTAAACCCCTTTTTTCCTCATCTGGGCAGCTTGTCAGACAGGGACAGGATATTCTCCTCTTGTTCTGTCTGTTCTCTCTGTTAAAAACAGAAAGATCTTTCTGCTCTGCCATTCAGCAGCTGCCCATGCAGGAGCTTCAGTGATTGGTCTACTGGTACTTTTCTATAAGTTCCAGTATTGTCTTCCACTACTTTTTATCTAACCTTAGTAGTGCTTCCAAGATAGTGCTCATCTATCTTGGATAATCCTTATAACTTCTTTTCTGCCATCTCCAAATCCTTGGAGTTGACAGCATAGTTGAGCTGGCAGCTGGTTGTCTCCAGCAGCCAGTTTTCTTTCCCAACTCTCCTGCATAATGCTCTCTGCAATCTTACAGAGAAGCTTTCCATTATGGGCCCTTGCTAGAGAGCATGAGGGTTTTTTCTCTGACTATCCCATATGGTTGAAAGGGGCTTCCCCAGTCACCTCCCATGACTGTGAGGGTTCTTACACCCTTCTATTTCCTTTTTATAAAGGACATAAGCCTTTCCTACGTGACAGTCTAAAGAGTTACCAAATTCCTACAGGAAATATGCTCTTTTTCCTTGCAGCTCGTCCTCATGGTATCCTAATCCTTCATGGACAGCACATATTTAACTAAACGCATGATACCCCACCCCTTGTCCCTCAAGTGGGTCTTCCTGGTGTTTCTTCCTATGCGTATTCTGTCCCTTCACCATGTTAGAGTTCTACTGGACTCAGGACTTGCTGTTTACAGACTAATACAGGGTGAGCCAGTCAAACCTGCATTTTTGAAATGACTGTAAAAAATAAACGGATGGATATGTCAAAATTTTATTGTTACTATCTTAATGTACATTAAAAAGCATTTAAGAAACAACATTCACTGTTTAAAAATAACGCCAGTAAGATGGTGTCCTTCCCGATTGAGACATTCTTGTAGGCGATTTCTGAAACTGCCCATCACATCACGGAGCATACGCTGAGGAATTCTCTCGATTTCCAACCGGATTCTCCTCTTGAGTTCCCCAAGCGTTGGAGGTCGTTGTTCAAAGACTTTACTCTTCAGGTACCCCCACAAGAAAAAATCGCACACTGTGAGGTCGGGCGATCGGGGAGGCCAAGAAATTGCTCCATTTCGGGATATCACCCGATTTGGAAAAACATTGTTGAGAACATTCATGCTCACACGGGCTGTATGACTTGTGGCACCGTCTTGCTGGAATAAGGTTTCATTGTTCATTCCATGTTGACGAAGCTGAGGCATGAAGAACGAATGCAACATTTCCGAATAGCGTTGTGCATTCACAGTAACTGCTTGCTCCCTGTCATTTTCAAAAACATACGGGCCTATGATTCCCAATGAGGACATTGCGCACCAAACTGTTACCTTGCTTGAATGGAGTGGTTTTTGATGGAGTTGTTGAGGGTTTTCATCACTCCAATATCGGAAATTTTGTTTATTCACAAAACCGGAGAGATGGAAATGTGCCTCATCGCTCATCCACAGGTTGTGAACAAGGTCCTCGTTTTCATCAAACATGTCCAACAACGTTTGACAAAAACGCCGTCGAGCTGCAAAATCGTTTTCATTCATAGCCTGAACAACCTGAATTTTGTACGGGTGATAGTGTAAATCTAACCTCAAGATTCTTCGGACGCTCGTGTTTGCCATGCCAAGCGCAGCACTCTGTCGACGCGCCGATCTCCGAGGGCTTCTTTCCACAGCAACTCTCACGCGGTCAATATTCGCGGGAGTTCGCACTGATCTTGCACTGCCACCCCTTCTGCTTCTCGTTTCACCAATTGCTTCAAAGTTTGTCACCCACAATTTGATTGAATTAACAGACGGCACTGGCTTATTTCAATTAATTTGAAAATTCGTCCGGAAACGACGCTGAGCGGCTGCATAACTACCACTTTGATAAAACGCTTTCACAGCGAATGAACGTTGTTGTTTAGACCACTGCTCCATGGCGACTGAAATGCTTAGTTGTGGGGGACACAATGGTAACCTTGCTAACTCGCTCTGCCCACTTTCACGGCTCTCCCGCCCTTTTCAAAAATGCAGGTTTGACTGGCTCACCCTTTATTATCCTCTGTGTTCTCGCAACCAGCCTGGTTATTTTACTGGGTAGCATTCTACTCCATCTTAACCAGAGGGAATAGATTCTCTATATCTTCTCAAGTAGGTTCCACCTTTTTGTTATGAGATGAATCATTCCTCTTCACATCTTCCATGTGAAGATTCCTGTACACATATCTCTTTCTGCTTAATTGAAGACATTTCTCTTTAGACCTATATATATATTCATATAGGTTCATATGTCTATATGCTTTCTTTAGATGCATATGTCTGTCAGCCATGTGTGCATAGACCATACCCCCTGGATCTCGCCATAAACATATATATATATATATATATATATATATATGCCTCTATATATATATATCTATATATATCTACATATATATTTCTCTGTCGAGATACTTCTTTTAGGTAGATATGTATTCACATACTTATCTCTCTAACTGTCTGTGCTCATAAAGGTGTATTTTCCTTCCTATCTGTTCCAGACAGTGGGTTTTCACATGTTCATACTATTTCACAGTATGTTTCGGTTTTATGCACACAACCACTGCTGTGGTACTGACAGCTTTTACCATAACCTTAGGTTCAGGTATCCCTGAAGCTCCCTATTCCTTTATCTTCCTACCTCTCGTCAGGACAGACATGGGGGATCTTCAGTAGCTCTGAGGTTTCCAACTCCTCAGACATCTGTCCTTCCTTGGGATTACGGGTTTTTTCTCCATACCCCTTTTTCCCTCAAGGACTAAGCCAATTTTGTCCAACTCGGTCAGTCTTCCTCTTTTGCTCCTAACTATAATTAACTCTGTAGCCAAAAGAGTTTTCAGCTTTTTCCATAAAGATTTCTATTTTCAGCTTTTTCCATAAAGATTTCTACTAAAGACCTACCGTTTTTGTTCTTCCCCAGTTGAATCCTGGGGTCACCTGTCAGTTCCAGATTTTGACCTTCAACTCACTTCTGTGAGGTCATCTTGAAGATTCCTCTACTGGATCCCCAGTAGATTCCATCAGCCTCTCTACTTCCTGCAATCCAGTAGGTGAGGTCCATATGGTGATCATTTCAATACATTTCATGATGCTTATCATATATACAGGGACTCCTTGTCTGTAGTCCTATTTTAGGTCAGCTGTCTCCTACAGCTCCTCTCTTCTTCAGCTCCTACCCTCCATCCTCGGGATGCCTGGGCATATGAGGTGGAGCATGTTTCAATCACCAACATGCTAGGGCTCCAGGCATCTTAGCTTGGGAGTCCCCATATGTGAAGACTCATTCCTGCTTGTTCCTGGAGATAGCACAGTTACTTACCTGTAACAGGTGATCTCTGGGAACAGCAGGAATAAGTCTTCACAACCCACCCACCTCCCCTAGGAGTTGTTTCTCTCTATCTCTCTTCCTTTCCTCTTTCTCTCTTTTGTCTCAGCTGTAAATCTCAACTGAGGAGAGACAGTTGGAAAGGCGGGAAGGCAGCACGCAGACGCTGAGGGTTGCTCCCAAAAGCTTTCTGATTGGATGCTGGGGAGCATTCCCGCGCAGGCTCCGTCGGTACCGACGTACCCGTATGTGAAGACTTATTTCTGCTGTTCCCAGAGATCACCTGTTACAGGTAAGTAACTGTGCTTTCTTGTGGTCGCATTTGCCTCCGCATGACGCCTACCGGTACCGCCGATTCTTTTTATTTTTTCAAAATATTTTATACTTTGAACTGTTTCTCTTCAGAAACTTTTCTTTTTCGGTGCTAGGTGCCATTTTGGGCATTAGGCCTCATATTCCTAAAACATGGAAAAACCAACTAGTGGTTTTAAAAAATGTATTAAGCGTGGCGGTACCATTTCCGTCACTGACACCCATGATTGGTGTCTTAAATGTTTAGGGCCTGAACATTCTCCATCTGAATGTCTCTCCTCTATGGGGATGACTAAGAGGAAGACAGAACCGGGCTGCAAAGCTCGGTACTCTTTTCTTCGGATGCCAGATCCATTGCATCGACATCTTCAAGAGCCTCTTCTTCCTCCCATGGATCTCAGGTAACTAAACAAAAAAGTCGGTCCTCAAAGGGTAGCTCTCCTGCTAAGCATCGAGAGGCTATTGGCATTGCCCTTGAGGGAACCACACCAGCAAAAACAGCCCCGGCGGGAGGCTTCGGCTTCCAAAGCATCAATGGGGCTCCAGGATGTACTCGAGGCCTTGACCTCCCAAGAACTACTGGTGCCATGCTCAGGGGGTCCTGGCCGTTTTCACTGGCACCGACACCCAGGCATTGGCAGCGTCGACAGACCAGAGGTTCCTTGCTATCGAACTCAACATTGCAGCTCTTCCCACAGCTGCGGTACCGTTGACACCTATGGTTCAACGGGCACCGTTACCGACATCGATACCGATGCTGGCACCTACACAGGTACAGACACCGGTACCGGCCCTAGTGGGAGTTCTTCCCATGACATCTTTGGCTGGAATTGACAGATCAGTACCAGATCAACTCGGTACCAACTTCGATCGATACCAGGACCGTGCTTTGCATGAGCATTGTGGTCAGGAATACTTCGAATCCTCCGTTTCCGAAGACACTGACAATTCTGCTGGTACCAGAGGGTTTCTCCCAGAAGATCCCTCTTCTCCCCAACACAGAATGTCACCTCCAGAGGACATGTCTTTTCAGGATCTTATTTGTGATGTGGCCAAAGGCCTTTCAATCACTGTTGCTCCTTAACAGGAACCCAGAGCAAAGGAATTGGAAATTCTCCAGTATCCTAAAGCTCCAAAGGAGGCAGCCAATCTGCCCATCCATGAAATTCTGCATAACTTGATGCTCAGAATGTGAGAGACAACTCTGACTACATCTCCTCATTCTAGGAGGCTTGATACTATGTATCGAGTTTTGCCATGTCCTGAATTTCAAAAGGCTCAGCTGCCACACCATTCAATGGTGGTGGAGTCAGCCATGCGTAGGATGAAAAGTGCAAAGAGGCATGCATCCAATCCCTCAGGTCGTGAATGCAGGACTCTGGATGCTTTTGGGCGCCATACTTTTCAGGCTTCCATGCTTTCAGCTAGGATCAGTTCGTATATACTATATATGGGCATGTTCCTCAAAGAAGTTACAGGAGACTTGGAGCTTATGAGCTCACTTCTCCCAGATGAAGAGAGACAAGACTATCTCCAGGAACAAGCAGGAATGTAGTCATCACATATGGGTATCGTCGGTACCGACGGAGCCTGTGCGGGAAGGCTCCCCAGCGTCCAATTAGAAAGCTTTTGGGAGCATCCCACAGCGCCTGCATGCTGCCTTCCCGCCTTTCCCAACTGCCTCTCTCCAGTTCTTCTGTTTCCACGGAGCCAGCAGGTTGTGTTTCTGTCACCGCAGAAGAATTCTTTTTTATTACTTTCTCTTTTGTGGTTGTGTCTGCCTTCCTCGACGCTTTACCGGTACCGCCGTTTGGTTTTTTTCTTCTTATTTCTGTCTTTAAAAAAAAAAATATATATATATGCTCTTTTTTTCTTTTTCTTCAGGTGCACGTGCCTTTTTGGGCTTTAGGCCCAAAAACGTCCTTACCATGGAGAAACCTGCTTCAGGTTTCAAAAAGTGCACCAAGTGTGGCGGTACCATTTCCGTCACCGACACCCATGAATGGTGTCTAAAATGTTTAGGTCCTGACCACTCCATCACGGATTGTATGTCCTGCGCCATGATTTCTAAAAGAGGTCGGCAGAACCGAGCTGCTAAGCTCAGTACCCTGTTTCCCTCTGATGCAGCTTCAGTGGCATCGACGTCTTCCAGGGCTTCCTCTTCCTCCCGTGGATCTCAGGTAACTAAACATAAGTCCAGCCGGTCCTCAAAGGGTAGATCTCCTTCTAAGCATCGAGATGCCTCTGGCGTTGCCCTTGAGGATTCTGCACCGGCAAAATTGCCCGGGTGGGAGGCTTCGGCTTCCAAAGCATTATCGGGGTTCCAGGATGTTCTCGAGGCCTCGACCTCAGCAGAACTACTGGTGTCATGCTCTGGGGTACCGGCAGTCTCCTCCGGTACCGACATTCAGGCATTGGCAGCGTCAATAGACCAGAGAGTCCTGGCTATTGAGCGCAGTCTGGCGGCTCTCCTTGCAGCATCGACGCCCTCAGAACTGCGACAGACAATTCCACCGGTATCGGTACCGGTACCGATAACATCAACATCGGTATCGGTGTCTGCTTTACCGGTACCCAGTCATCTGATGACCTCCGGTACCGATACCCCGGTACGGGTTACTCCCGGTACCGACTTTGGTCGGTACGGGTATCGGGCTCTTCAAGAGCATCCGGACAGACGGTACTTCGAGTCCTCAGAAGAATCTGAGGATTCTGACAGTTTCTGTTGATGCAGCGATGCTTCTCCCAGAGGAGCCCTCCTCCCCTAAACGCAGGATGTCTCCTCCAGAGGATATTTCCTTCCAAGATTTTATCAGGGAGGTGGCTCGGGGCCTGTCCATTACTTTGGCCCCTGAAAGGGCCAAGGAGTTGGAAATTCTACAGTATCCCAAAACTCCTAAGGAGGCAGCTACCTTGCCCATTCATGAGATATTATATGATCTCATGTTAAGGATGTGGGAGACACCTCTTACCACCTCTCCTCATTCTCGCAGACTGGATACTATGTATCAAATCCCTCCTTGTCCTGGTTTCCATAAGACTCAGCTTCCTCATCACTCTATTGTAGTGGAATCAGCTATGAGAAGGATCAAGAGTGCAAAGAGGCATGCCTCTAATCTTCCAGGACGTGAGTGCAGAACCCTGGATGCTTTTGGACGTTGGGTCTTCCAAGCTTCCATGCTTTCTGCCAGGATCAGTTCAGGTAGTCTATACATGGGAATGTTCCTGAAGGAGGTCACAGATGACTTAGAGGCTTTAAGTCCTATTCTTCCTGAGGATAAGAGACAGGATTTTCTCACTTTGGTCAAACATGCCCAAGATGTTTCTAAATTTGCCAACCGTGCAGCCTTTGACTGCTTTGAGTGCATAAGCAGAACCTCAGCTATTGCCATAGGTGCACATAGAATTGCTTGGCTCCAGGCATCCGATCTAGAGCTCTTTGTACAAGACAAATTGGGAAATATCCCTTGTACTGGTGAGAACCTGTTTGGTAAAGATTGGCAGGAAAAGGCCAATGAAATGGATGCTGAAAATTCCACCTTGGATAGATTATCCAAGTCCACTGCTGATCCTCCTAGAAAGAAATTGTTCAAGAAACCATTCTTTTCTAAAAAGAAAAGATTATATTCTGCTTATGTTCAGCACGGACGTTCTGCAGATCAGCTTGCCAGGAAAGGTCAGCAACCACCCAAACAGAAGAAAGCAGAGACTGCTAGGCCTCAGCCAGCCCAGCAGGCTCAGCCTCCACAGGGCCTTTGACTCTCAACTAGAGAACTTAGCCTTCCTGGCTCTCGGGGGACCAGAGCCTTCCACCATTCCAGGAAGGTTATGTCATTTTGCCCCCAGATGGGGGCAAATAACAGATGGGGGCAAATAACAGCAGAGCATTGGGCACTCTCCATCATAAAGGAGGGGTACAAGCTTCATTTTTCAAGCATGCCCCCTCACACAATGGTAAAGCAGTTCAATTCTCCGACCTCTCTCATCAACCTGTTAGGTCAGGAGGTCGCTATCCTTCTTGCCCAAGGGGCAATAGAAGAAGTAACCATTCATCAGGGTACAGGGTTCTATTCCCCTTATTTTCTTATCCCAAAGAAAACATGGGGTTACAGACCTCTCTTAAACCTCAGAGAATTGAACAAATTCCTTATCAAGGAGAAATTCAAGATGATTTCTCTCGGATCTCTGCTGCCATACCTTCAGAGTCAGGATTGGCTTTGTTCTCTAGATCTCAAGGATGCGTACACTCATGTCCTCATCCATCCAACCCACAGAAGGTTCCTTCAGTTCCTTTTTCAACAAAAGCACTACCAATACAGGGTGCTTCCTTTTGGCCTGGCCTCAGCACCAAGGGTGTTCACGAAATGCATGGCTGTAGTAGCAGCATTTCTCCGCACTCTAGGGATATTCGTCTTCCCTTACTTAGACGACTGGCTCATTCGAGCACCAACAGAGTCAGAGGCCAGGACTTTTCTATCCTGCACAATGCATATCCTTCAGTATTTAGGGCTGGTAATAAACATCCCAAAATCCAGTCTAACTCCCACTCAGTCTTTAGAGTTCATAGGAGCTTTGCTGGATACCAGAAAGGCAAGGGCCTATCTCCCCCAGGCCCGTTGCCTTCGCATGGTGCAGTTAGCTTCTCAAGCAGTGCTAAAGACTCATCTAACTGCTCGAGAAATGTTACCACTACTAGGCCACATGGCATCTACTGTGCATGCGGTTCCCTATGCTCGCCTCCATTTGAGAGCAGCTCAGTGGACTTTATCCACCCAATGGACCCAGGCATCAGGATGCCTGTCAGACAAAATAGCAAATACAAGTCGCCTTATTTTGTCCCTCCAGTGCTGGAAGTCCACTCAAAATCTGTTGCTGGGGTCCCCTTTTCAACAATCCCTACCCCAAGCAACTCTCACAACAGATGCTTCTCCAATGGGTTGGGGAGCTCATTTACAAGACCTCTCCACCCAAGGCACCTGGTCTCCACAGGAGAGTCATCTACATATCAATCTTTTGGAGCTCAGAGCAATCTTCCTTGCTCTGCGAGTGTTCCACACCCTGCTCAGCTACAAGACAGTTCTCATTCAGACGGACAATCAAGTAGCCATGTTCTACGTGAACAAGCAGAGGGGAACAGGCTCTCTGTCGCTTTGCAACAAAGATTTGCGACTATCGGCCCTCACCAGAGAGCATCAGATTAATCTCCTGGCAGTGTATCTTCCAGGCATACAAAACTCTTGGGCAGACTGACTCAGTCGAGTTCTGCTTCCACACGAATGGTCTCTGCATGCAGACCAGGTAACCAAGATTTTTCAAATTTGGGGAACCCCGGACATAGCCCTCTTTGCAAGTCCGTGGAATGCCATACTTCCCCGGTTCTGTTCCAGAATTCCGGCTCAGAAGGCTCAGGCCAGGGATGCTTTCCTCCCTTCATTGGGGTCAAGACTTCCAATATGCCTTTCCACGCATTCCCCTAATTCCCAAAACCCTGTTCAAGCTTCAGAGAGACAGAGGCTATATGATTCTCATAGCTCCACATTGGCCATGGCAAGTGTGGTACCCTCTGCTTCAACAGCTCTCTCAAGCTCCCTCCCTGCAGTTACGGTCTGCTCCAGATCTCCTATATCAGGAGGATGGAATGTTATGGCATCCCAATCCCCAGTCTCTGCGTCTCAGGGCTTGTTTGCTGAAGGCCTAGATCTCCATGATCTTAATATCCCTCAGCATGTAAAAGATATTCTTTTTGCTTCCTGGAAACCTTCCACAAGACGCTCTTATGCTTTCAAGTGGAAAAGGTTTACCATATGGTGTTCGCAAAAGGGTCTTAACCCCCTTGCGATACCTCTGGAAACATTGCTGGAGTATCTCCTTCATTTATCCAATGCAGGTCTTAAAACTAATTCAGTAAGAGTCCATTTGATTGTTATTGCAGCTTCCTTTAAGCCTCTAAATGGACAGCCTATTTCCTCTCATCCTCTTATAGCAAGATTTATGAGAGGCCTTCTAACTAAGCCTCCCATTAGACCACCACCGGTGGCATGGGACTTAAACCTGGTTCTTGGGCAGATCATGAAGCCACCTTTCGAACCTTTAGCTACTACCTCCTTGAAATTCCTTTCTTGGAAGGTTATCTTTCTCATTGCAATCACATCAGCACGCCGCATTAGTGAGTTGCAAGCGCTAGTAGCTGATCCACCTTATACAAGGTTCCATCATGACAAGGTAGTCCTTAGGACTCATCCACACTTTATGCCAAAGGTGGTCTCGCCTTTTCATCTAAACCAAGCGGTCTACCTACCTGTGTTTTTTCCAAGGCCTCATGCATCAAATGCAGAGAGAAATCTCCATACCTTGGACTGTAAAAGGGGCAATAGAAGAAGTACCCATTCTTCAACGGGGTGCAGGGTTCTACTCCCCTTATTTTCTTAATCCAAAGAAAACAGGAGAACACAGACCCGTTCTAGACGTCAGTGAATTGAACAACTACCTGCTCTGAGAGAAGTTCAAAATGATTTCTCTTGGAACTCTTCTGCCATACCTTCCAAGCCAGGATTGGCTTTGCTCTCTAGACTTAAAGGATGCATACACTCACATTCTGATCCATCCAAATCACAGGGCATTCTTACGATCCATTTTCAAGGGAAAACATTTCCAGTACAGGGTTCTTCCCTTTGGTCTGGCTTCAGCTCCAAGGGTATTCATGAAATGCATGGCAGTAGTAGCTGCATTTCTGCGAACCCTGAGGATATTCGTCTTCCCTTACTTAGACGACTGGCTCATTCGAGCCCCAACAATTGCAGAGGCCAGCACTGCACTGTCTCGCACAATGCGAATCCTCCAATATTTGGGATTGGTAATAAACTTCCCAAAATCCCCAACTTGTTCCTTCCCAATGCCTGGAATTCATAGGGGGCCTGTCTACATACCAGACAGGCAAAGGCTTTCCTTCCACGGGCCCGGTGTCTTCGCATAATGCAACTAGCTTCTCAAGCAGCAGGGAAATCCTCCCTAACTGCTCGAGAGCTATTACAGTTGCTGGGACGCATGGCATTCACAATTCATGTCCCATATGCTCGCCTCCACATGCGAGCAGCTCAGTGGACCCTATCCACACAGTGGACACAGGACATTTTTCAGACAAAATAGTAAACTTTCAACGACTAATTTTGTCCCTCCAATAGTGGCAATCACTAGAAAATCTGACAGTGGGGTCTCCTTTCCATCAACTCCTTTTTCAGGCCACCCTAACAACAGATGCATCACAGGTTGGTTGGGGAGCACACCTGAATCATCTCTCTACCCAGGGCACCTGGACTCCACAGGAGGCTGGTCTACACATAAACCACCTGGAATTAAGAGCAATCTATTTAGTTCTTCGAGTATTCCACACCCAGCTCAGCTACAAGACAGTCCTAGTTCAGACGTACAATCAAGTAGCCATATTCTATGTGAACAAGCAGGGCGGGACAGGCTCTCTGTCGTTATGCAACGAAACTTTACGACTGTGGGCCCTCGCCAGAGAGTATCAAATTCACCTTCTAGTGGTATATCTTCCAGGTATTCAAAACCTTTGGGCAGACAAACTCAGTCGAGTACTGCTGCCTCACGAGTGGTCTCTCCACCTAGACCAGGTGGCAAAGATATTTCATCTCTGGGGCACTCCAGACATAGACCTCCTTGCAAGTCCACTGAATGCCAAACTTCCCCAGTTCTGTTCCAGGATTCTGGCTCAACTGTCAGGCAAGGGATGCCTTCCTCCTTCACTGGAGTCAGGACTTCCTTTATGCCTTCCCACCCATTCCCCTCATCCCCAAAACACTCTTCAAGCTTCAGAGAGACAGGGGTCGCATGATTCTCATAGCACCACGATAGCCACGCCAAGCGTGGTATCCCCTGCTTCTACATCTCTCTCAAGCTGCACCTCTGGAGTTAGGGCATGCTCCAGATCTCCTTTCCCAAGAGGAAGGGATGCTATGGCACCTGAGTCCCCAGTCCTTGCATCTCACGGCCTGGTTGCTGAAGGCTTAGACCTCCAGGATTTCAACCTGTCCCAACAGGAAAAGGATATCCTTCAGGCTTCTAGAAAACTTTCCACAATAAGATCTTATGCCTTCAAGTGGAAACATTTTACTATATGGGGCTCCAAGAAGGGATTAAACCCCTTTCTCATACCTTTTGAATCGATACTAGAATATCTCCTTCACTTATCGAATTCTGGTCTAAAGACCAATTCGGTAAGAGTCCATCTTAGTGCAATTGCAGCTTCTTATAAGCCTCTGAATGGACAACCAATTTCCTCTCATCCACTCATATCCAGATTTATGAGAGGTCTTCTGTTAACCAAACCTCCCATTCAGTCACCACCGGTGGCATGGGATCTAAATCTAGTTCTCAGGCAGCTCATGAAGCCGCCTTTTGAGCCTTTAGCCACTACAACCCTTAGGTTTTTGACCTGGAAGGTCATCTTCCTAATTTCAATCACTTCTGCACGTCGCATTAGTGAACTGCAAGCTTTAGTGGCTGATCCTCCTTATACTAGGTTTCAAGATAAGGTTGTTAGAACTCATCTACACTTTATGCCAAAGGTGGTTTCGCCTTTTCATTTGAATCAATCAATTTATCTTCCTGTATTTTTTCCGAGGCCTCACTCTAATGTAGAAAGAAACCTTCATGCTTTGGATTGTAAAAGAGCCTTAGCCTTTTACCTACAGAGAACACAGCAATATATAAAGTCCTCGCAACGTTTTATAGCTTTTGACTCTAGTCATTTGGGACTTCCAGTCTCCAAAAGAACTTTATCTAAATGGATTGCCCAATGCGTATCCTTTGCTTATGAGAGTAAGGGTCTGCCTCTTCAGGGCCATGTCACAGCTCGTAACGTGAGAGCCATGGCAGCTTCTATGGCTAATCTCCACTCTGTGTCTATCGATGACATTTGTCGAGCAGCCACCTGGGCTTTGGTACACACCTTCACAGCCCACTACTGCCTGGATAAAGCCTCCCGTTGGGATGCTTTCTTTGGCCAAGCTGTTCTTCAAAATCTCTTTCAGACTTAATTCAACTCCTGCCCACCAACCCTGGTGGAATGCCAGAGATCCATGGGAGGAAGGATGCCTACCTTTCTAGGGGGCACCTTCCTGGGGCTATCTCCCTGGTATCTTCAGCTAGGGAGTCCCCATATGTGAAGACTACATTCCTGCTTATTCCTGGAGATATCGTAGTTACTCACCTGTAACAGGTGATCTCCGGGAACAGCAGGAATTTAGTCTTCACAACCCACCCACCTCCCCTAGGAGTTGTCTCTCTATCTCTTTGTCTCTTTCCTCTCTTCCTCTAACCTTTCACTCAGCTACAAACTTAACTGAAGAGGGACAGTTGGAAAGGCGGGAAGGCAGCACGCATGTGCTGAGGGATGCTCCCAAAAGCATTCCTATTGGACGCTGGGGAGCGTTCCCGCGCAGGCTCCGTTGGTACCGACGATACCCATATGTGAAGACTAAATTCCTGCTGTTCCCAGAGTTCACCTGTTACAGGTGAGTAACTACGCTTTCCCGCTGCTCTGTCCTAGCAGGATTGCAGTTAACTGATATGTTGAAAGCACTAGGGGTGTGGAGTGCCCTAATTTGTTTCCTGTCTGTTTTTCACTTCATTTTGTTATGCATACATTTATTTTGTGCACCGAAAAAGCGCATTTATATACACAAAATTTGCACGCATACATGTAACAAAAGGAATGTGCATCACATTAAACATTGTCTGACTATCCGCACTCTGTCTATTAAAACATGTAGAGCTGCACCATGATCTTCTCCAGGAACAAGCAGGAAGTCAGCCCTCACTTATGGGTGACGTCGGCACTGATGGAGCCTGTGCGGAGCAATTCCCCAGCTTTCAAAAAAGCCTTTGGGATTGCTGCCACGCATGCGTGGTCCTCCTCCCGCCCAAGGGTGCCATCTTGCTCAGTCTCCCTTTTTCCGCGGAGCCCTTCGGACGCACGTCCTCATCCCTCGGAAAAAGTTTCGTGTTTTCGCCTTACAGGCTTCTCTATTTTCCGGTTGCACCGGTCCTCTACCCGTCCTTCCCCTGCTCTATTTTTTAGAGCTATTGGGGATACTCTTCATTTTTTTGTTATGGGATTTGCGCCCTTTTTTTCTTCTCTAACCACTGGCCTCGTGGGCCTTCAACCTCACAGGGGCCATTTTTGCCCCCATGGCCACCGGATTCAAAAATGTGATAGATGCTCTAGGAACATGTCACTTATGGACACTTACGACTGTTGTCTGCGGTGCCTCGGAGCCGACCACGATCCGGAGCTCTATTTACTCTGCAAGAAAATGTTCTCTAAGGCCCTGCTCAGCCATAAGCAGAAGTTCTGAGACATTTTCTGAAAGTCCACCTCGGAGTACCCGGTGACACCCTCTGTTGTCTCTCCTCCAGTGGTGTCCCCCCTGCGTCCCCACGCTCTCGGTGGCACTCTGACCAGGGGTCCACCGAGGTGGAACGGCGCAAAAAGAAGGTGGCCTCGATCGCTGTCGGGGGCTCCCGATAAGTGCGAGCGCTCCCGCGCCTGGTCACTTAGCCCCTTTTGACGTTCCCGAGAGTTGGACAGGGAGCGGCCTCCGGCGAAGGCGCCCAGTCTCCTGAGGGTTGTCCCGGTGAGGACTCCCTCTTCTCGACGCCTGACCCAGTGACCCCGGGATCAATGTCGCAGGGCCCCACGCCCGCGTGGGAGTCCCGCATGCTGGCACTAGAACGCAGTATTTCTGCGTTCATTGCTTCCCATGGCGTTTATGGCCGGCTGTGCTGACTCGTGCCCAGAGACCATGGGTCCCTCACGTGGGACACCCAAGTCCATCCAGGAAACCCCCGAGAGCCGCGGGCCTCGCGAGGGTCCTCGACATCAGTTTCGCTCACCCTCCCGTTCCTCGGAGACGAGATCGTCCAGGGCCTCCGGCACCAAGCAGGCACCAGCCAGTGGACAGGGTGATCTGCCCGGCTCAGTCTCCTCGACCAATTTCTCGAAGTGGGAGTCCGATGGGGACACCTCCCTGGAAACCCATACCCACCGGGATCTTCTGTCGGATCCCTCACCGTCCGCGTTCCACTGGCGCTCGCCACCCAAAGACACCTCCTTCCTGGTGTTCATTCAGGACATGGCATGAGCCCTTAACCTGGTTACCCAAGATGAGGAGGACCCTCGTGCTGAACTCGATATTCTTCAGTACGAGTCCCCCGCTTAGGGAATCCTTCACTGTGCCTGTACCTCCTTTTCTATCTCTAATGCTTCTCTGCATGTGGGAGGCCCCGGCCTCGGTCCCCATCGTAAGCAAGTGCCTTGACACGATGTACAAGGTACAACGTGGGCCAGGCTTCCAAAAGACCCAACTCCCACACACCTTGATGGTGGTGTTATCGGCCATGAGGAAGCAAAAGAGCCCGAAATCACACTCGTCTACCACCCGGCCGAGAGTCGAGAGCCCTTGATGCCCTAGGCCGCAAAGCCTACCAAGGCTCCATGCTCTCTTGTCGCATCCAGGCATATCAACTGTACATTGGTATGTTCCTGCGTGATTTGGCTAAGGAACTCGGGGGGTACTCCGCAGGCCTTGAGGGAGAGCTCCTCAGTAGGTTCAGCACCCTGTTAAAGTCCGTCGCAGACTGCTCTAAGTACCTCTCTCGAGTCTCCTATGATGGCTTCGAGACATCGACTCGGTTGGCAGCCGCGGGCATTGGGGCCAACAGGTGGGCTTACTTTGGTGGGGGGGGTGGATAAGCTAAGGCCTAGGCCTTCTGCCTGCCCTCCATTTTCTATCCTTTGTTCTTCAGTATTTGCTTTTCCATTTATTTCTGTTGGCTCTCTTGCCTTTACTACTTAATCAGATTGTTTGAAAAAAAGCTTTTTAGGCAGTTGGGCTTCCCCACATTTCTGTGAGCAGCTAGGGAGACTCTTAGGTTTCCCTGTCTAGCTTGACAGGGAAAGATTCCCTTCTCCAGGACCAAGCAGGAAGTCAGCCCTCACATATGGGTGACATCGACATCGATGGAGCCCTTGCGGAGCATTTCCCCAGCTTTCCATTAAAGCCTTTGGGAATGCAGGCACGCATGCGCGGTTCCCTTCCCGCCTAAAAGTGCCATCTTGCCCAGTCTCTCATTTTCCGTGAAGCCCACCGGACGTGAGTCCTAGTCATCCCAGAAAATTGTTTGATTTTTTGCGATTCTTCGCTATTTTTTTCCTCCGGTTCGACGCCGGTTCCCCTCCCGCCGGGTTCGGTACACCGGTATCGAGCCCGATCTTCTTTTTTTTGTTTTTGCCCTTAGTGGCTGCCGTTCGCGCCCTTTTTTCCTTTTCCCTGGAAGGCCGGTCCTTTGACTTCGCGGGGACTCTTTTTTTTTTTTTTTCCCCGATGGCTTCCAGTGGTTTTAAGAAGTGTGATCGGTGCAAGAAACTGATGTCTCTCACCGACACACACGACTGCTGCCTTCGGTGCCTCGGTCCTGATCATGACCCTAAGACGTGTGGACCATGTGGGAAAATGTCTTCCAAGGCACTGCGAAGTCCTCAGCACCAAAAGGAAAGGCTTTTTTCTGATTCTGCCTCCGGCTGGGCCCGGACCTCATCTGAGGCCTCGACATCTCGCGCGTCTGATCCCGAGCACCATCGTGGCTCCTTGGATAGGGGGTCCCCCGACCGGGAACGCAAGAGGAAGAAGCGGCTCGCGAGGGCGTCAGAAGAGGTCCCTGGCTGCTCGAGAGCTAGGTCTCAGACCTCCGACCGTCGCCCTGGGCCCGTGGAATAGGAGAAGCCTTCCAAAGTCCCTCGACTGGAGCCGGAGTCTGCTGGACACGTAAGCCCTGTAGTCCTCGTGGACTCTCCTCCCAGGGAGCCGACGTCGGGCCCGGCGCTGCCGGGACCCGAGTCGGGAGCTGCTGAGTCTCCTGAGCTGGGTCTCAAGTTGACAGCCTTGGAGAGCAGACTGGTCTGCCTTCATGGAACAGCAGCGGGCACTGATGGCCAGCCTGTCTGGCGCATCTGCCCCGACCACCAGGACATCGACATCGAAGTCGACCCCGGAGACCGAGCCGATACTCAAAGTCATGAAGGCTCAAGGTCGACCTCAGTCGCGGTCTCCCTTTTGGGACCGAGGGCGTCGATGCCGGTGCCTTCGGCATCGGGGCGCGTGCTCGCAGGCCCTGCGAGGTCGGACCCCGATTCCTCATCGGACCAGTCTGCATGGGAGACGGAGGACGAGGAGTCCCCCAACACCTTCAAGACTCTGTGCGTCCCATCGAACTCACCGCAGTCTGAACCCCGGAATAGATCCCCTCCGGAGGATACCCGGTTCTCGGAGTTCGTCCGGGATATGGCCACTGCGTTGGCTATTCCTGCAGACCCCGAGGAAGAGCCTCGAGCTGAGGAGCTCGAGGCCCTGCAGTACGACTCTCCTCCGAAGGAGGCCTTTACTGTCCCGGTTCCTCCGATACTGGAACGGCTCCTCTTTTGGATGTGGGAGGCACCGGCCTCGGCGCCGGTTTTAAGCAAGTGGGTCGATTCGCTCTATCGAGTCCGGAAGAGTCCTGGCTTTCAGAAGGCACAGCTACCACACCATTCCATGGTGGTGGAATCGGCCATGCATCGCCTGAAAAGTTAGAAGATGCACTCTGCGGTGCCCCCTGGCAGGGAGGCCCGAAACCTCGATGGTTTTGGTAGAAAGTGCTTCCAGGGCTCGATGCTTGCTTGCTGTGTCTAGTCTTACCAGCTGTACATGGGCATGTACTTGTGAGACCTGGCCAAGGAGCTGGCCAGGTTCTCTGCTGGTCTCTCCGGGGAACCCTTGCAGAGGTTCAAGTCCTTGTCCTCAGGGATCCGGGAATGCTCCAAGTTTCTCCCGCGCTGCCTACAATGGCTTCGAGGCTTCGGCCCGTGTTGCGGCAGCCGGCATCGCGGCTCGACGCCAGGCATGGCTGCAGTCATCGGACCTCGAGCCATGGGTTCAGGACAAGTTGGTCGATGTCCCTTGCCGAGGTGAGAACCTTTTTGGCAAGCCCATGACAGAGAAGGCCGCACAGCTCGAGACCGAGCACCTCACAAGGACAAGGCTGTCTAGAAAGACTTCTGCCCCTTCTCACAAGAAAAAGGGCTCGGGTAAAAAGCCCTTTTACCCAAGGAAGGGCACTGCCTACAAACAGTACCCACAACATCAGGCTGCCCCTCAGGGGTCAGCAAGCCAAGGGTCAGGGTAATGGGCCCCGTAGGCAGAGGACCCCCAAGCCTCCGGCCCCTGCTCCCACTCAGCAGGGTGGGGTTTTTTGACTCCTTAGGCATAGCCTCTCCGTCCCTGCTCTCCCAACCCCCTGCACAAGAGGTCTCCTCGCTCTGTTTGCCCACCAGTGGCCACTCATCACTGAAGACAGTTGGGTGTTAAGAATAGTCCACTGGGGCTATGCAATACACTTCCAACAACTGCCTCCTCCATACTTTCCAGGGGAGCCTCCAAGGCCTCCCCTGCACACAGATCTTCTCCTTCAGGAGCTACAAGGTCTGTTGGTGGACAGGGCAGTGGAGCCTGTGCCTCCCCACTTACAAGGTCGAGGGTTCTACTCCAGGTATTTCCTAGTACCCAAAAGAACTGGTGGCCTTCGACCTATTCTAGATCTCTGAAACCTCAACAAGTTCCTGGAGAAGGAAAAGTTCAAGATGCTTACTCTTGGAACCCTTCTGCCCTACCTCCAGCAGGGAGATTGGCTATGCTCCTTAGATCCTTAGGATGTATACTCACATCCTCATTCATCCAGACCACAGAAAGTACCTCAGGTTCATTGTGGGAGGAAACCATTATCAGTACAGAGTACTACCTTTTGGCCTCACCTCCGCTCCCAGGGTCATTACCAAATGCCTGGCAGTGGTGGCGGCCTACCTGAGAAATCAGGGTATCTTTGTCTTCCCCTATCTGGACGACTGGCTCATCAGGGGTCAGACGTGCCAGGAGGCCAGACAAGCCACCCTCAGAACTATTGCTCTTCTTCAAAGAATGGGGTTTGTAATAAACTTCGCAAAGTCCACTTTGCTCCCATCCCAAAACTTGGAGTTCATAGGGGCAAGGTTGGACTCTCTGCTGGCAAAGGCATTCTTGCCAGAAGACAGAGCCCAAAGACTGATCAACTTGGCAAGCCAGTCTCTCAGCAGGTCACTGGTCTCCGCCAGACTCTGCCTGAGACTTCTAGGCCACATGGCTTCGACAGTACATGTGACCCCCAATGCCAGGCTCCATATGAGGCCTGCACAGTAGTGCCTTCAGACTCAATGGTCACAGTCCACCGGCAGTCTCAGACAGGATAAGGGTGTCCAGACAATTTCTGAAATCCCTCAGTTGGTGGCTGCATCCACCCAATCTGTTGCAAGGGGTGCCTTTTCAGATTCCTGTGTTCACAGTGGTGTTGACCACGGATGCCTCCTTGCAGGGCTGGGGAGCTCATTGTCTAGGCAAGTGCACCCAGGGCCTGAGGTCTCCCTGGGAAGCCGCACAGCAAATCAATCTACTAGAACTCATGGCTATTCGGTTGGCCCTCAAGACTTTCTCTCCAGCCCTGGTTCATCAGTCTGTCCTAGTTCAAACAGACAACCAGGTAGCCATGTTTTATGTGAACAAACAGGGCGGAACTGGGTGCAGGCTGCTTTGTCAGGAAGCACAGGACCTTTGCTTGTTTGCCCTCAAGCACAACATGCTCCTCAAAGCTGTGTACCTCCCTGGCCAGGAAAACTACCTGGCCGACGGATTGAGCAGGATTCTACAGCCCCACGAGTGGCAGCTCCATCCTTTGGTGGTTCAGAAGATTTTCCTGAAATGGGGACTTCCATCCATAGATCTGTTTGCCAGTCCTCTGAACAAACAGCTGCCAAAGTTCTGCTCCAGGCAACCGCATCCTCTGCGGGTGGCAGCAGATGCTTTCCTGATTCCCTGGTCTCAGGGCCTCATGTATGCGTTTCCTCCCACGCCCTTGGTGGCCCGAACTCTGTACAAGATTCTTCAGGACAAGGCCTCGGTCTTGCTGGTGGCTCCCAGGTGGCTGAGACAGCCTTGGTTTCCACTGCTGCTTCAGCTGGCAGTGGATCCCCCACTGCCTCTGGGGTTGCAACCCAACCTTCTCTCTCAGGATCAGGGTTCCCTTCTGCACCCCAATCTCAAAGCTCTCAATTTGATGGCATGGAGCCTGCAAGGGTAGTTTTGGCTCCCTGGGGCCTCCCTCAGGAAGTTGAGGAGGTTGTCCTAGCCTCTAGAAAACAGTCCACTAGGAAAACCTATGCTCTTAAATGGAAAAAGGTTTTCCGTGTGGTGTCACCTACGTACAGAGGATCCCTTCTCCTGTACTGTACCAGTAGTGCTTCAGTACTTACTGCACTTATCAAATCAAGGACTTAAGTCCAATTCTGTTCGGGTCCTCCTCTCAGCTCTAGCAGCTCATCACTCACTGGTGGAAGGACATTCTCTATCGGTCCACCCCTTGGTGTCCCGGTTTCTCAGAGGCTTGCTCTTACTCAAGCCTCCAATCAGTCGTCCTGCTCCTGAGTGGGAGTTGAATGTGGTCTTGCAGCAACTGACTCACCCACTCTTTGAGCCGATGGCTACTTGTCCTCTACGCTTCCTGTCCTGGAAGACACTCTTCTTGGTAGCCCTAACCTCGGCTAGACGAGTGAGTGAGCTTCAGGCCCTGGTCTGTGACAGGCCTTACACCAGATTCTATAAGAACAGGGTAGTCCTCAGGACTCATCCAAAGTTCCTCCCAAAGGTTGTCTCCTCTTTCCACCTCAACCAGGAGGTGGTTCTTCCAACATTCTTCCCTAGGCCTCATGCAAGCCAGGCTGAAGCAGTTCTGCATACCCTGGACTGTAGGAGGGCCTTATCCTTCTACCTTGATCGTACGCAGGGGCACAGAAGGGCTACTCAGCTCTTCATATCTTTTGACCCTAATAATTTGGGGTTGGCTGTGTCCAAGCGTACCTTGTCCATCTGGGTAGCTGACTGTATCACCTGGGCTTACAGGGCGGCTGACCTTCCTTTGCAGGGTCGGGTCACGGCCCATCGTGTCAGGGCAATGGCTGCCTCAGTGGCTCATCTCCACTCTGTACCGTTGGTAGACATCTGCAGGGCTGCTACTTGGTCTTCAAGCCAGACCTTTGCGGCCCATTACTGTCTGGAAAGGGAATCCCGTAGGGACAGTGCTTTTGGCCAGGCAGTACTCCGGAATCTCTTTGAGGTTTAGGCAACTCCTGCCCTTCTGCCCTCTGTTGGGCTACCGGTGGAGGTTCTGTCAGTGAAAAGCCTTTCTTTGATGCTGAGACTAGAGGGAGTTCTCTTGTTCAGCCTAGGTTCCTGGTAGCCCAGAGCTAGGGAGTCGCCCATATGTGAGGACTGACTTCCTGCTTGGTCCTGGAGAAAGAGTAGTTACCTGTAACAGGTGATCTCCAGGAACAAACAGGAATGAGTCTTCACATATGGGTACATCGGTACCGACGGAGTCTGCGCGGGAACGCTCCCCAGCGTCCAATAGAACGCTTTTGGAAGCATCCCAACACACCTGCATGCTGCCTTCCCGCCTTTCCAACTGCCTCTCCTCAGTTTTCGTTTTTCCGCGGAGCCGACAGGACGTCCTTCTGTCACCACAGAAAATTCTTCTCTTATTTTTTAGTTTTCTTGTGGTCGCGGCTGCCTTCCCCGACGCCACCGGTACCGCCGATGTTTCTTTTCTTTTTTTCTTCAATTTATTCCTGTTAGGGAATAACTTTTTCCCTCTTAGTGCCTGACGGGGTTTCCCGGCCTTCTAGGCCTACCCCTTTTTTCCTCATGGAAACGCCAGCCACTATTCCTAAGAAATGTTCAAACTGTGGCGGTAAAAAACTTATTTTAGACACTCATAATTGGTGTCTATCCTGCTTGGGTCCTGACCATTTTCCTCCGGAGTTTCCCTCCTGCAATAGTATTGTGGGAAGAAGTCTTCAGCATTGAGTTCCCCTCGATATGCGGTCCCCATCCAACTTCAGGGCACCGACCACCTCTTCTACACGGGATCAGGTAACCCAAAAACAGTCTTTTAAGACTAGCCAGTCCTCGAGTGGTAGATCTCATGCACAGCATAGAGATGCCTCTGGCCTTGCCCTCGAGAATACACTGGCTTTAAAACCCCGGTGGGAGTCTTCGGCCTCCAAAGCCTGTGTGCGGTTTCAGGTTGTTCCTGAGGTTCACCCCTCACAGAATATACCTGAGGCATGCTCGGTGGTGGCATCCGCTTCGAGCGGTACCGATACCCCGGCATCGGCAATGGTGTTGGATGAAACATTCCTCACCAAGGATCGTAGTCTGGCGCCCTCGGTACCTACCGGACAGTTGGATGCGCTGCAGACCGACCTTCCAGTATCTGTATCGATCCCGGTACCGGTACTAGTACCGACGTCAGTACCCTCCAGATGTGTATCGATAGACTCGCTTCCTTCGATGCCAAGTCTGGAATCGATCTCCAGTCTGGAGGACTGGGTACCGACTCGCCTTGGTACCGACACCAGACGGTACCGAAGGCACGGTTCTGATGAACCAGGTTCGACATCGATGGTTTTTTCGATACCGTTAGAGCCCTCACCGGCTGGTCCACCGGTATCGGATACGGTACCGAAGTCGGTACCTGTATCCTTTTTACCATCGTTGTCGGTACCTTCCATGCTTCTTTCATCAGGCTCGCTTCCCTCGATACCAAGTCTGGAATCGATTCCTGGCATGGACGATATGATACAGACTGTTGCTGGTCCCGACCTTCTACAGTACCGGCAACCATCCTCTAAGGATACCATACTCCACCCTTTAGGATCTTATACTCCTTTAAAATTGGATAGATCCCTGGGTGCCAATGCTAGTTCTTCAACAGATCTAGCCTGTCCAAAAGAATTTCCCTCTGGGGATTCTTCTTTTCAAGCTTTTCTCCTGGATATGGCAAAATCACTATCTCCAGGAACAAGCAGGAATAAGTCCTCACATATGGGTACGTCGGTACCGACGGAGCCTGAGCGGGAAAGCTCCCCAGCTTCCCAGAAGGAAGCTTTTGGGGCCTCCCACTGCACATGCGCGCTGCCTTCCCGCCTTCCTGACCAGCTCTCCTCAGTTTCTCTTTTTCCGCGGAGCCAGCAGGTCGTGTTCCTGTCACCGCTGAAGAAATTCTTATTTTAGTTTGTTTCTTTAGACCGCGTACCCGCCTTCCACATAACAAAACCGGTACCGCCGGTCTCTTTTCTTTTCTTTAAAAAAAAACAAAAAAACTTTTATTTAGCAACTTGGTGACTTCGGTTAGGCCTCAGGCCTACACAAATTCTCCTCATGGAGAAACCAGCCCCTGGTTTCAAGAAGTGTACCAAGTGTAGTGCTGTTATTTCTGTCACAGACACCCATGACTGGTGTCTTAAATGTTTGGGACCTGACCACTCCATTCCGGACTGCCCATCCTGCTCCCAGATGTCTAAACGTGGTTTGCAGAACCGGGCCAACAAATTCCATGTGCTGTTTGCTTCAGATAATCCAGCATCACAGTCATCCAGGTCTTCCTCTCCGGATGGATCTCAGGTAACCAAACCTCCTTCGGGCAGGTCCTCAAAGAGCAAATCTCCTTCAAAGTATCGAGAGGCTCTCACTTTTGAATCTGAGGATCCTGCCCCAGCCAAACAACCCCGGCGGGAAGCTCTGGCTTCCAAAGCACCATCTATGGGGTTACAGGTTGACATCGATGGCACGGCCTCGACTGATCACCTGTTAGACTGCTCTGGGGTACCGGCCCATGCCGGTACCGACATCCAGGCAGCAGTGGCGTCTATGGGCAATACTGTCCAGACCATGCAGCAGGCCGTTCTGGCTTTCATTAAAGCTGCGACGCCCTCGGTACCGCATCTAGCGGTTCCGGTTCCGGTACTGTCTTCCATACCGGAACCGAGACCATCATCTTCCAAACGCAGATCGGTTCCGCATGCCGGATCCGGGTTTTCACCCGATACCGATCCCATACCCGGTACGCCCGATGTCGATACCGATCGGTATGCGTATCGTGCGTTGGAAGCAAATAGAGGATTCTCTGATTCTTCTGAGGATTTTGACTCCTCTGATGAGCTGTCTCTGGTTCTTCCTGAAGAGCCTTCTTCCCCAAAGAGGAGAATGTCTCCACCAGAGGATTTGTCCTTTCAAGACTTCATTATAGAAGTAGCTAAAGGACTTTATATTACTACATCCTCTGAAAAAACCTAGATCAAAGAAATTGGATATTTTAGGATACCCTAAGGTTCCTAAAGAGGCAGTCACCCTGCCTATCCATGAAATCCTTCAAGAACACTTGATGGACTTATGGGAGGCTCCTCTAACGTTGTCTCCTCATTCTCGTAGGTTTTCAAAAAACTCAGCTTCCTCACCATTCCATTGTGGTGAAGTCTGCGCTGAAAAAGATTAAGAGTACCAAAAGGCACTCTTCTACCCCTCCAGGGCGAGAATGTAAGACCCTAGACTCTTTTGGTAGGAAAATCTTCCAGGCTAGTATGCTTATAGCCAGGATTAATTCATACAGTCTGTATATGGGCATGTTTCTAAGTGAATTTGCCCTAAAGGTACGGCACTTTACCTCATTTATCCCTGAGGATAGAAAGGAGGAGTTCATTTCTCTGGTGAAACAGCTTCTAGATGTTTCTAAGTTCTCCAACAGAGCAGCCTTTGATTCCTTTGAAGGTGCCGGTAGAGCTTCGGGCATTGCCATTGCAGCCCGACGACTTGCTTGGCTCCAGGCCTCTGACCTAGAACCCTGGGTCCTGGATGGCTTACGGAATCTGCCCTGTACAGGTGAGAACTTATTTGGTAAAGACTGGCAAATTAAAGCCACTCAAATGGACGCAGAAAATGCTACATTAGATAGACTTTCTAAGTCTACCTCTACTCCTGCCAAGAAAAAGTCTTTCAAGAGGCTTTACTACAAGAAGGCCAGATTTTCCACAAATACTGGCCAACAATCTTCTCAGCCTCGCTTTGCTGCTAAACGTCAGCAGCCTAAACAGGCAAGGTCAAAGCCTGCAGTGTCTGCCACTCCTCAGCAGGCTCAACCCCCTCAGGGGTTTTGACTTGCCCCTAGAGAACTTAACCTTTCTGGCTCTAGAACAACCAGAGCCCCTCACCATTGTCGGAAGGTTAGCTCACTTTGCTCCCAGATGGGGGCAAATTACATCAGAGCAATGGACCCTCTCTATCATCAGAGAAGGCTACAAACTTCATTTTTCCAACCTTCCTCCATATACCATGGTGAGGCACTTCAATTCTCTCCCATCTCTCCTGGGCCTATTGGGTCAGGAAATCTCTTCTCTCCTTGCCCAAGGGGCAATAGAAGAGGTTCCTCTTCTTCAACAAGGGACAGGATTCTACTCCCCTTATTTTCTCATACCAAAGAAGACAGGGGGATTCAGACCTATCCTAGATCTGAGAGAATTGAACAGATTTCTGTACAAGGAGAAATTCAAAATGCTTTCTCTAGGCATTCTCCTTCCATACCTTCAGAGTCAGGATTGGCTTTGTTCTCTAGATCTCAAGGATGCGTACACATATACTCATCCACCCATCCCACAGAAAATATCTAAGATTTCTGTTTCAGGGAAAACATTTCCAGTACAGAGTACTTCCCTTCGGTCTGGCCTCTGCTCCAAGAGTGTTCACCAAATGCATGGCAGTTGTTGCCGCATTTCTAAGAGGTCTGGGAATTTTTGTATTCCCATATCTGGACGACTGGCTCATCCGAGCTCCATCTCAGTCAGAGGCCCAGATTTCCCTGGACCGCACAAGGCACATTCTGCAGTATCTGGGACTGGTGATAAACCTTCCCAAGTCTCAACTTATCCCTACTCAGTCTCTGGAATTCATAGGGGCCCAGTTGGACACCACCACTGCAAGGGCCTACCTACCTCAAGTCCGAGGCCAACGTCTGGTGTGCTTGGCCTCCCAAGCTCAGTCCAGCAGTCACTTGACAGCCAGAGAAATGCTGCGACTTCTGGGCCACGGTACACGTGGTGCCCTACGCTCGTCTTCATATGAGAGCAGCTCAATGGACCTTGGCCACCCAGTGGACTCAGGCATCAGGAGCGCTCTCCGACCAAATACTCACCTCAAAGCGTCTGTTTTGGTCCCTCCAATGGTGGATGTCCACCAAGAATCTGTTGTTGGGGGCCCCCTTCCAACCTTTGTTGCCCCAAGCAACCCTCACAACAGATGCCTCCCAAACAGGGTGGGGAGCCCATCTACAACACCTCTCCACTCAGGGTACTTGGTCTCCACAGGAGACCACCCTTCACATCAACCTCCTGGAACTGCGAGCAATCTTCTTTGCCCTCAAAGTCTTCCATACCCTCCTTGTCAACCTGACCGTCCTAGTTCAAACAGACAATCAGGTGGCCATGTTCTACGTAAACAAACAAGGAGGGACAGGCTCTCTGTTGCTTTGCAACAAAGCTCTCAGATTATGGGCCTTCGCCAGAGAGCATCAAATTCATCTTCTGGCAGTGTATCTTCCAGGGGTTCAAAACTCTTGGGCAGACAGACTCAGTCGAGTTCTGCTTCCACACGAATGGTCCTTGCATATGGACCAGATACGCAGAATCTTTCAGGAATGGGGAACCCCGGACATAGACCTCTTTGCAAGTCCATGCAATGCCAAACTTCCCCGGTTCTGTTCCAGGACTCCGTGTCAGAGAGCTCAGGCCAACGATGCCTTTCTCCTACATTGGGGTCAGGACTTCCTATATGCCTTTCCACCCATTCCTTTGATTCCCAAGACTCTGTTCAAACTCCAGAGGGATCACGGATCGATGATCCTCATAGCTCCACGCTGGCCACGCCAAGTGTGGTTCCCTCTACTTCTGCATCTTTCCCAGGGACCCTCCCTGGACCTGGGAGCTGCGCCAGACCTTCTGTCTCAGGAGGAGGGGACTTTGTGGCACCCAAACCCCAAGTCCCTACACCTCAGAGCTTGGTTACTGAAGGCCTAAGCCTTCATGACTTCAATCTTTCTCAACCAGTGAAAGATATCCTTCATGCCTCTAGGAAACCCTCCACGAGGCGTTCCTATGCTTTCAAATGGAAACGCTTTTCCATTTGGTGTGCTCAACAGGGTCTTGACCCTCTGGCACTTCCCTTGAATTCTCTACTAGACTATCTCCTGCATCTTTCTAATGCAGGCCTTAAAACGAATTCAGTCAGAGTCCATTTAAGTGCTATTGCAGCATCCTTAAAACCTATAAATGGACAACCTGTCTCCTCTCATCCTCTTATTGCAAGGTTCATGAGAGGCCTGACTCTAACTAAGCCTCCCATCAGACCTCCTCCGGTAGCATGGGATTTGAACCTAGTTCTAGATCAGCTTATGAAGCCACCTTTTGAACCGTTGGTTTCTACCTCCTTGAAATTTCTTTCCTGGAAGGTCCTTTTCCTTATTGCAGTCACTTCGGCTCGCCGCATCAGTGAACTACACGCCTTAGTGGCTCATCCACCTTATACTAGTTTTCATCATGATAAGGTGGTCCTCAGGACGAATCCCCACTTTATGCCCAAAGTGGTCTCGCCTTTTCATCTTAATCAAGAGGTATATCTACCTGTCTTTTTTCCGGCTCCTCATGCATCCAGTGCAGAGAGGAACCTTCATACTCTAGATTGTAAAAGAGCTCTCGCCTTTTACCTCAACAGGACTCAGCCACATCGAAAGTCTTCCCAACTTTTTGTGGCTTTTGATCCTTCTCATTTGGGACTTCCAGTCTCCAAACGTACACTTTCCAATTGGATTGCTAAGTGTATTTCCTTTACTTACCAGAGTAAAAACATTTCTCTGGAAGGCCATGTCACAGCTCACAATGTGAGAGCCATGGCCCACTTCTATGGCTCATCTTCACTCTGTATCCATAGATCAGATCTGTCAAGCCGCCACCTGGGCCTCGGTTCATACCTTCACAGCCCATTACTGTTTGGACAAGGACTCCCGCCGGGATGCCTTGTTTGGTCAGGCTGTCCTCAAACACCTGTTCCATACTTGAACAACTCCTGCCCACCTTCCCAGGATGGATGCCTGAGATCCATACGAAGATGGCGAACCCTTGGAATTGGATCTCCCAGGCATCTTAGCTAGGGAGTCCCCATATGTGAGGACTTATTCCTGCTTGTTCCTGGAGATAGCACAGTTACTTACCTGTAACAGGTGATCTCTGGGAACAGCAGGAATTAGTCCTCACAACCCACCCACCTCCCCTAGGAGTTGTATCTTCTATCTATCTTCCTTTCCTCTCTCTGTTGTCTCAGCTATAAACTCGAACTGAGGAGAGCTGGTCAGGAAGGCGGGAAGGCAGCGCGCATGTGCAGTGGGAGGCCCCAAAAGCTTCCTTCTGGGAAGCTGGGGAGCTTTCCCGCTCAGGCTCCGTCGGTACCGACGTACCCATATGTGAGGACTAATTCCTGCTGTTCCCAGAGATCACCTGTTATAGGTAAGTAACTGTGCTTGCCATTTCTATACCTGGACAGGATCCTACACAAGGGAATACAAAGAATCCCTGTATATTCCTGGGAGAGCAAAGGAGAACATCATGCTTCCTTTGCATCATTCCTTGCAGGATCTCCTTCTACGAATGTGGGAAGCTCCTTTAACGGTACTCCCACCTTCTAGGGCAACTAATCTTCTATATCAGGTGCCCCCCTCTCCAGGTTTTCAAAGGACTCAACTTCCTCATCATTCCATTGTTGTGGAATCAGCAATGAGGCGGGTTAAGAGTACTAAAAAGCACTCTTCTTATCCGCCAGGTCGTGAGTCTAAAACTTTAGATGCCTTTAGACGCCAAACCTTCCAGGCATCCATGCTTTCAGCAAAAATTCTCTCACATATTTTCTATATGGGTTTATCCCTTGAAGAGGTCACAAAGAAATTACTGTTTTTGACTCCTCTTCTTCAAGAGCCTAAAAGTGCAGACTATTCTTACTGGTTAGTCATGCTCAAAATATCTCTAGGTTCCTTACTCGTGCTTCCCTAGATGTCTTTGAGTCTGTTAGCAGAACTTCTGCTATAGCTATAGGGGCACGACGTAAAGCCTGGCTCCAGGTTTCAGCCTTGGACAAATGGGCACAAGAAAGAGACTGGTAAATACTCCTTGCACTGGAGAAAATCTCTTTTACAAGTCCTTACTCCAAGTTGCTCAGTTAACCACTGACATTCCTGTTTCCAGAGGCTGTTCTACGCCTTCCTCTTTCCCAGTTGGTAGGAAATGTCCTACCAAACTTTCTTCCCCTAGGGGGAAAAAGTTTTATCCATCTTCTGCCCATCATACAGATGTTCCCAAACAGGGGAAACATCGCCCTGGTCTGAAGAAACCACAACCTCAACAGGGTCAGCAAACCCAGCAGTCGCAGGGTTTCAAATAGATCATCATTACCTCTCTTGGTTGGTGGTTAGAGTGGCAGTCTGCTTCTTTTCACTTGAAGTATCTGCACTAATTTTATCCTAACCTTTTCTAGATATCTCTTCACGAGACATCTTTTCTTTTACTCTAAGAGTCTTTATGATGATCATGCCCATACTTAACAGGTTTCTCTTCCTCTTGGGGAAAAGAGAAGTGACAACTATCAATAAGACAGTTTTTTCCTTGTTCTGGCATGTATCATCTTACTTTTCAGAGACTTCCTGCATAGTCAGTCTCCTTCAACTCTATCTTACCTCCCTCTTACTACAACATTCGATTTGTAAGAGTGGCTTTTTTACAGCGGTAAGCCCCTATGGTCCTCTACCTATTCCACAGGGGGATTCTCCCTTCCAGAGTTGTCTCCACCTTTATTACCTTAGGGCAGCTCATCAGACAATAGAAAGTCCTACTATGTTTCTTTTTCCCAATCTAAAAAAGGAGGAGAAAAGAAATTTTCTTCCCCTGCCCTGGTAGTTGCTGCAAATACAGCAATTCCTAGTGGTTAAGCCACTGGTTCTGTTCACCACACAACCAGGGTTTCCCCTCCACTAGCAATCCTTCTAGCCTCAGTACTAAACCCCAAACAGGTTATTAACCTTGTTTGGAAACCCTATTACAGACTGGTTGGTTAACTTCTATCCTCTGCCCCTTGTCCTTGGCAGAATAGTTAAGTTACCCACTGGCTTTAAACAGTCAGTTTTTTCTTCTAACCAATCTGCAGTATGCTCTCTGCAACTCTACAGAGTAGCTTTGCACTATGGGCCCTTGCTAGAGAGCATTAGTATTCTGCCTAGCAGATGACCCCAGATGGTTAGGAGGGGTTCCCCCAGTCATGTTCTCATGACTGGTAGGTGTTCCCTACCCTTACCGTCTCATCTAAAATCTCTTTTGAGACATAAGACACAGGCCTTTCATCACGTGAAAACCTAAAGAATGACCAATTCCCTGGCTTGGCCCATTTCTCCTTTGGACTCTTGCCAGAGATAGTTTTCTTTCAGTGGCAGCTTAAGGACGCCTGATACCCATCTTGCCCTTATAGGCAGGTCACCATGGTATCTTATTCCACTGGTGCCCTTCATCCAATCACCATACTACAGTTCTGGAGAAATCTGGACTTGCTGCCTGCAGACTGAAGTTATCCTCTGAATTTTTCACGTAGGCCCATCCTGGTTATTCAAGAGCTCGATTTCTGAAAGGAATCTAGATTCCTCCTTGTCAGGGAGACCATTCCTCTGACTCTGTCATTCATAACCAGGGAAAGAAGATTCTCTATGCATCTATTCAAGCAGGTATCACCCTTCTTGCTATTAGATGAATCTTTCTCTCTCCCCATATTCCTAGGGGGATCCAGTTATATAGGAATCTCTCCATCCACATACCTGGAGACGTGTCTATATGCCTACATATTCATATATGTGTATATATATGTATGTATCTTCTGCCCATACATCTCTCTCTCTCTCTCTCTCTCTCTCTCTCTCTCTATATATATATATATATATATATATATATATATATATATATATATATAGATAGATATAGATATAGATATAGATACCCTATATGTGTATATATTTAGGAATATATATGCATATATCTAAATACATATATAGATATATCTTTTAGGTAGATATGTAGCCACATACTTATCTGTCTGTTTAGGTTCAGATATCCATACATTCATATATGATCCTGACAGATGGGCACTACCCCTATCAATGCTGTGCCAGCATACTTAGGGTTCTACACATATAACCACTTCCTGTGGTAATTAACAAACTTTTTCCTTACCATAACCTTTCAGGGTTAGGTACCTCTGAAGCTCTCCATGTATCTTTTTCTTTCCTAATTGACCCCATTTAGGAAAGACATTGCGGAACTTCAGTTAATCTAAAGCTTAGCGCTTCCTAAGTCTGTCCTTACTTTCTTGTCAGATACAGGGGTCTCCATACCCTTTCTCTCCTACATGGACTAATTCCATCGCCAGTCCAGATGGGTCAGACTCATTTTTCTTTTGGTCCTAGGATTGTACTGTTCTTGGACCAGAACAGCTTAAGATTTGTCTAATAGTACCTTCTGCGTCTTCCGCTGAAGCTCTGCCTCTTTATACTACCCCAGTTTCCCCTGGGGCTATTTCTCACCCTGAAGGGTTCTGACCCCCACTTGTTTTTCTACTTTTATTACCTCTACTTCACAATGAGGTACTCCTTGAGGTTTTTCACTAGCTCTTCTAACAGATCCATATGAACCTCAGTAGACTTTTGCAATGCCAACAAGGGAGGCCCATATTACAATATTTTACTACTAAATGCCCTCTATATAGGGTCTTCCTCTATAGAAGTCCTGCTCTAGTCCAGCTGTTCCACAGCACCTTTCTGTAATTCAACTCCTACCCTCCATCCCCAGGATGCCTGAGGTTCTGAGGAGTAGCATGGCTCATTCTAGATTCGCAACATGCTAGACTCCCTCTGGGCATCTTAGCTTGGGAGTCCCCATATGTGAAGACTCATTCCTGCTTGTTCCTGGAGATAGCACAGTTACTTACCTGTAACAGGTGATCTCTGGGAGCAGCAGGAATAAGTCTTCACAACCCACCCACCTCCCCTAGGAGTTGCATTTCTCTATCTCTATCTTTCCCTTTCTTGCTCTCTCTCTCTCTCTCTCTCTCTCTCTTTCTTGCTCTCTCTCTCTCTTTGCCTCAGCTTTAAAACTTAACTGAGGAGAGGCAGTTGGGAAAGGTGGGAAGGCAGCACGCAGGCGTGTTGGGATGCTTCCAAAAGCGTTCTGATTGGACACTGGGGGGCGTTCCCGCGCAGACTCCATCGGTACTGACGTACCCATATGTGAAGACTTATTCCTGCTGTTCCCAGAGATCACCTGTTACAGATAAGTAACTGTGCTTTCCTGCTGCTCCTGGAGAACACCTGTTACAGGTGAGTAACTACTCTTTATCAATGGAAGGTTCATTCTTTACTGCAGTTTAATTTTCCTTGGGTTGTTTTTTTTTTCTTTTTTTCACTGCTGAGGTCAGCTGTGATGTCAGGTGCTTACTGGTGTGCAGCTTGTGACTCCTGTTGAATTAGCTCTGTGGCTAGATAACATTTGCTCTAAGGTTGATACAACACCACCTGGGCAGATTTTTCCAGTAATTTCAGGACTCTGAATTTCCCCCCCCCCCCCCCAAAAAAAAAAACACACAAGCAAAGTGGCCAGGGGTCTGGGACCATGGCCATCTTGGATGGATTCATGGTCCCCGCTGAGGGGGAATGTTAGGCAACGCCAGCCTTAAGCCAGCAGGCTACTGAGAGCCCGCAGGGATCCATTCTCTCATACCTTTGAGCAGGAGCTCCTGAAACAGCTCTCAGGCTGTTTTCAGTCCCTGCTCTGCAGCATAATGGCCCACTTCGGGGGGATTGGGGACCTGAATCTCCTTTATAAGGTTTTGGGGCTCAGGAGTCTCTCCCAGCAGCTTTCCTATGCAGTCCTTCGGGTGCCTCTACTTGCCTCCTTTGGGGAGGGGTTGGCAGAGGGGAAAATGAGGATATGATTTCACAAATATCTGCGGAGGAAGAAGAGGTTCTCCTGGTGGAGAGATAGGATCCAGCAGTGCTATGATTCTTTCGTTGAGATGATTTCCCTACCTTGGTTTCAGACGTCATGTCAGCCCTGCATATTGCAGAGCCACCTACTGGAATGATCTAAGATAAACTACATCTTGGACACTTTGAGGCATCCTTCATCTTTTTTCCATTTTTTGAATCCTTGCAGAAGATTGTCTTGCAGTGGGAGACACTGGAGCTGGTGCTGAAAGGCACCACGTTCCTGGGAGGGCTGTATCCTCTACCCCAAGGGGAGATGCATCGGTTCAGTATCTCTAAAGTGGACACCCTGGTCATGATGTTAACCAAGTACACGATTGCCGTGGTGGAAAGTGGTGAGACTCTGAAAGAGGGCCATGATAGGAAGATGGAGGCCTTCCTTTTGAATACCTTCATAGCTTCAGCCTTGGATTCAGGTAGCTGTTTGGGCTGGTGTGACTGCTTGAGAGCTATTTTGCTGAATCCAACAACTGTTGGGTAGCCTGGAGATAACAAGATTGGAGTTGGGGGCCTAACTTGTGACAGATGCTCTATTCGACTTGATCAGGATTTCCTCTGTCAATGACTGCTACAGGAGTAGCCCACAGATGGCTATGGCTCTGGAATTTGTGGACGTGACTTCCAAATTGCAGCTTAGTGAGCCGATTTCTTTTCGGAGAAGATACAGAGAAGCTGGTAAATCACAGAAACACAGAAAATGACATCAGGTAAAGACCATATGGCCTATCCAAACTGCCCATGTACTCCAAAGGAGGTCTTGCTAGAAACTGGTATAAAGGCCCTATTACCTCCTTTTTCTTGCTGGCCATTCCTCTACCATTGTACTCAAGCATCCTTTCAGCTTTTGCAGTCACCTTTTTACCTTTTTGGACACTTTAAGATTATCCAGTACGATCACCCCAGGTCCTGCTCTTTTATGCACTGAAGTACTTCACCCCCTATACTGTACCACTCCCTTGGGTTTTTGCTGTACAAATGCATGACATTGCATTTTTGAACATGAAATCTTAGCTGCTAAATGGTCAACCATTATTAAAACTTTGCTAGATCTCTCCTAATGCTATCCACAACTTTCAGGGTGTCTACCTGAAAATTGGAGAATGACCAATGTAACCCCAATTTTCAAAAAGGGATGATCCAGGAAACTACAGACTGGTGAGCCTGATGTCAGTACCAAGCAAAATGGTAGAAACCCATCATAAAGCACAAAATTCCTGAACATGCATGGTTTAATGGCAGAAAACCAGCATGGATTTGGCCAAGGAAAGTTTTGTCTCACTAATCTTATATTTTTTGAAGGAGTGAATAAACAGGTAGATAAAGGTGAGTCAGTTGATATAGTGTATCTGCATTTGGGTATATGCTTTGTCTCCTAATAAAACCATTTGAATGGAAAACTTCATTTAAATACATACAAGACTGATGCAATGGCCCAACAAAGTTAATATTTCAAGACTTAATTTAATTAAAGACTGACAAGTCCTTTTTATTTACTAACTTGATTAGCCTTCAAGAGCTATGTTCCACCGCTCTCATTGGTGTGGCATGAGGTCAGTTTACACTGACCTGGGCAGAAAAAGCACAACTGGTTAGCCTAATAAATGCTAACTGTATATTTTGCAGTCAACTATCACTTACAACAGTTTATACAGAAACTTTTGGCAGATAAAGACACCCATTCAATCCCTTCCTCTCATTTAGAGATTCTCTGTGCTTGTCCCATGCTTTCTTGAACTCTTTACAATCCTCAGTCCTAGTCTCCATCACCTCCACCAGGAGGCAGTTCCACGCTTTCTGCAAAGGAATGTTTCCTCGGGCTATTTCCCCACCATTATTTTTGCATGTACAGACTGATATGAAACCATATTTCTTTACAGTGCCTTGTAAGTCTTCATTCTGTTGTATTTTTCACATTCAGCTTTCTAAATATATAATTTAAAATGCATTTAAATTAAGAGTTTGTTTCACTGATCTACCTAACATACTTGACACTTTCAAAGTGAAGAAACCATTGTAGAAATATTCAGAATTTAATAAGAAACCAAAAAGTCTTCATTGCTTAAGTCTTTCTCATACCTTGACTCAGTACTTGGTGGAAGCTCCTTTTTCAGCAGTGACCGCCAGATAATGTCTACCAGCTTTACACAGTGGGATGGAGCAGATTTTTCCCCATTCTTCTTGGCAGAATAGCCCAGGTTGGCTGGGGATTATCTATAGACTGCAGTTTGTTTTGCCACAGATTTGCTATTGGACTCAGGTCTGGACTTTGACTTTGACTGGGACACTCAGACAAGTCTCTTTCTTTTTGATGAGCCATTCCATTGCTGCTTTTGCTTTGTGCTCGGGATCACTGTCCTGCTGATAGGTGAATCTTCTCCCCAGTCCCAGGTCTATGGCAGACTGAAACAGATTTTCCCTCCACATCTGCCTGTACATTGTGCCGTCCATCGTTGTCTGTCTTTACAAGCTTCCCTGTCCCTGCTGATGCAAAGCATCTCGCGGCATAACGCTAACACCATCCCCACAGTAAAGCATGATGGTGGCAGCAATGTAGTGTGCTGTATTTGTTTTTATTCAACACATCACTTAATGTGGAGACCAAATAATTCCACTTAGGTTTTGTGATCTAATAAGACCATTCTCCACATAATGTGTAGTACCCCCTAAATGCTCCTTTGCCAAAGTTATGTGGCAGACCCTGTGACATTTCTTCACTGATAGCTTCTGCCTTGCTGCTTCAACATTTGCCCCATTGTCAGTCAGCAACATCTCTAGTTCTTTTGTCTTAGGCCTCTCAGTCATTTCCTCAGCAATTTCCCTAATTTGTGGTACTAACTTTGAGGCAATCTTAGTGGTGCCAAACTGTTTCCACTTTACAATTATGGACTTGGCAGTGCCCTTAGGGATATTCAAACACAATGACTTTTTCCTATTTCCTTTACCCAGGCTGTACTTTTCATAACTTTATCCTGGAGTTCTTTCAGCAGCTTTGTTTGGCATATTTAGACCTTTGCTTCAAATTTACTTCATATGACAAAACAGCTTGATTATTCCTCCATGAGTGTTTGAATGGTTCCAGCTACTATGATTGGACAGAGGTGAGCTCTGGCTTAGAGGGCCTGTAATAAGTTAATTTTTTTGGAAATGGAGCTGATTTGGGTTTCCTTTGACAAAGGGTTGTGAAGGCTTGCATGATTTGTTTTCTTTTTACAGTACTTTGTTTCACTGATATACACAATATACTCCACACTTTCAACATGAATGAAAAAATATAGAAATTACAGAAATTTATACTCCTCCTTTAATGCATTTTGAATTATTTTTTACAAGGCTCAATTTCTTTGCTGACAACACAGGGAGCAATATTTATTCTTATTAGTTACGCTAAGCATGCTGCTTCATTTTGGTATCCTTAACGGGTTGTAAAACATCAAGTAGCCATTCTTTGTTCATTTCTAGCTATAAAGATTTTATTTCAGAATGATGATGTGCGTGAGCTTTCCTTTTAGATAATCTGATATCACGGTCAGAGCATCACCTCTTTCTCCCCCTCCCCCATCACCTCTTTCTCCCCCTCCCCCATCACCTCTTTCTCCCCCTCCCCCCATCAACTTTCTCCCCCTCCCCCCATCACCTCTTTCTCCCCCCTCCCCCCCATCACCTCTTTCTCCCCCCTCCCCCCCATCACCTCTTTCCACTCGACTACATTCCTTTGCACTTTTGTTCTCTTCTCACCATCCCCTCTCTGATAGAGATGGGCAGTCCTTAACATCTTTTGATCTTACGGCTACAAAAAAATCTCCTCTCCTATTAAAATGTATTTCATGGTAAAACTCTGAAAGGCTTATCATACAGCAGCAATTTTAGACTTAAGCAGGCTTTCAGTATCTAGATCCTGAGTCTGAAGTCCCTGCTTGTTGGGACTATCTGTTGTGAATCAGGGCCCAAACTGCAACAAGTAAAGTCAACTTGTCTTTCATTTCCCACTAGGGCAGGGGTGTCAAACTCAAATACACAGTGGGCCAAAATGTAAAACTTGAACAAAGTCGCGGGCCAGCATTGAACAAATGAACCTTTTAATATGGACCCAAACAAGATTTGCTTTAACATTGAATATGAAGCAACACTTATTACTATACAATTTATAACTTAATAGTTCAGATATGCAAAAACCAATTTCAAATAAAAAAAAACATCAATGACATTCATTTATTAAATAAGATTTAAATAATAATAAATAATAATTTTTAAAATAAAATAACAATAATAAAATTAATCAACCATTCAAGCCCATGTCTTGGAGTAGCAAGAAAAAGTGCATAAAGAAAACGTTAATTATTGCTCAGTTTGCTGCACACTGATCTAATCTGATGTGCCCAAGCCAGATACTTGGCATCTCTTCTTGGATGATAGTTCATCAATGTCTGGGCTCAGGCTTTGAGCTGAGGAAATCCTCAGTATAAAGCGAAGGTGTTCATCAGTCAGATGTCTCCTGTGAGATGTTTTGGTCATCTTCATCGAGGAGAAAAGTTGCTCACATAGATAAGTGCTGCCGAACATGGAGAGCATCTGAGCAGCTTGGGTGCGGAGCTGAGGCATTGTGTCAGGGATGAACTGTGGAAACTGGGCGGCGCCCACAGCATCATACTTTGACTTCAGCGTGTCATTACACTGGAGTTCAATTAGCTCCATTTGGAGGTTGGTTGGTGCGTTTTCCACATTAACTGCAAAGGGATTACTGAGCAGTTCAAACCTACATTTCTGGACATCAAAGTCGGCAAATCGCCGGCTAAACTCAGCGCCGAGTACACTGAGTTTTTCAGCAAACTGTGCGCATGGGAACAAGTTGGTAAAGAACTGCGTTTTCATGGTTTGGCAGCAGGGAAAATGGCCAAGGTTTCCTTGCAGCATCTGATTCTCCCACAGGCACAGTTTAGTTTTAAAAGCCCTCACTGCAGCGTACATGTCTGTGATGATGCGCCCCCGCCCCTGAAGCTGCAGGTTCAGCGCATCGAGATGGCTCGAGATGTCACACAGAAAGGCCAGCTCACACAGAAACTTTTTCTCCCGAAGCTCTGCTGTGTCCTTCCCTTTGCTTTCCAGAAACTGACATATTTCCTCATGCAGCTCAAAACATCTATTCAGTACTTTTCCTCGGCTTAACCATCTCACCTCTGTGTGATACGGCACGTCTGCGTATTCCGAACCACACTCCTCCAGAAAAGACTTAAACTGGCGGTGATTCAGACCTTTGGCTCTTATAAAGTTAACTACTTGTGTTACTGTGGTCATAACATGTTCCATCTTTAGGGCTTTGCCACACAATGATTCCTGATGTATGATGCAGTGATAAACAGTTAGTTCACCTGCACAGTTCTCTTCCTGCATCTTCTCCAGGACCCTGCCCACCAGTCCACTTGTTTTACCGCACATCGCTGGTGCACCATCTGTCGTTAATCCCACGAGTTTATCCCACGGCAGCTTTATTTCAGTTACGCATTTGGAAACCTCCTCAAAAATTTCCTTTCCTGTGGTTGTGCCATGCATTGATTTGAATCCCAATAGCTCCTCCGTAACACACATATTTGAGTCCACTCCACGGATGAAGACTGACAGCTGAGCAGTATCAGATGCGTCGCTGCTCTCATCCACAGCAAGGGAGAATGCAACGAAATCTTTTCCCTTTTCCAAAAGCTGGTCATACAGATTGGTGGCAAGATCACATGTGCGATCAGCTACTGTGTTTCTGCTCAGGCTCACGTTTGAAAAGGCTTGCTTTTTCTCTGGGCACACGATGTCACAAACTTTCAACATGCACTTTTTCACAAACTCTCCCTCATTAAAGGGCCGGGCTGATTTTGCGATCTCTGCTGCCACAATATAACTAGCCTTTACAGCAGCCTCACTTTGTGATGTGGCTTTTTTGAACATATTCTGTTGTGAAACCAAACTTCTTTTCATCTCCTCCACTTTCTGGCTCCTTTGAGTCATGTCCAGGTCCTTGTACTTGTCATGGTGTTTTGTTTCATAGTGTCGTCGAATGTTATACTCCTTAGTTATAGCCACGTTGACTCCACAAATCAGACAAACAGGTCTGTCTTTTACATATGTAAACAAATATTCTGTCTCCCACCTGTCCAGAAAGTTCCTGTTGTCTGCCTTTCTTTTTGCCATTTTTGGGAAGGGGTTCCACAGTGACAGTTGTAGCTTGAGATCGCTATGACTTCTGTCACACAGGAGAGGGCGTTTCTGGGACCTGTCCTGATTGACGCACCAAAACAACAGCAAGGCATTATGGGATTTGTAGTATTAGCGATGAATGAATGCGCTGTATAATACCGGCGGGCTAGCTCTAGTAGTCATTTGGTATAGCCTCGCGGGCCAAATATAATTACACTACGGGCCAAATTTGGCCCGCGGGCCAGAGTTTGACACCTATGCACTAGGGGATTGGATGAGGCGATGTTGGTACTCTGCTACTGACACAGAATGGATGCTCAGCCTACATATTTTGTGTAGGTTGCTTCTGCACTCCCTGGGTCTAAAAATAGTTTGGCCAGCCATGCATTTTAATGGGGCTGTATAGTAAGTAGCCTTTATTTAATTAAGAAAATTATTGAACTACAGTCAAGCCCCTTTATAAGAAATAAATACGATATTTAGTTATCGGTTTTTAGATTTAATTTTGTGGAAAGTGATATTCTGTGGTATGACTTTCTGTGATAAATTGTAGTTCATTGTTGGTCCATTCTTCAGTAACTGATTTTTTTTTATAGCTACATGGATTCAGCTTATGGCCATTTATAGTTAAAATAGCCTTTAATTTACAACAGAAGTGTACATCAGGCTTGTATCCCACTGTGGTGCTTTCCTAATCATTCAAATCTGTTTTATTTCCTAATTTTAGTTTCTCCATTCACTTTGCACAATACTTCATTCATTTTGTTTCTCTCTGCGTGTGTTTTGAGTGTGTGTGTACATGCATATGTATTAAAAACCTGAAAGGCTATAAAAATGTTTGTTGCATTATGTTATTTTCTGAAGTTCCTATTAATTTGGTGCATCAGTGTGCCCTTTAAGGTTTGCTCTCCACAACTGCAGAATCAGACAGAACAAACCACTGAAATCTTTAACATCTCCTGACTGTCTCATTGCGGTATTGTCATGCATTTTCCCCCCTAGTTGAGAATTGCTGCTGCTTCATAAACCGATAAAAGATGAACATAGTTCAATACATATATTCTTTCTGTAACTTCCTGCATGTAATTACATATATCATTTTAGTCTTACAAGAATGTGTTCATCTTTTCTAAATAAAACTTGTTCTTTTAATAGCAAATTTTTTATTTTTTTTTGTGGGTGGAAGCGCAACTTCTAGAAATAAGATAAGTATGTAGGTTCAGCAGGGATGGCCCAAGGGTGATGCAGGGCCATGTGTAGAGACTCATGGGGCCTCATTTGCATAAATATTTGCGTATCCACTGGGCCTCATTTGCATACATTTAATTTCTTTTCTTTTATATGCTGCCTATCCCAAATTCTAGGTGGCTTTCAAAGGAGCCCTTCACACACCTTGTTTTTGTCCCAGCATTCATTTCATGTTTACTAAACAATATGGGGATTATTCTGTGCCACGAATAGTGGGGATGGATGGCCCAATGGGACGTCCATCCCCGCTATTCGTGCCTTCACCTGGCCGCGACTAACTTCCCCGCCGGTTGTGTTTTGTTTTTTTGTTTTTTTATGCTGGGGTGTGGATGGGGCAGGGGGGACTGGGAGCATTCCCCGTAGCCCGACCCTGGCTTTAAGAGGCCAGATCGGGGGTTTGACTGCAGAGAATACGCTTTATTTTGCAGCAGTTGGCATCGCGGCTCTTCAATGGAGCCATGGTGCCATGGCAACATGACGCCATGGCACCACAGCTGTATAGAAGAGCCTTGACTGAGTTAGCTGGGGACCTGCATGTGCAGGCTAGACCGAATTGCAGTCCCGGCCTGCACATGCAGGACTGTTCGCAATTCTGATCCTGCGGGCTAGACGTGCCCCGCGGGATCAGAATCTCTATTCCTATCTGTACGTCTGGTTCAGACCAGGTGTACAGAGAGGATCAAAGTCCGGGACGAAATCGGGCCCTATGGGTTAAGTGCCACTGTGCCAATTGAAATAAATGGGTACAGCTGTACTTCACGCACCTTAACATTTGTGAATGCGCATTAACTTTTAGTAAACATGCCTCTTAATGAGTGTCTGAATACCATTTGCATTGACAGTGAGGATAAAGAAAGGACTACTAGATTTCTACATTACTATACTCCAGTGCCAACTACTAGGCGCAGTAGGAAGTACTACAAAACCCTGCTCATTTAGAACCCATAGCAAACCCACCATACCATAACAGCACTACCTAGACTCATACAGTACCAAACTCTATCTATCAAAAAGCAAGACTGTAAATATTAAACCAATACATCTCCTACTGGGGGGGAAAAAGAACAAGTGGGACTATTACATAGAACTACATGAACAGAATACTGCAACCCTGTCACACACACAGAACATTATCAAACGTAGAACAAGGGATCACAATTTAGAAATATGAAGAAAACTGGGAACCTCGAAAGCCAAACTTGGAATGTATAACTCTAGAGAAATAAAACTATATATTAATTTCCTCTTGTACTAATCAAAACACAGATATCAATGATGTACAATTCCCAGACCTATTCCAGTTAATAAATTAAAAATAAAATAGTTTTTTCTATCTTTTGTTTGGGCATTTTATTTTCAGTCACAATTGCCCCAGTCGCTTTCTTCTGCTTTCTTCATGTCTTCGGCTAACTCTTCATTGCGTGCTATCCATTTGTCCTCTTCTCTCCTTCTATTTTTTCAATTCTCTTTCTACATCTGCCTTTGTCATATTGATATTCCCCTTTTGCTCTTTCCTCCATTTCTTTCTTTACTCCTTTTCCATCCACTCAAATTTCACCCCTCCTTTTGACTTTTCACCTATCAACTTTCCATCTACTCTAACCTCCAGTCCAGCCCATCCTCTCCAGTTACCCCATTTCCCTTTTCACTCTTTACTAGCCTTTTATTACATTCTATCTTTCACCTGCTCCCCATTACCACATATCCACAATGTGTAATCTCCATCCTCCTCTGTCATCTCCTTGCCAATTTCTCATGGCCTCTTTTACATAATTCCACCATGCCCCTCATCTCCCCTCTTCTCACCACCTCAATTCAGCATCTCCCAATCCCCTTACCCTTCCCCATTTGCCTCCCCCAAATCTAGCATCATCTTTCTCTTCTACCTTCCCAGCCCTTTTTCCCTTTCACTGACCCATAGTCTAGCAGCTTTCTATCCCCTTCTCCATATTCTCCTCATCCAGTAGTCCAGCATCTCTCCTGTCTTCTCTCCCCGTCCTGCATCTTCTCTCCCCATTCCTACCCTCATCCCCAGTCCAATATATCTCTTCTCTCTCATAAACCAAAATCTCATTTTTCTTTCTCTGAGTCAGCACATAGCAGCCAGTGCTGCCTCTAGCATTCACTTCTGGTGCACAGTTCAATGGCTCCGTGCACTGGAAGTGAATGCTATGGGCAGCACTGGTTGCTGTTTCAGAGAAAGAAAGATGAAACTGGGGATGGTGCCACATGATGCAGTGATTTTTCTGCTGCTGGAGCTGAATGCAGTGTCTTGCGCCGGCTTTGAGCCAGCTACCTAAGTCCCCACACTCCCTGTGCCCAGCCAATCTTAAGAGTTTGTCATCTTTTCTCCCACTGAATTTTTAAGTCTCCACCTAAGTCCCAGTTCCTGTTCACCCCCATCTCCATGTCTCCAGTACCTATCCTCCTGCCTTTTACATTCCTTCCTCACACCCACTCAGCTACTTTCTTCTCCAATATTCATTGCCCTGCCATTCATCCTTAACCCAGCATCTATTCTTATGACCCCTCTGTTTGAACTTATTTCTTCTCTTCTCTCTCACAAAATGTCCCCCTCTCTATCCTCATTCCCTCAACTTCTGCCTGCCTCTCTTCACCCTTACCCCAGCATCTGCCCCCTTTTAGCCCTCCAGCATCAGCTCCCTTCCAGTCCCAGCCCCCCAGCATCAGCTCCCTTCTAGTCCCATCTCCTCTCAGCATCAGCTTCATTCCAGACCCTCCCAGCTTTGTCTCCCTTCTAGTTCCAGCCCCTCACAGCATCACCTAGTTTGTGCTCCTTCCAGCATGATCTCCCTTCCAGTCCTAGTCCCTCCAGCATCTTTCTTCTAATTCCAGCCCCCCGCAGCATCATGATCTCCAGGAACAAGCAGGAATAAGTCCTCACATATGGGTACGTCGGTACCGACGGAGCCTGCGCGGGAAAGCTCCCCAGCTTCCCAGAAGGAAAGCTTTTGGGGCCTCCCACTGCGCATGCGCGCTGCCTTCCCGCCTTCCTGACCAACTCTCCTCAGTTCTTCTTTTTCCGCGGAGCCAGCAGGTCGTGTTCCTGTCACCGCTGAAGAAGTTATTTTAATTTGTTTCTTTGGCCGCGTGTCTGCCTTCCCCGATTCCGGACCGGTACCGCCGGTCTTTTTTCTTATTTCTTTAAAAATATATATATATATTCTATTTTTCCCCACTTGGTGTGTTTGTTCTGTGAGGCCTCTAGGCCTTCACAGAATTCTCCCTCATGGAGAAACAAGCCTCTGGTTTTAAAAAATGCACCAAATGTAGCGGTACTATATCAGTCACAGACACCCATGAATGGTGACTTAAATGTTTGGGGCCTGACCATTCCATTCCGGATTGCCCATCCTGTTCTTTGATGTCTAAACGTGGCTTACAAAACCGAGCAGCCAAGTTTCACATGCTGTTTTCTACAGATACTCCAGCATCGACATCTTCCAGGTCTTCCTCTCCTGATGGATCTCAGGTAACCAAACATTCCTCTGGCAGGTCCTCAAAGGGCAAATCTCCCTCCAAGTATCGAGATGCCCCCGGGCTTGACCCTGAGGACCCTGCCCCAGCCAAACAACCCCGGCGGGAAGCTCCGGCTTCCAAAGCTCCTCCTATGGGGTTACAGGTTGACATCGATGGCACGGCCTCGACCGATCACCTGTTAGACTGTTCTGGGGTACCGGCTCATTCTTCCGGTACCGACATCCAGACAGTCGTGGCGTCTATGGATCATACAGTTCAATCCATGCAGCAGGCTATTATGGCTTTTATTAAAGCTGCGACGCCATCGACTCCGGTTCCGGTGCCACAACCATTACCCGGTACCCAGGGCATCCACATCGACCAGGATACCGGTTCCCGGTTCCAGGGTTTTTCCCGATACCGATCCGGTTCCGGGTACCCCCGATGTCTATACCGGTTGATACGCTTATCGATCCCTGGAAGCAAACAGACGATACTTCGAGTCTTCTGATGATTCTGATTCATCAGATGACTCTGCTGAAGTGTCCTTAACTCTACCTGAAGAGCCCTCTTCTCCAAAGAGGAGAATGTCTCCTCCAGAGGATTTGTCTTTTCAAGACTTCATCCTTGAACTGGCTAAAGGTCTCTCTATTTCAGTAACCTCTGAAAAAGAACCTAGAGCAAAAAAGCTAGACATTTTAGGATACTCTAAGGTTCCCAAAGAGGCAGTCACCTTGCCCATCCATGAAATTCTTCAAGAACACATGATGGACTTAGGGTGAGAGGAGTCTCCCATATCTCCATATTCTCGTCGTTTGGACACCATGTATCGTGTCCCCCCTTCTCCTGGTTTTCAAAAAACTCAGCTCCCTCACCATTCTATTGTGGTGCAGTCAGCTATGAAAAGGATTAAGAGTACCAAAAGACACTCTTCTACTCCTCCAGGAAGAGAATGTAGGACTTTGGATGCTTTTGGTAGAAAAATCTTCCAAGCAAGTATGCTTATTGCCAGAATCAATTCATACAGCCTCTATATGGGCATGTTTCTGAAGGAGATTGCATTGAAAATACGCCATTTTCTCCCCTTTATCCCAGAGGATAGAATGGAGGAGTTCCTTCTTTTGCTAAAGCATACCCAAGATATTTCAAAGTTCTCCAACAGAGCAGCCTTTGACTCCTTTGAGGGTGCTAGCAGAGCCTCAGGTATTGCCATAGCGGCTCGCAGAATTGCTTGGCTCCAGGCCTCTGACCTAGAACCCTGGGTCCAGGATGGGTTGGGAAATCTGCCCTGTACAGGTGAGAATCTGTTTGGTAAGGAGTGGCAAATCAAAGCCACTCAAATGGATGCAGAAAATGCTGCTTTAGATAGACTTTCTAAGTCTACCTCTGCCCCTGTCAAGAAAAAATCTTTCAAAAAGCCTTTCTACAAGAAGGCCAGATTTGCCACAAATACTGGCCAACAGTCTTCTGCAGCTCGCTTTGCTCCTAAGCGTCAGCAGCCTAAACAGGCCAGGGCAAAACCGGCAGGGGCTGCTACAGCCCAGCAGTCCCAACCCCCTCAGGGCTTTTGACTTAAAACTAGAGAACTTAACCTTTCTGGCTCTAAAACATCCAGAACCTCTCACCATTCCAGGAAGGTTAACTCATTTTGCTCCCAGATGGGAACAAATCACATCAGAACAATGGACCCTCTCTATTATCAGAGAGGGCTACAAACTACATTTCTCCAGCCTTCCTCCCCATACCATGGTGAGATGTTTCAATTCTCCCCCATCTCTTCTAGACCTGTTGGGTCAGGAGGTGACCACTCTTCTCGCCCAAAGGGCAATAGAAGTTCCTCTTCTTCAACAGGGGTCAGGTTTTTACTCCCCTTATTTTCTCATTCCCAAGAAAACAGGGGGGTACAGACCCATTCTGGATCTCAGAGAATTGAACAAATTCCTATGCAAGAAGAAATTCAAGATGCTTTCTCTAGGTACTCTCCTTCCATACCTACAGAGTCAGGATTGGCTTTGTTCTCTAGATCTCAAGGATGCGTACACACATATACTCATCCATCCATCCCACAGAAAATTCCTACGGTTTCTGTTCCAGGGAAAACATTTCCAATACAGAGTACTTCCCTTCGGTCTAGCCTCCGCTCCAAGGGTATTTACCAAATGCATGGCAATAGTAGCTGCATTTCTACGAGCCCTGGGAATTTTTGTTTTCCCATACCTGGACGACTGGCTCATCCGAGCTCCATCTCAGTCCGAGGCTCAGACTTCCCTGGATCGCACCAGACGCTTTCTGCAGTATCTGGGACTTGTGATCAATCTGCCAAAGTCTCAACTCGCCCCTACTCAGTCCCTGGAATTCATAGGGGCCTGGTTGGATACCACCACGGCAAGGGCCTATCTTCCTCAGGCCCGTTGCCAACGTCTAGTGCACTTAGCCTCCCAGACTCAGTCCAGAAGCCACTTGACTGCCAGGGAGATGCTACAACTATTAGGCCACATGGCCTCCACAGTACATGTGGTGCCCTATGCTCGCCTACATATGAGAGCAGCTCAGTGGACTTTGTCCACCCAGTGGACTCAAGCATCCAGAGCTCTCTCAGACCAAATAGCAAACTCCAAACGTCTCTTTTGGTCTCTCCAATGGTGGATGTCCACTCAAAATCTGTTGTTGGGGGCCCCCTTTCAACCATTGTTGCCCCAAGCAACCCTCACAACAGATGCCTCCCAAACAGGTTGGGGAGCTCATCTTCAAGATCTCTCTACTCAGGGCACTTGGTCTCCACAAGAGACCACCCTTCATATCAACCACTTGGAACTTCGAGCAATCTTTCTAGCTCTCAGAGTTTTTCATACCCTCCTCAGCAACATGACGGTCCTTATTCATACGGACAATCAAGTAGCCATGTTTTACATAAACAAGGAGGGACTGGCTCTCTGTCGCTTTGCAACGAAGCTCTAAGATTATGGGCCTTCGCCAGAGAGCATCAAATCCATCTCCTGGCAGTATATCTTCCAGGAATCCAAAACTCTTGGGCAGACACTCAGTCGAGTTCTGCTTCCACACGAATGGTCCCTGCACATGGAGCAGGTACTCAGAATCTTCCAGAAATGGGGGACCCCGGACATAGACCTCTTTGCAAGTCCGTGGAATGCCAAACTTCCCCGGTTCTGTTCCAGGATTCCGTGTCAGGGAGTTCAGGCCAAGGATGCCTTCCTCTTCCATTTGGGGTCAGGACTTCCTATATGCCTTTCCACCCATTCCTTTGATTCCCAAGACTCTGTTCAAACTTCAAAGGGATCAAGGGTTCATGATCCTCATAGCTCCACGCTGGCCGCGCCAAGTGTGGTACCCTCTACTTCTGCAACTCTCCCAAGCCCCCTCCCTGGACTTGGGAGCGGCTCCAGACCTTCTATCTCAGGAGGAGGAGACTTTGTGGCACCCAAACCCCAAGTCCCTTCACCTCAGAGCTTGGTTACTGAAGGCCTAGACCTTCAACACTTCAATCTTTCGCAGCAAATGAAGGATATCCTCCATGCCTCTAGGAAACCTTCCACTAGGCGTTCTTACGCTTTTAAATGGAAAAGATTTTCCATTTGGTGTGCTCAACAGGGTCTTAACCCTCTAGCACTTCCTTTGAATTCTCTTTTGGAATATCTCCTGCATCTCTCCAATGCAGGACTCAAAACGAATTCAGTAAGAGTCCATTGGAGTGCTATTGCAGCATCCCTTAAGCCCATCAATGGACAACCTGTTTCCTCTCATCCTCTTATTGCAAGATTCATGAGAGGCCTAACCTTAACTAAACCTCCCATTCGACCTCCTCCGGTGGCATGGGACTTAAACTTGGTTCTTGGTCAGCTTATGAAGCCACCCTTTGAACCCTTAGCCACTACCTCCTTGAAATTTCTTTCCTGGAAGGTTATTTTCCTTATTGCAGTCACCTCAGCTCGCCGTATCAGTGAACTGCAAGCTCTAGTGGCTAATCCACCTTATACAAGGTTCCATCATGGTAAGGTGGTCCTTGGGACCAATCCCCACTTTATGCCTAAAGTGGTCTCCCCTTTTCATCTTAATCAAGAGGTATATTTACCTGTCTTTTTTCAGCTCCTCATGCATCCAATGCAGAGAGGAACCTTCATACTCTAGATTGTAAAAGAGCTCTTGCCTTTTACCTCCACAGGACACCGCAACATCGAAAGTCTTCTCAGCTTTTTGTTGCTTTTGATCCTTCTCATTTAGGACTTCCAGTCTCTAAAAGAACACTGTCCAATTGGATTGCTCAGTGTATCTCTTTTGCTTACCAGAGTAAGAACCTTTCTCTGGAGGGCCATGTCACCGCTCACAATGTGAGGGCCATGGCCACCTCTATGGCTCATCTAAACTCTGTGTCCATTGACCAGATCTGTCGAGCAGCCACCTGGGCCTCGGTTCATACCTTTACAGCCCATTACTGTTTGGACAAGGACTCCCGCCGGGATGCCTTGTTTGGTCAGGCTGTCCTCAGACACCTGTTCCATTCTTGAACAACTCCAGCCCACCTTCCCTGAATGGATGCCTGAGATCCATAGGAAGATGAGGAACCTTTCAGGGTCTCATACCCTTCAGGGGATCTCCCGGGCATCTCAGCTAGGGAGTCCCCATGTGAGGACTTATTCCTGCTTGTTCCTGGAGATAGCACAGTTACTTACCTGTAACAGGTGATCTCTGGGAACAGCAGGAATTAGTCCTCACAACCCACCCACCTCCCCTAGGAGTTGTATCTCTCTCTCTCTTTCCTTTCCTCTCTTTATTGTCTCAGCTTTAAACTCGAACTGAGGAGAGTTGGTCAGTAAGGCGGGAAGGCAGCGCGCATGCGCAGTGGGAGGCCCCAAAAGCTTTCCTTCTGGGAAGCTGGGGAGCTTTCCCGCGCAGGCTCTGTCGGTACCGACGTACCCATATGTGAGGACTAATTCCTGTTGTTCCCAGAGATCACCTGTTACAGGTAAGTAACTGTGCTTTCCTTCCAGTCCCTCCATCCCCCAGCATTGGCCCATTGTCAGTCATAGCTCCCCAGCAATTCTCTTTTAGTGGCAGCTTCCCCCTTCCAGCATCTGTCCTCCTCCAGTCCCTCCTAACATCATCTTCCTTCCAGTCCTAGTGCCTCCCCCCCCAGCATCAAACCCACCCACTGACCTCTTCCCCTGCGACCCTGCCATGGTCTGCACTTCTTGCACAGCTGTGGGAGCGTTTTTCTTTGCTTGCAGCTGTGCTAATGCCAGAAAAAAACCTTCTTCCTGGGTTTAAATAAAGAGCCAAACACCAATACCCAGTGAAAGAAACCAATTAAATAAATTGATTTTTTGTCGGAATGGCCAGCACAGTAGAAAGGATAAACACCTTCCACCACTGTGGCCCGTCCTTTTTAATCATATAAGAAATTTTTTTTATAAAAAACAGCACTTATCCAAAATTGGCTGATACTTAGCTTGTGTAGAAAAACAGGCTTTTAAGACGCTGTGGTCAACAGTAGGTCGAAAGTACGACGTGCCACGTTTCGGGAGTATAAACATGAACCCCCTTCTTCAGGTATATGATTAAAAAGGACGGGCCACAGTGGTGGAAGATGTTTATCCTTTCTACTGTGCTGGCCATTCCGACAAAAAATCAATTTATTTAATTGGCTGTGCTAATGCCGGCACTGTGAAGTTTGTAGAAGTGACACCAGGGCATTTCCTCTCTCTTGCACAAGTCAGGAAGTGGCCTCGGTTTCACTTTGTGAGCTCTGCGGTGTTGGCAGCTGCAAATTTGCACAGCCACGGGCAGCAAAAAAAACCCATTTCTGCGGCTGTGCAGAGGTTAGCCGGCAAGCAGGCTTCAGGCCTCGCTGGTGCACCTCTTAGGCCAGCCCGTGCCACGGGGCTCCTTCGGGAGCATGGCCCCACATGCCTAGGACTGGCCCTGGATAGGGCATATTCTTGGTCCATAAGAAAATGGGAACAAAACTTGGGGCAGTTCTTTAAAAGCACTTTTTTTCTTGAGAAGAAAAAGCTCCTGCAAATGGGCTGCTGATGGGCCCTTGACCTACTGTAGCTATTTCTTTTGTAATTTTGAGAGAGAAAACTGAAGCCATATCCAAGGTTCAGAAAGAGAATCCCCCCAGGGCATTTAACACAAAGTTCAAACTCCAGCTGGAGATGGATTGATTAAACCTTAAACATTAGTTTTTGCAACTTCAGTGACCGTGACCATATCTGGATGAGACCCACTTCATTCTTTACTATGTGCTACCAGTGACTGAGATTGCTGTAGTCTGTAGTAAGGTTATTGGACCCATAGGAAGGCAGTTGAAGTAAAACCTCCAAAACTGTTAACTAAAGTTTCTGGAAATTAAGTTCTTTACACAAACATGTAAATCTTGCCCAAATGGAATAATATACCTCAGTGAATTCTTAGTTTTAGTAATAAGACTACTAGATGCTTTTGAATAACTTTTAATAATTGCCTCTCAGTTTCCAAGTCTGCCTGACGATCAGTATTCTGGATCTCAACTGAATGTCTTCTGTCGTGGAATATGCAAAGATTCCTTGACCAACTACTAGTTTCAAATACCATGGTCATCTCAACTAATGTGGGGTTATTTGACTATTTTTCTATATTGCTTTTCTCCAGGTCAAAGTGGTTTACAAGAAACAGTAACCATTTTATATAAAACAAGGAACTAAAAGCATGCTAACGCAGGATGGTTGTACGTTCATGTTCTTCGTGTTATTGGACTACCTCTATGTCCTGACCTTTTATTTTGTCTAGCATTCTAAAAATCCAATTCTACAGACAGTATGCATAAAACGCTCTTTAAAAACTGAGACTAGCACACACCAGTCATTCAAGAATCCAGGTTTGTGCTCTAGCTATCTCCAGAAACAAGCAGGAATGCAGTCTTCACATATGGTGACGTCCACGACGGAGCCCACTCAGGAACGCTCTCCAGCATCCAATAGGAAAGCCTTTGGGAGCACTCCACTGCGCCCTTGTGCCTGACTTCCCACCTTCCCAACTCCTCTCTTCAGTTCTTTGTTTTCTGAGGTATATCAAGTAAATAAAATATAACTAACAGCTGAAAAATGTTTTCTGTGCCCTTCAGGGTACATCATGCTTTTGCTTTCCCATCGATGACTGTTCTGTCGAATCTGACACCGGTCCTGATATTTCTTTCTTTTTTATTTTCAATTTTCACTGCGGTTCTCACTGCGAGTCTAGGCCTTCCCAATGGATGCAAGCGAAGGGTCATCTCTGGGACAAGATCCACATCATCCCTCAACTTATCACATCCCTTCAGTGGTGGTGTCACCCACAAAACCTATTCGTCAAGTCACCTTTTCAGATACCTCCACCTCTGTGCACCCTGATGGATGCTTCCAAGCTAGGTTGAAAGGTGCATTTGAATGACCTAACCACACAAGGACTGTGGACACAACAGGAATGCTCTGCAGATCAGCCTGTTAGAACTGTGGTCGCTGAGTAATGCTCTTCGGGTTTTTCAACTCCAGGTATTGTGGCAACCTGTTCTAGTCAGATCAGACAACCAGGTTGCTATGTTCTACATAAGCAGGGGGGGAGCGGGGTCCTGTCCCCTCTGCAAAGAGATGATTCGCCTATGGCCCTTTGCCATCTCTCAACACATCCACCTCAGAGTGATATACTTCCTGGGTGAACTCGGTGTCTTAGCAGACAAGCTAAGCCGTATCCTTCATCCGCATGAATGGACCTTGCATCAGGAGACAGCTGCTCGGATCCTCCAAACCTGGGGAATCCCACCCATAGATCTTTTTGTCACTCTACAAAACTTGCAGCTTCTGCTCTTCTGCTCCAGAGTTCTGTCGCTGTACCATAAGACTCCGGCTGCCTTCCTTCTTCATTGGGGACAAGGACTGCTCTATGCATACTCTCCCATCCCCTTGATATCCAAGATGCTGTTCAAGCTACAGGCTGACAGGGGCTTGATGATTCTCATAGCTCCCGTTTGGCTCCATCAATTGTGGTTTCTTCTGCTTCTTTGCCTTGCACAGGCTCAATCACTCAACCTAGGTTGTATGCTTGACCTCCTCTCTCAGGACCAGTGGATGCTCCTCCATCCCAATCTGCGCTCCCTATGCCTGATAGTATCGTTGCTGAAAGGCTAGTGCTGCGACCTATCACAGGTGGTCAAAGAGATCTTAGCATCACAAAAAGATTCTACCATTCAAATGGCATAGGTTTGCCCTTTGGTGCTCTCCAAAAGACTTTGATCCCTTTTCTTGCCTGGTGGAGTCGCAGCTACAGTATCTCCTCCACTTATCCTTGACAAGTCTTAAGACTAACTCTGAGAGAACGCCTTAGTGCCATTGCGGCCTCTCACAGATCAGTGGATGGACATCCTATCTCCTCACACTCCTTAGTAGCATGCTTCATGTGGGGTCTTCCTGCTACCCAAATCACCCATTAAGCCACCTCAGGTGGCCTGGGATCTCAATGTGGTTCTGGCTCAACTTCTAAAGCCACCCTTAAAACTTCTAGCCACCACTTCACTGAAGTTTCTAGCTTGGAAAGTTATCTTCCTTATTGCCATCACTTCAGCTCGTTGCATCAGTGAGCTGCAGGCTATAGTGGCGGATCCGTCCTATACTCTGTTCCACCATGACAAGGAAGTTCTGCATACCCACCTGTATTTCGTGTCTCCATCTAAACCAGTCAGTAATCCTCCTGACTTTCTTCCCTAGACCACATGCGTCTCGGGCTGAAGCAGCGCTACATACCTTAGACTGCAAGCGAGTGCTGGCCTACTACCTTGATAGAACTAAAGATCACAGAAGATCCATTCAATTATTCATCTCCTTTGATCCTAGTCACCTGGATCTACCGGTGATGACGCATACTCTTATCTAATTGGATAGCAGATTGCATTTCTTTTGCTTATACACAAACAGGACTCTCATTGCAGGGTCATGTCACTGCTCATAATGTGTGGGCTATGGCAACATCTGTAGCTAACCTCTGTTCAGTAATCATTGAGGACATCTACTGGGCAGCTACCTGGTCCTCCATACATACTTTTGCTTCACACTGCTGTCTGGACAGACTCCCATCAGGATGCTGTCTTTGGCCAAGCCAGCACCTCTTTGGAACTTAAACTCAACTCTTACCCTCCATCCCTGACTTCAAGATACAAGGCTATCATTAGGGGAGTGCCACTGTAAGGAATAGAGTCCAATAGGCCACAACTCTTCCAAACTCATTGGCTACAGCTTTTTGCCGCAGGGATCCCACTGCTTGTCCCTCCATATCAGTCTGGAATCTGGGAGCTAATGAGTCCCATGTGTGAAGACTGCATTCCTGCTTCTTCCTGTAGATAGCATACTTACTCCCCTGTAACAGGTGATCTCTGGGAACAGCAAGAATCGGTCTTCACAACTCACCCTCCTCCCCTAGGAGTTGTAGGGTTCTTTTGTTTTCTTCTTCTCAGCTACAAACTCAACTGAGGGAGAGGAGTTGGGAAGGCATGCATGCAGGTGCAGTGGAGTGTTCCCAAAGACTTTCCTATTGGATGCTGGGGAGCGTTCCCATGTGGGCTCAGTTGGGGATGTCCCTGTATGTGAAGACTGATTACTGCTGTTCCCGGAGATCACCTGTTACAGGGGAGTAACTACGCTTTATATTCTAGGAGAATCCCAGAAAGGTTTGTTGGCTTAACTCCAGTATTCTTGGATCTATCTTCTAAATAAAACCACTCTTGTTTAGTTTCCTAGAATGTGAACTGTTGATACTTCATAAGACATTTTTCTGCTTGGCATGACCATGCTTGAGATTACACTAACAACCTAGTTTAAAGGCACGAGCTAAATCTAGCCCATTCCCTTCTTGTCCCTCTGTTGGCATTCTTTGTTGACAGCAGATTGCATCTTCACATTTGTCTTTTTTTCTCTTTCAACCTTAAATATGTCAGAAATGTGCACATTTCTTTCCTCGTGAAGTCACCTGCTATGCAGTGATTCATGCATGATGGCATCACAACTGGTTTGCATCTATATTAAAGCCCATTTTCCAATTTTGAGTGTCTTCATTCTGTTAAATTCTCCCTCCAAATGGACAGTCCATTTCTACCATGAAAAATTCTTTAGGAGCCTTGTATTAATAAGGTTGGCCCAAGACTTGCTGTCTTAGAAGCGATTAATCCAAGAGTTGCAAACGTTGACATGTCATTCAGTTGAAGTGCTTTACTTGTCAATCATTTATCAAGGCATCGTAAACCTGCCTCCTAAATAGCTATGTTTCAGAACTATCACTTTTGCTGATTAAAGATTCACCTGTAATATTGAAGAAAGTTCATAACCTAGTCTTTGGCTTGAGCTGTCTCATGACAGGACATTGCTGTGTCTCTAGAGAATAGCCAAGATAAGGGGTCACACATTCCCTCATATATTGTGAAAGCTGCAATGAAGGGGGCTTATGCCATCATATAAAGCTGTCTGAGCCATTGTGAGCATAAATGGAAGTGCCGCATGTGGTTAATGGTCCTGAATAGGTACTGGATGTGGCGATGTGTATCTTGCAAATCCAGGCTGCACTTTGTTTTATAGAAATGTCTGACTGCTTGAAGAATTTAGTGAAAATGCAGCTTGCATTTCTAGCACCTGTGAAACGGGATCTTTTTTAATGGAGCTCATGCATTACCTCTTGATCACTTTTCCGAACATAAAGAGACTGCATCAGTGGGACTTAAGCATTAGATCAATCTATGCAGGGTCCTTTTCGTACGCTGCAAATGGCGTTATGAATGGGAATATAGCATCTTTTTAAACTGTTTAGGTGCAGAGCCTAAACCAAGAGTTTGGATTCTACATAATTAGAAAGAGTAGGGAAGGTTCAGCAGTGTTAGCAAACCACATAACTTAATAGTTCTGGATGGCATCCTATAGAACTATAATCTGAATCAGCAGGAGAGTACCTTTTAGACAGCCTACGAAACCGTAAGGTGACTTTTTTTTTAAGCACCTTATGACGAGCTGTGACCAAATATGTAAGGTCTTTCCGGAGCCCAATTAATTGAATAAGGCTTTCCCCACTGTGGCTTAACTTTACTTTTCAGCGCAATAACTGTTGTCCTACCAAACCACCAGGAGTCCAACCTGCGGCTGCTATGGACTCCTGACTCTGAATAGCTCCTGGTGTTTTCAATATATTCTGCTGCTGCCAATCGTAGAACCTTCGGTTATGAACATCATGTACACTGTTAACAGTATCCACTGAAGCTGATTCTGCCTAATTTGGTGCTTCAGGTTTGCCAAAAAGCTGCTGTTTCCCAATTGTTACCGATGCAGATCTGATCCATTTTAATAAGCTGATGGATACCGTGATAACCTGATGGGTAAGAAAAATGAGAGAGGAGGTCTGGACCCTGAAAGTTCACAGATTACTGGGGTGGTATAGATTGCAAGTCCATCATGAGCCAGCTGGGAAAAATTGTGTGGTGATATAATTATTATTGATCCTGCTGCTGTGGAGAGTGAACCCCAGGGTCAAGACTGATGGGTGAAAGAGAGAATGAACCTTTTCAAAGAGGTAAACACCAAAGTTTGCCCCCCCCCCCCCACGCGCACACGTTCATGTTTTGTCAAGACCACCTGCAGAAAGAAATGCATATGATAACTTGTGAACAAAATTTTCTGTTTATAGAAATAAGGTACAAAAAGCTGAGAGCAGAATGAGCTGTAACGGTAACTGTGTTAGAGTTACAGCAGCACACCACCCCCGGACGGGCAGCACCAAAGGTAAGAACTTCCACACAGAAAGATGATACAGTATGCTGCTTGCATGAATAAGAGTAACACATATGGGCATTTCAAGAATTTAATCAGTGTTTTGTTTAATACATACTTGAGCAATGGGAATAACCAGAAAGTCAGATATGTCCCTTTTTTTTTTTAACATTTGTACCCCTGTGGCGGGTACCCTGGAGCCCCTGACTCAGCAGTGACATGTCTGAGCAATGCAAGAGCTTCTGAAGCAAAATCATTTAGCATGTTAATCTTCACAGGAAACTTCAGATTGGAAATCTACAGTGTTTTGCGTCATTCTTTCATTTTATTATAATAGCATTTGAGGTGTAATGGTAGTAAATTGCAACTTCCCCAGAATTTTCTAGACATATTGTTAATATTGGCCACTTTTATCTTTTGAGTTTAGTAAAGCTAATATAGTAATCCTTACCCTTTTTAGTTACATAGTTTAGATTTGTTTTTCTCTTCTGTTGTTTTTCACAGATTTGCAACACAAACCCATGCCTTTACAGTCTGTCTCCTGTCAAGTTCCCTTAGCATCTGCATAATTAATAGTTTGTGACATCACAGATCTGCGCTATAGAAATGGCTACAGTGTGACAAACCCCATCCAAGACATCACAAAAACAGGTTCACTATGAACAAAGTCTGGAAATCATACTCAAGTGCTCTCTTTGATACAAAGATGGGCAGCTGTAACACCCTAGTTCTCTCTGTGCTCAGCTTTCCTTTATTTCATCCATGCTTCCAAATCTTAACTCTCTTTCTTTTTTTTTTTTCATCGCCCTAGACTACCATCTGCTTTTCTTTTTTGGCCCTCTGTCATGTCCTCAAGTTTAGTTTTATTTCTTTTTAACAGAACTCTGGTACATGACCAGCAAAACTCATTTTCCTTTTGGTTAGGCATTCTGTGAGGGATCTCCCCACTTCTGTCTCATGATACCTTGTAAAATCAAGTTCACCTAGATAATCTGCAGAATTTGTGCTACCGCATTTCAAATATCTCTTATTTTTTTTGTAATCTCTTTGCCATAGAGCAGTGATTCTGGTTTTCAGGATATCCACAATGAATATGTATGAGAGAGATCTGTTTGTGGATACCCTGAAAACCTGACTGGACTAGGGGTCCCAGAGGACTGGGTTGAGCACCATGCTTCATTTCAAATATTAAAACTATCGAAATATGCAACACACAAAATACACATTGTTTGACCCAGACTGTTTAAGAAAGGGCATCATAAGGTACAGTGCGATCGAGAAGTCTCCGCACTGAGTGCTGGAATGAAAGGAGAAAGGCAAACCTGCTCGACTCTGTGCAAATGTCCCCAGATGCAGTGTTTGTCCCACTGTGGGTGGTCGCTGACCAAGCGCTGCTCCTCACTTTGTCTCTGGTCAGTGCAAATAAGTCACCGTGGGTCCCGGGACAAAGCGACCATAGCAGTGTGCCGCCTTGCCAGAACCGGAGCAGCTCAGCTGCACAGTCGATGGGAGAGTTTGCTGCTTTGTCAGAGAACCCACTGTGACTGACTTGACTGTCAAGAGAGAGGCAGGGGAGATCGGCAATGCCCGAGGTACTCTGGGAGCAGCGCTTGGTCGGCAACCACCCACAGTGGGACAAACTCTGCATCTGGGAGCATTTGTACAGAGTCAGGTAAGCTTACCTTCCTCCTTTCAATTCAGCACTCAATGTGGAGAGACTTACTTTATGTAGTAGATTGCATTTGTGCATTGTTTAATCAAAAAGAGGAACTAATAGTAAGACTCTAAAACTATACAGCCAAAAATCAAGCTTGTTGAATTTGAGGCATCTAAGCTGGTATTTCTACTTGGAGGCACCTCTCAGCACAGGAGGACAACTTTGTATGCCTATATTTGCTGACCCTAAGTGGCACCCTAAATCAGTGTTTTGCCATTTTTCCTCCTCCGCTCTAGCAGTTTAACACAAGATTTTGTGTCTTTATTGTGATACATTTCTAGAATGTGTTAACATTCTGAATACATTTTTCAAGGTTTAAACACTCCTTGATAGTTATTCATTAGCAGTTACATGCATCTTTTAAGCCACTAAGAATGTTTGGGATTTTCTGGGATTCCAGTAGGTATTAGTGACAAAGCTTAGGTTTTATGTAAATAGTTGCATATGTGTAAAAGAAAAGGTGTATTTTGCATTACAAACTGGTAACAAAGAAAGCTTTCTTGCACATGCTTAAGATGTGTATATCTAAAAATGATTCTTTATGGACAAGCAGGATGAGTCATACAATTGAGCCTGTAGCGGATTTGCTCTCCCAGGGCTTAGAAATAAAATTTTTAAAAAGGCTTCGGAGTATGCAGTTTCCATTCCCAATAACCCTGGTCAAAATAAATTCCTCCTTCAGTCTTCCATTTCTTCCTTGTCTAACAGGCAGATGATCTCCAGTTCTCCTACATTATGAGTAAAGACTCCCCTCAAAAAAATGAGACCAAGAAGCACAGCAAAAGGCATCACGCCAAATCACAGAATATGTTCACTCCACACTTTTGAGGGGATGAGCCTAAGACTGGTTCTCCAGGACCAAGCAGAAGTCAGTCCTCACATATGGGTGACGTCGGTGCTGACGGAGCCCCTGTGCGGAGCATTTCCCCAGCTTTCAAAGAAAACCTTTGGGAATGTAGCGCGCATGCGCGGTCCCCTTCCCGCCCAAGGGTGCCATCTTGCTCAGTCTTCTTTTTTCCGCAGATCCTGACGGACGTGTTTCATTTTCACCCGAGGAAAAATTGGATTTTGTTCTGTGTTTGACCCATTTCTTCGGTTCGCCGGTTTCCCTTTCCTGCCTGGGCCCGATACATCGGTATCAAGCCCGGTCTTCTTTTTTGGTTTTTGTCCTTAGTGACTAGCATTCTCGCCATTTTTCTTTTTTGACTGGCAGCCCTGTCTTTTGACCTCGCAGGGGCCCTTTTTCCCCCGATGGCTGCCAGCGGGTTTAAAAAGTGTGATCGGTGTAAGAAGCTTATGTCTCTCACCGACACACATGACTGCTGCCTCCGATGCCTCGGACCCGATCATGACCCGATGATCTGTGGTCCGTGTGGGAAGATGTCCTCGAAGGCGTTGAGGAGTCTGCAGCACCAAAAGGAAAGAATCTTCTCTGACTCCACGTCTGGACGGGCCCGGACTTCGTCAGAGGCCTCGACGTCTCGGGACTCCGGCTCCGAGCAGCGCCGAGGTTCCTCTGAGAGGGGGTCTCCCTCGCGGGAGCATCGCAGGAAGAAAAAACCCGCGAGGGCGGCGTCAGTGGATGCACTTGGCTCCTCGAGGGCCAAGTCGCATAGCCCCGAGCGCCGTCCCGGGTCTTCGGAGTCGGAGAGGCCTGCAAAACAACCTCGTGTGGAGATGGAGTCCCCGGGCCATGTGAGTACTGTAGTCCTCGTGGACTCTCCTCCAGGGGAGCCAACGTCGGGCCCGCGTCGGGGGCTGCTGAGTCTCCTGAGCTTGGACTCAGGTTGACGGCCTTGGAGAGCAGCTTGGCTGCCTTCATGGAACAGCAGCAGGCACTGATCGCTGGTCTCATCGGTGCATCTGCCCCGACCACCGGGACATCGACGTCCAAGTCGACCCCGGAAGCCGAGCTGCGCGCTCGAGTTGATCCTTGGCCAAGGTCCCCCTCGGCCTCCCGTTCGGGACCGAGGTCGTCGACACTGGTACCTTCAGCATCGGGGCGGATGGCATCGGTGCCTGCCCGACCGGAGCCGCTCGATTCCTCTTCCGAGGAGTCCAGCTGGGAAACGGAGGATGAGGAATCACCCGACACCTTTTGGACTTGGTGTGTCCCATCGGACTCACCAGAGTCCAAGCTTCGGAGACGGTCCCCACCGGAGGATACCCGGTTCTCAGACTTCGTGCGGGATATGGCCAAGGCCTTGGTCTTCCCCGCGGATCCCGAGGAGCAGCCTCGAGCTGAGGAGCTCGAGGCCCTCCAGTATGACTCTCCCCCAAAGGAGGCCTTTACTGTACCGGTTCCTCCGATGCTGGAATGGCTGCTCTTCCGCATGTGAGAGGCGCCGGCCTCGACGCCGGTTTTGAGCAAGCGGGTCGATTCCATCTATCGAGTCCGCAAGAGCCCCGGGTTCCAAAAGGCACAATTACCGCACCACTCCATGGTTGTGGAATCGGCCATGCATCATCTGAAGAGTCAGAAGATGCACTCCTCGGTGCCTCCCGGCTGGGAGGCCCGGAACCTGGATGCCCTCGGTAAGAAGTGCTTCCAGGGCTCTATGCTTGCTTGCCGTGTCCAGACCTACCAGCTGTACATAGGCATGTACCTTCGAGACCTGGCAAAGGAAATTGCCAGGTTCTCTGCTGGTCTCTCCGAGGAACCTTTGCAGAGGTTCAATGCTCTGTCCTCGGGTATTCGTGAGTGCTCGAAGTTTATCTCTCGAGCAGCCTATGATGGCCTTGAGGTTTCGGCCCGGGTAGCCGCGGCCAGCATTGGTGCACACCGTCAGGCCTGGCTACAGTCATCGGACCTCGAGCCATGGGTGCAGGACAAGTTGGTCGATGTCCCCTGCCGAGGTGAAAACCTCTTTGGCAAGCTTATGGCTGACAAGGCTGCAGAACTCGAGACCGAGACTCTTACCCGGACAAGGCTGTCCAGAAAAACCTCTGCCCATTCTTAGAAGAAGAAGGACTCGGGGGGGGAAAAAGACCCTTTACCCGAGGAAGTCATCTGCCTATAAACAGTACCCTCATTTTCAGGCCTCTGTAGCTCCCCAACAGGGTCGGCAGGCCAAGGGGCAGGGACAGGCCCTGTAGGCAGCCCCCAGCTCTGGCTCCTGCACAGCAGGGAGCGGGGTTTTGACTCCAGTGGCATAGCCTCTCCTCCTTAGCTGGCCCCTATCAGCACTGGAGGCCGGCTGGCCCTGTACGCCCACAGGTGGTCAGCCGTCACAAGGGATACCTGGGTACTAAGTATAGTCCAGAAGGGCTATCTCCTCCAATTCCACCAGGTAACCCCCTCCTATTTTCCAGGGGAGCCTCCCAGACTTCCTCTGCACAGGGACTTACTCCTGCAGGAGTTGGCACGTCTTCTAAAGGAACAGGCAGTGGAACCGGTGCCCCACCACCTGAGAGATCATGGCTTCTATTCCAGGTACTTCCTGGTACCAAAAAGGACAGGAGGCCTCAGGCCCATCCTAGACTTGCGAAATCCAAACAAGTTCCTGGAGAAGGAAAAGTTCAAGATGCTTACCCTTGGAATCCTGCTGCCCTTCCTCCAGCAGGGAGATTGGCTATGCTCCTTAGACCTAAAGGATGCTTATACTCACATCCTCATTCATCCAGACCACAGACAATATCTCAGATTTGTAGTGGGAAGAAACCACTATCAGTACAGAGTACTGCCTTTTGGCCCTACATCTGCCCCCAGGGTATTAACCAAGTGCCTGGCGGTGGTAGCGGCCTACCTCAGAGTTCAAGGCCTCTTTGTCTTTCCATACCTGGACGATTGGCTTATCAGGGGTCAATCCCTGCAAGAGGCCAATCAAGCCACCCTTCGCACTGTCGCTCTACTTCAGCACCTGGGGTTTGTTATAAACTTCGCAAAGTCCAGTTTGCACCCCTCCCAAAACATGGAGTTCATAGGAGCTCGGCTGGACACTTCAGGCAAAGGCCTTTCTCCCAGTGGACAGGGCCCACAGATTGATGGATCTAGTCAGGCTATTCCACAGCAATTCTCTGGTCTCCGCCAGACAATTCCTACGGCTCTTAGGCCACATGGCATCCATGGTCCATGTAACTCCAAATGCCCGTCTAAACATGAGGCCAGCTCAATGGGGCCTCAGGACTCGGTGGCACCAAGCCACAGGACGCCTCACGGACAAAGTGAGGGTGTCCAACCTACTCCAGTCTTCTCTGCAGTGGTGGCTTCATCTTCCCAATCTGGTGCAAGGGGTGCCTTTTCAAGCACCTCCACACTCTCAGGTACTGACAACCGATTCTCTTCAAGGTTGGGATGCACATTGCCAAGGAGCATGTACTCAAGGCCTGTGGTTTCCTTGGGAGGCCACACAGCAGATCAGTCTCTTAGAACTGAGAGCTATCCGCTTAGCCCTGAAAACTTTCTCCCATCTCATCTCTCGCCAGTCCATCTTGATTCAGACGGACAATCAAGTTGCTATGTTCTATGTGAACAAACAAGGGGGCACAGGGTCCCGCCTTCTATGTCAGGAAGCACAGAAACTGTGCTCCTGGGCAGTCAATCACGGCATTCTTCTCAAAGCGGTCTATCTCCCAGGTCAGGAAAATTACCTGGCGGACAGATTGAGCAGGATCCTGCAGCCGCACAAGTGGCAGTTGAATCCTCTAGTGGTTCAACAGATCTTCCTGAGATGGGGTCTTCCAACCATGGATCTCTTTGCCAGTCCTCTGAACCGTCAACTTCCCAGGTTCTGCTCCAGGCAACCGCATCCTCTGAGTTGCAGCGGATGCGTTTCTCATTCCATGGTCTACAGGCCTTCTCTCTGCATTTCCTCCCACACCTCTAGTGTCCAAGACACTATTCAAGGTGATCAGGGACAAGGCCTCGCTAATCCTGGTGGCCCCCAGGTGGCCAAGGCAACCCTGGTTCCCACTTCTTTTGCAACTAGTGGTGGACACTCCTCTTCCTCTGGGGATGCAACCCGATCTTTTGTCTCAGGAGCAGGGATCTCTCTTACACCCCAATCTCCAGTCCCTCAATTTGATGGCCTGGCTGCTGAAAGGGTAGTTTTAGCACCTTTACTATTGCCTAGGGAAGTGGAGGACGTAGTCTTGGCCTCTAGGAGGCAGTCCACCAGAAAGTCTTATGCCCTTAAGTGGCGTAGATTCTCTACCTGGTGTACTCAACACAACGAAAACCCTTTCTCGTGTCTGGTACCAGTAGTGCTGCAATACTTGCTTCACCTGTCCAACTTAGGCCTTAAGTCCAACTCTGTGAGAGTTCATCTTAGTGCTCTTTCAGCACACCACTCCCCAGTACAGGGATAATCTCTCTGAAGCCATCCTTTGGTTGCTCGCTTCCTCAGAGGCCTTCTTTTGCTTAAGCCTCCAGTGCGTCCACCTGCCCCCGAATGGGATCTCAATGTGGTTTTGCAACGGCTTACTTGCCCACCATTTAAACCTATGGCTACTTGCCCTCTGCATTTTCTCTCCTGGAAAGCGTTGTTTCTGGTAGCCCTTACCTCAGCGAGGCGAGTGAGTGAGCTTCAGGCTCTAGTATCAGATGCACCTTTATACTAGATTCTATAGGAACAGGGTAGTCTTACGGACTCACCCTAAGTTCCTTCCTAAGGTTGTCGTCTCCTTCCGCCTCAATCAGGAGGTGGTTCTTCCAACTTTCTTTCCCAGGCCGCATGCCAGCCGGGCTGAGATGGTCTTGCATACCCTGGACTGTAGGAGTGCGTTGTCCTTCTACCTTGACCGTACGCGGGAGCACCGGAGGGCTGTTTATTTTATTTATTTTATTTTATTTTATTTATATTCTCTTATATACCGCGCTATTCTGCATCAGTGCGGTTTACATTGAACAAACTGAAATTACACTGAACAGGGCATTATAACTTGGAGATAACTATTTTACAGGGAACATGGGCTATGGAGGATTAAGTGGCTTGCCCAAGACCACAAGGAGCACCTGTGGGACTAGAAACCCAGTCCTTCCGGTCCAAGGTTGCTGTCCTCTAGTGGGATTTGAACCCCAGACCTTCCGGCCTGAAGTACCTTGCCCCAACCACTAGGCCACTCCTCCACTCTGTTCAGCTCTTCGTCTCTTTTGACCCCAATAAATTGGGGTTGGCTGTCTCCAAGCGTACTTTGTCCATTTGGGTAGCCAACTGTATTGCCTGGGCTTACAAGGCAGCCAGCCTCTCATTACAGGGTCGAGTTACGGCTCACCGTGTCAGGGCGAAGGCTGCATCAGTGGCTCATCTCCGCTCTGTTCCATTGGCAGACATCTGCCGGGCCGCTACTTAGTCTTCAAGCCAGACTTTTGCGGCCCACTACTGCCTTGAGAGGGAGTCCCGCAAGGATAGTGCTTTCGGGCAGGCGGTTCTCCATAATCTCTTTGGGGTATAGGCAACTCCTACCCTCCGGCCCTGGTGTTGGGCTACCGTTCGGGGGCGTTATCAGAGAAGATTCTTTTCTTGCATGCTGGGGCTCTAGAGGGAGCTCATTTTTTCAGCTTGGGGTCTCCGGTAGCCTTAAGCTGGGGAGTCCCATATGTGAGGACTGACTTCCTGCTTGGTCCTGGAGAAAGAGTAGTCACTCACCTGTAACAAGTGTTCTCCAGGAGCAGCAGGAATCAGTCCTCACAACCCTCCCTCCTCCCCTTGGAGTTGCAGTCATATGCTTTATTTTGTTATTTTTGCTGTCTTTTAGCTATGTCATCAGACTGAGCAAGATGGCACCCTTGGGCGGGAAGGGAACCGTGCATACGCGCTGCATTCCCAAAGGCTCCCTTTGAAAGCTGGGGAAATGCTCCGCACGGGGGCTCCGTTGGCGCCGACGTCACCCATATCTGAGGACTGATTCCTGCTGCTCCTGGAGAACACCTGTTACAGGTGAGTAACTACTCTTTCTCAGTCCAGTCCTTGGGATACACCTTGCCAGTCAGGGTTTCAGGATAATTACAACGAAGGTGCATGAGAGAAATTTGCATGCACAGAGTCCATTGAATGCAAATCTCTCTCGTGCATATTCATTGTGATCATCTTGAAAATCTGACCGGCTAGTTGTGTCCCGAGGACCGGGTTGAGAACCCCTGTTTTAAGATGATGCAGTTTAGCTGTGTGCCAAAGCTACCTATTTGCTTTACCTGATTACAAATTATGGGATGAGAACCTTGAAACGGGAAAAATCACCTCAGTCCCTGTGGCTTCTGGAGTTGCAAGCTCTAGTCTAATGGACAGGTTCGTAATGCACAGCACTGCTGCGAGAACCTCCAGAATACAGATGAGGATGGAAGTGGTTGGGGGGGGAGACAAGTACTCCCTCCAAGTCTCTTGAGGCATCACTAAGCCCACAGGAACAGTAGATACCAGTCAGTCCTGCTAGTGCAGGCCATAGTGCAAAGGCCAAACCTAAGTTGCTGGGTTTTCAGCAAGCTGGAGTTAAAGCACCATTAGCAGAAAAGTCATCTGGGCAAGAATCGCTTGTGAGCAACATGGAACCATCTATAGTGCAGTTAAACAACAGATATCTCTCCCCCCCCCTCCCCCCCCAAAAAAAAAAAAAACTGGAGCGGGAGAAAGATTATTCTGTAGCCATACAGGTGTCTTTGTCACTGCCAAAACCACCTAGATAGAACAACTTGGTCAGTCCCTCACTGAAGAGATTTCTGGTCTGATCTGTCCTAGAGGTTAACAAAACAAGTGGAGGAACATGGGTCTGTAATACAGAGCTTGGATTCTAAGATGGATACCCTAGAGCAGAAAGTGTCTGGTGTGGTTACCAACATTGGAACTTTGATAACTGATAATGTTATACTTTTAAAACTTGAGAATTTGGAAAATGTTAACAAGAGGCAGAACTAAAGGCTGATTAACTTTCCTAAATATGACTAGATTTATCCGATTGAGTTGTTTAAAAAAATACTTAGTTGATGTCTTACAGGTCCCACAGGAGTCCCTACCTCCTTTTTCAAGAGCTTATTTCCCTCATAATAGGGCAGAAGGAGAGTTTGAGATGATGGTATCACCAGACTTAATTTAATTGCTTTTCTTGAAACCTCTAAATGGGTGAAGTGGTACCTACAACTTTATCTTGTGCTTTGAGCTAGATAGAGATTTGGTAATTCATCTTTTCTTTGGATAAAGACTAGAAGAATTTCATAGCTTGAAATTAACATTTTTCTGGATGTTAACCCATGCAACATGAGACTGAGTTTTTATACTCTGCTGTAAGGTTTTGCAGACTGGGGGCAGATTTCTTTAAAAAAATACCCTTGTTAATGTATTTAATATGTTAAATATGTTCTTTGACCCCCCCCCCCCCCAGTACACTTTTTTTCTGACTGATAAATTTGCCACCTTAGCAATTACTTCCAGCTGTAGAGGTGGATAAAATATGTTGAATTCCAGAGACCCTTGTAGGATTTGAATGGGACTTGATATGCTGCCAACCTTATTTTCTTCATGTTGTAATAGGGCCTATGCTGCTTTTTTTATTTTCCCCCTCTCTCCTCTTTTCTTTTGTGGACTTTGTTCAGGGGTAGAATTCTGGTTTAAATCTCTTTCAGCTTCTTTACTTATGATCATTTTGGTCTGCTTTGTTATGATTGTTTTCCTCTTTTCCTACCAAGATATATTTATCTTGATGTATATTTTGAAAATGCAATAAATATAAAATAAAACATCAGGATAACGGAGCTGAGCCAGGTTTTAAAAAGGTCCAGGCCTTTGCAAGATTCGGCTATTTGCCAAAAAGTGTATGTTGTGGGGTTGAAGTGGTTGGATCTTCCTTTTTAGCAATGGAGGAATGCACTGCACTGGCTTCTGCTACTAGATTGGGCTTAGGCAAGGAGCCAACTAGCACATTGGGCCTCCCTTTTAGCAATGTGCGGAGTCTATATTCAAATCTTTTCTCATAGAATTGGTAGTCAGGTTGTTAATATTGCGTGATTTATTGGATACCTGTTTTAGGTGGGAAGCACTTTTTCAAACACATTTTTGGGATGGGGGTTGGTAGGGGGAGGGGATAGGTTCTAAAATTTAAGATTGGGACAGTGGTTAAAGAAAAAGAAATGGGGCTTATGGTTGACTGAGAGGGATCAATTTATAAGATTGTGCAGAAGGTTGGTTGGGGTGGGATACTAATGCAGTAAAGGGACCAGTGAGTGGTTCAGTGGATCTGAAGGCATGGCCAATTTGGATATCATCTTTATTTGACTTTAGAGATTCAGGAATGTGGTTTGAGGATTTCTGTTATACTGTGGGTTTGTACCTATTCTTTACCCTTGCTAATTGGCAATGGTGGGGATTGGGGTGGTGGGTTGAGATGATTATAGTTCTTGGATATGTGGTTTTGTTTGCGTACTCATGATGTGTAAGAAAATCAACTGCTTGCCACTGGGATAAGCAGCATGGAAATTTGTGTACATTTTTGGGAACCTTGACAGGTACTTGTGACCTGGATTGGCCATTGTTGGAAACAGGATACTGGACTTGACAGACTTTTGATCTGACCCAGTATGGCATAACTTATGTTCATAATAGACTTTTTCAAGTACATTCGTAGCAAAAAAACCTGTGAGAGTCAGTTGGACCATTAGATGATAGAGGGGTAAAAGGGGCACTAAGAGGAGACAAGGCCATAGCGGCGAGACTGAATGAATTCTTTGCTTCGGTCTTTACTGAGGAAGATGTAGGGATGTTACCCATGACTGAAGTGGTATTTAAAGGTGATACTGCATAAGACTTGAAAGAAATATCGATACACTGGGAAGATGTATTACAACTATTTGATAAAATGAAGAGTAGCAAGTCACCTGGACCGGATGGTATACATCCAAGGGTACTGAAAGAAGTAAAATATGAGATTGCAGACCTGCTACTAGTAATCTGTGAACTATCATTAAAATCATCTGTAATACCTGAAGATTGGAGGATGGCCAGTGTAGCGCCAATTTTTAAAAAGGGTTCCAGGGGTGATGCGGGAAACCATAGACCAGTGAGCCTGATGTAAGTACTGGGCAAAATGGTAGAAACCATCATAAAAAACAAAATTGAATGAACATGTAGATAGTCATGGCTTAATGGGAGACAGCTAACATGGCTTTAGACAGGGAAGGTCTTGTCTTACTAATCTGTTATGTCTTTTTGAAGGTGTGAATAAACAGGTAGACAAAGGTGAGTTGATTGATATAGTGTATCTGGTCTTTCAGAAAGCCTTTGACAAGGTCCCTCATCAGAGACTTTTGGCAGAACTAAAAAGTCATGGGGTAGGAGGCAGTGTACTATTGTAGATCAGGAACTGGTTAAAAGATAGAAAGCAGAGGATAGGGCAAAATGGCCAATTTTCCCAATGGAGAAAGGTGAATAGTGGAGTACCCCAGGATCTGTGCTGTGTCTGCTGCTTTTTAACATATTCATAAATGACCTGGAAATGGGAATAGCTAGTGAGGTTATCAAATGTGCAGATGACACAAAACTATTTAAAGTTGTTAAAATCAATGAGGATTGTGGAAAATTGCAAGAGATCTTGATAAATTGAAAGACTGGGCATCCAAATGGCAGATGAAATTTAATGTGGACAAGTGCAAAGTTATGCACCTAGGAAAGAAAAACCCAAACTATGGTTACACGATGCAAGGTTCCACATTAGGAACCACCACCCAGGAAAAAGATTTAGGCATCATGGATAACATGTTAAAACTCCCCCGCCCAGTGTGCAGCGGTAGCCAAGAGAGCAAATAGAATGCTGGGTATCATAAGGAAAGGAATGGAAAATAAAACAAAGGATATTATAATGCCTCTGAATATTGTGTGCAGTTCTGATCGCCATATCTTAAAAAGGATATAGTGTTAAAAAATGAACAGAGAAGAGCCACCAAAATGGTAAAACGGATGGAAGGATACCCCTATGAAGAGAGGATAAAAAGGTTAGGGCTCTTCAACCTGGAAAAGAGAGAGCTGAGGAGAGATATAATAGAGGTCTATAAATTAATGAATGGAATGGAACGGGTAAACGCAAATCGATTGTTTACATCAGAATATAGAAAGACTAGGGGACATGCAATGAAGCTACAGGGTAACCTGTTTAAGACTAATAAGAGAAAATATTTTTTCACTCAGCGTGTAATCAAACTCTGGAAATTGTTACCGGAGGATGTAGTAAAAGCTGTTAGTGTAGCTGGGTTTAAAAAAGGTTTGGGCATGTTTCTGGAGGAAAGGTCCATAAACCATTATTAAAAGGGACCCGGGATATCACTGGTTGATCCAATACAAGCATTGTGGAACCTGTGTCTTTTGGGGAAACTGCTAGGTACTTATGACTTAGATTGGCCACTGTTGGGAACAGGATACTGGTCTTGCTTTGACCCAGTATGGCATATCTTATGTTCTTAATATGCAGTGTGTTGTACTTTTGTTTCCACTATGTTTACTGGACTGTATCGTAATTTTTTAGTAAATGGGGAAAGTGGTGGGAGAGTGAAATATTATGTAGTGTATCCTGATTGTGAATTCAATGTTACAGGCTTGTGAGGGCTGTTGAACATGTTTTGTTCCAAATGTACTTTTGGAAAGCTCTGTTATGTCTGCTTTTATAAATAGATTTAAACACAAAAAATGTCCAGGTTGTGGGAAAAGAATCTAGTGCCATTGTATGCAGACCTTGTGGGCATCTATGCCTTGGCCTGTCACACTGCATGGAGGCCTGCCTACTCTGCATTCAGATGTCTCCCTGGACTCACAAACATAAAAGACACACCCTTTTAGACTTCCTCGCTGAGCAATCTTCCTTAAACTCAGAGGCCCCAGCATGTTCTGCCCCCACCATAGACCCAGCCATGTCTCCTGCCTGTTTACCATTGGCCCAGTTCTGACTCTCTACTGCCTCCAATTGCTGGTTTCTTTGGCACTGCAACGGATGGCCAGACAGGAACTCCTATCACCACCAGGACTTCGGTCCCCTTCCTATGCTCCTAGGAATCCCTTCCATGTGGTGCCCATGGCACTGGCATGACTTTGAATACACCCACTAGTGCCAGCATCAGACATGCCCACCAGAACCAGGGAAGCCCTCCTCTGTGAGGCTGACACTGCTGCATGCCAGGGAACCCTCAATCCCTGCGTTGCCCATGTCACTGAGGTCCTCACTGACTTCCTGCTACTGAGAGAGGGAAGTGTCGCCCAGCACTGCAAGAGGACACCACAGTCTCCAGTTTGTGCAAGAAAAAGGATAGCATGAAACTCTGAGCCTTAAAGAGTGTGAATGATTCTAAGACACGCTCCCATCATCAAGTGCCTGCTCAGCTCTTCTCCTCCTCTCTGAACCCAGTGAAGAAAAGAACTGCCCTTCCAGCCATCAGTCCTCTTCCTAAAGGACCAGTTCCCATAATCACAGCTCCTCTCCTTCAAAGAGACACAACTACAATCCTATGTAGGGACCATCATGGCTGCTCCTGCAGCAGGTCCTACTGCAGCTGCTCTTTTGCAAAACTACCACCTCTTGGAGCTTCTCACCAGATTAGTAGTGAAAAACTGATAAGCATAACTGCCTCCTCCCTCTACCCAGCAGATGATTGCCACCTATTTGGACCCGAGACACCCAAAGCTGCTGTCCCTCACCTTACACCAGGGGTCTCGAGCTCCAGTCCTGGAGTGCCGCAAACTAGTCAGGTTTTCAGGGTATCCCTAATGAATATGCATGAGATATATTTGCATTCAATGGAGGCAGTGCATGCAAATATATCTCATGCGTATTCATTAGGGATACCCTGAAAACCTGACTGGTTTGCAGCCCTCCAGGACTGGCGTTTGAGACCCCTGCCTTACACTCTACACTCTCCATCTCAGAGATTCTCATCAATCCAGTTTAATGGGCAAAGAGGATAGCAGCTTTGCACCTAAAAGTCCTTTGGACTTGAATGGCTCAAGCAAACCACCTACCTCTGGATCACCTAGCTCTTCGGGTATTTCTCTAGGATTATCACCTCATTTGCTTCGCCACTGAAAGACTTGACCTACCCAAAATGCTTCCAAAAGCTGATTGTCCAGCTATCACTATCACCCTGTGACATGTCAGACCCATGCAACAGTCTTTGGCATCTTCAATACTTGGAAACTGCCAATTCCTTATTGTCCCTCTAGTCTAGTCCCAGACATCTGGGTTTAGGCCAGCGGTTCTCAACCTGTGGGTCGCGACCCCAACGGGGGTCGCCACAGGATTTAGCGGGGGTCGCTTAGCCTCCACCAAGTTTTAAAAAAAAAATTAAGATGTGCACAAGTTGCTGCCGAGTCCGCTTCTCGGCGGCAGCAGCAAAACTCCGGCAAACTCACCGCCTTCTTCTGCAGCCGCGGCTCCCTGCCTCTTAGGGAACCGCGGCTGTACTTGTAAAATCGTTGCGGAGCCCTTCCTGTCTCGACGGGCTCCGTGCAGCATTGTCCCGCCTCCAAAGGAAGTGGTAAACAACTTCCTTTGGAGGCGGGACAATGCTGCATGGAGCCCATCGAGACAGGAAGGGCTCCGCAATGATTTTACAGGTACAGCCGCGGGTCCCTAAGAGGCAGAGAGCCGCGGCTGCATTAGAAGGGAGGCAGACAACCTGCAACACGGCTGACATCGACAGAGGGGGGCTGACATGGAGGGAGGGGGGCTGACATGGACAGATGGAAGGATGGGGCTGACATGGAGGGAGGGGGCTGATTTGGATGGATGGAGGGAGGGAGGGGGCTGACATGGACAGATGGAGGGAGTGAGGGGGCTGACATGGACAGATGGAAGGATGGGGGCTGTCATGGAGGGAGGGTGCTGATATGGATGGAGGGAGGGGGCTGACATGGACAGATGGAAGGATGGGGCTGACATGGAGGGAGGGAGGGAGGGAGGGGGGCTGACATGGACAGATGGAAGGATGGGGCTGACATGGAGGGGAGGGAGGGAGGGGCTGACATGGACAGATGGAAGGATGGGGGCTGACATGGAGGGAGGGGGCTGATATGGATGGATGGAGGGAGGGAGGGGGCTGACATGGACAGATGGAAGGATGGGGGCGGACATGGAGGCAGGGGGCTGACATGGACAGATGGAAGGATGGGGCTGACATGGGAGGGAGGGAGGGAGGGGGGGCTGACATGGACAGATGGAAGGATGGGGCTGACATGGAGGGAGGGAGGGAGGGGGGCTGACATGGACAGATGGAAGGATGGGGCTGACATGGAGGGAGGGAGGGAGGGGGGCTGATATGGATGGATGGAGGGCGGGGGCTGACATGGACAGATGGAAGGATGGGGGCTGACAGGGAGGGAGGGAGGGAGGGAGGGATGGGGGCTGATATGGATGGATGGAGGGAGGGAGGGAGGGATGGGGGCTGATATGGATGGATGGATGGAGGGAGGGAGGGGGGCTGACATGGACGGATGGAAGGATGGGGGCTGACATGGAGGGATGGATGGAGGGAGGGGGGCTGACATGGACGGATGGAAGGATGGGGGCTGACGGAGGGAGGGAGGGAGGGGACTGACAGGGAGGGAGGGAGGGATGGGGGCTGATATGGATGGAGGGAGGGAGGGAGGGGGCTGACAGGGAAGGGAGGGAGGGATGGGGGCTGATATGGATGGATGGAGGGAGGGAGGGAGGGGGCTGACAGGGAGGGAGGGAGGGATGGGGGCTGATATGGATGGATGGAGGGAGGGAGGGAGGGATGGGGGCTGATATGGATGGAGGGAGGGAGGGAGGGGGGCTGACATGGACGGATGGAAGGATGGGGGCTGACATGGAGGGATGGATGGAGGGAGGGGGGCTGACATGGAGGGATGGAAGGATGGGGGCTGACATGGAGGGATGGATGGAGGGAGGGGGGCTGACATGGAGGGATGGATGGAGGGAGGGGGGCTGACATGGAAGGATGGGGGCTGACATGGAGGGAGGGGGGCTGACATGGAGGGATGGATGGAGGGAGGGGGGCTGACATGGACGGATGGAAGGATGGGGGCTGACATGGAGGGAGGGAGGGAGGGGCTGATATGGATGGATGGATGGAGGGGGGCTGACATGGAGGGAGTAGGCTGGCATGGACAAAGGGGAGAGACATGGGGACATACTGGACAGACGGGATAAATGCTGGACAGAGGCGAGAGACAGTGCGGGTTAGGATTATAATGGGCTGAGGGGGGTGCTAGCACTGGTAATGGGCAGATGGGGGGGCTACGAATGGTAATGGGTTGATTAGGGAAGGCTAGGACTGGGAATGGACTTATCAAGGGGGGGTAGGACTGGTAATGGACTGATGGGGGTCTAGCATTGGAAATGAGCTGATCAGTGAGGTTAGGACTGGAAATGGGCTGATTTTGGGGAGCCTAGCACTGGTAATGGGGTTGATGGGGGACTAGCACTGGAAATGAGCTGATGGGGGGTAGGACTGGTATTGGGCTGATTAGGGGGGGGGGGTAGGACTGGTAATGGGGTTGAGGGGGATTAGCACTAGAAGTGAGCTGATTAGGGGGCTTTGACTGGGAATGGGCTGATTGTGGGGAGGGGAGGATAGAGCTGCTGACCCTGGAAGAAAACTGGGGGCTAAGGCTACAAGTGGGCTGATACAAGGGGATGGGAGCATGGAACTGAAAGGGAGTGGATCTGAGAGGGGCTGCCATGGTATTTGTACTAGAAGGGACTGATCAGTGGGGAAGGAGGGGGACTGGAAGGGAATGGACACCAGTGGCAGTCATGGGAATGCAAGTTGACATTGGAAGGTACTGGGAGTGAGGACTGGAAAGGGGCTGATACTGGGGAGGGTTACTGGGACTGGAAATAGGCTGATGGAAAGAAGTGAAGAAAACAAAAGAGATAAGAACTGGCAGATGGACCATAGACCACAGAAAGAGAGCTAAGAGAAGACAGGAAAGCAGAAGCCTCAGATCGGGACCAGCATGATCAGAGAATAAATTGGTCAGACAACAAAGGTAGAAAAAATAATTTTATTTCATATTAGTGATTTGACTACAAAATCATCATAATTTTGAAATCAAATATTGTTACTTGTTGTTTTGATTATTTAAATAAGTATTTTATAAATAAAAACATATTGCAAAGGCCTATAATATATTAATAATTCAACAAATGATTACAGCGACAATGCGTTAACGGTAAAGGAAGAGAGACACATTTGATTTTATCATTGGGGGTCACCACAAGTTGACCAACGGTAAAAGGGGTCACGGTACAAAAAAGGTTGAGAACCACTGGTTTAAGCACTTCCTCCCGCAGCCTTGGAGACTGAGCACATCACCCTTTTTTGGTGACACCAACATAAATAGATGAGGAACCGCTTCCTTGATCCAGTTAGCTCAGTCTCCAAGGCAGCTGAAGGAGGTGTGAGCCTCAGAGGTTAGGGGGCTCACTGGAGGAATGATTGAGGAGTTTTTGGTAGTGTTAGGATATTAAATTTAAAAAAAAAGAAGAAAACAATTAAATTTGAATAATACTCAAGATTATACATTTTAAAGCTGCACTGCCACTTTAAATTTGGCGGCTAGATTTCTTTGCCGGCTTCGGCAAGAGCAAGGCTGCACTTCCCCCCCTCTCCCCCCTACCTGGAGGTTCTCTGGTGTCAAGGTAGAGTGCGGGAGCTGTGACTGGGGCCTCCTCCCGAACCCGCAAATCGGGTGAGGAGACGTAGAGGGAAAGACGTTTAGGTCAGCGGAGCAGAGCCGTGGCGGTCGGGGTTTGCTCAGCCGCGGCGGTGTGCTCTAAAGCTGGCGAGAGGCAGCAGGCAGTCCGCACTTCAGAAAGAGGTGAGAGGTGCATAGCGCCAGCGTTGGGGTCCGTGACAAGGAATTTGGAGCAGGCTAAAGGAGCGGATTTAGGCCACGCGGCTGCTCTGTTTAAAAAAAAAAAAGCACAGCAAAGTGAAGCGGTGCGGCTTGTGAGGGAGTGGGCCTTGACCACGTGGTGGTCCCGCGGGAGGCCTTGTGGGAACTATAGGATTTTCAATTATAGTTGGGGGCGTGGCTTCGAGACTGGTGGGGGCTCTTCTTGGGGGAGCATCCTTGGGTAAGAGACTTCAGAGTCTCAGTGTAAAAAAAAAACTCGAGAGTGAAATAAACGGAGGAGAGAGTTGTTTGGTGCAGGAGTTTTGTGGTGTCTTGCTAAGATGCCCTCAAGGCCTCAATGTGATATGTGTGGGGCCAGGAAGGGGTCAGTGTCAGAGGGGGGTGTCTGTAAAGGCTGTGCACAGGAAGCTGCAGCTAGGGAAACACAGAGGGAGAAGCGCAGGGGGAGGAAGCATCGGGTTCTCCGGAGCTCCTCTCTCCAGCTCTGCCTCCTCCGGGGCCAGTGCCAGGTCCGTCCACGGCTATAGGAACCCTCCTCGTCCCAATCCGTGTTACAGGGGGGCCTAGCGGCAATCTTCTCCCAAGATTTCGTGACTCTGCTCCAGCAGGCCCTGGGAGGGCAGCAGGGAGTTGCAGTGACGGACGCAGGTCTGAGTCGAAAGCAAGCTAGTGCCTCCCTGGCGGGGGAGGCGGGAGGCGCCCTATGTAAAAAGCCCAGATTAGATAAGGAAAAGGTAGAAACGTTTGTTTCAGAGATTGTCAGAAGAAGAGGAATCGGATATGGAGCTAGATCTGGAAGAAGGTGAGATCGCTGAGCAGGAGGAGCACGCAAGAGTAGTCAGGGTCTTCAGGCGAGATGAGTTGCTGGCCCTTATTTCAGAGACACTGAAAGTGCTTAACATGCCGGCGGCGGAACAAGAGGCGGATTCTGTGCTGGAGGATCCATTGCTGCAGGCAATTTGAAAGTCCCAGAGAGCTTTCCCGATGCATAGGGTCTTCAAGGAAATGATCCAGGAGGAGTGGGACACGCCGGAGGCCGGGATGAGAGGTTCCAGGGTGATGGCATGTCTCTACCTGTTGCAAGAGCAGGACAAGGAGCTTTTCAAGCCTCCTAAAGTGGATGCCGCTGTAGCTGCGGTCACCAAAAAGACGACGATTCCGGTAGAGGGAAGTGCTGCCCTTAAGGATGCGCAAGATAGGAGGTTAGATAGTCTGCTAAAACAAGTTTTTGATATCAATGCTCTTTCTATGCAGGCTTCTATCTGTGGGGCGTGGGTAGCAAGAGGTCTACGTTGGGCCAAAAGGATGAAGCTGAATCGTACAGATGAGGTGGAAGAAGCGGCCTGGATGGAGTCAGCAGCTTATTTGGCAGATATGCAATGTGATCTCATTCGGGGTCTGGCAAAAAGCATGGCGTCTGTTGTAGCGGCGCGCAGGTATCTGTGGCTTCATAATTGGGCGGCAGACGGAGCCTCTAAGGCAAGACTAGCGAAACTCCCTTTCAGGGGTAAGCTCCTATTTGGAGAAGATTTGGATAAGTTGGTAAAAGACGTCGGGGAGTCTAAAGGGGGAAGACTGACGAAGGATAAGCAAAAAACGAATCGTCCTCTGGCACCCTCCAGGAGCCAGCAAAGGGAGTTTCGGAGATTTCATACACCCAGGTTTGGACAGTTTCAGAGAGGCTGTTTTCAGTATAGATCCTAGGGGTTTCGAGGGTTTAGGAGAGCGGGGAGAGGTTTCGGAGCCTCCTCGTCCTCAACCCTCCGGAAGTCTCAATGAAATGAGGGGGACCCAGATAGGATTGGTACCCGTAGGAGGTCAGCTATGGGAGTTTTATCCTGCCTGGGTCCAAATTACGTCGGATCGTTGGGTGCTGGAAGTCATTCAGCACGGATATGCTTTGGAATTCCAGCGGCCGGTTTCGGGCGTCTTCGGCCAATCTCCTTGCAGAACACAGTCAAAACGTCAGGCAGTGCTAGAGACCTTGCAAAGTTTGCTAGACCTCAAGGCGGTGGTACTGGTTCCAGCAGACCAGTGCGGGTACGGTCGATACTCAATATATTTTGTGGTACCCAAGAAAGAGGGGTCTTGGCGGCCCATCCTGGACCTCAAGGGCGTAAACAGGTGTCTCAGGGTGTCTCACTTCTATATGGAAACTTTGAGGTCTGTCGTAGTGGCGGTACGGCAAGGATAGTATCTCACGTCATTAGATCTCTGCGAAGCGTACCTGCACATTCCCATCAAGGGGGAGCATCAGCAATTTCTGCGCTTTGCAGTTCCGATGGGACATTTTCAGTTCCAGGCGTTACTGTTTGGATTGGCGACGGCGCCACAAGCCTTTACCAAGGTGATGGTGGTAGTGGCAGCGGGCTTACGCAGGGAAGGTGTGTTGGTACACCCGTACCTGGATGACTGGTTGATTCGGGCGAAGTCCAGAAAAGAAAGTGAGGAGGCTACCTGCCAGGTGGTACAATTCTTGCAAATCTTAGGATGGGTAGTAAATACTGCAAAGAGCAAGTTGGAGCCGTCTCAGGAATTGGAGTACCTGGGAGCCCACTTCGACACAGAGAGAGGCAGAGTGTTTCTGCTGCTCATCAGGGCCCAGGGACTAAGGCGGCTCGTTTAGGAGTTTTGGCAAAACGAGCTCCCTCAGCGTGGCATTATCTGCAGTTGTTGGGTATGATGGCAGCCACGCTCAAGGTAGTGCAGTGGGCCAGGGCTCACATGAGGCCGTTGCAGAGGGCTCTGCTCAGGAGGTGGTCTCATCAGTCAGATCAGTTGTCCGAAAAGTTGGTCTGTCCGATGCAGACAAGGCTGTCTCTGTAGTGGTGGCTGGATACCAGGAATCTAGAGCGGGGCATGCCGCTGGAATTGCTGCAGTGGAAACCCTTGACGACGGATGCCAGTCTGTTCGGTTGGGGAGCACACTTCGAGGGTCAGTTTGCCCAGGGACAGTGGACAGAACAGGAAAGGCAGTGGGCGATCAACAGGTTAGAGCTCAGAGCAGTCACGCTGGCTGTAAGAGCTTTCCAGCATCAGTTGCAAGGGAATGCGATTTGGGTGCTGTCAGACAACGCCACTGTGGTGGCCTACATCAATCGGCAAGGGGGCACCAGCAGTGTAGCTCTGGAGGCAGAGGCGGAAGAACTGCTGGCTTGGGCCGAGTTGCATCTGGAAGCTCTATTGGCAGGGCATGTGGCAGGAGTGGAAAATGTGACCGCCGATTTTTTTGAGTCGAGTCGGGGTGGACCCAGGCGAGTGGGATCTCCATCCAGAGGTGTTTGAAATGCTGGTGGATCGCTGGGGAATTCCGGTGATGGATCTCATAGCGACATTCACTTCAGCAAAGGTAGAAAGGTTTTTCAGCAGAAGGAGAGAAAGAATGTCCGAAGGTTTGTACGCCCTGATGCAGAGATGGCCGGAGGACCAGCTTCTGTACGTGTTTCCGCCCTGGGTCTTAATAGGTCGGGTACTGCAGAGGATAGAGAGACACAAGGGCCAAGTGATTCTAGTAGTGCCGGATTGGGCAAGAAGACCATGATATGCCGACCTGGTACGGCTTCTAGTGGAGCCGCCATGGAAATTGCCAGTCAGGGAAGATCTGCTGGTGCAAGGGCCCTTGAAGATGCCTCATGTGGCTCGGTTTTCGCTTACGGCCTGGTTATTGAAAGGGCAAGGTTGATGTCTAAGGGGTATTCATCAGCGGTAATCTCCACTTTGTTGAGATCCAGGCGTAGATCTACCTCGGTGGCGTATATCCGTGTGTGGCGAGTTTTTGAGGCTTGGTGTGGAGACAGGGGGATGGTGGCTCTGAGAGCCTCCATTCCGCAGGTTTTGGCCTTTTTGCAGGACGGATTTGATAAGGGGCTGGCGGCAGCTTCTTTGCGGGTCCAGTTGGCGGCACTGTCTTGCTATTGAGGGAAGGTGCAAGGGATAGGGCTTGCATCTCACCCGGATGTGCAACGTTTTTTAAGAGCAACATCTCGAGGTTGCCATGCCGGAACCTGGTACCGACATGGGACCTCAACTTGGTGCTGGAGGTGTTGATAAGTGAACTGTTCGAGCCACTGGCTAAAGCAACTTTGAAGGATCTGACGCTAAAGGTAGTATTTTTAGTAGCGATTTCTTCGGCAAGGCGGATTTTGGAGTTACAGGCTTTTTTCGTGTAGGAAGCCGTTTCTGTCCTATGACAAGAAGGTTGTCTTGAGAACTGTGCCATCGTTCTTGCCAAAGGTGGTGTCGGTGTTTCATGTGAATCGGGCAGTTTCTTTGCCGGTGTTTGAGAACGGTCGCTCCAAGAAGGCCAAAGGTCGGTTGCATCGGCTGGATGTGGGTCGAGTATTAAAGACTTATTTGCAAAGGACGGCTGTCTTTCGCAAGACGGATCGGTTATTTGTCTTGTTTGGGGGACCGAAGCAAGGGGAACCGGCATCAAAGTCTTCCATTGCAAGGTGGCTTAAGGAGGCTATTGCCTTGGCATATATTTTGAAAGGAAAGGTTGTGCCAAGTGGTTTGAGAGCTCATTCGACCAGGGCGCAGGCGGCTTCCTGGGCAGAGTTCAGTTTGGTGCTGGCAGCAGAGATCTGCAAGGCGGCAACATGGTCGTCACATTCCTTTGTCAAGCATTATCGGATTGATCTGCAAGCAGAAGGGGATGCTAGATTTGGATCAGCAGTTCTTCAGGCTGGTCTAGAGGGTCCCTCCCGTTAAAGTATTTACTGCTCTGTTACATACCCATATGTCCCGGACTAGACTAGAGGGGACGATAAGGAAGATGAAATTAGACTTACCTGCTAATTGTTGTTCCTGGAGGAACTCTAGTCTAGTCCCGTATCCCTCCCTGTTATGGTGTTTTGGGCCATAGCCTGAAGAGAAGTATACAGTCCTTAAGCATGGGACTGGTTGGGATATGGTCCTTTTGGGGGGGAGGAAACGATAAGTTATTTACAGGGCAGCTTTATCAGTTCCTGCTGAAAGGTCCTGGGGAGAGGGCAGAGCAGGTCTATGCAGAAGTGTACATAAGTCTTTCCTGGTAAGTGATCGGGTATTGTCATTGTTAGGCAAATTTATACAGTTTTTATAGTTCATTAGTTATAAAATGTTAGATGATTTCTAATTGCTTATTGCTCTGGTGAGTCTGCTTTGTCAATAGGTTACTGGATCAAGGAGGCGGTTCCTCATCTATTTATGCTGGTGTCACCAAAAAAGGGTGACATGCTCAGTCTCCAAGGCTGCGGGAGGAGGTGCTTAAACCCAGATGTCCGGGACTAGACTAGAGTTCCTCCAGGAACAACAATTAGCAGGTAAGTCTAATTTCATCAAAGCATGGTATCAATCCCTTTGTGCAAGAAACCTACTTGACTGCCAAGACATAATCTGAAAAATGCGCCCTTTTAGGGACTTCCACCACCAAAAGACGAGACATCAAATACAAGGTCCAGCTGACCCTGGGGTTTGAAAAAGTTCAACTGCTGGCATTAATCTGTCCTCATGGAATTTCCCATGAAGTTGAAGAGCTCCCACTCCAGTGCGTGTCCTGGAAAGGAGTACACATCTTTGGACACGATGGGCAGAAAGGTCTTACCAGAGCTCCATGCTGAATGTCTGCATCGCACCCCACTAATTACAACATATTCTCTACCATGGCACTCTTCTAGAGATCAGAGGTGCTTTGGCATCCCTCCCTTTGGAATCCAGAAACCCTCATATCTCCATCCTAGATGACACAAAGTGTGGGAAGCACCTATCATCAGCATTTGATGCATTTGAGACTCCCTCCTGCACCATTACTGTGTCCATCACTGCTAGACAAATGGCATGGCTGAGAGCCTCAGGCCTATGCAAATACACCATGAATTCCTGGCTGACGCCCCTGCTCCTGTGAGAACCTCTTTGGTGACAAGGTCAAGCAGACCATGTTATATCAGACCACTGCACCACCCTACAGACCCTATCCTCCAAGGGCCTGAACAAGGCTCCTACATTCAGAAGGCAGCATGGCTCACAATATCAGACAAGCTACTCCACCTCATGTCACTACAACTCCTATCACAGATGGCACCATCACCAATAGACCCGCCTCACCACCACTACTGCCGGTAGAGATTGCAACCCAGGGAGTAAAAGCAGCCAAAACAGCCCACCTCCACTGAGACCACCACCAGTTTATTACCAGGGAGGGGGGGGGGCCTGGAAGCCATCCCATTCCGGGGCCACCTCTTACACTTCATGGAGGTCTGGACACAGTTAACTGTCATATGGGTCTTCAACATCAAAAGACATGGCTACTGCATCAGATGCCATCTTGCATTCCTGTCCAGACCACCTGCCTCAACCAGGGTTCTGGAAGCACTGGCTCTTTCTGCTTGTGGAGATAAAGATCTCTGTTTCGTTCCAAAGCCATTCCTTGCTGCAGAGATCAACCAAGGCTTCTAGTCCCACTATTTTCTCATCACATCTTGGATCTTCTCAACAAATGCATCCACAGAGAAGTTCCAAATGCACTCCTTAAGACCATCTTACCACTTATCCAGCTAAACAACTGGCCTGCCTCCCTGGACCTTTTAGGCACTTGCACACCCACAGACTGATGCACCATATCCAAAAGTACTATGCTTCTGTCTGTCTCAACTCCTACTACCAGTACAGAGTCCTCCACTTTTGCTCTTCTCTGCACTGAGGGTATTCACTAAATGCTTTGCGTTGACCATGGCAAACCGCCAAAAACAAGGTGTGTGTGTATTCCCCTATCTTGACATCTGGCTGATCATAGGAGCCTCCCACAAGAAAGCAATACCACCACCTGTACCCCGGTGAAGCTCCTACAAATGTTTTCTCATCAACCCCCAGGAAGTCCCAACTGACTCATCAGAACAGACATCCACACGTCCAGGATCCAGAATGTTGCTGCCAACTCGGAGAGTGAATGCAGTTGCCCTCTTGGCTCTGCAAGTTTCCTCCTTGGGCAGTGCCACAGCCAGATTATTCCTGCATTTCCTAGGACATCTAGCCATGTAGCACCAGGTCCCTCCAAATGCAAGAGATATATAGATTTAAGGTTTATCGCTATCAACTATGACCTGTCTTCCAATCACAGAAGATTAGTAGACCCCGGGTTCTACTAATCTTCTGTGATTGGAAGACAGGTCATAGTTGATAGTGATAAACCTTAATCTATATATCTCTTGATGCATTTGGAGGGATATATACTTTCTCCAGGACCAAGCAGGAAGTCAGTCCTCACTTATGGGTGACGTCGGCGCCGACGGAGCCCTCGCGGAGCAATTTTCCCCAGCTTTCAAAGAAAGCCTTTGGGAATTGCAGCGCGCATGCGCGGTCGTCTTCCCGCCCGAGGGTGCCATCTTAGCCAGTCTTCTTTTTTCCGCGGAGCCCTACAGACGTCCCCGTCTTGTCCCCGCGAAAAAGTTGATTTTCTTCTTTATTTTATCCTTTTTTCTTTCGGCGATCGTTTTCCCGCCCGGACTCGCGACGCCGGTCTCGAGTCCTCTTACTTTTTTCGGTTTTTCTGACTTAGTCAGCTTTCGTTTTCGTTTTCCCTGGCAGCCCGGTCCTTTGACCTCGCAGGGGCCCTTTTTCCCCCGATGGCTGCCAGTGGGTTTAAGCGGTGTGGTCGGTGTGACCGAAATATGTCACTAACCGACACACACGACTTTTGCCTCCGCTGCCTGGGCCCGGATCATGAGGAACTGATCTGTGGGCCCTGCAGCAAACTGTCCTCAAAGGCGTTGAGGAGTCGGCGGCATCAGCGTGAGAGAATCTTCGCTGACCCCAGCCGTACCCGGACCTCGTCGGAGGCCTCCGTGTCGAAAGGCTCCAGCTCGGACCGTCGCCGGAGCTCCTCCGACCGGGGTTCTCCCTCCGGGGACCATCGTCGGAAGGAAAAACCCGCGAGGGCGGCGTCGGTGGACGCTCCTGGTTCCGCGAGGGCCAGGTCGCATAGCCCCGACAGCCGCCCCGGGTCCTTGGAGAAGGAACACGTCCCGAAGCGACCTCGCCTGGAGTCGGAGATGCCTGCCCGGGTAAGTCCTGTGGTCCTTCTGGACTCGCCTCCGCGACAGCCGACGTCGGGCCCGACGCCGTCGGGGCCCGAGTCGGGGGCTGCTGGGTCACCTGAGCTCGGACTCAGGTTGACGGCCTTGGAGAGCAGACTGTCTGCCTTCATGGACCAGCAGAGGGCACTGCTCGCTGGCTTCGCTGGCGTCGCTGCCCCGACCGCCGGGACGTCGACGTCCAAGTCGACCCCGGAGACCGAGCCGATCCTCGAGTCGATGAGAACTCGAGTCGATCCTCGGTCGAGGTCGCCCTCGGCCTCCCGTTCGGGACCGAGGTCGCCGACGCCAACTCCCTCGGCGTCGGGGCGGCTGGCGCCGCACCCTGCCCGGGCCGACCCCACCGAGTCCTCGTCGGAGTCGGTCTGGGAGTCTGAGGAGGAAGAGTCACCTGATTCTTTCCGGACTCGGTGTGTCCCATCGGACTCACCGGAGTCCGAGCCTCGGAAGCAGTCCCCCCCGGAGGATGCCCGGTTCTCGGACTTCGTTAGGGATATGGCCAAGGCTTTGGCCTTCCCTGCGGATCCCGAGGAGGAGCCTCGAGCCGAAGAGCTCGACGCCCTCCAGTATGACTCTCCCGCGAGGGAACACTTTACTGTGCCGGTTCCTCCTATGCTGGAACGACTACTCTTCCGCATGTGGGAGAGTCCGGCCTCCTCGCCGGTCCTGAGCAAGCGGGTCGATTCTATCTATCGAGTCCGCAAGAGCCCTGGCTTTCAAAAGGCACAGCTGCCACACCATTCCATGGTAGTGGAATCGGCCATGCACCGTCTTAAGAGCCAGAAGATGCACTCCTCGGTGCCTCCTGGCAGGGAGGCCCGTAACCTGGATGGCCTTGGCAAGAAGTGCTTCCAGGGCTCTATGCTCGCATGTCGTGTCCAGACTTACCAGCTATACATGGGCATGTATCTCCGGGATCTGGCTAAAGAGCTAGCCGGTTTCTCCGCTGGTCTCTCCGAGGAGCCCTTGCGGAGGTTCCTAGCCTTGTCCACTGGCATTCGGGAATGCTCAAAGTTCATATCCCGAGCAGCCTATGATGGCTTTGAAGCCTCGGCTCGAGTGGCCGCAGCCGGCATCGGTGCCCGCCGACAGGCTTGGCTTCAGTCGTCAGACCTTGAGCCCTGGGTGCAGGACAAGTTGGTCGATGTCCCCTGCCGAGGCGAAAACCTCTTTGGCAAGCCCATGGCGGAAAAGGCTGCGCAAATTGAGACTGAGACTCTCACCAGGACCAGGCTTTCTAGGAAGACCTCCGCCCCTTCCCAGAAAAAGAAGGGCTCGGGGAAAAAGTCCTTTTACCCGAGGAAGGCGGCTGCCTACAAACAATACCCCCATTATCAGGCCCCTGCAGCTCCCCAACAGGGCCAGCAGGCCAAGGGACGGGGTAACGGGTCCCGTAGACAGCAAGCCCCCAAGCCTGCACCACCAGCCCCTGCTCAGCAGGGTGGGGGCTTTTGACTTGCTAAGCATAGCCTCTCCCCCCCCGCTGGTTCCCTCCAGCACCGGAGGCCGGCTGGTTCACTTCGCCCACAGGTGGTCCAGCATCACCGCAGATGCCTGGGTGCTTCAGGTCGTGCGAGAAGACTATCTTCTCCACTTCCATCAGGTCCCTCCCTCCTATTTTCCGGGAGAACCTCCGCGCCCCCCTCTGCACAGGGAGTTGCTCCTTCAGGAGTTAGCAGGTCTTCTGCAGGAACAGGCGGTGGAACCGGTGCCACACCACCTGAGAGGTCAAGGCTTTTATTCAAGGTATTTTCTGATACCAAAGAGAACAGGGGGCCTCAGACCCATCCTGGACTTGCGCAACCTCAACAAGTTCCTTGTGCGGGAGAAGTTCAAGATGCTTACCCTTGGAATCCTTCTGCCCTACCTCCAGCAGGGAGATTGGCTATGCTCCTTGGATCTAAAGGATGCCTACACGCACATCCTCATCCACCCAAGCCACCGCCAATACCTACGGTTTGTGGTGGCCGGAAATCATTACCAGTACAGAGTACTGCCCTTTGGCCTGTCCTCCGCACCGCGAGTCTTCACAAAATGTCTCGCGGTCGTGGCGGCCCATCTCCGGCTTCACGGCCTCTATGTCTTTCCGTACCTCGACGACTGGCTCATCAGAGCAGCGTCCGCTCAGGAGGTCACCAACGCCACGTGCCGCACGGTGACTCTGCTGCAGCACTTGGGCTTTGTCATAAACTTCGCAAAGTCCACTTTGCTCCCCTCACAGGATCTCGAGTTCATCGGCGCAAGGCTGCACACTCCTCAGGCGCGAGCATTCCTACCGCTCGACAGGGCTCAACGGCTCATGGACCTAGCCGACCGCTTTCGCAGCCAGCCCCTGGTCTCCGCCAGGCGCTTCCTGAGACTGCTCGGCCATATGGCTTCCACCGTCCATGTGACCCCCAATGCCCGCCTGAATATGCGGTCTGCTCAATGGTGTCTCCGCCAGCAGTGGCGACAAGCCACGGGCGGCCTGGCAGACCTAGTGCGCGTTTCCGAGCCGCTGGTCTCGTCTCTCCGGTGGTGGCTCCGGCAGCCGAACCTGATATTCGGAATGCCTTTCCAGTCACCTCAGCCGACCCGGGTGCTGACCACCGATGCATCCCTCCTGGGCTGGGGAGCACATTGCCAAGAGGCACGTACTCAGGGCCTCTGGACCACGTGGGAGTCTGCTCAGCAGATCAACTTCCTGGAGCTCAGGGCGATCCGCCTGGCTCTCAAGGCTTTCTCCCACCTGACTTCCCAACAGTCCGTCCTTGTCCAGACGGACAATCAAGTTGCCATGTTCTACGTGAACAAGCAGGGGGGCACGGGCTCCTTCCTCCTCTGCCGGGAGGCACAGAAGCTCTGCTCTTGGGCCGTCAGTCACGGCATTCTCCTCAAGGCAGTTTATCTCCCGGGCCAAGAAAATTGCCTTGCAGACAAACTCAGCAGGGTCCTCCAGCCGCACGAGTGGCGTCTGGATCCCTTGGTAGTTCAGAAGCTCTTCCTCAAGTGGGGTCTCCCCACGGTGGATCTCTTTGCCAGTCCTCACAACCGGCAGCTTCCTCGCTTCTGCTCTCGTCGGCCACACCCCCTTCGGGTGGCGGCGGACGCCTTTCTGATCTCGTGGTCGGGGAGCCTTCTGTACGCTTTCCCTCCCATCCCGCTGGTCTCTCGGACTCTTTTCAAGGTTCTCCGAGACAAAGCCTTCATGATCCTGGTGGCCTCTCGCTGGCCCAGGCAGCCGTGGTTTCCGCTCCTGCTGCAACTGGCGGTGGAGGATCCAATCCCTCTGTGGGTACAACCGGATCTCCTCACTCAGGATCAGGGGTCCCTCCTGCACCCCAACCTCAGGTCTCTCAACCTCATGGCCTGGCTGCTGAGAGGGTAGTCCTTGCTCCCCTTCTCCTGCCGGCGGAGGTGGAGGAGGTCGTCTTGGCTTCGCGACGGCCTTCTACCCGCAAATGCTACGCCCTTAAATGGCGTCGCTTTGCAGTCTGGTGTACCCAACAGTCTCAGGATCCCTTCTCCTGCCCGGTGTCGGTGATCTTGCAGTACTTGCTCCACCTCTCTAATCTGGGACTTAAGTCCAACTCCGTCAAAATTCACCTCAGTGCTCTTTCAGCACATCATGTACCGGTGGACGGCAGACCTCTCTCTAATGACCCTCTCGTAGCGAGGTTTCTCCGAGGTCTCCTTCTACTTAAACCACCTCTGCGCCCGCCAGCGCCTGACTGGGACCTGAATGTGGTTTTGCAGCGGATCACCTGTCCGCCTTTTGAACCTATGGCTACCTGTTCTCTCCGTTTTCTGTCTTGGAAAACACTGTTCTTGATAGCCCTCACTTCCGCTAGACGCGTGAGTGAATTGCAGGCCCTCGTGTCTGATCCCCCTTACACTAGGTTCTATAAGAATAGGGTAGTCCTACGGACTCACCCAAAATTTCTGCCTAAAGTGGTCTCCCCTTTTCACATCAATCAGGAGGTGGTACTTCCAACCTTCTTTCCCAGACCACACTCCAGCCGAGCTGAGACGGTCCTCCATACCCTGGACTGTAGAAGGGCATTGAACTTCTACCTTGACCGTACGCGGGAGCACCGTAAAGCTGCTCAGCTTTTTGTGTCTTTTGACCCCAATAAATTGGGGCTCCCGGTCTCCAAGCGTACTCTGTCCATCTGGGTTGCGGACTGTATCTCTTGGGCTTATGGGGCAGCCGGACTCTCCTTAGAAAGTCGAGTCACGGCTCATTGCGTTCGGGCAAAGGCCACGTCAGTGGCTTACCTCCGCTCTGTTCCGCTGGCAGACATCTGCCGGGCCGCTACTTGGTCTTCGAGCCAGACTTTTGCGGTCCATTACTGTCTCGAGAGGGAGTCCCGCAGGGACAGTGCTTTCGGACAGGCAGTCCTCCGTAATCTCTTTGAGGTCTGAGCAACTCCTACCCTCCATCCCGGATGTGGGCTACCGGTGGGTGATAATTCAGCGAAGATTCTTTCCTTCTGTGCTGCTGAGCTAGAGGGAGCTCATTTTTGTGCTTAGGGTCTCCGGTAGCCTTGAGCTTGGGAGTCCCATAAGTGAGGACTGACTTCCTGCTTGGTCCTGGAGAAAGCGTAGTTACTCACCTGTAACAGGTGTTCTCCAGGAGCAGCAGGAATCAGTCCTCACTACCCTCCCTCCTCCCCTTGGAGTTGCAATCGTCTGCTTATGTTCTTTTTGCAAATTTTTTATGCTGTCTTCTTTAGCTATGTCATCTGACTGGCTAAGATGGCACCCTCGGGCGGGAAGACGACCGCGCATGCGCGCTGCAATTCCCAAAGGCTTTCTTTGAAAGCTGGGGAAAATTGCTCCGCGAGGGCTCCGTCGGCGCCGACGTCACCCATAAGTGAGGACTGATTCCTGCTGCTCCTGGAGAACACCTGTTACAGGTGAGTAACTACGCTTTCTAGTCTCTGGTTATCCAAAACCCTCTGTTAAGTGAGACCGCATTTATTATGTAGCACCAGGTGCCAAGCTCTACATGTGTCTGCTAGAATGCCACCTCCAGAGGAAATGGTATCAGCACACACAACCACTGTCTAGCACAATACCTTTCAATGCCTCCACCCACCTGGCATTAGACTGATGGATGAAACACAACAACCTTACTTGTGACGAGCCTCTCTGACACTCGCAGTGGATGCCTCCAAATATGGCTGGAGAGGCTACTTTTTATACCTAAATACCAGGGGCCCCTACTCCCCCATGTGGGCCCCAGCACCACATCAGGCTCCTGGAACTTGGAGCAGTTGGCAATGCCCTCAAGATATTCAGGCCTTTGATCTGTGAGAAGATCATCCTCATCCACGCAGACAATCAAGTTACCATGTTTTACACCTACAAATGGTGGGATGGGTTCCTACAAACCATACAAGGAAACATGCAGAATCTGAGGTTTGCTTTCACCATCAGATGCCTTCTACACATCACCTGCCTCCTAGGGAAACATATGCTCGCAGACAGCCTCAACTGGCAGTTAGACCCCCACAAGTGGGCTCTCAATCCCTGCAATGCTGCAGATTTGTTTTGCTTATGGGTACCCCTACAGCAGACACCAGTGAAACAAACATGAAATGTCCTCTATTCAGTTCCAAGTGGCCTATCCCGTGAAGACTGGCCCCTGACCTTGATTCACAGTAGACAACAGCAGCTCCTCTACACACAACCCATCTACACCTTTGATAGACAAAAGGCTGCTGAAAGTGATGCACAAAAAAAGGCTGCTTCATCCTAATTACATCCCATTGGCTGAGACAAATGTGTATCCATACCTGCTGCATCTGTCTAAGTGCCCGCTATGCACACTACTGAATTGCCCAGACATCACCCAAGACAGGAACCATGCTACACCCCAAACTAGTGGCCCTAACTCTTGGCAAGAATGTTTAGTTTGCCCATCAGCCCATTCCACCTGACTGCCAAAGTTAGACTACATCCTTCCAGCCAGACATCAATCAATTAGGATATACTGTGCCTAAAAGTGGGGAAAAAAAGGTTCCAGTCAGTGTGCTTTCGCATAGCTCTAACCCCTTCTGCCCCATCCCCTTTCTCCTTCTGTACCTGCTCAACTCTGCAAACTTGGGTCTCAAAGAGATCTTCCATCAGATTTCACCACAGTGCTATATTGACTTACCAGGACAGGCAGGGGGGCAAACTAGTGTCAGGCCCACCTCTCACTCTTAGGATAGCCACTCCTGCCTGGTACTTTAATATGGTCCTTCACCAACTCGCGCTACCCCCCCCCCCCCCCCCTGCCTTTCAAGCCATTCAAGAGCTCTCTCCTCAAGATTGTTACCTAGAAACCACTCTCCTTTGTCACCAGCATCTTGGCCAGACACATCAGTGTCCACCTTACACTCTGCTTCTCCCCAACCATGCAGTCAGGACCTCCGGCTCTTGACCAAGGCCACACTAATCAAACCATTGTATATCTTTCTACCCACCACAGAGGAGGAACAGCACTTACACATCTGGGATTGCACCTAGGCCCTGAGTTCCTGAATCCACAAGACAAAGCCCTTCAGAAAAGCCTTGCCAGAGCTTCATCTCCTATGCCCATAAACGTTTGAGGGCCCTGATCACCAAGTGCACATTTCTCCCTCTGGTTTTTGGACTGCATCTCCTTCTATGCACAAGTGGGACTGCAACTGACAGACAAGGTCTGTGTGCACCATCTCTGAGCATAGCGACCACCCTGGTTAACCTCAACTCAGCCTCCCTGGAGGATATCAGCAGAGCTTCCACTTGGTTCTCCAGGGCTGTACCAATGGTGAAAAGCGCCCTGTGCAAGTTCCACATCGGGCGCGCGCCCCCCTCCCGCACCTCCATCTAGCCACTTTTTTGGGGGTGGGAGAGAAGAGGCGTGCACCCGATGTGCAACTCACTGGCACACTAAGCAGGTCTGGACCCTCCTGGAGAGACCAGACCTGCTTAGTGTGCCGGCGAGAAGACTTAAGGGGGCGCATTTCGACTCTCTGCCGCTGCCTGCCACCTCTAAAGTGGCAGTGGCAGGCAACGGCAGAGAGCCGAAATGCGCCCCTTAACTCTTTGCGCCCTGTGCAGCCGCACCGCTCGCACAGGGCTCGGTGCGGTCCTGTGGTTCTCTATACACATTTTTCACTAAACATTACTGCTTTCACTGCCCTCTACCCACAACTAACACTAGGCACGAGTCCTCTGAATGATATTCACATCCCAGGTGCCTTTTCTCCCCTAAACAAGGCCTGCTAAGCATGGACTACACCCAATAATGGGACTCTGTAGCCTGTTAATTACATATTTATTGTTCAGGCCATTTGCTTCTCAAGTGAGTTTGACGTAGTCGGTGCTGTAATGATATTGTCTTTAGTTAAAGGTTTTGCGATTTTAGGGCACCAAAGATTCTTGCCTTGATAGGGTGTTTGGAATCGGATAAATTTCAGTGTTATTTTGTATTACACTCATCTGCTCTTATTATATAAATTGCTTACAACTAACTCCGTCGCAACTTTGTTCTACTGTAGTAACATGATGGGCTATAAGGGGGAAAGAGGCCACAGGGCCTATGCACAGCACCCCATCCTATACTCCAGAGCTAGGGAATCATCATTGTGTGGATGACTCATCCTGCTTGTCCATGGAGAAAGGAAGATTACTTATCTATAACAGGAGATCTCCAGGAACAAGCAGGAATAAGTCCTCACATATGGGTACGTCGGTACCGACGGAGCCCGTGCGGGAAAGCTCCCCAGCTTCTTAGAATAGAAGCCTTTGGGACCTCCCACTGCACATGCGCACTGCCTTCCCGCCTTCCTGAACAGCTCTCCTCAGTTTCTCTTTTTCCGCGGAGCCAGCAGGTCGTGTTCCTGTCACCGCTGAAGAAATTGTTATTTTATTTGTTTCTTTAGACCGCGTACCTGCCTTCCCCATACCGATACCGGTATCGCCGGTCTTTTCTTTCTTTCTTTAAAAAATTATAATTCTTTTTTCTTATTTTTTAGCTTTTTGGTCACTTCAGAGAGGCCTCTCGGCCTACTCAATTTCTCCTCATGGAGAAGCCAGCCCCTGGATTTAAGAAGTGTACCAAATGTAATGCTGTTATTTCAGTCACAGACACCCATGACTGGTGTCTGAAATGTTTGGGGCCTGACCATTCCATACCGGACTGCCCATCTTGCTCCCACATGTCTAAACGTGGGCTGCAGAACCGGGCCAACAAATTCCATGTGCTGTTTGCTTCAGAGAATACAGCATCACAGTCATCCAGGTCTTCTTCTCCGGATGGATCTCAGGTAACCAAACCTTCTGTGGGCAAGTCCTCAAAGAGCAAATCTCCTTCAAAGCATCGAGAGGCTCTTAGCTTAGAACTTGAGGACCCTGCCCCAGCCAAACAACCCCGGCGGGAAGTCCAACTTCCAAAAACGCCAATTCAGGGGTCTCAGGTTGATATCGATGCTACGGCCTCGACAGATCACCTGTTAGCCTGCTCTGGGGTACCGGGTCACTCCGGTACCGACATCCAGGCAGCTATGGCGTCCATGGGCGATACTGTACAGTCCATGCAGCAAGCCGTCATGGCTTTCATTAAAGCTGCAACGCCATCGGTTCCGCTTTCAGCGGTTCCGGGCCCGATACCGATATCGTCCGCCATGCCGGTATCGAGGCCGTCCACCTCTAAACGCAAGTCGGTACCGTATGGGCTTTCGCTCCATACCGGTTCCATACCCGATACGCCCGATATCGATACCGATCGGTACGCGTATCGTGCGTTAGAGGAAAGCACCGATTCCTCTGAGGATTTTCACTCCTCTGATGATTCTGCTGAGTTTTCACTCAACTTACCTGAGGAGCCCTCTTCTCCTAAAAGGAGAATGTCCCCTCCAGAGGATTTGTCCTTCCAGGACTTTGTTTTAGATATGGCTACAGCCCTTTCTATTACCACATCCTCTGAAAAGGAACCCAGATCCAAAAAACTGGATATTTTGGGATACTCAAAGGCCCCTAAGGAGGCAGTTACCCTGCCTATCCATGAAATCCTTCAAGAACAACTGATGGATTTCTGGGAAAATCCTTTGACTTTGTCTCCTTATTCCCGTAGGTTGGACACCATGTATAGGGTCCCTCCTTCTCCTGGTTTCCAAAAGACTCAATTGCCCCACCACTCTATTGTGGTGAAGTCTGCAATGAAGAAGATTAGGAGTACCAAAAGGCACTCTTCCACCCCTCCAGGACGGGAATGTAAGACTTTGGACTCTTTTGGTAGGAAAATTTTCCAGGCTAGTATGCTTATAGCCAGGATTAATTCCTACAGTCTCTATATGGGCATGTTCCTGGAGGAACTTGCCAAAAAGGTGCGGCATTTTGCCCCCTTTATCCCTGAGGATAAAAAGCAGGGTTTCCTTTCCCTAGTGAAACAACTCTTAGAGGTTTCTAAGTTCTCTAATAGGGCAGCATATGATTCCTTTGAGGGAGCCAGTAGGGCTTCGGGCATTGCTATGCAGCCCGACGTCTTGCTTGGCTCCAGGCCTCTGATCTGGAACCTTGGGTTCTAGATGGCTTACGTAATCTGCCCTGTACAGGTGAGAACTTATTTGGGGAAGAGTGGCAAATCAAAGCCACCCAGATGGATGCTGAAAATGCCACCTTGGAAAGACTTTCAAAGTCCACTTCAATTCCTACTAAGAAAAAGTCTTTTAAAAGGCCTTACTATAAGAAGGCCAGAGTTGCTTCAAATACTGGCCAGCAGTCTTCTCAACCTCGCTATACTGCTAAGCGTCAGCAATCCAAACAAGCACGAGCTAAGCCTGCAGCAGCTACTGTAGCTCAGCAGGCTCCAACCCCTCAGGGGTTTTGACTTGCTCCTAGGGAACTTGCCACTTCTGGTTCTAACACAACCAGAACCTCTCACCATACCCGGAAGGTTGGTTCACTTTGCTCCCAGATGGGAACAAATCACAACAGAACAATGGACCCTCTCTATCATTCGAGAGGGTTACAAACTTCATTTCTCCAGCCTTCCTCCCCATCATATGGTGAGACCATTCAATTCTCCCCCATCTCTCCTAACCCTGTTGGGTCAAGAGGTTTCCTCTCTTCTTGCCCAAGGGGCCATAGAAGAGGTTCCTCTTCCTCAACAAGGGTCCGGTTTCTACTCCCCTTATTTTCTCATTCCAAAGAAGACAGGGGGATTCAGACCAATCCTAGATCTGAGAGAATTGAACAAATTTCTCTTCAAGGAGAAATTCAAAATGCTGTCTCTCGGCATTCTCCTTCCTTACCTCCAGGGTCAGGACTGGCTTTGTTCTCTAGACCTACAGGATGCGTATACACATATACTCATCCATCCATCCCACAGAAAGTATCTTCGCTTTCTGTTTCAGGGAAAACATTTCCAATACAGAGTACTCCCCTTCGGTCTAGCCTCTGCTCCAAGAGTATTCACAAAATGCATGGCAGTCGTAGCCGCATTTCTAAGAGGCATGGGAATCTTTGTCTTCCCATATCTGGACGACTGGCTCATCCGAGCTCCAACTCAGTCACAGGCCCAGATTTCCCTGGACCACACAAGGAGCCTTTTGCAGTATCTGGGACTGGTAGTAAACCTTCCCAAGTCCCAACTCATCCCTACTCAATCTCTAGAATTCATAGGGGCCCAGTTGGACACCATCACTGCAAGGGCCTACCTTCCACATGTTCGAGGCCAGCGCCTCCTGAGTTTGGCCTCCCAAGCTCAGTCCAGCACTCACTTGACAGCCAGGGAAATGCTACGCCTACTGGGTCATATGGCCTCCACAGTGCATGTGGTGCCCTATGCTCGTCTTCATATGAGAGCAGCTCAATGGACCCTGGCCACTCAGTGGACTCAGGCGTCAGGAGCGCTCTCAGACCAAATACAAACCTCCGATCGTCTGTTTTGGTCCCTCCACTGGTGGACTTCCACCAAGAATCTGTTGTTGGGGGCTCCATTTCAACCATTGCTACCCCAAGCAACCCTCACAACAGATGCCTCCCAAACAGGGTGGGGAGCCCATCTGCAAACTCTCTCCACTCAGGGCACTTGGTCTCTACAGGAGACCACCCTTCATATCAATCTTCTGGAACTGCGAGCAATTTACCTTGCCCTCAAGGTCTTCTACTCCCTCCTAGCCAACCTCACTGTCCTAGTTCAGACGGACAATCAGGTGGCCATGTTTTACATAAACAAACAAGGAGGGACGGGCTCTCTGTCGCTTTGCAACGAAGCTCTAAGACTATGGGCCTTCGCCAGAGAGCATCAGATTCACCTGCTAGCAGTGTATCTCCCAGGAGTTCAAAACTCTCGGGCAGACAGGCTCAGTCGAGTTCTGCTGCCACACGAATGGTCCCTACATTTGGACCAAATAAACCGAATCTTTCAGGAATGGGGGACCCCGGACATAGACCTCTTTGCAAGTCCGTGGAATGCCAAACTTCCCCGGTTCTGTTCCAGAACTCCGTGTCAGGGAGCTCAGGCTACGGACGCCTTTCTCCTGAATTGGAATCAGGCATTCCTATATGCCTTTCCACCCATTCCTTTGATTCCCAAGACTCTGTTCAAACTCCAGAGGGATCATGGAACTATGATCCTCATAGCTCCACGCTGGCCACGCCAAGTGTGGTTCCCTCTACTTCTACAGCTCTCCCAGGGATCCTACTTGGATCTGGGAGCTGCGCCAGACCTCCTGTCTCAGGAGGAGGGGACTTTGTGGCACCCAAACCCCAAATCCCTTCACCTCAGTGCTTGGTTACTGAAGGCTTAAGCCTTCAAGACTTTCATCTTTCCCAACCAGTGAAAGATATCCTTTCTGCCTCTAGGAAACCCTCTACCAGGCGTTCCTATGCTTTCAAATGGAAACGTTTTTCCATTTGGTGTGCTCAGCAGGGTCTTGACCCTCTGGCACTTCCTTTGAATTCTCTTCTTGATTATCTCCTGCATCTATCCAATGCAGGCCTCAAGACGAATTCGGTAAGAGTCCATTTAAGTGCTATTGCAGCATCCTTGAAACATATAAATGGACAACCTATCTCCTCTCATCCTCTTGTTGCAAGATTCATGAGAGGCCTGACTCTCACTAAACCTCCCATCAGACCACCCCCGGTCGCATGGGATTTGAATCTAGTGCTCGGTCAACTTATGAAGCCACCTTTTGAGCCAATGTTTTCCACCTCCTTGAAATTTCTTTCCTGGAAGGTCATCTTCCTCATTGCAGTCACTTCGGCTCGCCGCATCAGTGAGCTGCAGGCTTTAGTGGCTAATCCACCTTACACAAGATTTCATCATGATAAGGTGGTCCTTAGGACGAATCCCCACTTTATGCCTAAAGTGGTCTCGCCTTTCATCTTAATCAAGAGGTATATCTACCTGTCTTTTTTCCAGCTCCTCATGCATCCAATGCAGAGAGGAACCTTCATACTCTGGATTGTAAAAGAGCTCTCGCTTTTTACCTTAATAGGACTCAGCCACATCGAAAGTCTTCTCAACTTTTTGTGGCCTTTGATCCTTCCCATTTGGGACTTCCAGTCTCCAAGCGTACACTTTCCAATTGGATTGCTCAGTGTATTTCTTTTGCTTACCAGAGCAAAAACATTTCTCTGGAAGGCCATGTCACTGCTCACAATGTGAGGGCCATGGCAACTTCTATGGCTCATCTGCACTCTGTTTCCATAGATCAGATCTGTCGAGCCGCTACCTGGGCCTCGGTTCATACCTTCACAGCCCATTACTGTTTGGACAAGGACTCCCGCCGGGATGCCTTGTTTGGCCAGGCTGTCCTCAAGCACCTGTTCCATTCCTAAACAACTCCTGCCCACCTTCCCAGAATGGATGCCTGAGATCCATACGAAGATGGCGAACCTTTACAGGGGATCCCATGCATCTAAGCTAGGGAGTCCCCATATGTGAGGACTTATTCCTGCTTGTTCCTGGAGATAGCACAGTTACTTACCTGTAACAGGTGATCTCTGGGAACAGCAGGAATTAGTCCTCACAACCCACCCACCTCCCCTAGGAGTTGTATCTTTTATCTATCTATCTTCCTGTCCTCTCTCTGTTGACTCAGCTATAAACTCGAAACTGAGGAGAGCTGTTCAGGAAGGCGGGAAGGCAGTGCGCATGTGCAGTGGGAGGTCCCAAAGGCTTCTATTCTAAGAAGCTGGGGAGCTTTCCCGCACGGGCTCCGTCGGTACCGACGTACCCATATGTGAGGACTAATTCCTGCTGTTCCCAGAGATCACCTGTTACAGGTAAGTAACTGTGCTTTCTCCATAGACAGCAGGATAAGTCAGGAACACAAATCCACCCACAATTCCCTCTTGGATGAACTTGCTAAGGCTTGGAACTGACTGAAGGAGGAAGTAATGCTGACCTTTTTTTTTCTGAGCTCTGGGAGAGCAAACCAGCTCTAGACTCAATCAGATGGTATCACCGTTATGTGGCTGACTTATCCTGCTGCCCATGGAGAACGCCTCTGTTAAAATAAAGTGAGGTTACTTCTCTTAATGTACACTTGCTTTGATCAGATAGTGTCATTTCCACATTTCCATAATGAAACAGAAATTTTCATTTAGCAGCCATTTTGTAGTATCAATTGCCCAAGAAAACGAAAACAGCAATTTTTCCTTTTTTAATGCTTGTTTTGAATATTTTCATTTTTAGAGGGGGATCAGAGAATCTGGAGTTTGCCTTGTGACTGACATTATTTTTTTTGTATGTCATCATCTTTAAGTCTTGACACCATAAGAGTAATTTATTTAATAGTTTAATTGTAAAGCCAAGGTGACTAGCTTTCCAATAAGAAAAGAACACATACTTAATCAAGACTGAAGAAGTTCCCTAAATATTGGTGATATGATTTGTAAATTATGGGTGCTGATTGTTAAAAAGCAGAAGGTGCCAAGCAGCTTTCTGTCTGCTCTTTGAAGGGCTCCTAGGTTTTAATTTTAAAATAAGATGTTTTACCTACTTTGGCAGTAATTTTGTCAAATTCAGCTACTTTACATTGTACAGTTTTTGCTCTATTTTAAAAACGGTTTTATTCCCATTTTTAATGTACTTTTCATAACAAATCTAAATATAAACTACTGAAGGCATTCGGTCTTCACCCTTTGACTGCTATCTGACAACCCCACACAGGTCTTCATTTATATATATGAGTAGCCTATACTGGACATTGGTTGTGCCCTGCCCTATGCTGTACCCTCAATAAACTACATTTTTCACTACAAAAGTTTTAAAGTGCCCCTTTCTGTATAATTCTATATACATGGAAAGAGCTATTCCAGTCTCACTTCTCCACAGTGGTTTGTGAGTTTTGCAGAACGTTCTTAGGCAATATATTTTGGGATATGAGAGAGGATTTTTTTTTTTTAAATTTTATTTTTTCACATACTGTTTTTCACATGCAGTTCGTAGGAGAAGTAAATGATTACTAACATGCCAGCACTGCTGCTTTTCATTATGGATATTGAAAGAGATCTAAAAACGCCGTAAAATAGTGGTCGGGTCATATTTTTATGGTGTGCTCTGATCTTTTATAGCAGTATCTGACAGTGATAAGCACATTTATTTTCTGTGTTTGATTCATGTTGGCAACACTTGTTCCTGATCGTCCCTCCAGTCTAGTCCCGGAATCTCTGGGGTTGTGATCCTCTTCCAGCAGCTTGGAGACTGAGAAACGTCACTCTTGTGATGTCAGTGGTACATAAGCCCTGGATCCACCGCCTCAAACCAGTTATCTCAGTCTCCAAGCAGCTTGGAGGGTGGTGAGCCCAGGAGTTCGGGGCTCACTGGAGAGACAATTAAGGAGAGTTTAGTCTTAGTATAGCTAAGGGGCTTAAGTTTAAAAAAAAAAAAAAAGAGGCGGCTTCAGTTTTCCCTTTGTCTGGTGCTGGGAGCGCAGGTGCTCTTTCCCTCCTGTTGGGGTCCTCTGTTATTCCCCCCCCCCTCCCTTTCCCCCTTCGGCCACTCTTTCGGGGTAGCCTTGTGCTCCGGGGGGACTCGGGCAGATTCAGGGGAGGACCATACCGATTAACAATCCCACCAAGAAGGGGAGAGGAATCGGCAGCCTGCAGGGCTCATCGCGTGCAGAAGATCTGCCTGCTAACGCGCTTGAAGCCGGCAGCTTCATTTGGCAGCGTTACTCCAGTCCTCCGTTTTCAGCTGGTGAGTGCAGCTCCCGAAACGAGGTAGAGTGCAGTGGAGGAGGCACCAGGCACCGATCCTGTAGCAGCCAAGGTAGGACGTCCGCAGAAGCCGGGGGAGCGCAGGTGCCGGCCGGACCGTGTCTCTCCCACGCGGGTATCGCTGTGTGCAGTTTCGGTTTTTAAAAATAGTGTAATTCGGCCGGGGAGCCTCGTTTTCATTTGATTTCTTCATAATTTGTCTTAGGGAGCGTGTCTGAGGATAATACGCCAAAAAAAGAAAAAAAAACAGCCCATCAGCAACGGGGGCAGGGTTTTGTTGAGGGGCCTGGGTAGCCTTTGGAGGTGCTCCGTGTAGTCAGCATGCCTTCTAGACCGCTCTGTCTGCTGTGCGGGGCTAGAAGGGGGGTTCACTGTCACCAGAGGGTGTCTGCAGAGGTTGCAGTCAGGAGACAGGAGCTATGGATCAGGGCTCAGAGACTGGAACAGCGGTGCAGGAAGGGGCGACTCCGGGCCCTATAGAACCAGTCTTAGATATTTTGGCCGTGAGAGAGCCGGTGCCCAGTACTTCTGCGGTTCCGGAGCCTCTGACGGCACATCCTCCTTTGCCAGGAGGCTTGGCAGCGTTTTTTGCGCCAGATTTTGTAGCCTTGCTCCAGCAAGCCTTGGGCAGTTCCCTAAATAGGTCTGCGGCCAATTCCTCAGCAGTGGGGCTGGGAGACAAGAGGCCGGGGACGCCTTTGACAACAGTGGTGACTGGCATGGATGCAAAGAGGCCCAGAGGGGAGGTGGGCCAAGAAGACAAGTCGGTCATATCGGAGGACCTACAGTCGGAAGATCCGGAACGGGAACTGGGCCAGGATGAAGATCTGGAAGAAGGCGAGATTGTGCAACAGGAGGATCATGCGAGGGTGGTCCGGGTGTTTCGTAGAGAAGAGTTGCCGGCTCTCATTGCGGAATTGCTCAGAGCTCTTAATATGCCGTCAGAGGGGCCAACAGAAGATTCTACGCTGGAGGACCCATTGATGCAGGCCGTTCGTAAGACTCAAAGGGCTTTCCCGGTACATAGGGTGTTTAAAGAGATGATACAGGAAGAGTGGGACATGCCTGAATCCGCGCTTAAAGGACCGCGAGTGATGACTTGTCTTTACCCACTGTTAGACCAGGATAAGGACTTGTTTGTCTCCAAGGGTATGTATTTATTTAGCTGTATTTATATCCCGCTTTTCACTGGGTCAAAGCGGTCAATTGGAAGATACATTTAACACGAGGGGATATGACACACATACGCTAATACTTACAGGGAACATGGGCAATGGAGGGTTAAGTGGCTTGCCCAAGACCACAAGGAGTACCTATAGGACTAGAAATCCCAGTCCCTCCGGCCTGAGATTGCTGTCCCCAGGTGGGACTTGAACCCCCGGCCCTCCGGCCTGAAGTACCTTGTCCTAACCACTAGGCCACTCCTCCCACAGATGCAACAGTGTCGGCGGTTACCAAAAAGATCACGATTCCAGTAGAGGGAAGCGCGGCGCTCAAGGATGCTCAGGACCGTAGGTTAGAGGCCTTGTTAAAGCAAGTATTTGAAGTCAATGCGCTCTCTTTACAGTCTTCTATTTGTGGAGCCTGGGTGGCGCGGGCTTGTCTACGCTGGGCGCAGCGGATTCAAGGGGACCCTTCCGAGGAGACAGCCAAGGAGGCGTTCAGACTGGAATCCGGAGCGGCTTATCTGGCCGACATTCATTATGACCTTATCTCAGGGGGTTATCAAACAGTATGGCTTCGATCGCGGGGCAGAGATGTCTTTGGCTGTGCAATTGGGCGGCAGATGGCTCTTCCAAGGCGAGATTAAGTAAGCTTCCCTTCCAGATTAAGTAAGCTTCCCTTCCGGGGAAAGCTCCTGTTTGGGGAAGATTTAGATAAATTGGTGAAGGATTTAGGAGAGTCCAAAGGAGGAAGGTTACCAGAGGACAAGCAGAAGCAGGGTCACCCTACTTCCATGCCTCACGGTCAGCAGCGGGAATTTCAGCGTTTTCGTACCCCGAGGTTTGGTCAAAGTCAGCGGGGGCGGTTGCCCGGTAGAAGTCAAGGATTTCATGGAGCGGGCAGGGGATTTGCGGTCTCCTCCCCTTACTCAAATTTCAAAAAGTCGCGATGAAGTCAGGGGGGCCCAGTTGGGGGTGGTTCCCATAGGGGGGCAGTTATGGGAGCTTTACCCTGCCTGGGTCCGAGTCACCTCAGATCAGTGGGTGTTAGAGGTTATTCAAGAAGGTTATGCGTTGGAGTTTCAACGGCCGGTATCAGATTCTTTCGTACAGTCCCTGTGCAAAGCGAGCGAAAAGCGCAAGGCGGTGCGGGAGATGGTGCAGAGGCTGCTCTCCCTCAAGGCCATAGTACCTGTTCCCCCCCCAACCCCCCCTGCCCAGTTCGGTTGCGGTCGATACTCTATTTATTTCGTGGTTCCGAAAAAGGAAGGAACTTATCGGCCTATTTTGGATCTCAAAAGAGTAAATCATCGTCTGCGAGTGTCTCATTTTCGGATGGAAACTCTTAGGTCCGTTATAGTGGCAGTGAGACGGTGCGAATTTCTCACGGCTCTAGACCTGTCGGAGGCGTATCTGCACATTCCAATTCGGCAGGAGCATCAAAAATTTCTCAGGTTTGCAGTGCCTATGGGGCATTTCCAGTTTCAGGCGCTTCCGTTTGGCCTAGCTACGGCCCCACACACGTTCACCAAGGTGATGGTGGTGGTAGCAGCGGCCTTGCGAAAGGAAGGAGTGTTGGTGCACCCTTATCTGGACAATTGGTTGATCAGAGCAAAGTCCTGAGCAGAGAGTGTGGCGGCTACGAACAAGGTGGTGACCTTTTTGCAGAGTCTTGGTTGGGTAGTCAACATGGCGAAAAGTAAGCTGGAGCCGTCAGAGTCTGGAGTACCTGGGAGCGCGCTTCGATACGAGAGTGGGGCAAGTTTTCCTGCCACAGCAGCGGGTGCTGGGGCTCAGAAGACTAGTTAGGCACTTTCTCGGGAAGCAGGGCCCCACGACCTGGGATTACCTACGGTTACTAGGGACGATGGCTGCGACGCTCGAGTTGGTTCCGTGGGCGAGGACCCACATGAGACCGTTGCAGAGGGCGCTGTTGAGGAGGTGGTCACATCAAAGGGATCAGCTGTCTCAAAGGCTGCCTCGTCTGCCGCTGGCATGCAAGGCGCTTCAGTGGTGGCTGCGTCTGGGGTGTCTGGAAAAAGGGATGCCCTTGGAGTCGCCTGCCTGGATATCGCTGACGACAGATGCCAGTTTGCTAGGCTTCGGGGCTCACTTTCAGGGGCAATTTGCACAGGGGCAATGGTTCGAGCTAGAGAAGAGTTGGTCGATCAACAGACTGGAGTTGAGAGCGGTAGTGTGGGCGTTGCAAGTGTTTCAGCCTGCTCTCTGCGGAAAGGCCATTTGAGTGTTCTCGGACAATGCGACCACGGTAGCTTACATCAACCGTCAAGGAGGCACCAGCAGCGTGGCACTGGAGGCCGAGGCCGAGAGTTTGTTAGAGTGGGCCAAGGACAATCTGGTGGCTTTGTCGGCGGCACATGTAGCGAGGGTAGACAATGTGGAGGCCAACTTCTTGAGTCACGTAAGGGTAGACCCGGGGGAGTTCCACCTTGGGTGCTGATCGGTCGGGTGCTTCAGCGCATAGAGCTACACAAAGGTCAGGTGGTCTTGATAGCGCCAGACTGGCCGAGAAGACCGTGGTACGCGGACTTGGTGTGTCTGTTGGTAGGGGAGCCCTGGAGGCTTCCGACGTGAAGGGATCTTCTAACTCAGGGGCCCCTCTGCATGCCTCAGGTGGATCAATTCTCGCTTACGGCTTGGCTCTTGAGAGGGCTAGGATGAGAGCAAAGGGTTATTCAGCGGGGGTGATTTCGACCTTGCTGAAAGCTCAGCGGCAGTCTACCTCGTTGGCTTATGTTCAAGTGTGGCACATCTTTGAAGGATGGTGTGCAGACAGGGGGTTCGTACCTTTAAAGGCATCGGTTCTGCAGGTGCTCTCGTTCTTGCAAGATGGCTTTCAGAAAGGCTTGGCTGCCGCTTCGTTAAGAGTTCAGTTGGCAGTGCTGTCCTGTTATAGGGGTAAGGTTCAGGGCGAGGCGCTTGGAGGACATGTGGATGTTAAGCGTTTTTTGCAGGCAGTAACCCTGTTGCAGCTGCCACATAAGCAAATAGTTCCGACGTGGGATCTCCCCTTGGTGTTGGAGGCGTTAGGTAGAGTGCCCTTTGAACCTTTGGCGAAAGCTTCTGTGAAGGATCTCACTCTGAAGGTGGTTTTCTTGGTGGCGATTGCTTCGGCGAGGCGAATCTCAGAATTACAAGCATTGTCCTGTAGAAAGCCGTTTCTGGCATTCTTTGATATGAAAGTAGTTTTGAGGCCGGTACCATCCTTTTTACCAAAGGTGGTTTCGGTTTTTCATATGAATCAAGTGGTGGTATTGCCGGTGTTCGCGGCACGGACAGAGGATCAGGCGGCGCGGCAGTTACATCGGTTGGATATTAGGCGAGCATTAAAAAAATATATATCAGCAGGACGGCCAGTTTCCGTAAGTCCGATAGACTGTGTTTGAGGGAGCGAGAAAGGGTGATGCAGCTTCTAAAGCTTCTGTTGCCCGATGGTTGAAGGAAGCGATTGCATCGGCCTATCTGTTAAAAAGCAGGGTGGTCCCTGATGGGCTAAGAGCTCATTCCACTAGGGCGCAAGCTGCCTCTTGGGCGGAGTGCAGTCTGGTGCCAGCGGTGGAAATCTGTAAGGCAGTGACCTGGTCTTCTTTGCACTCGTTTGTGAAGCATTACTGTCTGGACATTCAGGCGGAGAGGGATACCTGTTTTGGATCGTCGGTGCTTCAGGCTGGGCTAGCAGGGCCCTCCCGTTGAATCTAGTCACTGCTCTGTTACATCCCCAGAGATTCCGGGACTAGACTGTAGGGATGATCAGGAAGATTAAATTAGACTTACCTGCTAATTGTAGTTCCTGGAGGAACTCCAGTCTAGTCCCGTATCCCGCCCTGGTAGGTGAAGTTAACAGGTAAGAATCTCAATTGACTGTGCGGCAGCATAGTTTTTTCCCTAGCCTAGGGAGTAGTTTGGGGATGGTTGGGAGGTCAAGATCCTTAGCAGGGGAAGAAGATGGACCTCAGCGTGTAGGACACGTTGCAGAGCATATGTACATAGTTGAGTTTCTTTAGTGTTCAGTTAGTGTTCAGTTAGTGGTTTAGAGTGGGGTTCTTTGGTGCAGTTTGCTACTTAATGGTTGCTCCGGTGAGTCTGCTTTGTTAATAGGTAACTGGTTTGAGGAGGCGGATCCGGGGCTTATGTACCAGTGACATCACAAGAGTGACGTTTCTCAGTCTCCAAGCTGCTGGAAGAGGATCACAGCCCCAGAGATTCCGGGACTAGACTGGAGTTCCTCCAGGAACTACAATTAGCAGGTAAGTCTAATTTAATCTTTTGATAAATATAGTATTTTATTGAATCATCCACTATAGCTTTTATTTCTCAAGGAACAAGCAGGAAGTCAGTCCTCACATATGGGTGACGTCGGTGCCGATGGAGCCCTCGTGCAGAGGAATTCCCCAGCTTTCAAAGAAAGCCTTTGGAATTGCATCACGCATGCACAGTCCCCTTCCCGCCCAAGGGTGCCATCTTGCTCAGCCTCTCTTTTTCTGCAGAGCCCAACGGATGTAGTGCAACTTCCCTCACGGAAAAAGTGCATCAAAACTACTGAAGATTCTCTTCTTCGGCCCGGTTCGATGCCGGTTCCTCTTCCCGCCTCGGTTCGGTACACCGGTATCGAGTCCAGTCACTTTTTTTCAGTTTTTGCCCTTAGTGGCTAGCATTCGTGCTCTTTTTTTTCTTTGTCACTGGCAGCCCGATCGTTTGACCTTGCAGGGGCCCTTTTTCCCCCAATGGCTGCCAGCGGGTTTAAAAAGTGTGATCAGTGTAAAAGATTCTCTCACCGACACGACTGCTGTATCCGCTGCCTTGGGCCTGACCATGACCCGAACATCTGTGGCCTGTGTGGCAAGATGTCTTAGAAGTAGGCAGCAGCAGCAGCGTGAAAGGATTTTCTCCGAGTCCACATCCACCCAGGTCCGGACCTCTTCAGAAGCCTCGACGTCTCGGGAGCTATCTGACTCCGAGCATTGTTGGGGGTCTTCTGAGCAAGGGTCTCCCTCGCGAGAACACCAGAAGAAGAGGAAACCTGCGAGGGCGGCGGCATTGGATGCCTCTGATCGGTCTGGATCCTCGGAGTCAGAGCAGCCTGCAAAAGTGCCTCGCACGGAGCCAGAGACGCCGAGGAAGGTAACTGCTGTTGTCCTCGTTGACTCTCCTCCAGGAAAACCGGTGTTGGGACCCGACCCAGAGACTGCGGAGCCTTCTGAGCTCGGTCTCAGGTTGGTGGCCCTGGAGTGCAGCATGTCTGCCTTCATGGAGCAGCAGCGGGCGCTGATGGCTGGTCTCACCGGTCCATCCGCCCCAACTACCGGGACCTTGATGTCCAAGTCGACCCCAGAGGCCAAGCTGATCCTCGAGACTCTTCGGACTCGCGTCGATGCTCGGCCGAGGTCTCCCTCGACCTCCCATTCAGGACCGAGGTCATCGACACCGGTGCCCTCGGCGTCAGGGCGGTCGAGGCCAAAGCCCTCATGGCCGGAGCCCATCGATTCCTCCTCGGAGGACTTGGCATGAGAAACAGAAGATGATACGTCCCCGGACACCCACCAGACCTGGTATGTCCCATCGGACTCGCCGGGTTCCGAGCCTCGGAGGTGGTCACCCCTGGAGGATACCTGGTTCTCGGACTTCGTCAGAGACATGGCCAAGGCTTTGGCATTCCCGGCGGACGCCAAGGAGCTCGAAGCCCTCCAGTATAACTTTCCCCCACGGGAAGCCCTTACAGTACCGGTTCCTCCAATGTTGGAATGGCTGCTCTGCATGTGGGAGTCACCGGCCTTGATACCAGTTCTCAGCAAGCAGGTCGATTCCATCTATCGAGTCCGCAAGAGCCCTGGGTTCCAGAAAGCACAGCTGCCGCACAACTCCATGGTTGTGGAATCGGCCATGCCACAGGCTCAAGAGCCAAAAAACGCACTCCTCTGTGCCTCCTGGCAGGGAAGCCCGAACCTTGACGCCCTCGGCAGAAAGTGCTACCAGGGCTCAATGCTGTCATGCTGAGTCCAAACATACCACAGCTGTACGTGGGCATGTACTTGCGGGACCTAGCAAAGGAGATTGCCATGTTCTCAGTTGGCCTCTCCGAGGAACCCTTGCAGCGCTTCAAGAACTTGTCCACGGAGTTTCGAGAGTGCTCGAAGTTTGTCTCGAGCAGCCTATGACGGCTTTGAGGCCTCAGCATGAGTAGCCGCAGCCGGCATCGATGCCCACCGCCAGGCGTGGCTAATGTCGTTGTTCCTGGAGCCATGGGTTCAGGACAAGTTGGTCAATGTCCTTTGCCGGGGTGACAACCTCTTTGGCAAACCCATGACTGAGAAGGCTGCTGAAATTGAGTCCGAGTACTTGACCCGGAAAAGACTATCCAAGAAGGCTTCTGCCCCTTCTAAAAAGAAGGGCTCGGGTTAAAAGCCCTTTTTCCTGAGGAAGGGTGCTGCTTACTGCAACTACCCTACTCAGCAGGCCTCCCCAGCTCACCCACAGGGGTCGCAGGCCAAGGGACAGGGGCATGGCCTGCGTAAGCAGAAGACCCCCAAGGCTCCAGCTCCAACCCAGCCGGGAGGGGTTTTTTGACTGCCAAAGCATAGTCTCTCTCCAACCAGGGCTGAGGGCCTGCACAGGAGGAAGTTTGAGCCTGTATGCCCACAGGTGGCCAACAATCACCACAGATACCTGTGTTCTTCAAATAGTCCAAACGGACTATTTGCTCCACTTCAACCAGGTACCTCCCTCCTTCTTTCCAGGAGAGCCTCTCAGACCCCCTCTACACAGGGACCTCGTCACTTGCAGGAGTTGGCCGGTCTTCTAGAGGATCAGGCGGTGGAACCGGTGCCTCACCACCTGCAGGGACAAGGCTTCTACTCCAGGTATTTCCTGATACCAAAGAGAACAGGGGGCCTCAGACCCATCCTCAGCCTGCGAAAGGTAAACAAGTTACTGGTGAGGGAAAAGTTCAAGATGCTTTCCCTTGGAATATTGCTGCCTTACCTCCACCAGGGAGATTGGCTATGCTCCTTAGACATGAAGGATGCCTACATGCACATCCTCATACATCCAGACCACAGACAATATCTCAGATTTGTAGTGGGAGAAAACGATTTTCAGTACAGAGTACTACCATTTGGCCTAGCCTCTGCTCCCAGAGTGTTTACCAAATGCCTGGTGGTAGTGGCGGCCTTCCTCAAGAACCAAGGGCCCAGTCGCCTCAGGAGGCCCAACAGGCCACAGCTCGCACTATCAACATGCTACAGCATTTAGGCTTTGTCATAAATCAGGCAAAGTCCACTTTGCTTCCCACTCAAAACTTAGAGTTCATAGGAGCAAGACTAGACACCCTTCGGGCAAGGGCTTACCTGCCGGAGGACAGGGCACAGAGGCTTCTGGCGCTGGTGCACCAAGTCAGTCTCAGATCTCAGCGAAACACTTTCTACGCCTCCTGGGCCACATGGCCTCCACGGTACATGTGACCCCCAAACGCCCGTCTCCATATGAGGACAGCTTAGTGGTGCCTCAGATCAGTGGACACAAGCCACCGGATGACTCCGAGACAGGATCAGAGTGTCCAAACGACTGATGAAGTCGTTGGTGTGGTGGCTTCAGCTACCCAACCTGCTCGAGGGAGTGCCTTTTCAGCCTCCCTCACACACAAGAGTGCTGACGACAGATGCCTCCGTACTGGGCTGGGGAGCCCATTGGCAGGGATCATGCACTCAGGGGTTGTGGTCTCCTCAGGAGAGTACACACCAAATCAACCTCTTAGAGCTTTGGGAGATTCGCCTAGCTCTTCAAATCTTCTGTCATGTTCTCTCACATCAGTCTGTCTTGGTGCAGACTGACAATCAAGTAGCGATGTTCTACGTGAACAAGCAGGGAGGTACAAGGTCCCATCCCCTATGTTAGGAGGCACTCGACCTCTGCTCCTTTGCAATCAGGCAGGGTATGTCCCTCAAAGCAGTTTACCTGCCAGGTCAGGAGAACCTCCTAGCAGACAAGCTAAGCAGGATTCTTCAACCTCACGAGTGGCAACTGAATCCGGAAGTGGCCCAGCAGATCTTCCACTGCTGGGGGCATCCGTCCATAGATCTCTTTGCCAGTCCGCAGAATCACCAGTTGCCCAGCTTTTGCTCCAGACAGCCACACCCTCAGAGGGTGGCTGCAGATGCTTTTCTGATCTCCTGGTCAGGGGGCCTCATGTATGTGTTTCCTCCCACACCTCTGGTGTCCCGGACTCTGTTCAAAATCCTTCGAGGCAAGACCTCTGTCATTCTGGTAGCCTCCAGATGGCTGAGGCAGCCTTGGTTTCCTCTTCTCCTTCAGCTGGCAGTGGGAGCCCCATGCCCGCTGGGGAAGCATCCCGACCTCCTGTCCCAGGAGCAGGGCTTGCTCTTACATCCCAACCTCAGGTCCCTCAACCTGATGGCATGGCTGCTGAAAGGAGAGTGCTGGCGCCTCTCCTCTTACCTAAGAATATTGAAGTGTTACTGGCCTCAAGGAAACAGTTCACTAGGAAAACCTATGCCTTCAAGTGGCGCAGGTTTGAGGTGTGGTGTACCCAGCAAAATGAAAACCCTTTCGCTTGCCTTGTACCAGTGGTATTGCAGTACTTCACCTCTCAGAATTAGGTCTTAAGTCTAACTCTGTCAGGGTCCACCTGAGTGCTTTGTCAGCACACCACTCTCCAGTAGAAGGACAACCTCTGTCGGCTCACCCCTTGGTGTCCAGATTCCTTAGAGGTCTACTTCTTCTGAAACCCCTGGTTCATCCCCCGGCAACCTAGTGGGATTTGAATGTGGTCTTGGAGCAGCTTACTCGCCCACCTTTTGAGCCGATGTCTACTTGCCATATGCGCTTCCTTTCCTGGAAGGTGCTCTACCTGGTGGCTCTCGCATCTGCCAGATGAGTGAGTGAGCTGCAAGCTCTTGTTTCGGATAGATCGTACACAAGGTTTTATAGGAACAGAGTGATCCTTCGCACCCACCGCAAGTTCCTTCCGAAAGTGGTCTCTTCATTTCATCTCAACCAAGTGTTGGTTCTTCCAACCTTCTTTCCCAGGCCGCATGCCAGCTGGGCAGAGGCGGTCCTGCATACCCTCGATTGTAAGAGGGCGTTAGCCTTCTACCTGGAGCGTACTCGGGGACATCGAAGGGCTACTCAGCTCTTCGTCTCTTATGACCCCAGTAGGCTGGGGCTACCTGTCTCCAAGCGCACGTTGTCCACCTGGGTGGCAGACTGCATTGCCTGGGCGTACAGGGCGGCCGATCTCCCCTTGCAGGGTCTAATCATGGCCCACCTTGTCAGGGCCAAGGCCGCATCAGTGGCTTACTTCCGCTCTGTTCTGCCGCCAGACATCTGCCGGGCTGCCGCCTGGTCTTCAAGCCAGACTCTTGCAGCCCATTACTGCTTGGATGGAGAGTGCCGACGGGACAGTGCTTTCGGCCAGGCGGTACTCCATAACTTATTTGAGGTTTAGGCAACTCCTACCCTCCTCTGGTGTCAGGCTACCAGGGATGTTGAGTGCTCTGCTGGATTCCTATCACAGCTGCTGCAGCTCTTCTAGAGGGAGCCATTTTTCCGCTATGGGTTCTCGGTAGCCTATAGCTAGGGAGTCCCATATGTGAGGGTTGACTTCCTGCTTGTTCATGGAGAAACCATAGTTACTCACCTGTAAAAGGTGTTCTCCAGGGACAGCAGGAATCAGTCCTCATGACCCTCCCTCCTCCCCTGGAGTTGCAGTCTTATTATATTTTGTTCATTTTGCCGTCTCTTTAGCCTATGTCATTTGACTTAGCAAGATGGCACCCTTGGGCGGGAAGGGGACCGTGCATGCGTGATGCAATCCCAAAGGCTTTCTTTGAAAGCTGGGGAATTGCTCTGCACGAGGGCTCCGTCGGCACCAATGTCACCCATATGTGAGGACTGATTCCTGCTGTCCCTGGAGAACACCTGTTACAGGTGAGTAACTACGCTTTTCCATCAATAAGCAAATTGAGTCATGCACACAAGTGGGTGATGTTGCACATTGCTGGTACCAAAACAGCTGGCCCAGATTTCAGAATTTAAGTGTAAAGTTCTCAGAGCATGCGCAGCCCTTCCTGCATGCAGAAGTCTCCTTAACTCCTCAGGGTTTTATTTCTACTTATGCGGGGGTGGGGGGAGGGAGGAGAGAAGCTAACAGAGCTCTCCTAGTAATTTTTTCTGCAAATTAGCCAAGTTGTTCCAACATAGTTTTTAATCAAATTATTCCTTCCTTACTTTTCCTTATTTCTTTTGGTATGTTCAGACATTGCCTGAAGTGTGGCAGAAAAATCTAGAACTTTAACACTCATTCCAAATGTTTAATCTGTTTGGGCGTTGGATCACAAGCAGAGCTATTTGTAAGCATTGTACTCCCAGCCAGTATGAAGATCAGTAAAAAAAAAAACTGCTTCAGCTGCAGAAGGATCAAATGACGATCTCTCTGCACAGAAGTCTGAGCTCTGCACATTGGTGTCGAGACTCTTTCATGGAACTACCCTCTACCCTCCTAGTGCAGTGGCTTCAAAAGTCAGCGGACCAACAGATCACTCTGAAACTGGCGTGAGCTTCTTCACAGGCTTTCAAACACACAGTGCAACTGTCTTCTGAACATTTGCAGAGGCCTGAAGGGAAAGTGGCATTCTTATGTCCTTCCTTGATGCTTGAAGAACCAAAGCATTTCAGCACTGTATCTCCTCATTCCAGCAGTTGGATTCTTCCTCTGCATAGTGGTTCCAGCACAGAATACTTATTCATGGACACAGCACAGGAACTTTTCAGTACAGAGAGTGCTGTCCCAGTGCAGACCTTGCCTGGCCCTCAGAATGCCTCTGCACAACAGCCTGTTCATCGACTTTATGCTAGTCACAATAGCGGTTGTACCCTCATGCTGCCTTTTCTGGAGCAACTACATTAATTCCTGCAAAAGATGTTTAATGAATTTTTGAAAAAATATTATAAGGATTTACCAAATTTGCAGTTCCAACTACCAAGTGAAATGCGTTCTTGTTCAATAGATGTTACTCAGACACAGAACACGTTTTTCTCAGGGCTGTATAGTATCTTGTCTTTACTTCAGAGTCTGAGTAGGAGTTGGCACATTCATTCCCCCCCCCCCCCCCTCCTTGCCAGGATCTTTCCCAAATAGATATCCAGCAGATCCATAAACTACTATCTATCGATGTGGAAGAATAATCCATAGGAATCCATTCTGATCTCTCTGATCCCCCAATGAGAAGTGAGTCACCATATGAAAACATCTCATACCCTAAATTGATGCAACAGATGTTTGGCATCCTAAAGTACATAGAGGCACCAAAAGCTACGGTTGTATTTCCTATTCGCTCGCTTAAAGATAAGCAATTTTGTATGTGATAAAATGCATCTACTGTGCAACCTGTTTCCAAAATGATGGATGTGAAATACAAGGTCCAGCTAGCTCCAAATTTCATCTAAGTTCATTTATCACTCTCCTCTCTTCTGGTCAAAGCAGTTTTGAGGCAAGCCAGGAAATGTAGGTGGTAGTTCAGTACTCCTAGTGAAGAAACATGGCTGTTAGATCAGTTTGGCAAGAAAGTATTTCAGGGGGCCATGCATACAGTCTTTCAAAAAGTACAAGCTTTTTCACCCTATCTTTCATCATACGCTCACTCATTTAGCTGCCATATTAATGGAAGCAGAGGAGTGTAATCATCTTGTATGCACAACATATAATAGCTTTAAAACTTCATCCAGAGTTTTCACTTCTACTGTTGCTGCCAGGTGTGTGTGTCTTCATTACACGAGGATAAGAAGTATCTGCAAATTTCTTATACTGGTAATTTATTATTTGGCAGTAAAGTAAGGCTGTGAATGTTATAAAAGATCACTGCTCTACTGTTCAGCTCTGCTGTTCCGCTCTCATCTGAATCATCCGCGAGGCACACCATTTTTTTTTTAACATTTAGAATTTTTATTGAAGTTTTATAAAAGAATAAGACAGAAAAATGACATAGAGAAATAAAATACAATACAATGCGAACCAGACGAGAACCATGGATATACATTAGGAACCATCTAAACTAACAGGAATCATCCTAACCTCAACTTCATTATGCTCATACAACATTGCATAGTCCCGAACTGAACTGCCCCCCCCCCCCCCGGGGGTTCCCCCCTACCTAACCTCCCCGCAGATTCAATATTCAATGCAGGTATGGGACCTGACTAGTCCTGAATCCCTCCCCCCCACCCCCCCTCGCCCATCCCCCCCTATGTTCCTCCAAACCCCAACTTCCACTCCATTCTCACCCGACAACCTAACTACCCTCCCCATCTGCGGGCATCCTACTCCTAACCCCCCCTCCCCTTCCAACCCTCCAACCAGCTCCAGACCTTTTTCCAATGTACCACATTTTTCCCCCCATCCCCCGCCGCAGCTCCGTTAGCTTCCACATCAGACTCACCTCAGCCACTCTACGCACAAAACCAGCCAACTGGGGGGTGCCCTTCCCTCCCCAGTGCTGGGCAATCTCGCATCTAGCAGCAGCTATACAATGATGCAAGACCCCCTCCTCCCTTCGCGAGAGACCTTCATCGAAGTGATGTAGCAAATAGGCCTCCGGTTTCCCTTGAAGTTCCTGCCCAGTCATACCGTGGATCGCCTCCCAGACTTGCTCCCAATACCCCTGTAGCATGTCACACTTCCACCACATATGCATCCAGTCCCCTCGTGCAGCACATCCCCGCCAGCATAAGTCGTCTCGTCCCTTCCCTGCCTTAAAACGACGCACTGGAGTCCAGTACTAGCGATATAAAACTTTATAAGCATTTTCCTTAATTTGGGCCGCTATTGACACAGAAGCAATCTTCTGTACGAGCTGCTCCCAGCACTCCATACTCCAGCACACCCCCAAATCCTCCTCCCATTGCAGCATATATCGGAGCTTGCATTCTCCTGTCCCCAGCAAACCCTTGTAAATTCTGGACAAAACCCCCTTTTTCCCACCCTGGCCATTGCATATCACCTCAAACCACCCCCTGTTATCCCAGAGATCCTTCCATACCTTAGGTTGGCACAAAAAACTCCCCAGTTGTATGTATGCAAAGCGGTCACTCTCTTTCAGCTTATATAGGTCCCTAAGGCCTTCAAACCGGTGAATTTCCTTGGGGTAGATAACCTGTTGAACATGCGTTAAGCCGGATCTGGCCCATCTACGCAAAACATGCTCGTCGGGGCCCTGACCCCGCTCAAAGCATGCCTCGATAGTCATCCCCTGTATATACCTCTTATCGGGGACGAGTTGGGGTTTGTGATGTTTCCAGATTCGCAAACCGTTCGCAACCATGGGACTCAAGGCGGACAGATCCAGTCCCCTACCCCCCCGCCAAAGCCCTCTTTCGAGGTCCAATCCCCCTACCAACTCATACTCCATTTGGACCCAGGATTTGGGTGTTTCCCGATGCCATTCATACACCACTTTGAGTTGCGCTGCCTCATAATATTTGCGTATGTTAGGAACCCCCAGCCCCCCTCCCCTCTAGACCGTTGCAAAACCTGCATGGCAACCCTGGGGCGCTTCTGCGCCCAGATAAACCGGTTAACCAACCGCTGTACCCTCTTTAAACTGTGGGGGGGGGACCCGTATGGGAAGCGTCTGAAATAAGAACAGCAGTCGAGGTACCAGCATCATTTTCACCGTCGCAATGCGTCCAAACCAGGAGAGGTATCCCCGTCCCCACCCCACCAGCCAGCCCTCCAGCTTCCCCAGCATCCTCTTATAATTCAAGTCGTACAGCTCGCCAATTTTATTGCTAATCCGGATGCCTAGATAGCGGACACTCCCCCGAGCCCACTTATAGGGGTACTTCTTGGCCAGGGTGTTGGCTAGCCCGTTAGTAACCGTCAAGTTCAATATTTCCGATTTCATCTGGTTAATCATGAACCCCGAAACTTTACCATATTCTCCCAACTCCCACTGTACGATAGGCAGACTCACCCGGGGTCTTGCTAAACTTAGGATGATATCATCCGCGAACAAGGAAATTTTATAAGCCCTCCTCCCTGCTATGATTCCCACGATATCTGCCCGGTCCCTTATCCGCTGCGCCAGAGGCTCCATGGCTAGGGCGAACAGCAGTGGGGACAGGGGGCAGCCTTGCCGCGTTCCCCGCCCCTGGTCAAAAAAGTCTGAGTGGGCCCCGTTAACCCGCACACATGCCTTGGGATGCGCGTATAGCACCTTTATCCACCCAAGAAAGTCACCCCCTAGCCCCACCTTCTCCAGCACCTGAAAGAGGAATGGCCAAGACACTTGATCAAAAGCCTTTTCCGCTTCCAGGGAGAGCAGGAGCGCCTCCTCCCCTCCCCTCCCTGCTCGCTAGCCCATATGATGTTAAGGATCTTCCTGATGTTATCCGCAACCCCTCGGCCCGGGATGAACCCCGCCTGATCTTGGTGGATCACATTCCCAGTCACTTTGTTCAGCCATGCCGTAAGGATCTTAGCCAGGAAGCTTGGCGTCCAGGTTAAGCAGAGAGATAGGCCTATAAGAGGCACACTCCCACGAGTCCTTCCCCTCCTTATGGAGCACCGTGATACCTGCCCAGCCCATGGTGTCCGCTAGCTTCTTGCCCTCCCGTGGTTGGTTAAAATGTTTCACCATAGGCCCGACCAGCAGGCCTCCGAAGGTCCTATAGGACCTAGCAGAGAGCCCATCTAACCCCGGAACTTTCCCCAATTTTAGCTGTTTGATCGCCCACTCCACTTCATCCGGCCGGATCGGATTATTGATAGCCTCTTGGTCAGTCACGCCCAGTTTGGGCAGATCTATAGAGGCTAGATATTCTGCCCCCCTCCCAGCTGGGTGCGATTCTTTTGCTGTATATAACTCCCGGTAGTAATCCCTGAAGGCCTCCCGGATTTCCCCATCCTTAGTAACCAGGTCCCCTCCCCCCCGTCGAACCCCGATGACATGGGAACGAAGCTTCTGTTGCTTCAGCCTCTGGGCTAAATACCTCCCCGCCTTGTTCCCCCCTTCAAATATCTCCTCCGCATAAGCTGCATCTGGTGTCTTATTTTTTCCGCCTGCAACTCATTCAGTTGTGCTCTCGCCGCCAAAACCTGCCCCCTGTAAGCTCCATCTCGCCCGGACCCATCTAATTCTTCCAATTCCAATAACCGTTCCCGGAGGAGGCGTTCTTTCTCCTCCCGTTCTCTCTTCTTCCGTGCCCCCCATTTGATTAATATCCCTCTTACCACCGCCTTATACCCATCCCAAATACCCCCCCAAGTGACCTCCCCGTTATCATTAAATTGAAAATACTCCCGCGTACCTTTCTCCACTTCTGCTTGTACCTGCCTGTCCTCTAGGAGGGATTCATTGAGTCTCCAGAACCTGTTCCCTTCCCTTCGGCTGCCATCTGCAGCCAGACCACCACCGGGGCATGATCTGACCAAGTGATGGACTCCATATCCGCCTCCTTTATTTTCCCCCCTACCTCTTTGGACACCCATATAGCATCAATGCGGGAGTATGTCCCATGCACTGGCGAATAATAAGAAAACTGTCTCCGCCCTGGGTGATGCAACCGCTACGCATCGACCAAGCAATGCTGTGTCACGAAGTGCCGATATCGCTTACGGTCCCCCCTCTTGCTCTCCCGTGGCCCGGTAGCATCTCGGGTGGGGTTCCAGGTTAGATTAAAATCACCCCCGCAAATCAGGATACCTTCCCCCATGTTCCCCAGGTCCCCATTTAAATTTGTCCAGAATTCACTCTGCCCCCCAGTGGGTGCATACACGTTCACTATACAGTACCATACATTCCCCATTTTCACTCGAACCATCACATATCTACCCCGTTTATCTCTTACTACTGTCTGCACTTGGAGCTTTGATCGTGTTGCAAAGAGTATAGCGACCCCTCCCTTCTTCTTCTCCAGGATATTAGAAGCATGGATACAGACCCCGTACCCTCTATGCTTAACCAGATATTCGGTGGCCCTTGTCAAGTGTGTTTCTTGGAGCAAGACTATGTCCGCCTTCTGGCGAGAAAGCTCTGAATAGAGTTGTCGTTTAAAGGGTGAGTTAAGCCCCTTAACGTTGAGGGTAACTATTTTAATCTCACCCATTATGCCCCACCCCCCCCCTATTCCTGGCCACTTCCTAACCCCCCCGCCCCCCCATCCCCTCCTCGCCCCCGCTCCCCCTCCCCGCTCCCCCTCCCCCTCCCCCCTCTCCTTGAGAGACATGTCTTCCATACTGGTGACCTATTAACGGGCCTTGCCTGCTCCCTCCACCTTACCCCCCATCCCAGCTCTACCCCCCCTTACTTCCGAGCCCCGTATGTGCTCCCTCCCTACTAGCCTTCCACCGCCCTCCTCCCCATCCCTCACACCCCTCCCCCCATCCTCTAGTAGTACAGGGTTACCCTGGCATAAAGACCCCCCTAAATCATCAGTTCTCAGCCCCAGTTCCTGGTTTCAGCTTGCATCCAGCTCCCCCGCCGGCAGTCTTGGGCTTTCTCGATTCAGCCGCGCCGCGCCGCCCTCCTCCCTGTCGCGGGGACACGGTGCCATCTCTGCATATTCCTCTGTGCGTTTGTAGATTGTGCAGGCGTGGTCGACTCTCCTGCCGGGGATCTCCCCCCTTCTGGTATATTAGGTAGTCCAAAGTCTCGGAGGACAGTCCAAGCCTCCTCACTGGTTTGCACTCTCCTGGACTTCCCCCTACAGGTGACAAGCAACCCGAAGGGAAAGAGCCACTTGTAGCGAATGTCCTCTTTTCTCAAGTACGCTGTCACCGCCTTCAGACTGCGCCGGCGCTGCAGCGTTCCTGCCGAAAGGTCTTGAAATAATTCCAGAGGATGTTCCTCCCACGTAAACTGTCGTACTTTCCTCGCCGCCTGCAACATTCTTTCTTTTATCTTGAATGAACGTAGGCAGACCACTATGTCTCTGGGTTTATTATCTCGAATTGGTCCCAAGCCCCTGTGGGCTCGCTCGATTTTGATTGAGTCCATCGGTATCTCATCTTGGAATTTCACAGCCACCAGCAAAGATTTGAATACCCTCAACAAGACATCTTCGCAGTTACGGTACTGAGGCTCCTCTGGAATCCCCCGGATCCTTAAGTTGCATCATCGGGATCGGTCTTCCAGGTCCTCCACCTTCATCTGCTGGTCCACCTGGGTCTGTTGGAGAGTCTCCCAGCGCTGCTGGAGGTCCACTATTTCCTCTCCTTGTTGTTCCACCTGCAGCTCCATCTCCTCCACTCTGTTGCCAATGTCCACAATGTCTTGCCGCAGTGACTGGATTGACTCTTTAAGTTCGTGCTTCACTCCGCTAATTTCGGTTTTGATCTCTTCTTTCATATCAATGAGCCAGGCTTTTAATTGGGACAGGTCCCCCAAGCCAGCTCCGATAACTGGCTCCTCTCCCTGGTCTTTGGGGTCTTCTGCCTGTGTGCGGCTCTTTCTCCCCTTTTTTTCCACTTTTGACTGTTGCGTACAGGGAGCGAAAGTCTGCCAGTTTTTTCCTTGCCGCTGCAGCCCCCTTTGTTTTCTCCATGCTTGTGTGAGGGCCCGTGGTCTTCCCCGGAGACTCAAACTTGCGTGGGCGGCCGCCGCCTGGCTGTACCCCCAGGTTTGCCACACGCAATCAGCTCCACTGGGCTGGCACTATTGGTCTGGAGCCACGCCTTCCGCCAGCAGACACCCCACGGGCCTTTCACCGTGATCCCTTACCGGGGTCTGTTTCTTCACCAAATCGCTCACCCTGGTAGTAGCGCACTCCGCACTCGGCTGCCCTGCTGGCCTGCCGCCTGAGACCGCCGCCCTCTGACTCTGTACTCCGGGCTGCTCTCTTGCTTGACACCTCGAGAAAGGGTGTGCGTTCCTAGCCTCTCAGGATCTCTGCTGGCCTCCTCTCGCGAACACTGGCTCAACTATCAGCGGCTCTAAGCACTTGCCTCTGCTCCGGGGTCAGACTTGGCCTTGGGCCCTGCAGCTGCCACCGACTGCCTCCGTCTGCTGGTGCAATGTCCCGCCTCCTCTCTGGCGCTGGGGCTTCACCCCCGCTCCCGGCAGCTTCTCTGTGCTCGATTCTTCGCCCCCTCCTTAGTCGGGAAGGATAGCTTCCAGCGGCATCGTGGCGTCCCAACGCCTGGGCTCCGTATCCTTATCGCTCCCTCTCACGCCAGGCAGGCCGCCCCTGCACCTCTCTCTCTGCCGCCGGGTTTACACACCACGCAGTCAGCAAGGCCTCCAGCGCCGCTCGTCAGCACTTCACGCTCCGGCTCCTCACGCGGCCGCCGGCATCGCCTCAGAGGCAGGACGGCTCGGGGCTCTTCACCAGCTGTTACCCCTACTTGGGGCATGCTAATTTCCACATTTCAGGGGTTTTAAATCCCCTTTTTCCTCAGGCTTTGGCGGCGCCGAATGTTCACGCCGCCATCAGCCCCGTTGACGTCACCGGAAGTCGAGGCACACCATTTTAAATCTGTACCGTGAGGGTTTTTTCTACCTTAAGAGAATCTTTTATTCTTAGTATAAAAAACAAAACAAAACTCGTAAGATTCAGTGCCCTGTTTTTCTCAAGCCTGACTGAGAAGGGGCTCAACCAAGGCACTGTACTCCCGCTTAGTCAAAGCAGCAGCCTTCTCTATTGTAGTGAGAATTTCCCTTCTACAGTATACAGCCTGCCCTTTCTGTAGAGGATTGGTTTCACTTTTTTTTCATCCTGGAAGATAATCACTACATATTACTGAGTCCTAAGTGCAGTCAGAACAGGCAGTCAACTCAGATTAGTCACTCTGCCCCAGGATTGCCCCTTACACTGGACTTGCTTACCCTACACCTATAGTAAGTTCTTAGAAGTTGATTTTCACAGTGAGAAATTCAAAATGAATACTATTTCTGCCATTTTTTATAGAAGTTATTCTGGACATACTTCAGAAAACAGACTAGAAGTCCTCATTTCACATGTCTGCAACATGCAAACCATTCCAATAGTCATGGCCAGTGCTTTTTTTTTTTTTTACAGGTGTTGGGCCACATGGCTGCAGCTGTCCATGCAGTGCCTTGTACTCAATTGAAAATGAGGCAACCTCAGTGGGACCTCAAGCTCCAGTGGAACCAGATATCCCAGATTAGCTGATGGAGGAGAAGGTTGCAGAGATCGAGACTGAGTATGTCACTAGGACCTGTCTCTCACGCAAGACCTCTACGCTGTCTCGGAAGCAGACTTCCAAGAAGCCCTTCTTCCCCAGCAAAGGCCTCCAGTACCGTGGCTACCAGCCGTACCTGACTACTCCCACGCAGGGGAAACCCGGCCAGGGCTAGCATAAACCAAAGGGCCTGAAGGCCCTGACGCTGGTCCTCCACAACCCCCTCAGGGGTTTTGATGCCAGCGGCATAGCCCCTCGCCCTCCGGTGATGCAGCAGCCAGTGGGGGGGGATGCCTGTCCTGCTTTGCGCCGTCGTGGGTGCTTATCACTTCGGACACATGGGTCCTCCAGGTCATTCGGGAGGGTTATCGCATCCACTTTGATAGGCTTCCACCCCCTTTCTCCCCAGCAGAGCCTCCTCGACTCCCCGCACACCAACTTTTGCTGCAGCGGGAATTACACTCCTTCCTTTCCCAATGGGCAGTCGAAGGTCCCTCCCCACCTTCGAGGTCAGGGCTTTTATTCCTGGTACTTCCTCGTCCCGAAAAAGATGGGGTGTCTTTGGCCCATCCTCGACCTCCGCAAGCTGAACAAGTTTCTGGTGCGGGAGAAATTCAAGATGCTATCTCTTGGCGTGCTGCTGCCCTTCCTCCGTTAGGGCAACTGGCTATGCTCCTTTGGATCTGAAAGATGCTTACACCCATATCTTTATCCACCCCAACACAGGCAGTACCTGCGTTTCAGGGTGCAGGGAGAGCACTTCCAGTACAGGGTGCTCCCCTTAAGCCTTGCATCCGTCCCACAGGTCTTCACGAAGTGCCTTGTTGTGGCTGCCGCTCACATTCGGTGCCGGGGAGTGCCGGTGTTTCCCTGCCTCGACATCTGGCTCGTTACGGGCTCCTCTATCGGAGGCCCGGCAAGCGATATCGCGTACTGTCCTCCTCTTGGAGAGCTTGGGGTTCTTGGTCAACTACCCAAAGTCTCACCTCGAGCCGGCACGGGCTCTCTAGTTCATCGGGGCACATCTCGATACTTGGCAGGCCATTGCCTTCTTGCCGGTGGATCGCTCCACCCACCTCCAAGCTCTGGCGGCTCGTGTCCAAAGCGCCCACCAGGTCACCGCTCGGTCCATGCTACGTCTCTTGGGCCACATGGCCTCGACCATGCATGTGGTTCCTCACTCCCGTCTGCACACGCGGGTGTCTCAATTCCCAATGGAAGAACCCAGTCCAAAACGTGACAAAAGGAAAGACAGAGCTTTTTATTATACCATATTACAGGGGATAAAACGCCAAAGGGACCCGACACAGGCCGTGTTTCGATTACACCTTCATCAGGGGTAATCTGGCGTGCTAAAATCATAAATAAACAAAATCTAATTAAAACATAAATTTAAAACCATACAGAAATAATTTTTAACTCATAAAATGATAAATAATTAAAAGAACAATAAATATGAAAACTACATGAACAAATGTTAAACTAATTAAATCAAAACCAATCATATTTGGTCATATAATGTTGAATAAAATCATAGCAATAAAAACATAGAAATGAAAATGACAAAAAATGATCATATAAGGGTGTGCCATTAACCATAAAATTAATATTGTATGTTGGCATCTCTGTTATTTGTTAGCCCATATGTAATGATCTTGTAAGCTAAAAAAGAGATGAGAAAAAATGAGTATGGAAGCAGGAGTGAACAGCGTAGGAACACAAACACTTAACATTGCAGTGAACGGTAAACCTGCTTGAGCTCCGTGCCATCTAGTGGGCCCTGAGGGCCTTCGAGGATCTCCTCAGTGGGAAGTCGGTTCTGCTACAGACCGACAACCGGGTAGCGATGTTCTACGTCAACAAAGAGGGGGGCACGGGGTCGTGCTTCCTCTGCAGGGAAGCAGTCCTCATCTGCTCTTTTGCTGCCCAGCGGAGGATGTCTCTCAAGGCGACGTACCTCCCCGGGTCAGGAGAATGGCCTGGTGGAGAGACTCAGCAGAATCCTTCGCCCCCACAAGTGGCGCCTGGATCCCAGTATGGCAGGCTGGCTGTTTCTACACTGGGGCACTCCAGCGATGGACCTCTTCACCAGCCCCCAGAGCACATAGCTCCCTCGCTTCTGCGGCCCGGTGCTGCACCCGTGCAGGGAGGGCCCCGATTCGTTTCTCCTGGACTGGTCCTCCAGTCTCCTATATGCATTCCCTCCTTTCCCCCTCATTGCAAGGACTCTGTTTAAGGTTCAACGGGACGGGGCATCGTTGATTCTCATGCGCCCCCCCCCCCCCACCATGGCCTCGGCAGCCTTGGTTCCCACTCCTGCTTCGGCTGTCGTCAGAGCCTCTGATTCCCCTGGGCTCTGTCAGGGACTTGCTGATGCAGGAGGAGGGCCAGGTACTACACCCGAACCTACCCTCCCGGCCTGGCAGCTGAATGGGTCTCTCTAGCCTCTCTGGCCCTTCCGGAGGAGGCTGAGGAAATCCTCCTTGCCTCGAGGAAGGACTTCACTAGGCGGGCTTGTGCCTTTAATTGGAAATGCTTCTCCGTCTGGTGTTCGGAACACCAGATCGACCCCCTTCTCGTACCCGGTTTGGTGGGTTCTCAAGGGAAGGGCTGAAGTCTAACTCTGTTAGAGTTCATTTGAGGGCCATATCAGCTAATCATCTCCCTATCGAGGGAAAGTCTCTCTCAGGGCAGCAACTAGTCTCCCCCTTCATGTGGGTCCTTCTGTTATCCAAGCCACCCATCCGTCCCCCTCCAGCGGAATGGGACTTGAATGTGGTGCTCACGCAGCTCACTCATCCACCCTTAGAGCCAATGGCACTTGTCCTGGAAGGTGGCCTTCCTGGTGGCACTGACCTCTGCTCGCCGAGTCAGTGAGCTTCAGGCGCTCATGGTTGGCGCCCCTTACACTAGGTTTTATCGGAACAGGGTGGTTCTCCAGACCCATCCTAAGTTCTTACCCAAGGTAGTGTCGGCTTTTCATCTCAACCAAGAGAGAGTGCTCCCGACCTCCTTCCTGAGGCCCCATGCCGATCAGTCATCGGTGGCTCTCCACACCCTCAACTGCAAGCGGGCCCTCGCCCCTTGTAGCGTACCCAGACTCACCGCAAGTCTGACAGACTTTTCGTGACCTACGATCCCAATCGGCAGGGGCAAGCAGTTACCAAGCGCACCCTCTCTGGGTAGTGGACTGCATCGCTTTTGCCCATGCAAAGGCAGGAGTTCCCCCTGGATCGTTGAGTCACTGCTCATGGGGTCTGAGCCAAAGCGGCCTCACTGCGCTCCGTGCCCATGATGGACATTTGCTGGGCGGCAACCTGATCTTCTGAAAATACCTTCGCCACCCACTACTGCCTGGGGAGGGAGTCCCACCGGGACAGCGCCTTCAGCCAGGCTGTACTCCGTAATCTGTTTGGGGTATAAGCAACTCCTGCCCTCCGACCCTACTTCACGGTTACTGAGAGCTTCGCCCCGAGGTCTCGGGCTCCTTCGGGCTGCTGCTTGTACCTACAGCCTCGCGGAGTCGTTTTTTGTTTACAGGTTCAGTAGCCTGTAGCTAGGGAGTCCATAAGTGAGGACTGACTTCTTGCCTGTTCCTGGAGAAAGCGTAGTTACTCACCTGTAACAGGTGTTCTCCAGGGACAGCAGGAATCAGTCCTCGCTACCCTCCCGCCTCCCCTGATGAGTTGCTGAATTTTTGTTCTTCCCTTGCCATCTGCTTGATAGGGCTCGAGCTAAGGGACCTGACTGAGCAAGATGGCACCCTTGGGTGGGAAGAGGACCATGCATGTGGTAGTAATCCCAAAGGCTTTCTTTGAAGCTGGGGAATTGCTCTGAGCGTGCTTCGTCGGTGCCGACGTCACCCATAAATGAGGACTGATTCATGCTGTCCCTGGAGAACACCTGTTACAGGTGAGTAACTACGCTTTCCCTTTGCTTCATTGCAATACTGATTTGCCCTAAGTACAGGTGCATCCAAGCCTATCACACACAGGGAGTGTAGTCAGTCTGAGAAGCTTCTGTATATTAACCGATAAGCACCCCAAGCAATTTACTTTGCTCTTGAAGTCTTTCTTCCTCTACTTCAAGCCACATCCGTTTTAATTCAGACAACCAAGTGACTATTTTCTCGTCAAACAAGAAGGAATCGGATCACCTGTGTCTTCAAAGAAGCAAAAAAGATTTGGTACTTTGTGATGGGCAATCACATCCAATTGCAAGCTGCTTATATGTGTGGAGTTCAGAACAATTTCCTTGACTATTCTTACAGATCATCTTTCATGAGTGGGGGACCCCTCAGGTTGACCACTTTGTCAATAGCAAGAGTTCAAAGCTACTCCCGTCTTCCAACAGCCTAGCCCCAGATGCACTGACTGTTCCCAGGACTTGGTCTCTTTTTCATAACCCCCCCCCCCCCAATCCTCCTGTTCCTCTTATAGCAAAAACAATGTACAAATTCCAACAACTGTCAAAAACCATGATTCTCATAACATCAAATTGACCTTATCAGAACTGGTTTTCTCTCCTAAAAAGGCAGTAGTTCTACCACAATACAGGTTCCAAATACTTTTGACATTAATCACTTAAGATGAGGGCTGTCTCATTCATCCTAGTTTGAAGTTGCTAGCCCTCACAATATGGAAACCGAGCAGTGTTTAGTGCTTACTGTAGGTCTGTGCATATTCAAGACATACTGACAGCTGCAAGAAAACAATCCACTCGAGATACCTTTTCTTTGAAGTGGAAAAGTTGTTCCTTCTGGTGGCTCAGAAATGGTCGCAACCTTGTTGAATGTCTGTGTACTGCTATACTCCAGTATTTATGCGATTTCTATCATCTTGGACTCCAAACATCTTCCGGGTTACATCTTTGTGCTTTTTCTGCCCATCACTCGGTTTGATTGTCTTCTGGCTTCTCACTTACACATCGCTTCAGGCTTTCATGAGTGTTTCTCCATGTCAAACTACCAGTTCAGAAGCCTCCCCAGTACCATGGGATGTTAGAACAGCATTTAGCTTTTCTTATGAAGTCGCCGTTGGAGCGCCAGGAGTCTGCGTCACTTAGTCACTCTATATGGAATGTGCTCTTCCAAGTAGCTATTACCACAGCTAAAATAATAACTTCAAGCACTAGTAACCTATGAACCATACATAATTTAAGCAGCCACGTTCTTGTAATGAAAGTTCACCAAAACCTCTACCAAAGTTATTACTAACTTTCCATATTAATGAAGTAGTGCTTCCTACATTCTATGCAAAGCCGTATTGGAATCCATGTGACAGCCTTCCACACTCTGGCCTGCAATCAGGCCTTCACATACTACCTCAAGAGCTGAATCAATTAGGGAATTGAAGTTGCTTTTTGTCTTCCTGGATCCCAACAGAATTGGCATACCAGTCGCCAAAATTTCTAGTTAATTGACTTGCATCCTGCATCCAGTTCTGTTGTAAGCAAACGTTTACTCCTGTATAACCAAATCAAAGCTCCTGTGGCTCTCCTAAAGTCTGCTGCTTTTCATGCAGTATTTAAGCAGTGACATGGTCCTCACTTCATACCTTTACCTATGCATTACTCTTTTGACCAAGTCACAAAGGGAAATGCCTTTGGTCAAGCTGTGCTGGCTAGTATACCTGCATGATGTGGCACCTCTCACTATTTTTCTGCACAGGTTGCTGCTAATATGAGATATGGAAGGACATGAGCACCCCTAAGCTTGAGGGTCACCCACTTGGTTGCCTGATTCTATCCTGTTTGTCGACACAGCATTGTTGCACATCTGTAACAAGTGTTTTCTTTAGAATTGATTATCCACACAGTCCCTCCCACTTCCCTGAGAGTTGCCTTAATTCTTGAGCTTGAAACCTACTGAAGAGCTGAGGGAGACTGCTGCACTTTGGAAGGATTGCACATGCTCAGAACTTTACACTGGGAGAGCTCTTCCTTCCTGGCAACATGCGATGTCACTCGTGTGACTTTTTGCAGTCATCTCTACAGAAAACACTTGTTACAGGTGAGCAACAATGCTCTATGATGGACAAAAGAATAACTTTTTATTTTGGCCATGGCTCGATGCCTTAGCAGTCGTTTCAATAGAGATTTCTTCATTCACCTTGAATGATAGCGTAATTCCTTAGACCCGGTTCAGAGCAAGGCACCACCACTAAAGCAGAATTTTTATTCTAGGTGTATGCATGCCCCCATGTCATTAATTCAGAAATGTCTAGGCTATATCTGTTTTAGGTCTGTTGTATATTGGTCCATCTCTGTGGTCTTGAAATGTGTTTTCTAATATGTGGCATGCTTTGATTTTAAAAGCATGTGGGATGGCTGGGTAGTCAAGTTTTTCAAAATCAAGGAAGGGTGCAGAATAGTTTAAGCTTCCTTGGCTGAGAGATGCTATTTCAGTTTCGAGTTTTCCTTTAATTAGTTTTGATTTCTGGGTCTCTTGGAATAGATATTTTCTTATAGTAATGACGCCCTGTTCTCTCTTTTTTTCCTTTATGGCTAGAGAAAGGACATGCATTTCAGTTGCAGACTGAGCTCCTTTTTTACTCTCAAGCTGCAGGACTCAGAGATCTATGGAAAGGAACTTTTTCAACTGCCATTTGGTGGGGAGGAAAGGTGGGAAGAAAGGCAGGCATGGAGGGCAATTGGACCATAATGTGCTGTTATACCAAAGAAAAAGAAATTGGCATGGCTTGAACAACGAAATGGTCACAGTCGGCTGCGTGATACCGAATGAAAAGGAAAGTTTTTTTCTATTTTTAGATCCGAGTTTGGACACTGGATCAGGACAGGACACATGTGGAGAAACTTCTTCAGAGAGTTACAGTTCCCCGTCTAGCCCACGGCATAATGGGAGGGAAAGCTTTGAAAGTGAAGAAGAAAAAGACAGAGGTTGGCTTCCTGGCGCGCGCTTATTTTTAACTGAGCGCGTGCACATTTCCTCATTTGCCTTGATCAGTCATAAGTTTGTAGAGGTTTGGGAATAGACTTGGTGAGCTTGCTCACCTGCTTCCTTAACTAGAATATTGTGCTAATAGTTTGATTTTCCTTTACTGTGAGGATTTTATTTATTTGGTTTAAGATTTAGCAGCTTTATTTTTAATTCAGTATGTTCATTCAACTTTTTCTCTAATTCTAAAACATAGCAAAAAAATGTTTCTTTGGACAAACATACTTCCATATTGTTTTGCCAGACCAGTCCAGACAAGTAGATTGTGTTCCCCTACCAGCAGATTAGTGAAGACAACCAATGACAAGCCCAAGTTTCAATGACAACTCTCATATGCCTCTATTCGCCTCAGCCTCCAGAGGTCCCTTCAGTATTTCTTTGTCTCCAACAGATGGTGGATAGATTTTCTCTTCTGTAGAAAATCTGAAGATTGAGAGGAAAAGAGATTGATTAAACGCTCATGAACGACCACCTTGTATACAGAAATGTGACTCACTTGAGAGTGGCATGGAAGTCTCCTCTAGACTGCGGTCTTTTTGGTAGCCATAGGAGGAGGGAAAATTGGTTCAGCTCCATGCCCTTTTCATGAAAAAGACCTGTTGAGGAGCCACAAATTGGAAGGGTCTGGAAGAGTATGGCAGCCTCACATCACCTCAGTGCCTCCTCCCACTTCTCCCACCTGCTCTCTCCCGAAGATTGCAGAACACTCTGAGGAATCTGCCTGCCAGCCACCTTCCACACAGTGCCGTACAAGCAAAACCAGCCAGTGAAGCAGTTTCAGGGGAGTAGAGCTGAGCCCAGCATGAATCCTATGCCTGGGCTCTCGGGGTGAGTACCAAGGCTTGACCTTGACCTTGTCCTTGTCCTTGTTGGGTGGGGGGCTCCCGATTGTATCTCTGAGGGAGACAATTTGGGGTGGACTGTTGGCAATGTGTGGGAGTATCCCGCCATTTTGTGCACGCTTTAGTAATGTTTTTGCCTATTGTGCAACTGGTGGTCATGCGGTCCTAAGGTGCGCTCCATCCCTGGTGCCTTTAACGTGTGAAACGTAAAAGTGCAGTTAAAATGCGCTTGCAGGCCGACGCAGCCTTAGTGCATGCTCTTGTGATACCCTAACAGTCGTCTTCCAGGAAACGTTTGACCTGTGGCAAGCAAGTTGCCTCATCCTTGGATTCTGGACTCTTCCTTTCTGCATAGCAGCTTCTGAGTTGCCCCTGGAGGGCATGTTTTCCCCCTCTCAGGGATGCAGTTAATCCATACTTACCCTGCATCAGGGCAGATGAAGGATGGCACTATGGGTAAGGATATTCAGCTGGCTGGAGATTCCCGTGAACTTGCTGTGAGGCACTCTTCATCCTCTAAGAGGTCTGTGGCAGCTATGCCTCCTGGTCTGGGGAGCCTTATCCGAGAGGAGAGCTTCCGGATCCTGGATTGTCCTTGCCAGAATTCTTTTCCTTTTTGCAACAGGCCTGGTGTGGAAATTCAGACCCTATAGCCTCTGGGTGCCCCTGGACACAATCTCATGCAGGGCAAGCTGTAAGTAGAATCCCTGTTCGATTGCATTTAGTTAAGCATACCTGACGCGAGGTGCTCCCTAGAGATGGGGAACATTTGGAAGCTATCCGAGATGTCGACTGCCTCAGATTCAGATGAGTCTGTACTGGACTCTGATGTGGATGAGGAAGTGCATTCACCTTCAGAAGACTCTGTAGAGGCCAGCATGATCCACCTATTCTGGAAGGAGGAACTGGCAGCGTTAATTACCAGGGTCTCTTCTGGCTTGACGGATCCTTTCAGCACTGAGCAGGAGCCGAAGGTACACCCGCTCCTTCAAGGGGTTTGGAAATCCACTGCTGTCTTCCTGTTTCTGGAAGTGATCAAGGATATGATCCGGTTGGAGTGGGACCCCCTCCCTACCTAAAGGGTTAAGGGTGTATAAGAAGATCTACGCTTTCCCAGAGGAGCAGCAGCGTGGCGAGTGGTTTGATATTCCCAAGGTGGATGCGCAAGTCACAGCAGTTTCCAGACTGACCACCATTCCTGTGGAAGGCTGATTGGCCTTAAAGGATGTTTGGGACTGCAAGGTGGATTCCTTGCTGTGGAGCTAGTTTGCTGTGGCAGCAACTATTTTATAGCTGGATTATGTACCAGCCTGACATCTTGAACCCTGCTCCAGTGGATTCAGTCTCTTCCACCTGATACTACCTCTATTTTGGAGTCTACTACGGCCTTCCTTTCTGATGCCATGTATGACCTGGTATGTTTGCCAGCCAGGAATGATGCCATGATTTCGCTCTGGCACTGGGAAGCAGACACATCTTCCAAAGTCCAGTTGACTCAACTGGCCTTTAAGGGGAAGCTTCTGTTTAGAACGGATTTAGAGAAGCTGGTGAAGGACCTAGGCGAGACACATATGATTGCTTCCCGAAAGAGAGGCCCAAAGGGCCTGTAAAGTGGTCTTGTGCCCCTTTCTAGTCATTCTCCGTCCGATCACCAAGGGTGTGCTGGCCAGATTTCCGGGGGTCTTGGAACTATCATCATCACTGACCTAGAAAGCCTTTTTCCCTCTGCTTCAAGGCCTCGGGCTCGTTTTCAGTCCTTTCCTGGTGCATGTGGGCCCAGGGACTCAGTCCTCTCTGGAGGAGGACCCTTCCAGGCTATGCAGTGAAGGTTTGGGTGCCCATTCACTGGTGCCTCTAGTGGACAACAGACTTCGCCTCTTCTTTCAGGAATGGCCCCGGGTTACTAAGGATCACTGGGTGCTAGATACCATTCAATTCAGCTATTTTATTTAAACTTTCTTATATACCACTTTTCAAGATATCAAAGTGGTTTACAGAGAGCAACAAGTTACTACAGAGAACATTAGAGGAAGGGGAGTGATGAGAACATTATAACTTTAATACAGTAAAGTTATGTACAATAGGTTGAATCATCGGGTAGGTAAGGTGGGTTTTGAGTTAGCGATTTGAATCAATTGGATCCAGTGAATTCAGTCTCTTCCGCTTGATACCTCTTTTGGAGTCTGCTATGGCCTTCCTTTCTGATGCTATGTATGACCTGGTACGTTTGGCAGCCAGGGATGGTGCCACGGCATTGGATTTGGCTCTGGCACTGGGCAGCAGACACATCTTCCAAAGCCCAGTTGACTCAACTGGCCTTTAAGGGGGAGCTTCTGTTTGGAATGGATTTGGAGAAGCTGGTGAAGGACCTAGGCTATGTCCTGGAATGTAAAGAGCTGATTCCCAATGCCTTCATCATTTCCCCGTGTAGGTCTGCGATCAAGGGTGCCATGTATTTCTGGATGGAGGAGACCCTCCTAGCCTTGTCAGCCCAGCACATTGCTGTGGTGGACATTGTGGAAGTAGACTTCCTCAGCCGGCACTCTCAGAATCCTGGCAAGTGGGAGTTGAGTCAGAAGGCATTTCAGTTGATTCTGCACTGCTGAGGTCACCCCAAATGGATCTGATGGCAACCTTTGCCACTTCAGTCACTATATGGAGATTGATGCCTTTGGACCCTCTGCCCTGACACAGCCTTAGCAAAGTCAGCGGCTGTTCAGTTTCCTCTATGGCCCCTGGTAGGGCATGTTTTGGCATATAGAATGCAACCCAGGCAGAATTGTTCTAGTAGCACCAGATTGGCTGTGGAAAGTGTGCTTCGGAGACCTGATGTGGCTCCTGCATGCGCTGCCTTTTCGGCTGCCTTCATCTCAGGGGCTATTGTGGCAGGGTCCGATTGTCCTGGAGGATCCAGCTCCCTTCTGGCTTACAGAACAGCTTTTGAAAGGAGACTGCTAGTGTATACGGGCTACTCTCCAGCAGTAATCTGTATTCGGTACCTGAAGGAGGGTCTACCAAGCTAGCATATGCACACTATGGATTTGGTCCCTCTGAGTGCTGGGGCAGCTTGTGGCATTTGACTCCTGAGGCAGTCGGTGTCCTCCCTGTTGGCATTTCTGCAGGATGGTGTAGAGATAGGCCTCTCAGTTAACTCCAAGAAGATTCAGGTGGAAACTCTGGCCTGTTTTTGTGGTCCAGTGTCAGGCAAATCTTTTGCCTTGCACCCAATTGTATCTCATTTTCTCCAGGTGGTTTGGCATCTGCATCCTCTCCTTTGGTCTGGGATACCTTCCTTGGATCTATGTCTGTTGCTCATGATCCTAATGGTGGCCCCCTTAGAGCCATTGAAGTACGCTACCTTAAAGGATTTGATGCTCAAGACTGTCTTGGTCGCATTTTGTTCCACAAAGTGGATCTCCAAACTGCAGGCTGTTTCGATTTGGCCTGTGTCTTCCTTCTTGCCTAAAGTGTGGTCTCCCTTTCACATGAACCAGGTGGTTTGCCTGCCCTTCTCTAAGGAGCAGTGTCGGGAGAAGGATAAGCATCTTCACCTTGTGGATGTCCAATGTGTGCTTCTCTGTACTTGGAGGTTACAAATTCCTTTTGTAAATCAGACCATCTTTTTGTTCTGTTTGCTGGCCCACCCAAGGGTAAAGTAGCAGCCAAGTCGACTTTGGGGTGCTGGATTAAGGAGGTCATTGCCTCAACATATCTGCTACAGAACCGTCCAGTTCTGGAGGATCTGCGTGCTCATTCTACCTGAGAACACACATTCTCGTGGGTGATGCGGGACTCTAGCCTCTGCTGACACTTGTTTAACAGCAACATGGGCATCACTTTCCACTTTTGTCAAGCATTATCTTTTGGATGTCCATGCATGGGCAAACACCGCCTTCGGCTCAAGAATTTTGCGAGCTGCTGTTGTCTTCCCACCCAGTGGTGGTGTAGATTTGGTACATCCCACTGGTTTAGCAGGATGATATGGAAGGTGAAATTTTACTTTCCAGTCATCCTTTCCTTGAGTCCTATTAGACTAGTCCAGGGCCCGCCCCTGAAACTGTATTGTTCTGTTCTTCTGCTGCAGTATCCTTGGGTCTTCCCTGAGTTTTATACTTGGTTTTGCAAGCTCATCTTCTACTGACAGCCTTATGTGTTTCTATCTTCCTGTATGTAGTTCTCTACGGTTGATAACTCATTGTTGCCCACATTTGAGGTTGTGTGAGGCTTGCTCTGTATCTTCATATGCTTTGGGACGAATACTGAGGGGACCTCTGGTGGCTGAGGCAAGTAGAGGCATAGGAGTGGTCATTGAAATCTGGGTTTTTCATGGGTTAGGCTTTTCATGGGTTATTTGTCTCTACCAATCTGCTGTTAGGGGAACACAACCCACTTGTCTGGATTGGTCTAGCAGGACTCAAGGAAAGGACATTAACTGGTAAGTAACATGTCACCATTTTTAATAGCCTCATCTTGGTTGCCCTTTTGTAAAATAGGATGTAAAAGAACTTTTTTTTTTCAAGTGGCTTAAATTGGGATTTATATATAGCTAATCTTGTTGAAAACAAAATGGAGATTGTAGTTTAAAAACAAAAATAGAATACAGCTCTTCTCTTCCAAACAGTTTATAGTTTATTTGGTTTGATATACCAATTGGGTTGAAAATATTTTTTCCCTTTTAACATTAAAGTCTTTGCTACTCACTCCTCTATATGAACCTAAAATACTCTTTTGGTAATAAAACTGCAACAGAGATCCTCAGCCCTTCCAACTGTGCTCACACAGTATCATTAGTGCTCATTAAAATTAGCATAGGAAAGTGAGCAGTCGCTATTGGGTGACATCAGTTTTTCACAAATCAGACTGCAATTTTTTGTTCCAGGATGGTCACAGTATGCATGCTGCAGAGCACCTGCCGTGTGCAGGAGTTTTGCACTGGTCAAGAACTGTAAAACTAATGGCCATGTCTTGGAGCTATTCACCTTTGGGTTTTTTTTTTCTATTTGGTATATGTAATAAGATGCTGTAATTTATTGGTGTTTCTAGAACATTTACTGGGTATGTTAATGAGCTTGCAGTCACTTTTTAAAATGTTCAAATTTTTTTAAACTTTTTTTTCTCACAAATTTTTGAATTGGAAATATTTGCTTAGCTGCATCTCATTTGTAATTTTTTTGGTGGCTGGGTGGTTTAGCAGTGATTGTATTCAAGCATAGTTACTGGAGGTAAGAGATGCCTTTTATACTATAGCATGAATCATGAGCTTTTTCAGTTCTTGAACCCATTTTAATTATTTTTGGTGTAAGAGAACTCACATACACATCTTAGAACGGTTTTCTCTTGATCACTTAATTTTTTTTCCTATAGTTGAGCCAATCTGGCGAGAACTCTACAGATTCACCATTAAGAATCTGACTTCTAAAGTGGCTCAGTTATGCTCTCCTACAGTTATTTTTTTATTTAAAAAAAAATAAAAATTTTAGCACTTGTAGCCATTAATTACTATGTATATCTATATAAAATATTTGGATCAATATACCTGTTTTAAATTCATACTTGGGGGCTTATTTAATATCTAACAAAATGCACAAAGTGACCTCTAGAGGGGGTAATAGGGATGTGTATGGAAAAACATTTTAGTATGTTTTAATCATTTTCCAACACACATCCCCCCCCCCCCCCCCCTAGTTTGGACTTTTTTTGTTTTTCACAGATTCATGTTAAATATTTTAACATGCACAGAATTTTTTGCATTTGTTAATTTTGTAGATTAATGCATCAATGGTCTTCGTCTTAAAGCCTATGAGGACAATATTTAAGATCTCACTGTGTATTTTGGAAGAAAGATGGGAAAGGGGAGATACCATAGAGACTCTTAAATACCTCTGGCATAAATGCAGAGGAGGAAAGCCTCTTTCAATTTAAAGAAAACTCTGCAATGAGGGGGCATAGGATGAAGTGAAAGGGGATAGACTCGGAAGTAATTTGAGGAAATATTTCTTTACAGAAAGAGTGGTAGATGCAGTGTATATCCCTCTTCCCAGTCCATTGAATCAGAGAATCCATTGCATGCTATAGTACAAACCCATACAGATAGCAAGAGGAAAAGCACTAGCTGTGCTCATTACAGCTGCAGAGCAATCATAAAATCTAATTTTTCCCTTTACATATTCATTTTCTCCAGGACCAAGCAGGAAGTCAGTCCTGACATATGGGTGACGTCGGTGCCGGCGCAGCCCTCGTGCGGAGCATTACCCCAGCTTTCAAAGAAAGTCTTTGGGAATGCAGCGCGCATGCGCGGTCCCCTTCCTGCCTAAGGGTGCCATCTTGCTCAGTCTTTATTTTTCCGCGGAGCCCAACGGACGTGAGTTTGTGTCACCCAGGAAAAATAGATTTTTTTCTGCGATTTTTGCTTTTTCTTATCCGGTTTGACGCCGGTTCCCCTTCCCACCTGGGCGCGGTAGACCGGTCCGGAGTTTTTCTCTTCGTTTTTTGTCCTTCGTGACTAGCGTTCATGCCTTTTTTTTTGTTTGTTTTCACTGGCAGCCCGGTCTTTTGACCTTGCAGGGTCCCTTTTTCCCCCGATGGCTGGCAGTGGGTTAAAAAAATGTGATCGGTGCAAGAAATTTGTCTCTCACAGACACACATGACTGATGCCTTGGGCCCGACCATGACCCGCTGGTCTGTGGCCCGTGTGGCAAAATGTCGTCGAAGGCACTTCGGAGCCGTCAGCATCAACGTGTGAGAATTTTTTCAGCGGCTGGGCCCGGACTTCATCAGAGGCCTCGACATCTCGGGAGTCTGACGCCAAGCACCGTCGTGGTTCCTCTGAGAGGGGGTCTCCCACCTGGGAGCACAATAAAAGAAAATATTTTTTCACTCAACGTGTAATCAAACTCTGGAATTTGTTACCGGAGGATGTAGTAAAGGCTGTTAGTGTAGCTGGGTTTAAAAAAGGTTTGGACAAGTTCCTGGAGGAAAGGTCCATAAGCCATTATTAAGAAGGGACCCAGGATATCAATGCTTGAACCAATACAAGCATTGTGGACCCTGTGTCCCTTGGGGAAACTGCTAGGTACATATGACCTAGATTGGCCACTGTTGGAAACAGAATACTGGGCTTGATGGACCTTGGTCTGACCCAGTATGGCATATCTTATGTTCTTATGTTCTTACAAAAGGAAGAAGCTCATGAGGGCGGCGGCGGTGGAGGCCCCTGGGTCCTCGAGGGCCCAGTCGCGCCTCAGAGAGGCCATCCAAACTACCTCGCATGGAGCTGGAGTCCCCAAGTCACGTAAGTTCTGTTGTCCTTGTGGACTCTCCTCTGGGAGAACCAACATCGGGCCCGATGCCGTCGGGGCCCGAGTCGGTGGCTGCTGAGTCTCCTGAGCTTGGACTCAGGCAGACAGCCTTGGAGAGCAGCTTGGCTGCCTTCATGGAACAGCAACGGGTGCTGATTGCCAGTCTGACCAGTGCATCGGCCCCAACCACCAGGACCTCAATGTCTGTCGACCCCGGAGGCCGAGCCGATCCTCAAGTCCATCAAGTCTCGAGTCGATCCTCAGTCAAGGTCCCCCTCGACCTCCTGTGCGGGGCTGAGGTTGTCGACGCCGGTGCCCTCGGCGTCGGGGCGGGTGGCACCAAGGCCCACATGGCCGGAGCCGCTCGACGACGACTCAGAGGAGTCGGCGTGGGAGATGGAGGATGAGGAGTCTCCTGACACCTTCTGGACCTGGTGCATCCCTTCAGACTTGCTAGAGTCCAAGCCTCAGAGAAGGTCCCCCCCGGAGGATAGCCCGGTTCTCTGACTTCGTGAGGGACATGGCCAAGGCTTTGGCATTCCCTGCGGATGCCGAGGAGGAGCCTCGAGCCGAGGAGCTCGATGCCCTCCAGTATGATTTTCCTCCGAAGGAGGCCTTTACTGGTTCCTCTGATGATGGAACGGCTGCTCTTCCTTATGTGGGAGGCACCGGCCTCGGTGCCGGTTCTTAGCAATCGGGATAATTCCATTTATCAAGTCCGTAAGAGCCCTGGGTTCCAAAAGGCGCAGCTACCGCACAATTCCATGTTTGTGGAATTGGCCATGCACCACCTGAAGAGTCAGAAGATGCACTCCTTGGTGCCCCCCCAGCCGGGAGGCCCGGAACCTGGATGCCCTCAGTAGAAAGTGCTTCCAGGTCTCTATGCTATCTTGCCGTGTCCAGACTTACCAGCTGTACATGGGCATGTACTTAAGGGACCTGGCAAAGGAGATTGCCGGGTTCTCAGCTGGCCTCTCCAAGGAACACTTAGAGGTTCAAAGCCTTGTCGACAGGGATCCGAGAGTGCTCGAAGTTTATCTCTCGAGCAGCCTATGATGGCTTTGAGGCTTCGGCCCGGGTAGCCACGGCCGGCATCGGTGCACGCCATCAGGCCTGGTTACAGTCATCGGACCTGGAGTCATGGGTGCAGGACAAGTTGGTCGATGTCCTGTACTGAGGTGACAATCTATTGGTAAGCCCATGACTGAAAAGGCTGCAGAAATCGAGACCGAGACTCTCACCAGGACAAGGCTGTCCAAAAAGACTTCTGCCCCTTCTCAAAAAAAGAAGGGCTCGTGAAAGAAGCCCTTTTTTCCCCGAGGAAGGGTGCTGCCTACAAATCGTACCCTCAGTATCGGGCCTCTCCAGCTCCCCAACAGGGCCAGCAGGGCAGGGGCAAGGGCCCCGTAGGCAGAAGACCCTCAAGCCACCAGCTCTGGCTCCTGCACAGCAGGGAGCGGGATTTTGACTTCCACAGCATAGCCTCTCCTCCACAGGTGGCTCCACTCGGCACAGGGGGTCGGCTGACCCTGTACGCCTACATGTGACCAGCCATCACAGGGGATACCAGAGTACAGAGCATAGTCCAAAAGGGCTACATGCTCCACTTCCACTAGCTACCCCCTCCTACTATCCAGGGGAGCCTCCAAGACTCCTTCTACACAGGAACCCCCTCCTTCAGGAGTTGGCAAGTCTTCTAAAGGAACAGGCGGTGGAAACGGTGCCTCACCACCTGAAAGGGCAAGGCTTCTACTCTAGAGGGGAGGAGTAGCCTAGTGGTTGGGGCAAGGTACTTCAGGCCAGAAGGTCAGGGGTTCAAATCCCACTAGAGGACAGCAACCTTGGGCCGGAAGGACTGGGGTTTCTAGTCCCACAGATGCTCCTTGTGGTTTTGGGCAAGCCACTTAACCCTCCACTGCCCATGTTCCCTGTAAGTATTAGTGTATGTGTCTCATATCCCCGCATGTTAAATGTATCCCCCAATTGTGTTGTGACCGCTTTGATTGAAGGATAAGGCGGTATACAAAAAACTGTCTAAATAAAAAATAAAAATAAATAGGTACTTCCTGGTACCAAAAAAGACAGGAGGCCTTCGGCCTATCCTAGTCTTGCGAATCCTAAACAAGTTTCTGGAGAGGGAAAAGTTCAAGATGCTTACCCTTGGGATACTGCTGCCCTACCTCCAGCAGGGAGACTGGCTATGCTCCTTAGACCTAAAGGATGCTTATACTCACATCCTCATTCATCCAGACCACAGACAATATCTCAGATTTGTGGTAGGAGGAAACCATTTTCAGTACAGCGTATTTCCCTTTGGCCTAACTTCTGCCCCCAGGGTTTTCACCAAATGCCTGGCGGTGATGGTGGCTTATCTCAGGAATCAGGGAATCTTTGTCTTCCCATACCTGAACGACTGGCTCATCAGGGGCCAGTCTCACCAGGAGGCCCGACAAGCCACTCTTCTCGCTGTCTCTCTTCTTCAGCATCTGGGCTTTGTCGTAAACTACGCAAAGTCCACTTTGCTCCCCTCTCAGAACCTAGAGTTTATAGGGGCAAGCTTAGACACCCTTCAGGCAAGAGCTTACTTGCCTGAAGACAGGACCCACAGACTGATAGACTTGGCCAACCAGTTCCAAAGCAAATCTCATGTCTCCGCCAGGCACTACCTGCGGCTCCTGGGCCACATGGCATCCACGGTACATGTGACTCCAAATGCCCATCTGCACATGTGGGCTGCTCAATGGTGCCTCAGAGATCAGTGGACGCAGGCCACAGGCGACCTCCGAGAGAGAGTAAAGTTGTCCAAACAACTTTTGGGCTCCTTACAGGGGTGGCTACATCTCCCAAACCTCCTCAGGGGGGTACCTTTTTAGGCTCCAGCACACACAAGGGTGCTGATGACCGATGCTTCCTTAAAGGGCTGGGGTGCACATTGCCAGGGCACGTGCACTCATGGCCTCTGGTCTCCTCGAGAGGCCACACAGCAAATCAATCTTTTGGAGCTGCGAGCAATCCGCTTAGCTCTGCAGGCATTTTCTCATGCCCTCTCTCACCAGTCTGTTCTAGTTCAGACGGACAGTCAGGTGGCACTGTTCTATGTGAACAATCAAGGGGGCACAGGGTCCAGGCTCCTATGTCAGGAGGCATGGGGTCCAGGCTCCTAAGTCAGGAGGCACTGGCCCTTTGCTCCTTTGCAGTCAAACAAGACATGTTTCTCAAAGCAGTTTATCTACCTGGGCAGGAGAATTGCCTAGCAGACAAGCTAAGGAGGATTCTCCAGCCTCACGAATGACAGTTGAATCCATTGGTGGTCCAGCAGATCTTCCTCTGCTGGGGACTTCCATCCATCGATCTCTTTGCAAGTCCACAAAACCATCAGCTGCCCAGGTTTTGCTCCAGACAGCCGCATCCCCTGAGGATGGCAGCAGATGCTTTTCTGATCTCTTGGTCTACGGGCCTCCTGTATGCGTTTCTTCCTACGCCCCTGGTGGCCCGAACTCTGTTCAAGATTCTCCGGGACAAGGCCTCGGTGATTCTGGTAGCCCCCAGATGGCCGAGGCAGCCCTCGTTTCCACTTCTGCTGCAGTTGGTGGTGGAAACTCCATTCCCTCTGGGGTTGCAACATGATCTCCTGTCTCAAGAGCAGGGTTCCCGTCTGCACCCCAATCTCAGGTCCCTCAAGTTGATGGCCTGGCTGCTGAAAGGATAGTGCTAGCTCACTTCTACCTAAGGAGGTTGAGGAGGTGGTCTTGGCCTCTAAGAGGCAGTCCACCAGAAAGTCCTATGCCCTCAAGTGGCATAGGTATCTCCAGGAACAAGCAGGAATGAGTCTTCACATATGGGTACGTCGGTACCGACGGAGCCTGCACGGGAATGCTCCCCAGCATCCAATCAGAAAGCTTTTGGGAGCATCCCTCGCGCCTGCGCGGTGACTTCCCGCCTTTCCCACTGCCTCTCCTCAGTTTTCGTTTTTCCGCGGAGCCAACAGGACGTCCTCCTGTCACCGCAGAAATTTTTTTCTTTAAAATCCTTGTTTTCTTGTGGTCGCGGCTGTCTTTCCCGCCGATACCGGTACCGCCGGTGCTTTATTCTTTTCTTTTTCAAACTTAGAGAAATATTTTCTCCTCAGTTTTTTGTTTAAACTTTTGAGGCCTACCAGGCCTTTTCCAACATGGAGCCTTCTTCCCCTAAGAAGTGCCTTCACTGTGGAAACTTAGTTTTCTTTTTAGACTCCAATGCTTGGTGTCTAACCTGTTTGGGTCCTGACCCTTTTTCCCCTGATACTTCAGGCTATATTATTGGGAGAAGACCTTCCCTTTTTCGAGTTTCCCTCGATGCCGTTTTTCCTCCTGAGGTGAGGACACCGGTTTATTCTTCTCTCCAGGATCCAGGTAACCCACAAAAGGTCTGTTTAAGACTAGCCAATTCTTGAAGGGTAAGTCTCATGCCCAGCATGATGACGGCTCCGGCCTTGCCCTCAAGATCTCATTGGCAATAAAACCCCGGCGGGAGTCTTCGGGCTCCAAAGCATTTACGGGGTTTCAGGTTGTTCCTGGGGCTCACCCCTCACAGAACATACCTGAGCCGTGCCAGGGGGTGGTATCCGCTTCGAGCGGTACCGATAACCCGGCACCGGCATCAGTGTCGAGTACTGCACTCTTCACCAGGGATCGTCATCTGGTGTCCTTGGTACCTTTGGGGCCGATCGATACGACCCAGATTGGCTTTCCTATATCCCAGCCATGCTCGGGGTTGGTACCGGCTTCGAGCGGTACTGATGCCCCGGCATCGGTGTCGAGTGTTCCACTCTTCACCTGGGATCGTCATCTGGTATCTTCGGTACCTTCGGGGCCGATCGATACGATCCAGATTGACTTTCCTGTATCTTGGCCATGCTCGGGGTTGGTATCGGCTTTGAGCGGTACCGATACCCCGACATCGGCGCCGGTGTCGAGTGTTCCTTTTTTCACCGGTCATAGTCTTCGGACGTCCTCGGTACCGATCGATGCGACTCCGATTAACCTTTCTGTATTGGCATCGCCGATACCACCAACAACGTTGGTACTTTCTAGACATACATCGATAGACTCGCTCGCTTCGATGCCGAGTCTGGAATCGATATCCAGTCTAGGTGACTTGATACCGATGCGCTTCGGAACCGATCCATATCGTTTCCGGCTTCGCAGTACCGAGGATATTCACCAAGGCTCTTTGCTTACCTCGGTACCGTTTCAGCAGCCCCCGGTTACTGCTTCGATGACATTATCGTCTCCGATGCCGGTACTGGTGTCGGGGTCGATTCCTGCAGTTCCATTAGTGCCATCGATCCTTTCTATGCCTGGTTTGGAATCGATACCAGGCGCTCACGATGCAGCACTAACTGCCTCAAATCAGAACTGTCAGGATCACTGTCTATCTAGCAGGATTCTTTTTCTGCACCAGTCCAGTATCTCTTCTGGTGCTCAAGCTGCTCCTTCAACCTCAGCTTGCCCAGGATTAGTTCCTATTGGAAATACTTCTTTTCAGAAGTTTCTCCTTGACATGGCAACCTTTCTTGCCATTCCTATTCCTGGTTTTTCTCTTGACCAAGATCCTGTAGAAAAGGAAAATATAATGCTTCCTTTACATCATTCTTTACAGGATCTTCTTCTGAGGATATGGGAATCACCCTTAAAGGTTCCTTTGCCTTCTACAGCCATTAATATTCTGTATCAGGTACCTCCCTCTCCAGGGTTTCAGAAAAACCAACTTCCACATCATTCCATGGTAGTGGAATCAGCATTGAGGAAGGTAAGAAGTAAGAAGAAGCATTCTTCTTATCCACCAGGTCGTGCATCTAAAGCACTTGATGCCTTTGGACGTCAAACCTTCCAAACTTCTATGCTGGCTTCAAGAATTATTTCATATATTTTCTATATGAATCTGACACTTCAGGAGGTCACAGAGAAATTATCTCTTTTGTCTCCTTTTTGTCAGAACCTAAGGCCTCTGACTATTCCTTGCTTCTTAATCATAGTAGGAATATCTCTTGGTTCCTGTCTCGTGCTTCTCTAGACTCCTTTGAGTCTGTTAGCAGATCCTCTGCTATTGCCATTGGAGCACGTCGTACAGCCTGGCTGCAAGCTTCAGACTTGAGCAGATGGGCACAACATACACTGGGTAATTCTCCTTGTACTTGAGAAAATCTCTTCAATAGAGAGGCTTTACGTCAGGTTGCTCATTGCTCCACTGACTTTCCTAGTTCTGGAAACCGTCCTAAGCCGCCTTTTTCCCCAGGACGTAGGAAATGTCCTACCAAACCTTCTTTCCCTAAGAAAAGAAAGTTTCACCCTTCTGCCCATCCTCCAGATGTACCCAAGCAAGGGACATCTCATCCTCGTCTGAAGTCTCCAGACTCTAACCAGGCTAATCTTAGCCAGCACCCATAGGTTCCTGTATGTTACAATTCTACAGTTAACTACTTCTTACCAGAAGTTATTCTTCAAACTCTACACTGTTTTTTTTCTTTTCAGTATGTTAAGCTGTTAGGATTTTTGTCCATGGGTTACAGAATTCTCCCTTTCTTTTTATCATAAAGGGAGATTACCATTATCCCATGATAGTTTCTGTCCCCACATGGACATTTTTTCCTTTAGCTGACTTACCATATGGTACGTCACCTTCCAAGCCCCTCTCTTCCAGGGTTTCCCCTGCTCGAGTTGGTACCATACTGAAACACTTCTCTTCTTTCCAGTGTAGACTTTCTGCTATCCTTCAATGCATGCTCTGAACAACTCATCAGACAGGGACGGAAATATCTCCGCTCCCTCTGTCTATTTTTCTCCCTGTTTTTATACAGGGGAATCCCCTCTGTTCTTTTGTTCAGTTGCTGTACATACAGAAGTTCCAGTGCTTCCTTTAATGTTTCTTGCAAGCTACTTTCATTTATCTTGCATAATACTACTCACTGCAGGTTATCTTCTTCTAGCCATATCCTTACATAGGATGTGGCAGCACATCTGACTGCTGTCAGTTATCTCATAATTTTCCTGCACAATGCTCTCTGCAATCTTCAGAGAAGCTTTCTACTATGGGCCCTTGCTGTAGAGCATTGAACTTTGTCTCTGAGGGTTTTTCCATATAATAGAAAAAGCTTATATAGTCATTCCATGGCTATGTAGATTCTTTCTACCCTCTTGTCTCCTATTGTGATACAGAAGACAAGCTTTTTCTGCGTGAATGTCCAATCTGGCAGGAATCTACCCCTTTTTTCCTTACAGCTTGGCATCTTTCTACTCCACTTGGACAACGCATACTCTTTTACTATACATGATACCTCTGAGTCCCTTAGCTGGGTCATCCAGGTATCTTAGTCTATGCGTTTCCTTGTCCTTTGGACATGTCAGAGTCCTCAAGTACTCCTGACGTGCTCTTACCAGACTGCTATTATCCTCTGTTTTTCACGCAACCATACTGGTTATCCATTGAAATACATTCCTGCACCACGGAAATAGATTCTCTATATATCTTCAGGTGGTTTTTACCCCCTTAGATGAATCTCTTCCTATCACATTCCCCATGTGAATGTTTTTTGTGGGGCTCCGTTGCAGGCATATATCCTCAGACTTATAACCATACATATTTTTATAATCTGTGTGGGCATCAGCCATGCCCATCTATATATATATATATATATATATATATATATATATATATATATATATATATATATATAATATCTACACATATATATAGATATATATGTATCTTCATGTATATAGATATATTTATATATATATCTATGTACCCATTGGGAGATGTCCATAGGACGCTAGGTATTACCTACTACCTCCCTAACTGTCTGTGCTATAAAGCTTTTACCTTCTTAAGGGTCTAGACAGTCAACTTGCCTATTCTCATACGGCTCCGTAACTGGGAGCGGTTATACACACAATTACTGCTGTGACGTCAACAACTTCTATTTTTGTTATAGATCTCCCTATCTATGAAGTATCAAACTTCAATGTCTTCCTATCTTTTACCAGCTAGGAAAGGCAGTGTACATCTTCAGTATTATGAGTACACTTCTGTTTTCCTTGGGAATAGGGGTTTTTTCCATACCCTCTCTTCCCTTCAGGACTGGGCTAATTCTCCAGATCGGTCAGTCGTCTTCTTTTAGTCCTCAATGATAATAACTCTGTACCTAAAAGAGTTCTCAGCTTTTCCCATAAAGCTTTCCATTGAAGACCTGCTGTTCTTTCCCTGCCCCAGTTGACACCTGGGTCACCTGCCCATTCCAGATTTGGAACATCATCCTCACTGCTGTGAAGTTACCTTGAAGATTCCGCTACTGCATCTACAGTACACTCCATCACAGTTCTACTTCCTACAATCCAGTAGGTAAGTTCTATATTGTACTTGTTCGTTAAATTTTTTAATGATACTTGACACATTCTAAAGACTCATTTTTTTCTCTAGTCTTTAGATTTGCTGTTCTTCTACAGCTCTTCTCTATTCAACTCCTACCCCCCATCCCTCAGGGGATGCCGGGGATCCAGGTTTGGAAAATGCCGTCCTGTTCCAGGGATACGCATTTTATGGGATCTCCCCTGGCACCCACAGCTAGGGAGTCCCCATATGTGAAGACTCATTCCTGCTTGTTCCTGGAGAGAGCACAGTTACTTACCTGTAACAGGTGATCTCTTGGAACAGCAGGAATTAGTCTTCACAACCCACCACCTCCCCTAGGAGTTGTATCTATCTCCTTTCCTCTTTCTCTCCTTCTGTCTCAGCTATGAAACTCAACTGAGGAGAGGCAGTGGGAAAGGCGGGAAGTCACCGCGCAGGCGCGAGGGATGCTCCCAAAAGCGTTCTGATTGGATGCTGGGGAGCATTCCCGTGCAGGCTCCGTTGGTACCGACGTACCCATATGTGAAAACTAATTCCTGCTGTTCCCAGAGATCACCTGTTACAGGTAAGTAACTGTGCTTTACGGTATGGTATGCTCAGCGCAGTGAAGATCCTTTCTCTTGCCCTGTGCCAGTAGTACTGCAGTATCTACTTCACCTGTCAGACCTAGACCTTAGGTCCCACAGGTGCTCCTTGTCTTGGGCAAGCCACTTAACCCTCCATAGCCCATGTTCCCTGTAAAATAGTTACCTCCAAGTTATAATGCCCTGTTCAATGTAATTTCAGTTTGTTCAATGTAAACCGCACTGATGCAGAATAGCGCGGTATATAAGAGAATGTAAATAAATAAATTAAATAAATAAGTATAACTCTGTTCGGGTCCATCTCAGTGCTCTGTCAGCGCACCACTCACTGGTGGAAGGACAGTCTGTTGGTTCACCCCTTGGTGTCCCGATTTCTCAGAGGTCTGCTTCTTACATAAGATATGCCATACTGGGTCAGACCAAGGTCCATCAAGCCCAGTATCCTGTTTCCAGCAGTGGCCAATCTAGGTCATATGTACCTAGCAGTTTCCCCAAAAGACACAGGTTCCTCAATGCTTGTATTGGGTCAAGCATTGATATCCTGGGTCCCTTTTTAATAATGGTTTATGGACCTTTCCTCCAGGAACTTCTCCAAACCTTTTTTTTAAACCCAGCTGCACTAGCAACCTTTACTACATCCTCTGGTAACAAATTCCAGAATTTGATTACACGTTGAGTGAAAAAAAATTCTCTTATTAGTCTTAAATAGTTTACCCTGTAGCTTCATTGCATGTCCCCTAGACTTTCTATATTCTGATAACGTAAACAATCGATCTACGTTTACCCGTTCCACTCCATTCATTAATTTATAGACTTCTATCATATCTCCCCTCAGCCGTCTCTTTTTCAGGTTAAAAAGCCTTAATCTTTTTAGCCTTTCTTCATAAGGGTATCCTTCCATCCCCTTTACCATTTTGGTGGCTCTTCACTGAACCTTTTCTAATAACGCTATATTCTTTTTAAGATACGGTGACCAGAATTGCACACAATATTCAAGGTGCGGTCACACCATGGAACGATATAGAGGCATTATAATATCCTTTGTTTTATTTTCCATTCCTTTCCTTATGATACCTAGCATTCTATTTGCTCTCTTGGCCGCCGCTGCACACTGGGTGCAGGGTTTTAACAAGTTATCCACAATGATGCATAAATCTTTTTCTTGGGTGGCCGATCCGACTTCCAAGGGAACGATGGTCTGTCTAGTAACCACCGTGACCTGTGCCTCAACCTTGGGAACTTCAAACCACTCACCACCTTTCCTCCAGGAGAGCATATATCCTTATAGACAGGGAGTAGGATGAGTCCCACTCAGACCAAATCATATCTTTGATCACCTCCGGCAACAGGAAGACAGTAGTGGATTTCTGTACCCTTTGAAGAAGCAGGTGTACTTTCATCTCCTACTCTGTGCCAAAAGCATCTGTGAAGTTCATGGCAGATGAGACCCTAGAAATCATTGCCGCTAGCTGCTCCTCCTGAAACAAGCGGATCATGCCATCCTCTGCATAGTCTTCTGAAGGTGACAGTAGTTCCGTCCTCCTCCACATCAGAGCCCAGTATAGATTCATCTGGGTCTGAGGCACAGTCAACATCTCAGACAGCTCCCACTTCAGGAAATGTCCCATGCCAGGGATGCTTAGCTAAAGGCAATCAAACAGGGTTTCTACCTTCAGCCTGCACAGTATGAGATTGTGTCTGGGGGCAACTAGAAGCCGCAGGGCCTGAATTTCCATTCCATAAAGACCTGGCCAGTTGTAAAAAAGAAAATAATTTTGGGGAGGACAATTCAGATTCTGGAAGCTCTCCTCTCTGAAAAGGGCTCCCCAACACCAGGGGGCATAGCCACCACAGACCTCCCTAGAGGAGAAAAAGCAGCTTACAGCATGGCCACCGGAGCTTCCTGCCAGCTGAGCATCCTTACCCTTAGTGCCATCCAGCACCTCCTGCCCTGAGGCAGGTAAGGGTGGACCAATTGTATTCCTGACAGAGAGGAAAAGCATGCTCTCTAGTGATGACTCAGAAGCTGCCATACAGGAAAGTTAGAATCCAGAATCCAAGGATGAGGCTCCTTGCTTGCCACAGGTCAAACAACGTTTCCTGGAAGAAGACAAGAGTTAGGGCAAGTATCACCAAGGCACATGCCAAGGCTGCATAGGTCCACAGGTGTGCTTTAACTGTGCTTTTATAGAATGTGCATTAAAGGCACTAAGGGAGGAGCACGCATTGGAGCCAGTTGGGCAGAACGCATGTTAGGAACATGCAACCCCCAGACACACAATAGGCCAAAATGTTACTAACTGGTGCAGAAAATGGCAGGAAACCCCCACACAGTGCCCATCAGTCACTAGCAGTCCACTCCAAATTGCATCCCTCAGATGGAACCGGAAGCATCCGAGGGCAATGACAAGACCAAGTCTTTGCACTCACCCCGAGAGCCCAGGTCGTAGGATTTTTGATGGGTTACGCTCTGCTCCCCTGGAACTGCTTCACTGACTGGGTTTGTTTTTAACAGCACTGTCTGAAAGGTGGTCAGCAGGCAGATCCCTCTGAGAGTCTTGTACATTCTTCATGAGAGAGCAGGTGGGGCGAGGAGGAGGGGGCACTGAGGTGGTGCGAGGCTGCTGCACTCTTCCAGATCCTTGCACATCCTTCCAATTTGTGGATGCTTATGATAACGGCGTCGAGCTCTACAAATTTTCCTTCCTCCTATGGCTATCAAAAAACCTGCAGTCTAGTGGAGCATCTCACGTCGCGCTCAATTGAAAGTCACCCCCTTTAGGGCTTGAGGTAACCATTCACGAGCGTTTAAACAATCTCTCTTCCTCTCAGTCCTCAAATTTTCTATAGAGGGGAGAATATCCATCCACCATCTGCTGGAGACAAAGAAATACTGAAGGGACCTCTGGTGGCCAACGCAGACAGAGGCACAGGAACGATATCACTGGCGACTGAGTGGGATTTGAACGTGGTCTTGCAGCAACTTACCCGCCCACCGTTTGAGCCGATGGCTACTTGCCATTTGTGCTTCCTCTCTTGGAAAGCGCTCTTCCTGGTGGCTCTTACCTCGGCCAGACGTGTGAGTGAACTACAAGCTCTGGTTTCTGATAGACCGTACACACGGTTCTATAGGAACAGGGTGGTCCTACGGACCCATCCCAAGTTCCTTCCAAAAGTGGTCTCCTCTTTCCACCTCAACCAGGAGGTGGGTCTTCCAACCTTTTTTTCCCAGGCCGCATACCAGCCGGGCTGGAACAGTCTTGCATACCCTGGACTGTAAGAGGGCATTGTCTTTTTACATAGAATGTATGCGGGGGCATCGAAGGGCTACTCAGCTCTTCATCTCCTTTGACCCTAATAAGATGGAGTTACCTGTCTCCAGGCGTACATTGTCCACTTGGGTAGCAGATTGTATCGCCTGGGCGTATAAGGCAGCCGACCTCCCCTTGCAGGGTCAAGTCACGGCCCACCGTGTCAGGGCGAAAGCCTCTTTAGTAGCTCATTTCCGCTCTGTTCCATTGGCAGACATCTGCCGGGCCGCAACTTGGTCTTCAAGCCAGAATTTTGCAGCCCATTACTGCCTGGAGAGAGAGTCCTGAAGGGACAGTGCTTTCGGACAGGCGGTACTCCGTAATCTCTTTGAGGTTTATTCAACTCCTTCCCTCCAGCCCTTGTGTTGGGCTACCGTATGGGGGTGTTCTTAGAGGATATTCTTATCACGAATGCTGAGGCTCTTGAGAGGGAGCCATTTTTTCAGCTTAGGGTTCCCGGTAGCCTAGAGCTGGGGAGTCCCATATGTGAGGACTGACTTCCTGCTTGGTCCTGGAGAAAGAGTAGTTACACACCTGTAACAGGTGTTCTCCAGGAGCAGCAGGAATCAGTCCTCACGACCCTCCCTCCTCCCCTGGAGTTGCAGTCATATCATTCATTTTGATTTTTGCTGTCTTTTAGCTGTGTCATCAGACTGAGCAAGATGGCACCCTTGGGCGGGAAGGGGACCGTGCATGCGCTCTGCATTCCCAAAGGCTTTCTTTGAAAGCTGGGGAAATGCTCCGCACGAGGGCTCCGTCGGCGCCGACGTCACCCATATGTGAGGACTGATTCCTGCTGCTCCTGGAGAACACCTGTTACGGGTGAGTAACTACTCTAGACTGACACATCACTTCACATCATTAGATTACCTTCAGTTTACTGTCAAAAATCTCCTTTCACTATTAATATCCTATCTCACTTCTTGCAATACTTTATCATTTGCATCATACCACCAACTACATATATAGACTTTTCTTCATACCTTACTAATGTATCCTTATAAACTAAGGCTTCTAAAACTTAGAGTTGCTTTTAAGTGAATTGCAGGTAGAAGATATAAATTTATACTCATGACTAGTATGCAGTCCCCCTAAGTCATTGACTGCCATTTCAAATATCGAAGCTTATCCTCTGAAAAAGTTCCTTCTAAGGGAAATTGTAATGCTTCATTAAGACTAGTCATTGAATGTCATCGTGCTACAGGGTTTATAGCAGTATCACCATGTTTAACAACAAGACAGGCTGCCCTTTTTAAATGCTAAAGCCCATGCCTTTTCTTGCCATTCATGCAGCTTAATTTTGTTCTGCTGGCAACTGAACAATTTACCCATCATACTCTGTTCTTCTGACTTGCCTCCTACCCAGAGAAAGGATCGGAGTATTCATGGTCACCAACTGTTGGATGTAACAAATTTCTAGCCTGGTGCAACAAACACAGGGATCCTTCCTTGGCTGTTGGTCTCCTCTCTCTGGTCCCAGAAGCAAGTGAGAAGAAATGAAAACAAAACACACACAGAATTATACAATAACAGTCTGCTAAAGCCTTAGGAAGAAATTCACAGGCCCGCAAACCTGAGCACTCTCCTGTAACCTCAATTTGCTTGGCCGTAGCTCATTCTATTAGGAAAAAGGCTACATTGTACAATTTCATCTTATCACTCTGTCATGCTTTTTGCTTTACTTTTTGTTTATCTATATCTGCAAATTACAGGTCACACCAAGCACAAACACATTTCTCATGCTTAATCAGGAAAGCTTCCTTCAAACAAAAACTCCTGGTCTTGCAAGATGTAACTTTGAGTATCTCTTATTCATAAACACCCCCTGTGAAACTGTCAGCATATTTAGACCTGTTCTCACACTCTAAACTTTCCCCATGAGACCCCTGCCCCCCTCTAAGTCCCTTTCTACAAAAATGACAGCCACTCAAGTTATATGAACAGTCTCCGACAAAGCTCCTAACTGACATAACTTGCCTGTGTTTCCTAAAGGGGCATGATTCCTTACATACACATTCAGTTTAGCACCCCCAGTTAATGCATAATGAATTAATCTTGAGATGTAGAGACACAGACCATGCACGTTAGTTTAAAAAAAAAGTATTGTCTGTCCTGGGCAAGCAGGACGTAAACAGCTGTCCCAGGAGGTTCTTTCTGACTCTTCATTGCTCTAGCATTCTTTTCTCCTGTTAAAAGTGGGAAAATAGTTAACTGTTCAGTGGACCACTTCAGAGTCACTGAAACATCTTCTTCCTCTCTTCTCCGCAGCATCCCCAACCAAAACTAGAACCGGAAACTGGGCTTAAAAATCTGTCATCTGATTCAGTGCTACCACATAGCTTATCGGTCCTGTCCTAAAGCATTTGATATTAAGCTCTTTTACTCATCGTTTGGTATATCTTTTCTAAGGGGAGGGGGAGCTTCTGAAGAGGTGACAGTTTATTTGCATTTAATATACTGCTGCTTTAATAAACAGAAGTGGTTTACAATCAAGAATTTAAACAGTACATAAGAAAAGGGAACTACAACTAATTAAAGAGAAGATAGAGAGATCAAAGAGAAATTTAAGAGAGAAAACTTGCAGATACCATCATTCGAGCTGGACCTTCATGCCACCCCCAGCCCATCCCCAAAGGCCATTCCAAATAAGTAGGTTTTTAGATGCAGCTTAAAGGTCTTGTGGGAAGGCTGATTATGCAGATCGAAGGGAGGACATTCCATAGAGCAGAAGAAACAAAGAAAAAGGCTCAGCGTCTAGTGCTCGCTAGTCTAGCTCGAGAGACTGGGGGGATATTCAGATGGTTGACGTGAAGGGATTGGATGACCCTGTCTGGGGTGTGAAGGGAAATCAAGTTTGCTAGATAAGATGTGCTATTAGTGTATAGAACTGTATGGGTTAATATAAGGGTCTTATAGTGAATATGATAAAAAAAAAAAACGAAGTCAGTGTTGAAACAGAAGAGGAGTAATGTGTTCAAATTTGTTTGCAGTATTTTGAATTTATTGAAGATGTTTCACCTTTGACTAAAATGGAGGAGAGTAGATAGAATTAAGTGTCGATAGATGAAATATGACTAAGCGCAAGAGCATGTTGTGCAGTATAATCGAGAAACAGGCAAAGACCACGGAATTGATGTAACACTAGAAGATGTTTTAACAATGGAACTAACCGGCTTTGTAAATGAAAGTTCTGTGTCAAGGTAGACACCAAGATATTTAAAGTAAGATTTGGTTTGAATTGGTTGACCATCAAGCGTAAGAGTGTGCAGGAACTGTAGCTCTGCCAGTGAGCCAACTAGGTGAGGTTTTAGCAATATTCCATTTCAGTTGAATATTTGATCCCCATACTTGATTTATGTAAAAGTGTTCATAAACTCTTGATTTTGTTTTTGCTAAAATTGGTAATTTGTGTGGATATTGAATAATTTTATTCTTTATATACCGTATGTTCCCAGTTTGATTCCATTTTAGAAACTGGAATACCCAGTTGTCTTATTGAACCTTGGCAAGAAGGATGAAACTAGATCTGCTTTTATTTGAGAATCCGTTGATGTCTTTTTGAGCGCAGTTGATTATTCAGGCACCATTGTGGCATGGTTTGTGTCTGGTTTGCCATTCAACTGGCTCATCCTTTCTGATTACATTTGCAGAAGGGCTGGTTGAGGTCCTTTTTCCTCTATAAAATTTTGCTGGCTTTGAGTTTGTGTTCATTAAGCTACTCTCACATTTGTCTTTTTTTTCTGTCTGTGCCTGGCTGGGAGTTCTTTTTTCGTTATTTTTGGGTTTATTTGAGAATCGCCATAGTTGCACAGTTGGATCGTGGAACTGCCAGCATTTTCCTCTTTGTAGTGCATGCAAAGGAAATAAAATTAGAGAGGAAGTACATTGTACGGTATCTGCCAGTAATTGGAAAACAAGTTCTACAAAATCTCTGCTGTCTTCAAAATAACAAGGAAATTGTATGACTATATGGCTAATAAAGGATTGCCATATGGAGCCAGATTATTGTAAAAGCTCATGGACTTGCACTTTTGGGTAATTATGAGCCCTTAAATGCTTCTATTGCCCCAGTCATTTTGCATTGCTACATATGGTATGGAGTCCAAAGATGTGGGGCCATAAGCCATTATGGCTTATGGTTTCTGCTCTCTCCCTTTCTTCCCATTAGTACAGAATGCTGTGTCCATGATAACCCTTCAGTCAGGAAACAAGAGCAGCCATTCCCTTCAGACACTGGCTCATGCTTGGGTAGGGCAGTAAGTATTCATGCCTAGCAGCAAGCTAAGATAGTGGGTATCAAAACTGTAGGTTTTCAGAATATCTTTAATGAATATTACTGGTGTAAGTTTTGAAGTTCTCCCATTGGTGACAGTGGCCCCTAGCAAACTTACTTTAAGATGTTTTCAGGCGCAAACTTCGAGAGAGTGGGAGGTAGCATGGCAAACATTTTAAAGTAAGATTGCTGTTCTGCCCTCACCATTGCTGGGTGGGCCTCTTTCCTCCCTGGACCCCTCCCTTGTATTGTTGGGGATGCTTGTGTGGAATTTACATCACTGATAAATATGCGTATTGAGATTTGCATGCAGTGGAGGCAGTACATGCAGATCTGTTTCATGAATATTCATTAGAGAGACCCCAAAAACCTGACTGGTTTGCCGTCCTTCAGGATTGCAGTTTGACATCTGATCTAAGGCCTCTCCCCAAGTGAATTGCCATAGTGCTTCTAACCCTGGCAAGTGCCCTGTGCAGAACTCCGGACTAAGAGAAGATGGTTTACCTTGTGCTTCAGGGGGATTATCTTGGGCAAGTCCACTTAATTATCCATTGCCTCAGATAAAAACTTTGTAAGCCCCCCAGAGACAGAAAGATACTGCATCTGAATGTAACTCACTTTGAACTTGTGAGAAAACGTATAAGTGAAATCCAGTTCCCTTTCCGTCATCTCTCCAGGAGGCAGTTTTACCTTGTTTGTCTTGTCCATATCAAGGCTTTAAAAATGTTACTTTGAGTTTCTTCCTCTTGAGTGCACTAGCCTTTGGTCTGTGGTGTGTATTTAGTGATACAAAGAATTAACACGTATGGCTACTTCATAATGTTTTTTTTCCCTCCTGTTCTGTACCTTTGGGAAACATGACTTTAGTACATCTGGTTCCTGAAGTCCTGTTAGTGTTGCAGAAATGAGACGGCTCTGAGTAACTGCAGATCATGTCATTTTAAAAGCATTTTGTATTGTAAATCTCTTCACTTTATATAGATAAAACAAGGGAGAGACAATAATTAAATATAGTTTTCAAATCAATATTTTATTTGGACCTGCCTTGTTTTCTTTTCTCATCCTTGCCCCTGCCCCTCACAGCAGTTCGGTGCTACCCTGAGCCTTCATTTGCAGCTCTCTGGAGATTTTTTTACATTTCCTTCCTACTGCTCCTTTTCTGGTGGTTGCTGCAGAGATCCTGAAGCTAGGTGCCATCCAAAACCATATATTATGTGCTCTAAATCCAGGGTCTCCCTTAAGGATGAGGGTGACCCCCCCCCTTTAAATTTCCCTGGGGCTTAGAACACAGTAGCCGATTTGGAGATGCTGTGTTCTGAGCCCCACACATTTTATCCATCATCCTCTAATAGGGAGTTCACTTTCTAAGAGGTTTTCAAAGACTGTCATTTTGGAGAGGTGGGGCTCATGGAAGGAGGCGAAGTTTAACAGCACTGGAAATCAGTTGTCTGCCCATAGAGTAACTTCAGTTTGTCTTTGCAACCTCATCCTTATGCTTGAATCTTGCCCAAGAAAGACTAACTCTGAGCACTGACTTGGCAGTTCTCCGCAGCCTTGCAGGAAGTCAATCCCCACATATGGGTGACATCGCTGACAGAGCACGTGCGGGAATGCTTCCCAGCTTCCATAGGAAGCTTTTGGAAGTAGCTCCATGCATGCTGTTCTTCCTGCCTGAAGGAGCCATCTCTACCTTAGTTGTCTTTTTTATTTTTTTTTCTGTGGAGCCCTCCAGACATTGTCTGTGTCCTGGAATTTAGTTTACCTTTTTTTCGCTAGTTTTTTGCTAACTTTTCAGAATCACTTGCTGTACAGCGTCTTTCTCGCATCTCCAGGAGCATTGATGCCTCGGCACCAGATTTCTCTTGGGATTTCTTTTTCTTTTTTTCCTTTTCCTTTTCAGCGCATGGGATTTTCCTCCCTTGCCCCCCCTGGGTGGTGAGGATGTTGAAGTCCTTTGACTAGGTGAAAGCACACTTCCCTACAATTTCAAAACTAGTCAGTGGCTTCAAGAAGTGCACCCAATGTAGCCAGACCATTTCCATCATGGACCACCACAGCTGGTGCCTTCAATGCCTTGGGCCAGACTACGAGCCCTCGGACTGCGCTTTCTGCTTGCAGATGAGACGTAAGGAGCTTAAGAGCCAGGAACAACAGCGGGAATCACTGTTCAATTCCGAGGCATCGACATCAGCCCCGGCATCAACGCCATCAAAGGCCCCCTCCGAGGCTTTGGCTTTGCACGGAGGCCAGGTCCATTCAGAGCTCACAGGGCACTGGAATGGCGGCTCTCCTTTAATAAGGAGCGCCCCCAGAAGGACAGGACTTCGACATTATCAGCATCGAAGGGTGATGCCAAGCACAGGGCGAAGGCCCATGGGCATTGGCATCGGAGCCCTCGGCGCGACTTAGATGGCAAGAGCTGGGAGCGGCCCTCCAAGCTGCCCAGGCAGTGGGCTGCAGTGGGTCTAGAGGCTGTAACTATAGAGGAGTCTCCACCGAGGGAGCCGGCATTAGCATGGAAGGCTGCAGTGCTGACTGGCACCGGAGCCCTCTATCCTCGTGGAGAAGATAACAGGTCCTTGAACGTAGCCTCACTGCATTCATGACCCTGCAGGCTGCCAGAACCCGGTGACCCCTGGCTCCTCTGCACCGGTGATGGCTCCATCCATGGCAGGTGCCTCACCTGCGGAGATGCTTTCCATCCTAGAGATCCCATGAGTGCTCAAGGTCCCCCTCTGTGCAGTGAGTGTCTCCCCCCCCCCCCCCCCCGAATGCATCAGGTTTGGACAGACAGAAGCCGAGGATTCTTTCGACTCCACCCGAGCACCACCGGCACGGTCACCATTCACAGGGTACTTAGAATTCCTCTTGGATTCTGATTGGGAGACCAAACAGGAATCTCTGGAGATTGCCCATCACTGTGATGTCCCCTTTGATCCCTTTCCCTGTACGAACAGAAGAGCCCTCAGCCCCCCCCCCCCCCCCCCCACCCCAGGACCTCTCCTTCCTCGAGTTTGTTTGGGAAATAGGGAAGGCTTTATCCTTCATTATTGAAGCAGAGGAAGAGCCTCAGGTGGAGAAGTTGGAAATCCTCCAGTACCCGACTTCTCTTAAAAAGGCCATTACAGTTCCAATCCACTCAATACTGGAATGGCTTCTCTTTAGGATGTGAGAAACACCGCTCATAATAAGTCAGCCAACGCCTCAATTCCATGTGTTGAGTGCATGACAGCCCTGATTTTGAAAAAGCCCCACTCCCTCACAACTCCATGGTGGTGGAATCGGCCATGCTCCAGATTAAAAGTTCTAAGATGCACTCCTTGGTACCCCTGGGTAGGGAGATATGCACCATGGATGGCTTTGTTAGAAAGTGCTGCCAGGGCTCGATGCAGGAGGCTCGGATCCAAGCATACCATTTATACATGGGCATGTACCTCTGTGACCTGGCGGGGAATCTTGCCAGGTTCTCGGTTGGTCTGTCAGGAGAGCACCTTGAGTGCTTCTGGAGCCTGGTGAGCCGAGCAAAGGAGTGCTCCAAGCACATCACCCGGGCAGCCTACGACAGGTTCTAGTCCATGGCCAGGGTGGCTGCGGTGGGCATTAGTGCCTGCCGCCTGGTATGGCTACAGTCCTCGCATTTGAACAGTGGGTTCAGGATAAGTTGGCCGATGTCCCATGCCGGGGAGAGAACCTTTTCAGTAAACTCATGGCGGAGAAGGCCACAGATTTGGAAACGGAGCAACTCACCATGAACAGGCTCTTGAAGATGCTGATTGACCCAGGAGAAAGGCTTCAGGAAAGAAGTCCTTTTAACCTAAACATAAAAAGGCCTATGGTACTTACACCCCATATTATTCCTACTAGCTTGCCCCAACAGGGTCAAAACTAGAGGCAGCAGTGCAAGCCAAAAACCCCAAACCCTCAACCAGCGCTGCAGCCCTAGCCAGGCAAGGGTTATTGACTCCTTGCTTCCCCTCCCAGCCTCTATTCTGTCACAGGTGGGGGAGCAGCTGATACACTTTGCCCACGGGTGGCCCAGTATAACAGATGCCTGGGCACTGCAGGTGATCCGTGAGGGCTACCTGCTGCACTTCGATCAGATTCCCCCCACCTTCTTTCCAATCATCATCATGAACTTCTCCAACTAGAGGTCCAGGCCCTCCTGGCAGAACAGGCAGTGGAACTTGTTCCACCATCCCAGACAGGACACGGCTCAGCAAACAGCACTGTCAGTATAGGGTTCTGCCCTTCGGCCTTGCCTCCACCCCACGGATTTTCACCAAATGTCTGGCAGGTTATTGCTGCCTGCCTTCGGATTCTGGGAATCTGTCTTCCCCTGCCTGGATGACTGTTTGATCAGGGGCAGAATGCCGGATGATGTCTGGCTGTCCAAACACGCCATTCAGGTATTGGAACAGCTGGGCTTTGTCATCAGTTACCCAAAGTCCCACCTGCAGCCCTCTCAATGCCTCAAGTTCGTTGGGGCTATCCTTGACTCCACACTGGCTCGAGTTTTCCTTCTGGTGAACAGGGCCCAACTGTTGGTCACCTTGGTGAGGGATGTCCAGCGTTACCTGGTTGTCATGGCTTAGCAGATGCTGTGCCTCCTGGGCCACATGGCCTCTACAGTCCATGTTACCCCCTAAGCCCAACTTCAGATGCATCAGACGCAGTGGACTCTCTGCACACAGTGGCATCAGGTGACAGGACGTCTTTCGGAGAGGGTCACACTGACTCTGCCCCTGGTGGCAGCACCCTACTTACCTGCTTGTGTGGCTTCCCTTCTAGGCCCTACCACACCAGCAAGTCCTAATGACTGATGTCTCCAGACTCGGCTGGGGTGCACATCAGAATGCCTGTCCACACAGGGCCTCTAAATTGCGGGGAAACTGGCTTGTATGCTGAGTGGTTAGTACTCGCAGAGCTTCACTTACCACAGGACATGGAGATCATCCTTCTCGAATCACGTGAGGACTCAATGATACAAGCTCTGAGTCATTGCCAATGTCCTCCAAGTGTTTTGGCAACAGCTCTCCAACCATGTCATCCTCGTACAGATGGACAACCAGGTGGCCATGTTCTACCTCAACAAGCAGGGCGGCTTGGGTTCATACCTTCTCTGCTGGGAGGCAGTCCACCGCTGGAAGTTTGCAGTCTCACACAGTATACTCCTTAGAGCGGTATACCTGCTAGGGGAGCTCATTGTCCTGGCAATCTCCTCAGCAGGGTCCTTCAATCATGAGTCAATTCTGAACAGGCAGTTTGCAACTGCATCTTCCAGATGTTGGGGCACGCTGTCCATGTTGCCACTCCCACAACACCCAGCTCCTGCTGTTTTGCTCCAGAGTGCCATGCAAGAATTGTTTTGCTTCCTATGCTTCTTCTGGACTGGGGTGAGGGTCTTCTCTATGCCTACTCAGACTCCTTTGGTGGCAAGACCTTTTCAAGTTCTAAGTGGATGGTGCTACCATAATACTCATTGTGCCTCACTGGCCCAGGCAACCCTGCTTTCCACTCCTCCTCAGTTTCTCAACAGTGACCACTCATATTGGGCTGTGCCCTAGACCGGATTTTGCAGGATGATGGGACTCTGCTTCATCCCAACCCCGTCATCTCTAGCACTTAAGGCTTGGAAACTGATTGAGTAGTACTTGCAGAGCTCCACTTACCACAGAATGTGGAGAACATCCTCCTCAAATTGCATAAGGACTTGAGACATGCTTATGCCTTCAAGTGGTACAGGTTCTCCGTATGGTGTGAGAACAAGTCTCTGGATCCCCTTCTCCTGTTCTGTGGAGTCAGTTTTGTCATATCTGCTGCACCTGTCGGACTCTGGTCTTAAGTCCAACTCTGTGTGCATCACAATGCTGTAGCCACTTATCATTGACCCATAGCTGGTCACCCAATCTCTGCTCACCTCTTAGTGTGTTGCTTTATGTGGGGCCTCCTACTATGTCCCCCCCTCCCCACATTAAACCACCCCCCAGTGACATGGATCCTTAATGTAATGCTTGTACATCTCCTCGCACCCCCCCCCCCCACACACACACACACCTTTGAGTTGCTTAGATCCTGCCCACTCAAATTTCTTAACTGGAAGATCATTTTTCTGGTGGCGCTTACTTCCGCGCATAGAGTCAGTGAATTGCAAGCACTGGTGGTGCACTCGCCGTACACCAGTTTTCATAAGAACAGAGTAGTTCTCCAAACTCATCCGAAATTCCTATCTAAGGTAGTTGCTGCTTCTCATCTCAATCAATCAGTGGCATTACCCACCACCTTCCCAAGACCTTAGGCCAACAGAGCTGTGAGGCCTTGTTGCACACCTCTACCTGGAGAGGACAAAAGCCCATTGCCACTTCTCCAATCTCTTTGTCTCCTTTGGCCCTAATAAGCTGGTAGAGGTGGGGTTGAAACGCACCCTGTTCATTTGGGTGGCGAACTGCATCTCCGCTTATGCTCAGGCTGGACTGATGGTACGCCATGTCACGGCTCAGTGTCGGAGCGCTTTGGCTGCTTCAGTGGTCAGCTTGTGCTCAGTCTCCACAGCGGAGATCTGTAGGGCTGCCACATGGTCTTCAGTCCACATCTTCACAGCCCATTACTGTCTGGATGGAGAGTCCCAGCATGACAGCAACTTCGGCCAAGCCGTTTTCTGGCATCTCTTTGCAAATTCAAGCTACTCCTTCCCACCAGCCCTTCTGTCCATCCAGGCTACCGTAGAGTCTATCTGATGTTTGTCCCTGCTGGACGCAGATTCTTGGAACCTCTCAGCAATTGCTCATGCTATTTGTTCTTGCTTCATTTTTTCTGGTTGCCCCGTTGAGCCTTTTACAGGGTTCTCTCTCTCTCTCTCTCTTAATGGCTGAGATATGCACCTCCCCTGCCCCATCCCATGATACCATGGATTCTTCAATAAAGACACATTGTAATTCCCTTTTTGGGTGCATTTCATCTTTGATTTTCTCCTCAGAGAATGCCAGCAGGGCCGGCCCAAGGGTATCTGCTGTCCTAGGCAATCTCTTGGTCTTCCTCTTCCCTTCTGTACACTACCCCATATAATCCAACATCTCCCTCTACCTCAATGTTCAGTATCTCTGCTTCCTTTGCCCCTCACCCTTATCTCTTCCCTTCCCTTCTGCCTCACATGGGAGAAGGTGGGTGGAATCACAACCCCTTTACATGCTTTAAAGCAAGCCACTTTGGCACCATGATAGGCCTTGAAACTCCCACGCTGCTCCCTTCGACAGGAAGTTTGCTTTTGAGGAGGCAGGTGCACACATACATACAGGTGCTGCACTTGCCATTATGTCACCGAAGGGGCTTGCTCTGCAACTGCTTTTGAAGTATGCCAAGGGGGTGCAGTGCCACCCCTGTAGTCCGCTGCTCTAGGCAGACCTATTCAGACTGCCAAGAAAGTTATTCATTTGTACCAGTTGTGCTGTTTTTAGTTGTGGACCTTTGCACACTTGGAGCTGAACCAAGACCAGCTGTCCTCACATATGCTCACAAAATTGTTTTCAGAGGGTAATTAATGATTTTCGCTACCATCTGAGCTGACTTGAACCAGAGGCCTTTAGATGAAAAAGCTATGTGTTGACTCTCTCAATCTCCTGAACCATCTGCTCCCCCAGCAAACTTGAAAATGAAGGCATCAGATATCAGACTATATTGCTTGCAGCTAGTGCATACTGATGTACCTTCTTTACCGTCTTACCCTACTACCAAAGAAAATTTGAGTAGGGCATAATTCTTTATTATGGTGTATACATGTATTCATTGCATAGTGCTAAGATATAAGTCAAACAAAGGCTATAAATCAAATTTCAATAACAAAATACAAATCCTCCCAAAATCGTTTTTTTTTTTCCTCTGACTACATTTATGTGAACTTATTTTCAAAATAAATTCATTTAAACATCATCCATTTTACTATATTTTTATATGGAAATTATTTCAATACTCTTATTTACTTCGGTTATTCCCTAGGAATTAAATAATATCCTGCTGACAGTACTGCGTTTTGACTAGTTTCCTTAAAGTTAGTTCTGCATCAAGGCATGATTTACTTATATATAACTTCCTTAAATTCCTTTAAACAATTCTATTCGTAAATAGTGGCAGAGGACACGGCTTGACCATTTAGCAGTGATCTGCTGCTCATGGGAACTGGCAGTAATTGGGAGCAAAGTGAACATGAATCTACACTCTATTTTGGGGGGGGGCGGGGGGAGAGGTTTGAGGAATGTGTTGTTAGATAGTTGCATATTCCATTCCATTGTTTGCTTTTCTTTAATATATATATTTTTGTTGCATGAAGGGAAACCATTTTATGGAATCCTTAGGCAAAGATTTGAACGGGGTTTGTCCTGAAGTTTAGTAATGGATAAACTGCTTTCATTCAGGCAAGCATGTATTCTTGAATTGCAAGTAGATAAGGTTCTCCCCATGAACCTTGAGGGAGGGATAGACTTGTTTTCTTTATAAATTGTGTAAGTCTGTTCTCAGCCCAGTAAGCTAAATGTTTTGAAGATGTCAGAAAATAGGCATCTGTGTCCGGCAGTTCTGAACTCTAGCATGGAGGAGAGGGGGTGTTGAGCAAGGTGGGAGTATTTCTGCAAGTTTGGTTTTCAGGATAACCAAAATAAGCAAACAAGTAAATATCTGAAAATCTTTCTTTAGTATGCTCTTGAATATCTTAAGAACCAAACCATTTGAGGGGTGATCAGAGGTTGAAACCAAGGAGATGGTATTAGAGGACAGCAACCTTGGGCCGGAAATACTGGGGTTTCTAGTCCCACAGGTGCTCCTTGTGGTCTTGGGCAAGCCACTTAACCCTCCATACCCATGTTCCCTGTAAAATAGTTATCTCCAAGTTATAATGCCCTGTTCAATGTAATTTCCGTTTGTTCAATGTAAACCGCACTGATGCAGAATAGCGCGGTATATAAGAGAATGTAAATAAAAATTAGCATCAGAAAAGTTGCATTGGCTGCTTCTTGAAGTTAAAACTTAGCCAAGGCTGTACAGTAACTTATTTGGGCATGTAGTATGCTGATACACATTTAGTCCAATGAGTGAATGTTGCTCTTCAAGGAGCATTCTCAGTTTCTAGAGATGTGTTGAGGGGAGGCAAATTGCTTTGAAGATATTGCTGTTGATGATGAAGCCAAAGGTGAGAGGGATAAATGGGCATTTGTGAATTCATGGCTTGTACATTCAAGTGTTCCATTCTAGGATCAGCACAAGCCTGGGAAATTTTTATGAATTGTTACTTTATCTTCCACATTTTTGACCCATAAAGTAGATGTGCTTGAATATTTTGATAGTCATGGGGAGACACAATAAAATGCATTAACACTAAGCACAGCAAATACAATGCAGTGCAGAATGGTATGAATGTATGTTGAGGGGTTTTAATAGTTTTGTAGGGGTTTTTCTTTTCTCTTTTTTCATTGTTTATAGTAGTTTTATATGCACTTTTCTAGCAAAACCATTTTTTTCTTTCAGACATAAGAACATAAGATATGTCATACTGGGTCAGACCAAGGTCCATCAAGCCCAATATCCTGTTTCCAACAGTGGCCAATCTAGGTCATACGTACCTAGCAGTTTCCCCAAAAGACACAGGTTCTGCAATGCTTGTACTGGGTCAAGCATTGATATCCTGGGTCCCTTCTTAATAATGGTTTATGGACCTTTCCTCCAGGAACTTGTCCAAACCTTTTTTAAACCCAGCTACACTAACAGCCTTTACTACATCCTCCGGTAACAAATTCCAGCGTTTGATTACACGTTGAGTGAAAAAATATTTTCTTTTATTAGTCTTAAATAGTTTACCCTGTAGCTTCATTGCATGTCCCCTAGTCTTTCTATATTCTGATAACGTAATGGAGACACTAATGGAGGTAGTTTTGTTTTGGGTTGTTTTTGTAGGGGAGGATAAGTGATATGCAGAATAGAGTGTTTTAAAAATGCTTTTACTCACATTATTCCTTTTTCTTCCACCAATTACTTTCCCTTCAACAGAAACGGACAGCAATTCTGAAGAATCTGAGAAGCCAAGTACACGTATTTTTACAGGTTATGATACTAGTGATCCCTCACTTGCCAAACCACCTGCTAGGATTTCTTCAATGGTCGCTGAAGATGGAGATGTTCTAGACAGTTCTTTAAGTCCTCAGACATTTCAGCACATTCCTTTCATGCATGCCTTGCACTGCGTGATGCACAATGGCGTGCCGAAGCCAGAAGCTATAATCCCTCCACCCATATCTGCCGATAAAACCATGGGTATGCTCATTGCTGGTCATGTTGCAGTGTCCTCAGTAAAAGAACCTGCTGCTGAGCCAGAAAAACGCCTTGACGTGTTGGCATCTCCTGTGTCTTCCCCATCCCCTTTTCTCCCTCATGCTGTCCAGGCCAGCAACCCAGCATTGCACCTGTCAATTCACAGACTGAAAGTGCCATCACCGCAGGGAGCCTCAGAAGGTTGCGCAGCCAGTGGTTCACAGCATGCAGCAGGAAATGCGAGCATCGGATCACCCAGTACCGCCTTTATTCCAGTCCACAACCCAGGTAGTTTCCCAGTATCCCCAATGTCTACCACAGATCCAGTTGCAAAACCCACATCACAAGTAGTAGGACTCGGTCAAATGGTGCCTCATGCTGAGGGAATTGCAGGCATAATCCCTCCACCTACAAACTTAAAACTAGTTCTTCCAGCAGCTGGACTTTCAGCAGCACCACCACCAGGTTCCTTCACCTTACCAGGAGCCTCTGCAGCAACTCCTAGTGCTCAACAGCCAGCTGCTGTGGGCATTGGTCCGGTCCAGTCTACTGTTCCTACTCACACAACAGGCCCTGCTCCCAGCCCAAGCCCTGCTCTAACTCACAGCACTGCACAGAGCGACAGTACACACTATATAAATGCTGCTGGGAATGCTAGCACTAATGGGACAGTCTTGTCACCCCAGCAGATGGGGTCTGGGGCTTGTGGCTCTTGTGGCCGTAGGTGCAGTTGTGTGACCAATGGAAGCCTTCATATTAATAACTATTTTTATCCTAACCCAATACATGGACAAGTCTATAGAGTCTCACCTTTCTTTACCTTGCCATCTCTTTGCAATGGTAGCTACCTCAACCAAGCACATCAAAGTAATGGAACACAGCTTCCTTTTTTTCTGCATCAGACCCCATATGCCAATGGACTGATGCATGAACCACTTGGGAGCCAAACCAACTACAGTATGCAGCAGATGACTGGATATGGAAGGTTCTATCCAATGTATCCATCGCCTAATGTAGTTGCCAACACAAATGGTTCTGGACCCAAAAAGAATGGAAACATTTCATGTTACAACTGCGGCATAACCGGACACCATGCACAAGACTGTAAGCAACCATCCATGGAGGCCAGTCAGCAAGGTAATCATGACAGCTCCCAAAGGACTTGTTTTTGAGGGTATTTGTCTCTCTTTTACTTGGTGAATTCTGTCCTTGCAATAGGATACATCTATATTATGTGTGTGTGTGTACATGTGCACTACCACTCAACTGTAACATGTAAAGAAAGCTATTTTATCCCAGGTGAGAAAGTATAGTTCAGGATTTATTTATTGCCATCTAGTTGGGGTTTGGCAAGTGAAGTTAAATTTAAGGCAGACAGGAAACAAATCCAGACTCAAATTCTAGATAGCAGTGTCATGTGATATTTTAACATTCAAACTGCTGGCATCTGATTACCACATACCAGCTGTAATAATATCACATAGTACAGTACTCCCCAATAAATTGGGTTGTGTATGAAGAGCTAAAGTTTGAGTGGTGGTTTAAAATGATTGATTGATTAGTTTCTGGTAATACCTATGCCTTCATCTTTGTAGCTTGAATGAAGTACCAGAAAAGGAAGTTTTCACCTCTCCTCTTCTACTACAGACCTTAGAATCTACTCTTTATGGTATACTCTGGCACTTAGGAAAGGGTTCAGGGTGAGACAGTGCCTTTCTTGAAAGCTTAGAGGGTGACTTTATTTTGGTTGTTTTCTAGTAATAGTTTATAATCCAATGAACTATAAGCACTGATTTGGCAGTTCTCTTTCCTGTTTTAGGCACTTACAGGCTGAGGTATGCACCTCCCCCACCCCTTCCCATGATACCTTGGACTCTGCAAACTGAAACAAGTACACACACATTGTCTACTTAACACTGAAGCACGGGAATGTGGGCTTTCCCTGGGTCTTGCTTTTAGGACTTCCCAGGGGTTTTGTATTTTTTTCCTTTGGCCTGCCTTAACTCACTTTCCTCACATCTGTTACAAAATGCCACCCACGATGAAGATGGTTTCCTGGCCTCATAGTTGGATAGAGAACCTGCGTATCTATCTCTTTGCCATTCAAATCGAGGAGAAAAAGGCTTTTGAGAAACTCTTATTGAAGACTGGATATGCATGCAATGTTGTACTGCAGTATCTTGCTTTTTTTTTGTTAATGTCACTCGACATCCGGTAGCACTGACAGAACAGAACATCCATACCATTGAAAGAAGAAGCCTGCTCCGGTTTTCCCCTAAATACCTCATTGCCCTTTTAACCCCTTTTCTATGTTGCTGTTTTACTTTTCATCTTCCTTGGGCCCTTCCATCTGTCGAGTGTGGAAAGCAGTTGGACTTTCAAAAACAAAACAAAAAAAAAAAACTTAAATTTTTTTTAATAACCCATAGAGTGATAAGGAAAGGGCAAGGATGGGGCATTTTGCCTCTCATAATGAAGACACCAGATGAGGACCTTTTGAGTGCCTGTAGCTGAAAAGGTGTATGTTAAAGGTAAATTTTAAAAAAGCAGGAAGAGGGAACAATTGTTTATGGACATTTTAGTCAAGTTAATAAATTTTTGAGGAGTCTAAAAACATTTCCAGTCGGTTTTACAGGCACTGTAGATTTTAGCTACAAGAAAGCAAAGTGAACAAACTTGTCTGAATGTTGTACTCTGTGTCTGCATTTTTAATGGACCTGTTGATACTTTATTTTGGGGCTTTATTTTTGTAAAGTCAAATGTCATAAAAAAAAGTAAACTTAAAATAATGATCATCATTTTTTACGCTCCATATATATTTACAATGTATACATTTATGTTAAACTGAATACACACAGTTGTGGTTTCCTACAGGTCAGTGAAGCTATTCATATAACTCCTCTGCCAAGTTGCTAACTTTGTGTTCCATAGACATTTACCACTATCCAGAATTTCTAATGTGAAAGACTGAATTTCTGAGCGTTAAAGGAGAAGAAAAATACTGGTATGAACCAGGGCCGTGTCATGTCACAATCTTTAATGCTGCTGTTTATATTTAAAAAACGTTTTTTAAATATTCAATGTATGCACTAATTTTTGCTTCCTTGTTTATTTTGATTTCTTGAGTGCACTGAGATTGTACTGTATGTATGGAAGCTGAGTGTATTTCTGATACCTGCTGCATTCAGCTGCAATGAGCAATGTTGTCACTGTAGGTCTGTACTATTTTTTTTTTTTGTATTCCGTATGCAATTCAAAATGGAAGCAGAGTCTGGATTTAACTGAAGAAGAAAAAATACTACACAGATATGCAGCAAATAGGAATTTCAGTCTCATCTTCAAGCGCTTTGTAAACAGCTATGTAAAAGAGAAACTTGAAAAAAAATCTTCATAGGTAATGTTTTATATTTATAGCACCAAGCCTACATTTTTTGAAACTTTTTCATGGAGGGAGAGGGGAAAGGGTAGTAGGTAAAGTAGGTAAAACAAAGCTTTAATTTAAACAACAAAAAAATAATTTTAGTAGTGAAATGGAAATTATTTTGATTAAAAATATTGTTTTGGGTATTTTTGGACCACAAGATTAAATGAATTATTAAACAGCAGTTGCATTGTCTAAGTAAAAACAGTGGTTATAGCTGTCACACTTAGCTGCCAGATGTACTTTATGGAGCTTATTTTATGGTTTAAAATACTGTACTGTAAATAGAAGGTTCACAACCTTCTCTTTATTTGTATGTTTACCATATACTTTGATATTATTTACTGGAAATGTTTCATGTATTTCTAGAAGAGATGGGATTTTATGCAAACCTTTTTTTTTTCTTCCTTGAAATAACAGCAATAAAATACCCAAAAAAAACCCTCTCCAAGGTGTCTACAACTTTGTGCATGCATTCCTAATTGGCATAATTACAGGGAGAGTGAAATTTTTAATGTGTGTGCTAGTTTGTGTGCAGGACGTTCTGGCGCAAGCTGTGTGATTTTGCGGAAATTTTAATAGAGGAGCTCTTACACAAGAATTTCTGGCATTGATTGTCTTGCAGAACGGTGACTGTAACTATGTGTTATCCATCTCCATAAGCTGAAGGAATGGTTTCTGTAACTAAAGAGATTTTAACATGCATGATGCTGAAGGAAGCTCTGGGGATTCATAGCCTCAGAATAAGTTTTTCTAACAAGCAGGTGTGTTAGAAAAACTGGGGGAACCATGATGCCCTACAGTGCATCAAAGGATTTTGAATAGGGGTCACAGCAAATCACAGTGCAGGGTTTATTTTTTTTCATCCATTTAAATGCCTTAGTTAACACACTCCAGTTTTTCCTGGCCTTTTTGTAACATGATGTGAGCATGTTCTCCATCAATAAGCAGGAATGAGTCCTCACGTATGGGTGATATTCTCTGATGGAGCCTGTGATAAGGAAGCTTATCATAGCTCAGGAAGGAGCTATAGAAAAGGTGAAGTGACTCTGAACAAGCAACCTGTCAGTTCTGGTAGAAATAAGAAAACAGAATTTTCCCATAAAAGACTACCAGTCCCAGAATGCATCAGGTTTCCAACAGCCATTAGAGGAGCTGAAGTGGGGAAACGTGTGTTCAATCAGGAGGGCTATGAGGTAATCCCTAAGCACTCATCTCAAAGGGCAGGGCCTGATTCAGCACAGCTGCGCTGTGTTAGGGTGGAGCACTCATCTAGGCAGAATAAAGGTAGAGTTTATTCTACAGAGAATTATCCTCATCCTCAGTTTTATCTGGAGGATCATCAGAAGCAGAAGCCAAACCGGACGGACAGAGAGGGCAAGAAACCCTTTGGAAGAAAGAAGAGAAAAGCCTTTGGGAGGTCTAGAGGAGTCTGGAGCAGTACGTATACTGGGAGGCATTCCAAGGGCCAGCATACACCATTGGACGGGAAAGCCAGAGGAATGGTGCTGCAGAGCTAGGAATCTCCAGACGGTACCTGTGAGGGAGACGGCTGCACGTGGAAGGAACCCTAAGACCCGTGCCAGAAGGTATGTGAAGAGAGATCCAGTGTCCAGGGATCTGGATTGGAAGGCTGGACATAAGAACTGGACTACATACTGGCCAGGCTATATAGAGAGGAACTCTAACAGCAATGGAAGCTCAGGTATGAACACTGATCTATGCCCTAGCTATAACCTTGAAAGATAGCAGGGAAACAAGTATTCTCCTGAAAGTGCTCCATTGAGAAATTCATCTGTGCCAATCCATGATATTGAACCCATGATTGTTGAAGAAGGGGGAGTGATTGCAGATGAAGGATGTGTTTACATGGACTGCTCTCTGTCTAAACTCCTTTGGTGATTTTCTGTTATAAAATACAACAACCATCACAAAGAAATACAAACTTGTTCTTTAATCTACTCAGAAAAGCTCCTGAGTAGGATTTCTAGCCACGCAGTAGAAAGCAAGCCAGCTAAGGGGTTTCAGCTGGGTAACTGCTAGCAATTGAGCCTTACCTAATTGCTTGTGAGCTCTGAGGGAATCACTTCTGAATCTATGTGGGAAGATATAAGAAGTTAACCTGAAAAGAACAGTTTTTCTCTTCTTTATGGATATTGTTTGTTGTTTGATACACTGCTAAGAAAATATTAGCTAAAGCCTACAGAAAAGACCAGTTTGTTACCAACCAGGTCTTATTTCTTTTGCTTTGATTGCCTGACAAGTTCAAATGTTGTTTTCCTGATTTTGTTTTTCCAAGTTTAACACTGAAAGCAAGTATCCTATTTTATGTGCTACCAAGCATATCTGTGTTGGAGAAATAACCCCATAAATAAATATCTTATTGGCTTTACCCTCAAGCACAACTATTTATTGTGAGCAGCTGTGTCTGGTGTGAATGGACTGCATTGCCCACAATCCCTTGCCAATCATATTGATATATGCACTTGCCAAGACTGTGAACATTCTCACCCAGGCAGCCGTCTGACAAGCCCATGCGGCATGCTCCTCAGCTCCTGTTGAAAGATTTTGGGAGTCTCTACCACGCCTGTGCATCATCTTGAATCGGTCTTCATTTTTTTGCAGAGCCCAGTGGACATATTTCGATCATCCTTTGCTTCATAACTGTTCCCCCTCCAAGGGTCCTGCACTTAGTTTTTATCACTAATTGCCTGCAGTCATGCTTCCTTTCACCTTTTTTTCCATGTTTCATTTACTTAATTTTCTTTCTTTCTCCACAGCTCCTCTGCCCTCATAAGCTCCAGGCTTGGCCTTTTCAGAGGAAGCTACTTTATTTTGCTGCAAACTCTCTTCCCTGAAGAGACTGACTAGCAGGTCCCAGAGGTGTTCTCTGTACACTGGGACCATATCCGCCTTCTGGTCATTACCAAAGGCTGAGAAGCAGTGTGAATCATCAGAAATCAGATCCATTGTCGTCCGCCTCTAGGGCTTCTAAGTAGAACACAGGCGGTGCTTTGACATAGAGGATTCCTCGAGCCCACACCAGGAATCAAGCACCCATAGTACCTGGAGAAGAGGATGCATTTGGCTTCATATTCATAGACATCAAGGAGTGATCTAACCAAACACAGAGTGAAGACTCTGCATCAACATCGGAGTCCATTGAGGCATAATGTGAGGAGGGGTCCGCAAGAGTGCCCCTTGAAGTGGCCCCGACAGGAGAGCTCATTCTCCAAAACATTGGGAGAGCAACAATAGCCTGCCGAGAGCCAACAATCAAGCCACTGATACCACTGTACGGATATTGGGTACATTGGTCAGAGTGGCTGAGGCCCCATTGCCTTCGGAACCAGCAAACTTGGGAAGCTCTTGAGGAATGCATCATGGTGCTCTTGGTGGTACAACATGCTGGTGCCTCGATGTCGGCTATAACAACATAGACCAGCTGATCATTGGAACCGAGGCCCCACTGCCTTTGGAAGCAGCTGCTGGGGAGAGGTGCCTTCTGCCCTGCAGTGCAGCAACTGCCTTGGGTATTGACCCAGAGTCTCATCTGGCTGCAGTCCTCGGGTCAGCAATAAACTTGCTGATTTATTTATTTATTTATTTATTTAACACTTATTTATATACCGCATCTTCCATCGATCAGTTGCGGTGTACAATTAACAACAGTTAACAAAGCAGCGTTTGTTTTACATAGAACATTTAACATTATAACTTATTACTTTATAACTTATTACATAGAACATCTTAACATACATAAGTCAGGAATTCAGCAACTAATCAGGATATTTCAACTATAACAGCGTGTAAACAGGAGTACTGTCTGTACTACATTAGGCAGAACATACCAATTGTAACTATATACAAGTAGGAGAATCGAGGCATAGTAATGGGATGTTATTTATTTAAGTATTGTATATTATCCTTTGTCGTAGGGTGTATAATCGTGATGTGGATAGGTTCGTTTTTAGCCTTTATCTAAGTTGAGTGGAGGGATTTCTATGGTATTATAATGTTTATTGAATAGATACGTTTTCAATTTTTTTCTGAATTCTATTATCTCAGATAGTGAACGTAAGTCCTCTGGCAACGAGTTCCAGATGGTTGGAGCTATATGGGAAAAGGCTCTGTTATTTGTTAATTTATGGGTTTTTATGAATTCTTTTGGAATCTTTAGTTTGTTTGATTGTCCTTTTCTAAGAGTGGGTTTAAGTGGTTCTTTGTCTATAAGATTACATAATGTTTTCGGGGCCATGTCATTTATGGCTTTGAATGTGGTTATTATTGTTTTGTATATTATTCTGCTTTGTATTGGTAACCAATGAAGGGAAGCTAGTATCGGTGTTGTGTTGAAGGGAGTTTATTTGTAAAATAACTCTGGCTGTTGCATTTTGAGCAAGTTGGATTCTTCTGATGTTTTGTTTTGAGATGCCCATAAGTATTAAGTTTGCGAAATCGAAGTGGGGAGTTATGGTAGCCTGAGTTATATTAATGAAATCTTGTGTAAATACAAGGGGGCGTAATTGTTTGAGGATTTTGAGTTTGAAGTAGATTTTCTTAATAGTATTTCTGATGTGGGTTTCCATTGTGAGGTGTTTGTCTAAAATGACACCTAGATTTTTTATTTTAATTTCTTGGTTTTGCAGGGTTATGTGGGTTGGAGGCATATATGATTGGCTTTTTGTTACAATTAATACTTCAGTTTTAGCATGGTTTATGTGGAGGTTTTGGGATTTTAGCCAGATTGTGATTTCATTGTAACACTCTGATAGTAGCTGGATCGGTAGGTTGGGAATTGTGAAAGGTATGTACATCATAATATCATCCGCATAAAGGTGATATTGTACTCCAAATTTTTTAAAGATGTTGCAGACCGGCTTTATATAAATATTGAAAAGTAAAGCTGAAAGTGCTGAACCTTGTGGTAAACCTATTTCTTGTTTGTATGTGTTAGAAGCTTGATTACCTATTCTTACATTTTGTGTTCTGTTATTTAAATATGCTGTGGCGAACATCTCTTCGGAGAGCAGGTCAAAGAGGAGGCTGGCTTCATTGGAAAGCAGCATGCTACACTTCATGTTTACCTTATCAGAATATAGAAAGACTAGGGGACATGCAATGAAGCTACAGGGTAAACTATTTAAGACTAATAAAGGAAAATATTTTTTCACTCAATGTGTAATCAAACTCTGGAATTTGTTACCGGAGGATGTAGTAAAGGCTGTTAGTGTAGCTGGGTTTAAAAAAGGTTTGGACAAGTTCCTGGAGGAAAGGTCCATAAACCATTATTAAGAAGGGACCCAGGATATCAATGCTTGAACCAGTACAAGCATTGAGGAACCTTTGTCCCTTGGGGAAACTGCTAGGTACGTATGACCTAGATTGGCCACTGTTGGAAACAGAATACTGGGCTTGATGGACCTTGGTCTGACCCAGTATGGCATATCTTATGTTCTTATGTTCACTCATCCGAGCTGGCTGCCTTTCTCAGGATGTACCGTAGAAGGGGACAGAAAAGGACCTGTTACTCTCATAGGCGTGTGTACTGTCCAGGTCCCCAAACCAATCACCCTAAGCAAGTTTCTGGCCACAACAGTGTGAAAGAAGCCTCAGCAAACCAAGGTGTCTCCTGTGCCAAAGCAGAGGGTGGAGGCTTCGACTGGTTTCTTTAGGGCAGGGTCACTCTACCAGTAACCACAGTGGGAAACCCTCCATTCAGAGGAGGGCTCACATTTTTGGCCTCATGGTGGTTCCTCTCAGCCCCAGAATCATGGGTTCCTACAGTCAACAGTTATAAACTACATTTATTGAATCTGACAACAAATTGCCCCAAGGATGCACCATCTTTCTCCAGGACCAAGCAGGAAGTCAGTCCTCACATAAGGGTGACATCGACGTCGATGGAGCCCCTGCGGACCATTTCCCCAGCTTTCTATGAAAGCCTTTGGGAATACTGCACGCATGCGCGGTCCCCTTCCCGCCTAAAGGTGCCATCTTGCTCAGTCTCTCTTTTTCTGTGGAGCCCATCGGACGTGTGTCCTCGTTCACCCGGAAAATAGTTAGATTTTTTTGTCAATTCTTTGCGATTTCTTCGTGGTTTTTTCTCCGGTTCGACACCGGTTCCCCTTCTCGCCGGGTTCGGTACACCGGTATCGAGCCCGATCTTATTTTTTCAGTTTTTGCCCTTCGTGGCTGGCGTTCGTGCCCTTTTTTTCTTTTTCCCTGGAAGGCCGGTCCTTTGACCTCGCGGGGACTCTTTTTTTCCCCGATGGCTTCCAGTGGTTTTAAGAAGTGTGATCAGTGTAAGAAACTGATGTCTCTCACCGACACACACGACTGCTGCCTTCTGTGCCTCGGTCCTGATCATGATCCTAAGATCTGTGGACCGTGTGGAAAAATGTCCACTAAGGCCCTTCGAAGTCGTCAGCACCAAAAGGAAAGGCTTTTCTCCGATTTGGCCTCCGGCCGGGCCCGGATCTCGTCTGAGGCCTTGATGTCTCGGCAGTCTGACCCTGAGCATTGTCAGGGTTCCTCGGGGAGGGGGTCCCCCGAGCGGGAGCGAAAGAGGAAGAAGCGGGTCACGAGGGTGGCGTCAGAGGAGGTCCCTGGCTCCTCGAGGGCTAGGTCTTGGACCCCCGACCGCCATCCCGGGCCCGTGGAACAGGAGAAGCCGTCAAAAGTACCTCGGGTGGAGCCGGAGTCCTGTTGTCCTCGAGGACTCTCCTCCCAGGGAGCCGACGTCAGGCCCGGCGCCGCCAGGGCCCGAGTCGGTGGCTGCTGAGTCTCCTGAGCTGGGTCTCAGGCTGACAGCCTTAGAGTGCAGACTGTCTGCCTTCATGGATCAGCAGCAGGTGCTGATGGCCAGCCTCGCTGGCGCATCTGCCCTGACCACTGGGACATCGACGTCGAAGTCGACCCCGGAGACCGAGCCGATACTCGAGACCATGAAGGCTCGAGGTCATCCTCGGTCGCGGTCACCCTCGACCTCCCGGTCGGGACCGGTGGCGTCTACGCCGGTGCCTTCGGTGTCGGGGTGGGTGCTGCCGGGCCTCGCACGGTCGGAGCCCGACTCCTCTTCGGATGAGTCCGCCTGGGAGACGGAGGATGAGGAGTCTCCCGATACCTTCGAGACTCAGTGCGTCCCATCGGACTCACCACAGTCTGAGCCCCGGAGTAGGTCCCCTCCGGAGGATACCTGGTTCTCGGAGTTCGTGCGGGATATGGTCACTGCTTTGTCGATCCCGAGGAGGAGCCTCGAGCTGAAGAGTTCGAGGCCCTCCAGTATGCCTCTCCTCCAAAGGAGGCCTTTACTGTGACGGTTCCTCCAATACTGGAACGGCTCCTCTTCCGGATGTGGGAGGCACCGGCCTCGGTGCCGGTTCTGAGCAAGCGGGTCGATTCCATTTATCGACTCCGTAAGAGCCCTGTGTTTCAAAAGGCACAGCTACCGCACCATTCCATGGTGGTGGAATCGGCCATGCATCGTCTGAAAAGTCAGAAGATGCACTCCGCGGTGCCCCCTGGCAGGGAGGCCCGGAACCTGGATGCGTTCGGTAGAAAGTGCTTCCAGGGCTCGATGCTTGCTTGCCTTGTCCAGTCTTACCAGCTGTACATGGGCATGTACTTGCGGGACCTGGCAAAGGAGCTTTCCTGGTTCTCTGATGGTCTCTCTGGGGAACCTTTGCAGAGGTTCAAGTCCTTGTCTTCGGGGATCCGGGAATGCTCTAAGTTCATGTCCCGAGCGGCCTACGATGGCTTCGAGGCCTCGGCCCGTGTTGCAGCTGCCGGCATCGTGGCTCGACGCCAGGCATGGCTGCAGTCATCAGACCTCGAGCCATGGGTTCAGGACAAGTTGGTCAATGTCCCTTGACGAGGTGAGAACCTTTTTGGCAAGCCCATGGCCGAGAAGGCTGCTGAGCTCAAGACCGAGCACCTCACGAGGACAAGGCTGTCTCAAAAAACTTCTGCCCCTTCACACAAGAAGGGCTCGGGTAAAAAGTCCTTTTACCTGAGGAAGGCGACTGCCTACAAACAGTTCCCACCTTACCAGGCCTCCCCCGCTCCCCCACAGGGTCAGCAGGCCAAGGGGCAGGGACATGGACCCCGTAGGCAGAAGGCCCCCAAGCCTCCGGCTCCTGCTCCCACTCCCACTCAGCAGGGTGGGGGGTTTTGACTCCCAAGGCAAAGCCTCTCCGTCTCTGCTGTCCCATCCCTGCACAGGAGGTCGCCTAGCCCTGTTTGCCCACCGGTGGCCACCCATTACAGGGGACAACTGGGTCTTAAGCATAGTCCACAAGGGCTACCTCCTTCATTTTCATCAGTTGCCGCCTCCTTATTTTCCAGGAGAGCCTCCAAGACCACCTCTCCATACAGCCCTCCTCCTGCAGGAGCTCCAGGGTCTGTTATGAGACCAGGCGGTGGAGCCTGTGCCTCCCCACCTACAAGGTCACGGTTTCTACTCCAGGTACCTCCTAGTACCAAAGAGAACAGGGGATCTCAGGCCTATTCTCGACCTTTTACAAAAGGAAAAGTTCAAGATGCTTACTCTTGGAACACTTCTGCCCTACCTCCAGCAGGGAGATTGGCTATGCTCCTTAGATCTAAAGGATGCGTACACTCACATCCTCATTCATCCAGACCACAGAAAGTACCTCAGGTTCATTGTGGGAGGGAAACCATGTTCAGTACAGAGTGCTGCCATTTGGCCTCACCTCCGCCCCCAGAGTCTTTACCAAATGCCTGGCAGTGGTGGTGGCCTACTTGAGAAATCAGAGTATCTTTGTCTTTCCCTATCTGGACGACTGGCTCATCGGGTCAGACGTGCCAGGAGGCCAGGCAAGCCACCCTCCGAATGATTTCTCTACTACAGCCTCTGGGGTTTGTCATAAACTTCGCAAAGTCCACTTTGCTCCCCTCCCCAATCTTAGAGTTCATAGGGGCAAGACTAGACTCTCTGAAGGCAAAAGCTTTCTTGCCAGAAGACAGAGCCCAAAGACTGATGACCTTGGCAAACCAGTTTCTCAGCAGGTCACTGGTCTCCGCCAGGCTCTGCCTGAGGCTTCTTGGCCACATGCCATGCCAGGCTTCATATGAGGCCTGCGCAATGGTGCCTCAGAACTCAGTGGTCGCAGGCCACAGGGAGCCTCAGAGACAGAGTAAGGGTGTCCAGACCATTCCTGCACTCCCTCTGTTGGTGGCTGCATCCCCCCAACTTACTGAAAGGGATGCCTTTTCAGCCACCTGGGTTCACAGTGGTATTGACCACCGATGCCTCTCTACAGGGCTGGGGAGCACTCTCTCTGGGCAAGTGCACCCAGGGCCTGTGGTCTCCCTGGGAGGCCCAGCAGCAGATCAATCTACTGAAGCTTCGGGCTATTCGCTTAGCCCTCAAGACTTTCTCTCAAACCCTGGCTCACCAGTCTTTTAGTGCAAATAGACAATCAGGTAGCCATGTTTTATGTGAACAAACAGGGAGGCACTGGGTCCAGGCTTCTTTGTCAGGAGGCACAGGACCTTTGCTTGTTTGCGCTCAGACACAACATGTTGCTCAAGGTGGTTTATCTCCCTGGCCAGGAAAATTACCTAGCAGACAGGTTGAGCAGGATTCTGTAGCCCCACGAGTGGCAGCTCCATCCCTTGGTAGTTCAGATGATCTTCCTGAGATGGGGACTTCCATCCATAGATCTCTTTGCCAGTCCCCTGAACAGACAACTGCCCAGGTTCTGCTTCAGGCAACCGCATCCTCTGAGACTAGCAGCAGATGCTTTTCTGATTTCCTGGTTCCAAGGCCTCCTATATGCGTTTCCTCCCACGCCTCTGGTGGCTCGAACCCTGTTCAAGGTTCTAAAGGACCAGGCCTCGGTCCTTCTGGTAGCCCCCAGGTGGCCGAGACAACCTTGGTTCCCACTTCTGCTTCAGCTAGCAGTGGACACTCCACTACCTCTAGGGTTGCAGCCCGACCTTCTTTCTCAGGACCAGGGGTCTCTTCTGCACCCCAATCTCAAATCTCTCAATTTGATGGCCTGGAAGCTGCAAGGGTAGTTTTGGCTCCTTGGGGCCTACCTCCTGAAGTTGAAGAGGTCGTCCTGGCCTCTAGGAAGCAGTCCACTAGAAAAACCTATGCCCTGAAGTGGAAGAGGTTTTCTGTGTGGTGTCAGCTGCGTACAGAGGATCCTTTCTCCTGTGCTGTACCAGTGGTGCTTTAGTACCTGCTGCACTTATCCAATCAGGGCCTTAAGTCCAATTCTGTTAGGGTCCACCTCTCAGCTCTAGCAGCTCACCACTCACTGGTGGAGGGACACTCCCTATCGGTTCACCCCTTGGTGTCCCGGTTTCTCAGAGGTTTGCTCTTGCTCAAACCTCCTGTCTGTCCTCCAGCCCCTGAGTGGGAGTTGAATGTCGTCTTGCAGCAACTGACTCGCCCACCTTTTGAGCCGATGGCTACTTGTCCTCTCCACTTCCTTTCCTGGAAGACACTCTTAACCTCGGCCAGACGGGTGAGTGAGCTTCAGGCCTTAGTCTGTGACAGGCCTTACACCCGCTTCTATAGGAACAGGGTAGTCCTTAGGACTCATCCAAAGTTCCTCCCTAAAGTTGTCTCCTCTTTCCACCTCAACCAGGAGGTGGTTCTTCCAACATTCTTCCCTAGGCCTCATGCAAGCCAGGCTGAAGCGGTCCTGCATACCCTGGACTGTAGGAGGGCCTTATCCTTCTACCTTGACCGTACGCAAGGACATAGAAGGGCTACTCAGCTCTTCATTTCTTTTGACCCTAATAATTTGGGGTTAGCTGTGTCCAAGCGTACCTTGTCCATTTGGGTGGCTGACTGTATCACCTGGGCTTACAGGGCAATTGCTGCCTCAGGGCAATGGCTGCCTCAGTAGCTCATCTCCGCTCTGTACCGTTGGGAGACATCTGCAGGGCTGCAACTTGGTCCTCAAGCCAGACGTTTGCAGCTCATTACTGCCTGGAGAGGGAGTCCCGTAGAGACAGTGCTTTTGGCCAGGCAGTACTCCGGAATCTCTTTGAGGTTTAGGCAACTCTTGCCCTCTAGCCCTCCGTTGGGCTACCGGTGGAGGTTCTTTCAGTGAAAAGCCTTTCTTTGATGCTGGGACTAGAGGGGTTTCTCTTGTTCAGCCTGGGTTCCTTGGTAGCCCAGAGTTTGGGAGTCACCCATATGTGAGGACTGACTTCCTGCTTGGTCCTGGAGAAAGAGTAGTTACTCACCTGTAACAGGTGTTCTCCAGGAACAGCAGGAATCAGTCCTCGCAACCCTCCCTCCTCCCCTGGGAGCTACAGTTGTACATAGTTTATTTTACATTTTTGTGTGCTGTTTTTAGCTATGTCATTTGAGCAAGATGGCACCTTTAGGCGGGAAGGGGACCGCGCATGCGTGCAGTATTCCCAAAGGCTTTCATAGAAAGCTGGGGAAATGCTCCGCAGGGGCTCCATCGATGTTGATGTCACCCATATGTGAGGACTGATTCCTGCTGTTCCTGGAGAACACCTGTTACAGGTGAGTAACTATTTACCTTCAAAATGTAATTGCTATGCTGACAGGGTCTGAAGGATGTGTATACCCACATATAGTTTTATCCTCCACATGGGAGGTATCTCTGGTTTGTCCTGTGGGGCAACACTTCCAGTATTGCCTTTTGGCCTATTTTCAGCACCTTGTGTATGTTCACAAATTGCCTCACAGTAGGGGCTGCATACCTCTGGACACTGGGAGTGTGCGTTTCCTCTATCTGGGCGATTGATTATGCAAAAATACCACTCTTGAAGGGATTCAAGAATCAACAAGATTGAGCATACTGGTGTTGGAGCTACTAGGATTCATTATCAATTACTACAAGCGCCACCTTCGACCCACTCGGCAGTGGGAATTTATAGGAGCCCTATTCGACATGATTGAAGCAAGAGCATTCCTCCTGCATGACTGAACTCACTGGTAACACCAGTGTGGGAGACTCAGTTGAGTCAGTGGGTAACAGCCAGCAGGATGTTAACTATGTTGGGCTACATGGCCTCAGCCGTGCACGTCACATTCTTGGCATGCCTCCCTAGAGGTTGGCTTAGTAAACTCTGGCTCATTGTCACTGCAATGATAGACAATCCATCAAAAATTGCTCCCCTTCCAAATTGTTCAAATTCAAAAAGCTGACAACAGATTGTGTCCCAGGTAGGGTGGGCAGCTCATCCCTATAGGTCTCATACCCATCCAGGAAAGTCTACACCAATTCAACTTCTTGGAATTGAAAGTCATAGTAACCACTCTGGAGGCTTTCTGAGATTGGTGGGCCAACGGAATTGTTCGGGTTAAGACCATCCATGTCACCTCATGTGTTGGACAGTCAGGTTCTGGAAACTGGCCATTGCACAGGGGATAGACTTCAGAGCCACATACTTTCCAAGTGATAAAACCACTTGGGCAGACAAGCTGATTAGAGTCCTGCAACCATGCAAATGGACACTGGAATGGGGCCCCCTCAATAGATCTGTTTGCCGTTCTGCAGAATGCCCAGGTGATTCTTTTCTTTTCAGGGTACGATTACGCAGCAGACTAGCCTTGGACACTTTCCTCCTACACTGGGGAGGGGGGGGTCTTATATATGCATATTCTCCAATCCCTAGCATTGCAGAGACCCTACTGAAGCTCATATCGAATGGAGACACAATGATTCTTATCACGCTACTACCCAGACAACCTTGCTTTCTTCTCCTGCTGAGCTCCAGTTGGGACCGCTCTGGCTGGACCACGCACTAGTTCTGTCTTCACAGGAAGATGGGATGATATTGCACCCTAAACATCCTAGTCCTTGGTCCTCATGGCATGCATCTTTAGAGACTGTTGTCTGAGCTCCACCTGCCGGCCAGTGTGGCCAATGTCCATTTGGCCGCCGAGGAGACTTCAATAATGGTCATCTTCCTGCAAGTGAAAAAAGCTTGCTGTCTGGATCTAAGGCCTCATCCCATTTCCATTCGTCCACTCCACACAGAAGCTGCTGGAGTATCTTCTGTGCCTCTCCATATCAGTACTGAACCCTGTCAAGGTCCATTTCAGTGCAATTGGAGCTTATCGAGGTGTGGAGCGGATGTCCATCTCAATGTGGCCTTTAGTTGTTTGCTTCATGTGGGGATTCCTTCTCTGAAATCTCCAATAGTGTCTTGGGCCCTCGTGGTGCTTCTTGTGCAGTTCAATAAAGCTCCTTTCGAGCTTCTCAATTCCTGCCCTCTGAAGTGTTGATCTGGAAGGTCTTGTTTTGATGGCATTTCAGCACACAGCGTGACTGAGCTTCAGGTTTTACTGGTTTATTCACCTTTCACCAAATTCCATGGTATTTTAAAGGTGATGCTGCGGAAGAATTGAAAGATATATCGATACACTGGGAAGATGTATTACAACTATTTGATAAACTGAAGAGTAGCAAATCACCTGGACCAGATGGTATACATCCAAGGGTGTTAAAAGAACTGAAATATGAGCTTGCAGTCCTACTATTAGTAATCTTTGAACTATCATTAAAATCATCTGTAATACCTGAAGATTGGAGGATGGCCAATGTAATGCCAATTTTTAAAAAGGGTTGCAGAGGTGATCTGGGAAACTACAGACCTGTGAGCCTGATGCCAGTACCGGGAAAAATGGTAGAAACCATAAGGAACAAAAGTACTGAACATGTAGATAGTCATGGCTTAATGGGAGACAGCCAGCATGGTTTTAGACAAGGAAGATCTTGTCTTACTAATCCTGTTATGTTTTTTTGAAGGTGTGAATAAACAGGTAGATAAAGGTGAGCCATTTGATATAGTGAATCGGGATTTTCTGCAAGCCTTTGACAAGGTTCCTCATGAGAGACTCTTGTGAAAATTAAAAAGCCATGGGATAGGAGGCAGTGTACTATTATGGATCAGGAACTGGTTAAAAGATAGAAAGCAGAGGGTAGGGCTAAATGGCTAATTTTCCCAATGGAGAAAGGAGAATAGTGGAGTACCCCAGGGATCCGTGCTGGATTTGCTGCTTTTTAACATATTCATAAATGACCTGGAAATGGGAATAATGAGTGAAGTTATCAAATTTGCAGATGACACAACTATTCAAAATTGTTAAAACCCATGAGGGTTGTGGAAAATTGCAAGAGGATCTTGATAAATTGGAAGACTGGGCATCCAAATGGTAGATGAAATTTAATGTGGACAAGTGCAAAGTAATGCACCTAGGAAAGAAGAACCCAAACTATGGTTACACGATGCAAGATTCCACATTAGGAACCACTACAGAGGAAAAATATTTAAGCGTCATTGTGGATAACATGTTAAAACCCTCCGCCCAGTGTGCAGCGATGACCAAGAGAGCAAATAGAATGCTAGGTATCATAAGAAAAGGAATGGAGAATAAAACAAAGGATGATATAATGTCTCTGTATCGTTTCATGGTGTGACCGCACCTTGAATTTTGTGTGCAATTCTGGTCGCCGTATCTTAAAAAGGTTATAGCGTTATTAGAAAAGGTACAGAGAAGAGCCACCAAAATGATAAAGGGGATGGAAGGATATCCCTATGAAGAGAGGCTAAAAAGTTTAGGGCTCTTCAATCTGGAAAAGAAACAACTGAGGGAAGATATGATGGAGGTCTATAAATTAATGGACGGAGTGGAAAGGGTAAACATAGATCGATTGTTTACGCCATCAAAATATAGAAACACTAGGGGGCATGCAATGAAGCTACTGGGTAACCTATTTAAGACTAATAAGACAAAATATTTTTTTCACGCAACGTGTAATCAAACTCTGGAATTTGTTACCGGAGAATGTAGTAAAAGCTGTTAGCATAGCTAGGTTTAAAAAAGGTTTGGACAAGTTCCTGGAGGGAAAGGTTAATAAACCATTATTGAAGGAGACCCAGAATATCCACTGCTTGAACCCAATACAAGCATTCTGGAGCATGTGTCTTTTGGGGAAACTGCTAGGTACTTGTGACCTAGATTGACCACGGTTGGAAACAGGATGCTGGGCTTGATGGACCGTGGTCTGACCCAGTATGGCATATCTTATGCTCCATCCAGAAGTGGTATCAGATGTCCTCCTTAATCAGTCAGTTGTTCTACTAACATTTTTCCAAGGCTTCATGCCCATGAAGGAGAAGTTGCATTGCATATGTTGGACTGCAGATGAGCCTTGACCTTCTATGCCAAGCAAACAATAGCTCATAGAAGGTCCATCCAGCTTTTGTTTCTTTTGACTGGTAAACTGAGCTGCCATTTCCACACATGCTCTGTCAATTTAGCTAGTAGCATGCAACTCATTTGCTTAGTCCCAGGTAGGTCTGAGCCTTCAGGGTTATCTCACAGCTCATAGTGTCAGAGCTGTGGCTGTGTCGATGGCCATCCTATTCTTGGTTTCCATGGAACAGATCTGCAGGGCTCAGGCGTGGTCTTCTGTCCACACAGTCGCATCTCACTATTGTCTAGATGGAAATTCCTGAAGCGACAGGAACTTTGACAGATCTATACTCTGGTATCGGTTTGGGGATTAGAGTCCAGCTCCATCCCCCCAGGCCCATTCTTTTCTGTCCAGGCTACCAAAAAAAGGGGGAGAAAGACAAGATCACTGTTGTACGTAGTTTGTCTCTGACTTCTAAGGCCTTTTTCCATCATGCAGACGGATTTATGCCACTGTTTTGCTTATCTGCATTCTCCTCTGTTTTTGGTAGCTTGTAGTTTGAGAGTCCCATAAGTGAGGACTCATTCCTGCTTGTCCGTGGAGAAAAGGTAGTTACTCACCTGTAACGGGTGTTCTCCATGAGCAGCAGGAATTAGTCCTCACAACCCTTCCACCTCCCCGGGGAGTTGTTTTCTGCTACAGCTGTGTTATCAGACTGATTCAAGATGGCACCACAGCAGTAGGCAGGAAGGAGGTGCACAAGTGTGGTAGAGCCTCCCAAAAGCTTCCATCAGGGGAGCATTCCCTTATGTGCTGCATTGGAGGATGTCGCCCATACATGAGGACTAATTCTTGCTGTCAATGGAGCACATCTGTTACAAATGAGTAACTACCAACAAGTAGGACTGAGTTGCGCACACAAGTTTGGCGATATCATGCAGTGCTAGGATGGAATAGCTCTCTCGGTTCTAAATTTAGTGTAAGTTCTGAGCGGCTCTTCCTGTATCTAGTGGTTTCCTCGGTCCCTTGGCTTTATTTCCACTCTACCAGATAGATGCAAGCACAGCTCTCCCATTATGGAGGATTTTACTTTTGCTTATGACCAATATTGTTTTATCTTTCTAAGAAAATTTCAGTTTTTCTTCTGTGACAATGTCCCAGATGAAGTCAGGGTTTTGGCCTTTCTCACAGTGAGGGAGAAATAGCCAGACCTTAGACACCTACTGCAGATGCCTAATTTGTCTAGGCTCTAACCATAATTAAGCTGTCAGCAGGCATTGCAGTAGGATGTCTCTATGAGCCCAAAGGACTATCTAAACCAACTTTGCAATTACTGAGGTAATTGGTTAATGCTTGCCCAGGCAGAGGCAAGAGCATGCTCTGTGCAGAGTGGTTGACTGTTCTCTAGATCCTTCTCAGTGGAAGTTACCTCTGCTTCCCTCCACTGAGTGGTTGAGTCCAGTTGCAAAGGAGCAACGCCAGGGATCCTCCAGACCTGAAGCACAGTCACCTCTTGCATACTGGCACAGGCCTGAGGTGAAGGCATCCAGAAAAGGTTCTCCCGAAGTGTTGGATAAGTACATACACTTCAGCGCAGATGTAGTGCAAAGCACTTCCATGCATAGATCTGTGCAGCTGTTTCAAATCGGCACCATCAAAGATACTTCAGCTTGTCCGCACAGAACATCCTCTTGTTCTGTCAGTGCAGGCATGACAGCTTAGCATAGATCTTGAACAGACAGCTGCAGCACGGGATTCATTTTGCACCAGCAATGCAGGTCATAATATAATACAATTTCCAAATCAGAATCTCTTCAGGTTCAGGAATTAGCAAAACCTCTTTACAGTATTTCTGAAATAATAATGGTGGTGGTAACCATATCTGAAGAAAGTTTAGAAATCTAAGGTTCTGAGCTCTCATAGCATTTTCCAGTAATTCAACATGCTTATGTAAATGAAATAAAAGAATCCTTAAGCCCCGAAGACCCAGCAGAGTGGAAATTCCAAATCTGACCTTCTAGCCTATCGAGTCGTCGTTTAATCAAAACTAAAGTCATCTACAAACTTAGATTTCTCAAACACAAAGAACACCACAGTTTGATCAATAAAACCTTGAAGGAAGGGAATTTGTTTTAGAGACCTGCCAAATGTCCAATAAAGTCATATCTTGTAGAGGAGGCATCGCTAATGCTAGAAGAAACAGGCCTCTTGACAGGCTGAAGTTGAAAATTAACTAAACCAGACAGGATCTGCAGTAGCCCCTCAGCCAAGGCACTTTTTAAAACCGCACCAGGGTCCATTAAGGGAGTAACACTCCCAAACTCCTTAGTCAACAGGAAACCAGGGTTGGGAGGGTGCGTTCTTATTATAGGACTTAAAGACGCTGACAAAGACTCCAAACAAGCAGATTGTATTTCAGTTACCTTAAGATAAAGATTGCACATGCTTATCCATTGGTCTAATGAGAACCGTAGGCGTAGAACAACCAGCATCACCACCTTCTGAGCTTTAACCTTCCTTTTCCGTGATTCATGAGTCATCTCCAGGCAGTAAATATGGCCCTTCTAACCCCGAAGGGGCACCAAAGGGGACAAGCCCCTTGGGTCATGTGACCTCGGGCCACGGCCATGGAACAGCTGAATGCTGTTGAGTAGCGACCTGAGAGTCACTGTCAGATGACTTGCCAGGCAACACTCCCCTCTGATAGGATGTCTCTCCATGGGAAGCTGGAATCAAGGCAAGACGCAGCAGCCAGCACTCCTCCACCAAGCAAGCAGGCTCTCCATGAAACGGCTGAATGCTGTTAAGTAGCGATTTGAGAGTTGCCGTCAGATGACACGCCAAGCGACCGTTCCCTCTGATAGGACATGTCTCCACAGGAAGCTGGAATGAAGGTAGGATGCAGCAGCCAGCACTCCACCAGGCTCTCCCTTATTGTAAAATTTACTGATCAGTTTGAAGTACAAATGAAGGAATCAAAATGGCAGAACAGATTAAAGTGAAATTACAACTGGAAGCATTTGATCAAGAAAAAAGAGAATTTAAGCAATATATCAAATTAGGGATACACCGCGGTCTATTTCATTCAGAGAGGAAGTATTTCTTAATTGATGAACATATCTTCCCATGATTCCAAAACTATAACATTTTTTAATATACATCAGGAGAATGAGATCTACTGAGGAAGATTTTAGGATGACTCGGAAGTTTTGTTCAATTAAGAATTTTAGAAGAGAATTTAGGTCTGAATTGTCAAGAGGGAGAGATCTTGCAGGAGAATGGTAGTATATGGGTAGGAGGGTCCAGTGATCAGACTCTGTTCTAACATCAGATGTTATGATTTTCTTTTCCTTCAATCTAATAGATTCAGGAACAGATATCGAATTTAGGGTTATCTTTCATATGCACAGTAAGCTATGATCCTTTCCTAGCAAGAAAACAGAGAAAACAACTGTTCTTTGTGGACAGCAGGGATATGTTTTCACATAGGTGACATTTAAGAACTGATCCCTATCTCCAGGAACAAGCAGGAATGTAGTCACCACATATGGGTATCGTCGGTACCGATGGAGCCTGCGTGGGAATGCTCCCCAGTGTCCAATTAGAAAGCTTTTGGGAGCATCCCACAGCGCCTGCGTGCTGCCTTCCCTCCTTTCCCAACTGCCTCTCTCCAGTTCTTTTTCCACAGAGCCAGCAGGTCGTTCTTCCTGTCACCGCAGAAGAATTCTTCTTTATTTCTTTTTTGTGGTCACGTCTGCCTTCCTCGACGCTTTACCGGTACCGCCATTTTTTTTCTTCTTCTTTTTCCTATCTTCTTCAGGTGCACGCACCTTTTTGGGCCTTAGGCCCAAAAACCTTTTCTTACAATGGAGAAACCTGCCTCAGGTTTCAGAATGTGCACCAAGTGTGGCGGTACCATTTCCGTCACCGACACCCATGAATGGTATCTAAAGTGGAGTGGAGGAGTAGCCTAGTGGTTGGGTCAAGGTACTTCAGGCCGGAAGGTCGGGGGTTCAAATCCCACTAGAGGACAGCAACCTTGGGCCGGAAGGACTGGGGTTTCTAGTCCCACAGGTGCTCCTTGTGGACTTGGGCAAGCCACTTAACCCTCCATAGCTCATGTTCCCTGTAAAATAGTTCTCTGTGTGCTGTGCTTTCCTGTCTAATCAATGTGTTTATACCTCAAAAAAATTTCCTGTCATGATTTGACAATTTCCAATCTGTAATCAAAAAACGCTGCTGATCCCTGGAAGTAGCGGTATACAAATGTATGCTAAATAAATAAAAGAGGTCGGCAGAACCGAGCTGCTAAGCTCAGTACCCTGTTTCCCTCTGATGCAGCTTCGGTGGCATCGACGTCTTCCAGGGCTTCCTCTTCCTCCCGTAGATCGCAGGTAACTAAACATAAGTCCAGCCGGTCCTCAAAGGGTAGATCTCCTTCTAAGCATCGAGATGCCTCTGGCATTGCCCTTGAGGATTCTGCACCGGCAAAATTGCCCCTGCAGGAGGCTTCGGCTTCCAAAGCATTATCGGGGCTCCAGGATGTTCTCGAGACCTCGGCAGAACTACTGGTGCCATGCTCTGGGGTACCGGCGCTCTTCTCCGGTACCGACATCCAGGCATCGGCAGCATCGATAGACCAGAGAGTCCTGGCTATTGAGCGCAGTCTGGCGGCTCTCCTTGCGGCATCGACGCCCTCGGAACCGCGACAGACAATTCGGCCGGTACCGATAGCATCGGTGTCTGCTTTGCCGGTACCCAGTCATCCGATGCCCTCCGGTACCGATACCCCGGTACCGGTTACTCCCGGTACTGACTTCGGTTGGTACGGGTATTGGGCTCTTCAAGAGCATCCGGACAGACAGTACTTCGAGTCCTCAGAAGAATCTGAGGATTCTGACAGTTCTGTCGATGCAGGAATGCGTCTCCCAGAGGAGCCCTCCTCCCCTAAGCGCAGGATGTCTCCTCCAGAGGATATTTCCTTCCCGGATTTTATCAGGGAGGTGGCTCGGGGTCTGTCCATTACTATGGCCCCTGAAACAGAGCCAAGGGCCAAGGAGTTGGAAATTCTACAATATCCCAAAACTCCTAAGGAGGCAGCTACCTTGCCCATTCATGAGATTTTATATGATCTCATGTTAAGGATGTAGGAGACACCTCTTACCACCTCTCCTCATTCTCGCAGACTGGATACTATGTATCGAGTCCCTCCTTGTCCTGGTTTCCAAAAGACTCAGCTTCCTCACCACTCTATTGTAGTGGAATCAGCTATGAGAAGGATCAAGAGTGCAAAGAGGCATGCCTCTAATCCTCCAGGACGTGAGTGCAGAACCCTGAATGCTTTTGGACGTCGGGTCTTCCAAGCTTCCATGCTTTCTGCCAGGATCAGTTCCTATAGTCTCTACATGGGAATGTTCCTGAAGGAGGTCACAGATGATTTAGAAGCTTTAAGTCCTATTCTTCCTGAGGATAGAAGACAGGATTTTCTCACTTTAGTCAAATATGCCCAAGATGTTTCTAAATTTGCCAACTGTGCAGCCTTTAACTGCTTTGAGTGCATAAGCAGGACCTCTGCTGTTGCCATAGGTGCACGTAGAATTGCTTGGCTCCAGGAATCTGATCTGGAGCTCTGGGTACAAGACAAATTGGGAAACATCCCTTGTACTGGTGAGAACCTGTTTGGTAGAGATTGGCACGAAAAAGCCAATGAGATGGATGCTGAAAATTCCACCTTGGATAGATTATCCAAGTCCACAGCTGATCCTGCTAGAAAGAAATCTTTCAAGAAACCATTCTTTTCTAAGAAGAAAAGATATTATCCTGCCTATGCTCAGCAGGTACATTTGGCAGGTCAGTTTGTCAAGAAGGGTCAGCAACCACCCAAACAGAAGAAAGCAAAGACTGCTAAGCCTCAGCTGTCACAGCAGTCTCAGCCTCCACAAGGCCTTTGACTTTCAGCTAGAGACCTTAACCTTCCTGGAAGGGGTGGAAGGCTCTGGTCCCCCGAGAGCCAGGAAGGCTATGTCACTTTGCCCCCAGATGGGGGCAGTTAACAGCAGAGCATTGGACACACTCCATCATAAAGGAGGGGTACAAGCTTCATTTTTCAAGCATGCCCCCTCACACAATAGTAAGGCAGTTCAATTCTCCGACCTCTCTCATCAACCTGTTAGGGCAGGAGGTCGCTATTCTTCTTGCCCAAGGGGCAATAGAAGAAGTACCCATTCATCAGCAGGGTACAGGATTCTACTCCCCTTATTTCCTTATTCCAAAGAAAACAGTGGGATAGAGACCTATCTTAGACCTCAGAGAATTGAACAAATTCCTTGTCAAAGAGAAATTCAAAATGATTTCTCTCGGGTCTCTGCTGCCATACCTTCAGAGTCAGGATTGGCTTTGTTCTCTAGATCTCAAGGATGCGTACACTCATGTCCTCATCCATCCAACCCACAGAAGGTTCCTTCGGTTCCTTTTTCAAGGAAAGCACTACCAATACAGGGTGCTTCCTTTTGGCCTGGCCTCAGTGCCAAGGGTGTTCACGAAATGCATGGCTGTCGTAGCAGCATTTCTCCGCACTCTAGACTTCCCCTACTTAGACAACTGGCTCATTCGAGCCCCAACAGAGTCAGAGGCCAGGACTTCTCTATCCTGCACAATGTGTATCCTTCAGCATTTGGTCTTGTAATAAACATCCCAAAATCCAGTCTAACTCCCACTCAGTCTCTAGAATTCATAGGAGCTGTGCTGGACACCAGAAAGGCAAGGGCCTATCTCCCTCAGGCCCGCTGCCTTCGCATGGTGCAGTTAGCTTCTCAAGCAGTGCTAAAGCCTCATCTCACTGCTCGAGAAATGTTACAACTACTAGGCCACATGGCATCTACTGTACATGTGGTTCCCTATGCTCGCCTCCATATGAGGGCAGCCCAGTGGACTTTATCCACTCAATGGACCCAGGCATCAGGATGTCTGTCAGACAAAATAGCAAACACAAGTCGCCTTATTTTGTCCCTCCAGTGGTGGAAGTCCACTCAAAACCTGTTGCTGGGGTCCCCTTTTCAACAACCCTTACCCCAAGCAACTCTCACAACAGATGCTTCTCCAATGGGTTGGGGAGCTCATCTGCAAGACCTCTCCACCCATGGCACCTGGTCTCCACAGGAGAGTCATCTACATATCAATCTCTTGGAGCTCAGAGCAATCTTCCTTGCTCTGCGAGTGTTCCACACTCTGCTCAGCTACAAGACAGTCCTCATTCATACGGACAATCAAGTAGCCATGTTCTATGTGAACAAGCAGGGGGGAACAGGCTCTCTGTCGCTTTGCAACAAAGCTTTGCAACTATGGGCCCTCGCCAGAGAGCATCAGGTTCATCTTTTGGCAGTGTATCTTCCAGGCATTCAAAACTCTTGGGCAGACAGACTCGGTCAAGTTCTGCTTCCACACGAGTGGTCTCTGCATGCAGACCAGGTGGCCAGGATTTTTCAACTTAGACCTCTTTGCAAGTCATTGGTATGCCAAACTTCCCCAGTTCTGTTCCAGAATTCCAGCTCAGGGGGCTCAGGCCAGGGATGCTTTCCTCCTTTACTGGGGTCAAGACTTCCTGTAAGCCTTTCCACCCATTCCCCTAATTCCCAAAACCCTGTTCAAGCTTCAGAGAGACAGAGGCCATATGATTCTTATAGCTCCACATTGGCCACGGCAAGTGTGGTACCCTCTGCTTCTACATCTCTCAAGCTCCCTCCCTGGAGTTAGGGTCTGCTCCAGATCTATCTCAGGAGGACGGAATGTTATGGCATCCCAATCCCCAGTCTCTGCATCTCAGGGCTTGGTTGCTGAAGGCCTAGATCTCCATGATCTTAATCTCCCTCAGCAAATAAAAGATATTCTTTTTGTTTCCAGGAAACCTTCCACAAGACGCTCTTATGCTTTCAAGTGGAAAAGGTTTACCATATGGTGTTCTGAGAAGGGTCTTAGCCCCCTTGCGATACCTCTGGAATCATTGCTGGAGTATCTCCTTCATTTATCCAATGCAGGTCTTAAGACTAATTCAGTAAGAGTCCATTTGAGTGCTATTGCAGCTTCCTTTAAGCCTCTAAATGGACAGCCTATTATCTCTCATCCTCTTATAGCAAGATTTATGAGAGGCCGCCTTCTAACTAAGCCTCCCATTAGGCCACCACCGGTGGCATGGGACTTAAACCTGGTTTTTGGGCAACTCATGAAGCCACCTTTCGAACCTTTAGCTACTACCTTCTTGAAATTCCTTTCTTGGAAGGTTATCTTTCTCATTGAAATCACATCAGCACGCCGCATTAGTGAGTTGCAAGCGTTAGTAGCTGATCCACCTTATACAAGGTTCCATCATGACAAGGTAGTCCTTAGGACTCATCCACACATTATGCCAAAGGTAGTCTCACCTTTTCATCTGAACCAAGCGGTCTACCTACCTGTGTTTTTTCCAAGGCCTCATGCATCAAATGCAGAGAGGAATCTTCTTACCTTGGACTATAAAAGAGCTTTAGCCTTTTACTTACAAAGAACACAGCAACATAGAAAGTCCTCTCAACTCTTTGTTGCTTTTGATCCTTCTCATTTGGGACTTCCAGTCTCCAAGAGTACACTAACTGGATTGCTCAGTGTATTTCCTTTGCGTATCAGAGTAAGAACCTTTCTCTGGAGGGCCATGTCACAGCTCACAATGTGAGAGCCATGGCAGCCTCAATGGCTCATCTGCACTCTGTGTCTATCGACGACATCTGTCGAGCAGCCACTTGGGCCTCTGTTCATACCTTCACAGGCCATTACTGCTTGGACAAGGACTCCCGCCGGGATGCCTTGTTTGGTCAGGCTGTTCTCCAACACCTGTTCCATACCTAATCAACTCCTACCTGCCATCCCTGGTAGGATGCCAGAGATCCATGGGGGGAAGTGGAGCCCTGTTCAGGGACACACAACGTCTGGCGTCTCTACCTGGCACCTAAAGCTGGGGAGTTCCTATATGTGGTGACTACATTCCTGTTTGTTCCTGGAGATAGCATAGTCACCTGTAACAGGTGATCTCCAGGAACAGCAGGAATTTAGTCCTCAAAACCCACCCACCTCCCCTAGGAGTTGTATCTCTCTATCTCTTTCCGTTCCTTCTCTCTCTCTCTTTGTCTCAGCTTTAAAACTCAACTGGAGAGAGGCAGTTGGGAAAGGCGGGAAGGCAGCATGCAGGCGCTGTGGGATGCTCCCAAAAGCTTTCTAATTGGATGCTGGGGAGCGTTCCCCCCACAGGCTCCGTCGGTACCGACAATACCCATATGTGAGGACTAAATTCCTGCTGTTCCCGGAGATCACCTATTAAGGTAAGTAACTATGCTTTATGTGGGAACCAGTTCTTGGCTTTTAGAAATTTTTGGAGCCTGCCCTACATGTATATGCACCCTTACCACCTGCTGGCACCATATAGAATCACGTCAGTTTAGTTGTAAGCTGAAATTGAATACGACTCCAAGGAGAGGTGAGAGGGTTGCAAGGACTTATCCTATTGTCCATGGAGAACACCCCCTACAAGTGGGTAACTATTTTCTCTGTGGACAAGCAGGATAGTGTCCTCACATGTGGGAATCCCTAGCTAGTTGCCTCAAAAGAAAAAGGGGATAAACAGTGTCACAACATGACATGCAACAAGCCCCAAATGACATGAACAATTAAAGACCTTCAAGGGATGGGTTTCCCTTCTACATGATTTGGTATGTACCAACTGAACTGAGATGCACTCTTACGAGTTTGTTTTCAAACCAGACTCCAGTAAATATAGAAGATACTCGAGTGGTATGTGTGGGACTGGTGAAAAGATCTAGGGGCTTTGTCACACCAGATGGCAAACCTCTTCCACTTAAAACCATATGACCTTGTAATGGAATCTCTTCTGGAAGCTAGGAGGACATTGGTTACATTGACCGACAGGTTAAAGAAGTCAGAGGTAGTCCCTCCGCATCCAGGATGAGAAGGCTAGGGACTTGATTTTCAAATGCAGCAGTGTCCCCCGATCCTGCGAGATTAGAGTTGAAGTTCCTTAACCTAATGGACTCCTTGATAGCTCCAGGAGCAGAGAAACTATGGCTGCAAGGGCCAGGATGGCTCTGAGGGATCATAATGCCTTTGTTGTCTGAGTTTTTGCTATGAGAGTTATGGGTGGATATTTGTACAGAAGGCCCTTCCCTGATTAAGAAGTCATCCAATGCTAGTTTGCCTGGAGCAGAACTGGGGTGCTTGCCTATTCTGCTGAGTAGCAAATAGATCTATCAAGAGAGGGTGCTCCATTCTTGAAAGATTCTTGAGGCCTTGTTCAGGGTCCACTCCTGAGGTTACAGTTTGTCTGCCAGGGCATTATCTTCACCAGCCAGGTGAGTGACACTAATCTGTATTCTGACTGTTTCTGATTCTGTTCCTCCCTGTTTGTTGATGTCGTACATGGCTACCTGGTTTTCCTTCTGGATCATCACAATTTGGCTAACAGATCTCTGAAAGCCTTTAGAGCGTTCACAGTCTCGGTTCCAGATAGACCCTGAGCATGGCGCCCATCTATATGCATCTATATGTCCATCTGAATGAGTTAGTTTGGATGCATCTTTTGTGAGTACCTTTTAATAGGGAGGAATTGAAAGGGAATTATTTTGGTCAGATTGGAATTAGCTATCCACCAGGTCAAAGAATCCCAGAACAGAACTGTGATAGAAATGATGTCTCTGAGCTTGTGTCTGGCCTGTGTCCACTGTGTACTCAAGATCCACTGGCTTGTCTCATCTTGAGATGTGCCAAGGGTGTTGGGCCTCATGGCATTGACTAGGCTAATGTTCTCAACATGTTTCTCACTGATGTCTTTTGACTTGTACATCTTCCAAGATGGCAACCAACATGGTAAGTCTTTCTTGTGGAAGAAAGTCTTTTATCTGAGTCATGTCTAGCAGAGCTCCCAGGCCTAGATTAGATTTAGGATAATTTAAAACTAACTCTAGCAACTGCAGCAGCTCAATAGTTACCCACACAGATTCTTGAGCTCTTTCCTGAGATGTGCTCTTAACCAGCCAATCATCCAAATAGGGAAGCACATGCACATAGTGTCTACATAGATATGCTATGACTACTGCAAAACACTTGATGAAGACTTGGACGCAAGGTGGCACTGTTTCTGGTGTTTGCTTATGACGAATTGCAGATGCTTCCTGTAATTAGTATGTATCTTTATGCGGACACAGGCATTCTTTAAGTTCAGAGAACATATCCCATCTGCTTTTGAAGAAACTAGTTCAGATCCCTTATGTTTAAGATAGGATGGAATCCCTCTCTTTGTGACCAGGAACTACCTAGAGTAAAATCCAAGTCCTTCCCCTGATGGAATGGGCTGAACTGCATTTGCCTGCAGAAGGGCAGGGAGCTCCTGTTTGAGTAGTTCCAAGTGCAGAGAGTTGTTGGATGAAACTCTTGGGTGGCAGTTTGGAAATTTAGATAGATACAGCTGGTACCCAAACTCGATTTTTAGAATCCAACTGCCAGAGGTGATTAGAGGTCAGCAGTCTGTAAAGTAACAGAGCCTCCCTCCAACTGGTAGGGTGTCTGGAACCAGTACTGGAGTGACTGCTATTTTCTCAGGGAGCCAGTCAAAAACCCTGCCCTACATTTTAAATGGGGAGCCAGCTGGGTCTTCTGGGCCCTCTGCTGTTGAAAGCAAGAGCAAGGGCCCTTTTTAGTTTGGGCTGAGCAGGAGGTTAGAGGATACTTATACCTATGAGAGTAATAGTGCCTCCTTTGACCTTCACCAAAATATCTTCTAGATAATGTTGGGATGGAAGTAAACCTGGAAAGGGTCTTAAATGTGTCACAATACTGTTAGTTAAGGTGCAGGAGGCTGCAACTCTTCTCTAAACAGATTCCCTCTATGGCACAGCACATTAGCAAGTTTCTCCTGAACATCATACTGGAGGTCTGAAGTCTTGAGTCTCTTGACAACAGTACCCACAAAAGAGGCTCTTGATGCCATATCCAAAGTTATCGTAAGTCATTTGGTCTTCCTGACCTCACTTCCTTTACTCACTGGGGCATAGAGTTGCTTGGCCTATGTTGTGCAAGTTCATGTCCATGAAGAACTGGTAGGATGCTATGCAGGAAACAAAAAATATATTTTGAAAAACCTTCCTCCCAAAAGAGTCCGTCTGAATTTTTGTCCCCAGGGACCATCAGGATGTTTAACTTGGAATTGTTGGCCCTTTTGAGAGTGGATTTGACAACCGTGGAGTGCCGTGGGGCAGCTGGAACCTCTTGAAATCTGGGAGATTAGCAGACTCTGTTTATTGAGTTGACCTAGTTTACAGGATGTATAGAGGGTGATCTCCTACATTCTCATCTATATGTTTCTTAAGATTCTGTGAATGGACCCTGTCACAGCTTCCTTAGGGCAATTGTAAAACGTCTGAGTTTACAGTGCATCAGCCCTGGGTTCCTCCTCCTATGTTTCCAACCTAAATGGAATGGACTTCTTCATTGATTTTGTGAGGGATATAGCTGACAACTCTGGAACTGATGATAATCTCTCATGAGACTGTGAGGGATCAGAGGGCAAATATGGAGACCTCCCCGACGAGAAATACTTCAGCTTGTACTCAGACTCCCAGAAGTGTCCTGATTCAGACTCTGAGAAATGCTCAAGTTCCTGGGTGTTCGTGCACTGTTGCCATAGAGAGCAATCCCCCCCCCCCCCCCCGATGTCCTCAAAATGGATACCAGCCAGGCAGTTGCTGTTGTTGAGATCCTTTGATGCTCTGGTATCGGTGACTTTCCTGCAGGCTGCCAGTGAATCTTGAGAATCGGCTGAATGTTCCAATGCACCGGCCTCATGCCATCAAAGCAGTAGCCTCACATCATACAAATATAACTTCCATCCGGTCCTTGAATCTCTTCAGAAGGTGCTCTTTGAGGGTTGCCATCAACAGAGGAGGTGGGGCTATAGCAGCTTTGGTCAACATCTGCAGAGTTTGACAGGCTGTATTGAAAAGTAGGTCCTGGCCCCTTGGAGACAGTTGGAGCCTCTTCAGTCATTGTAGAGGTTGAGCGTTCCTCATGTTTGGGGTTGCTTTGAGGACATCTTTGGATCCAATACCTTGATGCTTTTGACAGTGCACTTTGAAAAACTGTGATTCCATTGCACCTCAACCTCCATCTGGAGCATAATATCCCAATTCCTATGTGCCAGTGAAGCAGAAAACAAATCCTTCCCTGTCAGGTTAGAATCGATGGAAGATCACTCCTGGGACACACTATTGATGCTGAACTTTGAACATGATGACTCCTCTATGGCTATACACTTCAATGTTGAAATACCACCTTGGCCATGCGGGCAGATGCTGCTGATGCTGAAGTCTATGAACTGGACTTAACTGCACTGAAAATCCTTTTGTGCTGTGTTTCACAGCCTTTGAGACCTCTTGTCATCTGTGAACACAAGATACAAGAGGGTTCACGATCGGACTGCAGGCACTAAGGATTTATGTTAGAGACATAGTCCTGTTGCACTGGTGCCACCTTTTGAACCCACTAGGGCATTTCTGGGACATGTTATCCAGAAAAATAGCCACAATGAAATCAGATGAACATATAGTGAAAAATATATCCTATCTGGCACCTGAGGCCTAAAACTAGCCTCTAGTGGCAATGCAGAAAAAAAAGAGGAAACCTAAAAAAAAAAAGCCGAAAAAACTACCTAAAGAGCTACAATGACTAACACGTGCATAAGACAGGAGGAGAAAAATCCTAAGAGAAACTCAGACATGTGTAACCCATAGTTAATACCGTTTCTTAATTTATTTTTTGGTTTTTTGTTTTGCTGTCAGGCTCTGCAGAAAAATGAAGCGTGTGGTGATACCACATGGGCAGGAAAAGGCATGTATGCAAACCAGTTCTCAGGGCTCTGTCGATGATGCCACCCATATATGAGGACATTATCCTGCTTGCCCATGGAGAATACAATTATAAATTCTTTAGAAAGCTGCCAGTTATATTTTGTTTTGCAAGAGGAATCCTATAACAATGTACAAGTCCCTGGTTACACCATCTTCTAAATGGACTCCACCTGGTGATTATAGATCTGCTTATTCAAACATAGCTGGAATTAGTTCTTAAACGTTATTGGGATTAATGGAGATGAGAAAATAGTGGTGATATAGGATATCTTTTCTAAGTGAATCCTTGAAATGCTAATTCTTGAAATGCTTGCCAGTGATCAGTTTATAATACCCAATGAGAAGGTGTGGGGTTATATTGTCATGTATATACCGTCATCCTGAAGTGAGACAACTCTAACTACATTTATCAAGTTTTGGAAACTGATCCAATTGAAGCATTATTGGTAGTAAAAAAATTTAATTTGAAACATTTATATATAGAAATTTAACTAGTAAAGAAAAAATTCTTAATGTGCATCCTAAATTACTGTTTTTATATGGTTCCTAAAATTCATAAATTAATCCACTGGGGACACCTAGTTTCTCTGGGAACAAGCAGGAAGTCAGTCCTCACATATGGGTGATGTCGGTGCCGATGGAGCTCCTGCGGAAGCATCTCCCCAGCTTTCAAAGAGAGTCTTTGGGAAATGCCCACGCATGTGTGGTCCCCCCTCCCTGCCCAAGGGTGCCATCCTGCCTCAGTCTCCCTTTTTCTGCGGAACTCTCTGGACGTCTCTCCGGTTTCCCCTGGAAAAAGTGTGATTTTTTTTTTAATATGTTTCTGTCCAGTTTGCGTACCAGTTCCTTCCCACCTCTGAGCCAGCTTGCCTTGGCGTCGCTGCTTGGATTCGTTCCTTGTTTTTTTCCCTTTATCTTGAGGTGTCCCTTGACTGGCATTCGTGCCCTTTTTCAGCCAAAGGCCTCGGACCCCTGCCAGGTGGCAGGGACACCTATTTTCCAATGGCCTCCAGCGGCTTCAAAAAACGTGATCGGTGCAGCACAATGATGTCCCTCCCGAAGGTAGTCTCCTCTTTCCACCTCAATCAGGAGGTGGTTCTTCCAACATTCTTCCCTAGGCCCCATGCCAGCCGGGCTGAGGAAGTCTTGCATACCCTGGACTGTAGAAGGGCCTTGTCTTTCTACATTGAGCGTACTAAGGGTCATCGAAGGGCTACTCAGCTCTTCGTCTCCTTTGACCCAAACAACTTGGGGTTGCCTGTCTCCAAGCGTACCTTGTCCATATGGGTGGTGGACTTTATCACCTGGGCTTACAGGGCAGCAGACCTTCCCTTGCAGGGTCGGGTCACAGCCCACCGTGTCCGGGCAATGGCTGCATCAGTAGCTCATCTCCGTTCTGTACCATTGGCAGACATCTGTAGGGCTGCAACTTGGTCCTCAAGCCAGACTTTTGCAGCCCATTACTGCCTGGAGAGGGAGTCCCGTAGGGACAGTGCTTTTGGTCAGGCAGTACTCCGGAATCTCTTTGAGGTTTAGGCAACTCCTGCCCTCCAGCCCTCTTGGGCTACCGGTGGGATCTCTTCTCAGTGAAAATTCCTTCCCTGATGCTGAGGCTTCACAGAGGGAGCTCTATTTTTCAGCTTGGGTTCCTGGTAGCCCAGAGCTAGGGAGTCACCCATATTGTAGGACTGACTTCCTGCTTGGTCCTGGAGAAAGAGTAGTTACTCACCTGTAACAGGTGTTCTCCAGGAGCAGCAGGAATCAGTCCTCACAACCCTCCCTCCTCCCTTGGGAGTTGCAGTTGTATATAGTTCATTTTGTTTTTTGTGCTTTTAGCTGTGTCATCTGACTGAGCAAGATGGCACCTTTGGGCGGGAAGGGGACCGCGCATGCATGGGTGTATTCCCAAAGGCTTTCTTAGAAAGCTGGGGAAATGCTCTGCATGGGGGCTCCATCGATGTCTGTCACCCATATGTGAGGACTGATTCCTGCTGCTCCTGGAGAACACTTGTTACAGGTGAGTAGCTACTGTTTTTCGGGCAGGGTGGCTGCCACATACATTGGTTCACAACACCAAGCATGGCTGCAGCTGTCTGACCTAGAACAATAGGTTCAGGACAAACTTATTGATGTCCCTTGCGTCAGCGAGAACATCTTTGGGAAATCCATGTCAGACAAAGCTGCAGAGATAAAGGCCGAGTTCCTAATGAGAACCAGGCTCTCGAAGAAGACGTTTGTGCAGCTCCATTAGAAGACCCCAGGGAAGAAGCCTTTCTTCCCGAGGAAGAAGGGTGGGTTTGGCAGTACCTTGCAATTTCAGGCCTTCTCGACCCCTCAGCAAGGCCAACAGCACAAAGAACAGGGGCATGTCCCCTGTAAGCAAAAGACCCCAAAGTCCCAGGTGCCGGCCCAGCCTGGGGGAGATTTTGACTGCCTGGGCATGATCTCCTTTCCTCCGAGAGATCCCCTGCAAGCCCACAGGGGGATGTCTAGCCCCGTTTGCCCACAGGTGATCCTCCATCACCACCGATAAGAGGGCTGCCTCCTCCACCTGCAGTGGGGCACCACCTTCGTACTTCCTAGGAGAACACATCAGCCATGTCCTTCACCAGACCCTGCTCCTCATTGAGCTTGCAGGCCTACTCCAGAACAAAACAGTGGAGCCAGTGCTCAAACATCTCTGGGGCACCGGCTTCTACTCCAGGTATTTCCTTGTCCCCAAGAGAACTGGGCCTCAGGCCCTTCCTAGACCTGCGCGAGCTGAACAGGTTTCTGATAAGGGAGAAGTTTGAGATGCTCTATTTTTCTCTCACCCACAGGCTTTCCTTAGAGGCTGAATTACAAACTCTGGCCTTCACTTGCAAAACAGTCTTTTGAAAAACTCTGAGTCAAGCCTCGGAGCTCAGCACCACATTTGCATATTCTTCTCAGCACTACCCCACTGAAAGCTAAGCTTCTAGGTTTCCTACTTTCTAAACCTTATAGCTTGTCAGTTTTGGGCATAAACTAAAGAGCAATCCATTTCCATATCTGAGGGCAAATCCTCTAGCACAGATTCTTCTAGGCCCATGCTTTCCCCTTCAGAATCTGTTGGTAAATGGTTTAACTTTGTCTCAGAAGTAACAGGCTTTAACTTTTCTAAAACCTTTAAAACTTTCTGTAATATGGCTTCCTCTCTCTGCTGAGGGCTCTTGGAGGAATTAGGAGGTTTCTTATCTCTCAGGAAGCTATGAGAGGCTTTTAAGGTGCTCACCTTACTTTGTGGAAATAAGCTCTCCTCAGACTTTACTGCCGAAGGCTCTGTTTCCATCTGCTCTGCTGGGGACAACTCTCTGCCATTTTCATAGCTTGGTTCGTCTCCCTAATAAGCTTTCCCTCTCAAAGGATTTCTTCCGTACCTCCTGCAGGACTCCTTGGGCTCATGCCTTACTCTGTGTACAGGCCTTGCTCCATGTTCCTTCTCTCCTCCGTGCTGCTTATGCTCCTTCCCGTGCTGCTTATGCTCCTCGTGTTGCTTACGCTCCTCCCTTCCTCTAACTTCCTCCACCTTATATCTGTGTATTTCCCTTTCGTTTTCTATCTCCACTCCCAGCTGTTCCTCGTGAGCAGTGCTGGTTGCCATGGAGCTAGGGCGTGTCTTTCTATCACCAACTTTCTGCAGGGAGTTTTTTTCTAACTCTGGAGTTTTAACCCCTAAACTCCTGGAGCTAATTCCTTTCCCAGAGGAAAATGCCTGTTTTTTCCCCCTTTCCTCCCGCTCTCCCCTGGCCTCGCCACCACAGATCCCCCCCCCCCCCTTAAGATATTCCGGGCTGGCAGACAACTGTCGGCACAGCACGGAATTCTCGATAGCGCATCAGCATTGGTATGCAGCCTACCGGCCCTATGTTCTATTTGGAAATCGTAGGCCTGCAGGGCCATATACCAACGCGTGAGCCTCTGATTGTGATCCTTCATTCTATTAAGCCATTTCAAAGGGGCATGATCTGTGACCAGGAGAAATTTACGGCCTACCAGATAAAATCTGAGGGCCTCAATTGCCCAGCGTATAGCCAGACATTCCCGTTCCACAGTGGAATATTTCTGTTCGGGTGGCGCTAGTTTCCTGCTTAAACACATTATGGGATGTTCTACCCCGTCTTGTTTTTGCGATAAAACAGCCCCCAACCCCGTTTCAGAGGCGTCCGTCTGCACTATAAACGGGTGCTTGAAATCTATGCCTCTTAAAATGGGCGCACAACATAGCTTTTCTTTTAACTGTACGAAGGCATGCTCTGCCTCCGGTGACCACTGTACAGTGTTCGGGGCATTTTTTTGGAGCATCTCCATAAGAGCTGCACTTTCTGTGGCAAAATGGTGTATGAACCGCCGATAGTACCCTATCAGACCTAAAAAGCTGCGTATCTGCTTTTTTGTTGAGGGTTTTGGAAAGGCCTTAACGCTTTCTATTTTATCTATCAAAGGTTTTATCACTCCTCTTCCCACTAGGTGACCAAGGTATTTCACCTCTTTCCCTCCGAACATGCACTTAGCTGGGTTGAGTGTAATACCCGCCTTTCTCATGGCACCTAATACTTCCCCGATATGGAATAAATGTTGGTCCCAGCTATCGCTATGGATAACCACATCGTCCATGTATGCAGTAGCATACTGATAGTGTGGACGCAGTACCCTATCAACTAGTCGTTGGCACGTTGCCGCTGCACCATTCAGACCAAAGGGCATTCGGCGGAACTGGTACAAGCCTATGGGGGTACTAAAGGCTGTTTTTGGGCGAGATTCCCTTGTGAGGGGAATCTGCCAGTACCCTTTTGTCATATCTAACGTAGTTAGATATACAGCTTGGCCAAGTCTATCCAAGAGCTCCTCGATTCTTGGCATGGGGTAGGTGTTAAAACGAGATATTGCATTGACTTTACGAAAGTCAATGCAAAATCGTGTACTGCCATCAGGTTTGGGAACCAACACTATTGGGTTATTCCATGGGCTTATGGACTCTTCTATGACTCCTAACGCCAACATTTCCCTTACCTGATCCTTCACCTCTTGTTGCTTCGCCTCAGGTAACCTATATGGCCTTTGGCGAATAACCTCTCCAGGAGGGGTTACTACCTCATGGGCAGCAAGGTTGGTCTCTCCAGGAAGGGGTGTTAACACGTCTGGAAATCTATGTAACAGCCTTAATAAGGCTTGCTGTTGATGCCACGATAGCTCATCGCCTATTCTAGGAACAGGCCGAGTCTTGCAGTCAGCAAGTTGAGGGCCTAGATCCACGTCCGCTTACTCCTCATACGTTGCTGCTAGCCCCCTAAACTCGGCTCGGCCAGTGGAACCGAATCCTCCTGACCCTCTCATCGTGGTGCTCAATTCCACCATCTCTTCTATGGGCGGGAAGCCCACACTCTCGCAAATTAACTGCGCTATTCTATCCCCGGTGTTTACTCTGAAATCTGTCTGGGAGAAATTGAGCAATAGGACCTTTATTGCCCCTCTGAAATCAGGGTCAATTACCCCTGCCCCTACATCGATGGAGTTTTTAACCGCTAGCCCTGAGCGTGGAGCCACTCGCCCATAACAACCAGGGGGTATCTCCAACTGGATGCCTGTTTCTACTAGGGCTCTACCTTGTTTGGGGATGATCACATCCTCTGCCCTGTGCAGATCAAACCCTGCGGCTTGTTCGGATGCACGCTTTGGTATCCTAGCGTTCAGGGTAGTACGACAGAATTTCAAAATAAACTTGGGTTTACTATCCGGGCCCTCTTTCTGTGGTATTCTCCTCTCTGGCCTCTTCCCAAACAAAGGGGCTGGTAGCGCTTTTGTCCTGACTGGGGCCTTACAAGAGGATCCAGGTGATCTTTTCTCCCCCTTACCCCCTAGGGATAATTTCTCACTGCCTGGAGTAGGATACCCTTCTGACCCTTTAGTTCCCGACAGTGTTGGGAGGGATTCCTCAGTTGCCTCTCCTTGTAAGCCTTTCACTAGGCCTCGTCTGAACTGAGGCCAGTCCTTCCCTAAAACTAAGGCATGAGGGAGCCTAGGGACTATAGCAACTAAAGTCTCTCGCTCTAAACCTAAGCCCTTCACTTTCACCTTACTTAGGGGGGTATGACGATGCGGCACCGTGCACACATCTAATCTTAATGCTCTGCTCAGTTGGTCTTGGGGCCTGATCACTGTGGGCTTGGATATCAGTCCATAGTTTGCTTGAAATCATTGACTGATCAGCACCCGAGTCCAACAGGGCCTCTGCGGGAATGCCCTCCACCTCCACAGCCAGCAAGAATCCTTCCCCATTCTCCTTACAACGGGTGGATACAAGCGTTGTCCTGGCCTGACAATGCCTACTGAAGTGTCCCACTTCCCCACAAGTAAAACATTTACCTTGAGCAAATACAGGTTTTCTCTTAGGCTTAACTCCCATGATTTCCCCCAACATTGTGTTTCCTTTCTTTTCTGAAACTCTACTTTCAGGACTTTTTGCAACACCCACCTGCGCCTGGCTGACCAACCTGGCTTCCAGGAAGTGGTCCGCCAGCGAGGTTGCTTCTTTGGTGTTCTTGCAGTCATGAAGAATCAGGAAAGACTTTAACTCCATAGGAACAGCTTCCACAAATTGCTCCAAAATTATACAATCTAGGAGAGAATCAAGACTTTTACCCTGTGGTTCAAACCACTTCCATACTAAACCTTTTATATGTTGGCATAAGGCCCATGGTGTCTCTCCCAGTTTTAGCTTACACGCCCTTAAATGGCGTCTATAGACCATTGGAGCAAGACCCATTCTATCCCTTATTGCCTTTTTTACCTCTTCATAAGAGGAGGCCAGATCGCTGGGCATGGCGCAATAAGCAGCTAGTGCTTCACCAGTGAGTGAGGCAGCTATGCGGACTGCCCATTGATCTTGGGGCCATCCACTTAGGTGGGCCACTCTTTCAAAGACTTCCATATAGTCGTCTATATCGTCGTCCTGGGTTAGAGGACCAAATGAAAAGATTCCCTTCCCGGGTAACCCCAGTCCCTGTGAGGCTCCTAAGGAACCTGTCATATTCCTCAAAGCATCAGAAGTGTTCTTTTTCTCCCCTAACCAGTCACTCATCATCTTGAGGAGCGGCTGTTGCTGGTCCCTCATCATGGCGACTGCGCGTTCCTGGGCTTGAGTGGCCACTTCTTGCTGCTCCCGGAACCGTTCGGCCATCCAGCTTAGCAGTTGCGCTTGCTCCATCTCTGCGACGATACTGGAAAAGAAACAAAAAACACCAAGTGCGGCGCTCTCACACGCACCCTGTTCCCTAGTACTCTGCTTAGGAACCGCTGTACCCCACCCTGGCAGGCAATCCAGATCAACCCTCTATCTACGGGTTACCTGCTAGTAGGGTTGACTCAGGCTCAGCAAAGTAGGCACCCTCTGGATCCTCCGGTCCGGTCCTTCCTTCTGCTGGTGGTCTGGTCCCTGTAGTTCCTTCTGGTATCACTCCACACACTCCTTATGTCAGGATATGGGCCTGAAGAAAAATCCAAGAACTACGTCAATGTCGCGCCCCCTACTGGCCAGGCGATAGCCTAGTGGTGCGGGACGGAACTTATTTTTTTAATGTCCCTTGTTTAATCACCTATGCATGTAGCTGTGAGGTTGAATGAATTCAGCCGAGAGGTTTTTCCAAGGCACACAGGATTTTTATTATTCTTCAGCCCAAATGAACTTTGCATTTCAAAAATACCAAAACATAAAAATGGTGGATACTTTCTCCAGTGAAACAAAATCAACAGAATAAATTGCTTCTGAAGTTAGCTTATTTACAATGCCAGGCAACAGTATATCTTCAGGTGGAAATAGCCAGTACTCTTCATGCCAAACAACAGCTTCCAGCTTGGTTACAAACTTTACACTCTTCAAGTTATACAGACCAAAGGCATTTTTTACTGCAACTATTTTTCTCTCACCCACAGGCTTTCCTTAGAGGCTGAATTACAAACTCTGGCCTTCACTTGCAAAACAGTCTTTTGAAAAACTCTGAGTCAAGCCTCGGAGCTCAGCACCTCATTTGCATATTCTTCTCAGCACTGCCCCACTGAAAGCTAAGCTTCTAGGTTTCCTACTTTCTAAACCTTATAGCATGTCAGTTTTGGGCATAAACTAAAGAGCAATCCATTTCCATATCTGAGGGCAAATCCTCTAGCACAGATTCTTCTAGGTCCATGCTTTCCCCTTCAGAATCTGTTGGTAAATGGTTTAACTTTGTCTCAGAAGTAACAGGCTTTAACTTTTCTAAAACCTTTAAAACTTTCTGTAATATGGCTTCCTCTCTCTGCTGAGGGCTCTTGGAGGAATTAGGAGGTATCTCCAGGAACAAGCAGGAATGAGTCTTCACATATGGGGTTCGTCGGCACCGACAGAGCCCGCACGGGAATGCTCCCCAGCATCCAATCAGAAGGCTTTTGGGAGCATCCCTCGCGCCTGCGCGGTAGCTTCCCGCCCTTCCCACTGCCTCTCCCCAGTTTTCATTTTTCCGCGGAGCCGACAGGACGTAACTCCTGTCACCGCAGAAACCTTTTCTTCTTTTCTTCTTTTTTGTTCCTGTCGCGGTTTTTTCCCCGCTGACTCTGGCACCGCTGGTGCCCCCTTTTTTTCCTTATTTTTTGTTTTCCTTTATTTCCTTCTAGGAGCATCCTCCTCGTGTTATTCTGAGGCCTACCGGGCTTTCCAGCATGGAGCCTTCTCCCCTTAAGAAGTGCTCCCACTGTGGAGACGTCTTCTGCTCCGACTTCCCCTGGTGTGTCTCCTGTTGGGGCCCTGACCCCTTCTCCCCCGGTTCCCCGGACTTCAGCGTCAGGAGAAGACCCTCCCTGTTTCGAGTGTCCCTCGATGACGTCTTTCCCTCTGAGGAGCGGTCGTCGGCGTTCTCTCCTCGCCAGGATCAGGTAACCCAACAACAGTCTGTTAAGACTAACCGAGCCTTGAGGGGTGAGTCTCATGCGCCGCATGACGATGGCTCCGGCCTTCCCCTCCAGTCCCTTACACCCCGGAGGGAGTCTTCGGGCTCCAGAGCCTCCATGGGGTTTCGGGTTGTTCCTGAGGATCGCTCCTCACATAACATTCTTGAGCCATGCCCGAGGGTGGCACCCGCTTCGAGCGGTGCAGATCCCTCGGCGCCGGCGTAGAGTGTTCCACTCTTCGCCAGGGACTGTCGACTGGTGTCCTCGGTGCCTTCGGGGCCGATCGACTCGACCCAGTCTGGCTCTACGGCATCCCGGCCCTGCGCGGGGGCGGTACCCGCTTTCGGCGGTGCCGATTCCCCGGCATCGGCGTCGGTGTCGAGTGTTCCACTCGTCACCGGGGATCGTCGGACCAACCTGACCCGGTATGGCGTGCCCACACCCCTGCCATGTGCGGAGGTGGTGACCGCTTCGAGCGGGACCAAATCCTCGGCGTCAGAGTCGGTGGCCCCACTCCCCGCCGGGGATTGGCACCGGGTGCCCTCGGCTCCACCAAGGCCGATCGACTCGCCCCTGGCTTCCGCAGGGGCGGTACTGGCCTTGAGCGGCTCCGCCCCTCCAGCGGCGGTCTCGGAAACAAGGGCCCCGTTCTTCGTCAGGGGTCGCCTCCGGGCTCCGCCTGCGGAGCCGATCGATCTATCCCAGTCGGGCGGGTCGGCACCCCCACCTTGTGCGGGGTCGGGGCCTCCCCCAGACGCCACCGACCTCCTGGCATCTACGCGGGCGTCGAGTGCTCCGCTCGTCACTGGAGTTTGCCCGCGGGACCCGGGTCCTTCGGTCGAGTCGACCCAAAGAAGCGCCGCGGAGCCGGGGCTGGGCGTCTCGCTCCCTGCCGGGGCTCGTCGGCGGGTTACCTGGGTACCCTCGAGGCCGCGTAGTACGCCCCATAAGGGTTTCCCACTCAATAAAACGGGCGCGGGCAGAACCCCGGCGCCTAGGAGGGCCTCTCTCCCGGCGTCGGAGCCGACTTCGGGTGTTTCCCTCTTCGCCGAGTTTCGGCCTGGGAAGCCCTCGTTGCCCTCGGCACCGATCGTCGCAACCCCGAGCCCATTCGCGGGAGTGGCAGCACCGGCGCGGCCGCCGACACTGGGGCCTCCTAAGGAGGCGTCGCTCGGTTCGATGCCCAGCCTCGAATCGATCTCCAGTCTGGAAAGCGTGGCTCCGGCGCATTTCGGATCCGACCCCGGTCTCTTCCGACGGCGCAGTGCCGCGCTCGCCTGCTCTCCAGCGGCCTCGGCACCACTTCAGCCGCCCTGGCGGATTGCCCCGGGGGCGGCCCCGCCCCTGGATTCGGGGCCACAGCCGAGTCTTGCGGGCCCGTCGGGGACGTCGCTTCCTTCGATGCCCCGCTTGGAGTCAATCCCGGGCTCTGACGATGCAGTACCGTCTGCCTCGAATTAGGACTGTCAGTACCCTCCTCTGTTTAGAGCGATTCCTCCCGTGCACCAGCACGGTGGGTCCCCTGGTGTTCCAGCGGGCCCCTCCACCTCGGCCTCCCCCGGGATAGCCCCTCTGGGAGAGCTGTCTTTTCAGGACTTCCTCCTTGACATGGCGGACTTGCTCGCCATTCCTATTCCGGGCCCTTTGCTAAGTCCGGGTACTGCGGAACAGGCGGCCGTAATGCTTCCTTTACCTCCCTCCCTGCGGGATCTCCTGCTCGGGATTTGGCGCTCGCCCTTACAGGTGCCGGCGCTGCCTGCGGCCATGCATGCCCGGTATCGGGTGCCCCCCTCTCCGGGTTTCCAGACGCACCAGCTTCCCCATCATTCCATTGTGGTGGAATCGGCCCTGAGGAAGGTCGGAAGCAAGAAGAAGCACTCTTCCTGCCCCCCGAATCGTGCGTCTAAAACTTTGGGCGGCGATCCTTCCAAGCGTCCATGTTGGCTTCCAGGATTCTCTCATATATTTTCTATATGAGCCTGGCGCTGCAGGAGGTCACCGAGAGGTTATCTCTTTTGTCTCCCTTTGTGTCGGCCCCTCGGGCCCCTGACTATTCCTTGCTTCTTTACCATTGCAGGAATATCTGTTGGTTTCTTTCTCGGGCTGCCGTGGACTCTTTCGAGTCAGCAGGTCCTCTGCGGTAGCCATAGGGGCATGTCGTACAGCCTGGTTGCAGGCTTCCGACTTGTGCAGCTGGGCACAACATAACCTGGGTACTTCCCCGTGCACCGGGGAGAACCTCTTCAATGGCGAGGCTTTGCGTCAGGTTGCTCTGTGCTCCGCCGACCTGTTTGGCACTGGCCGCCCGCGGCCCTCCCCCTCTCCCGGGGGTGGGAAATGTCCTTCCCGACCCTCCTGTCCGAAGAGGAGGAGGAGGTTTCATCCCTCTGCCCGCCTGCCGGGTGCGCCCATGCCAGGGACGTCTCACACCGGTCAGCAGTGCCAGGGCTCGCACCAGGCTGCCCAAGCCAGGCAGCCTTAGGCTACGGTATGCGGCAGTTTGCACTTAACTCCTCTTACATGAAGTTACGGTCCAGTTCTACACTGAGGTTCTTTCAGTGTAACAAGCGGTTCGGCTGCTTGATGGGAGGTATGGAGCCCCCCTCCCCTGGGGGGGGGGAACCTTCCCACGCTAGGTTAGCCTGGCTCCTCACCCCCCTGCCTGGCCCCGGATTGAGGGGATCGCAAACCGAATCTCCTTCTCCCAGTGTAGGCCTTGGCCGCTACTCTCCAAGCGTGGCCGAACCATTCCTCGACAGGGCCGGACCACCCACACACCCCCCCCCCCTGATCTGTGTCTCCGCTCTCGCAGAGAGATCCCTGGGTCCGTCAGGCTACGGTGGACAGGGGCCCTACTAACCCCTGCCGATCCCCCGCTTCACTCCCTGCACTCTTCGGAGCGGCGGAGGGCATTGGCCCTAACCCCGAGGGTTTTTTTTATATAGGCCAGAGATGGCCCCACGGTTACCCCGTGGCTATAGGGGTTTCTATCCTCCTGCCTTCCCTGTGGCACGGAGGACACGTTTTGAGTGACTGCCAGGTGGACGCCTCAGGAGTCTACGTACTCCTGATGTGCTCCTACCCAACTGATCTGGCGGTCACCCAACCATACTGCTACTCTCGCCGATCTGCCCTGCTCCACGCACATAGGCCCATCACTTGGATGGCCCTTCCTCCCGCCGCCTTCCAGGAAGGCGCCCTCCTGTGGATCAAGGGCCGGTCCGAGTTGGCAGTATCGTTCTCACGTGTCCATACCAGTTGAGTAACCTGGGTGGGTGCTCCCGGGCCCACCTGTAGCCCGATATACATCTATACCTGTTATTGGATATATATCGGTACAGGTGGGCGCTTTTTGGGAAATGTTATAGCGCCCTGTGTCTTACCGACTATCCCCCAATTGTCGGTACTGACGTTTTGTTATTTCCTACAGGGTCCGGCTGGCCCGCTTGCCTGCGTTCTGCGGCTCGGGTGCTCGGACCGGTTATGCTTAAACTTGCTGTGAGGTCAACAGCCCCTTGGTTTACGCCTCCTTGTCTGGAGGTTTTCGAACCCATTGCCTTCCTATCCCTTGCCGGCTACGGTAGACAGTGTACCCCTCGGTATCCCGGGGTACACTTCTGTTCTTCTCCGGGCTGGGTTCTCCCAGATCGGTCAGTCTTCTGATTAGTTCTCTGGATTGGGGACTCTGCTCCTACTGGAGTTCTCAGCTTCTTAGAGCTCCTCATGAAGACCTGCCGTCTTTCCGGTGCCGGTTGACACCTGCGCCTCCAGCCCGCCTGGACTGGGAACTTTGTTCTCTCTGCGGTGAAGTTCCCTTGAAGACTTCGCTACTGCATCTACAGTACCCGTCGCAGCTCTGCCTTCTACAATCCAGTAGGTAAGCTCTAGATTGTGCTAGATCATTAACGGTTTAATGATAATTGACGTGGTTTGAAGACTCCCCTGTAGTCTTCGGTTGCTGTGCCTTGGCAACTCTTCTCAACTCCTACCCTCCATCCCTCCGGGGATCCAGGTTGGGCGATGCCGCCCTGTCCAGGGGCGCGCATTCTGGGATCTCCCCTGGCACCCTCAGCTAGGGAGTCCCCATATGTGAAGACTCATTCCTGCTTGTTCCTGGAGATAGCACAGTTACTTACCTGTAACAGGTGATCTCCGGAACAGCAGGAATTAGTCTTCACAACCCACCCACCTCCCCTAGGAGTTGTAACTCTCTCTCTCTCTCTTCCTTCCTCTCCTCTCCTTCTGTTTCAGCTATTAAACGCAACTGGGGAGAGGCAGTGGGAAGGGCGGGAAGCTACCGCGCAGGCGCAAGGGATGCTCCCAAAAGCCTTCTGATTGGATGCTGGGGAGCATTCCCGTGCGGGCTCCGTCGGCGCCGACGAACCCCATATGTGAAGACTAATTCCTGCTGTTCCGGAGATCACCTGTTATAGGTAAGTAACTGTGCTTTCTTATCTCTCAGGAAGCTATGAGAGGCTTTTAAGGTGCTCACCTTACTTTGTGGAAATAAGCTCTCCTCAGACTTTACTGCCGAAGGCTCTGTTTCCATCTGCTCTGCTGGGGACAACTCTCTGCCATTTTCATAGCTTGGTTCATCTCCCTGATAAGCTTTCCCTCTCAAAGGATTTCTTCCGTACCTCCTGCAGGACTCTTTGGGCTCATGCCTTACTCTGTGTACAGGCCTTGCTCCGTGTTCCTTCTCTCCTCCGTGCTGCTTATGCTCCTTCCCGTGCTGCTTATGCTCCTCGTGCTGCTTACGCTCCTCCCTTCCTCTAACTTCCTCCACCTTATATCTGTCTATTTCCCTTTCGTTTTCTATCTCCACTCCTAGCTGTTCCTCGTGAGCAGTGGTGGTTGCCATGGAGCTAGGGCATGTCTTTCTATCACCAACTTTCTGCAGGGAGTTTTTTTCTAACTCTGGAGTTTTAACCCCTAAACTCCTGGAGCTAATTCCTTTCCCAGAGGAAAATGCCTGTTTTTTCCCCCTTTCCTCCCGCTCTCCCCTGGCCTTGCCACCACAGTACGCATTCCTCATTCCATGGATGGAAGGCCTCCTGTATTTTTTCCTGCTGACACCACTGGTTGCCAAGACCCTCTTCAAGACACAGCATGACAGGCCATCACTAATACTGATAGCTCCCCGGTGGCCCAGGCAACCCTGGTTCCCGCTGCTCCTCTCCCTGTTGGCAGCATCACCAATTCCTCTGGGCTGAGCCCCAGGACTACTATCACAGGAGCAAGGCTGTCTCCTGCACCCCAACCTAGGGTCCCTGTCTCTCATGGCTTAGTGTTAGCTCCTTTCATCCTCTCATGGGATGTGGAAGAGGTTCTTGTGGCCTTTCATAAGGCTTCCACAAGAAGGGTGTACGCCTTCAAGTGGTGCCGATTCTGAGTGTGGTGTACTGAAAGACGGGCTGACCCATTCTCCTGCTCAGTACAAATGGTACTCCAGTACCTGTCCATCTGTCGTAGGGGGGACTAAAGTCTAATTTGGTCATAGTACACATGAGCGCTATCTCAGCGCACCACCATTCTGTTGAGGGCAAGCCCCTCTCGGCTCAGCTCCTTGTATCTCTGTTCTTGTGGGGCCTCATGCTATCCAAAATCCCCTCTCCACCCTCCAGTGGCAGAGTGGGATCTCGATGTGATGCTCTTGCAGCTCACTAAGCTGCCGTTTGAGCCTCTGGCTACCTGCCACTTGAGGTACCTCTCCTGGAAGGTCGTCTTCCTTGTAGCACTCACATCAGCTTGCAGTCAGTGAGCTCTAGGCTCTGATGGCAGACCCTCCTACACGAGGTTCTACAAGAACAGGCTGGTACTCCACACACACCCCAAATTTCTGCCGAAGGTGGTGTCCCTATTCAGGAGGTGAGGCTCCCCACCTTCTTTACGAGACCTCACACCAGCAGGGTGGAGACCGTTCTCCATACTCTGGATTGTTAAAGGGCCCTGTCCTTCTATCTGCAATGGACTCAGGTCCACCGCAAAGCACCTCAGCTTTTCTTATCCTCTGACCCTAGTTAACTTGAGCTCCCAGTGGCTAAGCAAACTGTCCGTTTGGGTGGTGGACTGCATTACCCTCGCCTATGAGCAGGTAGGGATCCCACTGGACCAGAAGGTCACAGCACAGCGCATTAGGGCCATGGCTACTTCCATGACAAATCTGTGTTCTGTCCACTTGATGGAAATCTGTTGGGCCGCCACCTGATCTTCGGTCCATACCTTTGCAGTTCACTAGTGCCTGGAGAGGGAGTCCCAATGGGACAGCACCTTCGGCCAGGCCGTACTCCCTAATCTCTTCAGGGTATAGCAACTTTTGCCCTCTGACCCTTCTGTGTTTAGGCTAATGGAGTGTTGGTTCTCCACTGGATACTTGGGTCTTGTGAGAATCTCTCAGTAGGGACTCAAATACTGCTGATCACAGCTCATCCTTTGCAGGTCCCTGTGGTGTTTTTGCAGGTTCTTGGTAGCTTGTAGCTGGAGAGTCCGATATGTGAGGACTGACGACTTGTTTGTTCCAAGAGAAAGCCTATAACAGGTGTTCTCTAGGGATAGCAGAAATCAGTCCTCACAACCCTCCTTCCTTTGAAAGGTGGAAAGATGCTTCTGCGGAGGCTGTCTGCACTGATGTCACCCATGTATGAGAACAGATTCCTGCTGTCCCCGGAGAACACCTGTTAGATAACTTATCTTGAATTTGGTTCTGGAACTATTATACAATTTTTTTAAACAATTGGCTATGAGAGTGCGGTCATATATTAAAGATGACACAACTATGTTAAGAACCTTGGATTCCTGATTGGTGGCATTAGATGATGTTTTCCTATATGCTAATATTGATCAAGAAGAAGCAACTAGTCATAATTCCTATATTTCAGATTGCATACCCAGGGAATTTATCATATCTCTGAGAATCGCTCAAATGTAATTATTTTTTGTATGCAGCAATAGTCTATCAGAAAAAGGTAGAGCTATAGTAGTACCCTCAAAAGCTATGATTTATGTAGCAAATTATCTCCAGGAACAAGCGGGAATGTAGTCTTCACATATGGGTATCGTCGGTACCGACGGAGCCTGCGCGGGAACACTCCCCAGCGTCCAATTAGAAAGCCTTTGGGAGCATCCCACAGCGCTTGCGTGCTGCCTTCCCGCCTTTCCCAACTGCCTCTCTCAACTGCCTCTCTCCAGTTCTTCGTTTTCCGCAGAGCCAGCAGGTCATTGTTCCTGTCACCGCAGAAAATTTTTCCTATTCTTTTTTTTGTGGTCGCATCTGCCTTCCTCGACGCTATACCGGCACTGCCGGTTCGTTCGTTCGGTCCTTTCTTTCTTCATGTGCACGCGCCTTTTTGGGCCTTAGGCCCAAAAACATTTTTCCTTACTATGGAAAAACCCGCTTCGGGTTTCAAGAGGTGCACCAAGTGTGGCGGTACCATCTCAGTCACCGACACCCATGAGTGGTGCCTTAAATGTTTAGGTCCTGACCACTCCATTTCGGAGTGTATGGCCTGTTGTGATAAGGAAGCTTATCATAGCTCAGGAAGGAGCTATAGAAAAGGTGAAGTGTGTCTGAACAAGCAACCTGTCAGTTCTGGTAGAAATAAGAAAACAGAATTTTCCCATAAAAGACTACCAGTCCCAGAATGCACCAGGTTTCCAACAGCCATTAGAGGAGCTGAAGTGGGGAAATGTGTGTTCAATCAGGAGGGCTATGAGGTAATCCCTAAACACTCATCTCAAAGGGCAGGGCCTGATTCAGCACATCTGCGCTGTGTTAGGGAGGAGCACTCATCAAAGCAGAATAAAGGTAGAGTTTATTCTACAGAGAATCATCCTTATCCTCATCATCATCTTCATGATCAACTTGGATATCCTCATCCTCAGTTTCATCTGGAGGATCATCAGAAGCAGAAGCCAAACCGGACGGACAGAGAGGGCAAGAAACCCTTTGGAAGAAAGAAGAGAAAAGCCTTTGGGAGGTCTAGAGGAGTCTGGAGCAGTACGTATACTGGGAGGCATTCCAAGAGCCAGCATACACCATTGGACTGGGGAAAGCCAGAGGAATGGTGCTGCAGAGCTAGGAATCTTCAGACGGTACCTGTGAGGGAGAAGGCTGCACGTGGAAGGGACCCTAAGACCCGTGCCAGAAGGTATGTGAAGAGAGATCCAGTGTCCAGGGATCTGAATTGGAAGGCTGGACATAAGAACTGGACTACATACTGGCCAGGCTATATAGAGAGGAACTCTAACAGCAATGGAAGCTCAGGTATGAACACTGATCTATGCCCTAGCTATAACCTTGAAAGACAGCAGGGAAACAAGTATTCTCCTGAAAGTGCTCCATTGGGAGATTCATCTGTGCCAATCCATGATATTGAACCCATGCTTGTTGAAGAAGGGGGAGTGATTGCAGATGAAGAATGTGTTTACATGGACTGCTCTCTGTCTAAACTCCTTTGGTGATTTTCTGTTATAAAATACAACAACCATCACAAAGAAATACAAACTTGTTCTTTAATCTACTCAGAAAAGCTCCTGAGTAGGATTTCTAGCCACGCGGAAGAAAGCAAGCCAGCTAAGGGGTTTCAGCTGGGTAACTGCTAGCAATTGAGCCTTACCTAATTGCTTGTGAGCTCTGAGGGAATCACTTCTGAATCTATGTGGGAAGATATAAGAAGTTAACCTGAAAAGAACAGTTTTTCTCTTCTTTGTGGATTTTTGTTTGTTTGATACACTGCTAAGAAAATATTAGCTAAAGCCTACAGAAAAGACCAGTTTGTTACCAACCAGGTCTTATTTCTTTTGCTTTGATTGCCTGACAAGTTCAAATGTTGTTTCCTGATTTTGTTTTTCCAAGTTTAACACTGAAAGCAAGTAACCTGATTTATGTGCTACCAAGCATATCTGTGTTGGGAGAAATAACCCCATAAATAAATATCTTATTGGCTTTACCATCAAGCACAACTAATTATTGTGAGCAGCTGTGTCTGGTGTGAATGGACTGCATTGCCCACAATCCCTTGCCAATCATATTGATATAAGCACTTGCCAAGACTGTGAACATTCTCACCCAGGCAGCCGTCTGACACTGTGCCATGATGTCCAAGAGGGGTCGACAAAACCGAGCTGCTAACCTCAGCACCCTTTTTCCTTCTGATGCAGCCTCTGTGGCATCGACATCTTCCAGGGCTTCGTCTTCCTCCCTTGGATCTCAGGTAACTAAACATAAGTCTGGCCGGTCCTCAAAGGGTAGATCTCCTAAGCATCGAGATGCCTCTGGCGTTTCCCTTGAGGGTTCTATACCTGCAAAATTGCCCCAGCGGGAGGCTTCGGCTTCCAAAGCATTATTGGGGCTCCAGGATGTTCTCGAGGCTTCAACCTCGGCAGAACTACTGGTGCCATGCTCTGGGGTACCGGCTGCTTTCTCCGGTACCGATACCCAGGCATCGGTAGCGTCGATAGACCAGAGGTTCCTGGCTATTGAACGCAGTCTGGCGGCTCTCCTTGCGGCATCGACACCCTCGGAACTGCGTCAGACAGTTCATCCGGTACCGGCACCGACTCCGGCACCAGTACCAACAGCATAGGCATCAACATCGGTGTCTGCATTGCCAGCACCCAGTCATGCTATGCCTTCCGGTACCGAAACACCGGTACCGATTACCCCCAGCACCGACTTCGGTCGGTATGGGTATCGTGCTCTATAAGAGCATCCGGACTGAAGGTACTTTGAATCCTCAGAGGAGTTTGAGGATTCCGACAGTTCCGTCGGTACTGGAATACGTCTCCCGGAGGAGCCTTCCTCTCCTAAGCGTAGGATGTCTCCTCCAGAAGATATCTCCTTTCAGGATTTTATCAGGGAGGTGGCTCGAGGTCTTTCCATTACTGTGGCTCCTGAAACAGAGCCCAGGGCAAAGGAGTTGGAGATTCTACAATATCCCAAGGCTCCTAAGGAGGCAGCTACTTTGCCTATCCATGAGATCTTACATGATCTCATGTTAAGAATGTGGGGAAACACCTCTTACCACCTCTCCTCACTCTCGTAGACTGGATACCATGTATCGAGTGCCCCCATGTCCTGGCTTCCAGAAGACTCCGCTTCCTCACCACTCTATTGTAGTGGAATCAGCTATGAGAAGGATCAGAAGTGCCAAGAGGCATGCCTCTAATCCTCCAGGACGTGAGTGTAGAACCTTGGATGCCTTTGGACGTCGTACTTTCCAGGCTTCCATGCTTTCTGCCAGGATCAGTTCCTATATTTTATATATGGGAATGTTCCTTAAGGAAGTCACAGGAGATTTAGAGGTTTTGAGCCCTCTTCCTGAAGATAAGAGGCAGGATTTTCTCACACTGGTTAAACATGCCCAGGATGTTTCTAAATTTGTCAATCGTGCAGCTTTTGACTGTTTTGAGTGCATAAGCAGAACCTCTGCCATTGCCATAGGTGCACGTAGAATTGCCTTCCTCCAGGCATCCAATTTGGAGCTCTGGGTGCAGGACAAACTGGGCAATATCCTTTGTAAAGGTGAGAATCTATTCGGCAAAAATTGGCAAGAGAAAGCCAATGAGTTGGATGCTGACAACTCCACTTTGGATAGATTATCCAAAGCTGATCCTGCAAGAAAGAAATCTTTCAAGAAACCATTCTTCTCCAAGAAGAAGAGGTTTTATCCCTCTTATTCTCAGCAGGGACGCTCTGCAGGTCAACCTGCCCGAAAGAGTCAGCAACCACCTAAACAAAGGAAAGCAAAGACTGCTATGTCTCAGCAGTCTCAGCCTCCACAAGGCCTTTGACTTCCATCTAGAGAACTTAGCCTTCCTGGCCCTCAACGGACCAGAACCTTCCACCATTCCAGGAAGGTTGTCTCACTTTGCCCCCAGATGGGGGCAGATAACAGCAGAACATTGAACTCTCTCCATTATAAAAGAGAGGTACAAGCTTCACTTTCTCTGCATGCCCCCTTCCACAATGGTGAGACAGTTCAATTCTCAGACCTCTCTCATCAACCTTTTAGATCAAGAGGTCACTATGCTTCTTGCCCAAGGGGCAATAGAAGAGTTACCCATTCCTCAAAAGGGTACAGGGTTTTATTCCCCCTATTTCCTTATCCCAAAGAAAACAGGGGGACACAGACCTATTTTAGACCTCAGAGAATTGAACAAATTCCTGTTCAAAGAGAAATTCAAGATGATTTCTCTGGGAACGCTGCTGCCATACCTTCAGAGTCAGGATTGTCTTTGTTCTCTAGATCTCAAGGATGCGTACACTCATGTTCTCATCCATCCATCTCACAGAAAGCTCCTTCGGTTCCTGTTTCAAGGAAAGCACTACCAATACAGGGTGCTTCCTTTTGGCCTGGCCTCAGCACCAAGGGTGTTTACGAAATGCATGGCTGTGGTAGCAGCATTTCTTCACACTCTAGGAATATTCCTCTTCCCCTACTTAGACGACTGGCTCATTCGAGCCCCTTCAGAGTCAGAGGCCAGGATTTCTCTATCTTGCACAATGCGTATCTTTCAGTATTTGGGTCTGGTCATAAACATCCCAAAATCCAGCCTAACTCCCACTCAGTCTCTAGAGTTCATAGGAGCTTTGCTGGATACCAGAAAAGCAAGGGCCTATCTTCCCCAGACCCGTTGCCTTCGCATGGTGCAGTTAGCTTCTCAAGAAGTGCTAAAGCCTCATTTCACTGCTCGAGAAATGTTACAACTACTAGGCCACATGGCATCTACCGTGCATGTGGTTCCTTATGCTCACCTCCATATGAGAGCAGCCCAGTGGACTTTATCCACTCAATGGACCTAGGCATTAGGGTACCTGTCAGACAAAATAGTAAACACAAATCACCTTATTTTGTCCTTCCAATGGTGGCAGTCCATTCAAAACCTGTTGGTGGGTTCCCCATTTCAACAACCTTTACCCCAGGCAACTCTCACAACAGATGCTTCACCAATGGGTTGGGGAGCTCATCTGCAAGACCTCTCCACCCAAGGCACTTGGACTCCACAGGAGACTCATCTACACGTCAATCTCTTAGAGCTCAGAGCAATCTTCCATGCTCTTCGAGTGTTCCACACTCTGCTCAGCTACAAGACAGTCCTCATTCACACGTACAATCAAGTAGCCATGTTGTACTTGAACAAGCAGGGAGGAACAGGCTTTCTGTCGCTTTGCCAGAGAGCATCAGATTCATCTCCTGGCAGTGTATCTTCCAGGTATCCAAAACTCTTGGGCAGACAGATTCAGTCGAGTTCTTCTTCCACACGAATGGTCTCTACATGCAGACCAGGTGGCCAAGATTTTTCAAATTTGGGGAACCCCGGACAGAGATCTCTTTGCAAGTCCGTTGAATGCCAAACTTCCCCAGTTCTGTTCCAAAATTCCGGCTCAGGGCTCTCAGGCCAGGGATGCTTTCCTCCTTCATTGGGGTCAAGACTTCCTTTATGCCTTTCCACCCATTCCCCTAATTTCCAAAACTCTGTTCAAGCTTCAGAGAGACAGAGGCCGTATGATTCTCATAGCTCCACATTGGCCACAACAAGTGTGGTACCCTCTGCTTCTACATCTCTCTCAAGCTCCCTCCCTGGAGTTAGGGTCTGCTCCAGATCTCCTGTCTCAGGAGGACGGAATGTTATGGCATCCCAATCCCCAGTATCTGCATCTCAGGGCTTGGTTGCTGAAGGCCTAGATCTTCATGATCTTAACCTTTCTCGGCAAGTAAAGGATATCCTTTGTTTCCAGAAAACCTTCCACAAGACGCTCTTATGCTTTCAAGTGGAAAAGGTCTACCTTATGGTGCTCGCAGAAGGGTCTTAGCCCCCTTGCGATACCTCTGGAATCATTACTGGAGTATCTCCTTCATTTATCCAATGCAGGACTTAAAACTAACTCAGTAAGAGTCCATTTGAGTGCTATTGCAGCTTCTTTCAGGCCTTTAAATGGACAATCTATTTCCTCCCATCCTCTTATAGCAAGATTTATGAAAGGCCTTCTTCTAACTAAGCCTCCCATTAGGTCACCACCGGTGGAATGGGACTTAAACCTGGTTCTTGGCCAGCTCATGAAGCCACCTTTCAAACCATTAGCTACTACCTCCTTGAAATTCCTTTCCTGGGAAGTTATCTTTCTCATTGCAATCACATCAGCACGTCGCATCAGTGGGTTGCAGGCACTAGTGGCTAATCCTCCTTATACAAGGTTTCATCATGACAAGGTAGTCCTTAGGACTCATCCACACTTTATGCCAAAGGTGGTCTCGCCTTTTCATCTAAACCAGGCGGTCTACCTGCCTGTGTTTTTTCCAAGGCCTCATGCATCAAATACAGAAAGGAATCTTCATACTTTGGACTGTAAAAGAGCTTTAGCCTTTTACCTACAAAGAAAGCAGCAACATAGAAAGTCCTCTCAACTCTTTGTTGCTTTTGATCCTTCTCATTTGGGACTTCCAGTCTCCAAAAGAACACTGTCCAACTGGATTGCACAGTGTGTTTCCTTTACCTATCAGAGTAAGAATCTTCCTCTGGAGGGCCATGTCACAGCTCACAATGTGAGGGCCATGGCAGCTTCAATGGCTCATCTGCACTCTGTGTCTATTGATGACATCTGTCGAGCAGCCACTTGGGCCTCGGTTCATACCTTCACAGCCCATTACTGCTTGGACAAGGACTTCTGCCGGGATGCCTTGTTTGGTCAGGCTGTTCTCCAACACCTGTTCCATACCTAATCAACTCCTACCCACCATCCCTGGTAGGATGCTGGAGATCCATGGGGGGGAAGTGGAGCCCTTTCACTGGGACACACAACTTCTGGGGTTCTCTCCCTGTCATCTAAAGCTAGGGAGTCCCCATATGTGAAGACTACATTCCTGCTTGTTCCTGGAGATAGCATAGTTACTCACCTGTAACAGGTGATCTCTGGGAACAGCAGGAATTTAGTCTTGACAACCCACCCATCTCCCCTAGGAGTTGTATCTCTCTTTCTCCAGGACCAAGCAGGAAGTCAGTCCTCACTTATGGGTGACGTCGGCGCCGACGGAGCCCTCGCGGAGCAATTTTCCCCAGCTTTCGAAGAAAGCCTTTGGGAATTGCAGCGCGCATGCGCGGTCCCCTTCCCACCCAAGGGTGCCATCTTGCTCAGTCTCCTTTTTTCCGCGGAGCCCTACAGACGTAGTTAGTTATCGCCGCTGAAAAAGTTGATTTCTTTTATTTTGTTATTTTTTCTCGGTTTGTGTGTCCTCTTCCCCGCCCGGCCTCGATATTCCCTATCGGGTCCGTTCACATATTTTTTTTTTTCTCCCAACTGGCGTTCCCGTCACTTTTTCCTTCTTCCCTGGCAGCACGGTCTTTCGACCTTGCAGAGGCCCTTTTTCCCCCGATGGCTGCCAGTGGGTTTAAAATGTGTGATCGTTGTGTCAAACTTATGTCCCTTACCGACACGCATGACTGCTGCCTCCGTTGCCTCGGACCCGAACATGACTCAATGAGTTGCGGTCCGTGCAACAAAATGTCCTCGAAGGCGTTGAGGAGTCGGCAGTCACAAAAGGAACGAATCTTCTCTGATCCCGCGTCCGGTCGGGCCCAGACCTCGTCAGAGGCCTCAACGTCTCGTGGCTCCGGCTCCGAGCACCGTCGGAGTTCCTCTGAACGGGGGTCCCCCGGCCGGGAACACCGTCGGAAGAAGAAGCCTGCGAGGGTGGCGTCGGAGGACGCTCCTTGTCCCTCGAGGGCCAGGTCGCATAGCCCCGTCGGCCGCCCCGGGTCCTCGGAGGCGGAGAGGCCTTCGAAGCTTCCTCATCTCGAAGTGGAGTCGCCTGGACACGTGAGTACTGTAGTCCTCCTGGACTCTCCTCCGGGAGAGCCGACGTCGGGCCCGACGCCGTCGGGGCCCGAGTCGGGGGCTGCTGGGTCTTTTGAGTTTGGTCTCAGATTGACGACCTTGGAGCGCAGTATCGCTGCCTTCATGGACCAGCAGCGGGCATTGATTACCGGCCTCACCAGTGCATCTGCCCCGACCACCGGGACGTCGACCCCCAAGTCTACCCCGGAGGCCGAGTCGATCCTCGAGTCCATACGAGCTCGAGTCGATCCTCGGCCAAGGTCTCCCTCGGCCTCCCGTTCGGGACCGAGGTCCTCGACGCCGGCGTCGGGGCGGAGATCCCCGGCTCTCGCCCGCACGGAGCCACTTGATTCCTCCTCGGAGGAGTCGGGCTGGGACACGGAGGAGGACGAGTCACCCGGTTCTTTTCAGACTCGGTGCGTCCCCTCCGACTCGCCTGAGTCGGAGCCTCGGAGGCGGTCCCCCCTGGAGGATACCCGGTTCTCCGATTTCGTGAGGGATATGGCCAAGGCTTTGGCCTTCCCCGCGGATCCGGAGGAGGAGCCTCGAGCCGAAGAGCTCGAGGCCCTCCAATACGACTCTCCCCCGAAGGAGGCCTTTACTGTACCGGTTCCCCTGATGCTGGAGCGGCTACTCTTCCGCATGTGGGAGAGCCCGGCCTCGACGCCGGTGCTGACCCGGGTTCCAGAAGGCACAACTGCCACACCATTCCATGGTGGTGGAATCGGCCATGCATCGACTTAAGAGTCAAAAGATGCACTCCTCGGTGCCTCCAGGTAAGTAGGCCCGGAACCTGGATGCCCTTGGTAGAAAGTGCTTCCAGGGCTCTATGCTTGCTTGTCGAGTCCAGACATACCAGCTATATATGGGCATGTATCTTCGAGACCTGGCAAAAGAAATTGCCGGGTTCTCTGCTGGTCTCTCCGAGGAACCCATTGCAGCGGTTCCAGGCCTTGTCCACAGGGATTCGAGAGTGTTCGAAGTTCATTTCTCGAGCAGCCTACGATGGCTTCGAAGCATCGGCTCGAGTAGCCGGAGCCGGCATCAGGGCTCGCCGTCAGGCTTGGCTTCAGTCATCCGACCTCGAGCCATGGGTGCAGGACAAGTTGGTCGATGTCCCTTGCAGAGGTGAAAACCTCTTTGGCAAGCCCATGGCTGAAAAGGCGGCGGAACTCGAGTCCGAGACTCTCACCAGGACTCGCCTATCCAGAAAGACCTCTGCCCCTTCACAGAAGAGGAAGGGCTCGGGGAAAAAGCCTTTTTACCCGAGGAAGGTGTTTGCTTATAAACAACACCACCCACAATATCAGGCCTCAGCAGCCCCCCATCAGGGACAGCAGCCTAAGGGGCAGGGTAACGGATCCCGTAGGCAGAAGGCTCCCAAGCCCACTACGCAGGCCCCGGCCCAGCAGGGTGGGGGTTTTTGACTATGCCAGCATAGCCTCTCCCCCCAGGGGCCTTCGCTCAGCACGGGGGGCCGGCTGACCCACTTTGCCCACCGGTGGTCTGCCATAACATCCGATTCCTGGGTGCTGCAGGTGGTTCAAAAGGGCTACCTCTTGCATTTTCACCAGGTGCCCCCCCCCCCCTTCTTTCCAGGGGAGCCTCCAAGACCCTCCCCCCCTACACAGGAACTTACTCCTTCAGGAGCTGCAAAGTCTGCTTCACGAACAGGCTGTGGAGCCGGTGCCCCAACACCTGTGGGGTCACGGGTTTTACTCAAGGTACTTCCTGGTTCCAAAGAGAACAGGAGGCCTCAGACCCATTCTGGACTTACGCAACCTCAACAAGTTCCTGCAGCGGGAAAAGTTCAAGATGCTTACCCTTGGAATCCTACTGCCCTACCTCCAGCAGGGAGATTGGCTATGCTCCTTGGATCTAAAGGATGCTTATACCCACATCCTTATTCATCCGGACCACCGGCAATATCTACGATTTGTGGTGGCAGGAAATCATTATCAGTACCGCGTACTGCCCTTTGGCCTATCCTCTGCTCCCAGGGTGTTCACGAAATGTCTGGCAGTGGTGGCAGCCTTCCTGAGGCTTCAAGGCCTCTTTGTCTTCCCCTACCTGGACGACTGGCTCATCCGGGCACAGTCTTCCCTAGAGGTCACTCAGGCCACTCAACGCACAGTGGCTCTGCTTCAGCACTTGGGCTTCGTCATAAACTTCGAAAAGTCCACTTTGCTCCCCTCTCAGGATCTCGAATTCATAGGAGCACGGCTGGATACTCTGCAGGCTCGGGCCTTCTTGCCTCTGGAACGGGCCAACAGGCTCATAGCCCTGGCCGGCAGGTTCCACAGCACGTCACCAGTCTCGGCCAGACGGTTCCTGCAATTGCTCGGTCATATGGCCTCCACGGTCCATGTCACTCTGAATGCCCGTTTACATATGAGACCTGCTCAGTGGTGCCTTCGCACTCAATGGCGTCAGGCCACAGGGAGGCTGACGGACTTAATACAGATTTACGACCGCCTGGTCTCCTCTCTGCAATGGTGGCTTCACCTGCCCAATCTGGTACTCGGCATGACCTTTCAGTCTCCTCCACCATCCCAGGTGCTCACGACAGATGCCTCTCTCCTGGGATGGGGGAGCGCATTGTCAAGGGACATGCACTCAAGGCCTTTGGACACCTTGGGAAGCCGCCCAGCAGATAAACTTCCTGGAGCTGCGGGCGATCCGCCTAGCTCTGCGGGCCTTCTCTCACCTCACGTCTTGTCAGTCTGTGCTGGTGCAGACGGACAATCAGGTTGCCATGTTCTACGTGAACAAACAGGGGGGCACGGGCTTCCTCCTCCTATGTCGGGAGGCTCGGAGGCTGTGCTCTTGGGCAGTCGGTCACAACATCCTCCTCAAGGCTGTTTACCTGCCCGGGCAGGACAATGGCCTGGCAGACAAACTGAGCTGGATTCTGCAGCCGCACGAATGGAGGCTGAACCCCGCAGTGGTCCAGCAGATTTTCCGCCGGTGGGGCTCCCCCACCGTGGATCTCTTTGCCAGTCCCCTGAGCCGGCAGCTTCCCAGGTTCTGCTCACGGCACCCGCATCCTCTGAGTAGCGTCGGATGCTTTCCTCATATCGTGGTCCACGGGCCTACTGTATGCCTTCCCTCCCACGCCACTGGTGTCCCGGACCTTGTTCAAAGTGGTCCAGGACAGGGCCTCTGTGATCCTGGTAGCGCCCCGGTGGTCGAGGCAACCGTGGTTCCCTCTACTTCTACAGCTAGTGGTGGACACCCCTCTTCCTCTGGGGTTTCAGCCCGATCTCCTGACCCAGGATCAGGGTACTCTCCTGCACCCCAACCTCCGGGCCCTGCACCTGATGGCCTGGCTGCTGAAAGGGTAGTCCTAGCTCCGCTTCTGCTACCTCCAGAAGTGGAAGCCGTCGTCCTAGCATCTCGGCGTCCTTCTACCTGAAAATCTTACGCCCTTAAATGGCGTCGCTTCTCGGTCTGGTGCTCTCAGCGCTCTGAGGATCCCTTCGCCTGTTTAGTATCGGTGGTACTGCAATACTTGCTTCACCTCTCCGATCTGGGCCTCAAATCCAACTCTGTCAGAGTTAATCTCAGTGCCCTCTCCGCACATCATTCGCCGGTGGAAGGCCGGCCTCTTTCCTCGCACCCCTTGGTGGCGCGTTTTCTCAGAGGCCTCCTTCTGCTTAAGCCTCCGTTGCGCCCTCCAGCTCCTGACTGGGACCTGTCAGACCGCTGCCTAGGGTGAGAACTTACACAATCTTGACGATGCATATATTCATATGATTCTTGCAAGGTATTGTGGGTAATGTAGTTCATTCACTCCCAAACACAGCTGAAGACAATAATTGAGTTGTGAAACCAGTGGTAAGGCCAATAAAATACTTCTTTTATTGATGGGGTTTAATTCACCCAGCACAAATATGCTTGGTAGCAATATAAATGAGGTTACTTGCTTGCAGTGTTTAAATGGATAACATAAAGTCACAAAGCAAATCAGAAAACAACCTTCCACTTGTCAGGCAATTAGCTAATGTTTTCTTAGCAAATAATTGCCAAATAAAAAGGCACAAAGAAATGAATAAACTTTGCTTGTTAGGTTAACTTCTGCTTATTTTCCACGCAGATCCCGGCAGTGATTCTCCCTTGCTCACACACACAATCAGGTGCAGCTTTAATTACTATCAATTGACCAGCTGAAACCCTTTAGCTGGCTGGCTGCTACTGTGTGAACCCAAATCCTGCTTTAAGAGCTGTTTGCAGTGGAAATAAAGAACAAAGTTAGGTTTCTTTGTGATGGCTGATGTGTTTGCTCACAGAAAGCTAGCAATAGCATTTAGATAGAGAACAGTCCATGTAAGTAATAGTTTCATCTGCTGTATCTCCCCCTTCATCAATCAGCATAGGGTCACTATCATACATTGGCACAGACGAGTCTTTCATTAAGGCACTATCATGAGAATGCTTATTCCCTTGCTGCCATTCTCTATTATAGATAGGGTCTGGATCAGTGTTCATACCTGAGCCTCTCCTGCTATCATAATTCCTCTCTGTATAGCCTGGCCAGTATGTAATCCAATTCTGATGTCCAGCCTTCCAATCTTGATCCCTGGACACTGGATCCTCTCTCACATACCTTCTGGCATAGGTCTGAAAGTCCCTTCCACGTGCAGTCTTCTCTCTTCCAGGTAGCCACTGGTGATTCCTATCTCTGCCCTTCCATTCCTCTGGCTGACTCCAGTCCAATGGACTCTGCTGGCATTTGGAATACCTCCCAGTATGGGTACTGCCTTGGACTCTCCCAGACCTGCCAATGGCCTTTCTTCTCTTCCTTCCAGAGAGTTTCCTTCTCTCTCTATCCGCTTGGCTTGGCTTCTGCTTCTCGAGATGATGTTGGTGCTTGAGCTTGAAGCTGTTGCTGTATCTCCCTCTGTAGCTCTTCCTGAAGCTCTTTCTGTAGCTGTTATCTGTAGAATAAGCTCTATTCTTATTCTGTCCTAATGTGTGCTCCTCCCTAACACAGCGCAGCTGTGTTGAATCAGGCCCTGCCCTTTGAGATGAGTGCTTAGGGATTACCTCATAGCTCTCTTGATTGCACACACATTTTCTCACTTCAGCCCCTCTCATGGCTGCTGGAAACCTGGTGCATTCTGGGACTGGTAGTCTTTTATGTGAAAACTCTGTTTCCTTACTTCTACCAGAACTGACAGGTTGCTTGTTCAGAGTCACATCATCTTTTCTATAGCTCCTACCTGAGCTATGATAAGCTTCCTTATCACAGACCTCAACGTGGTTCTGCAAAGGCTTACCAGTCCGCCTTTTGAACCCATGGCTACCTGTCCTCTTCGTTTCCTCTCCTGGAAAACTCTCTTCTTGGTAGCCCTTACCTCCGCTAGGCGCGTCAGTGAGCTACAGGCCCTAGTGTCGGAGCCCCTATACACTAGGTTCTACAAGAATAGGGTTGTCCTACGGACTCACCCTAAGTTTCTTCCGAAGGTAGTCTCCCATTTTCACATCAACCAAGAGGTGGTCCTTCCGACCTTCTTTCTCAGGCCGCATACCAGCCGAGCTGAAACTGTGCTGCACACCCTGGACTGTAGAAGAGCCTTATCCTTCTACCTTGACCGTACGCGAGAGCATAGAAAGGCCGTCCAGCTTTTCATATCTTTTGACCCCAATCGGTTAGGGGTACCTGTCTCTAAGCGTACTCTGTCCCTCTGGGTAGCCGACTGTATCGCCTGGGCCTATGGGGCAGCCGGCCTCTCATTAGAGAATCGAGTCACGGCTCACCGTGTCAGGGCATAGGCTGCGTCTGTGGCTCATCTCCGCTCTGTTCCGTTGGCAGACATCTGCCGGGCCGCTACTTGGTCTTCCAGCCAGACTTTTGTGGCTCATTACTGCCTGGAGAGGGAGTCCCGCAGGGACAGTGCTTTCGGACAGGCAGTCCTCCACAATCTCTTTGATGTCTAAGCAACTCCTACCCTCCGGCCCTGGTGTTGGGCTACCGGATGGATTCGTATTCAGAGAAGATTCCTTCCTTCTGTACTGTTGAGCTTGAGGGAGCTCTTTTAGGCTTGAGGTCTCCGGTAGCCTTAAGCTTGGGAGTCCCATAAGTGAGGACTGACTTCCTGCTTGGTCCTGGAGAAAGAGTAGTTACTCACCTGTAACAAGTGTTCTCCAGGAGCAGCAGGAATCAGTCCTCACAACCCTCCCTCCTCCCCTTGGAGTTGCAGTCATTCTTAGTATATGGTTTTGCTAACTTTTTTGCTGTCTTTTCGCTATGTCATCAGACTGAGCAAGATGGCACCCTTGGGCGGGAAGGGGACCGCGCATGCGCGCTGCAATTCCCAAAGGCTTTCTTCGAAAGCTGGGGAAAATTGCTCCGCGATGGCGCCGTCGCCCATAAGTGAGGACTGATTCCTGCTGCTCCTGGAGAACACCTGTTACAGGTGAGTAACTACTCTATCTCTTTCTCTTTCTCTCTCTCTCTCTCTCTCTCTCTCTCAGCTTTAAACTCAACTGGAGAGAGGCAGTTGGGAAAAGGCGGGAAGGCAGCACGCAGGCGCTGTGGGATGCTCCCAAAGGCTTTCTAATTGGACGCTGGGGAGCGTTCCCGCGCAGGCTCCGTCGGTACCGACGATACCCATATGTGAAGACTAAGTTCCTGCTGTTCCCGGAGATCACTTGTTACAGGTGAGTAACTATGCTTTATGGAAACATCATGGTATTATTAAATAACCTTTTTTTCCGGCATGGATCCAAAATGAACTGGAATAGTTTATCCAATGGACGAATATGCAGAATTCTAATTTTGAATTTCAGATGACTTGTAACAAATATTTACTTTTTGGATCTTACGAAAGCAGAGAATCCATATGTCTGTTATTTAGCAAGAAGGGATATTGTAATCTATTGCATTATCATGGCAAGCAACCAGGTCGTTTAAAAGCCAGCTTACCAGTATGCCACTTTCTATAGTTAAATAGAATCTGCTCTTCTCTGCTATAATTTTTAATTTTCAGACATGGCTATGAAATTTTGGCATAGAAATCCAGAACACCTGCTTGGGAGAACAATTGAGAGCACTAAGGTATATACCCATAGCCATCATTTGTTGTCTTATGACGTTAAAAAGGGAGAATCAAAAATCATATGTATTCTACCCTTTCCTCCTAAGGCAAAATGAGCAGCAGTGATTATACAAAAGCATTGGCCAGTTTTAGAAGTGTTTAGTCAGTGCTCCATAGTAGCATTTACATGGAGGGAAAAACAGTGGGGGGAGGGGCGCATGGGAAATCTTCATTACCCTCTTTGCAAAATATGTTGCAGCTAACTGGTAGGTCATTTCAGTTGTAGGCATTGTAAATTTTGTGCTCAAATAATTAGTAGAGTGGATTGAATAGCCACTATTGAGAATCAATTATATGCAGCCAACAATACACAACTTGAGACCATGTATGTAATATATATAATTGTCTTCTAATCTATGTGGGCCTGATGAAAAGACATTTCAAAATTTAAACTTAAATAAGTCACTCCAGTTTATAAATTTTTAATACTGTAGCCCCCATAGGGGAACAATGTATTTAAAAACACAAGTTCAAGGGAAAAAGTAAGTCACAAGAAGAGAGAAATATGTTAATGGACAAAAGACCTGCTGCTATCTTAAACATAAAGCTTACTTTTTTGAGGGGGGGGGGATTAGATGTTTTCTGTTTTCCAGAGGTGCAGGTATGTTTTAGCAGCTGCCTGTAGCTCACTGATGATTTTGGCAGTGAGTGGGACTCTCCACTTTGTCTCATACTACTTTTCTTGGATTCCTTGTGCCTGGTGTTGGAGAGCTACAAAAAAACTGGAATTTTTTTTGAGAGAAAGCACACTGAACCAGCTTCCAGCAGTATGGTAAAAAAAAAAACAAAAGAAACACATAAGGGGAAGTCAGAGAAGAAAAATTGTGTAAGAAAGGGGTTGCTGTATGGGAAGCGAGTTTGAGAAGAAAATAATGGGTATGAGCAAGGGAAAATGAAGTTGGGGGAGACAAACAGGACAACGATAAGAGGGCTTCCCCCTAGGACCATTGATGCTGTCACCCAGCATGACTTAGATCTTGGTTCCTTAGTTTTTCCCTTAGCCAGTCTGTTTTTCAGGATACCCACAATGAATATGCATATGAGATTTGCATACATATTCATTGTGGATATCCTTAAAACCAGACTGGCTAGGATCACATTTTGTGGTGAGCTGGGGAAGACGTGAGTCACCTTAGCTCCGGGCCCCCCTCCTCCAACCGTTAATCTATTGCCATGAATTGCAGAGATAATTGCCTGATCTAAGCTCCGAGGGACCGGTGAAGGGGTCCTCACCCAGTGATTGTGCAAATATTGTGGAATGGCGACATCGGCGAAGGTGGGGAGGCGAGAGAAGGACCGGACCACAGGGCTGCCGAAAATGGCGGAGTCCCCTCCAAAGGCGGGTGCTACGGCCTCCTCCACAATGATTGAAGAGATCTCGGCAGCGGTCACTGCTGCACTCTCCACACAGTTTGAAACCCTGCATACAAAAATGGACACGATACAGTGCTCGTTGACCATGCTGGGCACTAGAGTGCATGAGGCTGAAGGCCGAATAGCGCAGGCTGAGGAGGAGGTGGAGAAATTAAAGCGCGAAATGAGTGCATTGCAAAGGGAAGCTAAAGCCCACGAACTGAAGCTTGACGATCTGGAGAACAGATCCCGACGCAATAATCTACGTCTGCTGGGCATTGCAGAATCTATTCTCGATAAAGATTTACAAGATTATGTGGAAAACTTATCCACCTCTCTGATCGAGGGAGAAGATGGGAACACCCCCATAGTCGTGGACAGAGCCCACAGAGTAGGGCCGAGGCCGCAAACACAAAGTGCACGGCCCAGAGTGGTCCTGGCCAGATTCCTCAATTATACGCAGAAGGAAGCTGTATTAAAGGCAGCGCGTCAAAAGGGAACTGTAGAGCGCGGGAATATGAAGCTCCGCATAACACCTGATTACTCTGCCGCGCTGAGCCAGTGCCGCAAAGCATACGCCCCGATATGTCAGCGTTTGATAGCGGCGAATGTACGCTTCCATGTGCAGTACCCAGCTAAATTGCACGTGCTACATCAGGGAGCCCACCGGGTCTTTGAATCTGCGACGGAGGCAAGCTCTTATGTGGAACAGCTGCTGGCGCCATCGACGGCCAGCCCAGGAGAACACATATCATGACTGCGGCCCGGGGGGCTGATGGAAAGAGGAATGACCCGGGTTGAAAGGAGGAGCGGTGCCTCCTGCCGGGTAGTGATGCTGACTTCCCTACAAGATTGGACTTAGCAAGCAGCTTAGCTGGCCTACGGGTGAGTTGGGGGATACCCTGCCCGTGAGCGGTGGATTATTGCTTATACACTGCAGTTACTGAGCTCCCAGACTTATGGGGTGGCTCTCTTTGTTGCATTCAGGATGCCGGGTGAGATTGCTTGTATCCTCGGACCTGTTACTTTTGTTTCCATCTGTGTGGCTGTTGCCCCCCCCCCCCCCCCCTTGGGGGTGTTTTCGATTTTTACCGCTATCGGAGCCTGCGGCCTTTAGTGGCCTGGTGTTTGCTGCTCGATATGAAGCCCTACTGTGGGAGGAGGCTCCGAACCTATGCCTTCCAGCGTTTCTCTGGGCCCTAAAAAGGACTGTGCTTAGGGGCTGCTGGAACTGAACCGGGACATGCCTGGCTGTGAGATATGCGGCTGTGCACACCTGGGGTTCTAGGTTATACTATCCGACCTCTGCCAGCTGTTCCTATCGGTCCGCCTGATATGCTGGCTTTTTTTTTTTGTTGTTGTTGTTGTTTTATGTCCCCTCTGCTCTTTTTCTGTGTGCTTAGAAGAGGAATGTATGTAAAGGGGGGAAGGGGTTGGAGGGGAGTGGAGTATGTGAAGTGCAAGGGATGGAGGGGGAACTGGTTGATGGGCTCCTGGAGGGAGAGGTGGGACCCTATTAGTGGGACACGCGGGAAGAGAATATAGTGGAGGGGGGTAAGAGCAAGGGGGAGAGGGGTGGGGAGAGGGGACTCACACCACGGGAGGGGTTGGATGTTATGGGTTGAAGGGCTGAAGTGCTGGAAGAAGGATTCTCTGAGATGGAGGGGGTCCCGTTCACATCTCTAGTGATCACTATGGGAGTGAGGAGGCGTTCGGAGATGGAGATTAGGATGGGGGGGGTTGGGGATAGGGAAGGGGGGTGGAGAAGGGGGGGGACAGGGGATGGGGTGGGTATTAGGGGGAGGGGAGGGGACGCAGCCTCTGGAGATACCAAAGGAGGAAAATAGGGAATCATCTTGGGGGAGGAGGGGAGGACCTCGGGCTGGGGAGGTTTCTTCCATGTATGCTATTGGTTCTGTGATACCTAATAGTTCTTATTGTTTGCAGACGTGAAGATTTTATCTTGGAATGTATGTGGTATAGGCAACCCTATCAAGCGATATAAAGTGTTGCAGGCCTTGGCGAGACACCAATGCGACATTGCAATGTTGCAAGAGACCCACCAGAGTGCGGAAGAACATGCTAAACGTAAAAGAGAGTGGGTGGGACAAGAATGGGTGGCCCCAGCGCAGGGTAGGAAGGGTGGAGTGGTCATTTTGATACACAAGAGACTCCGGTTCACTAAGGAGGAGGTCTATGCCGACCCGGATGGTCGATATGTACTGTTGTATGGGATGCTGGAGGGGAAACCCGTGGTGTTGGGCAACTTATACAGCCCAAATGTGTTGGATCAGGATCTGTACGCACGCTTGGGCTCGCGGGTGGAACAATTGCCAGACGCTCCACTGATTTTGGCCGGCGATTTTAATAGTGTGCTAGATCTCGAGTTGGATGTATCTAGGGATGGTGCTAGGGGGACACGCAGGCAGGGTACTAGGGCCTTGCAGCTTCTGCGGCGGAGACTGCAGCTGACGGACCCGTGGCGATTGTTACATCCCGGGGAGCGAGATTTTACCCACCAGTCTAGAGCGCATGGTACTAGCGCCAGAATTGATTATGTGCTACTTTCGGAACGGCTCTTTGCTTCCGTACTCGACGCGCAGATTGGCCCTCTGGAAATTTCCGACCATGCTTTAATCTGGGTGGAACTGGAGTGGCGGGATGCTGCCCCGCCAGCTCGTATCTGGCAATTCCCTGTTGATTTATACCGCGACGCGGATTTCTCCACGTTTATCAAGCAGAAATGGCAGGACTTTGCCACTTACAATGAACAGCATCGTAACAACCCTGAACTCTTTTGGGAAACGGCCAAAGTGGTGCTAAGGGGAGATATAATAGGGTATGTGGCTCGTAAACGTAAACTAATAGCAAAACAGATCATCCGCCTCGAAGCGCAGGTTTGCCGAGCTAGACGCAAGCAGGCTAACGATCCTTCGGTGGCAAATAGGAAGACGTTGTGGGAATCCCAATCTGCCCTTAATGAATTACTCCATCAGAGGGCTAAGAAATCCTTTATGTACTATAAATATCAACTTTACCGCTTCGGGGATAAAGCCGGGAAGCTGCTGGCCAGGTGCCTTCGGGGAAGGGGGGGACTCGAACGGTGGTGGCCCTGCGTGATGCACAGGGTAAGTTGCAGAAAGAGAATCGGGAAATTGCCCAGATTTTTCGTCAGTTCTATCAGAAGCTCTATTCGCGGGGGGCTGACCCTGCTATCGCTATGGAGGAGTATTTGAGGGAGGTGCAGCTGCCCCACTTAGATGAAGAGCAGCGCGCGCGCTTGGAGGCGTCGGTTATGTTGGAGGAAGTTTCTCTGGTGGTCCAGCAGGTGAGTTGCTGTCGAGCCCCGGGGCCTGATGGACTGTGGGCCGAGTTTTATAAGCTGCTGGGAGACTTGTTACCGTCAACATTGGTGGCGGTCTATCATCAACGAATTGCACAAGGGACGTTTACGTGGGGTGGAAATCACGCCCATATCATTTTATTCCCTAAGCCCGGTAAAGACCACACACAAGCAGAGTCCTACCGACCTATTTCGCTGCTCAATTTTGACCTGAAGATATTAGCTAAAGTTCTGGCTACGCGACTTGCTTTGGTTCTTGGGGACCTGGTGCATGAGTCCCAGGTTGGATTTGTGCAGGGCCGACATGCGGTACGGAATCTGCGTAGGATTTTGGCATCCCTGGAGTGGGTCCACCGCCACGGCGTGCCCTCGTTTTGGTCAGCTTTGATGCTGAGAAAGCATTCGACCGGGTGGGCTGGCCGTACTTGCAGACTCTTTTACCGAAATATGGACTCGGGGTGTCTTTCTGTCGTATGGTGGAGCTTCTTTATGCTAAACCCACGGCGAGTGTGCTTTGTAACGGGTGCCTGTCAGAGGATATTTGTTTGGAAAGAGGTACTCGGCAGGGGTGTCCACTCTCCCCTCTGCTTTTCGTGTTGTCCCTGGACCCCCTGATACGGAAGATTGAGGTATCGGCGGAGATTAAAGGGGTGCGTATGGGCAGCTTGGGTTTAAGATAGCGGCTTTTGCCGATGACTTGCTGGTACATCTATCGGCCCCGCGGACCTCACTGCCGAGGCTACTGGAGGAGTTTTCTTGCTTTGGGAGCTTCGCGGGACTGCGCATTAATATGGCCAAGTCAGAGGCGTTGGACGTGGGGGGTACACTCCGAGCCGCTTGGGGAGACTCCTTCCCCCTTCGATGGGCAGAGGAATCCTTTATCTACCTTGGTATTTCTCTGACTAGGGATCCCAAGCAATTATACCGGGAGAACGTGAATCGGATTGTGTCTAAGATTCGTTTGCAATTACAAGCGTGGGCCCCTCTCCCCCTATCTCTGCTGGGTAGGGCAGCGGCCCTGGGTATGGTGATTTTGCCGCGTATCCTGTATTGGTTGCAGACGCTTCCTGTGTGGCCGAGGAAGCTGGATCTGCAAGAGTTAGAACGTGCATTCCGGGGTTTTTTGTGGAAAGGGGCACGGGCTCGGATCCCCCTGTTTCGTTTGCAGAGGAGATGGAGAGATGGGGGGATCGGAATCCCTGACTTGCGGCTCTATGCCCTGACCTGCAAGGCACGCCACATTGGGGACTGGTTGGGAGGGACGGAGGACTATACCCCACAAGCGCTGGAAGAGGCCTTGGTAGCCCCGCAGGCCTTGCTAGCGGCTTTGCATCTGGCAGGTTCGAGTTTACCTGGCTGGGTAACTCAGAGCGTGTTGATACGGCCGGCTCGGTGTTCATGGCAGCAATTTAATAAATGGTGGGGGGAGTCCCCGGAAGTTTCAAGCTGGTTACCCCTGCAAGGAAACGTTTCTTTTACCCCAGGAACGGACACGTCTCTGTTTCGGCTTTGGGAACAGAGGGGGATTCGGAATTTAGGGCATGTTGTGGACCTTGAGGGGAGGGGTAAATCCTTCGCGGGTTTATGTGGGGAGTACGAGCTGAACTCTAGACATTATTTTGCATATGCCCAGATCTCCCATTATGTCGCCTCACTTCCAAGGGGTGGGCTTGTGGCTGAACGTACTGCGCGGATACTTGAGTTTTTCGGTCTCGGGGCGGACTCTCCGCCGTCCATAGCTGGGTTGAAGCGACGTATTGACACGTTGGTACCTCCGCTCGACTTCTCGGGGGAAGAACGAGCGTGGGCCAGGGAGCTGGGGGTAGCGGTGCTGCCGGGTGCGGTTTATGGGGCTCTGAGCAGTATCGGGGAGCTGGTAGACGGGGCCCGCTGGAGAGAGATACAGCTTAAATGTATCCTTCGAGCCCACTTCTCCCAGAGACGAGCTTTTCGTAGTCATATTACACTGGACGGGAGCAGCCCGAAGTGCAGCGCTACACTGGCTGATTTAGGTCATATGTGGTGGGGTTGTCCGAAAATCCGCCGGTATTGGCTGCAGATTTGGAATTATCTGAGTGGAGTGTTGCGTCAGCGGATTAGCTGGACGGGGTCTGTCGTGGTGTTAGATCAACTTGGACCACTCCACCCGAAGGGTAGATGGGAGCGCCTTTTACTTAGGAAAGCATGCGTAGTGGGAAAAGGGCCGCTGCTTCGTAGATGGCGGGAGCCTACTCCTCCCTCCTTCTGGGAATGGCGTAACAGCTTCCACCAGCTGATGCTATTGGAGAAGCGGGGGGCGAGAGGTAGGGTTAAACGCTGGACGTCTTTTTTGCTGACCTGGGAACCCTATATCCATACCTTACGGCCTGCTATACGTAATGAAGTACTTCAGGCGCACTATTAGATAGGAGCAGGGAAGCCACAGATTTAGTTGTGAAGTGGAGAGATCGGAGCGGGATGATTCCAAGGTGAGGAGTAGGGGCAGGGGCTGCGAAGGGGGGGGGAGGTGGGATGGGGGGGTGGATGGGGAATCTATTGAAAAAAAATGAAAAGGCTGTGTTGGTGGATTTATATCATTTCTGGTTGCCTACCCTGGGCGGAGGACAAGATACAGCCCTGCCCGGGTGACGGATTATGTTATGTTTATTATGTACTTGTTTGGTTTTTGCTGGATGTTGCTTGTACATCAGATGCCTTGTTTTAATAAAAATGATTTAATAAAAAAAAACCCAGACTGGCTAGGGCATAAACTACGATTGACTTGAAAACCACTGCTCTAAACTAGTGCCTAGACATCCAGTCCTGCTTGGTCAATTGGGTTTTCAAGATACCTGCAATGAATAAGCATTATATGCAGATCTCCTGCACATTCATTGCTAATATCCTGAAAACCGGACCAGCCAAGTGATTGCTAAGGACTGGGTTGACAACCCTTGCTCTAAAAGCAAAATCTTAGCTCCATCCAGGACCAAGGTCAGTTAATAGCGGTTCCATTGGTTGCTGCTTCCACTCATAGACTTGTGCAGCAGAATTTCTTGACGCATTTGTCTTATGGAAGCCAGACTAATATAAAGTTGTAGTCAACATTATTGGCACCCTTGTAGTTCAACTCCTTAATGTCTAATATCTCAAAAAAGTGGCCAGTGAAATGGCTTTGGACTATATATGCACACATTGGTCTTTATTTGATAGTTGACACACAAAACAATTAAAAAAAAGGAAATAGTATAAAAACTGGGGTATTGCCAGGACATGATTATATAACCATCTAAACCTGAAAACTATATCCCACAAGTGGTTATTCCAATTCTAAAGAGATATACCTACTAAAAATTAATTTTTGTCGGAACTAACGCCATGAAGATAACCTTCTCGTAGCATGACATTCCTTTTGTTCTTATTTTTCTGGGGACGCAACCCCAAAATCAGTACACAAGGGATACTAAAAATCCTTAGGGTAAAATCGATCTAGTGCAGGAAATTAATCCAGACGGGACTATAAGGACCCTAATCTTTTGGATGGATCACTCCAAAAGAGATATCCTAGACCAATATATGGTTCACCAAAAAATGCTGTGTCTTATCACACAATTAAGACTATAGTCTAACGGCCAACCAACAACATATACTACGCAGCTTAACATTCGATCTTCATCTGGCTATTGAAAATTTACTTAGCTTTCCAAGAAGTGTGTCCAAATCCGAGACCGATATTTAAGAAAGACTAAGATCCTCCATTGATGGTACAAAAAGGTGTACTGCGACAGGCATCAAGGGTCTTGTTAAAACAGATCCATGTAGTCCTCTGGAGTTTTGAAAAAGGGCTAGGAGGATCTGAAGGCTGAAACGCAACATTGGGTTAACATCATACTGAGTTGCAAATTGAAAAAGGACTACATTGATCTGTTTTAAGAAGACCCTTGATGCCTGTCGCAGTACACCTGCTTTTTGTACCATCAATGGAGGATCTTAGTCTTGAATGTCGGTCTCAGATTTGGACACTCTTCTTGGAAAGCTAAGTAAATTTTCAATAGCCATATGACGATGAAGATCGAATGTTAAGCTGCGTAGTATATGTTGTTGGTTGGCCGTTAGGCGGTAGTCTTAATTGTGTGATAAGACATAGCGTTTTTTGGTGAGCCATATATTGGTCTAGGACAGGGGTGGGCAAGTCCGGTCCTGGAGGGCTGCAGACCAGTCAGGTTTTCATGATGTCCCTAATGAATATTCATGAGATGTATTTGTATCCACTGCCTTCCATTGTATGGAAATAGGTCCATGAATATTCATTAGGGACATCATGAAAACCTGACTGGTCTGTGGCTCTCCAGGACCGGATTTGCCCACCCCTGGTCTAGGATACATCTTTTGGCGTGATCCATCCAAAAAATTAGGGTCCTTATAGTCCGTCTGGATTAATTTACTGCACTAGATTGATTTTACCCTAAGGAATTTTAGTATCCCTTTAGTATTGATTTTGGGGTTGCATCCCGAAAAAAAGGAACGTCATGCTACGAAAAGATTATTATCTTCATGGCATTAGTTCTGACAAAAAATAATTTTCAGTAGGACATGATTATTGGCACCCTTATAAACAATTAAAAATCAGTTTGAATAGAAGATGCGCATTAGCATTGCAGTAAAATAAGATGCACCTGTGATCAATTGTCAGTACTCACATGGCTCTAATGTTTAAAATGGCCACGTTCATTCCCTGTTCCATTTTCACAATGATGAAGACAACAGACCGTCAGAAAAGCCATTATCAAACTTAAGAGGTACAAGGCCAAAGACCTTGGGATCCTTGTGTCTACAGTTTGCAATGTTATTAAGAAGTTTGCTGCTTGTGGAAAACTATCAAGAACCACCTAGGATGTTGTGGGAAGAGGAAAATGAATCCAAGAAGCCTTCAAAGGTTAGTGTGAGCTGTTGGAAAAACGCCATGTACAACATGCAGAGAGCTTAAGGCTGACCTGGAGCAATCTGGAGTGGTGGTTCCAAACCGCACCATACGCCACACACTATACAAAGAAGGACTTCATGGACGAAGGACAAGGAGGGACCCCACTGCTCAAAGAGACAAAATGGCATGCCTGATCTTTGCCCAAGCCTACCTTGAGAAACCACAATCCTTTAGGGAAAAATATTCTGTGGACGCATGAAACCAAACTGGAACTCTTTAGCAGGGCATACCAGAGATACATTTACAGGCAAAGAAAGTAATCTTATAAGGAAAAAAAATCCTTCCTACAGTTAAATATGGTGGAGGTTCCATATTGTTGTGGGGCTGTTTTGTTCCATCAGAAATTGGAGGACTGGAATGTATTATTAAAGGAATCATGAAGTCAGAGCACAACCAAGGTATTTTGAAGCAAAATATGCTATCGTCAGAATGGGTCATTGATTCTTCAGCAGGACATACATCCAAAAGTGCAAAAGAATAGTTAAAAAGGAACAAATGAACTGTTTTAAACTGGCCAGCAATGAGTCCTGATTTCAATCCAATCAAAAACCTTTGGAAAACATTGAAATCTGCCACTGGTAAAAGGAATCCTGGAAACATTCATGAACTGGAACAAATCACAGTTGAAGAGTGGGAGAAACTACCAGCAGACAGATACACAAAACTTGTAGATGGCTACAAGAAACGTTTGGAGGCTGTGCAACCAAGTTAGTTAAGGGTGCCATTAATCCTGTACAGGTCATATTTTTTTTGTGGGTTCTTTTTCTCAGAAATTGCTACATCTAAGTTGCACAGACTGGGTCTTTTTTTTTTTTTTTTTGTATACCCTTGAACACACTATTAAAATATTACGATATACAGGGAATTTTTCTGATTACTTCTCAAGATACTGTATACAACATACCTAAAATGTAAGGATCCCAATAATGTTGTCCACAACTGTATAGCAAAAACTGCCCTCTGTATTGCTATTCATGGTCAAAATATAAGGCTTTATGCAAACCAAAAATGTGTTCTCTGCCTTCCTGCTAACCCAAATGCTTTGAGTATATTTGTACTGTATATCAAAAAAAGTAGAAGCTTACTTCCTGATGAGATTCCATTCTAAGTACAGTGATTCATATTTGAATGCTGAGGCCTACTTAATAGTAATCAGTATACTATGTCTGCAAGCACTTGTGCTGCTTCCCAGAGTTCAAAGTAAAGATTTTTGCCCCATTGCTCCAAAGGCTATTATGAGTGGAGAGCTTTCTTTCAATCCTAAAGTCTGTTGCAGCACATCTTTTAAGTTGCAGTCAGAAAGATGCAGACAAGCTTTTCTCAGCAGTAGAAGCTATTTACAAATTAATATTTCCTTATCATCCTACTAGACCAGATTGGTGGAGACAGAACCAATGAAAAGCCCAGATTTCAATGATATCACTTACATGCCTCTATTCGCCTCAGCCACTGGAGGTCCTTTCAGTATTTTTTTTTCCAGCAGATCATGGATGGATTTTCTCCTCTCTGAAAAAAAATCTGTGGATTGAGAGGAAATGATTGATTAAACGCTCTTGAATGGCCACTTTGAGAAACACATGACCCTCACTTGAGTGCGACATGGGAGGCTCCACTAGACTGCAATCTTTTTGGTTAGCCATAGGAGGAGGGAAAAGTGGTTCAGCTTCATGCTCTTACCCTGTTGAGCAGACACAAAATTGGAAGAATGGCAGAATTCAGCAGCCTCACACAACTTCAACTACTGTTACTATTGAACATTTGTATAGCACTACAAGATGTCAACGCCCCCTCCCTTCTGTATCCCCCCTGCTCTCTCTTGAAGATTGCAGAAGGCTCTCAGAGGGATCTGCCTGCCAGCCACCTTAAACACAGTACTGCACAGCCAGTCAGTAACACCGTTTCAGGGGAGTAGAGTTGAGCTCGGCACGGCTCCTCTGCCCGGGGCTCTCAGTGGGTGAGTACCAAGGCTTGACCTTGTCATTGTCCTTGTTGGGGGCTCCCGATTCAGTCTTCCTGGGATACAATTTGGAGTGGACCACTGGTGACCGTTGGTGCAGTATGGGGGTTTCCTGCCATTTTCCACATGTGTTAAATAGTGCTTTTATCTGTTCTGCACCTGGGGGGTCATGTGGTCCTAATGCACATTCCACCTAAGTGGCTCCAACATGCGCTGCTTTCCCTAGCACCTGTAACGCATGTTAAATAAAAGCGCAGTTAATGCGCACCTCTGGGCTGCTGCAGCCTTAGCACATGCTATTGTGATACTTGCCTAACTATATCTTCTTCCACAAAATGTTGTTTGACCTGTGGCAAACAAGGTGCCTCCTCCATGAATTCTGGACTCTGCTCTTCTGGCATGGCAGCTTCTCAGTAATCCCTGGAGGGCCTGCTTTCCCCCTCCCAGCCGGAAGATACAGTTAGTCTGACCTTGCCTGTCTCAGGGCAGGAGGTAATGAATGGCATTTATGGGTATGGATATTCAACTGGCCGGAGGATCAGGCGACTGAGGTGTGAGCCACTCATTGTCCTCTAGGGGGTCTGTGGCAGCTGTGCCCCTTGCATTGGAGAGTCATGCCCGAGAGGAGAGCTTCCAAACTCTGGATTTTCCTCTCTGGAATTTCTTCCCTTTTGCAGCTGGCCTGGTCTGCCTGGCATGGAAATTCAGAACCTGTGGCCTCTGTGTGCCCTCAGCCGCAATCTCATGCAAGACAGGCTGAGAGTGGAAGCCCTGTTTGATTATCTTTGCCTAAGTGCCCCCAGCGAGGGGTGCCCCACTTGGGGATGGGGGAGCAGCTGGGAGCTGTCTGAGATTTTTGACTGAGTTTCTGATTCAGATGGCTCAGTATTGGGCTTTGATGTGGATAAAGATGTACACTCTGCTTCAGAAGATTGTGCAGAGGCTGAAGTGATCCGCTTATCCTGGAAGGAGGAGCCGGTGGCGTGGATTGCCATGGTCTCATCCACCCTGATCTTGGCAGATGCTTCCGGCATGGAGCAGGAGCAGAACATACACCCACTCCTTCAAGGGGTGCAGAAATTCACTACTATCTTCACGTTCCTGGATGTAATCAAGGATTTGATCCTGTCAGAGTGGGACTCTTCTGATGTCCTGCCTAGGGGCTATGGGTGTGTAAAAAGACCTATGCCCTTCTGGAGAAGGAGTGCATCAAGTGGTTTGGCATTCCCAAGGTGCGCAGGTCACAGCGGTTACCAGACGGACCACCATTCCTGTGGAAGGCAGATCAGCCTTAAAGGATTTTCTGGACTGCAAGATGGATTTGCTGTTGTGGAGCCAGTTCACTGTGGTGACTACTATCCTGCTGCTTGGAGGTATGTACCAGCCTGATGTCTCGAGCCCTGCTTCAGTGGATTCAGACTCTTCCACTAGATGATGCTACCCCTCTTTTGGAGTCTGCTATGGCCTTCCTTTCTGATGCCATGGATGGTGCCCTGTTGATAGTTTCACAGCATCAGATTTGGCTCAAGGCACTGGACTGCAGACACATCTTCTAAAGCCCAGTTGACCCCAATGGCTTTTAAGGGGAAACTTCAGTTTGGAGCCAATTTGGAGAAGCTGGTAAAAAATCTGGGTGAGACAAAATCTTACCACCTTCCGGAGGACAGGTCCATGGGGCCTGTGAAGCGGGTTGGTGCCCCTTTCTCGTCAACCTCTACTCACTGAGGGCATGCTGGCTGGACTCCTGGAGGTCTCGGGACTCTCGGCATCACTGACCTGGAAAACCTTTCTTCCCCTCTGCTTCTGGGCTTTGAGCTCGTTCTTTGTCCTTTCGTGGAACATGTGGGCATAGGAACTCTGCCCCTTCCAGAGGAGGGCTGTGCAATGAAGGTTTGGGGGCCCATTCCCAGGTTCCTCCAGTTGGAGACAGATTTCGTTGGGTGCTAGACACCATTCAGTTCAGCTATGTCTTGGAGTACAAAGAGCTGATTCTGGTTGCCTTTGTCATCTCCCCTTATGGGTCTGCGAGCAAACGTGCCACTAAGCGGGACACCTTGGACAAGTTGCTGCACCTAAAAGCAATGGTGCCCGTTCCACCATATGAGCCGGGCAAGAGCAGATACCTATCTATTTCGTGATGTCCAAAAAGGACTGTTCCTTCCGGGCCATTCTGGATCTCAAGGGGTCAACTAGCACTTGCATTGTTCTGTGCTTCCGGATGAAAAGATTGTGCTCTGTGATTCAAGCAGGGCACCAAAGGGAATTCTTGGCTTCTCTGGATACGGCTAAGGTGTATTTTCATATCCTGATCCAGGTGAATCAGCAGAAGTATCTGCGTTTTGCCATGCTTGACTCTCATTTTGCCATCTTCCCTTTCAGGCTATCCACTGCCCAGAGGACTTTCTGCAAGATCATGGTGGTAGCAGCTGTGGCACCAAGGGATGTGTATCCATCCATATCTGGATGACTGGCTCATCTACGCCCATTGCTTTTCAGAAGCGTCTCAAGTGGTGTCCTGAATGTTGTCCTTTTTCAAAAGCCTTGGCTGGGTGATCTGGGAAAGAGCCAGCTGTTGTCTTCTGAGACCTTGGAGTTTCTGGGAGCACATTTTGACAGGCAAGTAGGCAGAATCTTCTGCTAGAAGCGAAAGTCAAAACTGCTGGATTGCCTGGAGCTGTTTTGTGTGCAGCAGGCTCCCAGAGTCTGGGATTATATTCAGCTGCTTGGATTGATGGCGCCATGGGTGCGTGCTCACACTCTACCACTCCAGCAGTCCTTGCTGGCTCAGTGGTCTTCAAGTTCCCAGGCATTTGAGCGCAGGCTCCCACTTTCGTTGATGGTGAGGTTCAGCCTGTGGTGGTGGCAGCGGCCCTGTCATCCAAGGAAGTGTGTGCTGCTGAACAATGTCTCCTGGATCCTCCTGACGGATGCCAATCTCTTGGAGTGAGGAGCCCATTGCCAAGACTGTACAGCCTAGGACCATTGGAACTGCAGGGAAGCAGTGTGATCCATCAATCTCCTCGAGGCGAGGGCCATCAGGTTTGCTCTATTGCATTTTCAGCCCCTAGTCGAGGGCTGGGGGGTTTTGAGTGTTTTCAAGCAACATAGTAACATAGTATATGACTGCAGATAAAGACCAGCATGGTCCATCTAGTCTGCACAGCAAGGTGGCAAGAGTAGGTGCGACCGTCGATCTGTACAGGTCACCTCTCCCCATGCCTTTGTTTAGGGGTGTACCCACCGCTCCATGCAGGTCACCTTGACTTGTTTAAATACCAGAGACAGTTAAGTTTATTTTGATTTTATCTTATTCCTATAAAGGGATCCACTGTCTGTCCCATGCCATTTTGAATTCTGTCTCTGTATTTGCCCTCACCACGTCCATCAATAGGGCATTCCAAGCATCCACCACCCTTTCAGTGAAAAAATATTTCCTGATGTTGCCTTTCAGTTTACTCCCTTGCAGCTTCATGTTATGCCCTCTAGTATTAGAGCTTCCCGGTCTTTGAAAAAGATTGGTTTGTTCATTAATACTCCTTCAGTATTTAAAGGTCTATATCATATCTCCCCTGTCCCTTCTCTTCTCTAGAGTATACATGTTTAAGTCATAGTAACATAGTATATGGCAGCAGATAAAGACCAGCATGGTCCATCTAGTCTGCCCAGCAAGGTGGCAAGAGTAAGTGTACTTGCCACTCTGTGCAGGCCACCTCTCCCCATTCCTTTTTTTAGGGGTGTACCCACCGCTCCGTGTAGGTCATCCCTGTTTCTTCAGATATGAGATAGTTATGCTTATTTTGATTTTATCCTGTTGCTATTAAGGGATCCACTATGTCTGTTTCATGCCATTTTGAATTCTGTCACTGTATTTGCCCCCACCACTTCCATCGGGAGGACATTCCAAGCATCCACCACCCTTTCAGTGAAACAGTATTTCCTGACATTGCCTTTCAGTTTACTCCCTTGCAGCTTCATGTTATGCCCTAGTTTTACAGCTTCCCCGTCTTTGGAAGAGGTTTGCTTGCCCATTAATACTCTAAGTATTTAAAGGTCTGAATCATATCTCCCCTGTCCCTCCTCTCTTCCAGAGTGTACATATTTAGGTCTTCAGGTCTCTTCTCATAAGTCTTATGACGCAGGCTCCAAATCATTTTGGTTGCCTTCCTCTGAACTGCTTCCAGCCTTTTTATATCCTTTGCGAGATACGGTCCCCAAAACTGAACACAATATTCCAAGTGAAGCCTCACCAGCGACTTGTACAGTGGCATTAGTATCTCTTCCTTTCTGCTGGTAATTCCTCTCTGTATGCAACCCAGCATCCTTCTGACGTTTGCCACTGCCTTGTCACACTGTTTTGCCACCTTGAAATCACCAGAAACAGTCACACCAAGGTCTTTCTCCTGGTCCATGCACATCAATCTCTCGCCCCCTATCGAATATAGTTCCCTTGGATTTCTGCTTCCCAAGTGCATGACACTGCACTTCTTCACATTAAATCTTAACTGCCAAGCATTAGACCACTCTTCCAGCTTTTGTAGATGTTTCCTCATGTTCTCCACTCCCTGAGGAGAGTCCACTCTGTTCAAAATTTTGGTGTCATCTGCAAAAAGACAGACTTTTCCATTCAGCCCTTCGGCAATATCACTTACAAATATATTGAACAGTACTGGTCCCAAGACCGAACCCTGGGGCACACCGCTAATAACCTTCCTTTCATCCGAGTTGATTCCGTTTACCATCACCCGCTGTTGTCTGTCAGTCAACCAATTTCCGACCCAGTTCACCATCTTGGGACCCATCCCCAAACTGTTGAGTTTATTGATAAGCCTCCTATGAGGAACAGTATCAAAGGCTTTGCTGAAATCTAGGTAGATCACATCCATCGCATGCCCTTGATCTAGTTCTCTGGTCACCCAGTCAAAGAACTCAATCAGATTTGTTTGGCAAGATCTTCCTTTGGTAAAACCATGTTGCCTCGGATCATGGAACCTGTTGGTTTCGAGGAAGTCCACTATTCGCTCTTTCAGGAGCGCTTCCATTACTTTTCCCACCACGGAGGTAAGGCTTACTGGCCTGTAGTTTCTCACTTCTTCCCTAATACCACTTATGTGGAGAGGTACCACATCAGCACTTCTCCAGTCCCGTGGAACTTCTCCCGTCTCCAAGGATCTATTAAAAACATCCTTTAAAGGCCCTGCAAGAACTTCTCTGAGCTCTTTTAGTACCCTGGGGTGTATCCCATCCCATCTGGTCCCATAGACTTGTCCACTTTCAGTTTTGCAAGCTGTTCTAACACATCTTTTGTGAATGGTGTGGTATCTACTCCATTCTCATTTGTATATTTGTCAATCACAGGTGGTCCTTCTCCAGGATTTTCTCTAGTGAACATAGAGCAGAAGTATTCATTTAGCATTGTCTCTCTTTCAATGTCACTTTCCACAAATTCGTTCCCAGCACTTTTGAGTCCTGCAAATCCACCTCTGATTTTCCTCCTCTCCCGAATATACCTGAAAAAAGGCTTGTCGCCACACTTCACATCTTTAGCCATCTTTTCTTCTGCCTTTGATTTTGCTATCCTTATTTCTCATTTTGTCTCTTTTAGTTTGATCTTGTATTCTTTTCTGTGTTTGCGAGCTTCTGAATTTTTTGAAAGCTGTGGTTTTTGCCTTTATTTGTGCAGCTACTTCTTTGGAGAACCAAATAGGTTTCCTTTTCCTCTTGTTTTTATTTACTTTCCTTAAGTATGTATCTGTTGCAGCTTTTATTGCTTTCTTTAATTTAGCCCATTGTAATTCCACTTCCCTTAACCCATCCCACCCTACCATCTCCTTCTTCAGATACTTGGCCATTTTACTAAAGTCAGCATTTTTGAAGTCTAAGACTGAGTTTGCTGTGATTGGATTCCACTTTGGCTTTCATCTCATACCACACCGTGTGATGATCGCTGCTGCTCACATGGGCACCCACCTGGATATTCGACACACTATCTCCATTGGTGAGCACTAAATCCAGCACGGAGCTCTCCCTGGTCTGTTCCATCACCATTTGTTTAAGTAACGCATCTTGGAAAGGCATCCACAACTTTTTTACTACTTTCCAGATTTGCAGAAGGAACACTCCAATCCACATCGGGTAGATTAAAGTCACCCAGTATGATTACTTCCCCCTTCATGGCTATTTTTGCAATATCAACAATCAATTCGCTATCCATTTCTTCGGTTTGAGTTGGAGGCCTGTGGACCACACCAGTTTGCATGATGGTGCCATCTCCTCTCTCCAAGACAATTCACAGCGCTTCTTTTCCCCATGTCCCCTGCATTTCAGCAGCTTTAATACTGCTTTTGACATACAGGGCTGCTACTCCTCCTTTTCTACCCTCTCTATCTCTTCTAAATAGATTGCCAGCTAATGCTATATCCCATTCATGTGACTCGTTAAACCATGTTTCTGTAATGGCCACAATGTCCAAGTCCATTTTCACCATTAGGGCTTCCAGATCAGGAACTTTGTTGGCTAGGCTTCGTGCATTTGTACACATTGCTTTCCAGCATTTGTTGAATGGCTTGCCTTCCTTTTGCATGGGTTTTGTTCTACATGCCCTTTCCCGCTTGCCATTGATGTGGTGTTCAAGTGTGTGGCTGTTTCCAATGTTTTTCTTTTGCTGGGAGTGGCGTACTGAATTTGTCCTCTTCCATCCGTCACACCCCCTTTCCCTAGTTTAAAGGCCTGTCCACACAATGCCTGAGTTTTTCACTTAGGATCCTTTTCCCTGCGGCGGACGGATGTACTCCATCAGTATTGTATAGTCTCTTGTTGATCCACGTGTTTCTCCAGTCACCTATATATCTAAATCCTTCTTGTTTGCACCAGGTTTGGAGCCATGTATTAAAGTTGTTCATGCGATGTACCTTTCTGCCCCCTTACCATGAACAGGTAAAACTTCTGGGAATGCTATAGTGTTAGCAATGGGCCTGAGCTTTTCTCCCAGAGTCTGGAAGTCCCTTTGAACTGCAGAGGCACTGTTTCTAGCCAGGTCATTTGTACCCAAGTGGATGACAATATCAGTTTTGACGTGCTCACTTTCTGCACTAACTATACCAACAATTTGGTTTATATTCCTGCTGGCTGAAGAGCCTGGGAGGCATTTGAATATCTTCTCTCCTTTGAGCTGTGTTCCCAAGTTGGTAACTCTGATGATGGAATCTCCAATAAGTAGTAGTTTTCTGTTTTGTGATTTGGTCTTGGAGTCTCTTTTCAAATGTCTTCTGGCGTAGGCTCCAAATCATTTTGGTCGCCTTCCTCTGAACTGTTTTCAGTCTTTATATCCTTTGGGAGATATGATTTCCAAAACTGAACACAATATTCCAAGTGAGGTCTCACCAGCGACTTATACAGTGGCATTAGTACCTCCTTTCTGCTGGTAATTCCTCTGTATGCAACTCAACATCCTTCTGGCTTTGGCCACTGCCTTGTCACATTGTTTTGCCACTTTGAGATCCCCAAAAACAATGACTCCGAAGTCCTTCTGGTCCATGCACACTAACCTATTGCCCCCTATCTCATACAATTCCCTTGGATTTCTGCATCTGAAGTGCATGACACTGCACTTCTTCACATTAAATCTTAACTGCCAAGCATTAGACCATTCTTCCAGCTTTTGCAGATCTTTCCTCATGTTATCCACTCCCTCAGGGGAGTCCACTCTGTTGCAAATTTTTGTGTCATCTGCAAAGAGACAAGCTTTTCCATTCTGTCCTTCAGTAATATCATTCACAAATACATTGAACAGTACCGGCCTCAGGACTGATCCCCTGGGGCATGCCACTAATCACCTTCCTTTCATCTGAGTGAGTTCTGTTTTACCAACACCTTCTGTCATCTGTCTATCAACCAATTTTTGATCCAGTTGACTGACAGACGACAGAAGGTGATGGTAAAGGGAACTTACTCGGATGAAAGTAAGGTAATTAGTGGCATGCCCCAGGGGATCGGTCCTGGGGCCGGTACTGTTCAATGTATTTGTGAGTGATATTGCCACAGTGAAGGCTTATGTCAATCAGCATGGTGGTACGAGGAGTGCCAGACTAGCTCTGGAGATGGCTCTCTTTTTGCTTAGGCGGAGAACCATCTCCTAGCCTTATAGGCTCAGCACGTTGCCGGGGTGGACAGTGTGGAAGTGGACTTCCTCAGCCAGCACTCTCTGGATTCTGGAGAGTGGGAGGAGTTAGGAGGCATTTCAGTTGATTCTGCACCACTGGGTCACCCCAAAATGGATCTGATGATGACCTGTGCCAATGCCAAAGTTTGCCGCTCTTCAGTCACTGCACAGAGATGGGGTCTTATGGCGTGAATGCCCTGAACTAGCCTTGGCCAAGTCAGCACCTGCAATATGTGTTTCCTCTGTGGCCCCTGTTGGGGCATGTACTTCAGCTCATAGAACGCCACTCGGGCAGGATTGTTCTGGTGGTGCTGGATTGGCTGAGGAGAGCATGGTTCGAAGACCTGATGTGGCTCCTGCAGGTGCCTCCTCTTCAGTTGCCTCCATCTTAGGACTTACTACAACAGTGATTGATCATCCTGGAGGATCTGGTTCTCTTCTTGTTTAGGGCTTGGCTCTTGAAAGGATATGGTTAGCGTATAAGGGCTACTCTCCTGCATTGGTCTTTACTCTGCTTGGAGCCTGGAGGAGGTCTACCAAGCTGGCATATGGTGGATCTAATGCCTCTGAGCGATGGTGTGGTGCTCAGCAGTTGGCCCCTGAGATGACCAAAGTGCCATCTCTGTTGACGTTTGTACAGGATGGCCTGGGGAAGGGCCTTCTCTCAGCTCCCTTAACGTTCAGGTGGCAGCTTTATCCCATTTCCAAGGTCCGGTGACTGGTAAGTCTTGAGCCTTGCACCTGGCTATCTTGTGCTTTCTCCAGGGGGTTTTGGCATCTGCATCCTCGCCTTGGATCTGCCTGGGATCTGTCTGGTGCTCATCTGTCTGGTGCTGCATCCTTTCAGCCTTGAAGCGTGCTCAAGACTGTCGTCTTGGTCGTGATTTGTTCCACAAGGTGGATTTCCAAGCTGCAGGCCCTGTCTTGCTGAGATCTTTGTCTTTTTCAGAGGAGGCCATTTCGGTTTGGCCCGTGCCTGACTACTTGCCTAAGGTGAATTCTCCCTTTCACGTGAACCAAATGGTCTGCTTGCCCTCCTCGTCGATGGAGCCATGTTGGGGGGAAAGATAAGGATCTTTACCTTCTAGATGTCCAGAGGGTGCTTCTCTGGTACTTGGAGGTTACTAATTCCTTTCATAAGTCTGACCATCTTTTTGTGCTCTTTGCTGGCCCCCGCAAGGGTGATGTGGCGGCCAAGTCAACATTGGAGTGCTGGATTAAGAAGGCCATTGCCTTGTTGTATTGCTTGCAGAACCGGCCGGTTCAGGACGGTTTGCATGCCCATTCTGCCCTAGCTCAAGTGTTCTCGTGGGTGAAGTGGAACTTGGTAGTCCCTGCAAACATTTTTGGGCAGTAACGGTGGGCATCACCTTCCACTTTTGTCAAGCATTACTGCTTGTTCATGTGCTGGCTGACATGCCTTTAGCTCATGGGTTTTGTAAGCTGCTGTGTCCAGGGGTGGCCCAAGGGGGGTGCGTGGCCTCATTTGCATAAGTGGTCTCATTTGCATAAATATTTGCATAATGTTACCATACACTAACTTTTAGTAAACATGCCTCTTAATGAGTGTATGGATAAAGAAAGACTAAAAGATTTCTACATTACTATAATCCAGTGCCAACCGCCAGGCACATTAGGAACTACTACAAACACTGCCCATTTAGAACCCATAGCAAACCCGCCGTATCCTAACAGCACTACCAGGACTCACAAAGCACCATACTCTACCTATCAAAAGGCAACACTGGAAATATTAAACCAATACATTTCAGAGAATAACAATACATGACCTACTGGGGAAAGAGAACAAGTGACAGTGTCAAATAGGAATTACATAAACAGAATACCTCAGCTCAGTTACACATGTAGAACATAGACCATCACCAAACAAGGAATCACAATTTAGAAACAGGAAGACAATTAAACTGGGAACCCCAAAAGCCAAACTAGGAATGTACAACAACACTGTAGAAATAAAACTATAAATTAATTTCCTCTTGTACTAAGATGTTAATGATGTACATTTCCCAGAGCTGACATATTCCAGTTAATAAATTCAAAATAAAGAGTTTTCTACCTTTTGTGCATTTTTTTTCAGTTGTAATTGCTCCAGCCACTTTCTTCTGGTTTCTTTGTGTCTTCTGCTAACTCTCCATTGTCTGCTGTCCATTTGTCCTTTCTTCTCTCCTAGTTTTTTTTTCCATTCTCTCTCTACATCTGCTTTAACATACTAATCTTTCTCCTTTTGCCCTTTTCCTCATTCCTATTTCGTCCACTCAAATTTTACCCCTCCATCCTCAATCCCCACTTACTCTCCCAATACTCGGCCAATTGTAGATTTGTTCCCCTCCCACACAAAATATTTGTCCCCTCTCCATTTCACTCTCCCAGCTCCATCCCATTTAATCCTCCCCCAACATCAGCTCCCTTCTAGTTCCAGCCCCACCCAGCATCCACTCCCTTCTAGTCCCCGCATCAGCCCATTTCCAGTCCTAGCCACACCATCAGCCCATTTCCAGTCCTAGCTCCCCCATCCATTTCCAGTCCTATCCAAGTCCCCCATCAGCTCATTTATTTATTTATTTTATTTATTGAACAAATTTTTATATACCGCAACCTTCCGAGGATCAGGTGCGGTTTACATATAACAGTTAAGGAAACAGAGGTATTTCTGTTTTTACATTGAACGATAACATGAACTATGTGCAATTAACATTTGAACTTTTAACCTTTAAACTTTTTGAACTTTTTGGAACTATGTACAATTAACTGTATACAGATATAGAAAGAGAAGTTCAACAGTATAAGCATAATAGGCAATATTGAGGTCAAAATATCTTTAGTCCTTGCAGTGCTGATCTACTTGTGTTGTATAGTTTATCCCTTTTCATATTGGAGTTGAGAGTTAGTTGATGTGCCGTAATAGGAGGTAAAAAGGTGAGTTTTTAAATTTTTGCGTAGATCTTTAAAGTCAGTTAATGCTCTGAGTTCATCAGGTAGCGAGTTCCAGAGCATGGGGGCTGCATGGGAGAAAGCCTTTTTATTTGTTTTTTTGGATTTTGTGAATTCTTTCGGCATTTTTAGTTTGTTGGCATTGCCTCTTCTATGTGCACTATGAGGTGTGTCTTTTATAATTAGTTTATTTAAGGTTTCTGGGGCAGTGTTGTTTAGTGCTTTAAAAGTGGTTATTATTAATTTATAATTTATTCTGCATTGGATGGGTAGCCAATGTAGTTTGGCTAGGTAGGGTGATATTTGCTCGAAAGGGTGGACCTTCATTATAGTTCTGGCAGCAGCATTTTGGGCCAGTTGGAGTCTTCTGATGTTATGGTTTGATGTGCCTAGTAGAGAGAGGTTGGCGAAGTCAAAATGAGGGGTGATTATGGCTTGAATAATGCTTAGGAAATCTTGCAGGTGGACTAGTGGGCGTAGTTGTTTTAAAACTTTGAGTTTAAAGTAAATTTTCTTTGTTGTGTGTGTTATATGTGTGTTCATACCCTCAACAGAACAGATATCCCACATCATTTCTACAATCAACACAAGCACTGCTCCTACAGACCCGTGCCCAGTGTCATGGGTCAAAGCCACCAAATCCAGCCTCATCCCCACAATACATAAAATGGTACACAACTCGCTCACTCAAGGAATTATGCCAAAGCAACTAAAGCTTGCCTCAGTAAGACCTATAGCAAAGAAAACAACTCTAGACAAAAAAGATCCAGCAGCATACCGACCAATCTCCAGCATACCCTTCCTCGCAAAAATCATCGAAAAAACGGTTCAACTACAACTTCAGGAACACATCGACAAACACGAAACACTCGATGACAACCAACATGGATTCCGGCCCAACCATGGAGTCGAAACGCTACTGATCTACCTCTTCGACAGCATCCTAAGAACAATTGACAATACCAGGAATGGAATCATAATGATCTTCATTGACATCTCCTCAGCCTTCGACACAGTAGACCACAACACCCTCCTGGAAAGACTAAAGAACACTGGTATACATGGTATCACATTGAAATGGTTCCACTCATACCTAACCGAAAGACAACTACAGGTCAAGCTGGGACACAACACCTCCCGACCCATAAACGTCCAACAAGGAGTACCTCAAGGATCCGCACTCTCAGCACTCCTATTTAACATCTACATCCAACCAATATGCAACATCATGAAAGAGAACGACATTCAATACACAATATATGCAGACGACATCATGATATACACCCCGATATCAATCGACAACCTGGACTTCTCCAAGATAACAGACTGCCTCACCCAAATGGCGAGTTGGTGTCAAAACAACAACCTCGCAATAAACTACAACAAGACCGAAGCTTTAATCATCACTCGGAACCAAAGCTTCATACACCCACCAAATATAATGATACAAAGCACTACCATACCAATAAGATCAGAAGTGAGATACCTCGGAGTTACTCTGGACAACAAACTCAATCTCAAGCCTCACATAAACAAAACAATCCAAAAAGCCTACTACAAGATGCGAATCATCAGGAGACTAAAACCGCTCCTCGCCCCAGAACACTTCCGTACCGTCTGTCAAGCACTGATAACCCCACTACTGGACTTCTGCAATCCGATATACCTTGGACTACCGAAACAAACCCTCAAACCACTCCAACTGGCACAAAACACAGCAGCACGAATCATATCAGGAACCGCACGACAGGAGCACATCACACCCACCTTAAAGGACTTATACTGGCTTCCAATCCATGCACGAATCAGATACAAAACAATCATAAACCTATTTAAGATAAAACAGCACACATCAGCAAACAGCCTGCACACCCTCATACAACCAGACACCAGTTCACGTCCCAGAAGAAAACATACACACAACCGAGTCAGCACCCCAAGTGAATACAAACACACACGCAAGGACACAACAGACAGAGCACTCTCCATGGCCGCTCCAACAATATGGAACAATCTACCGGACGATCTAAGAGCTACTACAGACCTCAAGGACTTTAGAAAACAACTGAAAACCATGCTGTTCATAGAACACTATGGACACATCACATAACCTCAGAAAATGTATAACAGCTCATGATACTGCCTAAATAATGAATGTATATGTTTTTTGCACCACTGTATATAGCCCACTCTGTACATAGCTCATACCAATCCAGCACACAATACAACACACACTCAACTTCACCCTCACTGCATGTATAACACACTCACTTTACTCGATTGTTTGCTGTGATACCACCTTGATTATTAAGATAAGGCGGTCTAGAAATACTGTTAATTAAATTAAATTAAATACTAAGTTGAGTGTCTAGTAACACCCCTAAGTATTTTATTTCGCTTTTTATGTGGATGTCATGATTCTGAAGTGTAATGTGGGTGGGGGGAGTAAAGGATTTGTTCTTTGTTACAATTAGTATGTCGGTTTTGGAATGGTTAATGAAGAGATTGTGGTCTTCTAACCAAGTTGCCAATTCGTTGAAGCAGTCTGTTAAGAGTTGGAGGGGAATCGTAGGGATTGTGAATGGAACGTACAGCATAATGTCGTCCGCGTATATGTGATAATGGATTTTGAATTTTTTAAAGATATTACATATTGGTTGTATATATATATATGTTGAACAGTAGAGCAGATAGTGCAGAGCCTTGGGGGAGTCCTATTTCCTGTTTGTATGTGTTGGAGGTTTGATTGTTGATCCTGACAGTTTGGGATCTGTTGGAAAGATATGATGTAAACCATTTAAGGACTGTTGAGTTGGCACCGATTTGTGTGAGCCTATTGAGCATTAGTGTATGGTGAACACTGTCAAAAGCCGCAGATATGTCTAGAAAAAAAAGTAGGAATGCATTTTTAGGGCTGTCTATTCCTCTTACTAGTGTGTCTAGGAGGACTGTTAAAAGAGTGTCTACTCCATGACCAGGACGGAAGCCATATTGTTGGTCGTCAAGGGGAGCTGATGTGTCGATGTAATCTTGTGTTTGAGTTTGAACTACTTTTTCTATGAGTTTAGCCATGAATGGTATACTGGAGATGGGTCTATAAGATTTCGGTGAGGTTTTGTCCAATGTATTGTTTTTTAGTATGGGTCTAATTTGCACATGCTTTAGAATAGGCGGGAGATAGCCTTGTTTTAGTGATAGATTAATTAGTGGTATTATGAAAGGGGATAAAGTTGGAAGGGTGTTCTTTATCCAATTTACTGGGCAGGGATCAAGGTGAGAAGTAGTGGTATTTAAGTGCATCATAATATTAAGGGTCTCTTTTGTTATGGGGTAGAAATTGTTCCAAGAATCTAATGGGGGTTGATTTGATATGGATTGTGGAATTGATAAGATATTATTTATTTTTGATTTGTTTATGTAGTAATTTGCTAAGGTTTGGGGAGATATGTCGTTAGCTTCATGACTTGAGTTGAATTTGTTTTTGGTTAGTTTTTGGACAATGGAGAAAAGTTCTCTAGGTCTGTTGATAGATTTATTTAGCATAGAGGAGTTGAAGTTTTTCTTAGCGCTGTCTGTGGCCTCTCTGTAGTTTTTGAGATAAGTACAATAGAGTTCGTTATGTGAAGTAGCTTTAGTTTTGCGCCACTTTAGTTCTATTTTCCTAAGTGTTCTTTTCATAGCTTTTAAAGTGTTGTTAAACCATGGGGCATTATCAGTTCTGTGCGGGTGGTCTTCTTGTTTGATTGTTTGTTGCTGCTTTTGATATTGTATTATGCCAAATTGTAATGGCCTCATCAAGGTTGGTAGGTGATGAGGAGAGGTAAGGGGTAGTTAGGTCTAGGAATTCTTCTGCGTTGAATTTTTTAAATCTAGGGGGTAGGGGTTCTTGCTGGTTATGTTTGTTAATTGAGTCCATGGGTTTAATAGTAAAATTGATCAGGTAGTGGTCTGACCATGGAATCGGTGTACACTTTAGGGATTCTGGATTAAAATGTTTATGGAGTACTTCCGGGAGAAATATGAGGTCTAAGGTTCCTCCTTTGTTATGGGTCTTTGTATTAACGATTTGGTGGAAACCTATGTCTTGTACGGATTCAAGAAAGAGGGTTGAGTATGTAGTGGGAAGCGACGGAAGATTAAAATCTCCTAACATTATTATAGGACATTGGTCTGTAGATAAACTGAGATGCTCTATCAGGGCATCCATATTTTCTGTTTTATGGTCAGGTGGTCTGTATATCAGGCATATTCTAATATTGTCTATCTTTATGATGAGGGTGTCAGTGTTGTTAATGATCTCTGAGGATTGTTGTTTAGCATTTAGGATCTTTTTAGTCATTACAAGCACACTTCCTCCTTTTTTGTTGTTTCTATGTGTATGAAATATATCGTAGTCATTCCTGTCTAATTGGTTTAAGTAGACCATTTCCAACCCCAGCCCCCCATCAGCCTATTTCTAGTCCTTTCCTAGTCCCACCATCAGTCCATGTCAAATCCTAGCTCCCCTCCACTCACCCCATTTCCAATCCAAGCCTCCCATGAGCCTACTTCCAATTCTAGCCCCTCCATGAGTCCATTTCAATCCAAGTCCCCACCACAGCCCATTTCCAATCTTAGTACCCTCCAACAGCCCATTTCCAGTCCTAGCTCCCTCCACTCACAGCCCATTTCCATTCCAAGCCCCCCTCTCATCAGTTATTTGCAGTTCAAGCCCCCTTCCACTCAGCCCATTTCCAGTCCTAGCCCCCCCATAGCCCATTACCAGTCCTAACCCCCCCATCAGCCCACCTTCAGTCCTAACCCCCCCATCAGCCCTTTTCCAGTCCTAGCCCCCCAATAGCCCATTACCAGTCCTAACCCCCCCATCAGCCCACCTTCAGTCCTAAGCCCCCCCATCAGCCCTTTTCCAGTCCTAGCCCCCCCATAGCCCATTACCAGTCCTAACCCCCCTCCCCCCATCAGCCCAGGTAGATTATAAAAAACCAAACTGGCTGCTGCTGCCGCTGTGGCAGCAGCAGAATCAAGTGTCCTGCGGGGAGCCCCCCCCCCCCCCCTGCCTGGCAGAGCCCTCCCTGAGTCAGCTCCCTCAGTGTGGGCTTTTCAGAGCTGTGAAGGGAGAGTTTCCCTTTCTTGCGGCTCTGTTAAGCCCACTGGGGCTGATGGGAAACGGGAAATGCCTATTTCCCATCAGCCCCGGCGGGCTTAACAGAGCCGCGAGAGAGAAACTCTCGCTTTGCAGCTCTGAAAGCCGACGTTGAGAGAGCTGAGGCTGCAGGGAGGGCTCTGCTGGGCAGGAGGGCCCCGCGGGACACTTGATTCTGCGACCGCTACAGCAGCAGCAGCAGCCAGTTTGTTTTTTTTTTAAATCTACCTGGGCTGATACGGAATGTTTGCACGGTGCCCCCTGAAACGCGGGGCCCTGTGCAAACAACATTCTTGCTCTTTGGACGGGCTGGCCCTGGCTGTGTCTTCCCACCCAGTGGAGTTTTAGCTTTGGTACATCCCACTTTTCTGGACTGTTCTATCTGGACGATATGGAAGGTGACATTTTACTTACCAGTTAATGGCTTTTACTTGAGTTCTGATAGACCAGTCCAGGACCCGCTCCTGTAACTGTATTTGCTCCGTTCGTCTGCTGCAGTACCCTTGGGTCCACTATGATTTTTATACTTGGCTCTGCAGGTTCATCGTCTACCAACAGCCTTCTGTTTATGCTTTCCTTTACATAGTTCTCTACTGTTGATCACTCATTATTGCCCATGGTTGAGATTGTGTGAGGCTTGCTATGTTTCTCCCATAATGCTTTGGGATGAATACTGAAGGGACCTCTGGTGGCTGAGGTGAATATAGGCATGAAGTAATGTCATTGAAACCTGGGCTTTTCATTGGTTCTTTGTCTCCACCAATCTGCTGGTAGGGGAACAGAACCCCATTTGTCTGGTCAGGTCTAGCAGGACTCAAGGAAAGGAATTGGTAAGTAAAATGTCACCATCTCATGACTGTTTCTTGATAACCACTGCAATTGTCAGTTCTTGTAAGCAACTCTAATGTTCAGAAGCCTGTTGTCTTTCATTTTGTAGCGATTATGAGAAGCACTCCAGATGTATGGCTGAAACTCCCATGGTGGTGTTTCCACTTAAGTGCTGAATTTATGGATCTTCAGTGCTAAAATCAGGCTTGATTAAAATTTTTTTTTTAGAAATCAGCTTAGGAGCCCTACATTATGATAACTTGCATTTATAAAGAAAGTAAATAAAAGGCATTATTTTAGAGGTCAATATTTAAATTCTGCAGTCAGTGTTTAAACTGAAACAGGATATTCAGTGCTGTAATACAGATATCCAGTGTCAGCACTGACCAGCGCTGTTAGCTGAATGGCCAGTCGGATAAAGTTAGAACCTTTTTTTTGTTTCTTTTTTGTGGCCTAATTTTTATGCAGTTTGTAAGTGTGCTTCTGTGTTAATGTGCTTTATTACTAAATAGGTCTTGGTACGTAAAATGGGGACCTGTGGTAAATGTGCATTGATGTGCACAGTAACATGGTAGTGTGTTTTAGTAAATCTAGCTCTGAGTATGCAGAACGTTCAACATCCAGGACACTGAAGAAACGAAAACTGAATTTTCCATATTTTGTAAACTGATAGTCTCTTTATTAAATACAAATTTTTTGCACTTACATTTAAAGCTTGCACATTTGTCCATGTGTTTGGAACATATTTCAGAAAGAATGTCTGCTTGATTCTTGGTATAAATTTATTATGTCTGATATGAATAATATTTGGATGTGCTTATAACTTAATGCATTAAAAAAAACAATCTGTCCTAGCAAGTAAAAGCCTGAATTGATTTGGCTGACTCATGATCAAATTAATCCCTATTGCATGATATCCAGTCAGTCAAGAGTTGTTACTGTTGTAAGGAGGCAATGTCCTCATGTGGATTGCGACCTGGTTAGACCATTTAGCCCTGCTCTGTTTCCTATCTTATGTTTTCTCAATGGAGAAAGGTGGAGAGTGGAGTCCCCTGGGGATCTGTACTAGGTCCCATATTTATACATGAGCTGGAAATTGGAACAGTGAGTGAGGTGATCAGATTTGCAGATGAGACACAATTATTTAAGGTTGTTAAAATACACGAGGATTGTGAAAAATTACAAGAGGACCTCGGAGACTGGGCATGCAAATGGCAGATGACATTTAATGTGGACAGGTACAGAATTACACATTTAAAGAAGAACCTAAACTGTAGCTACATGATGCAAATTTCCACATTAAGAACTACCACACAGGGAATGAATCTAGGTGTCATGGACAGTACGTTGAAATCCTCTGCTCAATGTGCAGTAGCTTTCAAGAAAGCTAATAGAATGCTAGGTATTAGAAGGAAAGGAAGGCAGAATAAATTAAAGGAGATCATAATGCCTCTGTTATCACTCCATGGGTGCGACTGCACCTTGAGTATTGTGTGCAGTTCTGGTTGCCACATCTTTAAAAGAAAAAAAAACAGAATTAGAAAAGGTACAGAGAAGGGCCACTGAACTGATAAAGGGGATGGAAGGACACACCTTTGAGGAAAGGCTTAAAAGGTTAGGGTTATTCAACGGAGAAAAAATAGCTGAGGGCGGAGATATGATGGAGGTCTACAAAATAAATGAAGTGGAGTGAGTGAATGTGAATCACTTGTTTCCAGTCCAGACAAGTAGGTTGTGTTCCCCTACCAGCAGATTGGTGGAGACAGATAGCCAATGAAATGCCCAGGTTTCAAAGACTTCACTCATATGCCTCTATCAGCCTGAACCACTAGGGCGCACCTCAGTATTCTGTCTCCAGCAGATGGTAGTTGAATTTTTTCAACTGAAGAAAATCTGAACAATTGAGAGGAAAAAGATTGATTTCACTCATGAATGACGACCTTGAGGGTGACTCACTTGAGCGTGACATGGGAGGCTCCACTAGAATAAGTTGGTTTCAGTAGCCAAAGGAGGAGGGAAATTGGTTCAGTTTTACACTCTTATCATAAGGGCTCGTTGAGCAGCCAAGAAATTGGAAGGATTTGGAAGAGATCAGCAGCTTCACACAGCCTTAATGCCCCCTCCCCCCACTGCTCTCCCTGAAGACTGAAGACACCTCAAGCCTGAAGAAAACTTAAGAGAATGAAACAGCATCTGGGGAGTATCACTAAGCCTGCTATAGTTTGCCCTACCTGAGGTTCCAAAAGGGTGAGAACCTTGTTGGGGGCTCCCACACTTGTCCATTTTGGGGCATAGGTCGGGGTGGACTGCAGGCAACCAATGGCTCGGCATCAGCATTTTCTGTCTTTACATGCCTTATGCCCAAGCAGTTCCAGTGCATGTTCTGCCTGAGAGGCTCCATCACGTGTTCCTAATGTACACGCTCCATTAGCATGTGCTGTTCTGCCTACTTGGCCTTAGCGCATGCAGATGTTTGACTTGTCTTAATTATTCTGTCTTCCAGGAAGTGTTCTTTTTTTTTGACTTGTGACAAGTGTAGAGCCTCCTTGCTGGATTCATTCTGCATGGCAGCCTCTGACGTTTTGCTGGTGGGCTCATTTTTCTTCTAACAAAGGGATTTTGGTTGGCCTGGCATTTTATGGTAGGTAGGGGGTGACTAATGGCGCTGTGGGTCAGACTAATAGCCTGGCTTTGCATTCCGATAGCCATGCTTCTGGCCACTCCCCATCTCCAGAGGGCTTGGCTTCAGCTGTTTTGGATCAGCCCTGTGTTGGATCAGCCTTAGCGAGGGGAGTTCTAGAATCTGGGTTGTCCTCCCTGGAATTCTTCCCTTCTTCAGCAAGCCTGATCTTTTTGTCATGGAACCCAGATCCTGCAGCCTTTGCTTTCCCTCTAGCTCAGACATGAGGGACGGGCAGAATGTAGAAGCTGAGCTTGAGTGCCACCTTCTACAGGAGCTCCTACAGGAGTTCTCCAGATCAACCAACAGTAAGGATTTAAGGGTTTGTTTTATTATATTAAATTGTTAGCTCTCTGACTGGGAGCTCTTAAAAGGGTTTTTTGTACATTTTTAAAGCAAGGTTACTTTCTTTTTGGTGCTTTAATGGGACTTTCCTTGAGCACAGTAGGTGGTTGAACTCCAGTAACCTCTTCAGCTTTGGGAACTGCTAACACCTAATCAGGAGTTAGTGGGCCTGATTACCTGAGAGCAGCTGAGGGCCTGAATAAAAGGCTCCAGTGTCCTGCCCTGTTCAGGCTTTCCTACAGGAGCTCTCCAGATCAACAAACAGTAAGAATTTAAGGGTTTGTTTTATTATATTAAATTGTTAGCTCTCTGACTGGGAGCTCTTAAAAGGGTTTTTTGTACATTTTTAAAGCAAGGTTACTTTCTTTTTGGTGCTTTAGTGGGACTTTCCTTGAGCACAGTAGGTGGTTGAACTCCAGTAACCTCCTCAGCTTTTTCCCTCTCTACCCACCCCGACTCCCACCCACTCCTAGCAAGTAGTCTTGCTTTATAGGTCACCTCCCCATTTGACAAAGCACAGAGAATTTGACCAGCACATTTTGAATATAATTAAGGAGATTTAATTGCTTTTTCTCTGAAAGGACAGCTGGGAAACCGGCTGGTACTTGGTAGATCTCTCTCTTTTGCTTTAACAGATACCTAAGCTCCACGAACAGAACAATGGCTGGGAAAAATCGTATCGCTAAAGCTGTTGCCCCCGTTACAGCTTCTGCCTCGGTTCAGACAGAGGTTCTAATGCCAGTTGAAGGACAGGTTCCATGTGCAGGGTGCCTGCATGCTGAAGCTCTGAGGAAACAAGTGGAGGAACTCAGAGAGGAGGTGGCGAGGCTGAGGAGCATTCAAGACAGTGAGAAGTACATTGATGAGATGCTGCTTGCAGCAACCAAGCTCTCCAGCAGAGGAGAAGATGGGTGCCAACAGAATGTTGATGGTTGGACACAAGTCACCAGGGCCTGCAAAATCACCAATCCAACTTCTCCAGCCCTTGAATTGAAGAACCATTATGCAGCCCTGGAAGTGGAGGAGGTGAAAGCATCCCTGGAAAGGGAAGAACCAGAGCTCAAGTACCCCAAAGTTGCAGAATCAGTGACCACAAGGAAACGAAGGGTAGTGGTGGTTGGAGACTTTCTTCTGAGGGGTACTGAGGCATCCATCTGCTGACCAGACTTGATGTCCAGAGAGGTATGCTGTCTGTCTGGTGCCAAAATCCAAGATGTTATGGAGAGTTTGCCGAGACTCATCAAGCCCACTGACTATTACCCAATGTTGCTAATCCATGTTGGAACAAATGATACTGCCAGGTATACCTCGGAACGTATCAAAAGTGACTTCATGGCTCTGGGACAGAGGGTGAAGCAGTTAGGTGCACAGGTGGTGTTCTCTTCAATCCTCCCTGTTGAGGATAAAGGCCAAGTTAGAGAGGCTCACATCCTGGAGATGAATGCATGGCTGCGTGGATGGTGTCATCGAGAGCGTTTTGGTTTCGTAGACCATGGGATGCTGTTTCAAGGGTCGCAGAGCAGAGATGGCATCCATCTGTCCAAGAAAGGTCAACGCGTCTTAAGTAGTAGACTGGCTAATCTACTGAAGAGGGCTTTAAAATAGATTCGTTGGGGATGGGTAAAGAAAGCCCCCAGGTAAGTGAAAGCCCCCAGGTAGGTGATACATTAAATAACTTTATGGAAATGGGTAACGGGAGTAACATATGGAAAGCAGTGTGAATAAATGCCTGTAGCATGGGAAATAAGATCCCTGATGTTGAAGCTTTGGTGGGAGTGGCTGACTTGGATTTAGTGGCAGTTACAGAAACATGGTTCACAGAAAACCACGATTGTGATGTAACTATACCTGGCTATACTTTATTCAGAAAGGACAGGGTAGGAGGTAGGGGAGGAGGAGTGGCACTATATGTAAAAACTACTATTAAAGCTTTGGAATTACAGAGCTTTGGAATTACAGAGCTTAAAAGGGAGAGGGGAGGCATTGTGGGTTAAACTAGAAAGAGGGAAAGAGAAATCTATTTACATTGGTGTGATATACAGACCTCCCTCACAAGAGGAAGAGGTGGACAGAGTTAATTGAAGACATGTTTAATATGCCAGATGTTGATTGGCACATTCCTGCTGCAGTATCATCTAGAAGTAAGGAGATCCTGGATTCTCTACAGGGAGAACTATTCAGGCAATTGGTAACAGACCCCACACGTGAAGGGGCCATACAGGACTTGGTGCTTACCAATGGTGAAAGTGTTTCTGATGTTGTAGTGGGAGATCATTTTGCATCCAGTGATCACCAGATGGTGTGGTTCAGTATTAGGACTAGGTGATTGATAGGACTTGATATGGTATTTGTTCCGCAGCCAGTCATGGAACAAAACCGCAATCTTCCAATATCAATCGTTGATGTACCCTGGTCGGACCACAAATTGATTATTATCCAGATACCCATCAACAATGACCAGCTGAACAGAAGCCGGACTACGAACAACACTTCACGAACAGCCACAAGAAGCTTTCGCCCATTCAACAGGGAACACATCCTATCTGAGACCCAATCACTCCTCAACAATACCACGCCGGACCTTGATGAACTAATCTCTTCCTGGAACTCCAACCTGCTTGCCATCTCACAACACCCGAACCCCAAGAACACAGCAAGGACAAAAAGAAGCTCCGCCCCATGGTTCTCTCCTGAGCTGCGATCTTCTCTTACTCAACTACGCAGACTTGAGTGCCGATGGCGCCGATCGCTCTCAACTGAAGACCAGACCGCCTACCGAACCCACCTTTCAATACACCGAGAAACAATCACAACCAAAATGAGACAATATCACACTGACACCCTAAAGAGATCTCTGAATAAACCACGTGACCTCTTCAACTTGGTCAAATCCCTCTCGAAGGAACCATGTCCCGAACAACACAGTGAGATTCACCCACAAAAATTCGCTGACTACCTGCAATCCAAGATCGTTCAAACTGACAAGGTCTCAGCAGTCACTTATCAAGAACCAATGGGCCTATCCCCACTAAAGAAATTTTCCACACCATCCACTAAATGTATTGAAGACACCATAGCATCTCTCAACACCTCCACTGCACAAAGTGACCCATGCCCAGCTTTTTGGATTAAGGAGCTGCGTGATGTGTTCAGCCCTGTCATCACAAATATAATGAAGCTCTCCTTCACAACAGGATATTTCCCCACAACACTCAAGCAGACTTCCATTAGGCCACTATTGAAAAAACCCCAAACTAGACCCCCAAAGAGTCGATTCGTATAGGCCAATAGCCAGTATCCCCCTCTTAGCTAAGATAATTGAGAAAGAGGCGCAACGGCAAATTCAAGATCACATAGATACCGCTGCTCCCCTAGATAGCTGCCAACATGGGTTCAGAGAATATCATGGGGTCGAGACACTACTCACTAGTCTATTCAACAATATCATCACTGGCATTGACAACATCCGACAAGGTTTTGTGCTCATCTTCCTAGACATCGCTGCGGCGTTCGACTCCGTGAGTCACGAAATTCTCCTCGGAAGACTGAAAGAGAAGGGCGTCTGCAACAGTGCGCTAGGATGGTGTAAATCTTATCTGGATGGAAGATGGCAATATGTGAAATCCGGATCAGATTAGTCAAAACATTTCTATCAAAAGCAAGGGGTACCTCAAGGCTCCTTGTTATCCTCCTTATTATTCAATATTTACATGCAGCCCATCTGCAGCATCATAAGATCATTCAATGTGAACTGTTTGATATATGCAGATGACATTCTCTTATACATGCCGTTCTCCACAGCTCACATGGATCTGGCACCGCTTATAAACTGTTTCAATGCGGTCTCAACGTGGCTCCAATCACAGAACCTACGCATTCAACATAAAAAAACAGAGGTGCTATTCATCACCAGAGACCCCAACTTTACTCCCCCATCCCATGTCAGTGTCAAGGAAGCTGATTTACAAACTAAAGAAACAATAAAATACCTTGGAGTTACTTTGGATCAACGTCTGGATATGAAACACCACATAAGCAGCATAGTCAAAGCCGTTTATTTCAAAATCCGCTCACTCAAACACCTACGCTCCCTGTTGGACCCAGATGATTTCCGGACCATATACCAAGCGCTAATCCTGCCACACTTTGACTTTGCAAACGCCATCTTTCAAGGTCTCCCCCAATCCACTCTGACCCCCTTGCAGTTGGCCATGAATTCCGCAGCAAGGGTCTTCTACGGAGCCTCCAGAAGCGACCACGTGACTCCCATTCTCAAACAGCTTCACTGGCTACCTATCCATGGGAGGATCATCTTTAAAACCTTACTCCTATCATTCAAGGCAATCAAAGGTATTTCATCCTCCTCACTCACAGATCTTATTCACATGGTTCCCCCCAACAGATCCAGAAGAGCAGCAGCTGTAAACCTTTTAACAACCCCAAAGGCATTGACAAAGTGCAACATGACAACCACAAACAGGGCGTTCATTTTCTATGTCCCCAAATGCTGGAATGCTCTACCCCCTGACATTAGGGCCATTGCCGACCTATATCAGTTCAGGAAGGCACTCAAATCCCACCTTTTCCTCCAATACTACCCAACCAGCAATCAAACCTAGATACCCCTCTGAAAAAATGACCCACTCTAGAAAGACCCTCACATTCGTTATGTGATTTTTACCTAACCTTGTTCCGTGTAAATATCTCATGTATATAGTTAACCCCTGTTATCCAAGTTTGCACTCCTGTTCGATGTAAAACCAGACAGCTTGTTGTTATGGTCGTTATGTTATGATGTAAACCGCGCTGATACCGAATAGCGCGGTATATAAGAAATTGTAATAGATAAATAAATAAATAATAGGGCTGTTAGAATCCATTCAAAGGCGAGGATCTTAGAGTTTAGGAAGACTAACTTTGCAAAGATGGGCCAATACCTCAGGGAGTCGTTAGTTGGATGGGAACAGCTGAGGGATGTAGAAAAACAGTGGGAAAAACTGAAAGGGGATATTTTAAGGGCAACCAATCTTTTTGTTAAAATGGTAAATAAAGGAAAAGGAGACCGCTATGGTTTTCGAAAGAAGTAGCTGAAAAAGTGAATAAAGAGGGAAGCCTTCATGAAATACAAGAGATCACAGAGAGAGGAAGACAGGCATCTGTATTTGGAAAAACTTAGAGAAGCTAGCAAAGTAGTCAAGAAGGCAAAGATTCAAAAGGAGGAGGAAATAGCCAATGCAATAAAATGGGGGGATAAGACATTTTTCAGATATATTAGTGAGAAGAGGAAGGGCAAGAGTGGAAGTGTCAGACTCAAGAGTGCAGGGGAGGAATATGTAGAAGCTGATAAGGATAAAGCGGAATTGCTTAACAAATATTTTTGTTCTGTGTTCACAGATGAAGTACCAGGAGCAGGACCTCAGAAAACACCCACAAATAGGAACAGAAGCAAAGGACATCTTGAACAATTTTCAAAAGACTGTGTTCGTGAGAAACTATCTCAACTTAAAGTAGACAAAGCGATGGGACCGGATGGGATACATCCGAGAATACTGAGGGAACTTGGGGACGTTCTAGCAGCTCCACTGACTGACCTTTTCAATGCCTCGTTGGAGTCGGGAGTGGTGCCAAAGGACTGGAGAGAGGCTCATGTGGTGCCTTTACACAAAAGCAGAAGTAAGGATGTGGTTGAAAACTACAGGCTGGTTAGTTTAACTTCAGTGGTGAGTAAATTATTGGAAACGCTGCTGAAAGAGAAAATAGTGAGGTTTCTGGAGTCCAGCGGATTACAGGATTTGAGGCAGCATGGACTCACCAGAAGCAGGCCTTGTCAGACAAATCTGATTGATTTCTTTGACTGGGTGACCAGGGAGTTGGACCAAGGGAGAGCCCTAGATGTGGTGTATTTAGATTTCAGTAAAGCCTATGACACTGTTCCTCACAGGCAACTTATAAACACATTGAGCACCCTAGGGATGGACCCTAAAGTTACTGCTTGGGTTAGAAATTGGTTGGGTGGGAGGCGACAAAGAGTACAAGTAAATGGAGCTCACTCTGAGGAGAAGGATGTTATCAGTGGTGTGCCCCAGGGATCTGTCCTTGGTCCGATTCTTTTTAACATCTTTGTTAGTGATATAGCGGAAGGGCTTTCAGGTAAGGTTTGCCTCTTTGTGGATGATACCAAAATCTGCAATAGAGTAGACACCCAGGAAGGAGTAGATAACATGAGGAGGGATCTAGCTAAGCTTGAAGAATGGTCTAGAATTTGGCAGCTGGGATTTAATGTTAAAAAATGTAAGGTCATGCATTTGGGCTGCAGCAATCCAAGGGAGCAATATAGTATAGGGGGTGAAGTACTTTTGTCCACTAAAGAAGAGCGGGACCTAGGCGTGGTTGTGTCTGATGATAAAGTAGCTAAACAGGTAGAAAAGGCGACGGCAAAAGCTAGAAGGATGCTTGGGTGCATACGGAGAGGAATGGCTAGCAGAAAAAAGGAGGTGATAATGCCTCTGTATAAGTCCTTGGTGCGACCTCATTTGGAGTATAGTGTGCAATTCTGGAGACCGCACCTTCAAAAGGATGTGAACAGGATGGAGTCGGTGCAGAGGGTGGCTACTAAAATGATTAGTGGTCTTCATTATAAAGCATATGAGGAAAGACTGAAGGATCTTAATATGTACACCTTAGAGGAAAGGCGGGATAAAGGTGATATGATTGATATGTTTAAATACCTCTGTGGCATAAATGTTCAGGGAGAGAGCCTCTTTCAATTGAAAGCAAGTTCTGCTATGAGGGGACATGGGATGAGGGTGAAGGGAGATAGATTCAGGAGTGATATGCGGAAATATTTCTTTACGTAAAGAGTAGTGGATCCGTGGAATAGTCTCCCAGTGGAGGTGGTAGAGATGAGGACAGTAACTGAATTCAAAAAAGCATGGGACAAACACAGAGGATCTCTAAAGGTAAAAAGGGGACTGTTGTAGTTATGGAAGGACAGACTAGATAGGCCATGTGGTCTTTTTCTGTCGTCATATTTCTATGTTTCTAAACGACCCAGACGGAGGTTTCCTCCTAGCGATGTTCTATCAGAGACTCGGTCTTGAATGCTGGTTTGGTCATCTCAGTTGAGGAGTCTGATGCAGAAAGAAAAAGTATTTTCTCCATGGTAGTTTCATGTGGAAGCCTGCATTCCTCCCTTTCCTGGTAGGGAGATCTGGCGGCATTGATTACTCTAGTTTCATCCACCTGGTGTGTGGCTGACATACTAGCTCTGGAGCAGGGGCTGTGGGTTTCCCTCTTCTACAGGCAGTACGGATATGCACGGCAGACTTCCTTTTTCCAGAGAGATTCAGAAACATATTCCAGTCAGAATGGGTCCTTCCTGAATTCCCATCTATGAGGATAAAGGCGTGTAAGGGGATGTGACCTCTCCCAGGAGAGAAGTGTCACATGGTCCAGCCCACACAAGATTGGAGGTGCAGGTCGCGGTGGTCTCCAAGTGGGCATCCACTCTCATGGAAAGTCTGATTCACCTTGAAGAACACTATGGAAAGATGGACTCTGCTGAAGAGCCAGTACACAGCAGCAGCTGCTATTCTCCAGTTGGCGGTGTGTGCAGACTTAACACCTCAAGCCCTGCTCCTGTGGATTCAGTCTCTCCTGTTGGATGATGCTACCCCTCCTTTGGAGTCTGTTACTGCCTTCCTTCTGATGTATGTTCTAGCCCACTTGGTGGCTAGAGATATTGTCCTGTCGGTGTTGGATATGGCCTTACCACTAGGCAGCAGATACAACTTCCAAGGCCCGGCTAACTCTACTGACCTTAAGAAAAAGCTCTTTTGTGGGGCTGGCTGGTGAAGAACTTGGCCAAAGCCAAGTCTCCTCGCTTTCCAGAGGACAGGCCGAAAGAGCCTGAGAAGCAAGCAGGGCCGTTTTTCCTCTTTGGTCTCTGCCCATCTGTTATAGGCATGCTGGACTCACTTCCGGGGGTCTCAGGACTCCTGGCTTTTCGTCCTGATATGCTTTTTCTTCTCGGCTTCTGGATTTTGAATCCATAAGTTGTCCTTCGAGGGGCTCATAGGTCCAGAGACTCAGTCCCCTCCTGAAGGAATTCCTCACGTTCATCACAATGAAGGACTTTTGGGTCCATTTCCGAATGTCACCAAAGATAGTTGGGTGTAGACCCCATTCAAGCGGCTATGTCCTGGACTGCAAGCAGCTGATGCTAGAGGCACTTATCGTCTGTGACTCAATGGATATGAGAGCCACTGCATTGGGTCACAGTGGACAAATTATTGTGCCTGAAGGCGATAGTGGGGCAAGGACAGAGATTCCTTTTCTTTCAGGTGCCAAAGAAGGCTGGCTCTTTCAGCCATTGGCCTCAAGGGGGTCACTGCTTATTTGCATGTGTTGCACTTCCAAATGAAACTTTGAGATCTGTGATTTTGGCGATGCCTTGTAGGTAGTTCTAGAATCTCTCATCTTGACTGAAGCTTGCTTTTTTTATATTTAAAGTTTTTTACTTTAGTTTCTTTTGATCATCAAATAACATACATAAGCACTCTTGCAATTACAGCACTAACATTCAACAACTAATGTACAGTTCTTTTCTACCTTTAGTTCATTGTCACAACATAACAAAATCCCTCATTATCCCCCTCCCCTAAACAGTTGTATATATACGTGCTCAGATCGTGTAATTCACTGCACCTAATCCACATTCCGTATTTATACCTTCCCCATCGTTTCTTAACTAACTTTTCAACTAATGAGGCCTATCCTAGCTCCTCTCCCTCCCTTGCCCATCCTCCCCCAACCCCCCCTCCCCGCTTTGTAAGTATACCAGCACTTTTCGCCAAGCCTTATCAAACTTGGACCTTTTTTGTTTTCGTATTGCTGTTAATTTCTCCATTAGGTAAATACGCCTTAGCCTATCTTCACAGTGTGCCACCTGTGGCGGCAGCTCCTGTTTCCATCGAAAGGCTATTTCACATCTTGCCACACTGAGACGTGCCAAAATTTGTTTTTTATTCTCCTTCGGGCCTCCCTCCCTCCACCATCCAAACAAAAAAATGTCCAGGTCCCTCTTAACCTCTGCACCTACCATCTGTCTTATCCAGTCCCGTATCTCTTCCCAGAAAATCAGAATCCGTGGGCACTCCCACCATATATGGTGCATTGTGCCATCCTCGCCACACTTCCTCCAGCAACTCTTTGATGCTGCCGGATATATTTTATTCAAGCGCACCAGTGTGAAGTACCACCGCATTAACACCTTGTGCCAATTTTCCCGGACCGCTATCGAGATCGGCAGATGACGGTCCCTGCTCAAGAATGACCTTCCATTGGCTGACCTCCAAACTCCTATCCATCTCCCTTTCCCACATCTGCATATAACCCATTTTCTCCTCCCTGTGCCCCCCTTTTACTGCTTTATACAGTACCGTGATTAGCCCTCTGGATCGCTTTTTCCCCATACCAAATCACTTCCAACTCAGTAAATTCTCGCCCTAGCCCCTCCTTCCCCAGCTTTCCTTTCAAATAGTGTAGCACTTGACAATATTGTAGAGCCTCCCCCATACCCAGCTGGTATTCCTCCTGTAAATCCTCAAACGAAACCCATTCCCCCCTGTCCATAAACTGGTAGAACCACCTCAGGCCTTTCCTGTTCCATTGTTTATATACCCCCTCCCTTCCCAGGATAAAAATCACCGGTATAACACAGTCTTTGCATTACTGAAAAACTCGATGCCCCTTTTCCTCCTTCCCCCCCCCCCCCTTCGCACTCTATCCCATACAGCTAATACATGCCGTGTATAGGGGTTTTCTAAGAAACTCCTATTCCTATCCTTCCCCCTAATCCATGGTATTGCCTCAGTTGGCCCCTCCGTCCACCCCTCTCCCTCCATATCTGCAAATGTTTTCCATTCCCCTTCTACTCTCCAAGCCATCAGATGCCTAATCTGGGCAGCTTGATAGTAAACTTGAAGGTACGGTACCCCCAGTCCCCCTTCCCCCCTGGGACGGTCGCTTACGCCATATAAAATTAAATACTTTCCCTTGGAGCTCCCTTAATTTCCTCTCTGGTACCCTCTATAGGGAGAGCCTGAAAATAATATAATACCCTAGGGATTAAATTCATCTTAATCACCGCTATTCGGCCCAACCAGGAAATCTCCATTCCCATCCATTCCCGTAGGTCTTGACTCACCTATCTCCATAATTGGGGGTAGTTTGCCCCATAAAGATGCTGTTATTGCGCCATAAGATACACTCCCAGATACTTAATTGCTTTCTTTGCCCATTTAAAGGGATATTTTTCCTTTAACCTACCCAACTCCTCTTTCCCCATATTAACATTGAGTGCCTCAGTCTTTTCCATATTTATTTTAAATCCCGACACCTCTCCATATTATTCTATCTCTTCTAAAACTTTCCCCAGTATCTCTTCTGGCTGCATTAGTGTTAAGAGGATATCATCTGCAAACAACGATATCTTATGTTGCCTCCTTCCCACCCATACCCCTTTAATCCTATCTTCCTCCCTTATCCTCTGTGCCAACGGTTCCATAGCCAAAGCAAATAGCAAGGGAGAGAGAGGGCACCCCTGTCTGGTTCCTCTCTGCAGGGGAAAAACTTCGGAAAATCGTCCATTAATTTGCACCCTAGCCTGCGGCCCCGTGTACAAAGCCCGCACCCAAGTGACATAGTTGTCCCCAAAAAATCTTTTCCAGCACAGCAAATAAGTATTCCCAGCTGACTCGATCAAATGCTTTTTCCGCATCGATAGACAGCGCCATCATACTGACCTTTTTTCGGTGTGCCCCCCCCCCCCCATATCACTTCTAACACTCTATTGATGTTATCCAAAGCCTGTCTACCACTGATGAACCCTGTTTCGTCGATATTAGCAAGAGTAGGCATTCCCTGTGCTAAGCAATTCGCTAATATTTTTGCCAGAATCTTCACATCTGTATTAAATAACGATATTGGGCGATACGAGCCACAATTCAACCAGTCTTTCCCTGCCTTTGGTATTACGGTTATTTTATTTATTTAACAATCATTTATATCCCGCATCTTCCAGAGTTCAGTTGCGGTTTACAATAAAACAAAATCCACAAAGCATGAGCTTGGTTTTACATCGAACATTATGTAACAATAAACAATATATTGGTTAACAGCAATTGGTTATCCCCGCTGTCAACATCCCCTGTGATAGTTGGCCCCATTCCCCACTAGCCCATTGAACAGCCTCACCAGAAATGCCACCAAGTCCTCCCTGAAGGTCTTATAGAACGAATTAGGTAGGCCATCCAAGCCGGGTGCTTTCCCCAGTGACATTTCTTTAATCACCTTCTCTATTTCCTCTACAGAAATGGGCTCCTCTAACTTTGCCCCCAGCTCCTCTCCCACTTTGGGCAGCTCCACGTTTCCCAAAAATTCGTCTATAGAGGAATCCCCCAACCCACCCCCTCGCTGTGAATACAATTCTGAATAGTACTGACGAAATCTATCCCCTATCTGTTTCCCACCCCTCACAATGTCCCCTTCTTTTCCCTTAATGGCTACAATTGCATTCATTACCTCCCATTTCTTAAGTTTCCTAGCTAATAACCGCCCAGCTCTATCCACCCACTCATAAAATCTTTGTTTTACCTGCTCCATTTGGTAAGCAATGGCTTTTAACTGTAGCTTATTTAACTCCAGTCGCAATTGATTTAAATATTTCAGTTGTCTGGCTGACCCTTGCCTATTATACAGTTTTATAGCTTCTTTGATCTCGTCCTGCAATTTTCCTTCTCCTTTCTATTCTTTTTATATTTGGCTGTCGACATAATCAACCTCCCCCCGAATTACTGCCTTCATTCCTTCCCACACTCCTGTCTCACTCACTTCCCTGGTATCATTCAATTGCCAGTACTCCTGCAAATGCTTCTTAATATCTTTCACTATTTCATCTCTTCGGAGAAGGCTCTCGTTCATCCTCCAAAATCTTATACCCCCTTCTCTTTGCCCCCCCCCCCCTGTATATCCACCCACATCGGAGCATGATCTGGTCATGTGTTATTTCCAATCTCCACTCCCCTCACTCTTATCCCCCACATTTTATCTATCAAAATATCATCTATCCGACTATAAGTTTTGTGTGAATGTGAGTAAAAGGTATACTCTCTTATCCTTTGATTATGTTCCCGCCACGCATCAAACGAGAAATTTCCTGAGTATCCCCTTCACTAATCTCCTGCTTCGGGCATTCTCTCCCCCCCCCCCCCCCCCGTCATCTGCCGATTCCATTCGGGGTGTAATGCTAAGTTAAAATCTCCCCCCAGTACTAATTTCCCTTGTACCGTCCGATCCAACAACCCCCTTACTTCTTTCCAAAATGGACCCTGTCCCCCATTGGGCGCATATAAATTTACAATCGTGACCTGTTCCCCATTCAACTCACCCACTAAAATTAAGACCCTTCCCTCTCTATCTTGACCCACCTCCCCCACTTGAAATGGACATCCTCGGTGTACTAATATTGCCACCCTCACTTTCTTACCCTCTCCCCCCACCCCCCTCCCTTCCCCCTTCCAAAAAATTGCCATGGAAATTGCCCATTACTCAACAACCTCTCATCTGTATTCTTTAAATGAGTCTCTTGTACCAAAACAATATCCCATTGTAATTTCTCTGTTTCCCTAAACAACTGTCGTTTCTTCTGTGGACTATTCAACCCTTTCGCATTAATGGAACTTATTCTCGCCATTGTGTAAAATAAACATTAGATGGTGTACTTTGCTGATCTCTCTCTCTCTTCCTCCTTCCCCATCCTCCTTTCCCCGTCCCCTCTGTGGAGACTTTCCTTCCAAAAGTGGTGAATATCGGTGCCTCCCCCTGCCCTAAATCTTACCATTCCACCTCCCACCCCCATTCACCATCCCACCCCCCGAAAAGTCCCAGACCTCCCTCCCCCTTATCATCCTACTCCCCTCCTCCCTTAGCTGAAAACTCTCCCCTTCCCCATTCCTTTCCTGACATCTCTCCCCCTTCTTCAATCTCCATACCCATACCTCCTGCTACTCTCTCCCATTCACCTTCCTCCAGTGGCTATCTTTTAATCACATTCTCCCATCAATACAAACAATGTCCCCCTCCCCCTCCCTTCCCACCCCATACACATTGCCCCTCTGAGACCCCTTCTCAATACAGATCACTAAGCAATGTCTATCATCCCGCTTCAATTGTTAAGTCTTCTTTAGCTCGGCTTCCAGGTAGTGTTCTCCTCAGCCAATTTCCTTTGCTGCTGGTTTTCCTCCATGACTTCCCTTGGTAAGTCTTGCTAACCTCCAGCCATTGGCTGGTACTCTATGCCACCTCAAACTTTCCTCCCTAGAGGTGGATGCTGTTTGCTTTTATTTTCGCCAGCCCTTCTGCACCTTCCGGAAGGTTAGATAGTCCCAAATCTCTGAATGCATTCCTGGCTTCTTCACTTGTCTTCACCCTCCTCGACACACCTTTCACTGTTATTAATAAGCCAAAAGGGTACAGCCACTTGTAGCGCATCCCCTCCCTCCTCATGCAGGCCATCACCTTCTTCAGCTCTCTCCGGCGCTGTAACTTGCCAAGGGACAAATCCTGAAATAGTTCCACCGCGTGCTTCTCCCACTTAAAATGTCCCAGTTTCCAGGAAGCCCTCAAGATGCGCTCTTTGGTTTTAAAAGCGTTCATGCATACCACAATGTCTCTTGGCCAATTGTCTCTTATGGGCCTCAGCCCCCTATGCGCTCACTTAGTTTGCAGAGGTTCATCTTCTATTCCCTCCACTAAAGCTGTAGTTTGTAACAAGTGTCCAAAGACTTTTGTAATGACTTCATCACAGTTTTTATACTTAGCGTCCTCTGGGATGCCTCTCACTCGTATATTGCATCGCCGTGAGCGGTCTTCCAGATCCTCCGTTTTCTCTTTCAGCTCTTCTTGAGCTTGCTTTAACTCCTCCCATCCTTTTTGTAAATCCTCCATTATCTTCCCTTGTTGCTCCACCTGCTGTTCTGTTTCTTCCACCCGGGATCCCAGGTCCACTATATCTTGTCTTAAAGATTGTAAAGTCTCTTTTTAACTCATTTTTAACTCCATTAATTTCCACTTTGAGTTTCTCTTTCAACTCCACCAGCCATGTCTTAATCATGTCAGCTACTCCCGGGCTCCATGCCCCTGCCATCTCATCTTCCTGCTCAGCCACCATTTTACCTTCTTTCTCCCCGTCTTTCCCTCTTTTTGAGGGTACATAGGAGGATCTAAATTCCACCCGCTTTTTCTTGGCTGATATCCCTCCTCTTGCTTTCTCCATCTGCACACACTCCACCTTCTCCTGCTACTCAGTGCTGTTGCTGTGATCTATGTCCTGCAACTGTAGTCTGTATCCCTGTTTTTGTCTGTGTACTCTTTCCAGATGTTCTCTTGCCTGAATAGTGCCTCAAAGTAGAATTTTACTTAATTCCCTGCAATTCTATTTGGAATCTTCTTTTTTTATTTTATTTCATGCTATTTTGCTGTGCTTTTTCTCTTGTGTTTTTTCTTTTTTGTTTTGTGGAGGCCTTTCTCCCCCTTCCATTGCTTGCCTGCTTTCCTCCACCACTGGCCAGCGTTTGTCTCCGCTCTGCTCCGCGGCCCCTTAAGCTTTCTCTGCGGGAGCTCTCACATTCACCTTCCTTCATACACCGGCATTCTTACCGGGATCGTGTCTGCCTCAGCTCCCCCAGCCGCCACAATGCTCTGCCACGTGTGCTTCTGATTGGGCCCCACGTCCTCTTCAGCGTGCCACTGACTGGTCCTGCGCGTTCTCACACACTGCCTCCAGCCACTTCACCAATGCTGACTCTGCCTTGCCCGCTTCATTTCGCTGCGTTCTTGCTCTGTTAAGGGATGTTTAACCCCATTGCGGTAGGCCTTGATGGCGGAGCTCCCTCCTCACACTGCCATTCAGTACAATGATGTCACCAGAAGTCATTGACTGAAGCTTGCTTTTATATCCCCGATGTGGGAGGATCAGTGGAGATGTCTGCATTTTACCATGTTTGGCTCACTCCTTCAGTTTTCCCTTTCTTCAGCCTTCCACTGCTCCAAGATCGTTCTCTGGGGTCCTGGCAGTGTGACTACTGTGCTGAGGCATTAGGGGCTCTGTGTACACAGACTTCTGGACAACTAGCTCATCTGAGCCCATTCTCTATTGTAGACCTCTTGGGTGTCAGCCCAAGTGTGAGGCTTTGGCTGGGGGGGGTGGTTTGGGGATTGCATCCATTGGAGCCTTCCCAATCCCTAGCATTCCTGGGAGAACGGTTTGATGCTCAAGTGGACGGAGTCTACCTGCCAGAGGAGAGAATGCAGAGATTATTGGAACAACTTGAGGTGTTCTGTTCTGTGAGTATCTACAGTTTCTCAGCTTGAATGGTGGCAGCAATCAAGGTGGTGCCATGTGTGTGTTCCTATTAGACTGCTCTGGTGGCCCATCCTAACCAGATTTCAAGCTCAGGCTTCTGCCCAAGCTGGGAGTGAGAGCCAGCTGGAGGTTGTAGCTATGCCCACATTACCTGCAGAGGGGGGGCATGCCATTGGTTGATCCCTTGTGGATGCTTTTGGTGATGGAAGCCAATCTTACAGGCTGGTGGTGTGGTTTGTTGACGGTCTGGAAGCAGGGGCTATCTGGCTAGCCCTCTTGTGATTTTTCCACCCTTGGTTAAGGGCAGGGTAGTGCAAGTGTCCTCAGGCAACGCCACGGCAGTGGCTTATGTCCATCCTCAAGGTGGCACAAGGTATGCAGGAATGGCCCTGAGGATGGATCTCTTGTTTGCCTAGGCGAAATGAGCCCCCTAGCTCTATCTGCTCGGCACATTGCCAGGGTGGTCATTGTGGAAGTGGTCAGCTTCTGTCGGCACTCTCTCGATCCTGGAGAGTGGGAGTTGAGTCGGGAGCATTTCAGCTGCTTCACCGCCTTAATGGTCACCCTGTGATGGCATTGATGGCGTCCCGCTCCTATGACAAGCTGTTCTGTTCTTTAGTTGCTGCATGGAAACTGGGTCCAAGGACAGTGGTGCCCTTCTTCAGTCCTGGCCACGGTAATGTCTGCTGTATGTGCTTCCACCATGGCTGCTGTTGGGGCATGTGCTTTGGTGCATAGAGCACCATCCAGGCTGGATTGATCTGGTGGTGATGGATTGGTTGAGAAGAGCATGGTTCAGGGACCTGATGCAGTTTCTGCAGGTTCCTCTTTTGCCTCCCCATTTTAGGGCCAGTTATGTCAGGGGCTGTTTGTCCTAGATGACCTGGTTTCCTTCTCGCTTATGGCTTGGCTCTTGAATGGAGTTGGTTGGCACATAAGTGCTATTCTCTTGCAGTAGTTTTTTGCTCTGCTCAAAGCCCAAAAAGAGTCTACCAGCCTGGCATATGTGGGGGGGTCTGGTACCTCTTTGAGCATGGGTGCGGAGCACAGCAGTTTGTTCCTAAGTCTGCCAAAGCTCTGGCGTTCTGCAGAACAGTCTGGAAAAGGTTTTCCCTTACCTCCCTGAAAGTCCAGGTAGCAACTTTGTCCTGTTTCAGAGGCCCGCTGGTTGGAAAGTCTTCAGCCTTGCACCCAGATGTTTTGCATTTTCTTCAAAGGGTTTGGTGTCTGCTTCCTCCCCTCCAGTCATTGTCCCTTCCTGGGAGCTCTGTCTGGTTGGTGCTCAGGGCCCTGGTGTTGGAGCCCTTTGAGCATGCTACTCTGAAGAGCTTGACTCTCAAGACTGTGTTCTTTGGTTGCGATTTGTTCGGCAAGACAGATTTCTGAGCCTCAGATTCTTTCTTGCTGGGATCTATATCTGTCCTTTCCGGAGGAGGCCATCTCCATTTGGCCTGTGCCTTCCTTTTTACCCAAGGTGATCTCTACCTTTCTACGGAGCAATGTAGAGGGAAAGAGAAGGAGTTTTGCCTTGTGGATTTCCAGTGTGCGCTTCTCCGGGACTTGGAAGTTATGAATTCCGATCTTCTTATTCTGCTGTCAGTGCCCCATGCAAGGGTGTCGTGACAGCTAAGTCTACCTTGGGGTGCTGGATCAAGGAGGCTATTTCTTCGGCATATCCGTTAAAGAAACAGTGGGTTCCAGAGTGGTTTGCATGCTCATTCTACTCAAAAGCAAGCATGCTCATGGATGGAGCGTGGTTTGGTAGCCCCTTCAGTCATTGTCGGGTGACAACATGGCCATCATTTTCCACTTTGTCAAGCATTACTGCATGGATGTCCACTCTTGAGTATACATGACCTTTGGCTCAAAGGTTTACAAGCTGCTATATTTTATTCTTCAGGAACAAGAAGGGAGTCAGTCCTCACATATAGGTGATGTCAGTGCTGATTGAGCCCCCGCAGAAGCATCTCCCCAGCTTTCAAAGAAAGCATTTGGGAGATGCCATTACGCATGCTCGGTCCCTTCCTGCCCAAGGGTGCCATTTTTGCTCAGTCTCCTATTTTCTGTGGAGCCCAACAAATGGTATGTCCTGTTTCCCTGGAAAAATCCTTGACAAAACTGTTCCTAAAAGTTTTCCGGTAGGCGTACTAGGTCCTCTTCCCACCTCGAGTTGGCGCCTCCTGGTGCCATTCTCTGCCCCTTTTTTTCTCAACATCTCCCTTGACTGGCATTCATGCCTTTTTTCACCTGGGCGTCATCGACCCTGTCTGGGTATTTCCCGCTATGTCCCCCGGTGGGTTCAAAAAGTGTGACCGCTGCAGTCAAATCATGTCCTCTACTGACACCCATGACTGCTGCTTGCGCTGCCTGGGTCCGGGCCATGACAGCACCTCCTGCAATCTGTGCCAGGCCATGTCGGCCAATACCAACAAGAAAAGGTTGGAGTTGCAGGAAACATTCCCTAGATCCAACTCTGCATCCACCTTCCCGACACCGAGCTCCAAGCCCAGCACATCCTGCAACACCCAGGCATCTTCTGAGTTCCCCAGCTGCAGTTTCTCCAAAAAGACCCTGGAGCCAGAGAAGAAAAAGTCATCGCCAAAGCTGCACTGGAGAAACCTGGTAAAACTACACGGAGGGACTCAGGTGACTCCAAGAAGCACTCACCAAGGTCCTTGGCCGACAGAGACTGTGCGAAGTTCCTCAAGGCCATAGTCCTCGTCAAAGATGTACTCCCTAGAGTGCTGGCACCTGGCTCGAAATACTCGGTGTGTGCGCAAAAGGCTGTGGAGCCTTCTGGCTTGGAAACCCGAATGGCGGCCCTGGAGCCAGAACATCACTGCTATCCTGGCCCTGCAGCAAGCGATGATGGCCGTTTCCTCTGCCTCATCTGCCCCAATGACTGGGCCCTCAAATGCGAGGGAGTCCCCAATCATTGAGCCAAGCATTGAGCGCCCTCTGCTTCGAGAAAGTCCTCGGTCCTGGTCAAGGTCCTGGTCCTGCTCCTGCTCCTGCTCATCTGGTCCTCGCAGGCCAGTGTTCACAACTTGGACGCCAGGTCCTGCACAGGCCATTGGCCCTTCGTCACCGGCCTCAACACAAGGAGTCACGGGGCCTCTGATTCCTCATCACCAAGTGGGAAACAGAAGATGAAGCATCTCCGGACACCAGAAGGCACTGAGACATTCCTTCGGACCCATCTTCCCCAGCGCCTCGATGCCATTCTCCTCCCAAGGAGCCTTCCATGACTTCATCAGGGATATGGCCAAGGCCCTCTCTGTGCAAACCCAGGCAGAGGAGGACCTGCGAACCAAGGAGTTGGAGATTCTTCAGTATGAGACTCCACCTAGAGAAACCCTCACAGTACTCATAAAGCCAATCCTCAAGAGGCTGCTCCTCCGAATGTGGGAGACGCTGGTGTCTGTGCCTATAGTCAGCCGTCGGCTCAGCACTGTGTACCGTGTCCAGAAAGGGCCGTGGTTTCGCAAACCCCAGCTCCTGCATAACTCCATGTTCATCGAGTCGACCATGCAGAAGCTCAAGAGCCAGAAGACCCACTCCTCTGTCCCTCCCAGCAGGGAGGCCTGGGTTTTCGATGCCCTCTGGCACAAATGCTATCAGGGCTCAATCCTGGGTTGCCGAATCTAGGCCTATGAACTCTACATAAGCATGTACTTAAAGACACTGGCCAAAGAGCAGTCGGGATTTGCAGCAGGCCTCGTCGAGGAACCGCTCCAACTGTTCCAGACCTTGACCTTGGGAGAGTGAGACTGCTCCAAGTTCCTTTCCTGGGTTGCCTATGATGGCTTCGCGTTGGCGGCTCAAGTTGCAGTGGCCGGCACCAGAGCCCGGCACAAAGCCTGTCTGCAATCCTCTGACCTCCAGCAGTGGGTCCAGGACAAACTGCTGGACATCCTCTGTACCGGTGAGAACCTGTTCAGCAAACCCATGGCCGACAAAGCTGCTGAGATTGAGACAGAGTTTGTGACCAGTCAGAGGCTTTCTAAGAAGACCTCATCCCATCCCTGCAAAAAACCATCGGGGAAAAAGGGTGCCTTTACACAGGTTCATCAGTACCAGACCACCTCTGGCCATCAGCAGGGTTCTCCCCCAAGAGGCAGGGACACAGGGCTTAGAAGGCAAAAACACCTAAGTCCCAGGCTCCATTTTCTACCCTGGGGGGAGCTTTTGACTCCCAGGGTAGGGTCTTCCCTCACCCAGGAGACAGTCACCAGCCCACAGGTTGGGAGCTTGGTACTCTTTGCCCACAGATGGGCCTCAATCACCTCGGACCTTTGGGTACTGCAGGTGGTCAGAGAAGGATATCTCCTCCACCTGCAGCAGATTCCACCCAGGTTCTTTCTCGAAGAGCTGGTACGGCCCCTCCTTCACCAGACTCTGCTGCTCACAGAGCTTGCAGGTCTTTTTAGTGACAAAGCAGTAGAACCTGTACCCAGACACCTGTGGGACAAAGGCTTCTACTCCAGCTACTTCCTTGTCCAAAAGAGGACTAGAGGCCTCAGGCCCATCCTAGACCTGCGAAACTTAGAGGTTCCTGGTGAGGGAGAAGTTCAAGATGCTGTCCCTTGGAACACTGCTGCCTTACCTCCACCAGGAAGACTGGCTTTGCTCCTTGGACTTAAAGGATGTTTACACACACATCCTGATCCACCCCTCCCACAGGCATTACCTAAGGTTCGTGGTAGAAGGAGGGCAGTACCAGAACAGGGTGCTACCCTTCGGCCTGGCCTACTTGCCCAAAGGTCTTCACAAAATGCCTAGTAGTGATCGCTGCCCACCTACGTCTGCAAGTGACCTTAGTCTTCCCCTACCTAGACGACTGGCTTATCAGGGGCAGCATGTCCACAGAAGCCCATCAGGCCACAGAGCTTGCAATCCTCCTGCTGCACCACCTGGGGTTTATCATCACCTACCCCAAATTTCATCTCGCTCCAGCCCAGCGCTTGAAATTCATAGGCGCTCAGCTGGACACCCTGCATGCCAAGGCCTTTCTTCCCAGGGAAAGGGCAGGCCACCTTGGGGAGCTAGCTGCGGAGGTTAAGCGCCATCGCTTCTATGCCAGCCTACTTCTCCTCTGCCTTCTGGGCCACATGGCTTCCACAGTCCACGTAAACCCGCTAGCCCACCTACATATACAGGCAGTTCAGTGGTGCTGCCGCGCTCAGTGGATGCAAGCCACGGGCAGATTGCAAGACACGATCAGGGTAACCCACCAGCTGATGGAGTCCCTTGACTGGTGGCAACCTCTCCATCACTTCCAGGCCGGGATGCTTTTCCAGGCATCCACACCCCAGAGGGTCCTGACCACGGATGCCACCCTTCTCGGTTGAGGGGCGCATTACAAGGACTGTCACACACAAGGCAGCTGGTCCCGGCGGATCCCTGCTACAGATCAATCTTCTGGAAGTCAGGGCTATCTTCCTGGCCCTATTGATGTGCTGCCACCGCCTGCAACACCAGCCAGTGCTGATATAGAAGGACAACCAAGTCGCCATGTTCTACGTCAACAAGCAGGGGGGGGCATGGGTTCATACTCCCTCTTCCTGGAGGCAGTGGCCCTCCTTTCCTTTGCAGCTTGCAAAAGCATCCCCCTGTGAGTGGTCTACCTCCTGGGCCAGGACAACCTCCTGGTGGACAGACTGAGCAGGGTGCTCCAGCCACACGCATGGTGCCTGAACCCCAGAGTGGCCTCACAGCTCTTCCACCTCTGGGGGATGCCCATGATGGACCTCTTTGCCACCCCAAACACACATCTGCCCTGCTTTTGCCCACAGCAACCACACCTGACAAGGGTGGTGGCTGATCTCTTCCTAATCCCATCGATGGAAGGCCTCTGTGCCTTTCCACTGACCCCTCTGGTTGCCAAGACCCTCTTCAAGGTCCAGCGTGAGGGGGCAGCACTCATACTAATTGGCCCCAGGTGGCTCAGACAGCCTTGGTTCCCACTGCTGCTCTCCTTGTCGGTGACACTCCCGATCCTGCTGGGCCATGCCCCAGTCCTCCTGTCTCAAGAGGAGGGCTCCGTCCTGCACCCCAACCTTGGGATCTCTATTCTAACAGTGTGGCTGCTCAAAGGATAGCTTTTGCCCCTTTCAACCTCTCACGAGAAGTCAAGGAGGTCCTGTTGGCCTCCCGTAAATCCTCCACATGGTGAGCTTTTGCATTTAAGTGGTGAAGATTCACATTATGGTGTGCAGCGAGACGGGAAAACCTGTTTTCATGCCCGGTGCAACTAATGTTCCAGTACCTACTGCATCTGTCTCATGCTGGACTAAAGTCAAACTCGGTGAGTGTAAACCTGAGCGCAATTGCTGCACACCACCACTCTATCTAGGAGAAGCCCCTCTCGGGTCAGCATCTAGTCTCTGTTCCTCTGGGGCCTCCTGTCTGCCCCCTGGCGGAAGAATGGGACCTCAACGTGGTGCTCTCACAGCTCACCAGGCCGCCATTCAAGCCTCTAGCTATTTGCCATCTGCGGTATTTTTCATGGAAGGTTGCCTTCCTGGAGCTCTCACATTTGCTCACAGAGTAAGTGAACTTAAGGACCTGGTGGCAGAGCTGCCATATCCAAGATTCTACAAGAACAGGGTGGTGCTCCACACTCACCCCAAATTCCGCCCAAAGGTGGTATTTCCTTTCCACCTCAACCAGGAGGTGATCCTTCCCACTTTTTCCCGTGACCTCACGTCGGTCGGGAGGAAGCTATACTCCATGCACTGGATTGCAAACAGGCTTCCTGTGACTAAGAAAACTATCCACTTGGGTGGCGGACTGTATTGACTTCACCTATGAGAAAGCTGGGCTCTCCCTGAAACACTAGATCACAGTGCATCATGTAAGAGCGATGGCCACATAGGTGATGAACCTGTGCTCAGTACCGGTGACTGAGATCTGCAAAGCCGCCACATAGATACGTTCGCAGCTCACTACTACCTGGAGAGCAAATCCTGTCGAGACAGTTCCTTTGGCCAGGCAATACTCCGTAATTTTTTGGGGGTGTAGGAACTCCTGCCCTCCAACCCTTCTGTGTTCAGGCTACTGGAGTGATGGTGCTGCTGGACGCTAGGGTTTTTGCAGTATCTCTCAGTTAGGGACCCACCTTCTGCAACTCACAGCTGCCTGACTTGGTCACCATTGGTGCTGTCGTCGTTCGGTCCTCGGCAGCCGGGAGCTAGGGAGCCCCATATGTGAGGACTGACTTCCTGCTTGTTCTTGGAGAAAGCGTAGTTATCTGTAACAGGTGTTCTCCATGGACAGCAGGAATCAGTCCTCACAACCCTCCCTGCTCTCCTGGGAGTTGCCTGCCTACCTTATTTTATTTTTACTACCATCCTAGCTCTATCTGACTGAGCAAGATGGCATCCTTGAACGAGAAGGGGACCATGCATGTGTGGTGCATCTCCCAAAGGCTTTATTTGAAAGCTGTGGTGATGCTTCCACAGGGGCTCCATTGGTGCTGACATCACACATGTGAGGACTGATTCCTGCTGTCCTTGGAGAAAGCGTAGTTACTCACCTGTAAAAGGTGATCTCCGGGAACAGCAGGAATTTAGTCTTCACGTATGGGTATCATCGGTACTGACGGAGCCTGCTCGGGAACGCTCCCCAGCGTCCAATAGGAACGCTTTTGGGAGCATCCCTCAACACATGCGTGCTGCCTTTCCAACTGTCCCTCTTCAGTTAGGTTTGTAGCTGAGTGAAAGGATAGAGGGAGAGAGGAAAGAGACAAAGAGATAGACAAATCCATGGGGAGGTGGGTGGGTTGTGAAGACTAAATTCCTGCTGTTCCCGGAGATCATCTGTTACAGGTGAGTAACTACGCTATCTCCAGGAACAAGCAGGAATGTAGTCTTCACATATGGGGACTCCCTAGCTGAAGATGCCACGGAGATAGCCCCAGGAAGGTGCCCCCTAAAAAGGTAGGCATTCTTCCTCCCATGGATCTCTGGCATTACACCAGGGTTGGTGGGCAGGAGTTGAATTAGGTCTGAAAGATTTTGAAGAACAGCTTGGCCAAAGAAGGCATCCCGACGGGAGGCTTTATCTAGGCAGTAGTGAGCTGTGAAGGTGTGTACCGAAGCCCAGGTGGCTGCTCGACAAATGTCATCGATAGACACGGAGTGGAGATTAGCCATGGAAGCTGCCATGGCTCTCACGTTATGAGCTGTGACATGGCTCTGAAGAGGAAGACCCATACTCGCATAAGCAAAGGATATGCTTTGGGAAATCCATTTAGATAAAGTTCTTTTGGAGACTGGAAGTCCCAAATGACTAAGAGTCAAAAGCTATAAAAAGTTGTGAGGACTTTCTATGTTCCTGTGTTCTCTGTAGGTAAAAGGCTAAGGCTCTTTTACAATCCAAAGTATGAAGGTTTCTTTCTGCATTAGAGGCGTGAGGCCTCGGAAAAAATACAGGAAGATAAATTGATTGATTCAAATGAAAAGGCGAAACCACCTTTGGCGTAAAGTGTGGATGAGTTCTAAGAACAACCTTATCATGAAACCTAGTATAAGGAGGATCAGCCACTAAAGCTTGCAGTTCACTAATGCGACGTGTAGAGGGGTGTAGTGGCTAAAGGCTCAAAAGGCGGCTTCATGAGCTGCCCGAGAACTAGATTTAGATCCCATGCCACCGGTGGTGGCTTAATGGGAGGTTTGGTTAACAGAAGACCTCTCATAAATCTGGATATGAGTGGATGAGAGGAAATTGGTTGTCCAATCAGAGGCTTATAAGAAGCTGCAATTGCATTAAGATGGACTCTTACCAAATTGGTCTTTAGACCAGAATTCGATAAGTGAAGAAGATACTCTAGTATCGATTCAAAAGGTATGACAAGGGGGTTTAATCCCTTCTTGGAGCACCATATACAAGATACACATAATAGCAGACCTCATAGAAGACCACCAACCCGACATACTTTGCATTACAGAAACTTGGCTCAAATCCACCGACAATGTTCTACTTAATCAATTGGTACCAGACACCTATACTGCATACAACTGTCCATGCACCCTTAAACGCGGAGGTGGGGTATTGATAATTGCAAAGAAGACCCTAAAGTTCAAAACTCAGAGCATCACAGACACACCACAAGTTAACACAATCAGCATTGTGAATAAGCTCATGGCACTCTGCCTGACCTACAGAGCACCCAATGCCACACCCGAAGATCTAGCATCTACCCTCGAAACAGTATGTGCCATCTCCGTAACTAACAAACCCACGCTACTGTTAGGTGACTTCAACCTCAAATCCACCAACAATAAAGATGCAGATGCCTTCCTCCAAGCAATGACCTCACTCCAATTCACCCAAATCATCGATGCCCCAACGCACAGACACGGCTCTACACCAGACCTCATCTTTGCAACCAGCTACCTAACTTCAAGAGGTCTAATTTCAACCCCTAACATCATCCCAGTACCTTGGTCAGGCCACTACATAATTAAGATAAGGCTGCATCTACAGAAGGTCAATCTCATCAAACAAACTGATAACACACGTACACAAAGGCGATTCAAGAAATTTGACAGAGACGCCTTCCTACAGGATACAATAAAACAACTGAATTCAGAAACGGACAATCTTGAGATTCAAATAACCAACTGGAACAACATACTATCCAATGCTGCCTCTGCAACAGCTACCGGACCAAAGAAACACCATCATAACAAGAAGCAAAACAAGCCTTGGTACTCCACAACCATACGACAAGAAAAAAGAGAACTCGGAAGGATAGAACGGAGATGGCGGAAATCCAAGGCAACAGATATCCAGCAGTTATACCTAACTAAGCAAAAGCAATACACGGAACACATCAACCAATCTAAGAAGGAATTCCATACAAACATGATAAGCTCCTCTATAAACAAGCCCAGAGAGCTATTCGAAATAGTGAAAATCCTCATAAAGGAGCAAAGCACAGAGGAGGAAGTTCAAATCGATCCACAAAAATTTGCTGATCACATCAAGGAAAAATTTCACTCCACAGAACCATCTACACACAACACTTCAAACGCATGTGACTCACACCCTAAGACCTGGGACAAATTCTACTCTCCTTCAACAGAACAGCTATCCCACATCATCTCGGCAATAAATACAAGCACCGTTCCTACGGACCCTTTCCCAGTTTCATGGATCAAAGCCACCAAATCATGCTTCATCCATTTCTTATACAACATGGTGCACAATTCACTCACCCAAGGACTCATGCCAGACCAACTAAAGCAAACTACAGTACGACCAATACCAAAGAAGACAACTCTCGACAAGAGCAATCCAGCTGCCTACCGACCAATATCCAGCATACCCTTTCTAGCAAAAATCATTGAAAAATCAGTTCAACTACAACTACAGGAGCACATCGACAACCATGCCCCTCTAGATGACAACCAACACGCTTTCGCCCCAACCATGGAGTTGAAACACTTTTGATCTACCTCCTAGACAACACACTCCGAGAAATAGATAACACTAAAAAAGGTATCTTAATGATCTTCGTAGACATCTCCTCTGCATTCAACAAAGTTGACCATCTAATTCTCCTGGAAAGACTAAAGAAGATTGGTCTTCATGGTACTACTCTAAAATGGTTTCAATTCTACCTCACCGACAGGCAGATTCAGGTCAAGGTAGGCTATAACACCTCACAACCCATAAAAGTGCTTCAAGGAGTACCTCAAGGGTCTGCCCTCTCAGCACTTCTGTTTAATATATACATTCAACCAATATGTGACATCCTGAAAGCAAACTGCATTCAGTACACAATCTACGCAGACGATATTTTGATATACACATCTATCTCTATTGAAAACCCAGACTACTCCAAAATAAGTCTGCTTATCTCAAATGACAAGATGGTGTAAAGACAACTTCACAGTCAACTACAGCAAAACAGAGGCACTAATAATCACTCGCAACCCAGACTTCATACACCCACCAGACATCAGAGTTTCAGACACAACCATACCAATGAAAGCGGAAGTAAAATACCTTGGAGTAACTCTGGACAGCGAACTGAATCTCAAGACACACATAAACAAAACAATCAAGAATGCTTACTACAGGATGAGAATCATAAGAAGACTTAAACCTCTCCTCACCACAGAACACTTTCGTACCGTATCCCAAGCGCTTATCACTCCTTTACTGGACTTCTGCAACCCCATCTTTCTTGGGCTAGCAAAGCAAACAATCAAACCTCTTCAACTAGCTCAAAACACTGCAGCCCGCATTATATCTGGCTCAACAAGACATGACCACATTACTCCAGTTTTGAAAGACTTACACTGGCTTCCAATCCACTCACGCATTAAATACAAAAAAATAATAAATATATTCAAAATTAAACACCACATTTCAGCCAAAAGCCTGCACGCCCTCATTCATCCAGACTTTAGCTCTCGCCCAAGAAGAAAGGGAACTTCCAACAGAGTCAATACCTCGAGCGACTTCAGAAAAACACGAAAAGATACCACAGAGAGAGTACTCTCTCTGGCTGCCCCAATAATTTGGAGCTCCCTCCCAGACGAACTGAGATCGACAACGGACCTCAAAGACTTCCATAAACAGCTAAAAAATATGCTGTTCATCGAAGAATATGGTCTGGTCACTTAATCAACAAGAAACACGACTCATGATACATCTTTAGTCATAATTGTATATAACCTTGTAGATTAGTTCATGCTGTACTATAGCGCTTAATGTACATAGTTCACCCTAATCTAACTCACTATCCTCTCACACGCAAATCGTATAATCTCCTTCACTGCATGAATTACACCCCCTACTTTTGATTGTTGTGACACCGCCTTGATTGTATGATAAGGCGGTATAGAAATACTGTTAAATAAATAAATATAGTAAAACGTTTCCACTTGAAGGCATAAGACCTTCTTGTGGAAAGTTTTCTAGAAGCCTGAAGGATATCCTTTACCTGTTGGGACAGGTTGAAATCCTGGAGGTCTAAGCCTTCAGCAACCAGGCCGTGAGATGCAGGGACTGGGGACTCGGGTGCCATAGCGTCCCGTCCTCTTGGGAAAGGAGATCTGGAGCATGCCCTAACTTCAGAGGTGTAGCTTGAGAGAGATGTAGAAGCAGGGGATGATACGCTTGGCATGGCCATCGTGGCGCTATGAGAATCATGCGATCCCTGTCTCTCTGAAGCTTGAAGAGTGTTTTGGGGATGAGGGGAATGGGTGGGAAGGCATAAAAGAAGTCCTGACCCCAGTGAAGGAGGAAGGCATCCCTTGCCTGACAATTGTGAGCCGGAATCCTGGAACAGAACCGGGGAAGTTTGGCATTCAGTGGACTTGCAAAGAGGTCTATGTCTGGAGTGCCCCAGAGATGAAATATCTTTGCCACCTGGTCTAGGTGGAGAGACCACTCGTGAGGCAGCAGTACTCGACTGAGTTTGCCCAAAGGTTTTGAGTACCTGGAAGATATACCACTAGAAGGTGAATTTGATACTCTCTGGTGAGGGCCCACAGTCGTAAAGCTTCATTGCATAACGACAGAGAGCCTGTCCCGCCCTGCTTGTTCACATAGAACTTGATTGTCCGTCTGAACTAGGACTGTCTTGTAGCTGAGCTGGGCGTGGAATACTCGAAGAGCTAAATAGATTGCGCTTAATTCCAGGAGGTTTATGTGTGGACCAGCCTCCTGTGGAGTCCAGGTGCCCTGGGTAGAGAGATGATTCAGGTGTGCTCCCCAACCCACTTGTGATGCATCTGTTAGGGTGGCCTGAAAAAGGGGTTGATGGAAAGGAGACCCCACTGTCAGATTTTCTAGTGATTGCCACCATTGGAGGGACAAAATTAGTCGTTGAGATTTTACTATTTTGTCTGATAAATGTCCTGTGGCCTGTGTCCACTGTGTGGATAGGGTCCACTGAGCTGCTCGCACGTGGAGGTGAGCATATGGGACTACATGAACTGTGGATGCTATATGTCCCAGCAACTGTAGTAGCTCTCGAGCAGTTAGGGAGGATTTCCCTGCTGCTTGAGAAGCTAGTTGCATTATGCAAAGAGATCGGGCCTGTGGAAGGAAAGCCTTTGCCTGTCTGGTATCTAGACAGACCCTATGAATTCCAGGCATTGGGAAGGAACAAGTTGGGATTTTGGGAAGTTTATAATCAACCCCAAGTATTGGAGGATTTGCATTGTGCAAGATAGTTCAGTGCTGGCCTCTGCAACTGTAGGGGCTCGAATGAGCCAGTCTAAGTAAGGGAAGTCGAATATCCCCAGGGTTCATAGAAATGCAGCTACAACTGCCATGCATTTTGTGAATACCCTTTGAGCTGAAGCCAGACCAAAGGGAAGAACCCTGTACTGGAAATGTTTTCCTTTGAAAAGGAATCGTAAGAATTTCCTGTGATTTGGATGGACCAGAATGTGAGTGTATGCATCCTTTAAGTCTAGAGAGCAAAGCAAATCCTGGCTTGGAAGGTATGGCAGAAGAGTTCCAAGAGAAATCATTTTGAACTTCTCTCGGAGCAGGTATTTGTTCAATTCTCTGAGGTCTAGAATGGGTCTGTGTCCTCCTGTTTTCTTAGGAATAAGAAAATAGGGGGAGTAGAACCCTGCACCCCGTTGAAGAATGGGTAACTCTTCTATTGCCCCTTGGGCAAGAATTGTTGAGACCTTGTGATCTAGCAGATTGTCTGCGGAGGTTTGAGAATTGAATTGCCTTAGAATTGTAGGAGGGGGGCATGCTGTGAAAATGGAGCTTGTACCCCTCTCCTACAATGGACAGAGTCCAATCTTCTGCTGTTATCTGATGCCATCTGTTGGCAAAGTGGCATAACCTGCCTGGGATATTGGGGGGTTGGGGACCCCTCAGAGGCAGGAAGGCTAAGCTCTTTAGAAAGGAGTCAAAGCCCTTGAGGGGGATGAACCTGCGGAGCTGGTTGGGCTCTCGGGCCTTTTGGCTTCTTTTGCTGTCTAGTTTGTCCCTTTTGGGCAACCTGGCCCTG